>JACVBY030000565.1:0-1418998 GCA_017589505.3 Metroxylon sagu
AGCAAGGGTTTGCAGTGAAATACTTCCAAGTACAGAATTCCCTTGTCTTTGAACTGTGAACATTGTGCAGTTGATGATGTGTAATGCCTTCTTGGAAGATGAAATTAGTATTGCAAAGGCATTGTCTGAAAAATCATACAAACTTTGTAGTCCAAGCCTTTTCAAAAGATAAATAAGCAATGTCTAAGTAAAGATCCAATTCAATCAGTCAACTACTTAATTGTACTTATATTTTTACTGCTAACCTTTTATTTATAAAATATTAACCTACAGATTGGACACACTGACTAAATTCTTTTGTCCACTGGTAAAATTTGGTATATGCACGCACCAGGCACCATTGAATAGTGAACTTGGATCTAAAAATTGGTTTTGCAACCAGTTGAAGTGACAGCAGACTGAACTTCATAGAGTATAGAGATTATTATAGTATATTTTCTCTGAATGTTTTCATATTCAAACATGAATAAAGATGTAAGCAGCATGAATTAGCTACACTAGCTATATAAGCCTATTTTTATCTGTGTCACTGAATCTTGGGACAAGAATTAACACGTACTTTTGACTAAAGGGAATAAAGTGGAAAACTTACTTGTTGACATACATGCTAAATAACTCATCAGCATGTTTCAGATCATATGTGCAGGGATAAGTAGAGAAAGCTTCGCACCTGCAATAGAGCATTTCTAATAATGTCAATATAAAAATATACATTCTAGATTTCAGTCAAATGACATAATAAATATAGAAATCACACACTCTTTACAAGCAAGCAAATCAAGGGTTAAATCTCAGTAACTGGCCCATCTCAGTTTGCTCCTGAAACTGTATGGAACCAGGAGGGGACAATATGGTCAGGACGGACCAAAACAGTCATTAACCACAAGAATAAAATGGAAAAAATGGAAAAAAATAATGCATCCCAGTCCGTCCCACTGCATCCCAAGTATCAAGACACAACTAGGACAGTCGGCATGTCCTGATTCAAGAGAAAGCCAATGTCCCACACCCATCCCAGGTTCTGTCTTCTTTTTGGAATGGCACGGTGCTGGCGAGATGCACTGACGCTATCAAAAACAAATGTAATATGGACACATCCCAAACATAGAATGTCAGAAGCCTGTCTCCTGAAGACTGAACATGCCATGGTATTAGATCACAGTTGACTCAAAGTAGCATAAAAAGAAACATGGAAGTGTTTGTCGCCACAAACCATGTCAAACATCAGGAGTCTCTTCAAAACTTTTTTTTTTGATATTCCTATGAGTTTCAGGTGGAAAATTACCTAATATACTTATAGAATCTAAAAACCGTTTTCTTAGATGCTATAAAGAAAAGCTTTTAATTGGTAAAAGCAAGATACCCGTTCATGCATGTTCCTATAAGTCCATGCTCATAGATGATACCAAGAGTATTATTTGTTCCACCTGCAGGAACCACATTCATAACCCAAACTGGGTACTTGGACATTGCATCAGCAAAACCTCCCAGACCAGCATTCGTGTCCATAACGTTTCTGTATTTACCATCTTTGAGGGAGTTCAAATATGACTCATAGTGCAAAGCTCTCTGGTTCCATATTAGGTTGTCCAGATTGAAGTTCTTGACTGTTATCCCCTCTATGCTTCCAGTGGTTATCCTTGGAGGTGCAGCATTCAGTCTTCTAGGCCACTTTTCAAGAGCACCACCAGCAACATCCTCAACTACTTCCACCTTTGGCAGAGGAGTAACGCATAACTCCATCTTCTTATACCTGTTATGAATGCAATAAGTCAAAGAACAATTCGCAGGTAGAGAACTGTAGAGGGAAGAGATCTTTGCTCTCAATCAGAATTATATAATAGAAGGGAACAAGAGATAGAGATAACAAGTTGAAAAATAAAAGAAATGGATTTAAAGGTGGGCAGCAAAGTGACTGGAAGAAGAAATCAAACTTGTTGCACCATTTCATTCCAGAAGGATTGGAATCCAACAAAATGCACAGAAGGTAGGAAAAGATATAATAGGCTTGTTTATTTCTACTTTTTAGGCAATATGGGAATACTGTCATAAGCCTCCACAAGTTCCTCTCCCTAGCCCATAATATTGACACATCATGATACAGTCAAGTTGAAAAGAAAGCAAACAGCTGCAACAACTCACCTTGACACCAAATGACAACAATACAATTGTGAAGCATCTAGCAATAAGATTGCCAAGAGATATACCAAAACCAGAGTAAGTTAAGGGTGTGTTTAGATCTTTGGATGAGAAAGAAGGGGAGGATGATGGGTGGGGAAAGAAGGGAAGGGAAAGGAAGGGAAGGGGAGGGTTGTTAGTCTTCTTCTTGTTTGAGGAGGAGGAAAGGAGAAAAGAGGATAATTTATATTCATCTTGTTTGGACAAATCAAAGAACAAATGGAAGAAGAAAGAAAGAGGAAAATTATGTTTTATAAAATCATAAATATACCCCTTACTATAAAAGAAATTTAAATCAATTTATAAGGGTAAAATCAGAAAAATAGATTAAAAACTATAAACTCATTCTCCTTCCTCTCTTTATCCTCAAATCTGAGGTAAAAAAATTTAGCCTTTTGAGAGCAAACAGAGGCCTCATTCCCCTCCCTCTTCTTTCCCCTCCCTTCCAAACAAGGTCTTATCTTAAGACTCTTCTCCTACCTTTCTCTCCCCTCCCCCATGTTAACCTTCATCCAAACAGACCCTAAAGAGACAAAACCTTCAAAGATAACCTGATCTAGCAAGCAATTATGTAACAACCCAATCCACAAATCCAGAGGGAAAAAGACAAACAAAACAAAGACACATTTTTTGAACAAATAGACCAAATGAGATTGTGAAAAAAGCAAATTGAAATCTTTCTCATTCTCTTTATATTTGTGATTGTCATAAACCTAAGAACACAAAAAATAAAGAAAAGGAAACAAACCAGGTATAATGTCTGGAATTATCAAGCAACAACATAGCACCGCCATTATCAAAGAATCGTTCTAGAAAAAAAGAACAGACAAGCAACGAACATTTGCAGTTAACTGATAACAAAGCTGAAATGGATTGCAAAACTCAAACGAAAATTCAGCAAAAGAAGCAGCCAAACGGAATCGGAAATCCGACACACCCCGCACCCGATATCGAGAACCATCCGGATATCCCCGCTCTTCAGCGGGACGAGCTTGGCCATCTGTTCGACGTACCATTTCACACCCTGGGAGAAGGACGTCCCGCCACCAGGGAACACCTGCCAATCCCCCTCCACCCGCACCCAGTTCTGCACGGCCTTGGCGACGCTCAGCTTCTTCGAAGGCACGTTGGCGAACCAGGCGCGGTCGCGGCTGCCCGGCCACGGCAGGGGGGGGGGGGGGGGGGGGTCCGGTAACCCTCCGGGCGGGGAACGGGGCAGCGGACGCAGCGGACGCGCTCGTCGGGGCCGGGGCAGTGGCGCTCGAAGAGGTCGAGGTTGCGCAAGTGAAAACGGCGCCCGCGGGTGGACTCTTGGCAGGGGCAGCAGTCGGTAAAGTTAGGGGCGCAGAAGGGGAGCGGGGGGAGGTCGTCATCGGGATGGGGCGAAGGGCGGAGGCGGCGGAGTGACGGGGGGAGGAAGTCGAGGCCGGAGGCGGTGGCGGAGGGAGCGACGGCAGTGGGGCGGATGCGGCAGTCGGCGGCGCGGTGGGTGGGAAGAGAAGAGAGGGAGGGGCGGGAGGTTTGGTAGATGCTGAGGAGGTAGGAGAGGAGGCAGAGGAGGGCGGCGAGAACACTAAAGGCTAGAGTCCGACGGTTGGGGTTCGGGAGAACGGAAAGGAGGTTGGGTCTGGCCGTTTTGGTGTTTTAATTGCTCTCCCTCTCTTTGGTTTTGTGAGAGGTTCTATGTTTGGATGCTGGGTGTCAAGAAAGAATTCTCGATCTTAGTGAGAGATCTGTAGTGGTGTTTGGCATTTGTTTTTTCTCTTCAACTTCATCTTCTTTATAATTTGATTCCTTTCATGATTATGTAACTACATTGTATAATTTGATTCCTTTCATGATTACATAACTACATTGTGGTTTGGGACGGATGAATGGAAAGAGAAAAAGAATGAAGAGAGAGTGAAAGGGTTTGTTTACAATGGCTCTTCTGCGTCTATTATTCATGTAGGGTTATTAAAGTGGTTGGCACTTGACAGCATGCGGGTGGCGAAGCCTTCTGCTGTCTTTTTCTTTTTCTTTTTCTTTTTTATTTTTTTATTTATAATCATTATTGGAATGATTAGCAGTTTGTGGTCGCTTGCTTTCTTCTAGAGTCTATGATCTTTTAGCAGCAGCAGGCTGGTGCTGTTGGATTATAAGAAATGATCAGCATTTCTGAGGAAGTAGGTTGTGCCAGTTGTATGATCTAGGATCTAACAAACAACTGCTACATTCCATTTTTGTCCTCTGGCTGGCCACCATGCTGATAACTACATTATGAATTTATTGTATGATACATACAGCACATTGTTTCTTGCACCATTGATCTTTCCTTTGATATACTTCTTCTTATACAGAAGGACAAAGGGAAGAAAGCTTGCTTAAGTTTATGGATTCCAGATATGGCGTATATTATATTAATATTTTATTCTTAAATTATTGTTACATAATCTATGTCTTATCATTTACCGTTTATTATACTTTTGAGACCTTCAAATTTCTTTCCACACACGTTACACGTGTTAGGCTTAACTAGTAACAAAATCTAAATCCAATCACCTCTCACCTTTAAATTCCCACAAATCTCAAATCCAAACCACTATTTTTTATATTTTTTAAAAAATCTAAAAAAATTAATACAAACATATAAAAATTAAATAAAAATAAAAAGTAATAAAAATAAATACAATAAAAATAAGCATTAATTATTTCAAAACAATGATAAATATTTATTTTATAAAATAAATAATTAGATATTGTGAATAAATAACTAACCTGATCCAATAAACACTTAAACCGAATAAGTAATGATGAAGAGTAAATATAAATTATTTTATACATAGTACATTATAAAATAATAATAATAAAATAAAAATAAAACAAAACCTTGTCCCAAAACTTTGTAAAGATTCTAGAACGAGACTAGAATGATATGGAGACAAGCAATGCATCCATCCATGGAAACTATTTTTTCTATTATTTTATTATTGTTAAAAAATTTATAATTAGTTATGCCGAAAATGAAAGCAACATAGATGAATATGATGTAGTACATTGTTCTACAGACGTCTTGCTGAGCTCTTATTTAGCGACAATGGTTTTTCACGATGACTACCTTAAGTTTGAACAAAGTTTGACAACTGTTACAAGGAGCCTTAAAAAATGATGTTAGAAACACTTGGCAGCACTAAATATCATGGAACTCCTATAACGCTTCCCTTGTAGCCAACTGAATTGGGATTGGCTCAGTCCGAACATCCATCACTTTGGAACTTGACGTAGAGCGCTTCGATATCTCGTTCACACCCAACCATTGCTTCAAAAGTTGAAACACATTCTCATCCTTCAACAACTCCCTATGGGAACTTTTAACTGCAACTCTTTCTACCGCTGCAAATCCATCAGCCTGATCAAAGAGAAAAATAAGAAGAAACTAAATATCAAAAACAAAGAAAAATTAGAGCAAAAAGCTCCGACCATAAGGTTCAAGAATTATTTGCAATCCACTCAGCAGCCAATGTTTACGTACTCAAGACTCAAAAACACTGATTTACAATTATTGCAAGTACCACAGATTGCAAACAAACCATTAATACGTACATATAAAAATGAGCTTTAGGCTCTATTTGGCAAAGTTGTTGGTAGTAGAGTTTTTCAACGTACAACTTGGTAACTATATTTTTAAAATACTTTAAGACTTTAATATCTATTTGATAACCAAACTAAGAAAATACTTTTAAAATCAAAACAATAAAAAACTTACATAGTAGTTTCAACTCTAACCTATTAAAAATTATTATTAAAAATTATTCTTAATTTATAAATTATTTTAATAATATTATTATATAATAATATTATATGAGCTAGACTTGACTACACATAAGTATAGTTAAGTCTAAATCTGATCATCCTTTTTATCCTTAGATTTACATGGATCAAAGGATCCCAAGGATGAAAAAGATAGGGTGACTTCCAAATCCATATAAATTTAAGAATAGAAAGGACGGCTGGATCTAAAGCTTAACTACACACAAGTATAGCTAGTCTAACTCATTATATTATAATATTATAATATAATATCAAAAAATAACATAATATTCTAACATAATAATGATTATAATGTAAAATTATTATAATATATTTTGTCACTATTATAGGATGATATTATTATAACTTATTATTAAAATTATGATAATTATTATTTAATAATATTTTATAATAATGTAACATTATTATATTATCTTATTTCACACCATATGATTTATTATAATTATAATTATATAAAAAATAATATTATGATATATTATTATATTCATATTATACTACTATTATGTTATAATATTAAATATAGTTATTTTCTTAATTTGTATATATGACCTTTAAGCCTAATGAAAACAGCTTTTCTGATTAGAGTTTTTAAAAAAGAGTTTTTAAAAAAAGTTTCAAAATTAAGTTTTCCAAAGTAGGTTTTATATTATCCTAAAAGTACTTTTAAAATTTTTACCAAATATCTTGAAATCACTGAAATGTGCTTTTATCCCTCTAAAGTGCTTTTAGGCCATCCAAAACTCTAACAAATGAACCTTAACAATGCTTCTAAAAGCTTTCAATCTTTGGACCAAGAATGAGATTCCTTCCTGATAAGGATTGTTATTCCATTCAATTTTTAACAAATCATTGCATGGTACATCAAAGGATCTCTTTGAATTTGGCCAATTTTCTGTGAATGTGAAACAAATCCATTAATGAAAGAACGCTTTGGAATGCACCATTTTGGATCATGTCATTTCATATGCATGAATTCCTCAAGGGACCATGAAAAGGTGAAAAGCTAATAAAAACTTTCCTGGGCTAATGAAGGAACAAGGTGACTCGGATTGTTTTTAGCTGGGACAATAATTCAGTCACGACAGAGGCGTGTTTATGGCAAATTAAACCTAAGCTGTCACTCTATCATAGCAATGCTCATGGTTGCACTTTTCATGATAACACATTATGGATTATGGTCCAGAATTTTAGAATCCAGTCTGTGATGAATTAAACTTTCAAACAATGGCGTGTGCAAGAGATCACAAAAAGTGTGATATTTTTAAGAAGCCAAGCTCTGCTCAAGTCCTGCAGTGGCTTAAGAAATAAAAACAACTTGCTGAATATTTCCATAAACATATTTAATTTGGAACGAAGCTATATGCCATCCAAGAGCAAGAACGGAATCACAAAAGTCACACAAGGAAAACTAAAATGTAGTGGAGAACCAGATATGACTTTATCTCACTAATGTTCAAAAAGGGGCAAAGTGGACCAGCAGGTGTGGATAAACACAATTGATGGCCTCCAGTCAAATCAATAATGGTCTTCTAGTATCACACTGACCTGAAATGCACCTAAACAGGACAATTAAATAACAGAAAAGATGGGACAAAATCAGCTACTGCAGATCTGGACAATTCCCATTGGTACTTGGGGAACCTGAAATTCTCAGGTTGTGTTGGTTCAGTTCGAGTTCAAGATAGACTCTGTATAACTTAATCGGCTTAGCAAGTTATAGAATTTATATCCTCGAGCTTTAGGTGTCTAAACTAAATTCAGGAAGCTCTGACCTTAAGCATTCTGCAAACCCACTCCACTTCTGCTCTCAGAAGTTTCCTAAATTTCGTAAAATCATGATATAATTCAAGCCTATTAGATGCCAGTTACAGGGTAATTTGGGACTTATGTGCTATTTATCAATCAAAGAAATTCAGCTCACTAGTCGAGGCAGTTGGGTCCTTCGGCATGTCATCATGACCCTATCTAGAGGGTTGATATTTTCAGGAAACTCCCTGCCCATCTTCATTGCTCAAAGCAAGAGCCTACCTCCTCCTGGCATATGGTCAAAGGTCTCCTCATGCCCTTATTCACCTCGTCCCCCACTTCAAAATGAAATCACTTAGTTGAAAGATTCAACCGTATATTTCAAAATTATTGGAGTTAATCATCCACCTTAAATGTCTCATATCTGGACAATCTAACTTAAGCTCTCTGGCACCACATGCAGTCAGCTGGACCTAGTGGATATTGAGTACGGTTTAGTCACATGGTTGGTTGTTACCTCTTATAATTTGAAATGCCATAGGGTGTTATAGCTACCAGAAAGTGAAGGGTAGTTTCTAATATGCATTCTTACAAATCAGTGTTTGGAAATGTTAAAAATTTATAAAATTTTTAAATTGGTATTCTCTTGACTTCGACTAGAATTTCCCTAATTCATTATTTTTTCTTCCTCTCTTTCATGCTACATTTTTTCATCTCTGGATTTTTCTTTTAAAGACCAGCCAATTACAAAATATTAATTCTTAAAATTATTAATACAGAATTAAGCTTAAGACTAGAACTAGAATATTGAAATTTATACCTTCAAACAGATCTTTCACATATATAAAAATTGACTATTCATGATCCATTCATTGGACTAGAATAATAGTAACAAAACCAAAATGTTATCATCCTTAACAGGGGTACTCCATATTTTTGATTTTACATTGTCCTAAGAAACATGCATAAGCAAATAAACTTGTACATATTCTATAATGCACTCAGAATACTCAACATCCAATGTTCGTCTCGTCAAGTTAGTCTTGTAACCATGATTCATATAAGTAGGATCCTTACTATGATATGACAGGAACAAGTCCTGTCCCGTTGAGTTGAGTTCAAGATCAAATGTGAGTTCTTAAATGACAACTGGTTATGAAAAGTTAATGTCTCAGTCAATGAAGTATTACACTGTAGCTTTGTCATGGCCAATGTGCAAGCATCTTGCAGAACTGTCAAAAACAATACAAGGTTAACAAATTTGCTCTTAAATTTATAATTGATAGAATGTTCCCAAGTGCTTGGGTGGGATCTGACATAGGTTTTTTGCAGGTAAGCTTTCTTATCTTCTTGCCAATCTCTTGATCAATGATCCTCTTGGTACTTCCAGATGTATTTTGAGTAACAAAGCAGATGTAGCTCTTTTATATGGAAATAGTTGATCTATTAACAAACATAATTCGTGGTTTCAATTATTAACTGAGAGCCTTCACACCAATTTAACCTTTAACAGTTGCTCCAGTCAAAATTTAGATGACCACTACATGTACCATACTGGCACAGAGAAGGTACCATACCAAGCGTGGTATGCCTGCTGGTGCTGGCACAGCAGAACTGAGATGTCATACAATGTCTCGGTATGGTACAATACCAAGAGGCATATTGGTACCATAAGACTGGTACAGATTGGTGCCCAACGCTGCTCCAATTCATGTCTACGCTAGTTGCAGTTTTAAAATGACCAAGCCATA
Organism: Metroxylon sagu; assembly: GCA_017589505.3. Taxonomy (NCBI): domain Eukaryota; kingdom Viridiplantae; phylum Streptophyta; class Magnoliopsida; order Arecales; family Arecaceae; genus Metroxylon; species Metroxylon sagu. Next base: position 9,486 of record JACVBY030000565.1, read on the forward strand.
AATTTTTCATCAATAATGAACAACTATTTTCTCATACTTTGAAAATTTTCCATTTTCTTTCAAGGAATTACATAATATTGTTATGTAAAATTTACCTTAGCTGACTCAGCAGGAACGGTCCCATCTCCATCCACGTTACTATATTGAGGCTGAGAACCAACCATCAAGTATTAAGATAATTCTAAAATCACACATCAAAAAGCATGGATATAAGGACATGATGTATAAGGGAGGTACCGTGGTATGGCATACTTCTGACAAGTCACTAATAGGTGAGGTTTCAGATCCATAACTGCAATAAACAAGCGCAAGCATGTTAAGATTCTTACTTTAGCTAATTCTTATCAAATTTTTATCCGAAAAGCAATGTCAAATAGTCTGCATAAGGCTTATATTAGCACCATCTAAAAATGATAAACAAGTATCATTTCTATAAAAGTATGACAGATTAGCAACTTCCAAGAATAGACAGATCACTTCTGAACATGCAAGGACATGCAGAAAAAGGTCTGCCAGAAAGAGTTTATGCAAGGACATTATTCCCTATTATTAAATGCTCTGTTATGCAATAATCTAGTCTTCGATTCCCTAAACCATAATGGCAGGTAATAGGCTCAACATTTCCCATTCTATGCACAATGAGGAGAGGAGATAAATTTTGAAGGATGGTTGACATATTTGGCATCATTTTATATTCCATGAGTGAGGGCTGGAAAAGTTGGAGCTGTGAAGAAACAAATACATATGAGTGATCCAAGGTCAATTATATGTGGCATGTTGGAAACAACAGACCAGGAAATTCTCTAAAGAGAAATATAGAAGGGATTATCATGGTAGGTATTGGAATGTACGTTCTCAGCTGAACAGATCACATAGCTGAGGAAAATTTCCTTGCTGAAATTGCAACAGCTGTTTACTTGAATTTCTCTGCGATTAATATTTTGATTATGGCCATTTTCAATAGCTCTTTACCTCCTCCACTACATTACGAACAAGATTTTCAAAACCAGTACCAGAGCGTATACTAGTTTTTCAAAAAACCAATATGGTATCCATTACGAAGACACAATATGGGATGCATCCCATACAAACATAATATATATTGACGTCAGTTTTCTGCCGGAATGGTACAGTTCACTCATACTGTTCTCGCAGTTGTAAAACCTTGCTACAAACACAATATTATAAATACTAGCTGTTATAGCATTAACAGCTATTTTCTTAAATCAGTATCTTTTCATAGTAATAACATAGAATTTTGTATTTATAGATTAATAATAGCTTAAGAAAATATAAGATATTCATTATAACCAAGTTATTAGCCTCATACCCATGATATCAGCCTGTCACAATTTTTGGTAGACTCAACATGTAACATAGGGATGAAGGCATTAAACACATCAAAAAGATTAGGGATGAAAGCATTCATTGATAACAAATATGCTGAAATCTGTAGGCTTGAGGAGACCTATGATAATCTGGTTATTCGCAGCATTATTAATGCACCTTGTCATAAGGCAGTTGGCAGCAGTTTGACAGAGAAGCTAAAGTAGCTACTCCAGAGATTTTGAAGCCTGAACAACCTTGATTATTTTATGGAGGATAATTTGCAACAGCATAGACACCAACTTGGTAGTAAGCCATGGCTAAGAAAGTACTAAACTATTATCTGTGGAAAGTGGATACCTTCATGCAAATACAAATAACCCTGTGGTCTTACATTCACCAATCAAAGACTCTCATACTAATTCTCTTTTAAGAGTTTCATAGAGATATAAGCATATGTTTAAGACAATGTTTAAATCCAAGAGGAATGGAATTTCAGAAACTGTGCAAAAACAGCCAAGATGGGTGTGCAATGTACAGGGGCAGGTTGGGAGATGCATGAAAAGTTCCATCAGAGGGTTGAGGAACTACTTGCGCTAACAGAGACACTAGTTGCATCTCTCAAGATCATAATGAGCATCAACATAAAACTAGAAATGCATGGAACTTCATGGTGATTAAAGCGACCACTAAGCAACCTCACCTGCATTCAGGAAACCAATAATTTGCATTTTGCAAATTAGCAATTTCTTTACATAATAACAAATAAGAGTATTGATTGCTTCAAATCAAATTTCGAGACTTACTTTCCAGTCCAACTTACCAATACTTTAAACCACAAAGAATGACATGGAAGAATTTAAATTACTTAAGAATGTCCCCTATAAAATATAAGAAGAACATAAGCTTGGATTATTGTTACAATTTACACTTTACAGTCGATGTACATGTTTATTTTATCATCAAAGATAATCAATGTCCCCTATAAAATATAAGAAGAACATAAGCTTGGATTATTGTTACATTTTACATTTTACAGTCGATGTCCATGTTTATTTTATCATCAAAGATAATCATTCATCTCCTGTAACTAAGTACTGTTTTTTTATTACACTGTCTTCCATCATGCAGCATTCCAACTGCGGTCAAGTGCTCTCGGTACAATTTATGAATTGTAATTAGGTAGCCAAAGGTTTAGTAGATTTGTTGGATTCAAAATAAAAATTAGGTTATTATGTGATAGCGCTAGCAAGGCTGCTCCATGTACTTGGAGGACACAGGTTTGAAACATGAACCAACCTCTCCACATGTAGTGGGATAAGGCTACATACATTTTATCTTTCCCAGACCCTGCAATGCAAGGTCCTTGTGCACTAGGCCATCCTACCTATGTGATTGTGTCATGTAAACCTAGCATGACCTTTGCATAGTATGTATTGTCCATGTTATAAAAGTGCTTGGCATGCACCAGCATGGCTGTGCACCAAGCACTGACATGCAGCCAGTACCACGACAGTGCCACATTTTGGTCATGGACTGGCAATCTTTACTTCGTTGATTTACAATGTATCAGTTGACAATCTATTACAGCATAGGATGTTGGAAGAGAGTACAACTGGAGCAGCATTACACTCATCCACCCCAAAATCTGGGGGGAGAGAGAGAGAGAGAGAGAGAGAGAGAGAGAGAGAGCTGATTCAGAAAAAAGTTAGGTTTGTTGTATGTCACATTGTTTGAGATTGAAAAATAAGAGACTTTGGATGGCAAAATGACAAGGAAGAAAATGATGGTCTGTCTTCTAAGGATAAAGTCATGGACTATATTTGTAATTACATAAGTTCCAGATATGGACTGAGAGAGAAGCACTAACTTTAAAGTTTGACCATCCTTGACTTCTTAAAGTGTCAAAAAATTTGTATTCATTGTTTCTTTTGAACTCAACCTACAAGGAAATTGTATCCATGTAACAACCTGATAACTCAACCAAAAAGACTTGTTGGAATGTTATTATTTGGATTCTTTGGCTCTATATAAGTACCTAAGATCTTTCCAATGCACGATTAACATGAGACTAACACATGCCTACATAGGTCCTTACATACTCTTCTCGTTTAAGCTTCGATGTCTCCATCATCTAAAAGTGCAAATCCAAGCAAATCCAATCACAAATACCATGAGTCAGTCTCAAATGGGCCCAAGTTACAGTGCCCTCTAGTCATAGATGGGTCACAAGCCGAGTTCGCTTTGATATCATTTATAACCCAACACCTCAGTTGACAAGGCAAGCCGAAAGATATTATTTGGCTTCTTATCCTATATAAATACCTAAGATCTTCCCAATATATGATCGATATGGTATTATACGCACACCTCCATAGATCCTCTTATAAATAACATAAGAACTTACCAAAAAAAGCTAGCCAAAAGGTATTATTTGCATTCTTTGACCCTATATAAGTATCCAAGATCTCCTAACATACAATTGATCTGAGACTAAATACATGCCAGAACGGACTCTCACATATTCCTCTCGTTTAAGCCTTAATATCCTTACTAGATAAATGATCCAAATCCAATCAAATACAATCATAAACATCATGATTAAACCATTATCAGCTTCAAAAGAACATGTGTTATAGTATCCCCTACTTCACATGAGCCATGGATCAAGTGTGCTCTGATACAATTTATAAAAATGTAGAACCGCACCCAAAAAGATGAACCGAAATATATGATTTTGATTCCTTGTCTCTATATAAGTATCCAAGGTCTCCTTAATGCACAATTGATGTGGGACTAAACACATGCCTACATTTTCAAAATGGTTTGATAAATTTGCATTATTCACATTACATATACTATACTAAAATATTATTATTGTTCTTGATAAAGAAAATTATGCATGACCAATAAGGCTACCAACAAGCCTAGCTATAGCAGTATATGTAGGCATATGCGGATTAAGCCAGAATTTCATTACAAGCCAAAGCCTCAGTGAGCTCAGCATGAATTGCCTCCATTAGCTAGGAGATATTGTAAGTGCCCAAAGAAATCAAGTTAAAAAGAAACATACCTAAGGCCCAAGCCAAGTAAGAAATATCAAAGATGGAAACAACTATCATGCTTAGTTTTATTGGTTCTTTAAGAGATTAATATGGGCTTATATATTTCCAAGAGAGGTCGCTAAGTAACAAAATCTCAAGGCAGGCCATGCCTATAGGAAACCAATAGCTGAGCCCAACTTGTTAGCCACCAAGTCAAGAGCCATAATAAAATAGACTTGGTGATAAACTTTGTATATGAAGGATTTGAAGATTATATTGGCATTAGAAAAAGTCATGAAAAGGCCGTAAAACTAAAGAATCTCAAGATGGCAACCAAACATAATCCTTAAGGCCCGTTTGATTCATGACAATTTACCTCGGTAATCTAAGATTACCATACAGATTATCATGTTTGGCAATTAGACATGATAATCTTGGTAGTAATATAATATTCCTAGTAATTTAAAATTATCACAAATCATAGTAATCCAATTCCCATTTGAAAGGTGGGTATCTAAAATTACCAAAATCTATTAATCTTAATTATGCTCTTGACTTTCATATACATAGTTAATAATACTTAATTTGATTATATATTTAATTTACACTAGACAATATTTAAATATTTAATATTATATTTATGTTAAATATTAAATACATAATATAATATTTTATATTAATATTAAATTTAATATTAATCTAATATTTAATATTTTAAACACTATTATATATTTATATACTAATAATGTAGATATTAAATTTTTAATTATTAATATTTATGACCTTGTATATTAAATTAATTTATAATATATTAATAAATATTTATATATTATATATTAAGATACATTATATAATGAGACATTTAATACTATTATAATATATATTTTATATATTAAATATTTATAATATTTAAATATTTAATATTTCTAAAATCAGTTTACAAAGAATTTGATTTTTAATCAAAACATTTCATATTTTAGCAAAAAGAGGAGGAGGCCACTTAAAAGATAAAAAAATAATAAAATTCAAAAATAGCGAACTAATTACCATATTTTGTTATTATGAACCAAACATAATAATCTTTCATTCCTAAGAATTTAATTACCAAATGTAAGATTATCAGGAATGTAAAATTCCTGATAATATTACATTACCGCGAACCAAATGCCACCTTAATTAAATGAAATGCAAAGCTTTCTAAATCTTGCAAGGGAAATTAGATTTATATTAGCATTTCTTTAAAGCAAGAGTACAACAATAATGGTCAAAATTACATACCAGACATCATATGGCGTTTCAAATGATATCCCATATATGTTATAGAAGCTAACACTGCTTGGCAACTGAGCATTGTCAAGAATTTGGCGAGTATCAGCAGCCCATTTGAGGATTGAAAAATTGAATGGTAGAGCTATAGACTTCCCATTATATGTCAACTACAACAAGCAGTCAAAGAAGGAAATAGATAAGCATAAGTAAGCCGAGGATCTTGACAAGTATGCAATTTATATGTATCACACACATATATGTCACTATCCAATGAATCAGTTACATCTCTGATATGTTTAGTCATCAGCCTTATCACATTACACAATTAACACCCAAATTAGAAAACATGTTTCAGTCACAACAGTGACCTTTAAAAAAAAAAAAAAAGGCTAGAGAGAAGTAATGGGGACAGGAAATATTATATAGGACACATCTCAGATTAGTCTTATAAGAAGAAGAAATTTACTGTAGAGACCTAACATGGAAAGAAAATAATTAAAATTTACTAAAGAGACCTAACATGTAAAGAAAATAATTAACGATACACTGCAGTTCTTCCAGTTGTATATGCCTCTTAAGCAAATCAAAATTAATGTCCCATGGCTTATCAATGTACCAGTAGAACATAAGAAGTTTAGTAATTCACTATAATAGAAGAATAAGAAAACAAGAATTTTTTAAGATTACATTTACATAAACATGTGAGGACAGTGTGAACTGAAAAGGCAAAAAGTATTCAGGTGCAAAGTTATTGTTCTTCTATTCCAAAAAAACAGTTTACCCTGGGGACCACATTAAGATGAAGGTCCTTTTTGCATGGGCATGCTGCTTCTTATATAATTGGAAGTACTTTAATCTCTGTATGCTTTGGTATTTTTCCATTATAGCCCTACTTATGTTGAGGTTGTTACTCAGTTATAATTATCAAGGGATGTCAAAGCAATGGTGCAACCCTTTCAAAGCATCCAGAGAGTTAAAATAGAGGGATGTCAAGAAGAATTCCATGTAGGAAACTACTAAACGAGGGAATTTCTAGCTAACTGGTTTGCCAACTTTATTAGACTGTATCAGTATTTAAGTGTTGAACCATCTTTTGAATCATGGATTAAAATATACTGTGCCACAACATGCTGACACGTGACACACAATACGCACAATACGGTATGTCATGATACAGTTCCATATTGTCCTGTGCCATGCCAGTCATGTGGTCAGTCACTTGTCAGAGCTCACCTCCAAGAAAAAGAGATATACCGGTTTGGATCAGCGCATGGCAAATAGAATGGTTCAAAAGATATTAACACAGATTGGCATATGGGGTACATAACTCCTATAGCATGCTCACACCAAGCCGGCATGGTAGTGGTTATCAGTAGTCAATACCACCACTTAAATCATCATTATTCCAAAGTAATAGCCTGATTGAATAAGATTTAGTGGTATATCAAATAGCAATGGTTAAGAAGATTGGTCATATTTTAACTTGAATATGAAATATAATGCCAAACAAAACCCTACGCCTGAATAAAAGTAAATGAGGACTAAAGATCACTCGACTAGGCATAATCTGATGCCTTATATAGACATGCAGCTATCTTTGCCCTTGTAATATTATTCACCAACAGCCACTCAACATGGTCAAATATATGTAAATTCATTATTCCAATTGATAACATGGTGAATAATTTTTTCATGCCAACTCTTCCCCATTTTTCAACAGCAATCTCTCCATGATTATTTACACTGGACAAGCAGATTCAGTTTAGTTGGAACTCACTAATAACACTGGACAGGAATATCTGGCTGCATGCTACTGATAATGTAACAGAACCCAAAATGCAGTGCTTAAATATCTAGGAATAGCTCGAAGGATGCTAGAAATTGATGATCGCAAGAATAGCTTAATTGAAGGACCTAAAAAATACTATTTCTTTTGGTACCAAAAAGCAATAGACTTGTTCTGTCCATTGACTTGGTTATCAATTAGCAATTTTAGCTTTGATGTGCGTGCCTAACTGCACTTACTTCAAAACCTAAGTTCTGACTTCATTTTGGTTCATGGAGTTTTAACTTGTTCTATGGAACACACTGTTCGACATTTTTACTTCATATTAGACATATGGCATCAACAACAGAACAAGAAGAAGACTTGACATTAGTTTGTGTATGCAAATATCTAACCTATAAATGGTCTAAAAAGGTCTTCTTATGTAAGCCAGAAAGTGAATACCTCATTATCCCTTAGAGCTTCTTCAAACAAAGAGATGCACTTTGTTGGATCATATACATCCAATCTGGCTGCTTCATTGTCTTCAGATGGTTTTCTCCAGATTTGAATCACCGGTGGTTGTTTCCACTTGAATTCAGGGTTTGGCAGCATTTCATAGATAGATGGACATTCAATCAACTGCAAAGTATGGCAAATGGTTTCATTGGACATTGTCTAGATTAACATAAGTGAGATGCATCATCAACAGATCAGTTTTGGCATTACACAAAGTAAATTTCTCTGCATAGTTTGATTAACTCAGCTCAGTTTGTCAGATAAAATCATGAAAACATGAAAACTTCTCTGTCAACAAATTGGCTGAAGTATTATATTTTCCTCATGTACATTTCTAGCAGACAACATGAAAAGATTTTGCTCTTAGATATGGTCATGTTAGGAGTTCCTCCAAATTAATGACATACAGTGAAGTAAAGACAATGCCCTTTTACTGTTTTAGGACAGACATGCAGCCAATATCTTTAAAAATGTAGCAATACTCTAGAGAAGATGCCCAGCAACTGTATCAGGTGTTTAATTCATTTACTTAGTCAAGAAGAGATCAGAACTTAAGCCAGCAGAACTTATGGAAACACATGCGCATTTGCATGTGCACACGTGTGTGTGTGTGTGTGTGTGTGTGTGTGGAAGGAGGGGGAGGAAGCACGCTTGCATGTGCACACATGCATCATTTTGTGCGTGCGTGTGTGCATGTGGAGGGAGGGGGAGAGAGAATAAAAACTAATCATCATCTCAAAACACAAAATAAGTGAAGCAAAGCATTATGCAACTGCAGCTTGATTTCATAATTTGTGGCAATGATCTATGCTACCTTATGTTCATAATGAAATAAACTCACATGTTAAGGAATTACCAATTGATGCATCGTCCACCTAGAAACAAAGAAGAAACTTTCAAAACCATAAACAAATTGCAATCCAGTTAAAAGGGAATCATTGATGCATCCAGGAGCACCTGTCAAAAAGAAGCCCCAAATTAAGAATCAATTACAGATATATAAGGACAGATTCAACTTCAGAGTAAAATTTACATCATCCATAAGACATTTAGAACCTAAGTCAGATGTACGGCATGAAATATAGGAGACCAAGTTCCCCTTCTAAATAGATACCTTGAAAGGGGCATGCTATACAAATCCACTTGTTTACATACTTTGCAAACACCTGATAAATTATAGAAAAATTCATTCCATGTGTATCAGTATAATGTAGTCTTTGTCGTAGATAACCACAACCATAATCAACTCTATGACAATGATTTATATATAGCATAGGTAAAAATGAAAAATACGCACATCATTGTGTAGTGATGTGAAGCACCGAATAAGCAATCCACCCATGGAATGTGATATTATATTAACCTTTTTCCCTCCAGAAGCCTTATAAGCAGTTTCCAATTTTACTTTCAAGCCATCCAATGTTTTGTCAATTCTGTCAACAACACATAACACTCAATGCTGAAAGCCATCAATGATTTTCACACATTAGCTCAGGAAATTGACTTGCATGTAGATCTTGCCACATGTCATACTTTTGAAAATAATTCAGTAGTTTCAACAAGCATAGATTGAATGGTAAACAAATTCCTACCTATTGCTTTGACGAAAGTCGTATCCATAGCCAAACAGTGTGGTTCCTTTCTCATATCCACATTCAACAAGCATATCAATCATATCATGGAAATGATATACGTCAGTCAGATGCAAACACTTTGCCCACTGAAATCAGAGGAAAAGAATAATGTTAAAGAGCTAATATCATAAGTTCAATGCATCACATATCAATGCAGTGAGGATGCCATCCCAAAGCATGAACAGCATAGTACAAACGAGAATTATGAGGTACCGCCCGCAACAACCTGCAAATTCTAAATTGCAGTAGACTTGCAACAACCAAATCCGATTGTCAAACCCAACTCACCCATGATGGATCCAAAATATCAATTGCATGCAGTCCGTAGTCATCTTCAGGAACTACAATTTCATAATCCGAGTCGAGCGACTCTACATATCCTGCCAAGCCAAACTGCCTACTAATTTAATGACCACCAAAAAAGAAAAAAAGTTCCAACACCAAAAGAATTTTATAAATTCTTCTCTCATAGGGAGGGGGGAAAAAAAAAAAAGAAAATAAGAAGGAATATAAACAAAATGATCAACCTTGTGCCCACCCCTTTATGATGCTGGCTTCATAAATCCCCGTTTGCCCAAGTAAAGAATATTAAAGAATTCTCCTTTTTTTTCAAGAAATTTTCAAAAAAAAAAAAACTCTATTGTACAGTGGCCATCACCATCCACTTCGATGAATCCAATCGCAGAACCACAGATCACAAAGTTCCAACTGTATCAGTGAGTTTGAGGAGGAGGGGAGAGAGAGAGGATGGAATCGCTGACCGGTTTCCGGATTATAGATGGACCAGAGATACTTCTTGAAGTCGAGATTAGCCAGAAGGATCCGAACCCAGACACAGAGCTCCCGACCGGTCTTCCTGTTTCTCGCGTTCAGGACCGTTCCCCCGATGCCGGACACCAGCAGCACCGGCTCCAGGTCCATCTCTGCCCCACGCCGAGGCCCGCGGCCGAGGCACGGCAGGAGCCCGCACTCTCCGAACATCGGGAGAAATCTCCAAGAGGGTATAGAGTCCGAGACGATTCTTGAACGGAGGAGGAGGGCATCGCGGCGACCGCCTCGAGGGTTTAAAAGGAGATTAACAGGCGTCGGGCTTCCGCTGTCAGTCCTCGGTCAAGGAGACAGTTCTGGAAAGCGGGAGGGGTGCGCCGTCGGCGAGCGGAGCAAGATACTGCGGGCGGGGGAAGCGATATCGACCGTCGGATGGGTACGGCGTTGGAGGGTACGGGAGATGGTGGGCCAGGATATCATATCCTTGCCAGGATTAGAGAAATTAACGGAGCCGCGCCGGCGGTTGGCGGGGGCCGTGTTGCCCCATCCACGTACACGTGGGCCGCCTACGGAAGCCGTGCGTCGCCGTCAGCGAGAAAACCATGTACCGGGATATACCGCACGTTAGACGCGTGTGGGAGGTCTGGAATCCAGATGGTTGCTCCGCAGGAGTTCCGTAAGCAAACCATTTACCCTCCTGATTTGGGAAGTTTCAATCTACATCAGTTAAGCTGCTTCTATTTATTGATATTATTTAAATTATTTATTTGTTTGCTTGGTTGCTTATTTGATTTAATTATTTATTATTTTATTTCTAATATAAAGAAAAAGTGATGGAGATCTATATTTTTTAAAAATTTAAATTATTAAAATATATTTTTGATTCTCAAATTTTTACTCAAAATTTATTTTAATTTTCAAAACTTTTAATTATCATGGTTATCATAGTTTGGCATTCTGCTACATGGGGTCGGTTAATGCAAACGTATGAAAGTTTTCTTCTATTGATACATTAATTATTCTATCAATTTTAATTTATCATATGATACGAGAGGTTAGAAATATTTAAATTGTAATAACTAAAAGTTTAAAAATCAAAACGAATTTTGAGTGAAAAAAATTAAGAATCAAAAGTTTACTTTTGCCATTTAAATTTTAGTAGATACATAATATTAGATTCAAATCTACTAACAGAAAGATACTATTACTGTATCACATATCAGCCCACAAGAAAAAAAATTTGAACTAAACTCAGTTTGGCACAAAATGAAAATCAAGTTCGAATCAAAGAAAAATAATAAAATATGCTCCAAATAAATTTCAACCTAAGTCCGAAAATTGACTTAACCAAATCAAACTCAGCTCAATCAAGATAATTATATTTTTTATCCATATTATTCATATATATTACATATTTTTATGTAAATAATGGACTGTCTAGAATTATCAAGTTGCCCAAATATGTTTGTGTTTAGCTAGGATTAAAAAATAAAAAAAAATAAAGAAAAAATAAAGAAAACTTGAATTGAATTGAGTATAATGTTAAACAAGTTGTGCTTGATATCAAACTTCAATTTTGAAATAATTTCAAACCAATCAGGCCAACCTGTGCCCAATCAAATTTAGATTGATTCCCTCTGCCCACAACATCTCCAGAATTTCAACACTAGGTAGAATTGTTACTTTCTAGCATTAACTCCAACCTTAAATATGATGATTTTACCACCTTAGTAAATATATTATTCATAATAAGTTGAAATACAAAATATGAATGTCATTTTATATGTGTGTCAATGAAGGAAAGAAAGTCCAGTAGTTGGTGGGATTGTGGCCACTCCCAAGTTATTTCGGACCAAAGACTATATATATGAGGTGCATTGGTCTCTTGCTTTGGTATTGGCAACGTCATGTGATCTAAAAATTTGGCTCTGACACGTCAATCAGTCTCATGACACGCCAATCTAAGGAGACAACCGGCTGCTACCCCTTTAATAAATGGAAAGCTAACCTAGAAAAGTAATTGATGCCATAGGTCTTAAGTCAACATTGCAGCTGTCTGTGTCGTTTTCAATAAAATGTTTTCTTTGCACTAAACAATAAACAGCAACAATAATAAAAATTTAATTTTAAATTAATTGAGATTTTTTTTTATTATTTTTTTATTTTTTACCTTTCACTCTGCTTTACAATCTACAATGTCTAGCTAGGAATTTTGCCATACAATTTGCGTATTAGTACATGTAAGACAATATTTTATTGGGAAGAAGACGAGACTGGCAACCAAGGTGAGAAAACGAATAAGTTATCTTTTAAGGGATCACTCGGAAATAAATTCCGGACTCTTCTATTGCTTGACACATGGTGGTCACCTGGCGTCATGAGCGAGGAAGCATTTTCCATGTGTAAAACGAACAAATCTTGAGACGAGTTTGTCACAGGAGCTGAGGGCCCGTTTAGCTGTAGGTAATGTTTTTATGTTCTCCACCTCCGGTGTCCTTCCATTTTCGATTCTTCTTTTGTAGAGAAAAATTTTAAAAATATATTTATTTATTAAAAATAAAAAAAATTTAATTTTTATTTAAAAATTTTTAAAAAAAAATTATGACTGATAGTTGATGATAAAAATACGGTGATCAGTCATCATGGAGGGTGGTAGATAATGAGTGACACAAATATGATGATAATGGTGATTGATGATAAAGGTATAGCGGTGATAATGATTGTAGCAGTAAAGATATAACGATGAAGAGACGGTTGGTAATCGATAGCATTGGCATGATTGTGGATGGTGGAGATATGACGGCGACGATGATAGTGGATTGTAAAGATACGGTGATGATCCGAGTGTAGTGGTAGAGATATATTTACCTCTTTATAATATTAATAAACAGTTAGTTTTGAGATAATTTTATCTATTTCAAGAATATTCTTGCCCATATTTAATTTATTTTATTTAAGTTTTATAAAATTAATTTTAAAAATAAAAAAAAGGGCTGGGCTATATGGGCCTACACGGCACGAGCCAAACCTTGGAAATAAAGAACTCATATATATATATATATATATATATATATATATATATATATATATATATATATATTAGAGCTATCCCATTTTTTTTACTTTTTTTATCTTTGGAAGCCGTAAACTGTATAAATTCAAGGGTGGTGGAGATGATCAGATTCCAGCTTGATTATATTCAAATGTAGCTAAGTCTACTTATTTCTCTTTATATATATAACTAAACTTAGCTGCACTCATATGCAGTAACTAATCCAAATCTGATCACCCTTCCTACCATTGAATTCACACGGATCACCACGAATAGAAAGGGTGATCAGATCGAGTGTACTATATATATATATATATATATATATATAAACTTGACTAGATTCGAATATAATCAGATATAAATTCAGTCGTCTTTTCTATCCTTAAATCCATACAGTTTACAGGTAGGATGGTTTCAAAATCTATGTAAATCTATGGATGAAAGAGATGAGTTGATTGAATATGCAGAAAACTCTACTGTTACCTCGAGCAATGGGTACAAACTCTTTAGCTATAAAATTTGTGCATAACTGAGATAAAAAGAAGCGGTCATTGAGGGAAGACCCATGCAAGGATTACCATTAATCTCTAGATCTACTTGGTAGATAAGTTATGAAGATGCATAGCCAATCCAAAGGTACATGGCTTACGATTCCATGCAAGTTTTCTTTGGCAATTACTAGATGCTCAGAAGCATCCAGCAAGCCCGTCCCTCCCAGACTTACTGTTGGGGATGGGGATTATTTAAATACTTTAAAATTTTAAAACTCTAATTAAATATAAATCATGGTTTTAAATGGTATACTTTAAAATTTTAAAACTCTAATTAAATCTGAATCATGGTTTTAAGTAGTATAAAATTCTAAGATTTTTAATAAATAATGATTATCTTTTATTTCTCTTTATATCTTTTTTTTTCTCTTATTGAATGTAGATGTATCTCCAAATATTCTCATAGCATATTATAAAAAGAGCCGTGGCATTTTATTATTAACGAGTAGATGATATGAGATATTATAAGCATTTATTCAATGCATCCCTACATGGAATGAAGTATAAATTACTTACGAAGAGAAGCACCAAATCTAGCCAAACCAATGTAATAAAAAGATACAACTCAATATATACAATTAATCAGAAGAATTAAATTCAATGGACTCAACTCTTGATGATTGGATATCAAAACATTCATTCATGTATGCCCCTTAATAAATAGGGATTAGATCATCATTTTTATCAATAAAAAGTAATTCAAAAATCAATGTAACACAATTAAGAGCCATTAATCTTTTTGCATTGAGTCAAATTGAGTATGTCCTTTGAACATTCAAGAAAAAAAAATTAAATCCACATAAAGTGAGATTTTTCATTCTACTGAGTTTATTTACATTTGAATTTAGCTTGTCCAGATCTATCTAATTATTTTTTGTTAGAATGCACTCCAAAAAGAATGTGTAATTGTTCATTGCATCTTATAAGTAGATCACAATCAACTATTTGTATATGGATAAAATAAACTCTACTCTAAAGAGAGCGTTATTCATAGTGTGCTTTGAATCGAATAATATTATTTTTAATTATTTATTTATTACAAATCATCCTCTCCATTTTTAAATCATCATCCAAGCATCATTTAATTCAGTAATGCTAAAACCATCCTTAAATATAAATATTCAAGACTACATCGAAATAATAATCTAGGCTGAGATTTAGAAACCAAATTGCTGTTCACCCATCTTTTTTTTTAAAAAAAAACCTAATAAAAAAGTTTCCTTCAGCATGTGTTATATAATAAGATTATAATATAATATAGTAAAAACATTATAATATTATATCACAATATATTATAATGTTAATATATTATTACATTATATTAATATTAATATCATAATATAACATTATTATAAATAATATTATAATAATAAAATATAATATTATAATATCATAAAAGTAATATTAGATAGGATAATATTGTTCTCATATTTTTATAATATAGTGTAAATTATTATTAATGAATAATTTATGTATCATAATAAATAATATTGTAATTCAATTCAAATATTATAATAAATATTTTGAAATAATGATAAAGTATCACATTAGATACAAACTATATCAAGAATAATTTTGATATTACATAATTTATAACCTTAAATTCTAATGATATACTAAATAAATTTATTATAAATACTTGGGGATCATTGGTTATTAGAACAAAACATATTAAATACGATAATCTTTGATCACAACAAATTAGGTCAATCATAGTGATTTAAGGCTGATGGCCAAAAGCCTCCCTGAAGTATTGGGGGGAGGGGTGGCTTAATAGAATGTCAGGGGTGTGGAAGTGGGAAGTCTCCTACTGCCTCGTTGGTCTGGAACTTGGTCATCTTAAGCATGCGCATTGAGCTCAATAAACAAAACAAAGGATGTTCTCTTCCAATCAATTCAACGACCATCATTAGCCTAACAAAACAAATATGGCAAGGACACATTATGACAATAAGCAAAAGGAGGGAGGAAAAGGAAAAAAAAAAAAAAATCTACAGCCATGTATAATATCCCATGCATAGATAATCTTTATGTAATATGCATCAATAGTTCTAAATCAACTGAAAAAAATATAATTTGAAAAGTTATAACTCAAGTTCACCTGATATCAATTAACTTACTTTTAAAGTTTTAAGGAATTTTAACCCGCTTTTTAAGGAATTTTAACCCGCTAACAGATTAACTGGACCATCAGGTGAGTTTGAGACATTACAAATAGTATCAAAATCGATCCGGATATGCAAAAGTTGATAAATAGAAAGAAATGACTATCTATAGGATGACGGTAAAGTTTCATCATACCAAAAAGAAAAGATTATCTATGGAATAGTAGTAAAGTCCCATCATAGCATAAAGCCATCCCTATAGTACCAACGACTCCATTCAGAGATAGATTCTGACTAGCTTGTAGCATACATCGAGAATGTTAGAGAAGAAATTGTAATACTTTCATGCATGAATAGACTGCATATCGGATGGAAAAAGAATTGTTTGACGAATTATAACTCAAGTTCATTTACGACTAATTAACTTGCACTTAAATTTTTAAGATTACATAATTTTAGCCCACTAATAATTTAATTGGATCAATAAACCGACTTAGGGTGTTCCACCGTGCCACATGTTTTTTAATCTAGCTCAATTATTAAGTAGCTCATGGCAAAAGAAGACCAAAAATCTACCTTATATTGTGCTGACAGCTTGGGAATTCTTCTTCCTTTTTAATCCTTTTTATGGGGATTGTAAGTGTTCCGAAGGATGGATCACCCAGAGTTAGTGAGTTGTGGATCAACATCATGACAGTCTAGAAAGAAATAACGCTCGGGAACCATAAAAGCTTATGCCATGGACCTTTCTTCTAGCTCCTGTTTACTTGTTTCTTAAATTTTACGAATCAAGGTTTGTTTCAACAGTAACATCCTTTTGTTCAGCAACCAAAGATTCTAAATTCAATTTTTGAATGGTACATCTTCAAAAATTTGGATCTGGATAATTATAATGCAGGTAAGACTTTCGCCTTTTCTCCTAAAACGAGAATGACTCTTGTCTATTGTTGCTTAGAGTGTGCCAATATTCCAATAATTGGTTATAATAATAGCATCATCCTTGAGAAAATTTTCTTAAAAGATGTTCGAAGAAAAAAACTTGAAATAAGAAAAATTTAAGAGGAAGAAGCATAATGCACCTTGGACAGATTTGCAACAATTTTCATCCGTGATGCTAGCAGAGATTATGTGGAAACTCATATGAGAAGGCTAAGAAAAAGCTCCGCAACCTCCATTATAATGCCTAATTGGCTAATCATGCTAAAATTTTTTTACATATTAATTTTGGCATGCTAACACATTAAGATCATACCATCATTAATTTAACCTCTTCAATAAATAATTCACTTCGTTAAGACTGAAAGAGCCACAACCATTCCATACAAATCAGGATAATCACCTTGCATACCACAGTGAGTGATTCAACCTGCAGCCCTAAGAACTCAGAATTTCAAACATGGAGCTGAAACAAGCAAAAGAGTTTCAATAAATAAATAGAACACAATATAGAGTTTACATCTGATTCATTTCAGGGAATAGCTACATACCAAGTACTGATCAAGCTAATTCTTTCTATCCTTCAATTGGTGGTTTCTCACTTTGGCATTTCATATCTTCATGCATGACTTGTCTAATCTCACTCCTCCTTTTCATTTAAATGCAACCATTCACCTGGGATACTCTGGTGCTCTCTTCCATACGACTTTACCTAGAAATGGGGTTCCTTGCTCCCAACATGGTACATCATGCTCACCGACAACAGGGGTGATCAAAAGAGGTTGATGTGTTGATGCTTACTGGAATTGTTCCATTCTTGTAAGGTAAAGCAAGACTTGCACTGTCCCTTAACGAAGTTACCTCAATTTCTTTCTCAACAAGCTTCCTCTTGGTGCATTCTAATGCATACTCCAACTCTGCTATCCGCTCTTGCTCTCTTGTATGTAGAAGCTCATGCAACCTTCGCTCCAGCTCAAGTGCAGAGACTCCAGAATATTCACCATTGTCTTCATCTTTAGGTTCAATGTCCTGTCCAAAACCCAAGCTTTCAGAAGAATCAGCTCTCACTGGCCAACTGTGTATTTAAAAATAATATAAGGAAATATATAGATTAGAAAAAGGTGTGCATATATATTTTAATGCCAAGTAACTTTGAAACAAGTAAATATGCATGCTAGCACACTAATAGATCACAATGGTGTTGACATGGAAACTAATCTAATATGCATATTGAAGGCACCACTAAAGAGAAGAGTATAGGATGGAAGTATTACGTTATAACCAGAATTAATGAGATCACTATCCAGTCACATTTTGGTTACAAAATTTAAAAATAATGTTGGCAAAAGCGTTACAAATTTTTGTTAGAAGAGAAGTATTATTATGCACAACCAATTTAATAGGACTGGTGAAACAGCATTGCACCATACTAGCCAGAATGTGCTGGTCAATGGTGTATACTTTTTAGTAGTGGAATTTTTTTACTTGTATATCTAGTTATGTTCCTTTTCTCCTAATATTTCTAGTTAGCAATTTTCCTGTATTCCTATTTTTATTTTCTTTCAACCTTTCAATCTACAATTGAGGGTGAGCTTAAAACCTTGACAGCAATCAACATGTATTATATATGAAAAGCCTATTACTCTGCTTGAAACTTAAAACCTTGATTACAGCCAACATGCGCTATAAATGAAAAACAGAAGCTGCAATTTAATTCATTTGTTGCTTTTAATGGAGATGCTGAAGCAACTGAGTGTGCCAGAGCAAGGTTGTCCTAAGATCAGAAGATAGAAGCAAATTATGTTAGTAAAAGTTTTTGTATAATACATAGGGGGACAGATGAAAAATGTGTGCACCATTAATTTGCATTTAAGGCCACATGTTTTTGTACCTGAAAGGGAGAGAAGAAAAGTGATATCTCATGAAACAGAGAGAAGAATAGGCTACTTAATTTGATGCACCGATGATGGAAAAAATAATAGAACATATAGAAACTAATAAGAACCAAAAAATTTTCAGTCAAAGATGCATAAAATCACAATTATAAGGAATATTGAGTGGAAGAATGGAAACGTATGCGATATCTATTTAATGTGGGAGGATTGGATGCAAGATATTTGATTAATTGTTTATCATGATCTAAGCAAACACACAAATATGTGGCACAAGTAAAATTAGTCCTTTAGTTTGACCAACTATATTCATTAAATAAAGCTCTCAGAGATGTGTACCACCATTTTGTTTTGTCCTAGAAGTACAGATGAATCTTCTCTTTCCAAGTTAAGCTGCATACGTTCTAACTCAATTTCAAGCTCTGCTTCCAGTTGATCCATTGTTAGGCATCTTTGATCCTCAGAAATGATCATATAATTTGACTTTACATCAGAACCAGTGGCACATTTTGCCCCTTCTTGATGAAAAGATGTTATGTGACTTTGTGAGGGAATAGCCTTGCTTGTGCTTAAATCACCAGAGCAATCTGGTGCAGAAAAGGTGACATCATTACTTGACTCCAAGAAGCTATAAATAATATCTTTCCTTTGAACTTCATCTTTAATTTCTTTTAGCAGAAGTTCCATCTCTGCCTGCATTTTTGTCATTCTTTTGAACTCAGCTGCACACTTGGTCAGGAGGAAGACAAGACCTGCCCCCATACCAAGGTTAAAAGATAAGTCTTCAGGCTTCTCACCTGAGAAAACAATGAAATTTGCAGTAAATAAACTTAATTCTCACCTGAGAAAACAATGAAATTTGCAGTAAATAAATTTAATTCTAAGCAAAATGGGGTAAACATAAAGAGGTGGCACTTTTCTTACTTAGAGAAGAATATTTTTTAAAAAATAATGTAAAGTTGAACAAATTAATCGATTCTTAAAATTGACTGTCTTAGATAGTAAGGCAGATTTGACTTGTCAGATATCATATAAATTTCGATTGTTCCAACGCAAAGGTCCTCCAGGTTTTTGAGATACTTCACAAAACTCTCCGTATGATTCATATTACTCCTATGGTACCCAACTAGATATTTCAGAAAATCAGAAACTGCAGTAAATAAGAAAGCCAATCATCGATGTGGGACAGGCAAGACAAAGTTCAAAGATTAGGTTAGCACAAAAATGGCCAGATTCTTTGAGCCAAATGTAGGCCTCCTCAAATTTCACCTTGTTCAAAAGATTGCCATTGTCATAAGGGAATCCACACAACACAACCAGCTGCAAGTGATGCAGGTAGAAAATTCACATTTCATCAAAAATGCAAACTTGCACAAAAATATCAAAGAAACCAGGTTCTAAGTAAGTCTACACACGATTTGATCAACAGCAATCCCCAAAAACTCATTAGGAGTATAGAAACGATCCCGAGGAAAGGCATATAATCACCATTTGAAAACCAGTATTGACTGAACTATCGCATACTTCAATAAAATAGAATCGATCTTCAACAACAGTTACGAAATACATCAAAATATCGAACAGATAGAGTGCAATGTAAACCACGTGAAAATTCACCAAAGAAAAGTATCAAATCTATCTTTCTCTATCAAGCGTAGCAGAGAAACACTATTAGGAGCAATTCCACGAGCAGAAACTAATAAAACTAAAAATTTCAAATACCCGAAGAGACGGAGAGCTTTGTGCCATTCCCCGCCACCACATCCGAAACTGATGGCCCCTTCTCCTCCTTCTCCTCCCCCTTCTCCTCCTTCTCCTCCCCCTTCTCCTCCTTCTCCTTCTTCTTCTTGTTCTTACGATAACACATTGGGAACCGCACCAAACGACCCAGTCCCGACCCCGCCCCTCCCTCTCCCCCTCCCCCTCCCCCTCCGCCTCCGCCTCCGCCTCCGCCGCTCGGCGACAGCTTCTGAAAAGGAAGAAACCACCGGGAGAGCAGAGGCGGGGGAGAATAAGACGAGCTACCAGTCGAAGAAACATCCGAAGACGAAGCGGAAAGACGCAGAGATGAGCCAAGGTCCCTCCTTTTGCTCTTGCATGCCTCCATTTCCTCACCGCCGCCACCGCCGCGGTCGCCGTCGTCGGGCTCGTGGAGGTAATCCAGTATCCGCTTCTTCTCCTCCCCCTCCGCCCGACGATCGCCGGCGGCCTCTCCGCCAGTGAAGAATCGGAGGCTTCCCCTCCCCTGCCTTGACAGCGCCGCCATTCCCGAGCCGCCTTTGGTTTCACTTGGCGGGAGCCGTGGATTCGTTTCGTGAGAACGGGGTCCGAGGGGATGCCAGAAGGGCAAAAAGTCGGGTTCGAGTCCCGGTTCAGCTAAGCTTCCGGCAAGCCGCTTAAAATCGCCGACGCTCAGTGGAACCCGCCAGATTCCTCTCAACCTGGCGACCAAATATACCTGCCAACGCGGAACAAAGTATGCGACGTTTCACCAAAACGAAGACTAGAGTGGGAATTGACATCACTCTTAGGATACGTTTCTTTTTATATGTTTTGATATATCTATGAGAATCAAAGCAATGGTGGCCAAGGAAAAAGCTCGCGCCAAAGGTCGCACCAACTGCTTCATTTAAGGGCCCTCCACTCAAAAAGTATGCTGGCTTCATCCTTGACCACAACAAGAACAATCGAGTGGGCATGGGTCCCCATTGGTCATGCATCAATTTAACATGCTCATGCGACACTAGCATGACGTGCCATTTTATGGATTTATCCTCCTCTTGTGCCGCATAGGCATGAGATTTGATGAGATGAATGAGTAGATGGTATAACATCAATGCATGATTGCTCTCATACAAAAACCATGTTCCTTGATGGATTGATGTGCAAGCAAATTTCAAAATTTGAGGAATAATAGTCATATAAGTTTTGGACATTTAGAGGAGTGACAGCATCCCATTGATTACGGGTGATTTTGATTTTTAAAATATATTATATAAATTTAATCAAATGGTACATGCATGATAAGTCCTATATGATTTATGTTGTTTAAGTTTGTAGGCGCATCTTATTGGATGATATGGATAGACAATTTGTGTAAGCCTAACGTCTAATGGTTATGAATATGGAAGAGTATTTTAGGATCTTAGTGTAAAAAACCTATCGATCCTCTCATCTCTTCTTATTTATGTTCAATCTCTTATATTGAAAATATCGAAAGTGCAAGAAGAAAAGGATTTTTAATCTTAGCAATCTTTATCATTTTTCTTTTTTACCAATTAAAAATGATACAAATAGATATGATAATAAATTTTAATAATTATTTGATACCTTATAATTCGCATATCCTTAGAGAAAACAAGGAAAGAATGTGGGTCAAACCCATTCTCTTACTATGATGCCAAACTCACTTCAAAGCCTTGGTGTATTAGCGATAAAGCCATGCAGTCATTTTCCGTAACAATGGCTAAGAAAGGTATTTTACCTCACCAAATTAAAGATATACAGTTGCTATAAATGGATAAAATTAAAGAAGAAATGCTGAATTTCTAATTCTTATTTTCAAAAAATATTGAGTTCAAGAAATGGATGAATAGTCCGACTAGATGCAAGAAGGAGCGGAGAAGTTTTTTTATTTTTTATTTTTTATTTTTTATTTTTTATTTTTTTTGCTGTGTGTGCTAAACAATCATTACGGATAAAAGTGTACAAGAACCGGGTATTTTCCGGTGTACATAGATTTATTTCATTAATCATGATAATAAAACACAATGAGCTTAACTACCTAGCAAGCTGTGAAAGGAATGTGAGACCTGTTCTAAAACTTGCCAAGAATGGCTCCAATTTAACACGAAACCGGATTTTGGGCAGTTCGTATACAGTTTCTGGGACAGAAGTATTTGCCTTTACCCCTACCGCTTTTAAAACTGGCATCCACAGCTGTCCTGGACCGGGGAAGACTATTTTCCTATATTTTTCCATCTTCCAAATAAAAAATTTGCCCAAGATGTAGAGTTCGATTTTGAAGAAATTCTGAATTATTTTAACATCGTGGTCGTGCCGGAGTGGTTATCGGGCATGACTAGAAATCATGTGGGCTTTGCCCGCGCAGGTTCGAATCCTGCCGACCACGTTTTAATTTTCAATTTTTTTTCTCCTTCCCTCATATTTCAATTTTCAATAATTTTTATTTTTTTAATTTTTTTTCTCCTCCTACAGTGTTTCCCTCGTAATTTAATAAAAAGATTTTTAATTTTTAATAAAACATCAAATATATAAGATAATAAATACATATCTTCTTGTTAATAAAAAACGAAGATTGAAACATCAATTCATATTATAATTATTCATTGTTAAGCAATAAAAGTGCTGTAGTTGTAGGATATTTATGCCATAATGCAACATCTTTTTCTCCTTCCCTTATAATCTAATAAAAAGATTTTTAATTTTTAATAAAACATCACATATAGAAGATAATAAATACATATTTTCTTGTTTTAATTTTTCTCCTCCTACGGTATTTCCCTCGTAATCTAATAAAAAGATTTTTAATTTTTAATAAAACATCACATATATAAGATAATAAATACATATCTTCTTATTAATAAAAAACAAAGATTGAAAAATCAATTCATATTATAATTATTCATTGTTAAACAACAAAAGTGCTGTAGTTGTAGGATATTTATGCCATAATGCAATATCTAAATGTGCATCTTAGTTTGCATACTAGTACGAGTATATCTTAGTTTGTACGATGCTTCACATTTGATAGGTCAAATTTATCTTGAGAGGTGCCAATATCTTTTAACTCTATCGATGATTATTTGCATGCGAACAACCACACTCACCTACTGGCCGAATTAATCTGTTAGCGAGCCAAAACCATATGGTTCAAAAACTCGAGTGAAAGTTAATATATAGCAGGTGGACTTGAGTTATAAGCATATAATATGTTTTTTTTCAATCCAATATGAAACTAAATTTGGGGTATCATAGTTAGGTTAAGAAAAAATTTTAAAAATTTATTAGATTGGAGATAAAAATAAGGATCGGACTAGATCTCCATCCTCAAATCCATCTAGAAACCAACATTTTTTCTGAATATAAAATTACTTTTAAGGGCCATTTAGTTCTTAATAATCTCAAGATTACCATATAAATTGCTAAGTTTGATAATTAAATATAATAATCTGAACAATAATATTTAATCCCAGTAATATGAGACTACCATAAATTAAAGCAATATGATTGCTATTAGTGGGGCATTTGAGATTACAAAAATTTGATAATCTTTAATTATGCTCTGAATTTTCATATAAATATTTAATAATACTTAATTTAATTATATATTTAACTTACACTAGATAATATTTAAATATTTAATATTATTATATATAATATATATTAAATATTCATAATATTTGAATATACAATATTTCTAAAATTAATTTACAAAGAATCTTAAATTTTATCATAATATTTCATATTATATCATAAAGAAGAAAAGACCACTTAAAAAATAAAAAAGATTTATAATGAAATACAAGTAAAATTTAAAAACTTGGTGAAGTGATTACTGTATTTTGTTATTATGAATCAAATTAATCTTCTATTCCTGACAATCTAACTATCGAGTATAAGATTATCAGGAATATAAGATTCCTGGTAATATTATATTACTCTAACCAAACATCACCTTATATTCTTATTTAATAGGTGTTTCCAAAATATAATCCCACTCATTTACCCTTTTAGACTCTTAAATTTTTGTCTTTTGATATATTTTAAATATCTACTAATTTATAATAGATTTTGAATATTAACTTTTTTTTTTTTTGTTATAATTGAGTTAAATCCAAAGTTGATAGCCAATTCTAAAAGAGAGAAAAAGATTTAAGAACCCCTTGCAGGGAATGAAGAATGCATGGATGAGAGAAAATCATTCCCCGTTTGAATTGGAGAGATTAAATGGGGATGGGAGTAGAGATAGAGAGCTTTTGAAAATCCATCGGATTTGAGGATGGAGATGAGAATGGAGATTAAGGTTTCCATCCCTAAAACCTAATAAATTTTTTTAAATATAAAATTATCTTTATATCCTTATTAAGTAGATATTTCTCAAATATATTCCTACTTACTTATCCTTTAGACTATTAAATTGGGACCTTTTAATGAATTTTAAATGTCTACTGATTTATAATAGATTTTTGGTTTTCAATTATTTTTTTAAATAGAATTAGACCCAAAGCTCATAGCCAACTTTGAAAGGGGAAAAGAGGAATCATAGGGGCGGGAATGAAGAGAAAAATTATTTTTCATTTGAGAATGGAAGATAGAGAATAAGGATAGAGATAAAGAATATATCCTTCTTTACATATCGGCTCTGTTGCCATTCTTAAGTAACAGTGCAACTGTGAGGAGTTACTGATTGAGCTCTCATAATTAGCCATCTTATGGGCAGTGCTGGTTTAAAAGGCCTTTTCTTCGTTGAAGTGGCTCTGTTGCGCTCCCCATCATTGATCATGGTTGCCTTTGTTAAGCCCTCATTCATAGGTGGCAACGAAGGCCAGTTGAGTTGAGCCCAGCAAATTTGGAATTTGGACCCTACAGTTGCGTACAGTATCATGATAACATGGGGTACAGAATTTGGAATTTGGCTCAGCCTTAGTCGAGGCTGTTTGTCAAGCATAACAGCACGCGATCTCCATAGCTTGGCGAGGGACAGCATAAATAATAATAATTGTGATAGCATATACGATGAAGAGGATAAGTTTAGATGGCATTTGCCAAAGAATCAATTAAGTTCTCGATAGAAACCTAACCTCCGTAAAGAACCTCCCTATGAAAATCCGCTAGGTCCGAAGATAGCAATAATATAATTGATTCTTACCCTTAATCCCCAAAATTTTGGCTTTTCTTTTCAAACGGTAATAGATATAATTATGTAAATTTAGGCCTCATATTGCACCAAAAAAATTAGGTTTAGATTTTTAAATTTAAGCTTTTTAATAAATTTTAAATATTCATTAATTTATAATAAATTTTAAGTTTCAAATGAGTTTTTTTTTTTATTAAAGTAGAATTGGATTTAAAGTTGATAGCCAACTTTAAAAAAAAAAAAAAAGTATGATATTCTAAAACTAGGGATGATAATAGAATGGATCTAAGGTGAAGAATATATTAATTGTATGGGAAGCAATCTCATACTTTTGATATCATGGGCCGCGGAAACTTAAGGCTCACTTTAGAACTTTGTTTTGTGCATACAACAAGAGCCCTTGTTTTGTGAATTATAGGGAGTAAGCTATAGCAAAATTAATTATGAAATTTATATGTAAATATAATATATTTTAAGGGTACGTATATGAAAAACTTCAAAAATAATTACATAAGTAAATCTCCTTTCATACATTATGTCTTTAATTACTTTTCATTTTTATGGTATATTAAAGAGAGAAAGTTTAGTAAAGTTACTAGGAGGTTGGCAATTTTGGCTTACATTCTGGTCCATCCTTTACTAACAAAAAGAGGGGTTCTATATCTACCCTTTAGTGTTGTTAAATGGGCCACGTTGGGTTGGCACGATGCACCAAGGTGGTAGCCCATTGGGCCATTGTGCTATGCCAGTAGGTAAATCAAGGTGGCCTACTAGGCCATTGTGGCATGCTGGCTTGGCACGGATCCTGCTGTGGACTATGCGGGTATGACACGCCATACACTGGGGGCGTGGTATGACCCACAAGCCTATAGAATAGGTAGGTTGGGTCGGACCGTGTGTGGCCCACATACTAGCTCATTTGGCCCATCGCCATGACCCAACTAATTTTTTTATTTTTAAATATTTTTTATATCAGCATGATGGACCAAATAAATTTATTTAATTTTTAAAATAATTGTATAAAGAATTAAATAAATTAAATTAAAAACATATACATTTGTTCGTCGATAGGTGGAAGGCTTGCTGTTGCAGTCAGCTCATCCCACCGCTATGTTGTTCATCTTCTTCTTCTTCTTTTAGTCATTCAAATGGGAATCTTCATTTTTATTTTTTGTTTGATACAACTTGTGCCTCAGGTTATCGGACCTAGCAAGCCAACCTGCCAGATAATTTTTTATTTATATTACTTTTTAGTTTTAAAACTAATTTTAAGGAAATAAAATAAAATAAATATATGTACTTTTTTAGTGGTTTGCTATTGGCGCAATCGGTTACGGTCATTTCTCTCATCTAGCCTTGAGAATCATGACAGGCCGCACTATCTTTCATCTTTGATTTTCTACTCTTCTACTCATTTAGAGAAGAGTTTTTATTTTTATCTTTCGTTTGACCTTACATTCTATCCTTCACTTTATACTAGTCCTCTAGGCAGATTAACATTTCCATTGTCTCATACCTCAATTAACTCTTTCTGTGGTTAAGTACTTAATCTTTTGTATAGAAAGAATATTTTGATACTACGGACACCAAAGGGGTTAGTAAATCATGGGTCATGGCAGTAAACACATAATAATTGTTTTCATATGTTATCCATTAGATCAAAATATTAAAGTTATATAATTCTTCCTACATTAATAAACTTATGAAATCATTACTTAAATAAAAAAATAATTCATTAGTTGATGAAATTATACATTTTAGGCTTTTTTAATAAGAATAGTTCATATAATTTCATCTTAATTTTACTAGTATCATGTATCATATTATTATATTTTTTTTAATATTATTACGATATCATTTAATTTAAATTTAAGATCCATCATGAAAGCTAAACAATGAAAATATAAATTTCTTGCTAATATTCATTAATTTTAATTCCATTGATTCAATTATATTTTCAAAACTTTCTGCATTCCATAGGTTGCAAAATAGTTAGTAATATTATAAATTTATCACAAAACTAAGAGAAAAGTGGGATAATAAGTGCCAGATAAAATATTGATAGCTTCATAAAAATATTCTAAAAATTATATAATAATATTACAAGTAGCCCAAAAAATATCTAATAGAGGTTTATTGAGCAAGTGATCATTATGAGAATTGGTAATAATAATTTTATGTTCAAAATATAATTGTAACATTAAATATATAGAATTTTATCTATGTTGTATATCTAATAAAAATTATTTAGATTTTTTATCATGGGTAAAATATAATTTTTTAAAATCTTATTTTCTAACAGTTAAAAATGTTACATATTTAATGGCATATCTAATTTTATTTAGATATGGTTCAATAACAATTGAACCATCTTATATAGCTAAATTTAAGGTGTGATATACACATCTTATATGAAATAATTTCTCATTTAAGATAAGATGAAGTATTGTTTGAGTAAATCAACAGTAACATTATTATTAGTAATATTATTTAAACTAATTAAAAGGGATTTTAAATAATTTAAAGTTAATAATTTATTTTTATATAATCTAATTGTAATAAATAAAATACACAATAATACAAATATAAGATAACTCAAAAGTTCTACTCTAGATATCGAAAGTAAATGCTATCCTACAATCAAAATTTGAAAAATAAGAAATCAAAATTTATTTATATTTAGAAAAATATTTAATCAAATTCAGTAGTATTTTAAGAAATTATCTTATATGTAGGATTTAAGATACTTTTTATACATTTTTTAAAACATATTTTTTTAGTAAAAGAAAAAGGCATCTTAGTACTTAAATTAATTTTGATAATTTTTTCTATTTACCTCTTGAGAGTTGAGCTTGCGTGGAACCATTAGCTTTTTCCAATATCAGGTTAGGTGGCCTCTTTCCTTTGAAGTGTCACTATTGTAATCCTTTTACAAATGTTTTAAATAGCTTGAATCCTCTTAGTAGCGATTTTTTCAATGATGAAGTGCTTCCAAACATTAGAGGTTTTAGATCGAACCTTGGACCTAATGCACGAGGTGGCACCAACATTAGTAATGGATTAGAGAACATCAGTTTCGATATGTGATAGTGGTGTGCCAAGACTGGTATCAGTCTTACAATAAGGAAACTCTTCCATGTTAGTGTTGAGTCCAAAGATCTTACGAAGTAGGCGAGAGTTACTAGCACTAGTTATAACAAAGACTAGAAAGATTATGAAAGCTTATAGAGAGGTTAAGAAAGCTTGTAGGGAGAGATTAAGATAGTTTATATAAAGATTAAGAGAGCTAAAAAAAGATTAGAAGGGCTTATAGAAAGATTGGAAGGGCTTAAGAGAGCTTAGGATTTGGTGTGGGATGAAGTAGAGTTAGGAGGTATTTATAAAGGTTAGAGAGCCTTCATATATCTTAAAATAACTTTAAAAATTAATAGTTTATGGCTGTTAAGAAGAATAAATAGGTTTTTTTAATAATAAATGAGAGTATACCAAAATACCTTCAAACTAGTCATTTTTGGCAGTAAGGGAGAACTTTGGAGAAATAGTGCGGCAAGATAGGCTTGACCAGTTGTGTACCGTATGGGCTTGCCCTGCCACAAGCTATGTTGCGTTGGCTTGCCACGGACTGGGTTGGATGTCATGCCAGCCTAGCCTATGGGTTACTGAAGGGCTTGGCATGGCTTGAAGGACAATGCGTGCTATGAGCTACCTAGCTCATTTGACACCTTTATCATTCCGATGATTATAATATAAATTTTAAACGATGTTAGAAGGCTCGTTTTAGGTCTATGAAATGCCAGTTCTACAATTTATACATCACTTTATTGCATTAAAAAAAAAAAAATTAATGCCCTATTTGAATGCTGGTTAAGGTGTGGTGAAGCGGTGGTTATATACTTTGATCGCCAAACACAAACAAAAACTAGCATGAGATATGACAAAATCTCGGATTGAGCTTTACTATGATATATATATATATATATATTAAAAAAACTTACTTCATACCATGGTACTATTATATATGGTAGGGATATTAAACCATCAATATATAAATGATATTTTAAATATTAATATTAGTAAAATAGGTTATGAAAAATCCAAACCTTTCGGAAGGCAAAGTGGTGTTTGATGAAACTGTTGAGCCAACTATTAGAAAGCAACTATTTAATATAGTTGATGTGAAACAACAACCATTAGTCCCCCCACCAGCCATCTTAACCGGGCCTTAAGGCTTTGCTTGGGGCAATTGTTAGCCAAACAACCATCTAGGATAGTTGATAGGAAATAATTACCATTGGATTCTCCCAACAACCATCCTAACTAGGGCCTAAGTTACATGTCTGATTACCTTTTTCTCATGTGTGCAGCACATGCGGTGACTCTTGCGTAGCGAACCCAGGAAAGCAAAGATCTATACAAGGATGTAAGGATAATTATTTAGATGTAATGTTTTAGACTCAGCATCTAAAAATAATAGCTCTTTATAGAAGACATAATTGCATTAGTGAATAATTGATGCAAAATAATTTAGATTGCTGGAGACGAATCACTATCAATGATCGCGTGCATCTCACCTGCCAGGACCACTAAATCAATCCTCCTCTCTTCCAATTTGATTCCAGAGTCCAAGAGTGTTCTGGGCTGCTATTTTCAACCTATACCATCTCTCATGGGGACGGTGGCGGCATCTTTATCATCATCGTTATCATTATCGTGCATAAGTAAGCCTTAAATTTGAACGTTTTTTCATCTTTATAATTTATGATTCGTGTAAATTCAAAAATAATTAGATTTGAACTCTTGCCTCATCATAATCGTCATTTATAGTCAAACTTAAAATCTAATCATTCTTTTCATTCTTTAATCTACATAAATTTTGAAGTTATCTTATTTTTTTTTTATTTTTAAAATATATGATCCATATAAATTCAAAAATAATCGGGCGTAGTCAAATCCAATGAGAGAGAAAAGGTGGCTAAGCTTACCATATCCACCAATGGCCGCTGCCGCGTCAGTGACTGACTCATCCCATCCTATGTACTTGCAAACGCAATAGCGTGCAAAATGGTTGTCTTCTTAGATAAGCAAAATCGCAAGACATGCTTAGATTAAGTCATATACTTTACGTAATCTAGGATAATCTACTGGAAGTTATTGGGAGTACTGACATGGAGTACTGACCAAACTTTCTTTTCCAGTGGGGAGTGCATCATTAACCCAATAAATAAGAGGAATCCAACTTAAATATGTGAATAAATTTGTTAGATTTGACTCCAGGCAATGGATTCTTGATTGAATCAAGTGAAATCTGGTTTGGCTGAACCCAAGTTTTCTCGCACTCTTTTTGGTAGCAATTTTACCCTTAATCCAATGGCTAGATCTTTAATCTATCTCCAACTTGGACCCTCTGTAGAAAAAACCTTCCAGCTAGACGTGATCTTTAAACTTGCTACATACAACTGTTGCATTTATTTTATAGTGTTCAGTTTCTATGATCTAAGTCAACGGTATTGATTATTTTAGCTGAGCAAAGCAAAATGAGTTGGACAAGGCCTGGTTTGATAAAATCCAAAACCTTAATTGGATTTGCCAGAGGCCTAACTTGATCATTTTGTGAGTTTTATCAAAAGAGAGAATTTCAAATCCATTTTGCCTAAAACGAAGTTTGTGAAATTGGCAAAAGTTGATTTCAAGAAATACACATAAATATAAAAAAATTATATATATATATATATATTTCAATACACAATCAAAGGATTTCACATGTTTTCAATAGAATCTATGAATTTCAATCAAAATCTTGCCATATCCAAATAAGTGCAACTTGTCTAAGGTGGCAACATGATCACCTTATTTCCTCCACATCTACATTAATAAAACTAATTTGTTTAAAAAATAATATCTAATTTTTTAACCAATAGATTTTGTGGTATGCTAGAATCAATTGTGTGCTAGACCTAACCCCAACCTATTAGATTAGGCACATAGCCATATAATCTTTCATTTTTGTGTGATAGATAAATTAAAACCTTGTTTTAATATATCTCATCACAATAACTATATAAAGCTATCATGGATCTTACTTAAATATAAAATTACTTTTTTTTTTTGAGAGAATGAGAAATTTCCTTCACTACAGTAATCCAGATCTAAATTTAAGAACCTTGATTGATGTGACCATCAGGACAAGCCTATTTCACTTTCAATGAATAAATATGGTTTTACAATGCTAACTACAATAATGTGTTCACATGGTGCAATTTAATTAGCTTATGATAAAGTACAATATTGATATATCATGTTTTGATCCTTATATATGATTTGGATAAATCATAAAATTAGCACAAGAGAGAACAATGTTGTTCATTCGATCCCAATTGCAAAACTGAACCATGTATGGAAGGTGCAATGCTAGGTTCACCTTTTATCCCTTAACTAGCCGTATACTCGTGCATTGCACAAGGTTACTGTTTAACTTTTTTTTCTCCTCCCTTATGCTGTACCCAAAGAGTTTAGTTTATCTTGGCATCCTCGCATGGTGCTAATCACCAATACATCATGATTAGTTTATCTTGGCATCCTTGCATGGTGCTAATCACCAATACACCATGAGTTGGAATTCCACCCAGCAACACCATCTCACTTTGTTGCACATAAGATTCGCGTAATTGATGGATAAATAGAAGGATAATTCCGTGAGAAGAAAATCTATTATTCTTTTACAAGAAAGCTTACAAACATGGATTGAAGACTCACATGTCACGAAGTGTGAGATATAGGCTCATCAAAGTTAAATCTTAACGTATACAAATTAGTTGGCTCTCTTGAGCGCTGTTTACATGCATTAATTCAATACATAAATGCCTGTGATGCGATAAGGCTTCATGGATCATGTGCAGGGATAGTTTGTCGATTTAAAAAAATAGAGATGAATGCTGTATAAATAATGTTGAAATAATTAATTATTCATAAAATTTATAACGGTAGCTTATCAACTTCTGAAAGTATACCTATTCGTAGAATTTATAATGATAGTGTATTAACTTTTAAAAATATATAACGCACAAAACGTATTTTTAGGAGGTATGTGGTATATAAATAAATATTCTCAAGAGAACGTGGTAAGCATTTAAATCTTTTAAAATATACATGTATTAAACTAATATGCAATGATATTATAATGATTAGTTTTTATTATATAATATATGAATGTTAGCATAAATTTAATATTGAAAGCCATTGATGGCTAAATGACACTGAAACTAAAACTAAAACTAAAGGTGTCTCATTAAAGTTTCTAACTTTTTTTAAGATGTACTTTTAATATAATTATTTATATTCTAATACTTTGCAAACAAAACACCTAGGATTCCAATTTGATGCAAGGTTCACCTTTTATCCCTTCATTATTAGCATAAATTATGTATTCAAAGCCATTGACACTGCAATGATTGCGAAACTAGAGTTTACTCAAAGGTGTCTCATTAATGTTTCATCATTTATTTTTTATTTTTTTTAAGAAATCAACTTGTAATATAATTATTTATATCCTAACATGTTGAAAACGGATCACCTGGGATTCAATGAACTCAAATGAACACCGATCAAATTATGTCAAGCAGGCAACAATTCTTATAGCAAAGAAAAAATAAACTAGTTTTCCATGCGCAGGTGCATACCGTACATTTCTATCACTGTATAATCATAATAATGCATACTGAATATAATAATATACTAATAATATATAATATCAGTAATCTGGCATTGTTTTTCTGAAGAGTTTCATACGGACACCGAAACCATGCACCTCTTCTGACACTGGTGCCATGAGCATCGGTTTCCTGTGCTCACCGGTAGGTGCGTGTTAGAGTGGCGTGCAAGCTGTACTTCTCTATCCGTTCGTTCCATGATACCCTCGTCGCCAAGAAACCAAGCTACCTCCTCGTTGGTGCCAGTCGTTGACGAGGAAGGGGCGCTTTTTGTTGCCTGTCGCGGGGAGTGACGCATAAGAAGACAAGGAGCATAAGAAAAGAACCCTCTAGAGATAATATTATAATCTGTTTCCTTTACATGATGACACATCTCTTGTGTCTCGCATTGCTAAGCTTACACCTTTCCGTATGATTTACACATTAATAAAATAATATTTCCCCTATATATATAATCATTCTAATTTTGTTTTAAATTAGTTACAATAACATCCCTATGATTTTACTTAAATAGAGCAGTGTTTAGTACTATTATTATAGCAGCTATTTTTTAATGAAATATATGCTGAAATTTAGATGCAATTCCATTTTATCATACACCATCCACTTAAGAGCTGAAAGTAAATTTAAATTGATTAAAAAAATATAAGAGTTTAATAATGTTAAAAATTATTTCTCTTCTATTTAATTTACGAGGTAAAATAATTTAATTATTGTATTTTAAATATTTTAAAATATTTTTTTAATAAAAATCTTAAGCGTTATTTTAGGGTATTATGCGTGATCAAAATTTATTACGTATTAGGTTAAATGAATCAATAAATAAGTAGAATAAAATGATGTTATATTTTAAATTTTTTATTTAATTATATATATATATATATAAAGAAGAAGAAGGAGCGAAAAAGATAGGTTTAGTTAATTTATATGTAGTTAAGTTTAAATTTAAATATTTTTTTATATTTAGATTCATAAAGTATATATTATTATTGAAAAATAATAGATGTAAAACCTTTTAGATTAGATGCATTCCGCTGTCTCCGTTCCTGGCAAATGGTCAGAAAACGAGGTAGGTTTACGTAGCACAGAGTCCCAAAAGAGGGAGTTCTTAAACTCATTCGACCGTTATCATTAGTTGTCACTAATCGCTGTGGGAGGAGTATGAAAAACAGTGGGTAGAAACAACAGCATCCGAGGAAATGAGAGAGAAAAAATATAATAAAAATCACTTGTCGCCGCCTCCTCCCGTACAAGGGAGCGAGCGAAAGCAACAGCAGCGATTCGGGGGGAATCCTAGATCTCTTCGTCTTTTCTTTTTTCCCTTATTTTATTCTATTAATCCTCCAAAAAAAAGTAAGATTTTTTTTGCCAATAATAAAGCTTAAAAATTCGATTTTTTCCGTTCTTGTGGTATCCAAAGCGTCAGATAGAGAAGATTAAAATAAGAAAAAAAGAAGAGGAAAAAAGAATGAGGGATTCCTTGAAGCCGCAGCAACATCGATGCTCTGTTACCGTATCCACACTCTCTGCTCAAAATTTTTTTTGATGGCTCTTGCATCTTCTGCCCCTCCGATCTCCCTCATTTTCCGAGCTTTGGGGATGGAGTAGAGCTGGGCTGAGCTCTCTCTCTCATCTTATAGGGCTTCTGGGCGTTGCCATTTTTGCCCAAATGGTCGTTGGCGTTGGGGTTTTCATCTGATTTGACTGGAGCTGGTAGATGGCGCTGTTTCGGAAGTTCTTCTATCGGAAGCCGCCCGATGGGCTTTTGGAGATCTCTGAGAGAGTTTACGGTATGCTCCATTTTTTTTCTTGGGAGTGCCGGCTTGTAGTGTAGTTTTTTCCTGACTTTCATTGATATTTTTCTGTTTAAGTTGGTCTGTAGTCTGAATATTTCCAGAGATGATAGCCATTTGCTTTGTTTTGAGCGAAAGATCGAATCTTTTCCTTTGCTTTTAATGAAAGTTTGAATCTTTTTCGTGCTTGTAGTTTCTTTAGTGTTAGTATAGAGTGGGACTTCTCAGTTTCCCATTTAGCATTAGTGTAGATTGGGCATGTTTGCGTAGAGCCTTTGTGGAGACGATTTAAACCTGGGTTCCTTTGGAGGAGCTTACAACTTTTTTCGAACTTGGAGAGATTGACATTTTTTGAAACGCCACCTAAATGATTTATGACGAGTTGTCTGACTTGTTTTTCTAATTTTAATGGCCATTGTAAGTAGAACACGCTTCTTGGATTGTCATTGTTCTAATTAGACATCAAATGTTAGATCTTAGTGTTGATTCAGAGGAAAAGAGTACTTCCCCCCTCTCGGCCTATGAAGACACTAGGGGTTTATACAAGACTGCATGATTTATATTTCAAATGGGGCGTTATTGGCTCTTTAATGTTGCTTAAAACGAAACTGTTATCAAGAGCTGTTATCCTGTCAACCTGCAGTTTTTGATTCCTGCTTCACAACTGATGTATTGGAAGAAGATGAATACAAAGTCTACATGGGTGGCATTGTGGCTCAGCTTCGAGATCATTTCCCTGATGCCTCCTTAATGGTGTTCAACTTTCGGGAGGGAGAAAATCAAAGCCAGATAGCCACCATTTTATCAGAGTACGACATGACTGTGATGGACTACCCCCGGTGCTATGAAGGGTGTCCATTGCTCACAATGGAAATGCTTCACCATTTCTTAAGGTCAAGCGAGAGCTGGCTCTGTCTAGGTCTGCAAAACCTCTTGTTGATGCACTGTGAGCGAGGTGGGTGGCCAGTGCTGGCTTTCATGTTAGCAGCACTTTTGGTCTACCGAAAGCAGTACACAGGTGAGCAAAAGGCACTGGACATGATTTACAAGCAAGCCCCCCGGGAGCTCCTTCGGTTGCTGTCGCCACTGAATCCTTTGCCTTCTCAGCTGAGATACTTGCATTATATATCGAGGAGAAATGTTGAATCAGGGTGGCCTCCGCTTGACCACGTGCTGACTTTGGATTGCATCATTCTGAGGATTGTTCCCAATTTTGATAGGGAGGGTGGCTGCAGGCCAATTTTTCGGATTTATGGACAAGATCCATTAACTGCTGTGGATCGGACTCCTAAAGTTCTTTTCTCCACACCAAAGAAGAGCAAACTCATTCGGCTTTACAAACAGGTGATTTTGGATTTGCCTATTAGATTTATGTAATTTTTTCTAGATTGAGCATTATAAGACTGCAACAGTTTTGATAGCATCCTGCTTTATACAGCCAAACCTTTGCTCCAATATTGACAAAGTTCTCAAAAGAAGCTTTCTTTGTAGGATTGATGATGTTGATTTGCGCGTACTAACCCTGTTAATAGTTTGATATACTATTAACACTAGAAACTTAGTTGCCTATGCTGGCAGTGATATGGATAAACCTATCAAACACCCTCATTCCAGCAGACTTGTATTTTGAAGAAAGTTTTATTACTGTGACTGAGATTACTGTTATTGAATTAAACTAGGTGTTTGAACTCAAATTCACCATTCATAAAATATAAGGTTATGGCATTTCACTTATTTTGTTCATGGATGCAGGCAGATTGTGAACTAGTTAAGATTGACATTCATTGCCACGTTCAGGGAGATGTTGTACTTGAGTGCATCAGCTTGGATGAGGATCTAGAACGTGAAATAATGATGTTTAGGATCATGTTCAATACAGCTTTCATTAGGTCTAATATTTTAATGCTCAACCGTGATGAACTTGACATTCTGTGGGATGCTAAAGATCGGTTTCCAAAGGATTTCAGAGTCGAGGTCTGTATCACTCTTCTATTCATGAATAGACTAATCCTCATCAAAACTTTCAGTCACAAGCAGATTTCTCTTGTTTGAAGGTTCTATTTTCAGAAATGGATCTGGCTACTTCGGATATTACTATGGAGCTGACAACTGGTGAGGAGAAAGAAGGGCTTCCAGTAGAAGCATTTGCTAAAGTGCGAGAAATCTTTAGCCATGTGGATTGGGTCGATCCAAAGGGAGATGCTGCAATGCATGTTCTTCAGCAAATCACCTCAAATGCTTTCCAGGAGAAGTGGGACATAGATTATCCACAGAAGGTGGAAACTGATACTGCACCGCAAAAATCTATTCCTGACATGGTTCAAGAGAAAGTTAAATCTGATGAAACCAGTGATGAAACCAAGACCTCATTACCCTCTACACTGAGGCAGCAGTCAATTTCATTTCTTAAATGTTCTCCTGATTCCATTACAAAGAACCAAAATACTCAGCTCCCTGAGCTGCAGGTTGCTCGACAACATCCTTCTCAGCTTAAAATAATATCTCAACGCATTCCAGCATCTCGGTCAAGCCCATCTTTTTCTTGCAATTCTCTGCCAGGTTCTCCTTCACATGTTTCAAGATATCATAGTGCACCTTCTGCTCTTGGCATTACTGCTCTTCTGCATGATCATGCTGCATTTGGAAACTCTGAAGTTTCTTTTTCAGCGGTGATTTCTCCTGCTCCATCCCTATCAACTGGTCCAGCTTCTGAACCTTCTGGATCTGATATTTCTTCTTTATTATCACCACCACCACCACCACAATTGCCATCTTCAGCAAGCTCTAGTCGAAAGATTTCAGTAACTCCACCTCTTCGCCCCCCTCCTCCTAGTATGGGTGCTATTGCTAGTGCAACTGCTGCTACTGCTACCCCTACTTCTAAACCACCACCACCACCACCACCACCACCACCACCACTTCTAATCAAAAGATTGCCATTTTCAGCGAGCTCTAATCAAAAGATTTCAGTAACTCCACCTCTTCGACCGCTTTCTCCTAGCATGGGTGCTATTGCTAGTGCCAATTCTGCTACTGCTACCACCACTTCTAAACCTCCACCACCGCTACCTGTGGCACCAGCAAGGTCAGTACCACAAAGTGCACCACCACCTGCTCAGAAGGTTTCATTTTCAATACTTGATGCCTCCATTTGCCCCCCAAATGATGAAAATTTTTCACCTTCAATACCTGTTACAACTACTTGTTTTCTACCTAAACATCAGCTACCCTCAAGAAATATATCCAACATGTCATTACTGACTCCACCACCTCCTCCTTCACCTTCAATTTCCTTATCAAGTTGCTGTGCTACAGCTGAGAGAGCTAGCGTTCCTACCCTACCGCCTCCTCCTTCATGTGCTGGGCCTGCACCATCTGCAGTCACACCTTCAGCACCGCCCCCACCCCCACCACCTCAACTTTCACTGAAGCATTCAAGTGGTCTTACTTCCAAATCATCTGCCCCACCTTTCCCACCTTCTCTACCTAGTTCCCTGAAGGGACCAAGTGCTGCCTCTTTTCAGTTTAACTGTTCTGGAAGTAAGGCACCTCCACCACCTCCTAATGGTATGAGTGCTCCTCCACCGCCTGCTAATGGTATGAATGCTCCATTGGGTGGGAAAGGATGGGTCTTGTCACGTACTACAAGTCCTAGGAGTATGCAATCTACTCAGCCATCAACCAAGAGGGCCAATTTGAAGCCATTGCACTGGGTTAAAGTAACAAGAGCAATGCAGGGAAGTTTGTGGGCCGAGGCCCAAAAATCTGATGAAGCTTCAATGTATATGATTATCCTCAATTACTTACTCATGGTTTAAACATGGTTTTTTGACTGATTTGCTGGACCCAAGTCTCATATGTTTGTTGTGATTCTTTCTATGCTAGGGCTCCAGTGTTTGACATGTTTGAACTTGAGAGTCTTTTCTCAGCATCGGTGCCAAATTCATTGGGTTCATCTGGAAAGTCAAATGGGCATCCTGCAGGGCTGAAATCCGGCAAAGTTCATCTGGTAGTTGATTCCTTTATTTCCACATTTCTTAGAATATATTACTCTTTAAGGTCTTGCGAACCTAACTTGATTCATCTAGTTCTAGTTCTGTTGCTTGTTTGATGAAATTTTAGTTCTATTTTCCACTTTTTCCCCTTAAATATGTGATTTTCAGTCTCTAAAAGTCTTCTTTCACCCAAAAATTAATTATTGTTCATAGAAAGTTCAGATTATTCAATCACTTTTCTGAAGTTCTCTAGTGATAACAATTAAGAATCTAAGATCTCTCTCTCTCTCTCTCTCTCTCTCTCTCTCTCTCACACACACACACACACACACACAATAGATGACATATTTTAGAGCTTGGTCAGTCTACATCTCATGTAAGCTAACAGAATGAAGAGACATTGATTAATTGAGGAACTGGTTCCTCTCTATATCTTTTATTAGCATACATATATCATAAATTATGAAGCTCAATTCATGATCCTTGCCCCTTCTAAATGCGTTACTGTTCTTCCCCTCTCCTCTCTTGATTAATATGATGTGATTATATTGACCATGAAAATCTAAACAAACATTAATAATGAACAAGTGGCCTTCGAATAGAAGTCATGTTGCATTTTAAAGCAGGAAAGGCGACCCCAAGCTAGCCAGAATACTAATCATGTTAGTTATTACCTTTGAAAATTGCTGAATGAGATGAAGGAATTTGGATATATAGGAGTGTGTGAGCCTGTAACACAGACCAACCTAGGTGATCTACTGCAAAACGAAAATGGTTATGAATCTAATCAAGAAATGAAACTCCTCCATAATCCTGACTTGATGAATAGTATTATTGATCTGAACTGACTGCATGATTTTACATAGCTTGGCATATATTTTATCAAATCCAAATTATAGGGACCCCATCTTTTCATCTTTGAGGCTTTGAAACATCCCTCTTTATGTGGTTAAACAATGTTTATACATGATAAATGGGTCAATAAACTCTCCTTAAGTTCAAAATATTTTTTGAATTGCTAAGATATGTGGAAGGAGCACTACCAATCAGCAGATATTAGTTCTATTGGTAAAATTTTTCATCTTTTCAGGGAGAACTGGTACGTATCAGTCTGTACAACCAACCTGAACCTTGCTTTCTATGCAAGATGTTGTAGTGAATGATAGTCCAAATCTCGAGCAGACCTCAGCCACTTTCTCAGTTAAACAAGATTGTGAACATTTAACCTTAGAAATTTCTGAGGAGAAATGATGTTTACTGAAAAAGAATGGATTTTGGATCACAATGGGAGACTTTAGTAGCTCCATCATGGGAATCCTTTTCTAAGGAGTCCTCCACAGAGGATTCATGTTCAACATTCAAATTTATTGTCTTTGTTCCCACCTGTAAGTTCTAACAGGAGCATAGTGACATCAGTTATAAATTATCTGTACTTAATTGTTTTAAAATTTTCTGCTGTTCTTTAGTGGATCTTTTAGCTACTTTTTGGATAGATTTTGAGTCCTGCCTAAGTACTATTGATATCATTATTATTATATATGTTTTTTTGAAAAAGGTGGTTTGGTGTCTTTCTCTAAAAGGTTGTACGGGGTTCTGAATTTTGTACATGCAGAAATTCTTACAGGGTTCTGAATTTTGTATATGCACGAATTCATTAGTTTTTCCCTTTTAACAAAGGTTTCAAAATGTCTTAATTCAGATTTGGATTGACTGTAGGAATATGTTGGAGTTGATTCTATAAATTTGCACCACCCTCTCTTCTTGAGACAAGCAAATATTTAAAACTCTAGTAATAAGTTTGAGTTGTTTGTCATTGGGAATATTAACAGTCAGAGCAAATAGCCTTAGAAATCACTTTAAGGCTGATTCTGAGGGGAAGTCTTGGTAAATTTACCACATTAAGCTTTGTTCTACCTTTTCAGCATGACACAATTAAATGAGCTAATATCTAGATTTCCAGTACAATTCTAAACCTGAACAGTGGAGATATAAACTCTGTTCTTGTAATGTCAACTGGCCTATTGAATATCTAAATTCAGTTCATTTAGTTTGGGGCTTCATTGATGGACGTAATTGTTCTAATTAATCTGATGTGGGCTGAATTCTCTGTTTGAGAGCAAAAACCTAGGAACTCTGAAATTTAAAATTTCTGATCCGGGAATCAGATGGATCGTCCGTTTGTTGCTGAATAGTATTAACAGCTTTTGTTGGCCCAGCTTTAACCTGACTTAGTGGACAATGTGTTAATAATATAAATAAAGCCAACTTTTCTATACTTTAATAATTTCTTCCAACTCATCATTATACTTTCAGTATCTTTTTATCTTTTTGCTTTTCTATATCTTCTCCAATTCTTTAACTTCTCCAAATTTCTCCTGATATTTCACCAAGCAACAACATTATGCTGGCAGTTTATGCCCAAATCCTGAGAATATAGATTTTCTTTGAACACTTGGATAGAGAATCTATGTCTGTTTCAAGCCTTAAGAACAACTTTAAATGCTTGAAGTTTAAAGCTTTCCTGCTAGTTGAAGCTTGAGATTGCCATGGACTATGCTGGACTTGTTGATTCAATTAGACCCTTATGCTCTATGTCTGCAGTCCAGAATTGAGGGCTTTATATTTAATGCATAAGGGAGAGGAGAATTTCTCTACTATTAAGTGTGTGGCATGATCATTCAAGCTGAGAGGAAGACAGTCCACAGTAGAAACATCTAATTCCCAGCCATTAAGAGCTGGCCGTAGCCTGATCTATACTAATCACGATTCCAGCTTCCCTGGATAAACAATTGCTCCAAGGCTGCACCAAGTGTTTTCAGGTCTGGAAATCTGAACAAATTGATGCAGCTTCAGAACACATACTAATATGTAACATGCGTCACTGACCTCCTCTTTTGAAACTGAAAAACGGATCATCTTAAGCCAGCTAGATTAGCTCCACCATTAGGAAGCTATAAAGTTGTGTTACATCTAAGGCCTTTCTTTCAAATTGTTGGAAGCACAAGGATAAAAGAAAGTCTGAGGATACAAATTATTGGGAATAGGGAGTGGATGGAATAGGTCCATTCTTTATGTGCACAATACTTATTTGGTCACTGATTTACTGGCATCATAGTAGTTATTTGCTAACTAATTTTTTGGTATTGGGTTTTGTGATTGTTATTCTTGTTTTACTTGACCGACAATGCTGTGAACTTGTAAATTTTGTCTAGGGTAATTTTGTCTAGGGTACTTTTATGTGCCTTTTTTATGACCAGATACTGCTTTTAAGAATGCAAATGCTGTATTCTGCTCTCATCTTTGTTAATGATTTCTTGCAGATTGAACTTAGACGGGTTAATAATTGTGAAATCATGCTAACAAAAGTTACGATGCCATTGGCTGATTTGATGGTGAGCAAATACATTCTGCCGTTTATTTGTTTTATGATATTTCTTTGCACTTTGAAGTAGTACCTTTTTGATAAAATGTGTTTTGCAAAAGTCTTATTGTCTTCAAACATTCTACACAATCATTCCACTTCTCTTTGTTTAATTTTGATCACATTGCTATTGCTGACCCTCTCCTTGATGAGAAAGGTGGACACCTGGCAGGCGACTGGTTGTTCAAAGACACCACATAATTTCATTTTTTCTTGACTTGGTATATTATTATTATTATCATACTTGATGGGTTAATTATATAGCAATTATTATTAGAAGTGTAATTCCTTGTCTTTTTGATTGTTATTGCTGACTTAATCCTAGTAAATGAGATCCAATATATGGTCCTTCTCATATTCATTTTCTGCTTTTCTTGTACAGAGTTCAGTTCTTGCCCTGGATGATTCTGTTTTAGATATTGATCAGGTTGATAACCTCATAAAGTTTTGTCCAACGAAGGAGGAAATGGACCTACTCAAGGTAAACTCTATGTTGTCAAAGTATATATTACACTTAAGATTGATATTGATTTAGCTCTTAGGTTCTACACTGGTTTCATTGTTTTCAAATTCTTTATGTGATCTATTGTGCTATTTGCATCTTAGCACCACTTTTCATCCCTATACACTTTTTGCTTTAAATTTCAGGGTTACAATGGGGATAAAGAAAGCCTAGGGAGATGTGAGCAGGTCAGTAATCTTGCTTTCATTAGCATATAGGCTGTATATTTGGTCCAGCAGTCAAATGCTGTTTACTGGTTGGGTCTGACACTAAAAACACTAACAATTGTCATTATCTTTTTTTTTTCGTTGTTTTGTAAGAAATTGTCGTTTCCTGTTGTAAGTCTCTTGGAAAACCCAACTGAAGCTTTCCTGTTCATTTTATATAATAAATATTTGCAGTTTGAAAGAAATAGGAACCGCGTCATGATTAGAATCTAAAACAGTTACTAATATACATTATTATCTCCCTTGACTACCAGTATTTTTTGGAGCTGATGAAAGTACCGCGGGTCGAATCCAAGCTAAGAGTATTCTCTTTTAAAATTCAGTTTCATTCCCAGGTTGGATTTTGGGTTGGTTAGTTTTTCTTTGGAATTATCTCACTTTCTTAATACGACAATGTTCTTACTGATATATTTTATCTTCCAGGTTGCTGACCTCAGTGGTCACCTGAACATCATCAACTCTGCTGCAGAAGAGGTAAGTTGAATTTCATAGGAACTGGATTTAGTGTTTGTCTGAAGATTGTGCGACTATTTGGGCCTCCATGCTATCAGATCAGAAGTTCTGTGAAGCTGAAAAGAATCATGCAAACAATTCTTTCTTTGGGTAATGTGCTCAACCAAGGAACTGCCAGGGGTGAGTTGATATTCTGACTATGATTTTTTTAACATAGACTAGTCTCATTTTTCTTATCCTTGTGGAAAACTATAGATGTTCTCATTATATTGCAATACATGTGAGTCTCAACTGTTCAAGAAATGAATGCTATATATATTGATGTAATACACTGTTTTGTTCTTGTTGTTGTTGTTGTATAGGAATATAGATGATAATGATCTTGACCTCGGATCTCATACAGGGTGTTGAACCTATGCAATTCAATGATCATAACATGATGGCAAAGTATACCTCTCTTCCTAGATTGACTTAAGCCCTGAGGATAGAAACTAAACTGGTGAAAAATGAACATAATTCTGAAGGCTGTTCTCAAAAACTTGGTCAAGCCTTTACTATTTAGAAAAGGGACAATCCCATCTGTTGTTGTCTCCCTAAATCCTGAACTAGAGGAACTGAATT
The DNA here is from genome assembly GCA_017589505.3 of Metroxylon sagu. Taxonomy (NCBI): domain Eukaryota; kingdom Viridiplantae; phylum Streptophyta; class Magnoliopsida; order Arecales; family Arecaceae; genus Metroxylon; species Metroxylon sagu. The sequence continues at coordinate 53,945 of JACVBY030000565.1, forward strand.
CTGATTCAAGGTGGGTTAGTGAATCCTGATTCAATCCCTATCATAACTGAGGTGGGCGTATTTCCCAATTTAAGGGCTGCTATGCTTGGATCTTAAGAAGTCTGTATTCCTAGTTATATCAAAGTAACAAACAGTGAACTTCTTTCTATGTCACAGCCAAGAATGCTATTAAAAAGCAACTGTTTTGAAAGAGAATGTTTAATATTTTGGTGAGAAGAATATTCCGATCACTAAGAAGAAGTTTCTCAAGTTTCAAAAATGTTCCAAAAAACTCACTGAAATTGCTATAACTTGAATGTTGTTTTGAGAACCTGCTAATTGATGGAGTTTCAGAATGGTTTTACCTGCCAGATTGCACCTGTTTGTATTAGGCATATTGTACTGTACTGGTAGGGGACTAGTATGGTATAAGTAGTATCATATTGTACCAAAATGGTATGGGTGTTGTGTAGACTTAGCACCTTTACCATGTGTTGGTATGGGGGTGTACCATACCTTGCCATGCCATACAGGTAACGTACTGTTACAGAATCTGGTACCAAGACATGAAAATCTTGCTTCAAATTAATATATGATTCTTTTAGTAAATATATTTGTCTGTTGAACTATTAATTATTTCAAGTGAAAATCCATCTCAGTGAAACCTAAATAAGGTGAATTTTGTGGTAAACTAGAAAAAGGACCTAGATGATAAAGTAGATATAATGTGTATTTACAACTAGTAAATAAGTGCATCCCCATCATCAAATAGAAGTGAATTTTTGAAGCCATAATGAAATTTAGCCATCTTTGCTTTTGTTTTAAATGTATTGTCAATTCCACTGGTTTTGTAAAAAAGGTCATGATTCAATGCAGTTAAAAATCAATTTATGTTACAATGAGATTCAATAATAAGATTTTAACCACAAATTGTTATATTTGAAAAAATTGTTGGACAATTTAATATTAAATGCTCATTTGAGTATGAAGCAGCTCTTTGTCTTGGCTGACAATTCAATTTATGAACTCTTACAATATAGGCATGTATGTTGTGTTCCCCTTTATTGTTTGTTCAGATGCCTACGCAAGTTGTGTTTAAAGCTGATAATTCCTAAAGATCTCGCTAAATTGTTGAAACATGTGGGAAGGCCTGCCTGAAAACTAAGAACTTCTAAGTCCCATGTTGAATATATGAGAAACAACATGAAATTTGTTGGCGTACAGGTTTTTAGTGGTTCATTTTGCTTTTTGCATACTGCTGCCATATGCAGTGTCGCATGGACACAAACACAAAGATGAGTTTGGGCAAGTATCCAAGTGTCCACCTTGGCAAGAGGAAAGAAAGAAGATATTGGATACATGTAAAAAATAATTTTAAATATGTTGCATGAAAGAAAACATTAAAGATATTATTTGTTTCAGTCTTCCTATGCATGTTTCTCTTCCGAACTCAATTAGTTTAAGAATTTTGGAAATAATGGCATTTTGCAGAGTCATGTTAATTCATATATTCTTCACCAATTTATAAAAAACAAAAACACTTTTTAACATTATCATGTTGGTAAAACTCATTGTTGGAGGAGTTCAACTTTCTATCAATTTTTAGAAGTTACAGTTTAAAAAAAAAAGATAAATGTGCAACTGTTGGACGAAATTTGATGTTGATATGTGTGTGTGTATATATATGTATTCCAACATGAATTTTAGGAGGTGGATGTGAGTTTACAGGCAACACAGATGATATGATTCTAGGTGCTTTTCAATTTGCTTCTCACTTCCAAAATCAGGAGCATTTTACCATCCATTTCTTAGTTCCACTTCATATCCATTCCCACATTTGTTTCCCAAAATGCCAATTAACTCAGTTATAATTAAAGCAGTTTTTTGGAATCTGTTGTGGTGAGGGACTGGTGCCAGGATGATGCCTTGCAAGCAACAAACTTATATAGATTTCTAATCGACCACCTAGACATCCACCCGCACAGGTTGTCTGTGTAGTAACTGGACCTTGTCTGTCTCACCTGGGTCATCTAGGCATACTGGGCCTATTGCTTGATAAGATTTAGTTTTTTATTCAGTATTCAGCTTTCAGCTTTGCTTGTCTGGGCATCTTAGCATGCACCCCTGACATAATTGAAGTCTTCTTTTGACGTCATTCATGTTTAGCCAATCTGTTTCACCACATTCCAATCATTTAAACAATCTGTGAGCAAAGTTGCCAAAAATGCTGGTCTCTATGCTAAGCCATCCCAACTGCCAAGGTAATTGGTGGTTTCTAGGTTTCAAGCATTGTGTTCGCATGAGCATGTAGGCAGCTACCTGACTGCTCAGCGCATGCCTTTGTCTTGGGCAAATTCCTTCTTTCTTGGTCTAATAAGGAACTAACTTTCTAAAGCATTCATTCTTTCAAGCATTTATTTGAAGAGAAAGAAGTGAAGTGCATTTATCACAGGTTTCATGAGTATTACTTGATGCAAGATCGTGATATGTCTCTTTAAAAACTTTAGTTACTTCGAATGACTCAATAAAAAAGATTATTATGTAAATAAAGCTAACGAAATCAAACCCAAAGTTTCATTATTGCGTAATTAAAAATAGCTACTGACTATTTTGTCATTAATATGATGTTCGTTGGTGTGCTTATTCTGTATATATATACATACACAAGATTATCTATGATTCTATATCATACAGTCTTCCAATTTTATTAATTTTTGGGCCCTTTTCGAGTCGATGCCTAAGATGAGCTCTTTAAAATATTCTACTTCTAGCTCATTGTTTCAAGGCACAAATCTTTTCAGAAGTTCCTTGGTTTCCTTAATGTTAAGTAGCATTCATTTAAGATCAAGCTATATATGAGTTTCAAAATGAGCTATTTTTCTGCTTGACATTATCTCTGTTTTAGAATTATATGGTTTTGGTGTGGTTTCTGAATCTTTTCTGCATGATATATTAATAGTTATCAGAATTATAGTTATGTAAATGCTACCCCATGTTTGCAGGTTCTGCCATTGGATTTAGGTTGGATAGCCTTCTCAAACTCACCGATACACGTGCACGTAACAAGAAGATGACTCTAATGCATTATTTGTGCAAGGTGACTTAATCTTTATTATGAGATGGTTCTTCTTTCTAAGATTTTGTTGCACTAGGATAGGTTTGAGGGCTGTTAGATAATATATTCTTGATGTCCATAATGCCATTGAGAAAATTTATTTTTTTCATTTATAATGATTTTTTTGTGAAGTTTAGTGTTTATGAGTATGCTTACAATAACTTGGTTTCATATGCATGCACGGACCATGCATATTTGTATGTGAGCTTGCTAGTTGATGCTTTCACAAATCAAGTCAAATTGGTATGCAAAAATAAAGGTGATCTGAAGGCTGATGAAATTTGATTTTTAGAATAGCCAAATTTACATCAAGAGATTACATTCTCAAAATCTCTCTGGGACTAAATTTTGCAATTCATCCAAATCTTCTAAAAACTGATAAATCAAAGCTTAATTAGTGTAGAGAAAAACTTTTTAAATTGAAAGATATGAAGGATGAAAAATATAGTAGAGAACTTTGATTTAGTCCTATAAGTAAGTCTTAACCAAAAATTGATCTATATTGCCAAAACTGAAGCATTTCGGTTAAGGTTGAAAAGTCTCCAACAAGACCCCTTTTTTTTTTGGGAAAATATTTGTAGTTAGCAGGGGCTAGGCCCCTCTAAATAGACTGAGGATGCAAGCACCCATTGCAGCCCCTTCAGATTAAGCTTCATCAGAGTCCTTGAAGTCCATTCCATCTGCAAACCTGTCATATTGCCATGCTAAGCCAACTAGTCTGCTGGTTGATCCCATTCCCTGTAAGTATGGAAGGCTCTAAACCAATCACAAGTACTGGCTGTATACCAGATGTCAAGAAGGATGGGATTGTATATTTCCTGTTTCTTTTGATATCCATTAATCCAAGATATCATGGTTGATGAGTCACCTTTGAGCGAAATTATGAAAGTTGGAGTAATGTCTAGTGAGTTGGAGATATTCCCATATCCCATGCAATGACTTGTGGTACCCATGTAGCTTGGAAAGGCCTCGTAACTGCAGCCAGCACACCAGTCAAACAAAACTTCAAACTATGCTTTGTATCAGTGTAGATGCATTTTAAAAAGCAAAAGAAAAACCATGTGTCGTGACTATTGATATGTGCAATTCATGGTTTCAAGTGTTTCATTTTTTATTTTTTATTTACACTGGTTAATGTCAGCCAACTATACTTTGCATATTAACAAAACAAACAGGTTTCAAATTTATGATAAAATCACAAGGAGATATCTGGCCAAGCTCACAAGTACCAATATTATAGCCAAGGTTTTAGATCCCATGGGACAAGGCTGTCTCGATTTTTCCATTAAATGAGATGCGTTCTCATCTCACCTCATCATGATACTTGGGACAACGGTGTTTCAAGACACTCTTATTGTGATGCTAGGATAATGGTAGGATGGCTTCTTCCTTGCATTTGGGATGGCAATCCATCCTGATGTCTCATGGGACATCCCGCTGGAACCTGAAACCATTATTTTAGTAGTTGTGTGGCATGTTGTTTATATCTTGGGAGACTTATATATTATGGTTTATTTTGATTTTTAATTTGTGGTTTAATATAGAATGGTTAATTTAGCAACAGTCTATATCTCAAATATAGACTAGTCCCACCCCCCTCCAAAAGAAAAATAAAGAATGAAAAATGACGACAAGTTGTTGAAAATGGAAACAAGGATATTCATGATCATCAGGCATAGGTAGGTGCCTGTATAATGATATCGATTTACAGTAATCCCTTTAACTTCTTTTCATATTGATACAAGGTGTTACATTAGCCATATGGGTTGACTTAGATGGCATAACAGTATGAATTCCTGTGTTGTGCTAATAACTTGTCAATGTGGTAAGGGTTGTAGATGCTTATGGTATGAATAAGCACTTCAATATTTGATGCAATTTACTAAGCCAATACACTATCCCATTTGAGTGCTTTGACCAATGTCTTGACAGCCAGCCAGTTTTAGTGTCTGAATTGCAGATCACAGGGTCTGTTGCAGTTGAACCAACAAATTAGCCTCCTTTTCCCAAAAACATTCCAATCACCTTTAGAAGAAAAAGAAATTCCCAGAGCTGACCAATTAACAGTGTTTTTATCAGGCCTGCTACCCAACCAACAGAAGAAGAGAAGAAAATTGCCAACTCCCCTGCTAAGAGCAATCTTTTTGCTCTTTTCCTCAACTCAGATAAAGAAGAGTGAGAGGAGATCTGGCCTTTGCTCCTAGATAAAGTTGTTATTGCCTCCATATCCCTTGATCTTTCAGGTGAGAAAGAAGAGAGCTGGAATCTACTTATGTATCTCATTGATGCCAATGCTCTGCTGCCCTCCATCTCCCTTAATCTGGTTGGCAAAGAAGAAGAAGAGGATGAGATCTGGCTGAAGCTAAATCTCTTCTCCCCTGTGTCTCCTTTAATTCAACTATCAAAAAAGAACAGAAGGATGTGCTTCCCTCTGTCTCCTCTAGGTCATGTTAGCTTTTATTAGAAAATGAATTTTCACTTGCTTCTTTCAACAAGCTATTGTTTGAGAGTACTCCTATAAGAGCTAATAAAGTTGTTTTTCCAACTTTGATTGGTTAGGACTGTTAATCAACTAATTGCAATAACACCCATTTTAAGTGGCTAATTCTACATATTTTCATTTCTATAATACTTTCTAAAAGCTGAACATTAAATTTTATATATTACTCAATCATATTTTTTATTTTTTATTTTTAAATTTGGCCAGAACTTCGCTTCCATACTAATCTTGATGCTTAGGGTGAGCACGTGCACGCACACACACACACACACGTCATAAGCTACCTCTAGCATGTAGCATTTCATATAATTCATTATTAGTTTTGAAGAATATGTATTTAGCAGTGTTTATCGACTGGAACATGATTTTCCTATTATATATAGAGAGAGAGTTCTTCACGTATTTATATGGGGGCATACTTGTTTTTCCGCTGCCATTCCTTCCCTTGCTATACTCTCAGTGACCTTGGTTTGGATGTTCGTAGCAACACATTTGTGGTTGGCTAGAGTAGTTATCATTTACCCATAATATAAAGCGTTTCGGGTAAAATCTGATGAATTTTGAAGTGCATCTTCTTAGTAATGGTTTGATCAGCTAATACACAAATATATGAGCAGTTCTTCACATACTTGTTTTGGGGTGAATTGTTTTTCCATCATTATACCTGCTACTGGTTTCTTAATAACAAGCTTGGTTTGGGAGGTTTGTGGCAATCTGTTAATTGTGGAGTAGATCAGTTGTAGGCTAACTTCAGCAAGGAGAACTTCACTGGTACATGAAATTTTGAAGCATATCCTGCTACATAATTTCCTGTTATTTATTTAAATAGTTCTTCGCATATCTGTTTTGAGGCTTTTAGTTGCTTTTCCACTGCCATAAATACTTATACTACTCTCTCACTAACATGCTTCATTTGGGGGTTCATGGCAACAAATTTATTGTTGGTTGATCAGTTATATTTTAGCTCCAGTTTGGAGCATTTCAGCTCATACATGATTTTCCTGTTAATTATTTGAACAATTCTCTACAAATGGATAACCACTATGATCATATTAAAAACCTTTCTCATCTGCAGTATAGCTCAGTGGTGGTTAACCATGTCACCACCCGTCCTTTTAATGGATTAGCTTATGCTTCCTCAGTTTTTCCCCTATCTTAACTTAAAGAACTGGTTGCAAAGCAAGGATTCATATCCTGATGCTGCCAGCAAGACCATACCATTCTCGGAAGAAAATAGTACCTGGGATTGGTGCAGGACACTGGTTCTCTTTTGAACCGAGACATCCTGACTGTCCTGGTTGCTTCTTGACATGCACTGGGATGGATCCCAGTGATTTTCTTTCTTTTTATTCTTCTATTCTTGTTATTGGTGGTTGTTCTAGTCCTCTCTGACTATACTATCCCATCTTGGTTCCATACCATCCTAAAGACAAACTGAGACAGGACCCAATGCGGAGATTTAAACCCTTTCTGCAAAGTATTTTCCTTTTTTTAAATATTTCATTGTCCTATCTAATCCTGCCCTTTCTTTTCTTCCTCACAACCTGCAGGTTCTTGCTGATAAACTTCCAGAACTTCTTGATTTTCCTAAGGATCTCATTAGCTTGGAAGTTGCATCGAAGGCATGATTTAGTTGCCTGACTTTGGACACCTTTTGAGTTCTTTACTAGATGTGTATTTCATAACCGATTGTGTGAAACAACTTATTTTTTGCAGATACAGCTGAAGACTTTGGCAGAAGAAATGCAAGCAATAAGCAAAGGACTCGAGAAAGTTGAACATGAATTAACAGAATCTGAAAATGATGGTCCTGTATCACAAACTTTTTGTGAGGTATATTACATATCTTCGTACTGTCCTTCTGTTGGCTTGAAATTATCTTTCTCACAACATAATCATTTATTGAATTTTTTCAGTTAAAAATGAGTGTAGACACCATGTTGGCATTGTTGATCTTAATTTCTTTCACCTAATTGTGCAATATGTCAAAGTTTCTGACACAAGGATGCAATGTAATTACCAAAAAAAAGCTCAGGACACATTGCACAAGTATATCTGTGCTATGGGAAGCATTTATGGAATGCTTAAATTCAATCTAAACTTTATATAGCTCATTTCTGGGATTGTACTTGGATAATTCTGGTTTTTGATGTGGACCATCGGTTACATTGGGGTACAGTACTTAATACGTCATACAAAAAAGTGATTTTGATGTGTAAATGTGTAAATTTGGCTTGGTTACCTCTTTAGTGTTCCTTTGCAAATGAATGTTGAAGTTCAGGTGAACTATTTTGGAAAGTATGTTCTTTTATTATGATTGACTCACATCAAGATGGCACATGCAATGATAAAAAACACATGATTTGTATCTTGCTATGCAAATATGTTTTCGCATTATTTGTATCTTACTATGCAAATAATAACTCAAATAGGATGAAGGGCTAGGAAAATTAAATAAAACTGCCACCATCTCTCATTGAATTGGAGACTTCTTATTCCTCCCATGTCATGGTTTGAAAAGAGTAGTGTATTTGAATCCTTAGTTTTCTGAATGTTGTGTCATTTTGTCCATATTCTAGTGCAATCAGTGAAGCACTATGCTGAGAAACATATAAAATGTGGGACTGCATAAGATGTTTCTTTGTTGCTCTATCACCAACAAAAAACTAAGATTTAATCAAATGGCTTGATTATGAAAGACTTTACTGCATAACTTTGACAAATAATTTGTAATTTTGCTTCATCACGAGTGGTCCAAATTCATGGAAATAAAGTCAGGTGGATCTGTGCATGACTATGACTCTTTATCAACTTATTGGCTTACATTCTTATAATTTCCCTCTTTTCTTGATAGCCCTGCCTCACTAATTGAAACATTTTTCTCAGTCTTTGAAGCAGTTTCTTGTTGTCGCCGAAGCAGAAGTTAGGGCACTAACTTCACTTTATTCTTATGTGGTATGTCTTAAAGTGGTTTGTGAGCAATAAGAATATTGATTCCACATAACGTATACAAATCAACTCCATTAGTGTTCAGTTCTTGACAAATTATGGAAAACTTCTCAACAGGGTAGGAATGCAGATGCCTTAGCCCTCTATTTTGGAGAAGATCCAGCAAAGTGTCCATTTGAGCAAGGTAATTTTGTGGTTTAAATCCAATTATTTTGCTTTGTGGATGTACCAATGTATGGTCAACTTGTAGATGAAAAAAAAGATGTATTATTAGTGATTGAGACGAGAAATTGAAAAAAAAATAGTTCAAGAATTTCCAGAATGCATATGAAGATCATGTTTTTATGTGGTTATATGGTAAATTTATGTTAGTATCATGTTTATGAGGTCACATGGGGGATTGAGATGAATATTTAGAGAGAGAGAGAGAGAGAGAGAGAGAGAGAGAGAGAGAGGTTGGATCCCATGGAAGGTAGAGATATTGATAGGGATGAGTTCTGTTGCAGGGAGTTGAGGTTCCAGAGAGAAGAGAGAGAATAGGATTTTTTTGTAATAATTTCATATTTATGCCATGAAAAATAATTCTTATCTTGGTAAATAAAAAATAATTCTTCCTAATAAGGTTCACTTGATAAAACTATTGTTAGTTTAGGAATCAAAAATCGATGCACTCATTTATCCAACTTTGCCTTTTATTATATAGTTTAAATATGTACAGCCTTTTCAATCTACAAAATTCTCTCCTTTTGCTTTGGTATAATCAGCACTCACATGAAGATTGTCTTAGATGGTCTTATAGCATCTGTTAATTGACATGGTTAACTTTTAGTTTCAATTGAATGGTTATTTCTACTGTTCTCATTAATCATAGTTTTGCTGTTAAATGTTTTACAGTGGTTTCTACGCTTCTCAACTTTGTGAGGATGTTTGTGCGTGCGCATGAAGAGAATTGCAAAGAGCTAGAGCTAGAGAGAAGGAAAGCACAGAAAACAGCAGAAATTGTAAAAATGAAGCTCAATTCTTTAAAGAAAGAGCCTGCAATCGTATCACGGTCTCCAACTTAAAGTGCCAACACTTAATAATCAATGTTCTGACTATTCATAGCAGTGACCCTAAGTCATTTCTCAAGATGGGGGAGAAATTATTGATCTCTCCTTTGCCAGGCGCCAACAATACAAAGCGTATTAAGTTCTAACAGAGATTTCTTTTCCTTTTTCTTAAAAAGATATCATATGAGGCAAAGCATCTCAACTATGCAACAGCAGTCCTTGTAATTGATGAGGTTGGCACTATCAGCACTCTCCTTTTCTGCCTATGTTTTTCTCTGGCTTTTAACTGAGCATTATGATTTCACATTTGCCTTCTATTCTTTAATGCAGCTTGCCTTGAAGCAGAGATGGAACAATTTGAGAAATCCCCCTCACAGCCACCTTGTATAAATCACTAACCAGAATCCATATAGCTGTAAACATATTTCAGTATAGAAAGTTTCATTTGGTCAATTTTTTCATTACAAAGGGCAATGTAAAAGAGAATTCTTGATTGATTTAATAACTGAAAATGATTATAGTGATAGTCCTCTCTCATATTTTCTGGTATCTTTCGCCCTTATGTCAGCAAACTTAACCCAGCACTGCTCAGATGGTAAACTTGAATGGATTCGATATTACTACCAAACAAAAGACCTGTCATAGAGTGAGGTATTCTGGGCACATAATGGTAATTGTGGTACAAGCAACAGGAGATTTGGATTATACTTAAAGCATTGTTCTCTAGAATATTGCAGCAGATGCGGGTATTCAATCAAGAAGGGAAAGCAGGTCAGGTTAATCTTGGAGCAATAACCAGTGCCCTGGATATCAATACTCATACTGACTAGCTGAATTGTCTCAAAAAACATTGAGTAATTGAGTTTACATATATTTTAGGTAAGATGATTATTCTCTTCTAACATGCACATATCTGTTGGCTCCAAGTATCTCTCTTCTCATTCTTAAAAAAAAAATGGTCTTCATTGGACTTTATGTGGAGCTATGGTTTTCATTCAATGAAAGGTTCCTATATAATAATTTAAAGGACTAAAAAGCGTGTGTGGAGTGCTAGATCCACCAGAAATTTACAATTAAACTATATATATATATATATAATAGAGAATTGATAAACTATAAAGTGCTTTGAGTGAACAAATTAATTCAACAAGCTTTTTTTTTTTTTTCACAAAGGAATTTTGATATATAGGAAATGTTTTATCAGTAAATTTTGCTACCATTTTTCTGGCTGTTTGCGGATGGTACCGTAATTTATAGGAAGTTGAGGATAAGAGGGAGTGTTATAAGAAGGTAAGGGCTCTGTATAAGGCTTTGAATAGTGGAATTAGAAGCCGGTTTCTCTTAAAAGAATCTTATAGCCGCAGAACTTTTTACTAGTAACATATCTAATGTTGATTTCTATTAGGTGAGATTGTGAGCAATGGATGCCAGGATTGTGATTATTTATTTCCTAAGTAGATTGCTTTGTCTAGAATTTTCATCATCCAAACCTAACACCTCTACTTAATGCATTCTTGCTGCCCTACTGTTGCAAAGGGAGCAGAGTCTGTGTAATTAAACTAGGACAATGATTTTATTATATTCTTAGTGACATATTTGATTAAAAAGTTAGTACAACCAAAAATTAGGAAAATTATTTCAACTAGGAAACTGGCCCAAGTTCAGAGTAGGGTAAGGTGACCTGCTCCATCAACCTGTCCTTTCACATGATATCATATTCTGTAACTGGAAGCATACCAGAGCTTTGGAATCCCAAGGTAAGCTGCCATTAAACAAGCAGACAAAGCGGATTCCAAAGCAACCTCTAGCAAGTTTATAATCTTCAATTTTGATTAAGCCTTGAGGAATAAAATATTGTAGAATTTTAGTTGCAGCCCATGCATTTAGATCTCCACTGAGTGGATGTTAAGTTTCAGAATTATCTGTCTCAGTATTTGTTCAGTTAACAAGCTTAATGAGGCATGATATTTGAAACAATTCTCATGTATGATGATAAGAAGACTCATTGGTTTCCCTGAACGCTCATGTAAAAAGATCCATTAGTTGCAATTTTGAAAGGAGAACAAGTAATAAGTATCAGAAAACTACTAAAAAGAAGATTCATCAATGGTCTTTTTTTTTTTTCAATTGAAATTCAATTTCTGAAGAAATTTTAGCACAATCTTAGGCATGGTTACAAAATTTACGTTTGAGAACAATTCAGCTAGGAGCAAAGGTATATAATTTCAAAACAAATGAAAATAAATTACTAATGTAGAAAAAAAAGAGAAATCAAAAAATCTCTTTCTCACGTAGTGGCACACAAGGCACCACTAGCTCAAGACCGCACAACCAAAAAATAGAAGAAGAAACAATTGAAAAGAAGAAATAATTGGCCAATACTTTATTTGAATGGAACTAGTACATCTTTTTTGAGGTTTTGTATCCCCTCCGATTTATAGTTACAAAAGACTCTTGAACTTTCCACTTGACTCTTAGACTTTCTAATTGACTCTTAGACTTCATAATATAACTCTTAAATTTTCAAGATACATTAATAATAAGATGACTCTTAAGTTATCAAGATACATTGTGACTCTTAGAAGTTCTAAAACATAATAAATGTTCATTAAGGTATATTGTAACCTTTCGAAGTTCTAAAACATAATCAATGCTCCACAAAATTTAACTTTAGCATAATTTAACACTCCCCCTTAAAGTGAATTTTTGGAGACAAGTCCCAGCTTGGCACGAAGATCTTCAAAAGGTCCTTTGGAGAGAGACTTAGTCAAAATATCAGCCACATTATCTTTACTTCTCACCTCCATGACTTGAATAGTACCATCTAGCACTTTTTCATGAATGAAATGATGCTCAACTTCAATGTGCTTTGTCCTTGCGTGACATATCGGATTAATTGCTAACTTGAGTGTACTTTGGTTATCACAATGAAGAACTATTGGCTTATGAATTTGAGAATAAACCTCCTCGACCAATTGCTTTAGCCACACACATTCTTGACCAGCAAGTGAAGAAGCCTTATACTCTGCCTCGGTGGTAGAAAGAGAGACTGAATCTTGTTTCTTGCTACACCAAAAAACACCTGTTGAACCAAATAAGAAAACATAATCGAAAGTCGATCTTCGATCATCCAAATCACCACCTAAATCGGCATCAGTGTACCTATGCAAGGAAAGATTATCTTCCTTATTGAATAATAAACCAAAATCAAAAGTCGAGTTCACATACTTTAGTATCCTCTTAGCCGCATCAAGATGTGGCTTCCTTGGAGATTGCATGAAACGACTTACAAGTCCAACTGAATAAGCAATATCCGGCCTTGTAATAGTCGAGTAAATAAGGCTTCCAATAAGAGCTCGAAATGGTCGAGGATTGGAGAGGGCCTTACCATCATCACGCCTCAACTTGATATTTGCATCCAAAGGAGTAGAACATCTTTTGGCTCGATGAATCCCAAACCTATCAATAAGTTTGGCTACATAAGCTTGTTGACCTACAAAAATGCCATTCTTTGTTCTTGCAATTTTCAATCCAAGAAAATGATGGAGTTCATCTAAAACTTTCATCTCAAATCGAAGAGAGAGATCAGCCCAAAGCTTAGAAACTTCCTTCTCATCATTACCGATGATGATCATATCATCCACATATAAAAGAACAGTAATATGTAGAATTCCTTGCCTCTTGACAAATAAACTTGGATCTGACTGAGAAGAAAAATAGCCACAAAACTGTAAGTATTGAGCAATTTTACCATACCAAGCTCGCGGAGCTTGTTTTAACCCATAGAGGGTCTTCTTAAGTTTACAAACATAATCTGGATGAGGTTGAGATATAGCTGGGAGGTTGCTCTATGAATATATCCTTATCAATCTCGTCGTATAGGAAGGCGTTCTTGACATCAAGTTGCCAAAGCTTCCAATCGAGACTAGCCGCCGAAGCAATCACCGTTCAAACAGATGTCATCTTGGCTATGGGACTAAATGTTTCTTCATAATATTCACCATATTTTTGAGAAAATCTCCGTGCAACAAGCCTTGCTTTGTAGCGATCTATGCTTTCATCAGCCTTTCGCTTCAACTTGTAGACTCACTTACAAGTGACCAAATCCACACCCTTTGGCTTTGGCACAAGATCCCAAGTCTCATTTTTAATTAAAGCCTTCATTTCCTCATCCATTGCCTCCTCCCATTCTTTGACATTTTTGGCTTCTTTGAAACAAGTAGGCTCATGATCATCCAAAGGACCAGAAAAGAAACAAGAATAAATGCTTACCAAATCACCATCTCGATAACGAGCCGGTTTGGTTCTTTGTCTTTTAAATCTTCTTAACTTTGGGTCTTCTTCATCAGGTATATAAACATCTCGACGTGGTTCAGAAGTGCTCCCCCTATCACTTTGCACCTTCTCCATCGAAGAAGAAGATGGAGGAGAAGAAGACTCAGAGGTCATAGGAGCACTAGATGTGATGGGTAATTCTTCCACTGAACTTGGAGAATTAACATCTTTATTGCTGATGAAAATATCTTGTATAATAACACCAGATGAAGGGTAATATGAAGAAATCTCATCGAAGATAACATCTCTAGAGACAACAAATTTATGTGTCTCTGGATCCATGCACTTCCAACCCTTTTTTCGTTCATCATAGCCAATGAAGACACTTCTTTGCTTTAGGATCTAGCTTGCTTTGTTTGAAGGCCGGTACATGAACATAGCATGGACAACCGAACACCTTAAAATGCTTGACACTTGGCTTCTCTCCAAACATAAGCTCATAAGGAGACTTCATATTAATCGGACTAAGAGGAACCCGATTAATAACATAAGCTGCAGTCACCATACCTTCCGCCCATAAAGCCTTAGGTAAATTCTTTGCATGTAGCCAACTTCTACATGTCTCCATAAGATGACGAATCTTTCTCTCTATCACGTCATTTTGCTGTGATGTCTCAGCATAAGAAAGCTCTCTTTTAATTCCATACTTTTGACAGAATGAAAAGAACTCCTTTGAAGTGAATTCTCCTCCATTATCAGTCTGCAGTCTTTTGATTTTCTTATTAAGCACACCTTCAATAGTTGTCTTGAAATCTTGGAATTTAGAGAAAACCTCTAACTTCTCCTTCACAAAATACACTCAAGTGAAGCGTGTGAAGTCATCAACAAACAATAACATATATTTGTAGCCAGAGAATGATGGAGTTTGGGTAGAACCCATCAAATCACTATGAATAAGTTCCAATGGAACCTTACACCTTGAGAGTGAATAATCAAATGGCCTCCGATGTTGTTTGCCATATTGGCAACCTTCACAGACACCATCATAACTGAAGAAAGATAAATTGGAAAGCCCACGAATTAGGCTATTGGCTACTATAGCCTTTAATTTATCCATATTAATATGGCCGAGTCTTGCATGCCAAATGGCCGAATTGTCATTTGTGCTCATCTTATTAACATAAGAATTTGAAGCTGAAAGAACATACAAGTCTTTGACCCTCTTATCAATGTAAACAATATTCGCCTTTATCTTCTTGAGGTTTCGAAAAAATTTCACATCCTTTGGGCCAAAAAGAGCATAGTGATCGGCATCTACTTCATTAGCCACAGAGAAGAGATTTTTCTTCATGCCTGGTACATGATATACACTCCTAAGAGTGATAGGGTCACTATCATTAGATTGGATAATGACGGTTCCTTCCTTCTCTACTTGATGAATGGGGTTGTCAGCAATGATTATTGCATCATTCCCTTCATAATGATAAAGATTAGTAAATTTGGAATCATTGCCGGTAAGATGGTGGCCGCACCCAGAAGCAACGATCCAATCATCTTGAAAGTTAATGGAAGATAAAGCTTTTACCATTGTACTTTCTACCATAAAGCACTTGCCCCAGTTCTTTTCGGCTTCCTTTTGTTCACCTTCGTTGTTAGCAGCATTACCTTCATTGAGTTTGACTCGGTAGTTCCTTTTTATATGACCAAGCTTGCTACAACGATAGCATTTGATCTTCTTTGTATTGCCATCTTTATTGAAGGACTTTCTCTTTTTGTTACTATCCATCTTCTTGTCATTCTCCATATCAAAAACCTTCTTTTTAGCTGAAAAAAGAGCTTCTCCTTCACCGCTCAAAAGAGAAGTACCCGCCATTTGACGAGCCAAAGATTCTTGAGAAGCAAGAAGATTCTCCAACTCCACCAAGGATGGTTGATTTTGCCACCCTTGAATTGATGTAACAAAAGGAATATACTCCCTCCGAAGACCACGAATGATAAATCTCTTCATACGTGCTTCCGAGATGGCCTCATCTTTATCCAAAAGAGAAATTTTCGAACACAAATTTTTAACTTTTAAGAAATATTGAGAGATAGAAAGATCACCTTGAATAAGGTTTGCCAATTCATTCTCTAAAAGTTGCAATCGAGCCATGTTCTTCTTGTTGAAAAGTGACTCGAGCGTAGTCAGAGATCATGAGAGATGGATCTCTTTAAAAAAAACTCGACCTTGGCGTTAGTGGTCCTCCAAATTCTATGGTTGGAATGGTTGAGAAGCTCCACACCAAGTCCGACAATACGTCCACCGGACTCCATGGCCAAAATAGAAACCCAATTGTCTTCTTCACCAAGGGGTCTTGAAATTATCTTCACCACCCTTGTGGCTCTGATACCATGTAGAAAAAAAAGAGAAATCGAAAAATCTCTTTCTCACGTAGTGGCACACAAGGCACCACTAGCCCAAGACCGCACAACCAAAAAATAGAAGAAGAAATAATTGGCCAATACTTTATTTGAATGGAACTAGTACACCTTTTTTGAGGTTTTGTATCCCCTCCTATTTATAGTTACAAAAAAAGACTCTTGAACTTTTCACTTGACTCTTAGACTTCCTAATTGACTTTTAGACTTCCTAATATAACTCTTAAATTTTCAAGTTACATTAATAATAAGATGACTCTTAAGTTATCAAGATACATTGTGACTCTTAGAAGTTCTAAAACATAAGTACATTGTAACCTTTCGAAGTTCTAAAACATAATCAATGCTCCATAAAATTCAACTTTAGTATAATTTAACAACTAAAACCTAACATAAAACTTGCATAAGATTTGTTTTTTGAAAACATAGTAAAACTAAAGAATGAAAAGATTTTCATTTTCTCATGTAATGTATTCATGGAAGATGCAACAACAATCAGTAGTATTTGAATACAGCCACCAATAACAACAGAGAGCAGCACTATTAATAATCTATGCATGTTGGTTGAATAAGTTGAGCGGTATATGGGATTCGAATCAAGGACCTAGCCTATTGCATGACTCCTGATACGTATGATTACCTTAAGAGTGATTGGGTTGCCACTTTGGCATGAAAAAATAGTGAATAACACAATCATTCACTCAGCTATGAGCTGCCTGTCATCGTAGATGTACAACAACTACATGGGTATTTAGTTTTATTCCGATGCTCATTGATGCATTCAAACAATGTTAGGATAATCTTATCCAACATTTGGAATGATAATTCATTTCAGCATCTCATGAAATGTCATGCCAAGATATGAAACCATGATTTTAAGTATAAAAAGTCTTCTTAAAAACTTAGATTTAGCATGGACCTACAGCTTTACATTAGGGCTCCAAATGTTATGAAGCATTATGTCGCAACCTACATTAATTATCTATATTTGAGTACTTTTTATAATGTGTGTGTGGAAACAAAGCCATAAATAATGCAGAGAATGTAGAGGAAATGCTGGAAGAACGTGACCTCTTTGTATGCGACGTAAGATGGAGGAAAGCTGAAAGCTCTGGGACCCCTTTCCAATGATATCCCACGCTAATAAGAAAAAAAAGGTCAAGATGGCGTTGGATCTCCCTCCATAGCAGTAGCCTGAAAGCCACCAATCCCCATGCGAAAAAAAAAAAAAAACAATCTCGAAAGAGACATCTCACCAAATTCTATACTTTTCCCCACCCAAAGGATCAAACTGTTTCATTGCATCACCTCGTCATCTTTGGCTTTTATATGTAACCATCAACTAATGCCACCACTTAGCTGTCCTTGGAGTTGGCATTGAAGACCAGGAAAAATGGCATGCCCAAGATCGCCATAATCAGAAACTGAAACATGATAATGGAGAAATTATCGATTCGCGTACCTGGTTTGGAATCCATCAAACTTGATGCGGAATTTATGACGGTTTCCGAACACGAACTCAAAATCTTCTCCCCTATGCCCTTCGTTAGAACACTGGCCTAATGAGACTGCCACTCGCGAGAAGAAAATAAATTCTCTCTTGATCCGTATGTGAGTCAAATTGTGCATCATCCGGTTAGGGGAGGGACTTGAGCGCTATTTATAGAGTTTTCGACCACGGGCCCTCTCATTACGGGCCGGGCCGTACTCGGCCCACACCAGCCAGCCCCATATTAGACTAATTAAGAACCCATATATCTTACCTTTATTAGACCAAACTAATTCAGTTAATTTCAATTAATGAAGCCCACATTAGGAAATTCTTACATTCTCCCACTTGGGCGATATTAATTGAAACAGAACTGTGTGCGCACCTTTATATTGGTCTAGAGATTATTCTTAATAGTCAATCCGATCCCATAAAGTCTCGAACGCCGAATCATGGCGGTAACTGCATGTACTCACACAGAGCCTTCCATGGTCACTAGTGCTTTCAACTTTATTGATATGGATTCAATATGGTAGTGTGTCAAATGGACAACACCTCATAATGAGTAATACTTTATGTGTTGTCCACTTTGTTAGTCCAAATTCTCTCTCCTTAAGTGTCACAAAACCTAGTGTGTCACTAGAGAATATCCTTTATGGTTCCAACGAACCTTCATATGTCTTACCTTGATAGTTAACTGTACTTTATGTGTAACAAGACATATCATTAAGGCTAATACTAAGAATGCCCCATAGCCTGTACTCAAGGTTTACACAATGCCTCGAGATTTTCATCAAATATGTATACTCAACTTGATAAATCTACATTCACAAATACCTCATTGAATGCAAAAGAGTTGATACATATTCAAATATTACAAAATGTAACAAAGTCAGATACAAACTTCATAAGAGCAACATAAAACTAAACAGCTCTCACTAATTAACAGTATCCCATGATACTCCTAAGCCCATGTTAATGACATGTCGATCAAATACACAAGGGCGAAGGCCTTTAGTTAGTGGATCTGCAATCATATCATCTGTTGAAATATGCTCTACTATAATGTCACCATCCTGAACTTTTTCCTTTATAGTCAGGTACTTGACCTCCATATGCTTAGACCCCTTGAGACCTCTGTTGTTGTTAACAAACAACACTGCAGAGTTATTGTCATAATACAACTGTATGGGCCTATCCACGAAATCAAATACGGTCAACTCCTTAATGAGGTTCCGGAGCCAAATTGCCTGAGTAGCGGCCGAAAAACATGCTACAAACTCCGCTTGCATGGTAGAGGATGTCATTGATTTCTGTTTCTCACTTTTCCATGATACTGCACCTCCTGCTAACTTGAAGATGTAACCTGTTGTCGACTTCTTTTCATCCTGACAGCCAGCAAAGTCTGAATCCGAATACCCAACTAGCTGTAGATCCTGAACATGTTTGTAAATCAGCATATAGTCTTTTGTCCTCTTTAAGTACCTTAAAACCTTCTTGGCAGCAACCCAATGATCGTGTCCTGGATTTGACTGATATCTGCCTAGAAGTCCACGGTTTCTGCAAAAAGCAATATACGGTCTAGTACATCCTTGAGCATACATAATACTCCCAAGTGCACTAGCATAAGGTACATTCTTCATTTGGGCTTTCTCAAAATCTGAATGAGGACATTGTGACAGACTCAACTTATCACCTTTATTGACAGGAGCAATTCCTGGCTTGCATTGCTGCATGTTGAATCTTTCTAAGATACGATCAACATATGCCCTCTGAGATAAACCCAATAGTCGGCGAGAACGATTCCTATGAATCTCAATGCCAAGGACAAAAGATGCCTCACCAAGGTCTTTCATATCAAAGTTCTTTGACAACATCCGCTTTGTCTCATGCAGTAAACCAAGGTCACTGCTCGCAAGCAGGATATCATCCACATAGAGTATAAGGAAAATGAATTTCCTCCCACTGACCTTGCAGTATATACACTGATCTACTTTGTTCTCAACAAAACCAAATGAAGCGACAACACTATGAAACTTCAAGTACCATTGTCTAGAAGCTTGCTTGAGACCATAAATAGACTTTTTCAGTCTACATACAAGAGTACCTAAATCATCTGCCGCAAAGCCTTCGGGTTGCATCATATAGACTTCTTCATTAAGGTCTCCATTGAGAAAAGCAGTTTTAACATCCATCTGGTGTAACTCCATATCGAAATGAGCTACCAATGCCATGATCACTCTAAAGGAGTCTTTAGAAGAGACTGGAGAAAAAGTTGCTTCATAGTCTACTCCTTCTCTCTGAGTGAAACCCTTGGCTACCAGTCTGGCTTTAAACTTCTCAATCTTTCCTTTGGAGTCCCTTTTAGTCTTATACACCCATTTGCAGCCTATGGGTCTATAACCTTCAGGTAATTCAACAAGTTCCCAAACTCCATTATGCTTCATAGACTGCATTTCATCTCTCATTGCATCCAACCACAGTTCTGACTGAGGACAAGAAACAGCTTCCGCATAAGTCACTGGATCAGCCACAGAACCGATATCGTAGTCTTGCTCTCCTATATAGACTAAGTAGTCCGGTGGTATAGCTGATCGTCTCTCCCTAATGGATCTCCTTACTGGAACAACAACATCCTCATCCTGCACCTGAGAGCCTTGAGGAACTTCATTAGGAGCTGTCTCGACAACAGGATCCTGAGCCTCAACAGGTTCAGTCTGTGGTGTGAGAGTCTCCACAGTTATCTGTATGGGAGGAGATAAAGGCACAACATTACCCACCGTACTATTATCCTTAATAGTCTGTGAGCAGCTACTTTCTTCGGCCACATCAAACTCCGTAAAACTTTAGCCCAGTTTGTACGATTCCACAATTCTTGTGCCTCCACTGGGATTATAGAACCGATATCCCTTCGAATGATCCGGGTAAGATACAAAGTAACACCGAGTAGTTCTAGAGTCCAACTTACTTAATGTTGGACTATATATTTTCACTTCTGCAGGACATCCCCAAACCTTAAGATGGTTTAAGCTAGGCTTACGTCCAGTCCATAACTCAAAAGGAGTCAATGAAACAGCTTTAGTAGGTACACTATTCAGAATGTACAAAGCTGTTTTCAAAGCTTCACCCCACAGAAAACCAGGTAAATTTGTCCTACTAATCATACTCCTCACCATTTCCATAAGGGTGCGATTGCGCCTTTCGGCTACACCATTTTGCTCGGGACTCCCAGGCATAGTGAATTGAGCCACTATCCCAGAATCCTCTAAGTATTTGGCAAATGGCCCCTTAAGCTGTCCGGCATCGCCATGTTTGCCATAATACTCTCCACCTCGATCAGATCTAACAACCTTTATGACCTTTCCCAACTGTTTCTCGACTTCAGTCCGAAAAATCTTGAACTTGTCAAGAGACTCAAACTTTTCTTTAATCAAGTACAGATAGCCATATCGAGAATAGTCATCAATAAATGTAATGAAATAAAAATTTCTACACAAGGTTGCCGTATAGGGTCCACTTATATCAGTGTGAATGACCTCCAGCAGGTCAGAACTTCGAACTGCAGTTTTCTTCCTTATCTTGGTCATTTTACCTCTACAACAGTCTACGCATGTCTCTAAGTCATCTTTAAGAGCAGGCAGGATGTTAGTTTTTATCAGCCTTTCTACTCTATCCTTAGAGATATGACCAAGTCGTTTATGCCACAATGCATAAGACTGTTCCTTGGGTAGTGGTCTCTTGGAAATAACCTTTTCAGCCGTATAAGCGACGTATATGTCATTGGGAGATAAACACAATCTGTACAATCCGTTGGACATATAACAGCACCCAACCTTATTTGAATTAAGAAACAAAGAAATTACATTGTTCTTGATTTCAAAAGAGTAGCCATACATGTCCAAACACGATACGGAAACTAAGTTCCGTCTAAAAGAAGGTACATAAAAAGTGTCTTTCAACATTAATCTAAAACCAGAGTCTAGAATCAAGATTATATCTCCCACAAACACAACATCAGCTTTCTCATTATTTCCCACAGTGAGTCTTGACTCATCCTGATTTGGCTTCCTCCGGTTTATGAATCCCTGTATGGTAAATGCAACATGATTAGTTGCACCACTATCGAGCCACCAAGAACTGGATGGTGCTTCTGATAGGTTAGATTCACAAACAAGTGCCAAAGAATCATTACCTGTAGGCTCACGTTTGGACAACCAAACTTTAAACTTTTCACAGTCCTTCTTTATGTGACCTTTCTTCTTACAAAAGAAGCGATGGCCACTATCCCTTTTGAAGGATGTTTTCTTTGGACCTATATTGTCAGATTGACCGGTAGTGTTATGAGCACCTTTATGAGTATGATTTCTGGACTTCTTATTCTTCCTTTTGTGGGAACCAGAAACATATAAGGCTAAATGCCCTTTTTCTTTCTTAAGTTTCTCTTCCTCTGCCACCACCCTTGCTATCAAGTCATTAACTGACCAAGTCTCATCTTGGGAATTGTAATTTATCTTTATAATCCCAAAATCAGGTGGAAGAGTGTTCAAGGCTTGATGCACAATACAAGCATCAGGAATGGAAACATTAAGAGCTTGAAGCTTCGTCTTTAGGTCTACCATCCGAAGGACATAATCTCTAACCCCAGCAGTACCATCATACTTCATATTGAAGAGCTTTTGAAGAAGTGTACCAACCTCAGCATTAGATGAAATGCGGTTTCTAGCCTCTAAGGGCTGCCATCATTTCCTTAGCAGTACAGTCAGCTGGCAAGCCACTTTTTAAGTGTTCTTGAATGGATTTCTTCATTGTCAATAAGCAAATCCGATTGCTCTTTTCCCAGGCAGTATAGTCCGTTTTCTCAGCTTCAGTACTGGTGGCCATGATATCTGCCGGCTTATCCTTTGTAAGAGCAATGTGAACATCCGCCAGCTCCATTCCAAATAGAAAATCCTCTTTCCATTTCTTAAAGTTCAAACCAGTAAGGACCTCAATGGAAATAGAATTGTCGTTTACTGAAAAGGTGACTATAAAACAAATAAACAATAAAATCAGCATCATGTGAATACTTGTCCAGAGAGTTACATACATCATCACATAATCACCTTTGGGCAAAAAATATGACATGCAGTTGTACACTCTCCACATGACAGCGACCATGAGAACTTATTCTAATCTTTCGTGAAATCACCACCTTTGGGTGTATGAACCACTAAAATCAGTCATTTCTCAAGCACATGCTATACATGTACCCCTCCATGAACTAATACAAGATCACCTCCTTTGGGAGTATAATCACGTAATAGACCAGGAGACATCCCACCACAATATGAGACCGATATTTCTCAAACCCAGTCAAGTGTGCCACTTTGGCGGTCACAATCTAACTGAATCCTTGAAAATCTCTCATACTAGGGATATGAGCTTTATGTATCACATTTACTATATGCACGTAATGCTAGACGTAAAGACAGGGGCGTATGTCTCTGAAATTACATGCCATGCTAATTATACTGTTCCATTCATTGATAGATAATGAATTACATGTGAGCTATCATATGTATTTCCGAAACCATAGAGAAATACAAGAAAATATGCAAAAATACCCAAAAAATATGCGTATATAGGGTTCTATACGTATTTTCACATCCTTAAAAGCTTCAAACATGTAAAATAAATATACCACAATGTAGAGCATCTCAACACGAGCGCGTCGGTGCCAAGATCGTCCAAAACGGACGTCGGACGCGTCCGCACGCACGTGCCGCAAGGTGCGGCGCGTGCGCGCGTGTTCAGCCGGTTCACTGATCGGGTCGGTTCAAGAGAAATGGATGGAAATTTGAGGTGAAACGGTTCTTATGTTATTTATGATAACACTCATACCGAAGAGTCAAAGAGAGAGGCCAGAATCCAAAACGAGGACCCCAGTCATAAAGACGGCAAGCCAGATGGTCAAGGCAAGAGTTTCTATGGTTGGTTAAACCTTAATATGCCGTATGGGATACAGTTTGCCCGGGCAGACGAGTCAATAAAGCCAGATACCGCGTGGTGGCCATAGGTGCCATGATTTCAACCGGGTCAACCGGATCCGCGCCTCGCTGACGTCATGCTGACGTCAGCATGCGGTTACCGATGAACAAACGCGCCGGTTCCGCACAGCCGCGCATGACCGTCACACGCTGCCGCACCTATGGCGCGTGAAGGCCCGTCCGGCCTCCTCCGGCGACGTGCCACCCATCAATCTTCTCGTCTCGACGAGTAGATTCCAAATATGTAATAAAATTTAACTTTTACTCGACAAAAAATTTTGAAACTGAGCAAAAACTTCTCGGGCAAAATGAAAAACGATCCTAATTCGCATGTTTCAGTTCTAATCTATGACAGGCTTTGATACCATATGAAGACCAGGAAAAATGGCATGCCCAAGATCGCCATAATCAGAAACTGAAACATGATAATGGAGAAATTGTCGATTCGCATACCTGGTTTGGAATCCATCAAACTTGACGCGGAATTTATGACGGTTTCCGAACACGAACTCAAAATCTTCTCCCCTATGCCCTTCGTTAGAACACTGGCCTAATGAGACTGCCACTCGCGAGAAGAAAATAAATTCTCTCTTGATCCGTATGTGAGTCAAATTGTGCATCATCCGGTTAGGGGAGGGACTTGAGCGCTATTTATAGAGTTTTCGATCACGGGCCCTCTCATTACGGGCCGGGCCGTACTCGGCCCACACCAGCCAGTCCATATTAGACTAATTAAGAACCCATATATCTTACCTTTATTAGACCAAACTAATTCAGTTAATTTCAATTAATGAAGCCCACATTAGGAAATTCTTACAGGCATCAGCTAACTAATGATTGGCACGAGCAGCACAAGCGACACATATCAAGGTTTTACAAGTTAACAATGTGGTGAAGATTTTATGAATATGGCTGAAAGAATTAAACACAAGGATAAGATCTTCACGGTGAAAACTAAGAGTATTCACCAATTTAAGAACACCAAGATGATCATTTCCTCTGTACTTTTTACTGAACTTACAGCTGTTTGGTGAGGTGTTAAGATCATTATTGATTTTTACCCACATTTTTGCTTTGCTTTGGAAGGTGACTGTTCTGCTGTGATTTCCGGATTGACAAAGGAGAGCAGTAGTGTTCATCCATTCTCGCAACGCTTAAAGAAGCTTCTTTCTTCCTGCAGACTCGTATCTTATACTCATATCCTTTAGGAGAAAAATTAACTTGCAGATTATCTTACTCAATTGGGGGTCCTTTTTGAATAGTCTCCAGATTTAATTTGATCATTTTTCTGAACAATTTAACCTCTAGAAGCACAGTTTATGTGAGGATGTGATGTTGCTACTTGTAAACCCCCACCCAAAAAAGAAAAAAACACTTTAGTCTTGAGACTTTAGAACACACACCTATTGAACAGTTGAATGCAAAGAACAAGGCATTGAGATTTCTGCTCTCAATTTCTATCAATATACTTTCAGCAGTCTAGACTTTGCAACATACCTCACGGTCCCCATCTTTCAAACCCCACCCATTCTCTCTTTTTGTGTGAGAGGAACCTATCCTATTTGCTTTCTCGTATTAAGTGCTCCACGTATTGTTCTATTTCATTTGATCATTATGTTTTCTTGAGATTTCTTTTTAATTGTATTTTAATGTGCAAAACTAATTATAAGCCTCTAGAAGTAAAACAAAAACAATCTAGACAATATACTAGTCAATGGGAAGTTAAGTTGATCGGGGAAATTTGAAGACCAAATAGCTTGCTTCCTCAAACTCAATTGGCAAATTTGTTTGCTTGATAGAAGAACATAAGATACATTGAAGAAGCTGTCTCTGAGCTCATTTAAATATATGTAGATGTCCAGAAGGTCAGGATTTAGACATCTAGATCTATTTAAGTGGGCTGAAAAACTATACACAAAAAAAGGATATTATAAATTACTCTGCGTTTTATCTTATTCATTAAGATTACACAGTGCAGTTTTCATCCTCTGTGCTGCACTTCGTAACTTGGCCAGCAAGCAAAAGGAACATTGAAACTACACCAATAGACAATCACTGCTCTCAATTTGAATAATAAAGCCAGCATCACTAATGTGCATAACTTGAGGTCATTCATGTAATCTTCTTATCCATGCCACCAAAATTATAATCTCTTCCTGCTGGGTTCTGCCAAATCTTCTCCATTGCTGTCAAGAAAATTAGTAGTTTTTGAGAGAGAAGATGAAGAAAGCCCATTGTTTCATTTCTCTTTCTTTTCCCTTTTTTAAGAAAAGTTTAGGCTGGGCTTAATCATTTCCATTCAGAAAATAAAAGAAAAATACAAAAAAGAATCCAAGTCAAGAGAAAGTAATTTCAGAAGCACAGAAAGGAAGAAACAACACTACAAAATCAAGGAATACAAAAGAATTTAATGAGTAAAATTAATAGGATTACATAGACTATATGAAAGAACAAGTTGATTTATAAGGTATCTTTATCTTAGTTCATGTATCAACAAATATAGCTGACATTAAATGCTTCTGTTAGTTGATGTGTACCATGTTGATGATGGTGATGTGCTAAACAATTGCTAGACCCTGCCTTACTTGTCTTCTAAGAAAAGAAAAAAAAAAAAAAAAAATGAGTAGAGAGAGAGAGAGTGTGTGTGTGTGTCATGGAATCCATCAAAGTCTCCCCACACCTGATGATTCACCACCTGATTCCTTTGAATTTGGATTTCCATATCCTGTAATGGTTTCAATATCACATAAAGTCAAATAATGGTTGTCCTTTGATCCCTCTTGCCTTTGACTTAATTTTTTTGAAATAAAATAACAGCTATTATGACAATTGTTATCTGTCTTCATAGTAGGAAATTGCTAGATAAGCATATAATTTGATTGTTGCTGTTTGCAAAGTAAAATATTATTTTTTGAATTCATGCTGAGATTACAAATAATATTTGAATAACATGAAGAATAAAAATGTTAAGCAGTGGCTGTCATAATGGAGTGACTGCTATCCAAAAGACGGGCTCCTAAACCATTATGGCATTTGTTAATTTAAAACTAGAGGTGGTGATCATTGGGCGAGCCGTTTTGGATTAGATCATTTCTAGTTTGGATTACTCTCAAATCTTAATCCTAAATGATCAAATTAGGGTTAACCAATCAGTTACGCTTTTTTTTCTTTTTTTTTAAGTAATTTATGAATGATCAATTTAATCCTTTCTTTTTTTCTTTTACCCATTTGTTACTCTAAATATTAGAGTAGTTGGACACAAAGTTTTGATATAATTAGATAACAATAAAAATAATAGTTATAAACTTATAAAATATTAAGATAATATAATTACTCAATAGTCCATCAAATTATATTTTTAAAATTGAACAAACATCAATATCAAATGATCAATAAAATTATAAAACAAAATGAGCAAATATAAAAAATATGCTTAATTTTATTTAAAAAAAGCAAAGTCATACTTAATTTTACTTTTTCTATTACGTTTTTTAGGATGTTCAAAGTTTTTAATATCGATCCTTCAATAACATTTAACTTATAATAATACACTTTTAGTTTCATCATTTGTTGAGTCTCATTTACATTAACTATATTATATATCAAAAAATATAAACATAAAAATATTAATTATCTAAACAATCTAGTTGATAATTCATAAAATTATATAATGCTATCTAGATAAAATTATAAATTTTAAAATAAATAAAATTAGAAATATATCTTATATTCAAATAACTAACTATGATTAAAACTTATGCATTTTTTGATCAATATTATTTTCTAATCATTTCACCCATGATCCAATCTGAAATTTTTGGAGTCATTTCATGTTTACTTTAGAAAAGCAAAATCCTTACCATATTTTTTCGGATGAGTTAATCTACCACCTCTATATAAAACCTTATCACAAGGACCTATAGGCTGATTGCTAGTAAAGCTACCTTGGTGGATACCAATGCCCACACCTACTCAAACTGGTGCATTTGCGCATGCATGCTGTGCGTGCTCTACCACATCCTTAGCCATCCCACAATTTGAATGCTTTTGTGGTCCAATGCAAACACACTGAATTTTCTCTTGCATAAATAGACATTGATCATGATCAACCAATTTTTTTTAACCAAGGACCATCAATTGGCCGATCCAGATCCATGATCCAAAAAAAGCGGCAAAAGCCTAGGCAAAGACATGCGCCACCTTCCTTGTAGGTCACTTTGGAAACCCTTGGGCATGGGCTCAATCATAACTGACCCACAAAAGGAGCATCCCCTAGCACCACATAAAGAAAGCACAAGCTCTCAGCCACAGTAACCTCACATGTTAAACCAAATACCCCAGCCTCAGCAAAGATATGAAGCCAGAACAAACCCCAACCCATTTACCTACCCCTATCCAAAGGCGCCTCATGGCTTTGGACCCCCAGGACAAGCGCCCCTTTCTACTCTCCTTCCTCTCTGGCTATGCCACTCTCGCAAGGCACCGGACAAAAAGACATCATAACGTGCCCCTCAAACAAATGGCCACCTGCATGTGAGCCTCATGACTCGGCTCCCTTGGATTCATTGCTCCCTCCATCTCTCCATCCTCTTGGAACATGGATGGTTTGATGGCCGCTGACCAACTACAAAACAAAGGATTATTACCCCCCCTTAACGCAATCCCTCCAGGGCCCTGCTCTAAATCTCCATTATAATAAAAATATATTGGTGTCCAATCCGTTTAGTTTCTGTTAACTAACAATGAAACACATTCAATAAACCATATCAATTCTTTTTAATTTTTAATTATTTTTAATATTACATCCAATTAATTTTATATTATATATATTTATTTTTTATTATACAAAATAATACACAATTATGGTACAGTGATAACAACAATAATAATTAAATTTTAATTTTAAATTAATTAAGATCGATTATATAATTTTTTTTTATTTAGCTGAAATATATATATTTTTTAAGATATTAGATTTTAATTTTAATTTTTTTTTTTTTCTTTCTCTATTCTAAATTTAGCGTAAAACTTTACACCCTGGCCGAGTAACGGATAGGATGGTCGTGATCGCTGAAGGCCGGACATCAATTTGCTGTGTAATTAGGAACGTTGGAAAAAAAAAAAAAAAAAACACACAGCAGAAGAGACGGAAAGGAGCGTTCCAACGCAATTCTCCCCCACCCTCTCCACTCATTGCTACATTCCTTCCGTCAGGGGATGCAGGGGAGTTCTAGAAGGAGGGCTCTGGCTAGAAATGGTGTGGTAGCTGGCTCTGTCTGGGAGACAAGGATGAGAATGGATGAAGTGAAGGGTGGGATCAAGGTGTTCAATAACGACCAGAGCCACAACGTTGATGGGAATGCCGACGAGGATGGGCTTAGAGCGCACCCAAGGCTGAGGCGAAACCAGAGCGACAGCGTCGCAATGGAGAGGAGGAAGAGGAGGAGTTGGCGGCCGCCTGAGCCGGCGGCCAATGGCTCGATGGAGAGAAGATCGATTCAGCTGCGGAAAGCTAAATCGGACTTGTCGAATTCTCCGAGGATTCGTAAGGGTAATTGTGAGGAAATTGGAGAGGAAAAGGTTGCTTTGGGTGGCGTGGGGAATGGCGACGGGGGTGGGGAGAAAGAGGTGCCACTTATGAATGATGGGTGTGAGAATGGTGGCGATGAAGGAGAGGAGGTTGAGATGGAGGTAGAGGAGGAAACGAAGAGCTTTGATGATAAGGAAATGGATGTACCAGTCGAGAAACCACCAAAGAGTGTGGAGGACGAGGACAGAATTAATAAAATCCCTCTCAAGAAGCCGAACAATGTTGAGGAGAAGGAGAGCATTAATCAGGTCAATGAGATACCAGTGCCGCCGAAAGCAGAGAAGAAGCTGATGCCGCCGGGGAATCACCGGGGAATTCATCAAGATTACATAAAACCAACTCCTGGTAAGCTGTTCTTCGTTGTTGCACAAATAACTTAAAGAGAATTTTCTTTTTTGCTCTCTCTCTCTCTCTCTCTCTCTTGTTATATTCCATTTCGGATTCTAATGGTTCCTGATGACTTTGATTTCTTTGAATTTTGGCTTTTACTGCTCAGCTGCTGAGGTAGAAGAAGAACTAATTTTTGTGAGCACATCTGGGACCCAAAACAGAATGCATAACATTGGTTGGACTTGTCATTATCACACATATTCTTTAAAAATTATGCTTTCCATCTCCTTTAACCATGGAGTAATTTGTTGATTTGTTCAGTGAATTTGGTGATGTGGAGAGATGTATCGAAATCGGCATTCGTCTTTGGTTTTGGGACCTTCTTCCTCATCTCATCTTCCTATGCCAAGGATCTGAACTTCAGGTGAGTTATTTAGACCCAAACCATAACGCTTCATGAAAAAATAAAAATAGAGAACAGATAATAACACTAATTCCTTTTGAAAATTCTAATTCTGCAGCCTAATTTCAGCAATTTCCTATCTGGCTCTTATCTATCTCGCTTTAATTTTCTTTGTCAAGTCCATTCTACGAAGGTAATTTCCCGAATTCTCCCACAAAACCAATCACAAAATTTTCAAATCCCTGTCCTCGTACAAATTATGAGAATGAAACAGGGGAGCTGCCATGGAATATGATGAAGGGGATGAAAGGTGCATGGTAGGAGAGGAGGAGGCTATCTGGCTACTGAGGCTGCTCCTTCCTTACATAAACGAGCTACTGTTGAAGCTCAGAGCTCTTTTCTCTGGTGACCCTGCAACAACTGCGAAGGTAAGATTTGCCTCTGTTCTCTGCTTTGCTTCCCTGTCCTTTTACCACCCAAAGGCTTCTTCTAATGGAGGGACGTGTCTCTGGCAGCTGGCAGTGCTTCTATTTGTGATGGCCAGGTGTGGAGGCTCCATTACCATATGGACATTGGCCAAACTGGGTAAGTTCCGGAATGGAGTACAGAGGATCACTAAATTCCAATTTACCTTGCAGTAAAAAGGGAGAAGAGAATCCTCTCCTGATTGTTCTATTCTGCTTGTGACTGCCGCAGTGTTCTTCGGAGTTTTCACCATCCCAAAAGTCTATTCCTCCTATTCAACTCAGCTGGCAAGATATGGTAAATGAAAGCTCTTGATCTGGTTAAAGTTGATCGTAGATTGGTACAGAATATATAGTTCTACAGAGGAACAAGATTACGAGGTAGTCGGTAGCAGTTCTATAGGAAAATCCTAGGCTTCATTTCTTTTTCTAACTTGCACCACCCTTTAATCTCTTTGGCCAAGGTGCCAACTGGCTCTTTTATCCTTTTTCACGTGCAACGGGTCATGTCCATGAGGAGAGGCCCTAGCTGTGTGCTATAAGTCCACACGCTTCATTATTTCATTTGGTTGTGTGCAATGTCTTGTGCCCTCCTGCTTTCACTTTAATGCACTAAAGAAGATCATATTCTGAAAATCTTTTATATTTTGTGACCAAGTGATCCTGATAGCACGCATAGTTTAATCAAATTTATGCTTGCAAATGGTCATTGTTAAATAGAACTTGGAAATTTGAAAGAAAAGATGCATCTAAATAAACATCAAGTTGATTCATGCCATAGAAATCTGCATTTAATCCATGATTAAATGCTAAAGAGTGTTCATGGCCAATTTACCATCCTTGGAGCCTTTATTCTCATGTAGTATTCTAATTCTTTAAGCTGATGTTTTTTGAAGAGTAAAAAGCTGCTAGCTGATGTCAGGGAGAAATGTTAATATAAGCCTAACAGGGGAATAGAATGGAACAACTTTTCCCAGAAAAGTGGCTCCACTAACGGTCTAGCACACCTTTTGTTTCATTAGTTGTCTGATCTTTTTAAAGTTTGAGGCATTGCTGTATAATCCCTACACTTCAGAAGTCCCACACATTATCCTTTCCTTCTTTTCTGCTCTACACCTCCACTATATCTCCACCAGAAGTTACCAACCAAAACCCATTTAAGTTGCTCTCCAGTATCAAATTTAATTTAAGGCCAAACAGATCATTTTATTTGATGCCTTACTATAGTCTATGTATTGAACTTTTGTTTCAAATTGTTTTCATAAATTTCAGGCAAATTTTGGTTGGAGAGATTTAGAGATGGATGGGAGACATGCACCCACAAGAAAGCAGTCGCTGCAGCCATCTTCACCCTCATATGGAATCTCTCCTCCACTGTTGCTCGCATTTGGGCCGGTAGGCATTTCTTTAACCAAATTATAAATTGTTCCATTCGAAGACTTATAATATTAATATTGCTTGCCTTGCAATCTTCTATTAATACACGTTTCTTGGTTAGTGTTCATGCTGGCCGTGGCATTCAAATTTTACCAGCAATGCGTAGTGGAAGAGTGGAGTGCACAAGAGGAGGTGGTGGAGGAAGAAGGACAAGAGGATTCCAAGCCAGGACTAAACCGACAGAGAGGTGGGCCAAGTGCCAGTGAGGTGAAGGTAAAGAAAGGGGTCTAACAGGAGGGGATGGAAAAGAAGAAGATAGTTTTCATATGGCCATGGCCCAATTGGAAGGACACCGTAGAGGAGAAGAGGGGAGGGTGGGAAGTGTCAGATTTTTTTTTTTTTTTATTTTATAATCTTAAGAGAGAAACGACATCAGAGTCGCTAGATCTCTCTTCATGCCAGCCCATGTGATCCCTTCTAGGTGGAGGCTAAGCATAATATTTTGTACAGTGAATCAGTTCAGTTTTCATCTATGGATTTGCCTAAGGAAAATTATCTGTCGAATTTGATAAAAGATCATAAGGATCCTTTCATCACCGGCCATCCAACTGTTGTTAAATTACATGCGAATTTGGTCATTTCTCTGCTTACAGATTGATTAAATGAGAATGAGGTTTGAGAGTAGAGTATATTGGATGCTGATCATGCTACATACAGGAGTTGCACATAACGTTCTTGTTTGCTACCAATCTGGCCATGGTGCTTTGGGGACCTGCTAGTCCATGACAAAGGATGCATCATCCCTCATTTCCATAGTAACTCAATATTCAATTATCATGGCATACATATCCGGATATTATAGAGCATTGAGAAAAGTTGGTGCTCCATAGCATTACTTTTTGGATTTAAATAATGAGAGTGTTTTCTCAAAATAGTCCACATCACTCCTTGTCTATGTATTGCACAGTAGTAGATGATTATTAGACAGGGCCTTGATGTTTAGATCAAGGTAGGGCCATGAGGGATATGGCCTCCCCAATCCAATCATCTTTTGTTGAGTAGATCTAAACCTTTCCTACCTTTATCTCGACTTGTTAAGAAATTTACTAGTTTGCTAATATTACTAATTAATAAATTCAGCAAGGTCATATCATGTGTCTAATCTAAAGTCAACATTTTGATTATTTTTAATTCTAAATAAGTTATGTATGTTTAAAAAAATATGTCTACATTTTTTTTTGGACAACAATAGGAAGGATTGTCCTGCAATTAAGTTCTCATGAAAGCAAAACCAACGACATGATGTCAAGCTTGAGTGTTCGCTATTGAGAGAAAATCTCAAAGCCAACACTTCAAGGGTATAAACCAGACATGCCATATAGTCTAGCACCCGATTTCTTTATTTGAATATATGTGAAATATGGAGAGCATGTAGTCTTGTATGCATTCTATCAATATCTCAAAAAGTAAGATAGCTACAATCATTCTTCTAGTTCAACTAACATACAATAATCCTTAAATCTCCTTCAGCATCTCCAAAGCTGATTTAATTTTCATCCAATCAGTAATTCTTTCATTGTTAGATATTGAATTCATAGTTATAGACTCACAGGTATTGCATGGCTACACAGTAATTTACTATTGTGATCATGGATTACATAATTCTCACTGGCCCTTTTCTGCTTTATGATCTCTATCAAAATTTTGAGTGTCTGATTATGGAGTCCAAGTTACAAGACAATTATTAGAATGTGGCATATCACCACGAGAAGGGATCCCAAATTGCCAATGCTCCTAAAGAATTTCTCCAGAGTTGATGAAATATCAAAAGCTCTCAGACTAAGATCTTTATCTATCTTACCATGACATTGGGTTAAGCAAGTTTAACTTGAAACAACTCTCCATTTCTATCATTTCAAATCAACCACAAAAGTTAAACTAGTTTGGATTAGTTATAGAAATCATTGGGGCAAGAGTGGACATAGGGAAAAAACCCAATGCATATGGTAATAAATAATCCCTCTTGCCCATTACAAGAATTAAAGGAGTTCCAGACAACCGTTACCTTAGGATGCTAGAAGTGGTGTTAGAATGATTCAATGTCATCTTCATATCTTGTACACCCAGGGTGGGATAGATTCATTCAATGAAGCAATTTAACTACAGGAAGATGAGTTTAAACCCATTACACACTAAACCTATTTATTATTTTTTACAGTGTTGAATCAATCTATGATCTCAGTCTCTTATTTTTAAAAGCATTTTGATCTTAGCCTAATTAAGTATTTTAATTCTAATCTTTTTTTTAATCAATTTTGCTTTCTAAACAGGCCCCTAGTGTATTCCAATGAATGAATGAATTGAGTTATCAAATTATAATATTTTTTTTTTCTAGTTTACAATAATTTCTTATTTGAGTGGTGTGAGGCCAGTAGTTATTCCCTTTCTGCTTGCCTATATCAGATTTGGTACCTCAACCAAGTTTGCCTATATAGGCTTTGGCATTAGAGCTAAGTCTATCTGCATCACTAAAATTGCTTCATTAAAGACCCAAATTTATTCGAAGGACTAGAGATAGGATTGGATATTGCTTCTTTAGCTGAGTTACTCAAACTCATCCAAAGCTTGCTTCCCTCCCTTTCTAGGCCCAAATCAAGTTATTGCCAACTAAGGAATATAGAGGTTGCCCCCCTCCATATCCTAGAGCAAAGAGGTGGATGGCTTGGAGGGAACTTAGGGAGTACCTACATTAGGCATCACATTTAACTTAGGTATTAATGACAGAGTCTTTCAAGAATTGGATTCTATATGAGTTTTTTTCCTTTGTCAATCAAACTAGTTCTTCTTCTTGAAATTAGATTGCTTAGTTTTATATCCAGTCATACCGCAAGAATGAAAGTAAACAAGGATATTTTTCATATTTAAACTTTTATCAAATTTTATTTTCATTATTTAACCTTACTTTGCTCGCTAATAACTTATAAACAAACTTTCTCAAACTTCCTGAGTTCCTAAGGTTTAGTATAATTGTTGAGATGTTCTCACAACCAAAACAATTTGCATGATTGATATCTAGAGCTTATAGGAAGATGAAAAGAACTTAAGAGAAATTAAAAGAGTTTTAGAGAGCTCAAGATTTAGTATAGGGTGAGAAAAGGGGTTGAGGGATATTTATAGAGTTGGAGGGCTTTCAAATGTCCCAAATAACATTTAAAACTAATCGTTTATGCAAGTTAGAAAGGACAAATAGATCTTTCCGAGTAACGAATAAGATATCCTTGAAAACTAACTATTTTTAACTATTAAAAAGAATAATTTTTTTTTTTTAAGAATTGAATAAAAATGCTTTTCAAACTAACTGTTTATGGCAATTGGGCGGCATTCAAGTTTTTGGGCCTGGCATGCTTGGCAAGTCAAATACATGCCTGCGGACCGATCTGTTCATGCCTAATAGGCCTGATTGCATGCCACAGGCCATGCTAGCCTACCATAGGCTATCATGCTAGCACAACTCATAAATAGCAAGGAGGCCAAGCATGGCTCAAGGGGTCCTGATATGCTAAGCTGACCTACTTCATGCCGAATTATGCCACATGCCATTTAAAACCTCTAATAATAATCATAGTATAATACAATAATATTATAATATTGTAATATAATATAATAATTATATTATATTATATTATAGTGTAATATTGTAATATTTTATTATTAGAATAATGATATTATACATTTTATTAATATATTTTGATATAATTATTAACTAAAAATACATTATAATAATATTAAATTAATATTGTATTATTATAATTATTATATTACAATAATCAGTATATAATACTATTCTAGTTTTTGATAGTATAAATAGGTTTGCTAAATAGAATTTCAACCTTCTAAACATTATTAATTTAGTTATAATGTAATTTAATTACAAATTACTTTGTAACTTGAGTTGTTGAGATGCACTTTAGTTTTACTTACATAATCTCAATGATTCCTATTAGTTTTCCTTACATAATTCTAATGATTCCTATTACAAAATCCTTGCGTGCAAAGAGTGTTCGCCCCTTTGATATTTGTTCAAAAGATATGATGAAGTTAAAACAAAATGAGTATGATAATGTATGATGGTATGATATACTGCATCACCTGCCAAATGAGTGATGAGTGATAATTTGGCATTTCCTTGAACTAACCCTGAAAAAATAAGACTCACCACTCTTATGCCCAGCAAAGGGTCCGAACTGCAGGCAGAGGCCCATTTGCATGCGCATGTACGCATGACCATTTAGGCACATAACTTGGTTTCCTGGTGGTTTGTGATTTTTTTAATTTTATTTTATCTCAATAATTATCATGCATGCTGAACTACTCATAGCTGCTTAGTCTCTTAAACAAGCAGGGGTGTATAGCAAGGTTAATGTAACCTTGCATACGTGATAGAAAATAAATAAAAAAATGAAGATGGCAACTAGAAATAAGAAAGGAAAATATATAATAAAATATAATGAGATCATACAATAAAAATTTCTCTTTTTTATTTTCTTACCACCATTATACAGAAATAAATAAATAAGAAAAGAATTTTAAACCATGTAGAAAACAAATAGGATAACATCATAGTAGAAAACAAATAGGATAACATCATAGCAGAAAATCAACAAGAGTAACGACAAAAAAAATAGAAATGCCAACTGCAAAAGGATAAAAAATTATTATAATATTTGTGAAAGTTAATAAATATGGAAAAAGTACCCAAAAAAAAGTTGCACACAAATAGAAAAAAATTTATGTTTAATATTATTTCTATATATCTTAATTTAAAATTTTATATTTTATTTTTTGCTTCTTTTTTTTTAATGTAAGCTTTAACTGAACATTTGACAAGTAAATAAAATGTATAAAAAAAGAGTATGAATAATGGTTGCTATGCCCTTTTATGTTTTAGGCATTGATTTGTACATGTCATAAATCGATATTAATTAATTAATCATGCTATTAGTTTTTTGTGGGGTTCAAATAAGTATACATATTATGATATGTTGTTAATCGAATAGTTGAAAGAAATGATTATGCTGCTGATACCATCCCAACATGCAATAACTATTATGTGGAGGATCTTTACTCTATTTATATTCGATTTGTGGCTTTCTCCACCATTTTCTCTCTTTAACTTGTCTCTAAAAGAAATTAAGCGTCGAGCCTCTTTAAATCTCTATTGGCTTTGGAAATTATGGATATCAAAAACTTTTGTTGCTTGTCAAGCTGATCAAAGAAAGAGTTAGAATGCAAAATCTCATAATTATGAGTTTTGACCAAAAAAAGTGTTGCCTTCCTCAAACATCATATTTTAAAGAGAGTATTTTAAAGAGAGCATTTTAGTTGATCCAAAGGAAGTTGAAGGTATGGTTTAATAAAATCGACTAATAAATGCGTTCGAGGTATGAAACTTCTTAAGATCAGTAACACATAACAAAAGAGTTGTTGAAAGATTCTTTTATTTCGCTATACTTTTCTCTTCCTGATTCAAAAGAAACTAAAATTTGAGGGGACTGATAAGTGTAAATGAGCGTAAATAGAGATTCAATTTCATATTTTTTAATATAAATTAATTTATAAAAAATAAGACTATAAAATTATACAATAATTTTTGAAAAAAAGATTATAATTAACTTCAAAGAAATAGTCTAATAAATAGCCACCTTGGTCTCACATAACATAGTGACAATAAAATTATAAAAATATAGAATAAGATAAATACAAGAGAAGATAAACTTGATTGTAGTATTCATAATTATAATGGTATTTTCTTATTTTTAACTTTAACATAATCCATGAAATCACATATAGAATATATATATATATATATATATATATAGAATTGTAACAAAGAAACCTATTAACCCTTCTAAAATTCTATCAACTTTTTTTCCTTTACAATCACAATAGGAACTTGAACATTGTAATTTATACATAAATTTATAGTGATAAATCACTTACGTACTCCTTTTTTATCATATGTTTTTCATAAAATTCAACTTATTCTAATTTCTTGTTATTTTTATTTTTATGCTATATTATTGATACTATTATTTAAATAAAGGAAATAAAGTTACATCTTAAAAGAATTTTAAGTTTAGTTTTCTCCAATATTTCATAATCTTTTATAAATAACACATGTGATTGAATAATAATTTTAGAAAGATACGTGCATACTTTTATGAATAAATGGCAACTAAAA
Organism: Metroxylon sagu; assembly: GCA_017589505.3. Taxonomy (NCBI): domain Eukaryota; kingdom Viridiplantae; phylum Streptophyta; class Magnoliopsida; order Arecales; family Arecaceae; genus Metroxylon; species Metroxylon sagu. The sequence goes on from JACVBY030000565.1 coordinate 92,150, forward strand.
ATGTTACTTCAAAATTTTTATGCATCGCTAGTTTTGTATTAGTTTATATATTGTCACATTGATCTATCATTCCAAAAATGTGAGTATTTTATCACAAGAATTATAATAGTCATTTTATCATTTTTTTAATTTGCAAAATTAATGATCACATTAGGTGAATGATTATAGGACATGCTTTTCTTATTATGTTCTTTTTCTTTTCCTTATTTTCTGATATGTGTGGGTGGTTGATAAATATTTAAACTTCCCAAAGTTGCATTCAATAGAAGAAACAATGAACTTTGCATCATAATTGCCAAAGAAATTCCTACTCATGATCTCTCTCTCTCCCTCTCATCAATGCACTTCTTCTACATTGTAGAAGAAAAATGTAAAAAAGAAATATAAGTACACACAAAAAAAAAGCAAAAAAAGCTCATTTTGGAAAGATAATTTTAGAAACTAACATTTTTTTAAAAATAAGCATGATATAAAAATGGAATAAATATACTTTATCCCATATCATTTGAAAAGTGTCACTTAGCCTACCTAATGTTGGTTTCCGTCCGTAGCTATTAGCTATCGTTACCCACTTAAGAATTTAGATGGTTTATCATGCTCGCAATGATTAAGAAAAAAAATGAACATGAATAAACACGATGAAAGAAGGTAAAGAAGATGGTCGAGGAATTGATTTTAGTTAGATTTTTTTAAAAAAATCAATATATTCTTGCATCTTTTGAGGTCAATTTTTATCAGATTAATTGACATTAGGTATGCACTTTAAAAAAATTATTTTTCAATTTGAGGTATTCTATTTTTACTAGATTTTTAGGATTTGTTCGTCCATCAACAAAGCTTTTGGATTTGGAAAAAGAGAATCAAGGTTCTTATTTTAAATCAAGGGGTACTAGATTGGATCGTTATTCTTTATTGCAGATCTATGCTAATTAATTGGTTGAAAATGTGGTACTTTGGTATTCTTGAATTTAATATAAAAAATAAGGTTATTAATCAATAAATCTCCACCTAATTTCTCTTGCTTTGAGAACTTAAAATGGGAGATGTTAAGAATGCAAAAATCTATCAATTTTTAAACAAAATCTGAAAAAAATTAATCCCCAATCATCTTCTCCTCCCTTTTTCGCTAGTTTTTTCATTTTTATTCCTTTTTGAATCGTCATAAGAAAGGTGAGTAATGATAGCAAACATTTAAGGATGAAAGTTAACCTCAAATGAATTAAGTAATACTTTTCAAATTATGGATGAACTAAGCAAAATCAGATGATACCTTAAGGGGGTAAAGAGTATTTATTCCTATAAAAATTAAAACTTTTTGGTAGCCAAGTAATGAAAAAAAGACATGCCCTTACCTCTATGTTCAATTTTCGATGATTTTTTTCTCTCTTTTGTTAGAAAAAGAATTTTGAGTTTTTTTTTTTAATAACCAACATGAAAACAACAAAAATTTCAGGGATGTTCTTAGATTAATACTATATGCCTTTCTTTCTTTCTTTCTTTTTTTGTTTTTTTTTTTTGGTTTTGGGTATGCGGGTGCAAAAGAAAGCTACCAAAGTTAAAAAATAAAAATATATAATAAAAAAAAGACATTCACCCTATTTTTCTTTAAATAGGAACAAAAATGAGAATGGAGAAAATTAGCATACAAAGTACTAAGTTTTAAAAATTATGAAAAATAAGGATGTAAAGAAGAAAAGAGAGGCAAGCCACATCTAAGGCCACTGGCCAAAACAAAGTATTCATTCTTGTTAGCAGACCTTTCGCTGGCCGGCCGCCGGCCGCCGGCCGCCGGCCACTCTCATTTGAGACCAAAGCAATTTAGTGGGACTTAGCCAAGGTTTTAAGCCCGACAGGCCAGCTAGGTCCGGAAAACAAGCCCAACCATTAAACGACCTGACCTCAGGCTTTGCAGATTAAAGACAGGCCGAAGTCTGGTCCAATCTATTTTTTTTTTTTTTAAGCTTTATTTTTTTAAAAAAAATTTACTTGGTCTAATTGATCAATGCAAATATAAACCTAGTCTATCTTCATTTTCAAACATTTTTAACATTATTTAATAATTTTTAAAAATGAAGAAAAACATGACCAATAAGTCTGAGGCTTGGCTTAAAGTCCAGAGCTCAAGTAAGGACTGGCCCTGGGCCTAGAAAGCAGGCCCAAAGGCCGGGCTGAGCCAAGTCCGGGCCTAAATCTTATGTTAAACTTTGTCTTGAATGACTCCGTTGGCATCCATGGTTTTGCCCAAAGAAATAAACAGAAGTCGCTTGACTCAGCATAGACTGTAAGACCTTACAAACCGAAATTTAAGAATATTAAAATTCCTTAGCATGATTTCCAGCATGCATAAGATTTTAGAATTCTGGGAAGGGATCAACTTTCCTCACTGGTCGATCCCAGAGTCAATTTTCCTCCTAAGGTCCCCTGATTTGGCTTTATACGGCGTTCCATCCGCACTTGACTAGAATCTCAAGGGGATAATCCGCATATAAAGTGGTTAAGAATGTAGTCCGACCTACGTGTTGAATAGGCTAATGCAAGTAATCTTCCTCTCTTCCAATGGAACCAATAACAAAGACAGCTAGTCATTTATCAATTCTTTCCTTGGGACCCACCATTATTATATATATATATATATTTCAAAAAAAAATAGAGCACAATTCCATTCTCACCTCCAATCTCGGTCATATGAATCCAAAAACCTTTGTAGATAGCATCAATCTCTTCGTGCCACCACGTTGGGTCAGGAAGTGAAACAGTGCTGCATAGAATTAATAATTAATAAATCAACAACCATTATAATAATTTGAAAGCAAGGAGAAGAATCTTAACAGGCATGATTCCGAGTCTTCTCATCTCAATTAATAATCTAGTTATATATTTGGCATGACGTTTTCTACTTTTCCAAAGGAAAAAAAAAATGATAGCTTGATCCTACAAAATGAACTATTAAGTTTGAAAACTTAGTCAAACTCTATGGGATTCAAGGAATCAAGACAAAATCCAGCCAATTTTTATATATGCTGCCTCGTTTAAGTCTAGTCAGCTACTTAGAATCCTGAAAGTGATGCACTCATTTGAAACTTAAGCTTGTTATGCCGTCAATCCAATGTGAAACAAACATCGGATCCAGGTTTAAGACCCTGCGTCAACAATCTAGGTCCAATGTATCTTTAGGTTAGGTTTTGAAGACGGGATGGTCGGAGTTTTTGTCGGATTGTGAGGATAATAGATTAGTCTTCCGGAAAGACTTCGAAGGGAAATACAAGAGTTGTTGTTCCAATTACGGCAGTCCCAGTTGTTGACGATGGATGCGATCACCTACCGCACGTGTTTGGACTCGGTTCAAGATGGTGGGCCAGCTTATGTCGGCAAGCCGACATGTTCCATCGCACGTGGTTGGAACAATGGGAACCTTAGCCGCCGTTATTTGAAAAAAAAAAAAAAGAAAGAAAAAAGAAAACATCAGTACTATTGGGAATCTAGAGGATAGAAAAGTAAATGTTTAAATTTCAGCAAAATGGAGAATGTTAGTTCCATTCTCACTTTGATTTCGGGAAAGACTTCATTTCAAAGTAGCTCAATACTTGTTCCACTGGATGAGACGTTTTTTATTCCTACCATACTACATACCAATTTGCATTGGTCTACTGCTCGGCAAAACTAGTATTCAGTACTCGTGCAAGCATTATTTTTATATTATTTCTAAAATTAATTGGACTATAAGGAAAGGAAGGTTTTTTTTTTTTTTTTTTTTTTGGGAAAAAAAAACAACTTGCAAATAGTAGATCATATATCCAAAAATATATACCTCGACGAAATGGTGGGAATCATCGCCATACATTTTATTAGGAATAAAATGAATAAAGAAAGATAAATAAATTGTAGTGGATTTTAGCTTGGCTAATCAAAGCTTGACCAAACCATGTTTTTAAGCTAATCAATGAGAACACATGCCGTGACAAATTTGATCTAAATTCAAATTTTTAACAAGAGTACACTCTAGCTAAACTCGACAAGTCATCTTGAATAACTAATAAAAAAGGGTAAAACTTTTCCACACATATCAAGGAAGGGTGAGGCCCACGTCCTGTGCTACCGTGATTGTCGCCTACCTAAATAGCCAACTGCAACCCACCTTTCTTACCGCTAGACTTTAATCCATCTTCTTTAGCACTGTCTACAGTGGAACTTCTTTTAAAGGATCTATATATTGAAGAAATCCATACTTATGAATCATAATAAATTTATTATTTAAAATTTACATATAATATAGTAATATTGTAATATAAATTTTTTAAAGTTCTTTACATGTGTAATTTACTATCAAATTTAATATGAATACTATGAGAAATAGTATAATTAATCGTTTGCCTCTATAATTTATGCCCTCATTAACCCTAGTAAAGGGGAAGGTTTGATTATATATAAAATCCGATGATTACATCATAAAGTCGCCAACTTAGTCCGCTACATTGATTATTTTGGGATGAGTAGAGTTGGATGCATTTTAAGAAATTATTAGGATAAAAAAAAAAAAAAGGGTGATGTTCTCAATATATCTTAAATATAAAGTTAACCACCAAATTATATTAAAGTAGAAATCCTTTATGAAATATGATGGAGGAAGACTAAAGTCGAAGGTTCAAGTGAATTTCACACTGCATTCTGTTGCCAAAGATGATAGAAAAATAAAGATAAGATGACTATAAGTTCTTTTGTTTGAAAAAGATAAATATTACTTTAATAAAATTTATTGTGATCTATGAAGGCTATTTTATTAAAAAAATTATAGTACCATAAGAGAAAGGTCTGCCCACATATAAAGATCCCTATAAGACAGCTAACTATTGCTATTATGATATTTTAAGACTTTTTCAAACTTTAAAGAAGAATAAAGAGGACAATTCATAATTTTCAAAAGTGAATCACATCAAAATAATATTCTTCTTATAATACAAGGAAGTAAAGAGGTTAAAATTTTTATAATCATGAAAACATCTTAAAAATATATTATAAAAAACCAATACATAGCTACTCAGCTATCAGAATGAAATAGTTTATTTTCAGATCGCAACATCTAGGATTTGAATCATGAATCTCCTATGAGAATAAGCTCAAGATTCCAACCAATCAAACATCGTTAATAGCAAAAATTAATCAAAAATTATCTCTTTCTCTCTCTCTCTTCTAATGATACTTGAGATAGCAACCAAAAGATTAAAATTAGTACAAATTAAACACTAAATATACATGGGAAGACACTGTATGGCTTTAGAATTTTCCAATTGAATATAAATATTTAATTTTAATTAATTTCCATTATCTTGCTAAGAGGGAAGCACAAGCATGAGCTCGAGAAGGTGTTCTTTCTACCACTTAAATAAAATTTTACATATCTCTTGCTCACAAAATTCTATTTACAAACGGGTCACAAGTCCCTTCATCACCTTATCACCTTGAAGAGCAAGGGCAGCCTAAACTTAAATAAATCTAAATGCACGGCAAATGGAAGAATGTTCAATTCTTCTGATCGCTAATTCCTCCTCGGAGAGAGCTGAAGTTTGTTCCCAGAAATGGCGCTGGCGAGTGCCGCTTTAAAACTTGGATCCTTCGTCAGTGACAACGCCATTTGCTCCACCAAGCTCCGCGGAAGCTGCGGTGACTCAACCTCCTGTCGTGATCCCGGGCGCGTGAGATCAACTGCGACGCTGCTCGGGCCCGAAGAATGGCGAGAGCGCGAGCCACCACAGCTGGAACCATTGGGTGCTGCAAGCTGAGAAGGGTTGCCATGGTTGTGCTCGCCTTCGTAAGTCGCTACTAAGATTGTTCTATCCTCTGCACTTCGTTGCACCTAAGGGAAGAGGCCATCGTTGAATTGGATGAGTTCGATTCAAATAGACTTTAGGGGGGAAATATGGCTATAAGTTTGATCTGTGGTTACCTTCTTCTTTACGGGGCAAGATGGAGCAAAGGAGCATCTGAAGTAGGCCCTTGGGCATGGATTGTCTCTCGTCACCTTCTGGCCATATTTTCTCCATTGATACCCATCTTTTACAACCTAAAAATATACAACACAAAAGCATAGAATTCCGATGAGCGATTTGTGAAATTGGAGTATGGAAACGATTACTCGAGGAAATATGAAGTTTTAGGGAACTTACGAGGCTTGAATCCGATGGATCGGTGCGAACGCGGAGCTTCGAGACCTTTTGCTTGCAAACTTCCCTCACTCGCTTGCAAGAATCTTCGCTCGAGTTGCTCTCAATCAGATTCCCCATGCAATTGGTGGCTCCATCGGCCACTTCATTTTGGCCATTCATGCCAAGGCTCTCGCTCTTCCTCTTCTTCTGCGGCGAGACCGACCCGCCCTCGGAGGTGCTGGTCATCAAATCCGTCAGCTGGCTCCGCAAGGTGGCACAATTTTCATACATGACGGCAAGCATCTCATTTAGTCTTCTGTTCTCCTCGAACGCCTGTTTGAGCTCTGCTTCGAGAACGCTAGCCTGAGATCCAAAACGTATATTCATCAGAACAGAGCACTGCAATTAGACGCTTTTGGAAAATAGCAGGACGATGAACATCAATAAACTCACCTTTCTTTTCATCAGAAACTCCTCTTCTTCATGCTTGGGACATTTGGGCATCAGTAAACTCACTTCTCTCTTCATCAAAAACTCCTCTTCTTCATGCTTGGAGCTCTTGGGCAACGCTTTCTACTCAATCCAACAAGCAGAGACCAATCAAAACGATACGATGAGCCGAATGGAGGTGTAAATGTAACATATATGAGACATTGATACTCACCGGAACTTCGTCGGGAAATCGGAGGGAGCCGATATTGAGATCAAGGCTAAGAGAGGAGTGATCGATCCATGTCGAGCCCATGATCAGGAAAGGATGCTGACAAATTGGGTATTATGTGTTTGGTTGTAGTTTTGGGGAGGCAAATAAGAACGAGAGATAGGAGGGCCTGGGTACAGGGCTTTTTATAGAACAGGTTTGGATGGGATACCGTGGAAGGATTAATATTAAGAATATAAGTGGAGGTAATTGGGTTAAGGCATGGAGTTCTGAAGGCAAGAGAGACATCATCCACGAAACGTCACCGTCTTGTCGTCATTCAGCCTCGTGGGAGGAGGGAGAGAGGCTAAAACGAAGAGGGCTGAAAAAAGATCGCAATTAGATGGTTGGAACTTGGGTGGAAGGTGCGGGGGATTAAGACAAAGGTTGGAAGGTGGGGGCGCCGGCCACAGAAAAGCAGTGTCCGATGTGGGCGTTCAAGTCAAGACGCCACGTTTTTTCCATCTTCTGGTCTTCTCTGGCGCGCCCTTTGTGTTTTCGATCCATCCACGCAGTGGACCACATGTCGCTGTGTCCGAAGTTTTATATAATGTTCTTATGTTGTTTAATAGTGGATCTAGGCGTGGCTTGAGAATGAAAACTTTGGAAGGTAGGGACAAATTTGATCCCTTGGAGTCTTTTAATATTCGTAACTAGTTAATCGGTTCTACTGTTTGCTTAGTAGGATTTCCATTAAAAAGGAAGACAAAGAAACCCAACATTGAAGCACGTTGGACTTGGTGTCGTGTCCAAGAACTAATTCCTACCTACATCAGTGCTTTTGTCCTAACTAATCTGAGAGCCCACTCCACAAAAGCTAGCATCATGGTTGCTTCCAACCAAAGGAGCTACTCAATTATTTGAGTTAAAAGATGATAAACATGTATCACTAGTTAAATAAGATGGTTGTTCATGTATTGTATCGTTAATCAATTTAAAAACTAAATAGCTAGCATAGCATATAAAAGGTTGTATCTAAATTTTATTCTTAATAAATTAACATTCAAACTAGAATGACATAGGGAGTCTCGTTCCCAATAAAAATGGCAAGATAAAACCCCTTCAATAAATAGATTTAGCCCGCTCTATTTTGACTAAGTTGAACGAACTTTGGTTGGTATTAATGGAAAGCAATGTAAGAATAGACTAGATAACTTCAATGTCCCTAATTTATTAGTAATTTTGGCTCAATGAAAACAGAAGATACTTAAGTAAAACTATGTAAATATTCTAGAAGGTAATTACTTTAACCTCAATTTCATCCATCGGTTTGAGTTTTAAGAAAATTGCAACCTATAGTATATATATACTTTCATGCATCAATGGATTTCAAACCATAGAACATTCATCGCATTTGAAGAAAAAAACACATTCCTAAGATTTGAAGACTTATTTGAGACCAACTAACACTAGACTTTCGTGGCAACTTTGGAAGGAAATGAAATCAAAATTTATTTTTATTGTAGGGATCTCTAGGAGAATCTTTTATAGTTTGGATCTATAGAAATATATTATGAGAGGAAAGGCTTCTTCTATTTATGGTACTTTAAAATTTCTATTCTTTTTTGCTTAAGTTATTAAAATTATACATTCTTTCTTTCTTATAAATATATTTTTTAATAAAATTAAGGATCAATTCTCTCGGCTTATGATCAAAAAAAAAAAAAAAAGAGAAAAAAACCTTTTAAACCTTCTCTTAATTTTGTAACGGAATGTTTTATTTATTTATTTATTTCTCTCAATACTTGCTATTGGTTCTCCTTGGTTTCATTTGCCGAATGGGAATGGCTAGACCTTGCCCCCCCCCTCCTTTTTTTTCTTAAAAAAAAAATAAAAGCAGCATTATCACCCTTCCCATAACCAAAAGTCCTCTGTGGCTCCTTGACTTCAGTGTCGTTTAGTCTTAGCTCCAAAACGAGTTGGATGGAATATTCCAACTCCCAAGCTTGCATGGGTGACAAGTATAGTGACCTTGATTGGAACATTGTAACAAGACATTATTGCCCGTCCATGGTGGGCCGAAGTCGAAGAATCTGAGGGAAACGTGGTGCACATGTTGAAGTTCTTTTGGATAGATCTCATCCATTTATCATGTGACGTATAATTTAGATCAATCAATGAGTATGTTATTTATTATTATTTTTAGATAAATAATTAAATAAAAAAAAGCTTATGAAAAGATTAGAGAGAGAGAGAGAGAGAGAGGAAAAAATAGAGAGAGAGAGGAAAAAATTGCCGACAAGGTATTCATTGGTTGATCCACTGGATCTAACCGAGAATTTTTTTCACGGTCTCCTTGGCGGTCTCTCTTCCTGTTTCTTGAGTCCTACGTTCGATCTGATCCATTTCGTGGTCGGCAGCCTCAGCGCTGTACGGGGCGAGGAGGAAAAATGGGTCTCAGGGATCGCTCAAGATCGAAATGCCAAGCAAAGCGGCGGCTCTGGAAAGGTCAGCACGCCTTTGATGGTCCGACAAGGACCAGATGGTCAACCTTCTCCCACGTGCCTTTGATTTCACTAAATTTTCTTTCGATCCCATCGCCCACGTTCCGTAGGGCACATGCCTGATCAAAGTCAATTTGCGCTGTTGGAATCCCACTGATTTATTGATTTATTTATTACAAATTTTTTTGTGCATAGTAAAATTGTTTGTGCACCGCGTGTAACGCAGAAAATTTTCGCTGATCTGCACCGTATACTCTCATTTATCCACATGATAGCAACGTGTGAAGACACTGCACGCCAAAAACGAAACGTTAACTTCCTCGAATAAATTTTATTAATGCTCAACAGACCTCCGTCACTTAACATCACGTCTCTCTTTAAAAATGCTACTCCATATGAACGAATGAGAGCGTATGGTGCAAGCCAGCGAAGATTTTCTGCACCGCATGTGGTGCACAAAAAATTTCTCTTATTTATTACCACTAATTTAATGCCAACACACACACAGCATTGCAAGGTCAACCTTCTTTGTTAGTGGTGGTTAAACGTTTCTATTCTGTCTAAAAAATTTAATGGTTCATATTTTTCAGCAGAAATTCTGTAAGGGTGCATGCATGTGGACTGAAAAGGATTTTTTCTTATCACTTGTCAAACAGAAAATTTCATCTGCAAACATGTGATTTAAGTTTAAAGGCGTGCATGCTTGATATTAATTTGTAGGCAGACTGAGATTTGACAATTGGGCTCTCATTATTGTTATGAACACAAGAAATATGTATGAATTTCATGTTTAGTTTAGTTTGTATGCTTGTTTAACTAATCATTTCAAATGCATGGTCTATGTTGGAAAAGTAGATAAGGTTCCTCCTGACTTTCAATATCAATTACTTATATATTAGTGATTTTTCTTAAGAAAGAAAAGGAAAAGATTTATCTATAATATAATTATTTAGGACTAAACTTTTTTTGATGCACGTGCCATACAGAAATTGAATCTGAAATTTATGGCTACCAAACAGAGGTTTGACCATTGAGCTAGACCTTACTTTAGAATTTATGGAGAAGGCTATGCCCATATAGGTTAGGTTCGAGATATATCCCAAGTAAATTTTATAAGGGAAATACTATCATGCTTCTAGTGTAAAGAATTAGATATCAAAGTTACCCATCGAATTGAAAATGGATGGCTCGGATTAAATTTCAATTATCGAATAGTATCAATTAATGAACAGATATGAGCGTGAGTTTGGATGGCCGATGTGATAAATTTTGCAAAATTCAAAGGCTTTTGAGTCGGTGATTGATGACAACTGCTATAAATATCGAGAAGTTTGAGGGCTTTTGAATAAAAAAAAGAAAAAAACTCAACTATTGAATTCTAAAATGATGGTTTAGATCAAAGCAGGCCTATTAATACAAATAATACTAATTTACCCTATTACCAAATCACCTAGAATTAAATGCATGGCTGGGTCTCAACACAAGTTTTCAAAAAAGAAAAATAAAAATGCATCATAGCCAACCCAATTTTATAAAATTATATATTTTTTTAATTTGATATTAAAGTCTTACATTAATGATTCAAACTATTGAATATAATCTATTATCTTTAAATTATTTATATTTAAAAAATCAAACGATTTAGATACTTTTAGCCAATATACTAACAAGTCAAAGTATATCATTTCATATCATTTTAACTATTTAACTTTTTATCATTAATTCAATGGTTCAAATTATTAATGTGCTATCCTTACTATTTAATTTTAAAAGAAAATACCATTTTATAAGAGTTACATTACATTTAACTTGAACTATATATATATATATATATATATATATATATATAGTTCAAGTTAAATGTAGTGTAACTCTTATAAAATAGTATTTTCTTTTACAAGTGCGCAGATTATAACATGTATGTGTAAACTATTTTGTTAACCAACTGATTTCTATATTTTCTTTCACTCATTGTTTCCTCTTCAATATTCTACGGCTTTCACTTTGTATGTATACATGTATATATATATTCTATGCCCTAGAAGAAAGTTCAGGACTTTAATTTACAATAATTTGCTAACGTAGTTCGTAGGGGATGATATTTCAAAAGAAAGTATTAATCATCTACATATATTTATAGTAGCAAGAAGAGTCGGTGTACGATGAAATAGAAATTCACTTCAGGATGAAGGCAAACTTAAAAAGCAGAGTCACAGTACATTGTATGGCAGTATACCACGTAAATTACTTTGTTATATTATTTTTCACGCACTCTCAAGCTTATCAAATTAGCGTACAGAGTAGGTCATAGCTTGTGGGTTTTTCTATGCATGGAGCTCCCATCCAAGAACCTCTTTATAGGGTGTGTGTATATACAGTGCTCAGGTCAAGTTACACTTCATGTAATTTTTTAAAGAGTTGCAAATTTTTTAAATTAGATTATGATAATCTACATCAATGATCTAAATTATTAGGCATGATTCATCATTTTCAAACTGTTTATAAATTAAAAAAAGCATATGATCTAAAGATCCCTATTCTATATATCAAGTGGCCAAATAAAATATATTATTTTATATCATTTAAACTTTTAATTTTGACTACTTAATGCTTAGGTTAGGCAGCTTTAATTATATAATTTTTAATATGTAAGTAATTTATAGATAATAGATTATATTTAATAATTTGAATCATCATTGTGAGACTCTTATAATTCAATTCAAAAAGGGTGGCATTATAAAAGTTACACTTAGTGTAACTTTATATATATATATATATATATATATATATATATATATATATTATATAAAGAAAAAGAGAGAGATAAATAGATGAGAAGTAGGTTACGGAAAAGAAAAGAATGAGCAAAAGATCGTAAGGAGATTAGGCAATTGTCGAAATAATTTTCTACCTAAAAGTTGAAAGATGACTCTTGACTTAGCTACCCTTGGGTGGATTTCCATTTAAATCCGATCATATTTATTGGATGATAGAGATCTTGTATTAATTATGAGTAATTAAATATAATATATTACCTATAAAATACTCAAACATCAAAATTCAAATGATGAAAACATTGAACCTATTCATCAAATGATCAAAAAAAATATTATATTATTTATATTATCTTAAAGTATTCAAATTTTATCGTTCCTCATAATGTACATTGGAATGATTATCCTTAAAAAAAGTTGATCTATATCTTGAATGTAGGTGCTAGAGGGGTTTTATTCTTATATCATTTCTAAAGCATCTTTATCAAAAAAAAAAAAAAAAAACCACAGAATTTTTAAATGGTTGATGTCTAAATATTTTAGATATAGTAAATCCCTTCCAATGCCTTCATCATCTAATTGGGAGGTCATTTAATCGAACGTAGTTGAATTAAATTTTATATATTTATATGTATGCAAAGAGGAAAGAGAGAGATCATAAGAAAAACGAAGAAATCAGTTGGAAGATATCAATAGTTGCCTGCTCATAAATGAGATGGTCCTCACTGCCTTGACAAATTTTCTCAGCATCTGGTTTAGGTGGCAGAATTCAATGGATCAGCAGAATGCAATGGATCAGCTGCAAAGGGGAAGAAACCAAATACACGTGCGTTTCGCAACCTTCAGAGCCCGTGACCTTCGTCCTTGGATCCAAGCAACGTGAAGGTGAGGAAAAACGTGCCAGACAAATGGGTTAATTTATCATGCCCAAAAGCTGAAGAATACCAAAACCCCAACACCATTCACGTGGAAAATGCCATGCCAAGAAGCCACGCCAAAGAGGTAAGGAATGAAGATCTTTAAAGGTTCGGCAAGTTTTTTTTTTTTTTTTTTAATTATATCACCATTAAAAACGTGCCATTCACAAGCATCCTAGCAAGGGAGTTGGACGATGGTTGTCGTGTAGCCGCAATGTTATGCCCGGTCAAGATGGTAATAAGAAGCTATCATGATGCAAACAGGATGATATTCTTAGATATAACATGCGAACATGATTCAATATTTAAACAAAATTAAAAATTTAGATTGAACATAAAAAAACTCATATTCAAATCGAATTATCCCTTTAAACACGATTGATAAATTAGATATGTTCTGAGCTAGTTCGCTAGTTCGAAATTGACTTACAATTAATTTAATTGTTAAATAAATCAATTCATATAACACGACTTATGAACCTAAATATGGTCTTTTAGAGCTATTTAAGATATCTAGGTTAATTTTACTCTTTAATTTTTAACTTTTAAGATTATTATTAAATTATTTTATAATTATAAATATATAATTATTTTATTATCAAATTAGTATAAAATGGTTTACACAGGCTAGATAGAGTGAAGTTTGATTTTAGGTTACACAAATTTAAAATAGGTTATACATTCATGTCAACTTGAACATAACTTGATAATTAAATGGGTTACACAGGTTGCATCATGTAACCCTATTGATACAATATTTTCAGGCTTATATCAGATATGGTGATATATCATGTACCATATTTTTAGTGTTATATCATGAATCTTTCGGTCAACAAATTAAACCGAACTGAAAGAAAAAAGCAGCAGTATGTTTGACTCCAAAGACTACCATGATGCATTTAACGTATTAAATACTTCACCAACATATTATACTAAAGACTACCTTGTTTTTGAAGGAAATTATATTAAAGAATATCAAATCTATATGTTAGAATTTATGGCTTATCAAGTTCAACTATAATGATTATTTATTGCATCCATTTAAAAAAATAATTATACTACTATCGATATCGTATTTCAATCTTCTTATGAATAAATTAGGACAAATTAACTACTAGACCAAAAGGTTACTAATAACAAATCTTAGGTCAGCAGAACTATATACATCTATTGGGTTGAGCCCTGCTTTCATGCAGGCCCATGACCCAATAAAATAATAGGGTTAAGTAACCCTTTAAAAAAAAAAAAGAATGAGAGACAATCGAGAAAAGAAAAATAAAAGGTCTTTTACCGCCAACTTGTTTCCTTGATTGAAAAGTCATACAATCTCCGATCGAGGTAAAATTTTAGAAAATAATTGTTTCTAAGGTGTTATTCACATCCAACGGTCTGATATTAATTTCGTTTCTCTTAAGTGGTATTTTTTAGCTCTAATTTAGATTTTTTTTATTTCATTCTTCTATTGAAATCCATCTATGTTGGGCGAGCAAATAATTTTTTGATGATTTCTACCATTACTAGAATTTTTTTTTGTAACCTCATTATTAATCTAAATTGTGGAAGATTTTTTTGGTCTAGCTTTATAGCTTTTCCTTCATGTTGAATGATTTTTCATGTTAAATCTGGGTATAATCTTGGTATCTTGCGATTATATTCTCATAATTTTATGTATTATTTTTAAGTTGCCCATACAAATCAAAAGGAGACTTTAGGTGCCCTAATAGTGGTATCAGAGCTAGGCTTTTACCTTAATCTTTGTGTGTGAACCGAGATAGATGTGAGCACTAGAAGTTATATGATTAGGCTGCATGGAAAGAACTGGATTATTTGTAAAGCCGAAATGAAAAATTACTTATACTGCAGAAATCTTTTTGGACTAGTTGAAGGAGAAAAAGTAAAGCTAAAAAAGATGATAGCTGAAGAATGGCAGAAATTGGATCAAAAAGCTATTGGCTACATTCGACAATGGGTGGATAATAGTATTTTCCATCATATTGCTAATGAAACATCGACACAAGCTCTATGAAGAAATTGGAAGGCGTATATAAGAAGAAGACAGTAGGAAACAAGACTTTTCTTATAAGAAAGCTAGTAAAGTTAAAGTATAAGGATGGTGGATCTATTGTAAAGTATCCAAATGAAATGAAAAATATTCTTCATCAATTGGTTGTAATGAAAATGTCACTAGATGTTGAACTTCAAGCTCTCTTATTAGTGAGTTCTTTACCAGACAGTTGGAAGACTTTAGTGGTATCTCTAAGCAACTCAGCAGCAGATGGAGTTGTTAGCATGAGCCTAGTTACTTCAAGTTTGTTAAATAAAGAAACTGAAAGAAAATCATTAGGGGCCTCTCATTCTTAAGTGCTTGTGATAGAGAGACATGGTAGAAGTAAAAGTAGAAAGCCTTAGAATCATGAGAAATTTAGAGAAAGATCTAAACCAAGGAAAGAAATTGAATGCTACTACTGTCATAAAAAAGGGTCACATGCAAAGAGAGTATCGTAAATATAAGAGATTACAGAAAAAGTTAATGAAGAAAAAGAGAAGGAAAATGTGACAAGTGCAGTGACATTTGATAGTGATGTTGGCATCCTGGCAACTTTTGATACAGATTACCTTCTAGCAAATGATACAGAAGCAAATTGGATTGTTGATAGTGGAGCATCCTTCCATGCTACTTCTTATATTAATTATTTTTTATTTTTCCAATGAGATAATTTTGGAGTTGTAAAGATGGAGAGCAAAGATGTTTCTAAAATTAAAGGAAAAGGAGATATTATGATCAGAATCAATCTTAAACATAGGATGATTCTTAAAGATACTAGATATATTCTTGACTTACGGTTCAATTTGATTTCAACTGATGCTTTTGATGAAAATGGTTTGGAGAGTTATTTTGGTAATACAAGATGGAAACTAACAAGATGTTTCTTTGTTATTGCTAGAAGAATAAAGTTTTGCACTTTTTACAAAACTAGTATGCAGGTTCTCAAAGAAGAATTAAATATTGCTTTAGAGGATATCTTTTTTGATCTATGGTATAGAAGACTTAGATACATGAGCCAGAAGGGCATGAAGATTTTAACAAAGAATAACCTTCTCCCCAAAGGTATACATATCATCACATATGATCATTGCTTATTTGGCAAGCAACATAGAGTTTCTTTTGCTAGAAATGCTTCTAGAAAAAAAATAAGCCTCTGGATCCTATTTATTTTGATGTTTGCACTATGGAAGTTAAAACAATTGGAGGTACACTGTATTTTCTTACATTCATAGATGATGCATCAAAAAAAGGTGTGGGGTTACATCATGAAAACCAAAGATGAAGTATTTGCGATTTTTCAAAAATTTCAAGCCATAGTAGAATGGGAAATAGGTAGGTTTCTAAAGTGCTTGCGCACTAATAATGGGGGAGAATACACTTCTAACATGTTTAAAAAATATTATGCTACATATGGAATTAGACATAAATTGACTGTTTTTTTAACAAAGAAAATATTTGATATCATAATTTTGATCTTATTGTAGATATGAATAACTCATTTAAAGCCAAAATATTGTTCCGATGACTATTTTAAAATCAAAAATTATTATTTAAAATTTTTAAATAATATAAATTAAAAATATAATTATTATTAGTAGTTAAGGAAGTATTATTGCCATCTTAAATTTTTTTAGTACGTAGAATCGATCATTATAAATTGTTCAATTGAGCATTGGGAGAGGATTAAAAAAAAAAAATTAATGATAAAAAAAGCATTGATCTGGAAGTAGACAAAGTTGTTTAAGAGTTAATATTATATTGTTTAAAGTTTTGTTCCACCTTCTACCTTTTTGACCGGAGGTGATTTGAGAATTAATATTATATTATTTAAAGTTTGCTTTACTTTCTACTCTTTTGGCCAAAGGTAATTTAAAAGTCAATAAATATTGTTTGGGGTTTGCTCTACTTTTTTTCTTTCTCTCGGCCAAAAGTAGTCCATATATTATTTTATTTTAATTTATTCTACTTTCTCTTAATTGAAAGTGATTTAAGAAATAAAAATATTATTTTTATATATTAAATTATATTTTAAAATATAAAAAATATAATTATTATCATTTGTTTCAATTTTTGACTTTCTAATTATGTTATGATATTTGACTGTCTTCTGGTAAGTTATCAACAAAAGAGATAAAGTTATAGTACAAAATAGAGTATTGAAGAGAACTAGAAGTATTTTTATGAAAACATTTTTTGATCCCCTCAAATAATACTAAATAGAAGTGATTGAAGATATAAGTTATCAAGTTATTTTAAACAAAAGAAGTTAAAAAACTAAAAACTAGATGGTTTTGGAAACCAGAGTATGATGGAAGTTTCAACAATTATTCCAAAAGTGAGCAGAAAGTTGCTAGGGATGGCCAAAAAAAAGAAAAAAAAATATTCCTTTAATTTTACCATATTTTTAGATATAATAAAATTTTATAAATTAAATAAATATTAAAAACAACTATTGATACTATATTTTTGACCTTATATTATATACCATATTTTTTGGCCTTGTATCATAAATTTTTCACTCAACACATTAGATCAGAAGTGTTAAAAGAACCGTAAGGAAAAAGCATCAATATACTTTGACTCCTAAGACTACCATAATGCATTAAATGCTTCACCAATATATTATATTAAAAAATATCTTCTTTTAAAAGAAATTATATTAAAGAATGTAAAATCTATGGTTTGTCATGTGTTAGAATTTATTACTTATCAAATTCAACTATAATAATTATTTATTGCATTCAATTAAGAAAATGATTAGACCGGTATTGACATCATATCGCCCTTCTGATGAATAAAATAGGATAAATTAACTGCCAGACCAAAAGGTTACTAATAGTAGTTGTTTTCAGAACAGTAAAACTATATAGAACTTCTAATGTTGGTCAATTAAATTAAAAAGAGTAGAAGAATTGAATTCATAATCTAACAGCACATTAATCCTGATCAAAAGAATAATATATATAAAGCCCAAAGTATAATTATTAAAGTTGCAAAGCCAACTAGGAGTTACCATAAATTGACAGAAAGTTTTCAGTGGTTTTCAAAACTAAATAAAAAAATTTCTAGAGGTTTCTTGCAATTGCCAGCTATGATTATGATCAACACATTATAAATAAGGAGAAAGATAATGTTTGCGGATATTTTAAGACAAATTCAAAAATCAATCCAAATCAAGTTTAGAATAGTTACCTCATAAGTAGCTAGTAACTTACCATAGTTCGAAGCAGCCTATTTTTTACTCTATATTTTGACCATTTGTACTCTACTTTTATATCAAGTAGGAGTAAAAATCAAACCGATCTAAATGCCTGTTTGTACTTATTTGTATTTAAAATATTTTGCAAGCAATAAATTTTTGGCATGCTCTTTTATTCTTGCAACAAATAAACTCATATAATATACAAGTTAGGTTCGATTCTAGATTTTTGACTTTTGACGTGATTAATAAAAGGAACAAGCTCAGATTCATCCATTTCTTATTATACTCTTAAATTAGCATGATTCATTTTATAATCCATCGATATGATTGAGGAAAGAGTATAAGAAATAATACTATTTATCATTAGACCCCAATTGAAAAACAATTTGATATGATGTACATATCCAATTATAAAATAATAGTGATGGCTTGATAACTCTGATTCAAGAGAATGTGGCAATTGGTTGAAGATATATGCATGACAAGCAAACAACGTTGGTTGGAGAAGTCAACGTAGGAGATCGAGCCAATTGAGCGTCAACAACCGTTGATCTAATTAGAAAACGCATCGTTACGTGTCTAACTGGCCTTTGTGCGTCCGTAGGCAACGAGCAAGCGGTCAACGAGAGAAAACGTTTGGCCGAGACCGACGACGAGAAACATTACGGAAGAATCTTGTACTTAAAATTATTTTAATAAGCTTAATATATAGACATATATTCATAAAATATAATCTTACATACTAAAATTTTTACACAATTCTGTTCAATTCTTACATCAATAATTCAGACCATTAAGCATGATTGAACATTTTTAAACTTCTTATATAACAAAATTCATATAATTTAAGAATTCTTAATTTATACAACAAATGATCAAAAAAAAATATATATATTATTTTATATTATTTAAATTATTTATTTATTTATCATTTAATGCAAGAATTTCTAAATTATATAATATTTGATCTCTAAACAATTTAAAGATGATAAATTATTTTCAATTACTATTAATTTAATCATGAGTTGACTGGATATGTGATGAAATCCAGTCAATCAAATTCGAGCCCACATTTATATTATGGTTAGCCTCACTGCACTTTACAATCACATTCGATCACGTAGGCTTTGTAATCTTCCTCTTGTTTATTGTCTCCCACGGAGAGAATCGATGCCACAATGCTCAAATAGAGACCGAAACAGGCGATAACAATATAAATAGAGTAATAATAATAATATCATTTTATTCTCTCCTCTTCTCCGGGGCTTCCACGAGCCGGATAAGTATGACGAATATATTTTATACCTTGCGTGCTGATGGGAAACAGCAAGAGGTGATGGGTGCTATATCCGAAAAAGTTGACAACGAACAAACAAAATAATTAAACAAAAGAATTTGGGCAATGATAAGGGGTGCAGACTTCCAGTCTTGCGTGGTAGGGCCTGGAGCGGAGAGAAGATAAGGTCGAGCGAGGGTCGTCGACGGGTTCAAAGAGTCTTCTTCTTCCCCTCGATCCACCATCCAACCCGGTCCCGGCAGCCAAAGGTCGCAAAATGCCGTGCGCTGAAGATTTGGATTGCCGACGTAGGGGGGAAAGATGGCCGCGCGCTAACTCCCTTGGTCGTCGTCTTTTGTCACTCCTCTCGTTCGGTTATGCCCGGTTCATATTTTTTAATATCTATATAAAAAAAAATTACAACATAACCCTCTCAAATTTGATGGGTTTATATATTGAAGACCTCTGAATTTTTATTTTGATACATATATTCGTTTCATCTACTTACTTCTTAACATCGTTAAGTTAATAAGTGAAAAAGATTAGTTTGCCTTGATGGAATCGTGATAGTTTTATTTTCATTCGAATTTTGAAGCAAAGTTTGAGATGCGATCCTAATATCACTTAAAAAAAACTTATTATCCCCATGCTAATACCTTATTATTATAGAGATGGATAGAGAAAATCTTTATTTATGTACTGAAATAAAATATTTAAAATTTTTGAAAAAAAATTAGAATCAATATGCAAATCGATTATACTTGAGGGGATTTTGCCGTAATTTCTCCTAAATCTAAAACCACATTTGAAATGAAGGTATTTGAAGGAGAAAATTGAGAAAATTCTTAAGATTTTTATCGGATTCCATTGTTTGGTATTATCAGCTTGAAAAGAAAGGAATATTCGAAAAATAATGACTTAAGAACCAAACTAAGTTTTGATAAAAACCTATATTAAAATTTCTCACAAGGTTTATTTTATTTCAAAATTATCCTCTAGCATAATTAAAAATCCAACTTATTTTTCAATATAAAAACCACTCCTATTCTCTCTCATACATATTGCAATTAGGGTTTACCATTCTCATCTTTTACCTAGTTCAAAGCTTCTTTTTTCTCAAGTCACTTTCTTTTTTTTTTTTCTTTCTCTCTCTCTCTCTCTCTCTCTTAACTTATTGATTTTTTTTTTATGGCATAGAAATTATTTTTTTAATGACATTTAATTGGATCAAAATTATAACTATAAGCTTTGGATATTAGAGGTAAATTCAAAATTTTACGTAGAAATGAAATCCAAGGAATTTGTTCAATCAAACATGAGCTTCTTAAGAATTAGATTATAATTCAAGAATTTGGATTCTATATCAAACAAGGAAATCTTCTAATTTCATGATTTTCACATTCCAGATAATTTGATTCTTTATATTTGGACAATTTTATGGATTTTAAGAAACTCTTATGACAAACGTGGCCTAAAAGTTTGTTTGGTTTTTTCTTATGATGGTCTTATTTTCTATTTTTATTTTCATATAAAATAGAAAATATATGTAAAAACATGTTTGAAGATTAAAAATGAAAATAATATTTTACAAACTATAATTTTAAAATAGTAAAAAATTAAAAATAGTTTAAAGATTTTTTTACTCGTTCCTATACAAGAAAAGAATGAAAAATAATGACCAAAAAACTTGAAAATACTATAATGAACAAAATTTCTTCTTTTTTTTTGCCTTTTTTTTAAAAGATAACATTTACAATGAAAATAAAAAATAAAAAAATAATTTTTATTTTTACTTAGCAAATGCATTTTCTAATGATTAGAAAGCCACAAATAAAAATTATTTTTATAAAGTAAAAAATAAAAATAACAATAAAAAATAATCTTCAAAACTAAATGCAGCTTAAATCACCTTGTCCTAACAATTGGACTTAAAGCCTTGCTAACCGATTAATGCCCCAGCCAAACTCCATAATTTCTGTATCAGAACAAAATTTGGATGAGATCAAAGTTAGGTTAGGTTTGTAATTGGTAACTTATAAGAGTTCCCCTTGATTTTACTTGTCGAAATGATATCTAAATGTTGGATGATCCTAGTCACTATAGATTTTAAAATATAGGTAGAGAAGATAACTTATATGGGATAAATCATTGGTTCAGTTGAAAGGAGAGCACACCATACGTTCAAAGATCTTATTAGCTTGAGTTTAAACTAATTAATTAGTTATGAAAATAAAATTGATCAACTTTTGCTAGGCCCGCCCAACTTGGTCGAGCAATCTATACGTAGGCCTTGAACTGAATTGGGCCAAGTTGCACCCCAGCTGATATGGGCCATTTATAGAGCATATAGCCATCATTTATAACTATAACATTCCAAAATTCATTCAAAAAAATGAAATTTTAAAAGACAAACTAAGAGAAGCATATAATTATTAATATTTATTTTCATATATTTATTAATTTAATATGGGTGCGTGAGATGTAAGAAAAATAAACAATGGTAAAAACACCATCATCGAAGACGTTAGATAATGCCATTAATTTGGATGCCTTGGGTTTCACTTGAATTGATTACAAATAAATCATGAAGTTCATGAATATTTTCATGGAGTGATAGCAAATTGATAGAATTTACAAAATTCATTCGACTAGAGAAAATTGCAAGTATTTTCCAATAAGTTGGATAGTAGTTTTATCCTGCTTTTGACTAACTATTTATAGTAATAAGAAAATTTTGTGGGTTAAATATTTAGCTAAGAGCAAAGGGCATGTGTGCTCAATAATATGTGTTTGGATGTGAAGATAGGTGGCTGAGATCTCGGTTGTTAAGATGTTAAGCTTTTTTTTTAAAAAAAGTAAGAAAATAGCAAGAACGATCAAAGAAATATTGCAGAGGCATAGCTTGTTTGCAAAAATTTAATTCGTAAAAATTCATGAATACTGGTGCAGGCTCAATTATACTAAAAGAAAAAAAATATATATCTTCATATAATTTTTTCAGAATGCAACAAAAAAACTTTTATTTTAACGGTTCTAAATTTACACGTGGTGTGCTAATTCGAATTTTTATCATTGATGATGGAAGCGATGGTGGTAGAAAATAAAATTTTTATCGAATTTTTATCTAAATTTACACGTACTACAATCAGATACTCTCTGGACTTGGCTAACTTTGCATGATTTATCCATTACGATGAACTTTGCATGAGATGATAAATAGTTAAATTTAATAAGATTTTTAAACATAATATAAAATTATAGGCAAGATCATGCTTCATGGACTTTCTCAGGGTTTCCCAATAAATTGCAACTTTCAAGTTAGATAATGTTTGTTGATTACAATAGAGCCATACAGCTTTTGACATTAAGCGTAATCAAATACCTAAGGCTAATAAAAAGGATACCCCGGATTATTACAATATACTCTGTAACCATACCTGACGAGAGGGATAGTAACTACTATAAATTGATCGAAAAGAAACATGTAATAATATTATGGCATGCAAATAATATCAACTCCTTAGCCTCCCTTCAGCATGCCTTGAACTAAAGCATCAATCCAGTTTCATTTTGCTATGTTTTGGCACGGAACTGCTTTTTTGAGGAAATCAAATTCATTATACATCTCCTTGAAGTATGTTGTACTTAAAAAAAAAATTTTAACGTATTTTTTTCCAATTTTCATGAAGGGTGCATCATAATTGATCTCCTCATCTCGTTCGACATTTTTGTGCTTCTTCTTTTTCGAAAGATCTTGCTAACTTCTAACCTGGCTTACTTGGTCATAAGAGAAAATAAAATTAAAGGCTAGAGTTTAATAAAATGATACTTTGCTAACTCTCAACATGTTATAAAAGCCGAGTATTTCTAATATTTGATTCTCTGAAAGAACATTCACGCACACGCCCAAGCAAAGAACTTGGTACTAAAAATACATGGGCATCTATTGATCATTAGAAGAGTAAAAGTTTAAGTGCCCAGATATCTCTAGTCGTTCCATATCAAATTTCTTCTCAATAAAGCCCCAACCACTCAAGCCTGAGTGCTTAACTAGCTAGTTGATTGTACCTCTATCTGTAGCAAACTAATCAATTGGAACTTACGAGATGGGAAGAAGATATTCATTCTCCCAGAATGACTACCACTTAACGTTTAGTTCCTATTGATCAAAAGCTTAATACCAGATGTTTAATTTTAATAGGCATTTTATATTTGCTCCTTGACCCTGTTCGTAAGCATGCATTCTCTATTTATAACTATGTTTAATGTGGGGGTAATCATATAGATTAACAAGTCTAGTCCCATGAAGAAACTAAAA
This sequence comes from Metroxylon sagu, assembly GCA_017589505.3. Lineage (NCBI taxonomy): Eukaryota > Viridiplantae > Streptophyta > Magnoliopsida > Arecales > Arecaceae > Metroxylon > Metroxylon sagu. Next base: position 115,968 of record JACVBY030000565.1, read on the forward strand.
ATAAATTGCATAGTATGCAAGGTCTAAACATTAACTGTCATGAAGTATTAAATTCCCTGCATAAATATTAACTACACTACACTTGAAACAATATATCAATAAATCACGGAATGTCAATAATATAGGCACATTTACTTAAAACATCACAAGTTAGCACCTCATGCCAAAGTTTCTCTTGAGCTATTTCTCTCTCTACACCATGTATTTGATGTTATATTTGGTTCCTATGCTGACTTTGCCGGCAAGACTAAATGCAAAAATGGTTTTCCTTTTCCTTCGAAAGACTGATACTAAAAACCGATGATTATTGGAATGCTAGATCTTAATGAATTTATTGTCCGGTGCCTTAGTAAAACAACTTAAAACTACTCTAATAAATACAAGAGTGCGAAACGAAAAAACAAGATTGACTCAAAGAAAAATTAAGAAAACAATGCTAAGTCTTTGGCATAGATCCGCACTCAAGGCTGTCCGGAAATCTGATGGAAGGGATGTTCTTCTTCCCTTATTTTTAGTTTTGAAGCACCGCGGTTTAGAATCGTCCCAAACTTATCATTGAAGAAAATTGTGAAGAATTAATCCGATATGCTTAATGATGATGTGATGTAGCGTTTGCTATTTTTCCGTATCGACATTGATCGGCATAATATTATTTTAAAAGTACATTTAGTGTCCATTATGGAATCATTTTGATGTTTTTTTTTGGATCCCTACTAGTCGTAAATCTAAGATAATCTAATCCTATGCGATCAAAGATCAATTTATTTGATATAATATACCTTAGTCATCAAAGATCATTAGTGACCTAACATCATTATGTCTGATATGATAAGTGAATTCAAAATTATTAGTCATAAAATATTAAAATTATATTTATATTTATATTATATTATTATAATATATGTAATATAGTATAATATAATATATTAAATTATATCATATATTATAATATAAACTAATATTATATTTATTAATAATATTATATATAATATAATAATATATTATATTAGATTAATTTCTATTTAATCTTTATTTTATGGATATTATAGTTAAATTGGTATTTTTTTAAGATAAAATTATTCATTAAATATAAGAAAATATTTGTTTAGTTATTTTTTCATATAAATTTTCAATCAAACATGATATATATATATATATATATATATATATTTTTATGGGATAACGGGGCTAAGAAAAACTTCATCCAAAAGTTGTCGCGGCATCCATATCTAGTTGACATTTGAATGATTAAGATGGTCTTAACTAAATCCAACGGTCACGATGGATGGTCCGTGAAATTTAATTATGTTTCCCATGCTCGATATATTTGTGCTTCGTCCCTAAATCGGAGAGTTTGTTGAAACTAAAGGGACCAAGGTTTTGGGCGCTTCCGTCGCAACCGAACTTATTTGTTCTTCTCCGCCCAAAAATAAAACCCTAGGAGTGGAGGAAGAAGCTCTCTTGCTCGCACTTCCTCTCGTCCTCCCCCGAACTCCTTCAATCTCGGGCGCCAATGGAGGAGGAGGAGCTCCAGAAGGCCGTGTACGCTTACCTGAGGAAGAAGGGCTTCAGGCAGACCGAGCTCGCCCTTCAAGAAGAGCAGAACCGCCTCTCCTCCTCCGCTCAGTCCGATCTCGCAGTCTCCAGGTTAATCCAATCCTCGTCCTCCTCCCTCTCTGCCCTAATCTTCTCTTCTTCTCTTCTCTGCTATCTTTTTTCCGTAAAATGTACCGATTGGGCAATCAGAGACAACTATTAATGCGATGCAGAGAAGAAAAATTTGAAAATTTGGCGGAAAATTGATCGATCTCTAACTGGTCATAGCCATCATCCATCAACATAGTTATCAATGCAAATAACTATGTGATCTGGTGTCACCCCATGAGGATAAAGATCGTGGAAGTATTCTAGGGCGATCATATTATTAACTAGAAATATCTCAGACAACTCATTAGCTCATGATAATACTATTCAGATTGTGGAGGTCTCTCTCTCTCTCTCTCTCTCAAGTAAATTGGGTAGAGGTTCGAACAGTAATAAAGACGGTTCATCTTGTTAACTTGATGGGAGTCTTTCTTTGCTCAAGAGGAGTATATCAATCCATCTAAGCTGGACACAAATAAATACTTGTTCTTGCCTGTCAACTACAGGATTTTATATTATCACTAAGAGCACTTTTATCTAATGGATGGGCAAAAAGATCCGGTGACAGATTTGGTCGCATTGGCAGTTCTGCCTTCTTCAATTGAATCCATGGAGAAATTATTGTGCCTTCTTTAATTTGAAACAATCAATGGCTGGTTGGTCACATGAAATTTTTAGTTTAGGTTAATCAGGGTTAGTGTTGGGCTTTACATTTTCTCTTAGTATCATTTTAAAGGTTACTTCTAGCTTAGGTGTTAAAGGTTTCAAAGTTCATAGATATAGATTCTGTTTTCCCTTCATCATTAGGGTATGTGATTGATGTGGCTTTAGTATGGTGATAAACTAATCTGATTAAAGTCCAAGCCGTGAATTGTTACCAATAAGTTAATATCCTTGAGCAACAATGCTTTAAATCAGGTAGTGATTCGTGGTCAAATACTATGAATAGGGATGGCAATGGGGTTGAGCAGGGCCAGGGACCCCCAATCCCTGTCCTTGTTCTTGTTCCGCCAAATAAAATAATTCTTATCCTCACCATGTCCCTATAAATAAAGAATTTTTTCATCTTCATCCCCACCTCATAGAGAATAATAAATCCCTATCCCCACCCCATCCTCATTTTATCTCGGCCTCGCCCTATCCTGCTCCTAATGACATATATGAATTTTAAGAAAAAATTATGAAATTAATAATATAACTGAAAATAAAAATGAAGATGATGAAAGAGGGAGATTAGGGTTGAAAAACATTAATATATATATATATGAAGATAATTTTGTATATTTAAAAATATATAAGGGTGCTATAATACTTAAGTATGGAGTCAAAGGGGTGGGGATGAAGTGGGGTGTGGATATACTTAATTCCGTCCCTGCCAATAGGGATAAAAACAATCCGTCCCCATCCTCATTCCCATAAAAAAAAAGGCAAAGAATCCCCACCTCGAACGGAATGGGATGGATCCTTACTTTATGGGTTGAAATTGCCATCTCTAACTATAAACATGGTTTTATATTATCTTATTCTAGAGTCATAGGGCTAATTGGCTAAATGTATAGCAGTAGTTTAGAATCCTTTATACTGTTATCTGGTTTAAGATCCAATTATACCCTTGTGTGAAGGGCTGATATATGGTGATTTGATCATCATTTTTACTGCATGTCTGTGTATATGTCCGATGTGCATGTGGACTTGAAAAAGACACAAGCATAGCCACTGAAAGGTTTTTTTTTTTTTTTTTTTTTTTTCATTCTCATTTTTATCTTAAGTTCATATCTTGGTGACTAAAGTCACAGCGGTACAGAGTGAAGTGCTCTGATATATTTTTTAGGGAATTGGTATCCTAAGGATGGAAATCACAACCATGTTAAATTTAGCCAGATCTAGGTCGGCATTTTATAATGAATTTTAGTAACATTGGCCATTATTCTAATATGTCATAAGTTGAAGGAGATCTATGCACTACTTGGATAGTTATCTGCACAATAATAACCAAGAAGTTTCTTGACCAATTTTAATCTCCAATTTTTCTTCTGTTCAGCAGATGCCATGTGATTTCAATCCTCTTTTACAAGTATTCTAATTAGTTGCTTTACAGATTAGACAATGATCCAGCAAGATACCATGATGGGTACTGCAAGCTAAGATCGTGGGCATATAGTTCATTGGATTTGTACAAGGTAATCATTCGTCAATTAGATAAGTATGTCCATAAAGGTTGTGAGGCTTCTCTAGTAAATGAAGAACTATTGCTCAGTGTACAAGTGCACCTCATTTTACAGATAGCTGCAGATTTGGATCTAATTTTAAATTTAAGCCCTCTTACTGTCCATGACTCATGGTTAGTGGCAAAGTTGTTGTGCCCATTTTTCTTAATATTGAACCCCCAGTCCTTATATTTTTTCATTAAAGTGTCAAACTACTTCATTGTTGCACTCATAGCCTGATTGTTACAAAATACAAATATCTTATCAATGTTTTCTATGGTCAGCAATTTTGATGATGCATTTGGATAAGGCTTTTCTAGCATGTGATTTGGTGGGAACATTGGAAAGAGAGTGATTGGAGGGCTGAGGAATGCTCTATCTAGTCACATTTTTACTATTATTCACTGGCATCTATGCTTTTACCTCTGTTTTGGATCTTTCTTACCTTCATTTCCTTTTTGAGACCTTGGGAGGAGACATGTTGTACCTTCTTTCTTTCTCTTGATACTAATTAAAGTGCTAACCACACAAATTTAACATAAAATTCGATGATACTGTAATTCTCGACTGATTACTTATAACACGACTTATTCCCTTCTAGTGGCTAGTGGTACATTTTCTGTAGTTGAGCTATAATACATGAGTTTGTATGGGATCACATTTAAGGGGCTTGAAAAATAACATATCTTGAATGTTTAGATTCCATTCTTGAGGTTGATTGATGTGTGAACTTGATCAAATTTTTATAACTCCCGAGATTTATCATCGGATCATAAGTGTGAGTGCAGATATGATTTGAAAATCCGAGTAAGCCAGCAGTCTTCCAATCTTAAAAGGACATTAGAAACTGCAAGTTTGACCAATGTTTTTTGACCTATAAAACATTGCAGTATTCTTTCAAGGAATCATTATTATGTTGAAAAATGTTTAAAAAGGAAATTTTACTAAAAGGGAAAAATTGCAAGTTTTAGTGCCAAGAATGGCAAAATTATGGTGTGTTTAGTTTTCAAGAACAGTCTCATTTTTCATTTTAACTTTCATAGAAAATAGAAAACTCTTGTGAAAACATATCTGATGATTGAAAATGAAAACAATTTTTGGAAAACACAACTATAAATAGCAGAAAATTGAAAACAGTTTAAAGATGTTTTCATCATTTTCCATTTAAACAAAGAAAATAATAGAAAGTAGAAGTTAGAGAACTTAAAAACATGAGAGTAAACAGTATTTTTTTAAATTTTTTTATGCCTCTCCTTTTAAGAGGCTTCGTTTATAACATAAACATTAGAAAACAATTTTTGTTCTCACTTATGAAACACATTTTCTAGAAATCAGAAAACAAAAAAATGAAAATGGAAATATTTTTGAAAACCAAATGCAACCTTAGCTTTCAACAGCAGTATTGATGAATATATCTAACCCCAACTAGTTTGGGATTAAGGCTTTGTTGTTGTTGTATTGATGAATATTGCTTGGATTTACTACTAGTATTTTTGTTTTCCTAGCTGCCTTCATTTTTGGTTCGATATCTGCACTATATTTTTAGTGGCATTTTTGATGATTGTTAAATGCTATTTCTTAATGGCATGCAATAGTTTGATGTATAAAATTTTCTTCTTTTAGCATGATGTTCTCTTTCCAGTGTATCCTTTCTAAATTTTGTTTACAAATCTACTTTGAGCGACCCTCATTTAGCTATAATATCTTTGGTGCTGGTACTATGTAAGGTTATGTAAATGATAAAAACCTTCTCTCATTTGAACTTTGTACAGCATGAGCTTCTTCGTGTCCTCTATCCAGTTTATATACACTGCTTCATGGATCTTGTGGCAGAAGGGCATATGCAGGAAGGTACACTTTTCTGCTTTGTGATTAATATGGTTCTTGAATATAATTAATATTCAATTGATTCTTTATAAAGTTTACTATTATTATATATTTTATTGCATATATTGTAATATGGAACTTGCAGCTCGGAGATTTTTTCGTACTTTTCGTGAAGACCATGAACTGATGCATTTACGTGACCTTCAAAAGTTGGAAGGCATTCTCTCTCCTTCACATTTGGAGGTGATACTGTCATTTACTCACATCTGCTACATTTTTCTATATATTAGTCCATTGAAGAAGTTGGAGTGAAACTTTTTATTCTTTTTCCCTTGTGATATTTTTCCTTGCAGGAGATGGAGCTTGCTTGTTCTTTGAGGCAAAGCAAAGTTAGAATAAAACTGTGTGAGGTGCTAATTTGTCCAGTTTCTTAAATTTATGTTTAAGCTTGCAATTCTTCTAGCTAGTGAATACGAGAATGTGGTGTATTCCTGGCATTTCAAGATATGCTGGACATGGTTTTAGTTGTAGGAATTTAATGGGAGATTTGTTTCTTGAGTTTTTTGTGGCCTACCTATGATCTAGCTATTGCATACACGCATGGATGCATATGCATCTGTGCATACATGCATATGTATACACATGTACGTACATATGGAAGATATGAGTATTTAGTTACCTTAAGTGTAGTTCAAATCTGTCTCATATAGATTACCTTTTAATATGGAGGACAAAAAGATTGACATGCAAGGATTGTAAAGCAAAACTAGGGGAAAGCATGACCAAACAACATAGGCTACTAAGTGTAGGAACAAAAGAGATGGCACTAATAAATGCCTGGTGCTAAGATGGTGAGCTTAAAATTGTTGATTTTTTAGGAATGGATCATTAAAGGAAGAAGCTTGAAATTTGAAACCAAATCAAATAAAATGTGGGACCAAACGGCAAATTGCATTAAGAGAGTAACTAGAGAAGTACTTGGGGAGTCAAAGGATAAATGGTATGCCCATGAAGAACATTGGTGTTAGAATAATAAGGTAGAAGAGGCTACTAAATAGAAAGGATTTGTTTTAAATAATGAAAGATGCTAATGATATCATGGCTTTTGAGGATATAAGAAGGCTAAGCAAGATATGAAAAGGTGAATCAAGCTAAATATTTGGCACATACTAATTTATATTATAACTTGGTACAAAGAAAGGTAAGAATTAAAATCTATAAAAGAGCTAAAATAAATAACAGGACATGTAAAGATATTGATAGAGTTATATTCATTAAGAGTGAGATTAATAGGATTTTGGTAAGATAGGAAATTAGAGAAAGATGGGAGATTTTATTTCAATAATTGTTAAATGATGGTTCAGTTAGACATTTCTAATGAAGAGGCATGACTGGTGAGTTATCAAGGTTCTTTTCATGCAATTCATATAATTGAAGTTGAGATAGCTTTGAAAGGATACAAAAGGGTATGGCATTAAGGTCAAATGAAAATACCTATTAAGATTTGGAAAATTTTGCGAGGCATTAAACCAACTTGGCTTGTGAACTTACTGAATGAGGTTTTGGAAACCAAGAAATGATAGATGATTGGGGAAGTATTGTAATTAAGAGCGGCAATCCATGACCCAACCCATAAACCTAACTTATGATAACGAAGTTCAGGTTTTGGCATGGATGGGTTTCACTCATAAACAGGTTGATTGAACTAAACCCATTTAATAAATATGTTGAGTTAAAGTTACGAGTCTGGACCTGTCCAACCTGTTTCAACTTGTTTAATAACTTGGTGGATCGATATGATGATAACTTGACTTGTTTTAAGTCCTATTTTAAATGTTTTTGTTCATGGATCTAGATTGGTCAACAGGTTGTCACAAACTTAATCTGATTCAACTGGTTTATTAAATAAATTACGTGTGTCGGGTCCGGTTACTTGTTTAATAAATGTTTAATAAATAAGTTGGGTTTCGTTGTCAGTTTCTTACTTTTTAATAAACAGTTTGGATTTAGATTGAAAAGCTTTCTCAAGTTATCTTGTTTCAAGATAGCCTGAACTTGACCCAGCAGGATCCATTGCCACCTCTAATAGTAATGCCTATGTATGGATGTATGGAATTTTTGTAATAATCAAAGAATTGAACTTGTGGATCACTCTACGAAGTCATTGGAGAGGGCCATTGCACAAAGATTCAGAGAAATGGTAATGCTTTAGAACCATTTTGGTTTTATGGCAAAAAAGGGTATTTGATGGGCCTTAAAAAGGAAGAGTGTGCATAAACCATACATCGAAATCATTGAGGATATATGCTTCAGCATTATCAGATGTTAGGACTTTGTTAGTATTTCTTATGATAAAAGAAGTGCTTTTACAGTTACACAGGATTGCACCAAGGATCATCATTTGATCCCTTATCTTTTTATACTAATTATAAATGAGCTTACTGCTAGTATGCTGAAAGATGTAGCATTGTGTTTGTTATTTGTGGATGACTAGTGTTTTTTGATGGAGAAAATAATTGATATTTAATTAGATTTATAGAAGAAAATTTTAGAGGATAAGGGCTTAAAAATCAAGAGAACAATGATGAAAGATGTGAAATGTAATTTTATTAATATTAGAGAGGTTAAGGCCCAATTTGAGACTAATGGGCAAGCGATATCATGGAACGATTGTTTTTGTGATCTGGGATGTTCATAATACTGAAGAGATGGATGAGGACTCAAGTGATAGTATTTGAGCTGGTTGGATAAACTGGAAAGGCCCTTCTTGGTATCATGTGATCAAAATATACTCTAGCAACTTAAAGGGAAGTTTATAAGGCCTACAATGTTGAATGGCTTATAAAGTTGGACAATAAATACGGTGCAAGTGAACAGGTTGAGTGTGGGAAAAATGAGAATGATAAGATGGATTTCTGATGAAACAAGGATAGACTGGAAATAAGTGTATAGAGTAACTGCAGAGTCATATAAAATAAATTGAGGACAAAATGATGGATCATATTGTATTTGTAGGAATTGTAGATGTACAGAAAAACCATTGGAAGCTTATGTACTTTATCTTTCCTAAAATCATGCATACTTAATGTACCCAAAGCATTATGAATTTGTGAAGGAAATAAGCCATAACCTTTGGCATAAGTCCTGCATCCAGCCAAGTTTGTTATAATTTTGGCAAATGAGGATCAAATAGCTGGCAAAAGGTGGGGTGGTTGTGGTTATGGTATGGAAGAGAAGAATTGTGAATAAGACCTTTATCTTGGCCAAAACAACATAGTTCGAAAAATTAAAGTTTTATCATGAAAATTTTGGTAGTTCATTAATTGATTGATTTTTTTATTGATCTTTGTATTATTTCATGGCAATTATATTAAAAAAATTGGGGTTTCTGGATCAGCATGTGTTAATATTATATCTGAAAATCAGTCTTAAGAAATAGCTTTGTTAGTTTAATTGAATATTTGGTGATTTTGCAGAGAATCATGTGAAACCTATCTTTGGCCCAAAAGGCATTGATTCATGGCCTGTTGGTTTCAAATTTTAGAAGAAAAAAAACATAATTTGATTGAATTCTTCAAAGAACATAAAAAATAATGGGAAAAATGGATTATCTTGATATTTGTGCATTGATCTGACATAAAATGATGGTAGATTGTTACTGCATCTAATTTGTATGTTGGGCCTTCAGATCCACAGAAAGGCTGAAGGAATTGCTCTAGATTTCAAAAGGGTTGGATGGAACTCAAATGACCAAATAACTCAAAAGAGTAGTTATTAAAGGATGGCATTTGGTAGTATGAACTGATTCACGAGGTATAATATTTTTACAACATTGTATTGTGCTTACCTGGCTGGCATATAGTGTTATCTTTTCCCATCCTATTAGCGTCGTTCGTATTTGTGAGTATGGAGCACTTGGGTTAAGTTGTACGCTTACAGCCATAACATCATCTGCAAACAATGGAAAAAAGAACCAGCATCACCAAAGGCATAGATGTGAACAAGAATCCTAAGCCCAGTGCCAGATATATCATGGTGGCAAGACATGTAGATACTTGAGGTGATGTTGCAACGTGGTTCCTTGGTGTGATGGACAATGAGATCTATAACATAGACTCTTATGGTCTCTTTTGCAATTACAGGCTGAAGCTCTGTTGAATGTTGCATTTGCTTTAAAAAGTTTTTTCTGTAGGCACTTACCATCTTCAGTTTAAAGGTTTCTTGTTTTTATTGGCATATCATGAAATGCTTTTGACAATAAAAATTAGGAGCCTTGTTTTAGAAATTTGTCTGTAGAGAATATACTGTGATTTAAGTCATAATCTGGGTCATGGAAACTCTTGACTCTTTTCTGGATGCAGTATTCATATGACCTTCTTCTGCAATACCTTCAGAAGACACAATCCTCTATCATGCTTGGGATAATCAATGAGCGTATAAACTTTGAAGGTATGAATTCTTCCAATTACTGATAGATGTTATATTTTATATTTGGATATTTATAAATAAGGAAAAGACTGGAAATGCTCGACTTCTTCTTACTTCAGCTTCTCTCATTTGCCATGGTTTTCTGATTGTGTGTCTTCCACTCATCATCTTGACAGTATCTGCTGGACAGCCTTCCTCAATTTATGATGATGCAGAAGTTGTAGCCTTGGTTGGGAGTAGCCAGGATATAGCTAAACAGATAAATCAGAAGGAAGTACATTGGGGGGTAAGTTGGAATATTCATCCAGATTAAGAGTTCCTGCAGTGTTTGGTATGTGAAGTGTGACTTAAATATGCAGGTCCTTTTTGGATTTTTCACATCCTGTTTTCTTAAGATGTCTCATGTGGTTGGGAAGGGATGAAAGGGAACAGAAAGAAGGGGGAAATTGTGGGACTTCTGGCATATTGAAATCCATTAAAAGGGTAGACTAAGTATTTGTAAAACTTAGGATTTTGAGTCCTGCATCTTCTCTTAATCTAGCCCTCCCTTTGGGCCCTCCTCTTCTTTCTCTTTTTCATCCTTGTGCCTAATATCACATGGATAAGGAAATCTGGCATCCTGAAGTGGCCTTAATTTGTTACTATTCTGGCATCCTACATACTGTTGTTAATTACAGCAGGTAAGGTGTTCAGAAATGATTTGATTTCAACAAGTCCTTCTATAATTCCCTCTTTCCCTTGCCTCCCTCCTGGAAAAAAATGGAGCCCTTCATAATTCTTTGCTAATATTCCATGAATCTTTGTTTTATAGGATGTTCAAACAAAGTAAGTCCACTAAAGAGGTACTGGTGACAGGCATTCTTCTGTTGACTTTTTATGCACTCTTTCCAAATTGAAAAGATTTGGGAAAATCTGAACAAAGAAATTGAATTTACTTTAAACTTAATTTTTCAGTCTAATTTTCAGTCTTTGTCATATTAGATTCTGAAAGTATCAGTCACAATTTCAATATGCAGTTACGTGTAGCCGCATATGTGGGATCTTCTGACTGCATTGCATTGGGCCTAGCAGCCCCCATATGTGGTGGGGCCACATGGTGGGCCGGTAGGTGCCTTCACAGGCTTGGTGGTCTGCACATGTGACCCAAGCCCTCTGCTTGTGACCTCATATTCTTTTTTCTCAGCTTCATTTGATAATTGGCAGGTTTGTTAATTTTGTATTAGCATACTTGAAATATTTTCTTTTTGAGTAGTGGGATGTTAATTTTGTATTGAGTAGCAGGATCCTATACTTTTGGATCCGTATGTCATACTTTTGGATCCATATGTCATATACTACACTAAAATGTGCTTTCAAGTAGGCTTCTTAGCATATACTTGGGGCCTGTTTGGTATCATTTTTTTCCCTTCTCTGAAAAAGCGGAAACATGAAATTTGAAGTAAAAAGATGTTTGGTTCTGTTATTTTTATTTTTTAAATTTTTAAAAGTGAGTGCCACAATTTCTAGAAAAATGAAAGTGAAAAATTTGCACGCCCACTATTTTTAAAAATAACTTCTTAGGCCATGAACAACCCCTCATATGACTCTCCCAACTCTGTGATTTATTTCCATCTTCCCCTCTTCCCTATCCTTCCCATATTGTATTCCAAGACATAGGTCTTCTCCACTAGTGAGTTCTGGTGTATAGCATCTACGGAAGCTCTTTTCTCTCTCACTTTTTTTTAAATCTTCTTCTCTCTGGTGAGATCCCTTTCTTACCTTGTTTAAGGAGCCTCTATTCTCTATGCCATAAAAGGGGATAACCAAGGGGTGAACAAAGATTTGATATAGGATAAGGTCTGATTTACTTCATGTAGGAAGTAGTACGCAGAGGATTATTCTAGAGCATGACTATTGGCATGATGAAGGGTATAGATAGGAAGAGGAAAAAACTTGGGGACGATGCTCCATCTTCGTAGAAATGTTTGTTGTCGCATTTGCTCCATGCTGTCCAAATCCATCACTATTGAAGCTACTGAACCTCTTGGCTTCGGCTAGCTATCTGGATGGTAACATTTCCTTCTCCTCCATCTTCTCCTTTTCCTTTTTTGTTGTAAAAAGTAAAAAAAATGACAATAACTACCAAACGTGTTTCTAGTGTAGAAATGTAAGAAAAAAAGGAAAATAGAATTTCAATTTTTAATTTTTTTAAAAAGAAAAGTGACAACAATGCAAAATGCAACCTTATTTTTCCTTTCTTTTTTTTTTCCCCTTGAATCTTTACTTATTCATTTCTTCCTATTTTTCTACTTATTTTATCTGTTTTGTAAACCTTATTTCTTAGTATTTCTAAAAAGTCAACTGCGCTCTGCGCATGCACCTGCATACTGCATATGGACCATGCGGCACCCCAGCAGCTGTTTGCATTGCTGCTGCTGCTGCTTTTTAAAACCATCATTATAGGTGTCTTCTTTTCATTTTCCGTTATATAAACTAGTCACTTGGTGAAGTGCCAGTCCAGCAACAGTAATAGGGAACATGATTCATGGCTTAAAGGAATCAGATTTTTATTATTTATGGGTACTAAATATGCTGTCTTCTTGATTTTGCTTTCATTTGTGTATTGTCAAATGAAAAGAATGTAATTTCATTTATTTGCTTTTCTAGTGTAGTACCTTGTAGGCGTTAAAATTTAATTATCACTTTGATTTTCAATAGAAACCAGATCATGTTTGTGTTCTGATCTTTGTAGCATATAAGCAAGGGACCAAACATGGTTGGTGTTTATTATGAAAAAAAATGCACCGTCTAAATAACTACTGTCAATTCTTTAAAATTTGAACTTATAATTCAGAGATAACACCACTCAAGGTAAAACCCCATTTTGTCTGTATGATAGTACGTGGTGAACATGGTCCACAGAAAATATCCAAAGGATGGAATGTCACACTTAAGCATGAAGGTCATGTTGGAGATATTATCATCTTAGTTCAAAAGGAAGGATTTCCGTTTGTTCTTCTATTCTCTGCTGTATTCAACTCCACGGGACCTCTCCGCTAGAATGGTTTATGGGTTGGTGGATCATCTTTACCTTCATTATTTATGCTGGGATTGCCACTTCCAAAAATGCATCCCATCCATTATTATCAGTCTCTCTTGGTGTGGCTAGTGAGAAAATAATAATCCAGGGATTAGCAGTGGAATGTTCCATTCATAGCTATGCTTAGAGTGATTCACACCAATTTTGTTGTTGGTTGTGCTTTCCCTGCCTATGATTTTTGCCTATGACATGATTTTTTTCTCTGCCCTTTGATCCTCATCCCATCTTACTGTATCTCCATTGTTAATGCCATAAAATATTTTTGCCAGGGGAGGATACGAACTATAGCTATTCTCCCTTCAGCAATAGGAAGTTATGGGAATAGTGCCAAAATTATTTGAATGCTAGATACAAACATTTCCAGGGGGCATGGGTGGGAACAAAATTTGGATCCTGTATGTGTTCAAGTCTTTGACCAGAGAATGCTACTCAGATCACACTGCATATTACAAGACTTTGTAAACAATCTGAATATTATACTATCTAGTCTAATATACAAAATGAGTATGCCTTTACAATAATCAACATCAATCCACAATTTATTAACATGCATTGTTATTAACTAAAGAACATACTTACATTCATTCGTTAAAATTTATTATTTAATTGCTGGAGTTAAATAGCCTTTTTATATAAAACTTGCAAAGGAGAACAGCTATTGTTCCATGCTCTTTTATAAAGCATGAATGGAATTGTGAGTTGTTATCTGCCAGAAATGCACACTCTCTTCTTTACTCTTGTACCTCTAGTGTATTCTACAGATATTTCTAATCAATAAATGTGCAATTGCAGTTGCTTGAAGATTCAGTTGAAGACCGTTTGGAGAGACCCCTTTCAGACTCTGACAAGGCTGAGGGTGAAAACAAAGAGGTGGACCCAGAAGATAGCAAGGTAGGTAGTTGGCCTTCAACCTTTGGTCCTGCAAATTGAAAGATCTGCACATCATTACATGATCATGTGTACATACATGCATAAATTCATGACTACATGCACACACTCATGTGGCGAGTTTCTTGTCAAATAAAGAAATTTGGTATTCTTACCAATAAAAAGGGACTTTGGTATGAAGTAGTTGATTAATAAAAAGGGACTTTGGTATTCTATTGCGCTCTTTTTAGTATAGATGTGGATACACACACACACAGATACATGCATATGTATATGTGGGATAAATGATAGAAATACCTCCATGCATGTAAGGCTAGATAATGTAATGCATGGAAATTTTTCTGTCATCTCCTGGTGGGAGCAACTTCTATCTGAAACAATCCTAATGTAAAATCTAAACAACGAGGCCATGCGACTGGTCCTAAGCTATATACGCTAGGCAATTACATGAGTCAACTACTGCTCCAAGGACTTGCACTGGCCGCTAGATCTTGGAAATGATTCAGACTTTCTCATCTTTTAATGATAGTCTCAGCATCAGATATGCTGTAGAGGTCCCTTGCCTCTTTAGAAAACTACTTGACCTGCAAAAAGATAAAATATATATGCATTGTTCTTTTTCACAAGCAGTTGAAATAAAATGATTGACCTTCTGCTGATATTTGCATGATGTTATATAATTGGGCTTTTTAAAGAGGGTGACATTGTACCAAAGTTGACTTTTTTTTTTTTTTTTGAAGTATTTGCTTCAAGATATGTGCAAGCTTGGTTGCATGGCCCATGAGATCTTTCTCTACAAGAGATCTATGCGGAATGCATAGTGCAAAATATTCTCCATCTTTTTCTTGCATGAAATTCCTAATTAAATAAGACAGATATGAATTAGACATAAATGTGCAAAAGTTTTTTTTTTTTTTTTTAAATTTTTATGGATGGATATAAAATTAGAGATGCAGGCATCAAAAAATTTGGAGGATCATCAAAGCATTACCTACAACATGTGACATTAATGGTGACTGAACAAGGTAGATCGTGAAAGAGGTTCATTATGATTTTGGTGACTAAATCCTTAGAATGTAAAAAGATTTTTTTAAGGAGTAAAGAACATGATGCACTCTGATTAAAAAAACTATGGTTTCTTTTATCCATGCAATTTTGTTGACATGGACAAAAGACTTTGAGAAGAGTGCAATGAGGTGCAAAACAAGCAGAAATACGTAAACCATAGTCACATTTTGGGTCAACAAAGTAAGCCTTAATTTGTGTTAAAAACTATGTAGACTAAAGTGGTAATACTATTTTAACCTTGGTCACCATAGTCAGTTTTGGATGCAAGAATGGATTTGGATGCAGGGGCAGGTAAGCTGATGATGTATCATAAAAAAGAGAAGGAATTAAAATCTGGTTGCTGGAATGGGTTTTCAGGGAAATTCTGAAGCAAGAGAATGATGGCCCAAGTTGAAGATTCAAAAAACTAAGATTTAAACTATTCCAAAATTTTGACAATGATGAGGAAGATAAAGCTAAATAAAGCTTAGAAGATGGTAAAAGATACACACTTATTGTAGTCACTGTTAAAGGAATATATGCTGGGCATATATAGGAAGAAATGTGTAACTGAACTTTGATATGTATGTCAATTTGTGGCTTGGCTTGGGTACAAATTATAGGGCTTGGGACAAGATAACAGAAGTTGAATGGAGAAGACCACTATGCCATAACATGGGTAAAGCAAAGGGAATGCTAAGGAATGCAAATCTAGCATTGTGTGAACCAAGATGCCAACAATCCACACCACGGTTATCATAGAGTCTCTTTCCTATTTAAGGGGATGTTTATTGAAATCATGGTGTACAATACTGTACCAAACTACTCAGTTCAGGTGGTGTCGTATTATGCCAACCATGAACTGGGAGAGTAGATAGAGAGATGAGAGAGAGGCAAGTAGATAGAGAGTGGTGGTTCTTCCCATTGTCCTTTGCACACAAGGAGAGAGGGGAGAGAGTGTGGGAAAGGGAAAGAGAGGGAAAGATGGTGAGAGGAGGCTGGCCACTGGTCACCATGTCTGCTGGCATTGTGGTGCTTAGCGATGAAAGAATAAGAGAAAAATAGCATAAAAAAGGAGAGAGAAGAGAGGGGGGCTGGTGAGGTCAATGGTGCAATTAGAGACCGGTGGTGGTTTAACGGTGCGAAGAGGAGGCATAGAAGGGCATAGTTTTAGGAGAGGGTGAGGTAGCATCACAATAGGAAACAGGGAAACAGGGCATTGGGGTTTGAGGAAGTGGCTTTGGCCTAGCTAACCTAGGCTGGACCAAGCTGCCTCTTGGGCTGGGTTTGCCCAGGTCATCACATTTATGTTGAATCTTCCCTTTTGACTTCCTGAATCCCTTGACAATAATTGAAGTAACCCTCATCTTCAAGATTTGCATGCACCATCTCAGTCGGCATTTCACATTTCTATAGCTCCCTGTCCAATTTTCTGACTAAAATATTCGACAGGGTTGATACATGGCCTTCAATCAAATCATTATTGTACATTAGATATGTTGAAAAGTTGACATCCCTATTGACTGAGTGGTAAACTGCATACCATTTGGTTATTTTATGCACTTAACTTTCGAACTCTTACATTTTGGTACTTATTGAATGGACAATAGATCTATGAAGCTATCCATAAAGGGGATACATATAGATTGGTTAAAGTTAGGGATGTTACTGAGCTCTTTGCAGGCCCAGTTTTATCATTTTGTTCCTTCCTGAGATGGGTTATAGGGTCAGGTCTATCGAAAATCTTAGAATAGCTTGACCTAGGCACAGCCTATTGACATCCCTAGATAGGTTCAGTAGTTAGGAATTTTTTGATGTTTAAGAATTCACAATTATTGTTGAGATGGAAACTATGTGGACCTTGCTTAATCTGTAGCAAAGGGGTGCTTCTTGTGCAAAACGTGGATGCTATATTATATTTCTAAATTCCGATGTTCATAAGTGCCAATATGCTGATTATGAATTCCTAGTTTTACTCTACCTTCTTGAGCTTTCACCTAGTTGCATGTTCATTGCGTAAGGCCACTTTAGTCATGGAACTGGAAATGCAAATTGATCTGTTTTTGTATCATCATGTTTTCTTCTAAGGTAATTCCTAACCTTTATAACTTCAGCAGAAAAGGTCTATGGAGGGGGGAGGAAAACAAGGTGTTCCTGTCAAGAAGTTGAAAAAGGATAAGCTTGTTGGTGCAACAGGGAAAAATGTCCGCTCTGAGACAAGCATAGTCTCCATGGCTCCTCGAGTGAAACCAGAGCTTACTCTACCTGTGATGTAAAACAAGATTTCCCTTTCGCTTCTTTTTTTTTTATTACTTATATTCATTGCTATCCTTTTTTTTGGTCATAAATAGGAGACAGTTTCTGGGTTTTCCTGTTGCAGTTCTGCATAAAAGATAATACAGTATGATCAAAGCAAATGCCAAAATTGACAATTTTTTTTTTTTTTGCTAGGTGACCATGTTTGATGAGGCAATGCATTATGGTTAATTATGTGCTTCATACATTCTTGTTTGATGAGACAATGCATGATGGTTAATTATGTATTCAACACATTCATGGTTGAAATTATGACCGTACATATGAAATGTAATTTGTACTTAATAGTGGGAAATGATTTTGCTGCTAATTGTAGGAAGAAACATATTTTGGTCATATGTGACCTTCCATAGCTTACAACTCCAAATCATGTTTAAACCATGTATTGAAATCAATCTTTCTTAGTCTTACCTTCCTTCAAAATTTAAATGTGTTTATGTCAAGTACCATGTCCTAGCATTATGAATGTAAAATACCTAAGGGGTTCAGTTGTGTTCCTCTCTTGCAGTGGCCAAGCTCATGCAGTTTTATGGACCAAAAATTCACAATGCCTGTGTGTCCCTATGTGCACATCTGCTTGTGTGTGCCTGTGCATGCTTTTGTGCATTCCTGTATGTTTCTGCCTATGTGTCTCTGTGCATGTGTGTGTATGTAAATTACATAGAGGACCATCCAGTTGAGGGTCCACATTGTTGTTCATTGTCTTCATTAGTAAAAATATCTAAGAATCAAAATCAAATGTGTTGGAGGTTTCTTGCAAACTCATCAACTGGCATATAATGGACAGTTTTTAAGGGGAAGATACAGTGATTTGATATGGTAGTTTAGAAGCATCCAAACTTGTTAGTTTTTGGTCCATATTATTATAAAGATGTGTGGGTCATAATGAATTTTATGGATTATGATTTATATGGCTTGCCATTCTCTTTTTACATAGCTCAGTCACCATTGTTAATTGTTTTACCACTCAGTGCATAGGTAAGTTTAAAAATCCTCCAGAACATCTGATTCTTTTGGTTTCTGGATGTTTAATTTGTTGTAGATCATCATCAATGGTGTGAACTATCAAACTGAATGGCCTTTAATGTTCCTCACATCGCTAGGATTTGAGCTCAGATATTCCTATACTTGTAGCTGCAACAATCTTGTATGAAGTATGATCTTAACCTAATTCAGTTTGCTGAAAAAAAATGTTGGTTGTCTAAATTGCAACATCTGCTATGTTATTTTTTTGATAAAATCTAGGTTAGGATTCAACATTGCCAAATGATACATATATATTGAGGGTTATTAGATATGGGTGAAATGACCATAATGTGGATAGCTTTCCGTGACAAGCTTAATATTTTGATTTGATTTGTGAAAAGCTTGCTGAATTTTGGAACTAATTTGTCTCAATATATGTATGTGTGACTGGTTATTTTTATTTGTCAACCTTTAGGTCGGCTATATGAATCCTTTTTCTCCATATTCAGCTCTGTTTTGGGTCATAGCATCCTGATTCATCAAGTTAACAATTTTGAGCTTAGATCTATTGAATTGATGATAGATGGAATGTTTGTACGATGAGCATTTACATTGTCTATTATTTCAGGACTACTGAAGTAGAGCAATCTATTCTTGAGGACTTGAGAAATCGGGTGCAACTAAGTAGCTTGGCATTGCCTTCTGTCAGCTTCTATACCTTAATTAATACACATAATGGGTAATTGCCAACAAATTACAGTCAACCATTGTATATTTAGCAGTTGGTGTTTCTCTGGTTGTTTTATTTGTTATTTTTGGTGGCCTGACTTTTGTCTTCAATGTGTTCAAGATTAAATTGTTCATCTATATCTCATGATGGGTCATTGGTTGCGGGTGGTTTTTCTGACTCTTCTCTGAAGGTTATTTTTCTTGTTGAAAGTGGTGCATTTTTGTTTCACATTCCTTTTTCCCTCCAGTAAGCTTTTAGCATTGCATCCAAGCTTGTAAAAAAAAAAAAATTCATGTTTTTTTTGCAGGTTTGGGATATGTCAAAGGTTGGTCAAGCCCCCAAGACCTGTAAGTCTTACTGCATTTACTATTGATAAATTTCTACTGCATGATGATCCTAATTAAGTAAAAGTCAGTGGGTAAACATGCGCATAATTTGAACTTACGTTACATAGAAATGCAATGATGCTATCTCTTCTTTTATGTTCATGGATGCTAGGATTGATTGGAAAAATTAAATGGCTGGACGAATCCCAAATTTTTTTAAAGACGGATTAGTTTTGAGCACATCTACAAATGGTGAACTGCCTGTTCTTATCCTTGTGAGGCCTAATATGTTTTCCTGCCTGGGATGCTTCTGGCTGGGCCTGAACTGGCCATCAGATTCTTCCTGTTGACATCACAAAAAAATTATCAAGTGTATTAAATGCTAGGTTTAACTCTCTGGTATGGAAATTGGAAAATAAGGACCAGCTATCAGTGATTCTATTTGCTATACTCTTGTTACATGAACTCTTTTCATGACGTCATGACAGGTTTTCCAAAAAGACATGTAAACTGAACCGAAATAAAATTTTCCTGTAGCACCAAAATCTTACATTGATCAGATAACACTTTCATCTAACTTGCTCAAACTATGTTAAGCATGTTTCCTTTTTGTCACCTTGAATTAGGGGAATCATTTGAGATTAAAAAAAAGTGATCATTTGTGGAAACTTTTTGGCTGTTAATTATAACTGGGGGACATTTTCATTTGTGGCACCACTAGATTGGATTCTGTATATCTTTTATAGTTCATTTTATTTTCTTTTTCTTCATGAGTACCCATCTTAGTTTCTGTTTAGTTTCAAAGGTATTCTGATCTCGAAAATTAGCACTTTTGTTTTCACAGAATATATGCTACAGTCCTCTTTCGTACTTTCATAACCTAGATCATCCTTTAGAAGTATAAGAGATTATAACCTATAGGCAGACCCTTGGTGCGATCACAACTTGAAACTTACTGGTGAAGTTGCATCTACTTTCTTCCTAACCACTGCACCTCTTTACATATCTGGTAATGATCTCAGTCGAACTAGTAGGATCTTAAATATCAGCTCTCATGGTACTCCTTGATAAGTTTTCCATGAAAAGCGAAAAAAACAAATCCCATAGAATCATAAATCTTTCCTTCATCTGCTTAAGTAAGAAAGTAACCTTTGTGGTTGACCTTTTGGTATAAGCTCTTTGATCTCCCATGGGCATAGATTGATTTGTAATTTATCTTAATGTGAGTTTGCATTGTATCCTCCATCTTTATCATAATGAGATACCAATGATTCTGAATTACTTTGTTGGTCTCTTCCAAATCCTGCTTAACTCTTAATGTCTTGCATCCTTTCCTGATATTTCTATGCACCCATTGTCCCAATAATGTTGTGGTACACATTCCTCCTTACTAATGGTGGTTCTTCGACATGGCATATGTCTGATGAGATTATCAAATAATAATCAGTGCAAAAGGTTCCATCTTTCTTGAATCTCTCATCTTACTACAAATCCATATTTTCCTCATCTTAGTACCTAATGTGGTATTCAACATTCTGCTACCTCAGCTTTGCTATTTTGCTAGTTACTTTTCTCACCTTATTTTGATCCAGATGTCATATGGATCACTATGTGACATTTTGGTAAGATTTTTTTTTTTTTTAACACCTTTATATAATCCTGTGTTCTTGAAAGAAGTTTAAATTTTGTTTCTTTTAATCTTCCCCATGCTTGAATGAATGTGTATAGTTTTCCTGGTTGTTAGCAACCAAGTTCTTTGAATTTTGGTTTTAGTTTAAATTTTGCTGGACAGTCATAATGAAAGCGTTTTGGTTACTGAACAACAACCTGCAGCCAATTTGCAGGGAGGAAATGAATCTGTTCAAAGTGAGCATTTACTGGGACCAGAGGAGGGGAAAAGATCCTACACATTGTTTCAGGGGCATGCTGGTCCTGTTTATTCGGCTACATTCAGCCCTCTTGGGGATTTTCTTCTGTCCTCATCATCAGACTCAACAAGTAAAGCTTCTTTAACCATGCCAAGTTTTCATGTAATGATTATGTGACTTGTTTCTATTATGTATTCAAGAGCCACGCAATATTAAGAAATGCTAATTATTTTTTGCTGTAGTCCGATTATGGAGCACCAAGCTGAATTCAAATCTTGTTTGCTACAAAGGTCATAATTACCCAGTCTGGGATGTTCAAGTAAGTAGAAGAATCACAGTTCTCTTTTATTTGTTTTTATGTTCTTTTGAAGTGAAGTAGAACCTGTTATTTCAATTGTCTTGATCAATCTTGAATACTATCATGAAGTTTATATATATATATTTTCCTTTTCCACATTCCAGTTCTATGTTTTGTGAGTTTAATGGATGGCCACGAAGAATGCCACGAAGAATGATATGTGTGACATTTCATAACATGCAACTTATTATTATTATTTTTTGGTTTTGGGGGGGGAGGGTGTTGGTTTGAAGATCTCATTGCTGCATGTGGGTTTGCTATTGCCTTTATACTTTATTATGTTCGTGGAACTGTACCTCTAACATCCAGCCCATGGAGCTTGTAAATTTTTTCCTTTTTATTTTATAATAAGAAGAATTATGTAATATTGGCTTACTTAACGGTCATTATAACTTTATAGCATGCAGAAATAATTTCATTTGATCGTGGAAGCATATGGTTTGTTGGACATAGAAACCATAAGATTTATACATGCTGAAATGCCCATAGCTCAATTGTTTCTTGAATATATATATATATATCCTGAGTATGCCTTGCAGGAATGTAAAATGTATGCATTTTTTGCCTGGAGATGTGTGACAAGGTAGCAAAAATGGTCGAGTGGTTAACAAATATTATTCAATTTTGATTCATTTATGTGGTTTTGTGTATTCCAATGGGCTATTGAATAGTTAAGTGGCAAGATACTTGCAAGCTATCTTAAAACAAGGATTAAAGTGGTTGGATCATAATCTTGTCTCCCAAGCTGGTCTTTTGCTTGGTCATTTGAATAAAAGAATACGTGTAAAAAAACTTAAAAGGGAGAGCACTCTCGTGTCTATGTGTGTATATGTATACATAGAGAGAGTGATGGACTATGTTCTCAAGAAAAGAGGGCTTTTACTTCTCTTGAATTCAAAATCATTCATGACACATTAAAATTGAAGATGCACACTATTGATTATGATCTATACCACTAAAAGTGCCTAGAAATCAAGAATCATATTTGGTGGTCTCTAACCTATGCATCATTTCAGCATAAAAATGGATGGTTTCCATTATGTTAATGTGTTAGAATGCATGATAAAATGTTTAAATTGATAATCTACCTTATTAATCATTGTTTGCACATGTTAAAACATAAATAGATTTAAAATCAATAGATTTAATGCTTAGATCATAGAAAAATATGGTCTCATATCATTTTAACCTTCCATATTTGCACACTCCTGATGCATAAGTTAGAGACTACCCAAATATGTAAATTTTGATTTATGGGCATTTTTATTATTATAAATCATGATCAATTGTGTGAATTTTCGATTTGCAAGCTCCATTATTGATTTTGGAGTCAATAGTAGATACCTAGTATTGAAAAGGTACATAATCTATCTCATATACATGTTTATTTATGTATGTGTTTAATTAGTAAGGGTGAAAATGGTCTGGATAATATCCATCTAGATTCTTTTTTGTATCCAAATCTATATGGAGAAGGTTACAAATTTCAGCATTTAACTAATATCTGTGTCTTTATCCATATCCATCAAAGAAAAATTGATATTAATATTGATAGACAACTATTCAATATGTATCCAAATATCTGGTTCTATTTGCAATCTTGTTTAGTTTAATATATCTCATATCACTTCAAAGAAAAATGACCCACAATATAACATGTCTTTAACTTAATTTATCCTTCATACAATGCTAACTTTGATTTGGCCAAGGTCTGCCATATTGATCCATATCCATCGTATTGAGGTTCCATTCAATGTGAATCGAACCAGTCCAAATAGAGTGGAATTGCTCTGTGCCACACATTTTGAGCGGTACTATGGCTAGAAGTGGAAAAAAATATTATATCCTATCTCGATATGGGGTGCATACATATCTATCATACCGTATTGAACCAGTAATATACCAATATGGTTTTAATATCTATTTTACAGGCCTTGGATTTGGTAGTTCAAAAAATTTAACTATTCAATTTATATCCATATTGTTAATATCTAGCGTGTATCGATATCCGTTTAATGAAATATGGACATGAATTTCATCATCCAATTAATATCCATATGCATATTCATCAAATAAAAATGGATATGGATAGGATATATTTATATTCCATTTTTGGTTCTTTCATAACTGGACTCTTCTTTGTTGCTAGACATTTTTATTGAAAGGGCATGTGTTAGAATTCCAAAGCAAGTGAAAAGACATGTATTAGAGTCCTATGCAGTTAAAATAGAAAAAAAATGAAAAATAGCCTACAAGACTTATGCTGCCTCCCGTCCAACCAGAGAGAGAGAGAGAGTCTTCCTCTCACACTCCTCTTTCCCCATCTATTGCAATTTCTTTTGCCTTGAAATAAGTCAAATGCATAGCATGTGCTTAATTCTATTATATATTAGAGAGTGGTATTATAGCTGAACAATTTGGAAAGAGAAGTGGCACCCTTCTTCAATTATAGTGCTATGAAATGAGTTGCTTACCATGAGAGAAGTCTCCGGTCTGCTTAATTAGTGCACACAGATGTTTTTCCATGCTAACTCCTCTGAAATCTTGTTGGGGGACATATTAGATGTATTTTATTAATTATGATAATTATATATAAAACATTGGGCCCTGATTTTTTTTTTATGTTTAATAGGTAGATTATCATTTAAGCAGTTAAGTAGATTAAACATCTACATAAGCATTTAATTAGATGTTTGAACAGTTAAGCATGCTAGATATTTGCTTAGTGCTTAAGTTGGATCCACTGGAAAAAGAATAAGGTAATGTGTAGTCATTTAAGTGGTCAGTCAAGAACTTAAACATCCCTTTCTGATAACTTCACTTTGTACACATCATCTATTTATTTTTTAACCCATTTCCCATCCTATTTATAAAGGAACCTAACAAATATATTTCAGGAAAAATACACTTCCAGCCTTCATGTTGGCCCATTTTGCTTAATGCCTCCTCATCTCTGAAAAGTTTCAAAGTAGGCCCCTAAATTAATTTTGTTACAAAGCGCCTCTTATATCCAACTTCATTAAACAGCCTTTGGTTAAAGATTCACATGACCATCACGTGAGTCTTAAAATTTGTTGAATTTTCCAATATGCTTGTGTCTCGTAATGCCACTCTCCACTTCTCATCTCCTGGTCCCTTTGCCTTGACCTTGTCTTCCACCCCCTCTGCCTTGGTATCCCGCAATGTCACCCACCCCTCATCTCCCACCCCACTATCTTGGCCTCCCATGACACTACCTGCCCCTCCTTGTCTCCCATCCCCTTTGAAGAGAATGGCAATGGCCCCTTTATCTTACCATCCCTCCGTGACTGTCTCACCGCCAATTCACTTTACTCTTCACTCTCTCAAATCACCTCCAATGCTAGTAGCAATTGCTTCCACTAGACACAATATCACACACTCCACCCTATTCTCTGCACTCTCTATCCACCGATTCATCATCTCACACAATAAATGAACTTAGTTTTTGGAAAAGGAAACATGACCTATAGAAAAATAAAATTTATTAACTATTGTCTCGAAAGACTAATCGAGTTTTGAGTAAAAATTATAAGGTTAAAGTAGGTATAGTTTAGCCACCCAACATAAATTGATGGTTTTGAATGTACATATTAAAAATAAAAAAGGAGGATTGAAGAAAATAGAAGCTCAACGAACTAGATAGTGAAATTTGTGAGGAGAGAAACCAATGGCTGTCAAGGATAGAATATTGAATAAAGGAAAATTTGGTCTAGATAGAGAAATTTATAATATGTGGGAAAGATGGCTAATAGTATCAAGAATGTGGTTACAGAGATATTAGAAAAAATCAAAGGAAAAAAAGACCATTTGACAAAGAAACTTAGTAGTGGAATGAGGATGTTCAATTAGATGTTAAGGTTAAAAGAGAGTGTTATAGAAGACTACCTAAATGTAAAAATAGAGAAGCATATAAAAGCTGTAAGATGGTTAAGAAGTTAAGAAGATGGCATGAAAGGCTAAACTTAAGGTGAATTGAAAGTTATATTGCAAATTAAAAACTAAAGATGGGGAGAAAAAGACTTATAAGATTGCAAGATCAAGAGAAAGGAAAACTAGAGACTTGGCTTGGGTTAAATGTGTTAAATATGAAAATTAAAAATTTTGGTTAAAGAGGATGGGATTAAAGAAAGATGGAGAAGTTGTTTTGATAAGCTATTTATTGGAAGTCATGTGGATGATTTGGGATGCTTTGTTAGTTCCATTAAGAATAAAATGTTAAACATACATTAGAATTAAAGCATTTAAGATAAAAGAGGCTATGAAAAGATGAAAATAGAAAAATAAGAAAATTGATTAGGCCTAATAGAATCTTTATTTAGGTTTGGAAGTGTCTCAGCGGCATGAGAGTAATCCGGTTGACTATTTTATTTAATAAGATTTTAAAGACCAAGAAGAGGCTTAATAAAGGAAGAGTAGTATGCTATTGATACATACGAAGAAAGATGATATTCAAAATTGTTCTAACTTGAGTCATATTATGAAGCTTTAAAGAGCATGATTAATCATTGATGGAGATGCGACATAAAAATATTAAAGAGCTAATTTGGTTTCATGATAGGAAAGTCAACTGTGGAAGCTATTTTTCTCCTTCAAAAGTTAATGGAGAAGTATAGATAGTAGAAACAATATCTTATTTTGGTTTTTATTGATTTAAAGAAAGCTTATGATAGTTACTAGAAAAGTTTAATGGTAGATGTTAGAAAAAGAGGGAGTTTCCATTAGATATATTATTGTAATTAAGGACGTATATGATAGAGCGATTTTTAGTCTAAGAATTAGTGGCATTAATATTAATAAATTTCTAATCACTATAGGTTTGTACCTAGGATTTGCTTAAAATCATTACCTTTTTTCACCCGTTATGAGTAAGCTTAATAAGTATATTCAGGATGATATTTCATAGTGTTTGTATTTTGCAGATGATGTAGTCTTAGCGGATGAAATCAAAATCCAAGTAAATCACAAGTTAGAATTATGGAGGAGTGCATTAGAATCTAAAGGCTTTAGATTAAATGGGACCATGATATGATACATGGAATGTACTTTTAGCAAACTTAGAAAAAGAGATGAAAGTAGAGTGAAAATTAAGGATCATCAAGTTTTTAATAATGAACATTTTCAGTATATAGAATCAGTTATTCATGAGGAGTTTGAATAAAATAGAGAAGTACAATTGCGATATTTTATGATTGTAGGATACTTGTATGACAGTCGCATGACCAGCTATGCTTTATAGTGCAAAGAATGTTGAGTCATTATAAAACAATACACGTACGAGATGAGTATGGCCAAAATGAGAATGAGATGATGGATGTAAGGTAATAGAAGAAAATATTGAACAAAAAATGCAGTCATTCATAAAACGATGAAGGTAGCATCAATTAAGGATAAATTGAGAGAAGGATAACTTAGATTATTTGAACATGCACACTATAGACTGAGGGGTATACCAGTATGGAGTGATTTGATACATGTACAGAAAAAGAGATAGAGGTAGATCGAAAGTCACATGGAATACAAGTAGCAAGAAAAAATTTAATATCTGAATATCTCTTAGAAAATATAACCCTAAACTGAGGATGGAGGAAAATTTAATCCTGACTAGTTTGGGACTAAGTTTTAATTGAATTGACATGACTTGAGTTAAGTCGAGTATCAAGAATTCTAGAACGAAAAGTTACAAATAATATAAATTTGAGCTTTTTAGATGTGTAAAAGTGATAAAAAAAAACTAAGAGATGATAGAAGAATAAAACATAAAAGAGGAGGGAAAATGATTGGTCCAGAGAAGAATAAAAGATTTACTGCATTAGTTCTTTGAGACCACCCTTAACTGTCAACTTTGCTTCGCCCTCTCATACTCCTCATGTCCTCCATATTGATGGTTCCCAAGATGGAAAGGGAACCTATGCTTAATAGCAAACTACATGACATTCACTAAAAATTTGGGCAATTTTTAGATTCCTAAATGATCTCTGTCACGGTTTAAGGCATCCATGTATGAACCTTTGTTTTCTAGAATAGCCATGACTAAATCGGAAAAAAGTTAGCATAACAATGCAATTAGAGATCACATAGAATTAGAAAATCCTATCAGAGTTTCATGGAGTCTTAAAGGGATGGGTAACCTATGACCTTGTTTTGGGAGAGAAGGAAAAAAAAAGGAGAGGGGGGGGGGGGGGGTGGGGTGGTATTAGAAGGGGAATGCAAAATGGATGGAACCTTAATAAGGTGGGTATATAAGAGATGATGATATCAATATCCTTGGGAAAGGGTTGGGGTGCGGGGGCCACTTAAGATGTAACAAAATAGTCAGATTCTTGAATTTAATTAATTAAGATTTGTTCAGCTACGTTCTCTTTTAAAAAAGATGAGAGAATTTTTAGACTTTCTCAAGTATGTTTTTCTGGAATTCCATAAATGTTATCATACAACTCTTTTGTACATTGCCATTGGATTAAATGATGATTATTTTCTAAATATATATTTATATGTGTGTGTGTGTTGGGAGGGGGGGGGGTGT
The DNA here is from genome assembly GCA_017589505.3 of Metroxylon sagu. NCBI lineage: Eukaryota > Viridiplantae > Streptophyta > Magnoliopsida > Arecales > Arecaceae > Metroxylon > Metroxylon sagu. The sequence goes on from JACVBY030000565.1 coordinate 144,196, forward strand.
ATTCATGGATCTATAGCATATTTATTTTCTTCGAGGAAGTAGACGCCCCGAAACTTGAATTTGAATCTAATATTTCTGTTCATGCAATTTTGTTTGTACAATGTCAATAAATACATTCACGGTCATTCATAGGGTTATCTCCACTTTGCTGAAGCAACTGGAGTTGATAATTGAGAAATGCACCTCCTTTCACTCTATTTCTCCAAACTTCTGTCCGGAGACTAGATGTCGAAGTGTAGATTAAGGTTTTAAATCTCGTGGAATGGAAGCATCTTGGTTTTTCCATGAGATGAGATGCGGGGTGTCTCGTACTGTTCCGTCTTAATGGTTGTCTCGGTGGAGCATCTTAATACCTATTTTGGTTGCATTTTTTATTTTTTTATTAATTTATCTGTGAAATTTTATTTCTTTATTTATTTTTAAGTATGTTTGAACTTGAAAAGTAATATTTTACCGGCGTCTTGTCGCATGTCATCCCATTCCGTCTCTGTGGCCGTCCCAATGGAGCATACCAATGCCTATTTGGGACACATTTTTTATTTTTTATTTCTTAATTTATCTGTGAAATTTTATTTTTTATTTATTTTTTAAATATGTTTGAACTTCAAAAGTAATATATTTAAGATAAATTAATCATTTAGATCAGTCTATAATACAATAAGACCTTTTGATTGGATGTTCTGATACTTCTCTAGATTATATTGCCTTATTCGTATATTTACTTAAAAGTACTATAATTTCTTATAGTTCTTTATGTTATTGGGTATCCTTTCTCTATTACTAAGCAACAATCTCTTATAATTAATAAGGAGAATGATTGAAGTGAGTAATAGTGAAATAACACCATTATATTGTATAACAAAATAAGCACGAATAATGTGTAATTAAATATATGTACCTAATTGTCATATTGTCGTTAATTTTTTTTAAAAAAATATTGCTCAAACCATTTTTTCTGAGTTTAAAATATTTTTAAAATATTATTTTAGAGATAAGCAGAATAAATAAGTGATGTTATTTAAATTTTCTTTTTTTCTTGTTTCTCAAACTATTTTTTCTGATTTTTAAATAATATTTAAACTATTATTTTAAAGATGAGTAGAATAATAAGAGCTATTCTGAGTTTAAAATATTATTTGCATGTGTAATATTTAATTAAATATATGTACTTAATTGTCATATTACTGTTTATTTTTTTTAAAAAGTATTGCTCAAATCATTTTTTGAGTTTAAAATATTATTTAGATATAAGTAGAATAAATAATAGATATTATTTAAATTTTCTATTTTTAAATTAAAACATAGTGCAAAATTAATTTTTTCTGAGTTTAAAATAAACGATATTATTTAAATATGAGATATTATTATTCTCTTTTTTTGGGCTAATTTTTTATTTTTAAAAATTAAAATATGGTGAAAAATTAATTAGTGAGGAGCGGGAATTGAACTTCCACTGGAAGGGTTCCCTAATCACTTCTGATAACCACGATTGCAGACTGCAACGTTTGTTGTTTATAAAGAATTAAAATTATATTAAACTAGCTAAATATAAACAACAACAATATTTAGCTAGTTTAATATAATTTTAATTCTTGATAAACAACGGATGTTATTGTCCGCCATCGTGGTTATCAGGAGCAAGTAGCTAAATATAAGTACTTATAAAAAAAAAAGGTCATTCAGAACCTTCTTTTCGTCGAACGTTGCCAGAAACTTCTTCTCGTCATCCTCTACACTCGAGTTCGTTTTTTCCCTTTTCCTCTTGGTTTCTGTTCACATTTTTTTCTTGTTTCTTCTACGCTTTGGTTGATCTCTCCTCTCCATGGATCGAAGACAAGTGAAGAGGGTTGAAGAGGTTGATCTCTCCTCCGCTGGTGCAATGATGCAATGACGAAGAGGATGACTTGATGGGGTAAGCAAGATGTTCAGACTGTGACCATCTTCCATTTTCACTGGTGAGTCTCTGCTGCGATGAAGGTGGGACGAATGGAACAGCCCACGAATGTGGTTTTTGCTGTCCTGCACCCATCCCAGGTCCCGTAATATCGAAGGGACAAGATGGGATGGCTTGGATGCCTACCGTCTCGCAGGGTCCTCAAACCTTGGTGTAGATATCTAATAGAAAAACAAGTTTTTTTTTTTTTTTTTTTATGAATTTAGTATGTTACTGTAGAAGGTAAGATCCGCAATATTCATGTAACTATCTCGAATGATTCAAAGCATCAGTTAAATCACATATTCCTATCAGTAGTTAATTATAAAGCCAACAAAATGGGAAGTACATCACTCGAGGTGGTCATTAGTGGACAACTAAGTTTTGATATTTGTATCTAATTTTCAACCTCCTGCAATTGATTTGGGAAGTGCATACTCTTCATTGATATGTAGATGTAGATATGTATACTATACATATTATATGGTGCAAACAATAGGATATTATATGGTGTACTGTTTCTTACCTTTTTTCTTGTTTCTGTGGATTTGTTTTTAAATAAAATCTTATTACAATGTTTGTGCTATTAGCATTAATATCAAAATTTTCTGGAACTGAAATCCATAGAACAGCATATGCCTGTTTTCTGGTATACTGCTTCAGTGGATTTATTTCAGTCTGGTTTAAGTTAATTTTGTTTATTGACTTTGTGAATTGTTTACTCATGCTACAAAGCCATATCTATATCTTATGGTAGTTCTTATTTCTGGTATGTTTCAGATGATTTTGTGAACTGATAACCTGTTTCTGTAACTTCTCTTGCATAAATAAATCTATTATCTTTGTTTTTGAGAGTGATATAATTTTTTGTTTATAGATTGTAGAACATGTATAGATTTCTCATGTATGCTTTGATATCTGATCATATACAAATATTTTACTTCTATGTCACAGTTTAGTCCTGTTGGCCATTATTTTGCTAGTTGTTCACATGATCGGACTGCTAGAATTTGGTCAATGGACAGAATCCAGCCTCTGCGAATAATGGCTGGGCATCTTTCTGATGTTGATGTAAGTCCAATACCTATGATTTAGCAGGTCTTTATTATCTCTTAAGTTAGCCTTTTATTGGATTGTCCTTTATGCAGTCCTTTCTGGTATTGTAGCAATGATTCTGTGGGCGCATTTGAAGCAAAGACATGTTTTTTGCTATCCAGGGCAAGACTAATGTGTTGTTTTCTAATTCTAGCTTGACAAAGTATATTATGTTCTTATGAATCAAAGATGTCAATTATTAAGGTGCATCAGAAGTAGACAAGTGATTTATATTTATATATGAGCAATGGGTTTTGGTATGCATGTCCTGAATAACTGAACACACTTCTTCTTTTACATTTTTATGAATACGAAAGAATATCCAAAATGTACTTTCTTGCCAGAAGTTATTTTGTAAAGTTGGGAACCTAACTCTTCCTTTACTGTATGGTTAATTACGTCTTATAATTTGAACTCTTAATTTTTTTGTCCTAGGGATGAAATTTAAATAATGCTCCTTGATTATCTATTGCATTAAATAGATCTAGTAGGTTAAAGATTATATACTGATAAAAATTGATAGATAAATATATATTGGCCTTATCTATGTATCTTTAGTGCCCTGCTGTCCCATCTCGAATGCATCATTCATTATGCTTCAGTATTAAATGCATCATTCATTATGCTTCAATGTCGTAGATTGAAGTATCATACTCTTAAAGTTGTTAATTTGTTTTTTCTGAATCATGATTTTTGGTTTCTAGCTAGAGGTGGTAATTCATGTTGATATGTTGTGTTTGTGTTGTGTTGAAGCTGGGTTATAACACTTTATGGGTAGACATGAACACAAACATGACACGATTAATTAATTATGTCAAAAATTTCAACACGAATACGATTCTATTAAACAGGTAACACGACACGATATGTGTAGCTTGTTTAATAAACAAATGGTGTTGGATTGACATTGTACGACTTGCTTAGCAACTCATTTAACATGAATAGACATGACTTACTTAACATAAATTGACATGACCCACTTAATACTAACATGATGTTTTTTTTAAAATATAAAAACATACATTTTTCAATATAATGCTTAAGCACATTAAAAATTCATCATAATATTAAATCATTTAAACTAAACAATTTAAGTTTCATCATGTATAAGAAAGTCAATTGTATAAACAAATGAAAATATAACCAACTTTAAATTAATTGAGTCGTTACCCTGTCATTTTTGAGTTGATGGGTCAACATGTGACATGAAACGATTATTTCATGTCATAATCATGTTGAAACAATTATAACACAAATCCACTTAAGGTCAATCCAAACCCATTTATTTCGTATTGAGTTCGAGTCGTGTTCGCAAATCGTATCCAATTTTGCCACCTTTATTCTAACCAATTTAATTGCCATGTATCACGATCAATAGATTTTTTGAGACGCCCTTTATTAATTTTGATTGGAAAGCATTTGGAGCCAAATGCTTTTAGAAGCATTCTAGCCTCTCTCTCTCTCTTTGCATATATGTATACATAACCTGATCTGATTGAATATCTGACAGGATGGCTAAATATTGATCTAAATCTAACTTTATCAAGGAATCACTATCCAACTTTGTAAAATTTAATCTTACTTAATAATGTGAGAGGTTGAGAGGGGCAGTGTGATCAGCCCTCCTCCATTGAGATATCCAAGGCTAGGGATCTTATCTCCCAGTACTACATCATCAGTCATGATCGGTCACTAAAGAGTGGCAAATAGTGGATGTGAGAAACTAGGCTGTAATATGGTAGTTGGAGGAATGATTTAGAATGGTGGATGAGTGGGAAAAGATAGGCAGATCGTAGAACCCATTCTCTTAAAAAATGTCTTTCATGATAGGTAGATGGTAGACCCATTCTCTCTAAATAAAATGTCTTTCACGATGACTTTTCTAGTGGTGAGGTCTTGTGGTCAAAGGCCTTTAGTGGTGATGGCTGAAAATAAAAAGGAAAAAGAAAATAGGGCCCATTGAACTTCCTCCAGGATGATCTTATGTTTAAAGGCCTTGATGGGTGATGACTGACAGTTTGCTAGGATCACAAGGATGGACCCTCCAAATTGAAGATTTTGTTGACCATTATCTAGCTGACTAAAAATTCTCAAAAAACAAAGATTATATGTTTTCCTTGTCTCTAACCTATGCATCAAATAGGTGAAAAGATAAAGGGGCACAATGGGCACCATCCATTTTCTCACCCATATGATGCATATGTTAAAGATCTCAGAGAGAGGCATTTTTTTTAAAAAATTCTAGGGGCTTTTACTAGTATAAATCATAAGCAATGGTGTGGATGATTGATTTTATGATTTTAATGCTCTACCATTGATTTTGTAACTCTGAATTTGGTGAAAATATTTAACGTGAAATGTGAAAACTAAATCATATATTTATATATTATATAGTATACCATGTGCATGGTTATGTAATGTATTAGATAATAATATGCAATATACCTTTTAATTGGTTTTGTTCAGGTAGCTAGGTCATAATTGGGCAACTTTGGTCAAACTTTTGACCCAAACCTAATTTAATTGGGTTCGGTCTGGGTTAGAATTTGACCCATTAAGAGGCCTATCATATATGAGATTATCTTATATTATACTGTAAGTTAATTATATATGATTTTAAAATATTTATATCATGTGAATGTACGGTATTTCATATTTCGATGAGTTGGGCCTCATCCAAATCTAGTTGGATGGTTGTTTGGTTATTCAGATCCTGATCTTAATCAAATCAGAAATTTCTACCAAATATGGGCAATTAGATTAGATTTAATCTAGGTCAGGATCCAATTCCATTCATCGCTGCTAACTAAGATTTCAATCTGTACTAGTATGAAGCCAATTTTGGAAGAAAAGTGATTAATGTATAGTTCATGATGAATAATTGTAATTGGATCGCCATTCATGTAGGAGGTCTATATATGCTATATGAGTTGGTAACAAGTAGTTATTTGTGTGCCAACTTGTATCGATCAATGTGGGGCATACCATACCAACTTGACTTAATAGCAATACAGTGTGGAGGTTCGATATACCCTTAATGAAGAATTGTGGTTGGACCACCGTTTGTGCATGAGATTATATATGCTAGATGGTGTAAGATGGCAACAAGTAGCTATTTATGCACCAATTTGTATCGGCTAGCAGAGGGCAAACCATACAAACCTGACTTGATATCAGCATAGTATATCCATGTGCCATGTGTTAGTACAAAGGATGTCATGCCAACCTGACTAGACCCTAAGGTGATTAAGTACTAGCATGGGACCCAATATTGAGATTGACTTGTATGGGGATGTTGAAATCCAAAAAGAGCTTACTGAATTATGCATCATAGAAATTATCATGATCAGAGTTCTAAATCTCATGAGACTGGAGTGCCCTGGTTTTTCTATAAAATGAGGCATCCTCCTATCCTGCTTTGTCTAGAAGGCCATTCTGATAGAGCGTCTCAATAGGTACCCCTATCTCTCTCCTTTTTTTTTTTTTTTTTTTTCTTCTTTATTTCTCTTTTTTCTTATTTTCTTTCTTTTTCTTCTTTCTTTCTTTCATTTTTTTTACTTCTTTCTTTCCTTGATTTCCTTTTCCTCTCCCTTTCTTTCTTTCCTCTTTTGTTTTTCCTTTCTTCTTTTCTTTTTTTCTTTCCTTCATTATTTTCTTTCTTTATTTCCTCTTTTCTTCTTTCCCTGTATGGGTGTTGGAGTCCCACCCCCATCTTGGTCCTGTTTCCCACAAGATCGGGATGGGACAATTGGGATGCCCCTTGTCCCACAGCACTTAAAACATTGATCATGATAATTGGTTTAGATCCTTTATTACAAATCAAATCTACTACAGTTAATGATGAGAAAATATGTTCATATTTGAAATGAAAACCAAAATGGCTGAATTTATTTCCACCATGAAGGTTCAAATCTACTGGCAAACAGGTTAATGCCTAAACTTGAAGCAGATCTTCGAAGAAGAAGAGAGATGCAAATTTATTTCTGATGCACATCAACAATAGCCAATATTCATGTCTTTTAGAGCCCCAATATCCCATATATCTTAAAACAAGACTCCAGCACAAGGATTTTCTCCTTAACCTCTCTTTAATGACAAGAGGGAAAAAAAGGAAGGACCGACTTGTTGTTGTCTACAATAAAGAGAGAAGAAACAGACCTGTACAGCTAGATTTTCTTTCTTTTCCCCCTTGTTTTGGTTTGTTCCATCTTCTCCTTCATTTTCTTCTCTTTATCTTTCTGTGTTTCCTTCCCATTTTCCTTTCTTTTCTCCTATGCTTCATAAGAGAAACCAGATGCCACTATTCATTTGGGAAAAGTGAGAAGATGGTAATGTACAACCCTTTCCTTCCTAGTTGAGAAAGGTACGGACCCTCATATTTGACTGCTGCCTATCATTTTCATGTGGATAAGAGTTCTTTTTAAGAAAAAGTTCATGTGAATAAGTTACACTGGCTTGAAATAAAATAAGGACCGGAATTCACAAAAAATAGATCATCATATTAAACTAATTTTCATCCCTTCATCTACTAGACTCTAAAATTGAGGTCTGAACTCTTAATAAACTAAAAGGGCTGTGCTTAATGGAGAATTCTAGAAGTTAATTTGTACTAAAGATCATGTCAATTGCTACCATCTCATTTTTTTGCACTTTATGTGGAGGTGTTTCTGTGCTCTGCTAGTGTTTTTCTTTTTCTGTTTTTTTTCTCCACACTTTCATCTAGCTTGTGTAGTAGAATAAGTGATTGACATAAACATCTAATAAGAAAATTATCTGTTTAACTCAGTGTGTACAATGGCATGCAAATTGTAATTACATTGCAACCGGATCAAGTGACAAAACTGTCAGACTTTGGGATGTACAAAGTGGGGAATGTGTACGCATTTTCATTGGTCATAGGAGCATGGTATTGTCGCTGGCCATGTCTCCCGACGGACGATATATGGCTTCTGGTGATGAAGATGGTACCATCATGATGTGGGATCTCTCAAGCGGTCGGTGTGTCTCACCATTAATGGGCCACAGCTCCTGCGTGTGGGCACTTGCTTTCAGGTAGTTTGTACTCTTTTTTCTCGCCTTTATCAAATTTTTTTGTCCAATTTATAAAAAAATAAATCAGATCAATTGGCCATCATATAAAGAGGATTGTGGTATTGAAATTTATACCATGCCATCTATGTTTAAACTATTTATGAATTTTATCATCATGGTTTAGGGTGGAACTAAGCTGAGTGTTTTGAGTCCCGAAATAAGTGAGTAGGTCAACTTGTTTAACCCATCACCCGCCGGCTCACCTGCAGGCTATAGCAGGTTGGTTGCACCCAGACCCAGAAGTATTTGAAGACCATTAGAATTGCCAATCTTTGAACAGCTTGTGTTGGACAACAAAAACCTCCATGGATTGAATGGGAAAAGAAAAAAAGACTAATCCCAACTTCCCAATCTCCTAGCACTGGTGCTCCAGCTGCCCCAACTGTCCCTTTCCTCTTTTTCTGCCCCATGACTGTATCCTTTGCATCACCAATATAATAGATCAATCTCTGTTCTCTCTGTCCCATGGTTGAAGCCATTGCCAATGCTGGAGGAGGCCAAGTTGTGGGAGAGGGGCGAGGCCACTGCTTTCACACCATGGCAGAGGAGTTGGGTGACTGCTGCTGTATCATGGAAAAGAAACTGTGCAACTTCCGCTTTGTAGTGGCAGAGGAGCTATTGCTGGTGCTGCTGGGTCATGGAAGAGAACCCAAAGCAAAATGAATGAGATTCTGGGATCTGGAATGATGGTGGAAGAGGGAAGAAGGGGAAGTGTTGGGAATTGGAAATTGGAAGAAAGAAAGGTGGATAATATTACAAACAGATCATGCTCTTCCTTTTTCCTGGGTCAAGTTGGAAGAGGGTGTGGGGTTGGGAAAGTGGATATGAATGGTAGGAGTTTATATTGAAGAGAAGAGTGGACCAATTCAACCACAGAAACCCATGATATGACCAACAAAGCAGTTTTGAGCTGGGTCAGCATGTTCAACACACTAAATAAGCCATTTAAGGGGGTTTAAAACGCACTAAATGCTGCATCTGAGCATTTAGGAGGGCCAGCATGTTCATTCCAGCATTTTTGGATGTGAATCATCCTCACCATGAGCATGATATTGGTCCGTTTATCCATCCTTATCTAGTTGACCCTCCTATTTCTTCTTTCATTTGAGACAGCCAGCTGGCTTTCGTGCTTCTTTCTCTAGTGTTGGGTGAGGGAAAAGCTTTATGGGTAGCTTGCTTGGCCTATATTCATGAGGCTAAAACCCACTATAGGCTCTTTATGCAACGCAAGCATAAAGTTCAAGGATTTATGATCCCTCCTGAAGCAAAGTCAAAGTTCAAGGAAACTGCAGCTCCCAATTGGATTAATAAACCCAAAAAAAAAAATCCAAGCTTTGTAAAATGATAGTTTAGTCTAGATCATTTTATTTTGTAAACTTTCTGACACTGCTGGGACTCAAGAAAACAAACTATGGAATCAGCGTGCAGCAAGTCAATTGATCACATAATTCTCTAATTGGTAGAATTAGTAAACCTTGAGACTATTTATTCTGGTATTTAATTGAGATGAGAGTCATGTGAAGATAATGATAAAATTCCTTATGGTTCATTTTAGAGATGACCTTTATCCTTGCCTCATGTTGCATATAAACTGACTGCTCATGTTAGGTATGATGCCTCCATTATCTATTTTTAGAAATGAGTGATTGTGAGTTGAAATGACTTCCCCAGTGAATGCTACTAAAAATTTTTAGATATAAACTGAGTGCACGTAATGTGCTTGCGGTTAAAGTTGGATGGATGCGAGGCTTTAGTTAGAAAAGATGGCTAGGAGATGCTTCACACTTAATTAGGCATGTTATTGTGAGACCAAGAATTGGCAGAAATTTACATTGAATCCTCTGTTGCTTTCATTTCAGTCTTCTTTAACCTAACCTATTTCTTTAGACTCTTAAGCATAGTCAGAAGGCTTCTTTAATATATTTTTATCTGATGCCAGTTGGATCTGCTTCGATGTATAGGTTCTCATGTCAGACTAGGAGATAGAGTGCAGACTAAAATAGATAAGCATGTGCAGAACACAGGTATTGGGAGGTATTTGTATACAAAACTCATAAGCTAAGAATTTCACAAGGGGTAGATAATACGTTAGCTCCTGATTAGGAAAGTGGTGGTGTAAACAAGTGAAATAGTTTGGTTTTATGTTACACAAATAATGGATCTTGTAATGAAGAGGATGACTTGGATCTAGGCTCTGATGTGAGGGAAGACTAGAAATGTAGAAAAAGAATTTGAAGGCACAAGCTTTGATTTGGGCAAGAAGGTCCTAATAAGAATCATTGGTGTTTGTACTTAACCATATAGCTAGGATAGATCTTTTTCATTAGTTGTAATAATTACTTCGGTTTTGAAAGCTAGCTAACATGCAATATTTGAAGTAAAATGAATTTGAGGAGATCTAGTCAATGGACATGTATGTCACTTGGAATCTCAACTGCTGATCATCATGCTTTTTTTTTTGGCCTTTGGTTATTTTATGTTTCAATCACTGTGGAACTTGAGGTCAACGACTGATCTTTGCTAGCCTAAAATAACTTGGGGCCTGAGAGGCTTCATGATGTGGAGATGAAGGAATGAAGGTAACAAGATGCACTGCCTTGAGTTATAGACTGGAAATGCTGTGAAGCTCAAGAATCATCAAGTAATTTGGGGACTACTGATACTGAATGTTTTCTTTCATGTGGAGTATGATAATCTTTTTCTCCAAGTACATAATCGCCTATCACTCAATTTTTCAGAAGCCATATTTTGATAATTTGAAGGGCAAACAGATAACGTTAGACTTATAAATTGGAATTCTCACTGTGTCAAGTCACAAATAGTAACTCAAAAGAAATTTTATTACAAGTGTTTGCGTGTTTGATATCGGTTATATTCCCTTTTTATTGAGTAATGCTCTTGTACTTCCTATAGATCTAATAATAATTTGGTGTTAGCATCCTTTGATGTCAGTGCCCTCTCTTTGTGTAGTAGAATATTATGTGTGCCTTGAATCACTTTTTTCTTTGCAATTTATGCAAATCTAGTGACTGTATTTAGAACACTAATTCCTTTCATGATCTCCTTAGTTGTGAGGGGACGTTGCTTGCTTCTGGATCTGCTGACTGTACTGTTAAATTATGGGATGTGACTGCCAGCACAAAGGTGCCAAGGTTGGAGGAGAAGTAAGATTAAGTTGAAAACCCGCTAATCTTTCATGCATGATGATTGCTTATACTAACAGAAACCATGTCCTATTTTCTGATCAGCAAAGCTAGCAGCATGAACCGACTGAGGTTATTGAAAGCTCTCCCTACCAAGTCTACTCCTGTGTACACATTACGGGTTGGAAAAATCCCTTTTTTTTCTTTTTATTTTATTTTATTTTTTCTGTTGAAGTATCCCTCCCTTATCTGTACTGTTTACATTAATCAATGATTCTTTATTCCTTTATGCTGATGGTAATTAATTTAATGTTGGTTGTATATGTACTGGCAGTTCTCTCGGAGGAATCTTTTATTTGCTGCTGGTGCGCTTTCAAAACGGATGTGAAGATGCGATTAAAATGAGTGGCAGTACACACGGGGTTTAGAAGAAGTCAGTTCATGCATCTCTCTCTCTCTCTCTCTCTCTCTCTCTCTACATCATTTAATGATTGAATCCGAGACATTTTTAATTTCTTTTTAGAAGGTTACCTTATTTTTATTTTTACCCCCCTCCAGTGAAAGTCTTTATTTGTTTCTGTTGAGTGTTTTCCCTTCTCGTTTTGAAAGATTATATTTAGACACTCCATTGTTCCGACAGCAAAGACTCAATGTAAATTTTATATCTATATAAGATTTTCTTGAACTAGCGTTGATCATTAATTCTTCAGGCTTCTATTGTTGCTCTTTACCTCTATATGAGCTGGGTCTTATCATTTGGATAGTCAACATTGAAGACGAGGCCTGTTTCAGTCCCAGATGGTTCATCCCCATCGCCAAGTTACCGTAATGCTACTGTACCTACTCTCACACCATCAGTCCAGCCGTTACTTTGGTAATACTACCTAATGTCAGACAAGAGGGCTCTCTATTTGTTTACGAAAAACCCTGATGCTACATGGTAACAGTTGCTCGACTCAGGAACTTATCTGTTAGATGTTTTTAATGGGCCATGTTTTGAAATCGTATTCCCTGACCAACCAGTTTTGGTGACCGGGTCAAGGGTTAAGTGGTTCAGCCCCGGTTCAACCATCGGTCAATCCATTGATCCGTGTCATCGTTAATAAAATAAAATATAAATATCCAATGGGACCGTAGGTGATCCGCCCCGGGAAGTATTGGCGTGTTGTGGGTCGGGCAAGTGGGCCTGCAACTTGCCTGTAGCTTAGCAACTTGGTAGCTACTGCAGTTGAACTGGATGCATTACAGCAGGCCATGGCCCCATAAAGAAAAGTTCTTTATCTGAATTATTGTAATCAGTATTGATAGCTAAAAGCCAGAGGATGATGGCTTGCAGCCTTGGATTGCTAGTTCTTAGCAACCGATGAAGCTCGATAATGGTGGTATCATGTTGACGCTCGCTTGGGAATCTTTTTTGCGGCGATATCGCTGCTTGTTGGCGAAAAAGACTGAATCCGCTGACAACTTTCTCCCGTACATGCATGCGCGCGCGCGCGCACTCACCGACGCTTTGCAACCATTTACAGTCACTGTAGCAGGGGCTATGAAGTTTAAGTGGTGACCGTGATTGGTGATGCTCTCGGTAATCTTGTATTCCGCTGATTGATCCAACATCTTGCATGGCTCCATGCATAAAACCGATCCGCTGTAATATAGCGGTATTTGCCCGTGACATGTCGTCACGACCCGTGAACGCATAGAGGTTACCAGCTAGTTTTGCCAACCTCGTTTTTGGTTGAAGTTGGCTCGGCATGCCCGGCGAATTCGAACGCGATCTGTCGCTTTCTTTGGCATGCTTAGTAACTCGCTCACACTTTTTTCTTGCACCATGTACGTGATGTTGTTGGGTGGTTCCTTCCAACAAGACTGCTCGTGATCATGCAAGTTGCAGCAAGTTAACAGCACGTTTGCCTAAGAGTCATGTTAGTTGTTATTTAACCACGTGTTTCATAGCCCATGAGATGACCATGTGGCAGATGGCATTTATCCCTTGCCACGCCGCATTGATGACGCGTTGGTCTGTGGAAACGAACTAAGCTCCAAAATCGTTCAAACTGCTGAGCTTGCCGTCCTCTGAGAATCGCTATTTATGCCCCTTGTGGGTCCTTCTCTTCTGTTTATGTTGGTGGCATGCGGGTTGGCAGGAATTCAATATGCGAGGACTCGGTGTCAGCTGACGGCACGCCCGCGCGACGGAGGGTCAAGTGTTTGATCGAAGATGCATATCCAACGGTTCCGCGGGATGGAAAAGCGTAGCATAGAGCATTTGTTTTTCGTACTAAAAGACAAAAGAACAGCGAGGACTGTCAAAATTCATTATATGATCATGAATTATGGTGGACGGGGGGGGTTGCACCTAGATCGCTTATCCAATATCTTCATCAAACAAGCCTGTTGACATATCTATCCATGAATCCTTATCCATGCATAACATTGTGGGCATCCTGCTTCTGGGTTTTCAGGAGTTGAATTTTTCAATTTTTATTTTTATTTTTTTTATTTTTTTTTTTCTGGGGGAAAAGCAGAGAGTTCGGTAGCTTTGCTTTTTTTGTCCCCTTCCTCCTAAAGAATTAATATCAACATAATTAATAGCAACATATGTAACACAAGCATAAAATGTAAAGTAGTAAATGATGCAAGTACGATATGCAGTACGGATATGAAAACTTTCAGATGACTGGGTTAACATGTAGACCCTGGAGATGATATGATGGAGAGGAAGATGAAGAATTTTGAAGCGGCGAGTGATGGCTCTGCATTTGTGTGCGCCTGTGTGTGTGAGAGAAAGAGGGAGAACTGCTGTCATATGAAGTTATATATATAATATCAGTATGATAGAAGGCAAAGGGACTATCATGACTTCTCTAACAGCCATTGAAGGGCATTCTTTGCATGTCGTCCTTGTGATTAAACGGTCTTCCTTAGCATTTGACGATCTGATGGTCAATACTGGTGGGAACCCCATGGATTAAGATTAAATAACATAAAATATTACTCATGGCTCGTGGATTAATGGCCAATACTCACCTTTTGAAGGTCTTCCTTAGCATTTGCGGATCATGCAACCTGGGGCCCCTAGTTATCCAAGTCTAAGAATACTCATTGCTCGTCATCAAACGGACAAGGCAACATGGTAGGGTCCAATTCCTTAAAAGCTTAGGTCTCGATACATTGCATTCTTGCATGTGTACGTCTGTTTGCATTCCATGGTAGCAGACTGCTGAGGATAAGATCGCTTGTTTCTCACGAGACGAAAGTATAGTCCAAGGAACAAGTATCTCTGAAGCTAATCAATTTCATGGTACGTAATCACATGCGAATGTTTTTATTTTAAAGACAATCATCATCAAGTATTTGTTTGGATTGTATCAACCTTTTCTTTTTTTTTTTCTTTTTTTTTTTTTTTTTTGTCGCTTGATCAAGTGATCGGACGGATATAGGATAGAAAAGATCGAGATTAATTTCTTCCACTCTTAATAAAAAAATAACAAAAAGAGGTATGATCAAATGATGAGCTGTTGCTGTCGGTTCTTTCCTGTCTAGGCCTGCTCGTCGCCTCTTCCCATCATTGCGTCTGACTTTTGGTCCAACTTTGTTTTTGTTTTCTTTTATCAAATGTTATTCACTTTTTTTTCCCCCCCTTTTTAACAAAACGTTTAGAAAGGTCCTTTCTATAGGTGACCTGGATTCTGAAAATTTATAGCATAATTGATAATTTTATTATCATGAATATACATGCATATACAATAAAAATTAAATTATACCTGACTTCCTCGCAACATCTATAGCTCCCCTTTCTTTGAGAACTTGATTCATGTTATATATATGTTATATATGTATGTATGTTAACATAGAAGACTTCTTTCTTTCTCATAAGTAATGAAAGTATTATAGCTCATTGGATTAATCCTAATATTTATAGGATAAGGATACAGATATCTTTTTATGACATCTTCCTAAGACGAACAATTTATTGTACTGTCTTATAGTGTATTCATAAAGCCCATACCTAAGCCCATACCGCTATAAGGTACATCAAATAGTCCAATAATATAAATGGCGATCGCTAGCCATAATGGGCTTACACAAATTGTTTCATTAATTTGACATTCATTTAATCCAGATTTTAATTAAAGAATGACTATGCTACTTCATAAAATGGAAAGATTTTAATATTTTCCCACTTGGACAGCATATGTCATGATTTTTAGAAAAATATTTCTTCGGATTAAATAACATAAAATATGGCCACAATAAAGAATATCAAATGTGAGTCAAGCAAAATAGGTCCAAAAGCGATTATAAGTATCAATGATGTAGAATATCATATCCAAGAGATATATAGAATGACATACATATCAAAGTACAAATAATCTCGTAACTAAAACAACATAGTATGAAAGTATTATGCGAAAAATGCATGGCAAAAAGTAATCAACATGCTAACTACTAAATGATCTAAGTTTCCACTTAAGATGCAATGCTTCATATAAAATTCACTAAAATTATTGGGTCAGTATAACCCAGAAACAATTCTATAAATAAATATAAATGCGCACATAATAACAATATATGTAAAAAATAATAATGCATACTATTATTAAGAACAATGTAACATAAGTCTTGTAGTTGCAACTATAACAATATCATAAATGCCCAACAATCTAAAACATAAAAAAACTTAACTATTCTCATATGGGCTACATGTTTCCAAACAAACTTTGAAACTAAGCCTTCAGTTAGTGCATCAACAATCATATAATCTGTGGTGATATATTCTATGTGAGTCTGAAACTTACAAATTTTCTCTCTAACATATAAATATTTTATGTCAATATGCTTTGAACATGAAGAGCTTTTGTTGTTATTAGAGAACCACATAGTAACAGAGTTATCACAATATATGGTTAGGACGTTGAAATAGACTCAACAATATAAAGCTAAAATAAAATTACATAACCATAGAGCTTATCATTATAGTATGCCACATACTTTGCCTCTATTGTAAAGGTAGTTTTGAGTATTTTCTTAACACTTTTTAATGAAACAACTCCTCCTACTATTATAAACACATATCAAGAAGAAGTAGATCTCTTATCATTTGAACAACCTTTATAATCAGCATTAGAATATCTAACTATCTTAAGATGATTAAATCACCTATAGGTGAACATGTAGCTTTTAGTGCCCTTAAATCTCTCATAACCTTCTTTACAACTTTCCAATGATTCAATATAGGATCACTTAAGTATCTCAAAGTAGCAATATGGGGATGTGTGCACATCTAAGCAAGCATACATTAAGCTATCAATGATTGATGCATATGGGACCTCTCTCATATGATTTTTTTCTTTTTTAATTTGACGACATTGGATCTTTAAAAGCTTTTTTCACCTTTTAGAACTGGTGCTGGTGCTGTTGTAGAGGAGCGAGATTGCATGTTAAACTTATCAAGAATTCTTTAAGTATAGATCTTCTAAAATAAGTCAAGAACACTTTCATAATGTATATGTATTCCTAAAATAGCAGTCTTTGAGAACCATTTAATAGCGGTCTTTGAATTACTCTCTACAAAAATATAAGAAACTCGAAGCTTAGTAACGGTATAAATCAACCTTTTTCATGGTTCTTTCTATTCCACCATAGAGATGATGGCATCAACCAACACAGGATGCTTCTCGATGCTTCTCCTAGGTCTTCCTCTAGCAATAAAATAACGGTTCAGTGCATTAACGAGGCGAAGGCTCATGGGATGGTGTACTAATTGCACAATAGGAGCGAGAGGTTTCATTTTATATCAAAGCCCCAAGTAGGCCGCTTGATAGTGCAAGCAAATAAATAATTTTAATTAAAATAAATAAATTCAAAATAATATTTATATTATTTTAAATTTATTTATTTATTTAATTTCAGTTCAGATAAATGTAAAGCGGTGATCCGGATTATTTATCAATTATTAGCCATCTTTTTTTTTTTTTTTAAGTCTCAACGCGACGTGCAAGGAGGAGAGCCACGTAACCGACGCTAAAACTACTACTTGGTCTTAAATGGCGGGCGAGGGGCATCATCACAGAATTATGCCGCTATCGAATTCTTCGGCAGATTCCACCCTTAAACTGCGACAGCATGTGGTGGGCCTCTTGCGACAGTGAAAAGATACCAAACTTTTTGCGTTTTCGAGGTGGGTGTACCAAGGATTTACCACATTATTTGTACTAAAAAATCTAAGGCCAAATCGTGCCCACGCTCGCCGGCAAGCGTATCGGACCCACTCGAGCACGCAAAGGAGTCAAGATTGCGCTTGGCATTCCGGCCAAATCGTACGTTCTGACTTTAATGTGTTGTTATAAACGGTCCCATCCATGGGATCTCTTAGTCTAATCAACATGTAATGGAAAAGGGTTTTAATACCAACCACGGTTTTCTTGGGTTATGGACCTGCCCATCGATTGTTAATCCAAAACAATGGTACATACCATATCATGATTCTTCCTCGATGACTAAGAAAAAGTAAGATACTTTGTTGCCTCCTTTGTGGGAGCCAGAGATTAGCTTTAGGTTTAATCTCAGGACCAACAAAAATGTAAAACCCACGATAATAGAATTTCAAATAGGCAGACCCCCAAGATTGCATGTTGTATGTTTTTATTGAACTTAGTTGAGCAAAATTTCTGTTAGTGTAATAGCATGTGTCCATTTTGAATGGCTTGGAACCCTCAAAATTTTCATGGAAGCTTAGCGGCTTAAAACCAAGTCTTAATCAAGGTCGCTTCAACTTTTGGAGTTCAAATTCCTGCCTAAACAAAGATGAGTCAAGATCCTTTAGGATACTATTTAAGCAACTGACCATATCAATTATTCCATCCTTCCCTTTATTGAACTAGGAAATATTTAAGGTTTGCTTGAAATTAGACTTGAGTAGTGCTTCAAAAAGATCATGATGCATTGCTTGATTTTAGATTCTAATCCAATCAATTAATCAAACGAGCCTCGGGCCTATGAAAATGATTTTAGACCTACTAGATTATTCAAATTAAATCAAGACCAAGCGCTACCCAGACTTAATTCAAAATATTGGGATTGGTTGAAACTAAGTTAAGGCAGATCGGGCCTATCATTGAAGTCAAGCAATTAGTTATCCTTTTATAGCTAACAATGTATAATTGACAATCAAATATAAACTCAATAAAATCTCTAAAAACATAATTGAAATACAAAATTTTATTAAAAATTAATTTCATCTAAGAAAATAATCATTATTTATGTGCAGGCTTACAAACTATAATTCAAAAAATAAATAGCTGATATTATTTAAGAGCACTTTAAATAAAATTTCATTAAAACAAATAATGAATGCTTTGATATATGTGAGAGAAGATGTGATTAAGGGGATGAAAAGAGAAGGATTAGTTTAGATAAAGGTTTATTTGATGAATTGAAAAAGATACGTGTGGAAATGAAAACTGGGATTTCATATGATTTAAGATTTTGGGTCCGTGCAGAATCAAGTATATGCTTTGTTTATCTAAATTAGAACTAGATGCCATATGGACTGAATTACATTAGAAATTACCCATTGTAAATCTGACCTAGCTTTTAATTGAAATATTTTAGCTTATTTATTACTTTATTATTTTAATAATAGGTTTACTTATCAATTTTTGACCTCGATCCTAATCTAGAGGTCTATATAAATGGATTCTACTTGATAAAATTGAGTTAGGACTTAGTCAAGTCATGGTTGATCCAACCAATCTACAGCCTTAGTTTTGAAATGTAAAAATATGATTGAACTTGCTCCTCTAGATTTGATTTGAGTTTGGCCCGACTTAGAATTAGGCTGAACATAAGTTGCCTGTGAGTTGCTTGACCCAAGTACTAGCATTGGTCCCGTGAGATGTAAAAAGGCAAAATAAAAGCACACATGTTGCTAGTTTATTTTCTGCTTAGTCCCCTTGATTTTCCTCAATCTTATTTGCTTGAGGATCAAGTGGGGTGGAGGCATTAGGGAGCCATATGTTATAACAGCGCAAAATATTTGCTTAGATTTTATTGTTTGCAAATAAAGATAAAGATTGGATTGAGGTATACCAAATGGATCTTTATTATTTACAAAATAATAAATACAATTGAATTGGCACAATTAGATGATTAGACCAACTTGGTTCACACTTTTGTTTGAAATAGAAGCAGGGTACAAGTGGTAAAAGATAAAGACGATAGAGAGATTAAGTTATAGAGGTTACTTCTAACTAAGTTATTACCTATTTCTAAAGATATTTTAAATGTCTTGATTTTTGATTTTAAAGTTAGAATCCTTTTGGATATCATATGTCTTTATATTTATAATGCTCTGACCATAATCATAGTTGCCAACTACTTAGAACTTCCAGCAATGTCTTTTAGTTTTGAGAACCGTTGAAAACTTTCCTTAGTTTAAAATAACTTCTCATGGGCTCTACAATTCAAATTATAACTCCTTGGTCTTCTTTCGATTTAATTGACCAAAAGTCTACAACCATCTTTAGTGACTGAAGGTAAATAATTGCCTTAGCTGATTGAAGGTTAGTAAGTTCTTTGGTATAATATTTTTTTTTAAAACTTTATTTTTAAGAAGGCCAAAATATGATGCCAATAGTTGCGCCCAATATCCCTTGGATTTGGTGGAATTTAAGAGATGTTCCCTTAACCTTTTTCGACCTATCGCTTAATTTCATAGAAAGCAAAGGACAAAATTGATGGATCATATGTCAACGTTATGATATGCCATATCTAAAGTCAACTTGGCATTTATTGGGCTTTTTTATTTTTCAACACATGTCCCTTTGGGCTAGCATTTTAATAACTTTTCCAAGATTTATCATTTATGCAGCAGATTTAGCATCATTTTTTGTCCATCTGTTCTAAAATTCAAAGTGCTTGAAAGTCTTCATCATTATGGTCGAGTAAAGCCTTGTCTCTATTTATTCCTTGTTCATTTTCCTTGCTCTTGATTATTCTCTATTCCTTTACTTCCAACTCTCTCTTGCTTCCCAAAATTGGTCATAGATAAGGACACCTCATCCTTTCCCCCTAAGGAAACTAGCCCTTTTGGACTAGAGACAATTAACCCTAGCTCGCATCTATATGAGGATGTAGTGGCTAGGGTAAATATATTCAGACTGTCGTTCCAGGAGACAAGTCTTCAATTTTAAACCTCCGACACCTTCTCCCATTTTAAGGCCATATATTGTATCCAATCCTAGCTTCAAAGTTCTCAAATGGATTCCTTGGGTTGAGAATAAGAAGCTCCTCCTACATGAGCATTTAGACCTTAGTATTTGGTCTAAGAAAACCCTCATTAGGATTTGGCCTTTCTCCAACTCCTGTTTCATAAAGTGGATGTACACATTAGAACCCAAGTGCGCCATGTATGAAAGAATACTAGCATTTTGTCTATGTTAGAGCTTAGCCAAAATTCCATCCCCATAAATGGGAGACTCCTAGGTTGTACCTACTTTTTTAGAGTATGTCTTATGATGTCTTTCTTTTTCCTTCAATCCAATGACCATTAGTTTTAGGGATATTTTTGTCCTAGTAGGATCCTTTCCCATAGGTCTTGCCAAAATAAGTTGCCTATTAGAAAATAAAAATATCCTAAACATTGGTCTAAATAAAGAAACTTAGGCATATAGTACCTTTATAGAGAATAATAGGAAGACTGAAGGGCAGCCACACTAAAAAGAGCACATAACTTTCCTTCTATATAGGCTCTACAAATTTTTGTTTTGTGTCCCAGCTCAATAGATTCATGAAGAGCACTTGCTTTGGGCAACTTATTTAGCTAATGATTAGTTAATAGAACTAGGCCGTTATATTTTTTCCTTCCTATATAGAAGTTTAACGGACTTGGTTTTGATCATTAGGAGGAGAGTGAAAATATGTGAGGTCTCTTGTGGATTCTCTAATTGTAGTTATATTTGTACTTCTTAGAATTAGATTATCATAAAGTAACGATTGAAATTATAAATTCCTATTTTTGGCCTCATGGGCATAAGATTGCCCTTGTCCCATCCATTTCTCTCTTCTTTCAGAAGCCATTTTTTTTTTCTCTAATTTTAGTTATAGGGCTCCTTTGTTCCTTTCTTTCGATGACTGAAGTTTTGGTGATATTATCTTTCACACTTATCTTCATGACCTTGATCCTTTGACTCTGAAGAAGTGAGATAATGTCAAGGATGTGTGGACTCAATACTTGGTCAACGGGACTTGAACTGATCCAGCTCACTAAAAGATGCTAGTTGTGCGGTTTGAAGGTTTATTGTCCCCATTTTTGTGCCAAGTAATTTAGGCTCACACAATTTGTACCTATCTCATCATTTTTATCTTCTAACCTTGATTTCCTTGGCCTAATAAAATTTACCTCTATCAACCAAGTGTCCACAATAGTGGATATCTCCAATATCCTATATGATCAGGTCATATAGGAATTCACTATTTTTGAAGAATGTCTTGCCACCACTGCTAAATTTGATTAGTGGTGAAAAAATTTTGTGAAGTCCTCTTTTTGATAAATTTTGAGAACATTTATAAAGAGCTCACACAATCCATACCTGTCTCATCATTCTTATCTTCCAACCTTGACTTCCTTGGCCTAATAAAATTTACCTCTATCAACCAAGTGTCCACAATAGTGGATATCTCCAATATCCTATATGATCAGGTCATATAAGAATTCACTATTTTTGAAGAATGTCTTGCCACCACTTCTAAATTTGGTTAGTGGTGGAAAAATTTTGTGAAGTCCTCTTTTTAATAAATTTTGAGAATATTTATAAAGAGCTCACACAATCCGTACCTGTCTCACCATTCTTATCTTCCAACCTTGAATTCCTTGGCCTAATAAAATTTACCTCTATCAACCAAGTGTCCACAATAATGGATATCTCCAATATCCTATACGATCAGGTCATATAGGAATTCACTATTTTTGAAGAATGTCTTGCCACCACTGTTGAATTTGATTAGTGGTGGAAAATTTTTGTGAAGTCCTCTTTTTGATAAATTTTGAGAACATTTATAAAGAACAACGAATCCTTATTATCTTAGGTATTTCATGACCTATTCTTTTCTTAATTAAATTATTATTTAATTTATTTAGCTAACCGTTTTAGTGCACAGTTGGAGAACAGGCTAAAATAAGGGATCATGCCAAAGAAGATTGGGGCTCTGATGAGGAGCCTTGGAAATGAAGGAAGCGAAAGATGTGGTTCCTAAGAGGGCGGTTGCTAAAGAGAAAGCCCCTCCTCCCTTTAAAGATGAGGTATGGAAATGATAAATTCCACAAACGAGCTTGATGTATTAGTATATTTAACATTTTTTCTATTTGCAATCTTTTGTAGGTCGAAGCAGTCAGCCCCATGAAGTTGTTGCCATTCCTCCAACCCCTATTTTGGCCACGAGGGAGAGTTTAGTCTTCATAGGCCGAATAGGCTCTACACCTAAGGTTGCTCAAAAGCCTCAGGTTAAAATGGCCAGTTCACCCATCAGGTCTCTACAGGGCAGCTAATCCTGAAGATTTCTCACCTTTGGTAAGTTGATTCCCATTATTTCAATGGTTAAAGTTTCTAAAATATACTAACCCCCTTTTCTATATTATCAGATGGTTAGTCCTTTGGCTCCAACTATCAAGACGGTTGCTACCCCATCTACTAGCGCTTAGTTTGGAGCACATTCTCTCGTAAGTTTTCTCCTTTTTGATTGACAACCGTTTTTGTTCTATGGAGTCTCATGGGGAGGAAGATTCCCAGTCCGAGGACCCCTTCTTCGATGTTAAGGCCTTTCTTTGTGGCCTTGGTTTGGAGATTGTTGCACTTAATGTGTTGCTTTGACCCAAATTAATCAATTGTACTATTTGGAATGCATATTAAATTGTTATAAATGTGGTGAGATACTTCGAGAAGTGGTTCATTAGACTGTTGGCATGGCACATCTTCATCCACAAGGGTTATGAACCGAAGGGCTGTTCATTTCTATCATGCTTCTTGAATGGAATTTGGAGATACCTTGAAAACTTTGGGTCACATGCAAGCATGTGCTTTTCTATCTAGTGTTTGGCATGGTTCCTCCAAAAAGCTAGTGTTTGCCATGAGATGGACAGAAAGCATTCACCACCCCAAGCTATTGGTAATGTAATCTTTGAACTCATCTCCTTTTAGGAGTGTGCATCAAATTTAGATTTTATATTGAAACATATCCCACCACCTAGAGGTTTCTTTTTTATTTGGTTCCCTCGTTTGGGGTCCATTTAGTGGACAAGAAAATAAAAACTTTTTGCATATTATATTATACAAACCTTCTCTTATCATTATTTACAAATGGACCCACATAAACTCTAAATGTGATAAAAGATCTTTCCCAAAATTCAGATCTTCTAATTAACTATGGGCTCCAGTTAAATTAACTAGTGATAGAAAATAATCATTCTACCTTAATTAAGATCAGAGTAAAGGATTTTATTATCACTTTCTTTTCTTGACCACCCCATCTCCACCTTTTATGCCTCCAATAGCGTCCTTTGTGAGTCCAGAAACCACCCCATCTCCATGACCATGATATTCGGCGTAGCATTGTCCACCGAGCTTGTCAAATTTCCCAATAAGGAGTTTAAAAATCAATGGATTTTCCAAAATCTAAGGAGTGGGACTCTCATATACATGTAAATTCACCACTACTCCCCCCTTCCCCCTAAAGAAAATAAATCACTTTTTTCTGATTGAAACTTGAGTATTGCCACCTTGAGCCTCTAAACATCACTCTTTATTATCAAATGGTGAAGCCTACAGTACTTTGATTAACTCTATCAACAACAATTTAAAATGTTGGCATCTTGTTCCTATCAAAAGGATTTTCAAAACAGCCTGGTTAAATACCCTAGCTCAGCATATATTAGCTGAAAATAAAGCTGAACAAAAATTAATATGGTAAAATTTTTGAGCAAATCTACATTTTTGACATCCGGAATCGAGTCAGCTTTTTAACACATCTTAAGTCACTTAAAATAAAGATCATATAAGAAAGTTATGGGAAATTTAATAAACATATATCAGTGTTAGTGAACATCTAAGAAATAATTAAAATGCCATTCTATGCCCCATAATTTAACAATAATTTTTCTAGAATTTTTATCTGAATTTTATAATTTTTTCTTTCGAAAACTCATGCTAGATGAGTTAGAAACCTAAGAGTTAGGAATATATTTTTAAATATTTATTTGGCATTTATGCTTTTAAATTTCTTTAGGAATAGAAATCCTACTAGAAGTAGAAAATCTATTTGTTTTAGGAATTAGTTTATTATAAAAAATGAGAAGCCTATAAGCTTTAAGAAAACTTTTATAAATAGGTTCAAGTAGAAGTCTTTTGATATGAAAAATTCATTCATAAAATTTTTGAAGGTTTTTTTTCTAGCTTAGAGAGATTCGTTGCTTATTAGTGTGCAAGATCTTAATCCCACAAGAAGTGATTAGTGGAAGACCAATAGTTATCGCTTTTAGTGATACATTTTGGAGAGAATCTACTGAATTGATTTGGATCAATATTACTCATGAGTGAGAAGTAAGTGGTGATTTACCTTTTCTTGAGACCTTATACATACATACACACACACATATATATGATAAAATATTGTTACCATGACTGATTCATGGATTTTATGATTGTATGTTTTCTAATTTTAGATGCATATATTATTTTAGAAATCATGCATCTATGTTTGAAAATTGGTCTCAAACCTCTTTTGTGGCTATAGATCGATTCAATATGGATTGTGATTGAATGTGTTTTATTACAAATTTTGGAATCCAATCGATTGTGCTTATAAGAATGCCCTACTAGTGGTGATTGTATATTGATTAATGAGAACTCTGACATAGTACACATAAGGATGCCTTACCAATGGGGATTATACACTGATTAATGAGAACTTGAGCATTGCAGATTGTGCTCATAAGGATGCCCTACTAGTGAGGATTGTCCACTAATTTATGAGATCTCAAGCATAGTCGATTGGTCACGATGATTGATGACAAATTCAATTTATCATTATAAATGATTCAAACAGTTAAGAAATTTTGTATCTTCTCTTCTTTTTGTGTTGAATATGATGACACTATTTATATGCATGATATGCTTATTTTAAATATACTATTTGACTTATCTAGTTAGGGTGATCATTGCTTACTAGGCTATTGAGCTCATTATTCCTTATTATTTCCTTTTAGATCCAAAATAGTAGATTTATAGGGACATTGATGGGGGAGTGTTAGTTGAATGAAAGAAATCTATGATATGTTTTAGGATCAATTTGAATAGACCATGACTGTAATTAATGATGTATTTTTAGATCATTATAAAATATATTTTATACATGATGAATATTAGATTACTTTTTATTTTCATTACTTAAATTTAAGATGATATTATGGTGAATGCCTCTTATATTTATGAAGTCTCACCTTATAGGTATGTGGCGGTTGGCACATCCTTCAATTTGGAATCTTAGGTTGGGGGCGTGACACCTAATGTCATTATGGATGATTGATGGCACAATAAAGTTGTGGATGGATGTGATGCCCTTCTTTAAGGTCTTTTTAGCTACTACCCTTGTTGATGCCTCCTTTCCTCTCAACTTTATTTTGGGGTTCTCAATAGGAAAGTGGGGCGGGTTAGTAGTGGCCATGGCCTTCCTAAGGGCCTGCAACGAGATGATGAATGTGGACTTAGAGGAGATTGCCATGACCTTTAGCTAAAGATCGAAAATGGCATCATAAGGATTGAGGGTTCGGAAGTATTTTTTTAGCAATTGCTTTGATTTAGTTATGGATTCAAGGAATCTAAGAGGGTGGCATCAATGTCACAAGTGATTTTGGTGAAGCATGATTTGTAGATGAAATTAGAGCTGGCAAAGTAATGCAGGTGAGAGAATGACTATCCTATATAGGACCAAAGTGGTATAGCTAAAATAGCACTAAGAGTGGAAGGAAGTGAAGATAAAATTGAATTCAAGAGCTAGAATTAAAATAAGAACAAGTAAAAGTAGAACTAGAAGAAGAAAATAAGAATTTGAAAGAAAGGCATCTAAAAGTAGAAGGGGTAAGTAGAAGGCATCAATATCCCCTTCATTTTAACCTATAGCATTCCACCTCCAATCTTCATAGGGAATTAGTTGAAAAACTCTAGCATCTAACAAATATCTTCTTCTTAAAAGGCCTTGAGCAATGTCTTCCTACACAAGAAAAATTGAGAGAAAATTTAAAAGAATAACTTTATTAACTTCCATTGATGACAAGAGGTTACATGAGGATTCTATTTATAATGCTTTAGGGCCCTTACATTGAAGGAAACTAATGGAATCCCTCAGAATTTTGACTGCAACTCAATCAGTTAACTCCTAAGATAATTATAATATGAAAACTCACTTTAATAGCTTTTAAAAGTCAAATTTTCTTTTGATGGTGAGAAATATATAGATCACTAGATGCCTTCCTGATGGTAATTAATGCACGTTAGAACATCCCTGACCTAGTTTGAGTTGAACTCAAATGGAGACTAAACTCAAGGTGAGATAGTTCATTGTTTGTTAGAAGTAATGGTATGTTAAAAAGTAATGATATTATGATTTTGGCTATCAAAATCCTTTTGACAACATGCTTCTAATTGTCAGTTCACTTTTAATAATTTGGCCATATGTCCTTCATCCAAGGGCTAATTGAGGCCATTCAAGTTGCATTAGGAAGATAACTCTAGGGCTGAAATGGGTTGAGCCAACTAATGACTGGTGTAGTCTCGACTTGATTAGTTTTGATGGTTGGGATCAAAATTTGGATTGATTTGAAAACTAGGTTAAGTTTGGGTTTTGCAAATTTTTAATCCAACCAAACCTAACCTAGCCTCTATATTATTTGTGTCTAGTAGGAACAAAGAAAAAATGTGCCCGACTTGACTCAAATTTGACCTAACTTGAAAATTTGAATTATATAGCTTCTTTCTCATTCTCCTAGATGTCTTTCCTAATTCATTAAGTAAGCCCTCATCTAAATTAATTCCTCTTTTTGATCCAATAACTTCATCTTCTCTCACATACTATCATTTATATATTAAAGTATTTATTTTTTGATGGATACTTTTTACAATATTCTCAAATATATCAATATTTATTCTTTTAAAATTATTATTTTTAAACTTGTTATTTAAGAATGATTATTATTTTGGATAAGTTTTTTGAATGAAAAATCATGTTTAAATATTAATTCTTTAAGTTTTATCTAAAAATTTTGAATGCTTTTACATTTGATTAGTAATTATTATATTTTCAGCTATAAAAGTTTTAATGTGGATATAGCTACTATTGGATACTATATAATAACTTCTATATAAATATGATAACCAATCTCACCTATAGATTTGGGCAACTTTCAAATATTTAGAATGATCTAATTCTTTCTATGTAATACATGATCATCCATTTAGTCATTCTATCCAATAGTGATAGTTACTAACTTTTTCTGGTTCAAAGGATTATGTGTGATGCAATCCTCTTATTGTTTATGACCGTGTGAAGAAGATATACCTATAAAATGCCTAAAACTAATATTTTCAATATGTCAAATGGCCTTTAGGGCATACCATAATTCTCGTACAAGGTTTATAGCAATCAAGTAAAGAAGTTGTTTCCTTTATTGCTATGGAGGGACGTATCTTCAAGTCTATAAGAGGGAAACTAAGATTATCAATGTTGCCTATGAATAATCAAATTACAATTAATTCATCTTAAAATTTTCATAAGAGGATTTTCCCCTTTTCTTGTTGATTTAAGGGCTAGCTCATAGAAGAGAACATAATATATCTTTTCTTATGCCCTTTTTTTGGTTAGATTTCTTGCATTCTTCATGGTATGCTATATCAAACTTATCCAATATCACAAATTACTTTGAGCAAAACTACGACTGCATGAGGACCATGTCACATATTCTCTATCACCATCATTACCATTTTAATATGTGCACTACTAGTAATTTTAGTCTAGTGGCATAGTCATCTCTAACTTTTTTTTTTTTTAAAAAAAAGTGGTACACTTGATTTGGTCACCTATATGTTTAGCTGAGTGCTATCTATCCAAAGTAAAAGAAAAAAAATTTCATAGTGCTTTGTTGTGCATGTCTATTTTACTTATGTTTTACCATAATTTGTATGCTTTTGAACTATCTATCCAAACATTTAAAAATAACTGATTTTCATGTCCAAGAGAATTCATATTGATGGAAAATATTGCTAAGCAAATTATTCTACTTCTATCTTAAATATTTTGTCTCTTAAATGATAAATAAAAATCTTATCAATAATGCATCATACCTATGCTAATTAGATTTGGATGTTAAGTATATGATCTATGTCATGTAGCATAAGGTGGTGCTAGAACGTGGTTTACCCTTTTTGTTCCTTGCTGATCATTAAATTGACTTAAGGTTCAAATTGTATGGCAATGATTTTTACTTAATTTATGTCAAACTCAAAATAATAAGACAAGCTAGTAAATACCTTTTCTATCTTTTGACAAATATTAGACCTTACATCGTGAATAATATGATTTACTATAAATATATCCATGAATTTCTAGAATTTATATAAGTTTCTTTCTTCTTTCTTAAACTTTTCTAACCTGTGAATCTCCATCAATATATCTAATAACTTCTATTGAATGTAAATTAATAATATTTATCTTTAGTGTAGGTTTCTCATTAACATGTCCTATTTATTTTAGTTAGATATTAGTTTTCTATTATATGTTTTACTTATAGTTGACAAGAACTTACTTTAATACTATAATAGAGCATTGTTATATTATATTATGCAAATGTAATATAATATAATACATTATATTATATTATAATAATATTATATTAAATTATTATAAGTGTATTATTAAGATAATATGAAAATAATACAATATTAAAAAACCAAATATATCATTAAGATTAAATATTTGAAATATATAAATTTTAATTAAGAATACTTTATAATAATATTTTTTGATAATATAATCAATTAGACAACTATATAATATCATTATTATCATTTCCTATTATTTAGTGCACTTTTTTAATTTTGTTCATAATAATTCAAAAATGTATTTATTGAATAGCAAAATATTTTTTATTAGAAGCTCTACTGATGAAAACTTTACTACTAAGAGCTTTATAACCAAAAACTCTACTATTTACAACAATGCCAAATAAGGTCATCATCGTTTCTTTTGTCAAAACTCAGTTGGATAATTAAGTTTTTTTTATGGTAGAGAATAACTTTTAGAAAGCATTTCACAAGATGTTTTATTAAAAGCATAGGAAAATAAGTAGGTGAAGACTTCTATAATCGATATTTCTACATAATTCCTAGTTTTTCTTTTAGTTTGCCAACTAATAAAAGATTTTGCTTACTGTACTAATCATTATTTTGTTTCCATTTACTTGGTTTTTTATTTATATATTATCTTTAAAATGTATTTAGATATAGAATTAATTATTCATTCAAAGTCTAAGTTAAATCTTCAGTTTTACAATTTATTTCTTTAATAAACCTTGGTGCATCTTTGCTAAGTTTTTTTTTTTAATAAAAAAGCAATGGATCATGCCAATTTACTTTAGCTATCTAAATTTATTTTATGTTTGATATGATTGTCACACACACATATGTATGCATATATATGTGTGTGTGCATGCATGCATGTGTGTGTAGAAGGCATAAATAGACTAGTGGCAATATGGATGCAACTTGACATTAGGGCTATAGCAATTAGAAGAAAGAATCTAATAACATTAAATTTATTGACCTTACACAAAGTGAATAAAAACATATGACTTCTCAACCATATAGAGTCAATTAAGTCAAATGCGATGTACTTTAAAGCTTTGTCTCCTACTTACAAGGAAATTACTAACATTTATATTAATTAGTGATGGATGTAGTAAGCATCCATCATAATTCGTCTCTACTATTATAAGTTTGAGGAAGGTCAAATATATTTAGCCTTACGAGAGGTTATTTTAGTGTTTCATATTCATAATGCCTAGATCTATTCATCTCCCATCTATGTATGCAAATTATTTGTTAGACCCATTTAAGCATAAATCAATTTATGACTACAACTACTTTTCTCAATCTTAATTTTAGATCCTTGACTTCATTTCGCACAACATATCTTAACATATTGGTGGAATTATTTAGGTCCCTGTATTCAGTGGTAGAATAGGTTTCATAGCATCAAAAAAGATGGCCACAAGATGTAGAATAAATTGAGGACTATGAACGTCGAAGTCTAATAAAAGTTTTGCATTTTTTGATAATGCAAGACCTAAACTTGATGTATCTTTCAAGTATTAGATGCAATGGATATGTGACAATTAGTTTTCTAGCATCCTTGTAAAGGATTTGACTGATATGCATCCAACATTGCATGCAAATTTTGAACAGATTTGAAAGATTACTGTACAAGAAGCATCTTAAGTGATCTTAAATCTTAAATCAGATTTGTACTTTAGCTTAAGATTGTTAAGTGACAGATCATTTTTCTACATTGCATTAAAGAAGTTTCATTTCTACTTGATGGGTGAATAATCCAAGATTCGATGAATTCTGCCCACGCAATGATCAGAAGAGTTGAGCTCACGTTCTCTCTTATCCAATAAATGCATTCCAATGATAGGATGAGTTGAGCTCATGTTATCTTTTTATCTAATAAATGCATTTCTTCGCTCTTGAATCACTATTTCTTACCAAATTATATTTTTTAAGGAAGTGACAGCTTGGAGGAAACAATAAAAAGTTCTCTAAATTATAATAATTCTTCTGTATCAGGGAGATGGGGAGTTCAAATCAAACCGTAGCCTTGATACATAAGTCAGAATCTTATCCAACTTAAAAATTTAAGCCCTTAAGCTTTGGATCCAAACCTTTACATCCATCCCTCTACTTTCCCGTAATTATTTAATATGAGACTGAACCTCATATGTAACTCTCAACAATCTCTCCTTTCATATATGATCCAATTTCAACTCTCTTGGGCCAATCTATCACTCTCCAATTAATTTATGTACCATGTGATTCAACGGCAACCTAAAAGTTATTCTCTCAAAAAGTGCATTTCGTATAGAATTAAAAGGATGAAAAGTTATTTACCTTAGAAAGTAACTTTTCATGTCCTTTTGAGAGTGCTTGGCATAGCATTAATTTCTTTTTTATAGATATAATCACCTCTACTCCCTAAATTGTTAACCTAAGGAAGGGTAGGATAATAGGATGAAGGACAAACTTTTCAAGTGGTAAAAGGTTTCTAGAACATTAGAACTAACAAAATATTAAATTTAATCCTATTATATATATATTAATCCGTTTGCCTTTTTCACCTTTAGATCAATATGGATCACGAATCCCAAAGGTTGAAAAGGTGAAAAAAATGGGATGGCTTCCAGATTTGTATAAATCTAAGGTGGAAATGACGACTGAATCTGGAGTTATGTGTAGCCAAGTCCAAATCATATATTATATATATAGTAATATTTTCATATCTTTTTTGTTAACCTTGTTTCAAACATAATTAATAATTATATTTATAATATTTCACTTTTTATTCATAGACACAATCAAATATGGTTATCAGAAAAACTTTTATTCTCTTAAAATTTATATCAAAAAATATTACTTCTGTAACTTTTCATTCTTTTTTTTTTTTAACCCATATCAAACACACCCTAAGAATTATGTTTCATGTGCTCAAGAGCCCACGTTTTAATTGCACTTTTCCAAGAATTTGCTTTTCACAAAATTAGAGAGTATTTCCAAATTGATCACTCAGGATTGTCAGCCATTGGCTTTAATCCTGGAGAAATAAAAAGTTCAAATCAAACCAAAAGATGACCTTGATATAGTTGTAAGAATCTAGTTTTAACTTAAAAGCTTAGGTTGTTAAGTTTTGGACTCAATCGCTTTATCAATCCATCAACTTCTCACTACATGTGGCACTAAACCTCACCCATGACCCTTATTATGGGTTATTTGAGGCTATATTGGTTAGCTTTTAACTAAACAAATAACCTTGTCTTTTAATAAGAAGGATCAGAACTAGCCTGCATGCAACTGAAAAAAAGCTTGAGACTAGTTTTAACTATCATTCTCCAATATAAATTTGATCAATGAAATTTTATGTGGATCAAGAAGGATTACAAGTATTTAGATTATCAGATGTGTACATTTATCAACAACAATGCGAATCATGAGAATCACTTCGAAGTTTTACCTTTTCTAGTTGTTTCACTCAGGGATTTATGAATCCTTATAAGAAAATGTTTCAGAATGCCTATTGTATGCACGCAAAAAGTCCATCACGCCCACAATTATTTATTGGAGAGCTCCATAATTACCCAATCTCTTGTGTTTGGCAAGGAATTTTGTGAATTACATCAATATTTTCTTGCCAAATGGGAAAATTATTGGTGTACATAGGGAGCTCGGCATTGCTCATCCTTAAATTATACACCTTTGAATAATTGGAAGATGTGTCCATCAGAAGAAAGCTTCGAATCCATATGCGCCTACGTTCCATGGAGCCACTGTTATACCATCCTGCTCGTATGCTCCGAATATGACATCAATGGAACTACTTCACATACCTAATGACCAGCTAAACTTGTTTAATATGTTCTTGGCAGCAATAACATCTAAGGTCATTCATTTCTATTTCCAATACGTTAAACAGGAAAACATATTAAACAAATAATTAAAAATTATTATGAAGATCTGGGACCAGTACCACATTCATGAGTGCCCGCATTAATAATACAGATCAGTATTTTAGTCAAAATAGTAAAGCAATTGTTCCACATGGTCCAGCATTTTGTAAAACAAGGTTATTTTTAATAGTTTGCTGCCATAAAGCACAGCATCAGGAGTGCCTGGTATCGATATGAAGCTATTTTCTAGACCGACATGAAAGTGATGGCTCGATTGTGCAAACATTTATCTTAACATGATTCTCGAAATTATCTCATTAAAAAGAACTGAAAAATATTAAAATTATTTCATTAAAAAGAACTAAAAAACAAAAGATTCTCAAATATTAGCCTTTGAAAAAGGAAGAAGAAAGGCTATATGGTCCAGAAAAGTAATCATATTGATCCCTAATTTAACATGGCATCCTGTGAAAGATCTAATCTTTCCTTGGGTACATGGTAGCCACTCTTGAATGGGCCAAGCCTGGAAAATTAAACTAGTGGAGCCCACCCTCTATGTCTCAATATCAAACTTAGGCCTTGTTTGGTTGAGCTTTTGGAGGACTATGTAACACCCTAAAAATAGTTCCACATTGGATGGAAAAAGAAAGTATTATGTGCTTATAACTCAAATCCACTTGCTACCCATTAACTTCTACTCGAGTTTTTGGGCCATGTGATTTTGGCCGCTACCCTTGTAGCACCGATAATTTGGCTTGGAGGTAGATTCTTACTAGCTTGTGGCGTGCGACGGTGGTAGAGTCCCGCGCTAACAATTCAGCTCGAGATAGATTCTAGCTAACTTGTGATGGTAATACCCTAAGAATAGTCCCACATTAAATGGGAAAGAAATATTTTATGTGCTTATGACTCAAGTTCACCTGCTACCAATTAATTTTCATTCAAGTTTTTGGGCCACGTGGTTTTGACCCGCTAATGGAGTTAATTGAGCTCGCAGGTGAGCTTGGAGCGTTACAACCTGCTAACGGGTTTATTGGGCCAATAGGTGAGCTTAGAGCGTTATAACCTGCTAACGGGTTAATTGGATGAGCAGGTAGGTTTGGAGCATTACAATCTCCTCTCCTTATAATGTGACGTCCTCATCGCATGCCATAAGCTAGTTAAAATCTACCACCATCCTATGGGTAGCCCTTTCCTCATGGCCACCAACTTTCGCACACTCGGATCAACTCTGATACCAATTGTAACACCTCAAAAATAGTCTTACATTAGATAAGAAAAGAAAGTGCTATGTATTTATAACTCAAGTCACTTGCTACCCATTAACTTCCACTTAAGTTTTTGAGCCACGTGGTTTCGGCCTGCTAATGGGTTAATTGGACCAGTAGGTGAGCTTAGGACGTTACAAATGGTATCAGAGCCGACCCGAGTGTGCAGAAGTTAGCGAGCATAAGAAAAGAATTACTCATGGGATGGTGGTAGAATCCCGCCATAGCATAGAGGCACCCTTGTAGCATCAACGACCCGACTCGGAGATAAATTCTAACTAGCTTGTAGCGTGCGACGATAATATTACATTATAAGGAGGGAAGATTGTAACACCCCAAAAATAGTCCCACATTGGATGGAAAAAGAAAGTGTTATGTGTTTATAACTCAAGTCTACTTGCTACCCATTAACTTCCACTTGAGTTTTTGGGCCACATAGTTTCGGCTTGCTAATGGATTAATTGGACTAGTAGGTGGGTTTGGGGCATTTCACCTAAAAGCACTTTAAAGATCTAAAAGTACTTTTTAAGTGATTTGATAGTATTTAATAAAATTTGCAAAGGTGTTTAGTGATTTGATAGTATTTAATAAAATTTGCAAAGGTGTTTTTTAACTCCACCAAAAGCTGTTGACAGCTTTACTTAGGAAAGCTCTAATTTGAAGCTTCTTCCAAAGCTCTACTTGAAACTGCTTATATTAGACTTGAAGGTCACATATTCAAACCAAAAGAACAACAATATTTAATATTATAATATAATAATAATATAATATAACTATAATAATATATTATAATATGATAGAATATATTATATTCAAATATTATTATAATAATATTAAATATATTATTATAATTATAATATATCTCATAGTGTAAAATAAAATAAAATAATATAGTATACATATATAACATTATTATATTATATTATGTAATAATTTTGTAATATTAGTATAATTATATATCATGATATTGTGATATTATACTATTAGATAATATTGATCATAATTTTAATAATATATTATAATATAATTATTAAGTAATAGTAAAATAATATTTTATAATAATTTTACACTTAATTATTATTATATTATTATTTTTTATTATATTATATCATAATATAATAATAATATAATATAATATAATATAATATTATGAGAGTAATTTATAATAATAATTTTAATATGTTAGATAGACAATTTTTATGCAATGTATTTTATTATTTTTATTCTAAAAGTACTTTCTTAGTTTGGTTATCAAATAGACATTAAAGTCTTATAGTATTTTAAAAATATAGTTATTAAATAGCAAATAATTTTTATTTTTAAACACTCTACTACCAAAATTTCTACTTTTGAAAGCTCTATTGTTAACAACTTTAGCAAACAAGGCCTTAATTAACCTACTAAAGATAAATTTAGATGTTTGGCATCACTTTTATTTTTCTATCTTTAAAAATATAATTTTTTTTATTTATAGAATTTTAGAAATATAAATATATTAAGTATAGCTAATTATTTTTAAAAATATGATAATATGGTGGAGGTGAGGATAGTAGTGGTAGAGATAGTGAAGATTCTAGTATTTGTGGAGAAGGTAGCATTGGTACGATAGAGGTGGCAATGATGGCAATGGTAGTTTTGGCAGGTGCACCAATAAATTGACTAAGTTGATGATAATTGAGGTAGTGGTATAGTGGCAGTGATAACGATAATGATGGTGGTAGGGATGTCGAACGTATGATAGAGATGATGATGATGATAGTGTGGTGTATGGTATTAGCAACAACAGAAGTGTGGGTGTCGAAGTGTGGGTGTCGATGATATTATAGAGATGGCAATAATAGTGATAGCGATGGTTGTAATGGTAGTGGCGATGATGCTAGTTATCATGTAGTAGCAATAGCAATAGTGGTAGTATAGGTATTGACAATATGATAGCAATAGTGATAGTGATGGTTGTAATGATGGTGGGGATGATGTTAGTGGTTGTGTAGTGGCAGTAGCAATAGTGGTAGTATAGGTGCTGATGATATGATAGAGATTGTAATGATGGTAATAGTGATATAACAAAAATGATAGTAATAGTAGAAATGATAATTGTGATGGTGACGATTGTAACAATGGTAGTGATGGATATGATGTTGATAGTGGCGGTTAATAATATGAAATTTTTATTTTGAAAATTATTAAAAAGCAACAGTTTCCTTACTTTCATTTTAGATTAATAATTTTTCAAATAAAAATAAAGATAGTAAAGAATAAGTCCATAGTTACAGTAGCTCCCTTGTGGCAGTAATTGGAACTCAAAATCTTTGAACTGCTATTTCCATGGTAGAATTAGGGGCAGCGGAAGGCCTCTTGCATGCAATTATGGTGCTTAAAGCAACTAGAGTGATGTTTGTTGGCTGACTTGACACTGGATGCCAGATCATGCGTCCATGTCGACGCCCTGACATGGATCACCACCTCATGTGGGCTCCCTTTCAAAATAGAGAAGACTCTATTTATTAGTGTATGGAAAAATGGAGGAAAGCAAGCTGTCTCTCACCTTCTCCCAAATTCTTGGCGACCCTTCCCTCTTTGGCACTGTAGCCTGGGGTGTGAGCCTTTAGAGACTCTGGTAGCCTCCTGCACCAGTCGACGAGCTCCTCCTCGCTTCCGCCATCAAATGGAGGTTAGTCCCCATTCACCCTTTCAATTGGTATTAGAGCCAGTGACCATCACCCTGTTCTTCATTATCCTTAGCATGGTTCTTGCCGAAGGTCGTCAAAGGAGGCAACGGAGAAGGGCACGATGGCCGGCCTGCTTCCCACTGTGGTCGAGTGAGTTGCAGCTGATGCCCTCCCTCTTAGCAATGGAGAGGGGTCATCAAACCCCAAATGGATGCTGGTGCCACCCTTGCCAGCCACCGAAGAGGCCTCCAAGCCTCTCCCCCAGTCGTCGGTGGCCAAAAAAGCTCCAACCCCCCTCCCCCGCACAATACGGGGAGGGGCTGTTGAGTTTACGGATGGCATCATTCATAAATTCAATGAAAAACAAGCCCTATTTACTAAAAAAAATATTTGGGGGGGGGGGCGCCGAGGGGAGGGGTTAAGTGTGCTAACATGGCAACCATGCAAGCTAAGTACTGACGAGGTATCACGTAACATTGTCTTGAGTCACGTCTA
This sequence comes from Metroxylon sagu, assembly GCA_017589505.3. NCBI lineage: Eukaryota > Viridiplantae > Streptophyta > Magnoliopsida > Arecales > Arecaceae > Metroxylon > Metroxylon sagu. The sequence goes on from JACVBY030000565.1 coordinate 181,653, forward strand.
TGCTGACGTGGTTGTGCCATATGTCATGTTAACATGGCACTGATGTAGCACCACATAGGCTAACAATGCTGACATGGCTGCCTATGTTGATGTATCATGCTGATGTGGCACCTGGCTAACGTGGCATGGAAGGGTCCAATTGATGTAGCTGCTTACATTGCAGTTTATGTATCACAATAATGCAGCACTGGCGTATACTGACGCAGCATTGCACATGAAATTTTATTTTTTTTTGTTTTCTATTTTTTAAAATTATTTAAAAAATTCTAAAAAATTACAAAAAATCTTTAAAAATCCAAAAATATGACAAAAAATTGCAGAAAATTACAGAAATATCAGAAAAATTTATAAAAATTATAAAAAAAATTATTGAAGATTTTCTAGATATGGTATGATGGTCTATGCTTAGTGTATGGACAATATTGGTGTAACATTGCATGCTTTTTTCTATGAAAATTTTTCTGTTAGCATAATTATTTATGCTTAGTATATAGTTATAGTTTATGCATGCTTCTACATGTTGTTTCTTCTGACATAATTATTTATGCTTAATGCATGAAGGCTATTTATGTCATTTATTTCTTTGTTTATGGGCATATTTATTTATATTTAGTACATAGGTATTGTGTATACCAATTTTTTATGTCTTTTGTTGATATGAATTTTTATGTTTGGTGTAGCATGTGGATTAATTTCAGCCTATGTAGGCTATATGGATTTGTTTCAACTTGTATTAGTTTTATGGACATTAGAGATGAGTTCTCAGGAAAATTATTGGATTACATATTCTATCTTATTAAATGGGTGATGATTATGAGCTTAGCAAAATTCTTGACCCCATTTATAAATATGAATATTTAAAATCTGATTATTTTTTATTGATATTAAAATACACTGATTTATGTGCCTGATATCCAAAACTTATTTGACTGAATGCAGTGATGGCCTCTAGATCTATAATAGCTGACCTTAATAGAGGTAAAAAGCTAGATTGATAGAATTATGATATATGGCATATGAAGATCCAGTATTTGCTAAATGAGTTAGAAGTCTTAGAAACTTTGACTATTAGTATGACATTGCCAGAGCCTGGCACTTCTACATAGCACTGCTGCAACCAGGAGGTTTATGAAAACTGGGTGAAGAAGGATCGTTGTGCGTGCTTTACTATGCTGAGCAGCATATACAATGATTTAATCAGAGATTTTGAGAGTTTTCTGATAGTCTAGGCTATATGGAATCAACTCAAGATTAGGTTTAGACAGACCTCAGCGATGATGCTACCTGCCTTGAACTTGGAATTTATGCAGTATACCAGGAATCCAAATCATTGGAAAGAAATAAAGAGGATCTTCTGTTATCTTCATAGTACTTCTAATCTTGTCTTATGTTATTATGAAAGGGACTAGAGATTAAAGGGCTATTATGATTTTGACTGGGCTGATGATAGAGACGAGCATAGGTCCACATTAAGATATGTGTTGATCTTTAAAGGTAGAACTGTCTCTTAGTGCAGCAAGAAACAAAGCTGCACTATTCGTCCACAATAGAAGCCGAGTATATTGCTTGATTGGCTGCTGTCCAGGAGATTGTGTGGCTAAGGAGGTTCTCAAGATGACTCGAGATATCAGCTAGTGCACATAAGGCTATTCAGATATATTCTAATAGATATGTTCTAATAGCATGACGGCATTATAGTATGCCAAGGATTCTAAGTATCATAGTGGGTCAAGCAAAGCGAAGTTGCCCTTATGCATATCCCTATTAGCGGGATGCTGGCTAATCCATTGACTAAGTCCACTGCTAAAAATGTGCTTCAGGCTTATATGAGGAGTCTAGGTCTGCATAGAGTCTGATAGACTGGGATGTGCTCTAGGCTCATGCGAGGAGCCTGGGTTTGTATAGTGTTTAGCAGACAAGGACTGTGTGTTATGGACATAATGAAAATGAAAAGCTTATTTTCATTATTTTATGATGCATTTCATAGATATGATAGCATAAGGCATATGCATGTATAAATGTCATAGGCTTAGATCAACCTACTCACACGGGTGATTGCCCCGACACTTTTGTGGTGAGCAAAATGAGACTAGAGTGGCCATAATAGATGCTTAAGTAGTAATATTTTGAAAAATGCCTATGTTGCATTGAGCATGAAAAATGCATGAGTTGCATAGAATACTGCATAAATTGCAAAAGAATTTCATGTTATTCAATTACACAAATTGCAAGAAAGTCGCCTTAGGATTGAGATGAGATTCAGAGGAATCGGATATGGAGTATATATATCAATTGTCCATAAATCTATATCAAGTTTGAAGTATCCGAATGAGAGCATATGTATATATACTCGAGTTGGACATTTTTCTAATGTTTAGACTTAGGTTTGTATGATGTTTGAGTTTGACATGTCCCATTGAGTGGGAGCTCCATCATAACATGCATTATGTTACATGTACTGAAGTCGACCTAATAGGAGATGACATAATAAATTCTCTCTCTATTACTGTGTGAGCCCTATAATTATGCGGTATCCTTGGATTTAAACCTGCATCATGAAGTTGGAGTGCAGGATAACTTTTTTAGCTTTGTCATCCAGGGTCATGACTAATACAGCCATATTAGACAATACTAGAAAGTTTATTGGATAAAGATGGATTGATATAAGTGTTCAAGAAAGATTATTCGTAATCATACCTTGAGTTTGTGATCCATTGCTTGAGCAATTATATATATATGTTGTATATAATCATGGACACAAATATATGACTTAGTGATGACAAATACTACTCAGAGTTGAGTTTTTTAAGGGGTTAGAATACTTGATCAGGTGTGATCAAATTTTTTAGGATACAAATGAGATTGGATTAATTATGTATTGCGTTAATTATATATTGACTTAATGTAGCACTCTTACTGCATATTACACTACATGTGAGTTTTGTCGGATTGCACGTCCCATTGCACTGAATGAGGAGAGAGGTAAAATAAGGTTGTAAGCATAGTTTCTACATGGACAATGAAAAATTGTTGCTGACCTAGCAAGTGCTAAGTCTTGCATCCATGCCGATGCGCTGACATGGATCAACATTTTTGGGTGAGGCGGTGGCTGTAAGGCGATGGCCGCCTCATGTAGGCTTCCTTTCAAAGCAGAGAAGACTTTGTTTACGGGTGTGTGAAAAAATAAAGGAAAGCAAGCTATCTCCCACTTCTTTCTGATTCTCCAGTGATCTTTCTCTCTTCGGTACCATAGCCTGGGGTGTAAGCCCTTGGAAACTCTAATAGCCTCTTGCACCGATCGATAAACTTCTCATTGCTTCCACCGTCGAACGGAGGTTAACAGCAGTTTACACTTTCAATGTTAAAAGGTGACTTAAAGAATATGGTTACTTGGCTACAAAATTCAAAGACCTATATTATGAGAACCCATTTTCTTCTACTAAATTCACGAAGGGCCCTTGTTCATGTTCGACTTAGGTTGATGTCAAACATGTTTATTGGAACATGAACGGCGCAGTCAAATGGATGATCATTTTTATTGCCAATCATTCAAATAATACTCAGCGGGAGCATCATAATGATGTTTCTTGTAGCTTGATCTTTCGTAGCATCTGACATGCATTTAATGGTATACTATACCCATTTTATAAAAATAAAAATAAAAATAAAAATAAAAATGATAGTGGGAAATATATTTTTTATCTTCATTTCTCTATTTTTATATTTAAAAATAAAAATAAGAAAGTGCTGCTGAGGTACGTTTTTCTTTTTAAATTTTTAGGTGAGACAATCTTAGATCGCGATGGGTGCGGGCCGACGAGCGGAGGACGGCAGACCTGGCTGCATTCCTCCGCCCGCAAGCAGTGGAGTCTCATACAAAATGAAAGCCCGGCACCGACGCCATGGCTCCCACTGCGAGCCCACCAGCGGTCGCCACGTAATTGTGGGGTCGAATCACGCGGTGCCTGTAGACCAGTTGTCGGCATCTCGCCAGCCAATCACCCATCCGCACCGGCAATTCCAAAACTGTCCCTCCCACGCTCGTCAAATAACGTGCCTTCTGCATTCTATATATTTTCCTCTATAATCTTAATTAGGGAGATAAGAGATAATTAAACAGGGACCCTTCAAGATAAATGGGGGGGTGGGGGGGGGGGGGGGTGGGGGTGGGGGTGGGGGGAGGGAGGGAGGGAGGGAGGGAGAGAGAGAGAGGAGCGACGGATGGTTGCTTCTGGGCTTATGTCCCACTTCTGCTTGATCCCAGAGAGGGGGGAGCGGGGAGGACAGATCTGGCGACCTCTCTTGAGGCTGAGGGTGGGTTTGGGGAGACGGAACCCAGAAAGGATCGTGATTTTGATGATAGAACTAAAAAGGATTTTGGAAGGAAATGGAAAGATAGATGGTAAATCTTCTCTGACCTCCGCTGGTTTGATTTGTTGGGCTGACAGAAGAGAGTGAGCACACGCCGGCGATAGCAGCATGATGGGATGCTGTTCCCGTTGCGTGCTCACTACTCTTTCTGTCAGCTTCCCACGCCGGCTTCATCTTGTGCCTCCTTTTTCTTTTGTCAAAGTTTTTCTCTTTGTTCTTCTCTTTCATTAGTAAAACAAAGAAAATCCTAGTTATCAGTAGATATTTTTTTAAAACATAATTAATTCTTCGAAGGGAGGACCATGCGAGGTGGCAGGCTCCTTCTTATCTCGCCTCTATCGTTGCCTTTATTGCCGTTGTTTTTTTTTTTTTTCCTTTTTTCCCTTCACTCGTTCTGTCAGTCAGCTTTGTCCGGGACGTCTCATCGGGCCAGGAGCGGCCGAGTGGGAGGGTTTTCCGAGGAAAGAGAGGATGTAATTCTGTACAAGATCCCCTCGATGGATTTTTTTTAAATATCTTCTCTTTCTGGTGTTTTGTTTCCAAATCTTAATTTATTATAGGAAAATTGGGGAGAAAATGGAAGGGAAAATTGAAGCGACGGAGCACGGAAGCGCCTTTCGAGAAGAGCCCATCCTCTATCTTTGTCTCTCATCCTCGTTGAAGCGGCCGAAATCGACGGGTGCGGGAGGCGAGGGCCACCATGCGGATCTAACGGAAAACACTGTTGACCAGTCGTCCCTCAAAACCCACCCCCACCCCAACGGGGCCCCCCCCCTCTCTCTCTCTCTCTCTCTCTCTCTCTCTCTCTCTCGTTTCTTCTCCTGTCTTCGCCTTCTTGTCTCTTTGGGCCAGGAGAGAAAATCAAGACATAATAAAGATCTTGGCGAACCTCCGGCCGTCCTCTTCTCTCTCGACGAACGATTGTTAGTTTTTATGCCTTTTTCATCTTGGTTCCTTTTCTTTCTAGATTTTGTTATTTTTCAGTCTGGCCACCGGTCTTGCACTCATTCGGGAAGAACCGCCTCTTGCTTTGTGGCAGAAGCGAAGATGGTGGGACGTGGGGCTGGGGGAGGACGGGTTTACAGTTGCTAATAAAGGAAAGAGGCAGCTTTTGTTGGATTGCTGATCTCACAGGTTCTTTTCCCTCTCACCTGAACCTAGTTTTTTTTTTTCCTGAGTTGGTGGTGGTATTATTGCTCCCGTACGTTATTCCATGGAGCTGTCTGCTCGCTATCTACTCTTGGAAAAGATTTTTGACTGTGGAAATAAAATGGTTGCACTTGCGTTTCTATCATTCTATGGCCCATTCTCCCTTCATTTCCTCTTTCCTTTGTTTCCAGTCCTCTAAAAAAAAAATAAAAATAAAAAGAAAACTGTTACCGAAGAGCTTCTCTATCCTGCTGTTGTTGTTTCATGCCCCACAAAGACTACAGGCTGGCTCCAATTGGAAGTCCAGTAATGTCCACTCTCTTGTGGTCCACTCATTTTTTTTTGTTTCTCTTTGATTTGCAGAAGAAGGGAATGATTCAGTGGAAGACCTGGAGGGGAGGGGACCCTTTTAAACGATGTGGATGATCCCGTGAGGTAGCCTCTGGGATCTGTGCAGGTAGGGGAACATCTTCCCTCCTTTCCCCTTCCATACTATTAGCTTTCCTTCTGGCACTAAAATCATTATCATCCGCATCTGTTCTTTTGTTATAAGGTAGAAAAAGATGTGATTACATGAAGATTTTCTGGCATTATTAGGGCTTTACTGCTGTTTTCATTGAAGTTATAGAGGCGAGCGAGAGGTTCGATGCAATGGGAGGTAAGGACCTTATAGAAGTTTGCAAAGGCACAACCATAGGTGGTATTAGCCATAGACATCGTGTTTGTGCGATTGGGGAACAAAAATGAGACCTGTATTCCCATTGAGGAGTAGAAGTTTTACAGCATATGAGTTTGGTAGCTGCAATGCGTAAAGTTCCAGTAGGTAAACGGTACTGAGATACTGCCACGATTCCACACAGCGGCAGAAAATATAAGTATTAAATTAATGTTTGCAACCGACATGGTGGAGCTTTATAGCTTTTGTTTTGCAGTTTATCTCTTTATCATATTGGCAGATATTGGAAATGTGTAGACAGTGGTTTCAAGTTTGCTGAAAAGGACTTTTTTGAGGATTTTAGTCATGCATCTTGAGGGCACTTTGGTGTGTTCCAATTTACAAAGTGTATCACTATCTTAGGTGTAGCCGTGGTCTTTGACCTTCTTCTTAGTAAGTTAACTTTATCTTGGGAATGCAGAATAATGTTAGCAAAGACGAAGTAGAACTAATTGACAACCTGCCTTCTGTGAAATAACTGTTCGAATACTTGTGAAAAAAAAAATTCAAGAAATAAGTAATCCATAATTTAGGCACTTCGGTAATTCTTGACTAGAAAGCATTTATTCCCATGCTATTGGCCATGCGCTCCACCATCTCCCTCGAAAATTGCAAAATGTGGTCCAAATGGAGGAGAAGAAAACAACTAGCTGCCTTAAGTAAGAAAGATATGGACCAACTTATTATGGCTTTTATATGGCACACGTGGAGGAAGAGAGGTGCTAGAACCTTCTTGCAGAAGCAAGCCAAGCAAATCTTGTTTCTTTACCAGATTTTGGGGAGACATCTTTCCCACAGAAGTAGGCCAAACCTCACTTTAAAAAAACATGTAGTATGATTCAATGCTGTGAATTCATTCTCCTTGTAAAAATATTATATACTAATAAAATTCGGTAGGGGAAATATCTTTTTCCCTCATCTTTTCTCAAAAAAAGAAGACTAGAAAGTATTCGAGAATAAAGATAGTGATATTTGGCATATGCTTTGAACTTCATTATTCTTTAAAAGACAGTGAGATTTTTATTATGTCAACAGTGATCCAGATTTACATGAAAGGTTCTAAGCATTTGTACATAGATAGAACGCCAATTTACTCATGACAAGAGATAATTTCTGAGTAAGTTCCATTTCAAACATATGAAAGGTTCACTGGTGTCATACAGTGAAGAAGTTTGATGGTTGAGATCGGTTGCATTGCATATACATGATGTACATTTCATAAATTAGTTTAGTTTGTTTTAGGTGGGTTTTCCTGCATAAGAGGTAAATATAGGAAATTAGGGACGGTGATGGAGCCGTGCATCTCGGTTTGTAATGTTGGATCCCAGACTATTTGGATTCATTGTGGGAAAGGGTACCAGATAGGAGGCTTGCCTTGTTGCTGCTATAATTAACCAATTTATCTTGCATGCGAGAGCAATCTCCATGATGCTGTAAATATGTTACAGGAAATTACCAGATTACAATATAGGAGATCTCTTGCAAACAAATTTTCTAGTCTTTACCGGCAGCTTAAATTGTCAGGGGGAATTTAGTTCCCCAGATATGAATTCGGATCCATTGATGGATTCTCTGGTGGTATTCATTAATATTAACTCCCTCGCTATGTTGAATGACACGTTGATGCATAACTAGAGGTTCAAACTATGAAGAGGTTGGAAAGCCCTAGGTTTCTGACTCCAAATATATCACATCCTATGTTGCTAACTAATTTGAATCTACTATCACTAAGACCTCAACCTTTCTTACTATTTTGAATTTACTATTTATACTTAACCAATATCTCTTCCTTTCTTGTGATTGAGATGAAGAGATTTGGAGATATTGTGGTGAAGCTATATACTATTAATAAAGCATCTCTTTATTTTCTGTCCAAGGGTCATAGGACTCAAATTAGGAAAAATGATGAATCAGCATACTCTTTTTGAGGAGTAGGTTGACTACGGTTGACATGGGATCCACATCTCCACATGCCCCTCCCCACGAAAGAAAAGGAAGAAAGGTGAAAAAAAAAGAGAGATTAAAGACTTGAAGAGGGGAGAGGGGGGGGGGGGGGGGGGGGGCGCGGGGGAGGACAAAAGAGAGATTAAAGACTTGTCTTCGTCTTCAATCTCTTCTCTTCTTTTTATATCTTCCTTGTGGAAATATTATTATCTTTTCACTTAACAAGTGCTGATATATCATATAATTATTCATTCTATATATGGCAAATATAGCTTTTCTGGTTTTTTCGTCTTCTAGGTCTCTTCTCCAACTCAGCTTAAAAAGCAATTTCTCATCTTTTCTATTAGAACACTGTTTAAAATTTTCTGAGTTACTATTGGTATTCATCTTCTCACACTATATATCTCGTCTCTCATCTTACTTTGACTGCAGTATCTATAAGATTTATCTCATTTCCACCCAAGAGAATAACCATCAACAATTTATCTGATCTTGTTCTCGTTGCAGACCATAGTATATTTTACTTTGTGCAAGAAGAAATTAACGGTGTATATCATGTAGATCTTGACATTCTAACATCCTTTAATTTTTGCCATCTTGACATTTAAAATTATGGTGTTGGGATTGATGAACCACTATCAGCTGAACCTTCTTTTGCTTATTTCTGTTTGGAAAGTTATCATGCTTTGCTCTCTGCTTCCCCCCTTGAACACCCTTCTCTTGTTTTAATTCACCTAGTGTCAAATAGAAAAGTCTCCACTGTTATGTGGCCAGTCACTAATCTTTGTCAAGCTCCATCCATGAAGCCAGTGCTTCCAATCTTGTAACTATGATCTGATACTTGGACACTTTCCAAAACTATATAGACATAAACAGTTTATTTTGTGTAACCAGCGAAGCTATAACCTCTTTACTTTCAGCTTATTTCACGATGGAGTGGCAATCTGTTCATTGTCCTCGTTTTCTAGTGAGAAAGAGGGATTTTGCAAAACCTGATACCATTTATTAATATAATGTAGACGTTTCTTAGGCCACATGTACGCTAAAGAGTTGAATTTGACTGCACTAGCCTGTGTAATATGTTGTTCTTTAAGCTTTATCTGTGCTTGATCTCGGGTTTTGTCCCGACATATTACTACCCATAAATGTACGGTGTCCCATGGTCGATCTTTACTTGTCAGCATTAGAAACCCACTCAATCCAAAGATGTCCATGTCTTCAGTTTGGTATTAAGTTGTTAGTGATCTCTTCAATTAATTATTATTGTCTATGTTTCACCATGTCAAGAAATTTTGTTTCCTTATTGTTTTTAAAAGTTGGCTCATGAAACCCATTGTAAATGAAATGTCGGCTCTTCAAGTGAATTGAACTCTAGTAAAATGCATCGTGTGTAACTGTTTGATCTCTTCTGCTCTACTTGATTTAGGGGAAAAAAGCTTATTTTCACAAATCACCACCGTATTTCCACAACTGTAGTGTCCGATGATCAGTCTTCTATTAAATGATGATGAAGCCCAGTCAGCATTAGAAAAACTCTCAATTTGAAGATGTCCATGTCCTCACTATGGTATATCTTGTCCAGGAGATCTCTTAAAATATTGAAATATGTCAAGAGATAGCTTCCTTAGTGTTTGCATAACTGACTAATGAATCCAACTGCGATTGCAATGTTAGGTTTTGATCATCAAAAGAATTAGAGGTGACTTAGATCATCATTGACTTTTTAACTTGGGATCCATTGGAGTATTTAAAGCCTTTCCTCCAAGATAAACTTTAACTGATAAATTATTCCAGATTTATTGTTTTATAAAGATATATTTAATTGTTTATTGGGGCAACTTTGAGTCCCAAAAGAATGTTTCATAACTTGGTTGTTGTTCACCATAGAGCCATCTCTAGGTATAATGATGTTATTTGTGAACATCACCAAACTGATGTGATTGGTTTTGTACAATCAAAACTGTGATGAGACAGAATTTGAGGCATTTTGGTATCAATCAGAACCAGGATTGATTCTGTTTTAATTTAATTACTTAAAACTTATTTTGGTGGTCAAATTTATTGTCTATATGGAAACTTGGGAGTTCTGAGTAGATTTAGAAGCAAAAAAACCATCCCTTTGCAAGTCAGCATTTTTTCATGTTTACGTTTTGATATCATGAGGTTTGATATTCTTAAATTCTATGATATAGAATTTTGATGTGTTTCAGAGGAATGGCATATAGATGAAAGAAATGTTTGACTCTTCGTAATACTTTATTGTCTCAGCCCATACTTCAAACATGAATTAAAATATTGCGCCAAGCTACCTCCTCATTTTTTTTATTCTTTTTTATTTTCTCCTTTTCTATTTCTTTTTTTTATAAGCCATTTTGCTAAAGTTTAATTTCAAAACTTATCGAACGATGTGTTAGTGGCTTCTTTTAAGCATAAATAATTTTTTAAAGCTCATACTTATCAATTTGTTTCCCGCTCTTGCAAAACCTTGTGGTTTTTTTTAAAAAACTTCTTTATGTAAACCTCTTCTAAATCATTATTGAGGACATCATTGACATCATGTTGTTATGGTGAATGGTTTAAGGTTAGTGGCAGTAAAATTAATAGGTTTAGCTAAATTAAATATTGGCATTAGAAAGGAAGACATCCACCATGTTGATATCCCAATCCAAAAAAAAAAAAAAAAAATACAGGCCAGAGTATGGGGTGGAGGTTTGTCGAAGGATCCAATATCGGAGTACTGTCGGATGCAGAAGGTTAGATCTCTATTAGTCGGAGAAGTCAGCACAAAGGACCTAGATCGAATCAAAGGAAGATATCTGAATATGGAAAAGAAGCAAGCATGGATTGGAACGGAGGAAAATAGAACAGAGGAAAGCAGTACACAGAAGGTGATTTTTGGCCTAGTTGGAAGTTTGGTAGGAGTAGATCACCGAGATTTCCAATGGTAATGGTGTCATAGGTGAGTGGAAAAAGGATGGTCTAGCTGAAATTGAAAGATGATTCTCATCCTCCTCGAGTCTGGTTATTCATGATAGGCAATTGTTTCAGATGGGGGGAAGTAGGACATCTAAAAAGAGCCTATAGAAATAGCCTGGTATACGAAAAATGCATTAGGGTTAACCATTCAGAGTGGACCTGCTCAATTGAAAATCTGGAGCTTCACTCTATCACAACCTTAGAGCTTTATTTTATTAAAGTTTTTAAGGCTTGCTCCATCAAAGATTGGAGCTTTACTTCATTAAAAGAAGGAGCTTTACTTCATTAAAGACATTGAGCATTGCTCCATTGAAGCCTTGAAGCCTTACTTCTTCAAAGATAGCTCATTTGAGTCATGTTGATAATAGGTCACTCAACCTGAGCAGCAACCTAAGCATTTTGAAGTTTTGATTCAAGGCAACCATTTTGATGCTATTGAAGAACCAAGAACATTGTTTCATAATTAAAGGAGCATTGCTCAATAATAAGAGCATTACTATCCTAACAATCTTGTAAGGGGTCATTAACTTGAGGTATTGTCAAAATGAAGTATCAAAGCAATGTGAAGAAAATCTATCTAGTTAGGGTTGAAACCCAAAAGGAGAACAAGCATGGAGGCAACAAGGAGGATAAATTCATGAAATTATACTTAAATTATAAAATAATAATAATAATAGTGTCACTTTAGGATATTATAAACCAAAATAAAGATAATAAAAACTTTTCTTTCTTGTATGGATGCATTTGTAATTGCAAGACTAACAAAGACTATGATATCTTAATTAAAAGTTTTTCAGTCTCTAAGATGGAAGTAATTAACAGTGATGCTATATCATTCGACTTGCGCCTAGGTGCCAAGATGGGTGACCTAGGTCCAGCTAGTGGGTTGAGTTGATTTCTGTTCAAAGATGGGTGTCAATGCATGGGACAAATTAGTCTTTTGGACTAGGTAGTCGATGTGGTTGCTTGCCATGCCATCAAGGCATGCCAGTTGGAGAACGAAGGATGCCAGCTTTAAGTGATTGAAGTAAAGGAGGTGATGCAAGCCTCTTGGATCTGTTAGTCTTAAACAACTCTAAGGAAGGGGAAAGTCGCTCTTTATGCATCAAACTAGGAGATGGGTGAAGCTAATCAAGCAAATCCAAACTAGTTAGTGAGGCATCGGAGGCTTGAACTGTAGGAGAGTTTGGACCTCTATCGAACATCCAAGTGGTTGAGCCCTCTTCTATTCCTGATTATCTAGGATTTTATGAGAGTTTAGGGACAGACTTGAATCACTTGAACCAAGATGGCACAACCTAGTATAAGAATTGTTGAACCCTGAGTCTGCTGCTAATCCTTTCAATTTTGATGGCTTGCAGCGATCCTTAGGATCTCAAGCTTTTCAGCTTTTGCCATCTCTAGAGAATGGTTTGCCAGAGAATTAAGAACGTGGTCTGTTGGCTCCAATCAAAGTTCCTTCCACCCATCCATAGTAGTAGAAATAGCAAAAGCATCAGTTTCCCCTAGGCTTTGATAAGGTCCCCCACTTTCATGGAGATGAGAGAATCGGTATCTGAAATGAAGAGTACCCATTTGAAGATTGTTTCAATGGTTAAAATAGCCATTAACAAATTTATTCCTTCTAGGAGGAAGGTGTCACTGCAAACCACTTTTGAGATTCCAACATTGCCTCTTCATGCTGTTCGTCATCATACCTTAATTTAATGGGTGAGAGCATGTAGATTAGGTATACCTGAAAAGGTTGCAAAGGATGTGGTGGAAGCCCTTCTCTAAAGGGAGAGAGAAGGCTGAATTAAAGTCCTTATAATGATCCTCGTACTCTTAATTCGGAGGCTTTCTTCGAAAACCTTTGTGGAGAGTGGTAGGTCTATTGGGGAGATGATTATCATTACTTAGAATGCAAGAGTATTAAGGGAAGCCTCCTAAAGGCATGCGGTCAAGGAGCAGATTATGGATGCCAAATGAGATATGGTTTTGATTTAGAAATCCAAATAAGAATCAATTAGAATCTCCACCACCAGCAATCCTATGGTCAGTTACAGTAACAGGATTTCTAATTAGGTGTTCGAGAATGCCTCAAGATCAGTTAGAGTGATCCTAGTGGGCTAGATTTCTAATATATTTGATTTGCTTACATCAATCATCAAGTCATTTTCAATATTGATGGAGCTATTTCATAAACTTTTGAATGGAAGCATTGTCATCACTTCTGTTTATGACTCGCATTATTGAGCATCTAGAGAAGAATTCTTTGTGGAGTTGGAGGAGATCAAAAGGATACTTTAAGGTGACTTTAATATTATCAGATCCCAGGCTGAAATAAGGGGTAAACCCCAAAGCAGAAGAGATGATATTGCTTTTCTCCTCCTTCATTGATAAATTGTGCCTTATAGACACATATCATGGGAAGAGATTTCACTAAGTTCAATAGAGGAGTGCCCCTCCCACTTGGTCCAATGAGCATCGCTCCCTAGCGCATATATATAGATCATTTTCTCCACTCATTGGAGTAGGAAGACATTTTTCTAACATTCTTTTAGAAAACATTGGCAAATACAATATTTTGTCACATACCCATTGCTTTTGATTGTAACTTAAAATTTGGGGCACTGTAACAACCTAGAATTTTAAAATTTGAAACTTGATGGCTAAATGAAGAGGAGTTGGAAGCTATAGTTTAGGGTACTTGACAAAGCAGAAGAGATCAATAGAATAGTATAGCAGCATAGTTTAATAACCTTAGAAGATTAAGAGTAGCCTTGAGATACTGGATGGGGACAGAAAGACATCCTATGTTCACAAGTTGGACAACGGATGCAAGAGGAGGAATTGGATTGTCCTTGGTAGATGATGATAGTGATGAGTTAAGAAATCAAAAGGAGATTTCTTCGAAGTTGCATGAATTCTTCAAAGGGCTTTTCAATGCTTCCTCTTCTCCTTTAGCCATCATTGGTCAGAATCTTCTATATGGCTAGAACTCGATTAATTTGAGTGCTTTGGTGGAGTTGTTCTCGATGGATGAAGCTAAGGAGGCTCTTTTTTTCCTAGGGTTTCAAGCTTCTGAACCAGATAACTTTTCATTATGCTTCTATCAGAGATTCTGGAATATGCTCAAAGATGATATCATGATACTCTTCCAAGTCTTTCATAGTGGTATTAAAGATGTGTACACTCTAAATTTTGCTTACCCTATCCTAATTCCAAAAAAAGCAAGGCACCCTCTCGGCTCATGATTTGCACCCCATAAGTCTCCGCAATAGCTTATACAAAATTATTGTTATGATTTTAGCCTTTGAATTATCTAGAGTTTTGCATCTATTGGTGGATGAAGCTCATATACTTTTATCAAAGGCAGGTCAATAGTCGAGCATTACTTTATAGCGCAAGAAGTTATATCATATAGTAGGTGATCTCAGATTTCTGAGGTATTATGCAAATTGAACTTTGAGAAAGCATTCAACAGCGTTAACTAAGGCTTTCTAATGGAGTTGTTGGTGACACATGGATCTCCTTGCAATGGACATCATAGATTTTGTCTTTGCTTATCTCAGCTAAAGTTGGAGTTTTGGTAAAGGAGTGCCTAAGTAGATAGAACAAGTGCAGACAGGCTTAGACAAGAAGATCTGCTATCACTTGGAATATTCATTTTAGTTGCAGATGTTCTCATTAGACCCCTAAAATAGGCAAGTTTCGGCAAGAGTCATCAGAGGTTTGGTGACGCTCCTTATTTCTGCGACATGAAGAGTTTATACTTTGTTGATGATTCTCTCCTTTTCTGTACTCTCACCTTCAAAATATTTCAGCATTTAAGATATGACTTTCACAGAAGTTTTGTATCAGTTTGAATGTTGAGGAGGCGGTAGCCTTATCCTTTGTCACCTTACTCAAGTATAAGAGGGAATGCCCTCTGTTCAGTTACTTGGGACTCTCTCTATGTGACAAAAGAATCCTCAAACAGTGTGGTAGCCTCTTATTAAAAAGATTGAGAAAAGATTAGCCTCATGGAAAGCCAAGCTTTTTTTCATTGGAGGTAGATTTTGCCTCATTAACTTGGTCCTTACAATATTCTCATCCTATTTTATGTCAGTTCTCAAATTGCCAAAATGCATGAGTGACAGAATTGATAAGCTAAGTTAAGCCTTTCTTTAGAAAGGAAAAGGGTCGATATGTGGCTTTCATTTTAATTGAGAATCAGTTTGTAGGGATAAAAAAGGAGAGCTAGGCATAACGAATCTCAAAAGCATGATTGCTACTATATTGAATAAATGGGTGTGAATATTCTTGAGTAGACATGATGAGAATTGTTCGTAAAAAGACTTATATCCAGAGCCTATTATTTGAGATGTTATTTTGTAATGTTGGGGAAGAGTAGTATGCAGAAAGCTTCTCTAATTTGAAAGGATATCTGCAGAGATCTTGGTGCTTTCTGGAACTATGCATTATTCAAACTGGTTAATAGAGAGTAAAATTTGGGAGGATAGCTAGGTAGCATCTATCCCACTAGCGTACCTTTTGCAGAGCTGTATAACAAATCTACTAGAAAGTATTTTTCTATATCATGAGTATAGAGCAACAACAAACAATAATGGAGACTTTGTCTCCATCAATCTGTCACTTACTTGAAATTCTTGCAGATCCAGTAACTCCGGTGCTTCCTATTATTCATTTGTCTTTCTTGGGAGGTGGATAGGCTGGTTTGGAAGTTGTGCAGGAATGATAGATATACTATTGATTCCTTTTATAGGTTCATTAATAACAAAGGAATCAAATATCCTTTTTATTTTGCAATATGAAAATTTTTTGCCTAAAAAAAGTAAAGATATTTCTTTGGCTAACCCTTTTTTAGCAAACTTCATGCAAGGAAAAAGAAAAGGATGGTCAGTAATTACTAGGTGCCCACTATTTAGTGTTAATCAGGAGACAGTTAACCTCTTGCTTATCAAATGCCCCTCTTCTCACAAAATATGGAAATTATTTTCCAAATACCTAAGAATGAGTAGATTGCCACCTAACATTATCAAACTTTGGTCTGAATGGTGAAGGAGGAAAATGCTGGTCTATAGGAGAAAAACTTGAGATTGGTTAATTATGCCTTTTGTGGCATATGGAATGAGAGAACACAAGAATCTTTTTTCAGAAAGTTTCCTTTTCCTTAGTTCTTCATAAAATTATTGTTAGTTTCTTTTTGTGAAGCATAGAATAATTTGTAATTCTTTTTCTCCTTTTGTTCCTTCCTTTATGTAAATACCTTTGATTTTAATAAATTTTGGTATAGGGGATCTCTTCCCTTAGTACCAGAATTTATCATTTCCTTCTATGCAAAACCTTTGAAATAATTATTGCATACTCAGTGTTTTATTTTTATTTTTATTTTTTATGTGTTCATCCACATTTACCCCCACCATTTTGTTTTCTTTATGTCATTCGCATGATAATCCAAGCATCAGTTTCATGAAATGCCTTGATCTCCTCTTGCATTGCCATGTTTTAGCCATATTGAGTGGTTTCCTCAGTAAAAGATTTAGCAAAGACAATGAAGATCAAGTGAGGTGAATGCAAATTGAGGATGACAAGTGCCAGAAACTACTATGAGTATCAATAGTGCAGATTGTTTGAGCTGTGCAAATTTTTCTGGTTTTCCATCTAGGAAAATCAGAACATACAAAATTTATCCATTAACCATGATCATAGTCTTACGGTTCTTTCATTTTTGCTTGTACTCTCTTGAATGGGGTTTTCTTTGCAAGATTTGGTGATTTTATATGTCAAAGAGAATAAATGGCCAAGGTGACTTGGTGTTTCTTTGTGGCTCTCTAAGGGTAGTGGGTGGTTATAATTCTTCTCGCTATTCTCTTTCAAGAGTTCATCAAATGGTGGCTGAAAAAAGGACTCGCTTAAAGAACTAATTGACCTTGTCTTTATTCTGCCATTCCATTATTTTATCAAGTACAAGATCAAGATTCTGATGTGCCGTGCAGAATGATTTAATCATTGATTGAAACCCTAGTGATATGTATTTGCTAACATTACATGACTAAACAATTTAGTAGCACCATGAACTTGATTTTTCACTTTTTGAGTAGCATTAAATGAATAAATAATACGAATTGACTTTTCATTGGCTAACATGAACACATTTTATAAAAGCCTTAAAAAAATGACATGAAATCGAAGCATTATCAAGAGAAGTGACATTATGATACATCTCCTTTCAACTTCGATGGTATTTCTTAAATCGATAACCTCCAAATGTAGTATTTATCATAAGCAACAAACTTGGTACTAGACTGATTAGCTTATCATGGCAAATCTCCAAATTGATGACGTCCATTGATTAGGAGCTATGGAATCATTGTCTCTCTGCTTTGATAATAGAGACCTCTATTCTGTTCTCCACTATTCTTCCACTTCATCCTGAAACGCTGTGGTGGGAAAAAACATACTAGTGTATCAAGGTTTACTTAGACTACAGAGGGAGGTGCCAGAAACTCGCCACACGAAAAAATGGGGATAAAATCGAATTATGTTTTCTTTCCTTTTTAAAAGATATAAGATTTCTTTTTTTTCGTTTTTTGAAAAATAGTTATAATTATTTAAATAGGAATTAGTTATGGATTTCAGGAGAGTTAAAGAATATATTGGGGATAAGAAATGTCAGACCGAATTGGATGTATATGTTCTCCTGTTTCAAAATTGCTGTTTTTAATGTAGTGCAGACATCTTGGATGAAGGTTAGGCTTTTCATTGGCTGATTTGATCTTACTTTGTAGTCAATCTTTTAATCCTATGTGAGAAAATATAATATCTAGTTCCTACTTCAGTGCATGGGTTCAGAGATGTTTTCCAGTCTTTGAAATTGTGTTCTGGATTACTTTTGATGGCATCTTGTATTGTGCTTTGTGTTAATGAAAATTTTGCTATCTGTAGATTGTGTAAAAGATCCTACTTATTTCTTTTTTTTATTCTTTCTTAGAGAAAAGTCTAGAAAAGTCCTACTTAAATTAGTAACCCTATCTAGTAATCGATTTTGTTGATGAATAAAAATCTTGATATTGCTTTCTTTCTGTCCATAATTTTTTTTTTTTTTTTTCACTCTTCTATTCTTGGATCAGGATTTAGGCGATGTTGTAAACTGTGGAAATAAACACTTTGGGAGCATGTGTTTATTCCCTGCTGACTTTCTGCATTAAAACTTGAAATGGATGACAATGGATCTGTTGTCTTCTGGGCTTTCTCAATGATTGCAAGAAAATGGCATGCCCAGATTGGGATGAAAGACTTTATCAATATGATGAGCGTGGGATCAATTCAATAAAATATTTAAGAGATGAACCGCTGCTTACCACTATGTTGGAAGTGGTTTGGTGATCAAACATATTAACTTGCGTTGAAGTGGGTAGATTTTTTTGAATTTTATTGAGTTGAAGGATAACTTTTAAACAATTTTGTTTGCAGCCGAGCAATACAAAGGATAACCACCCTGCGGATCAAGGTCAAAAGTGGAAGATCCTGGAGTTTCCACGTTTGATCACTTGATGAAGGACTAGAAAATTAGTCATCAATCTCTTCGGATATCTTGGTTGAAGACCAGCGTGTTTCTAGGCTAAAATTCCCACAAAGATCTGCTAAGATGAATTCTACAGTCAGGCTGTACCAAGAGTAATAGTTATATTTTCCAGATTCTCTAATTGCTATTTCAATATTTTAATGTATCCTTGGCACTTAGTACTTGATTTTACTAGGAGTAATTATAACATAATTAGCATATCTAAACTATTAATATTACACATTTGGCTTGCTTGAAACTTTTTTGCAATGGCCTATGCGAGAGTGCCTGCATATGTTGTCACATAATGTTGAGAGGGCCATATACGATACTAACTTATCATATTTGCCCTATATGTTTACAAAAAGTACAAGGATTTGGCCCATAAATGGCCCAACCGCATATGATAGCTCCATCTATTGTATGTAGTGTTATCTGAGACCAAATATGGTAGTTGCATATAGGGTATATAATGCAAGGAATCGCATATGTATGCTTGGCTGCGTATGTGGCCGTGTGCACCACATTTTGAAACAAAACATTTAATTTTCTTTGCATACACCAATGCATCCTTTTGCGTACGCAACACATACGTTTAGCCATGAAACCAAAATAAACCAACCTAGATCCACTTAGAATTCCATCTTACCTACCATGCATGACACATTCTAGAACTCCAACGTTCTTCCCTGCATGTACTACCTCTCCCCAATTCTCTGTGGACATTAAAAGTTAAATTGCAAATCAAGTAAAAGAAAATTTCTTTTGCATGACATCTCTAACAGCCATTTTTTTTAAAAGAAATCTATGAGGCAAAAATTATGCAAGGTTCTTAAAAACTCATGTGTCGGTCATCTTGATGCATGAATAGGATCAACATTATCTGATTCTTGTGCTTATCTTGGTCGGGATGGTAGGTGGAAAAGAACTTGGAAAGATCAAAGGTTTTCCAAGATCTTGATCGATATTTTATGTTGCTGGAGTTAGAGCACAGTTTTAGGGATAAAAGGTTTTCTTGGTTATTTAGATCTTGATTTTAATCAAATCAGAAATTTCTACCAAATATGGACATTTAAATTAGATTTAATTTGGGTTAGGATTCAATTCCATTCATTGCTTTTAAGTAGCATATCAATTTATGCTAGTATGAAGCCAATTTTGGAAGAAAAGTGATTAATGTATAGCTCATAATGAATAATTGCAATTGGACCACCATTCATGTAGGAGCTCTATATATGCTTGATGGTATGACATGGTAATATGTAGTTATTTATGTGCCTACTTTTATTAATCTGTATGGATTATACTGTACCAAGCTAGCTTAGTAGTGGTAATGCATGGAGGATTGATATATACCCTTAATAAAGAATTGCAATTGGACTACCTTATGTGCATGAGACTATATATGTTAGATAGTGTGAGATGGTAACAAGTAGTTATTTATGCACCAATTTATATAAGTTAGTACTGAGAGTACCATGCCAATGCCAACCTGACCTAATATCGGCATAGCATTAAGGCTCAATATGCTTTTATATTGGCTAATAGATGCCACTATTGTCATCTTGGCTCCAAGGTGATAAAATACCAGTATGGGATCCAATATGGAGACCGGCTTCTATAAGGATGTTGAAATCCAAAAAGTTCTTGCAAAATTATATATCATAGAATTGTCATGATCAAGAATTTAAATCTTGTACGACTGGATGTCTTGATTTCTTTACATAATGGGATACCTTATTGTCTCATCTTATTCTGATGGCTAACCCTATAAAGCATCTTGATAAGCATCACCATCTCTCTACTTTTTTCTTTTCTTTTTATTTTTTATTTCTCTTTGTTCTTATTTTCTTCCTTTCTTTTCTTTTTTTTTTTTTTTGCCTTTGTCTTCCTCTCCCTTTTTTTTTCCTCTTTTGTTTTCTTTTCTTCTTTTCTTTCATTACTTTTTTTTTTCTTTATTTGCTCTTTCTTCTTTTTTTTCTCTAGGTGGGTTTCTTCTTTATTTTGCTTTTCACACAAGATTCGGATGGGACAATTAGGATGCCTCCTATCCCACTTGGATTTAAAACATTAGTCATGATAATTGGTTTAAATATTTTATCACAAATCAAATCTATTGTAGTTAATTATGAGTAAAATTTGTTCAAATTTGAAAAGAAAACCAAAATGCCTAAATTTATTTCCACCATAAAGTTTCAAATCTACAAGCAAACATATTAATGCAAGGCCCCAACTTGTAGCAGATCATCAAGGAAGAGAGATGAAAATTTATTTCTAATGCACAACAACAATAGAAGATATTCATATCTTTTAAAGCCCCAATATTTAGTATATCTTGAAATAAGACTCCAAACATAAGGATTTTCTCCTTAACCTCTCTTTAGTGAGAAGAGGAAAAAGTGAAGGACCGTTCCTTTTTTATTTTTTTTGGAGGGAAGGTGAGGGAAGAAGGTCTCCCACAAATTTAAGATAGATAGAGTTACAAGATTAAAGAGCTAATAGGGTTGAATGAAGGAGATTACAAATAGACCGATAAGAATTCCTCCATTAGTTAAGACAGGTTGGCTTACAAATTGAACATAAAGATGACACTGTGATATCCAATATCGGGGAAGGCTGCTTCTTAAGGAAAATCCTACAGTTTCTCTCCTACCAAATATGCCACATAAATGCCATAACCAATTGCTTCCAACTTTTCTTTTATTTACTCAGGACTTTCCTCCTACTCCATTTCAACCATGAACTAATAATGTTGGTAGGCAGCTGTCTCAACCTAAGATCCTCAGCAAAGGCCTCTAAGATCAATTGAGAAAATTTATGTTTGGTAAATAAGTGATCCATTGATTTATAGGCATCTTTACATAGTCCATGCCCGTTGCCGACATTTCAGCCTTTCTTGGTCAAAATATCTCTAATATACAATTTATTGCGGAGTGCCAACCAAAGAAATATTTTAATCTTCTCAGGAGCGTAGACTTTCCACTCTACTTTGTAAAAGAGTAAACTAACTTCTCAGGGCGATGTGCAAATATAGGCCTTGCAGTTGTGGTATCCATTTCTAAGCTCCACCACTCCTTATTGAGGCAATTGACGAGTGTTTTGTTGCAGCCCAGCCATATAGGTCTTTGAAGAGAGAGGCTAACAAGGTTGGGGTGCCTAGCTATCCTTACAAAATCTGATTCTTTTCTACTTCCAAGGATTAAGGTCATACAATTTCAAAAGGCATTCAATTCCCTACATATATCCTTTTATAACAGTGATACCTTCCATAACTTTGCCTCATCTGTATAATAAAGTAACCTCTCAAGTAGTAGGTTTTACAAATGAGTCTTGACTAAGTAGCATCCGTATCCATCTATCTATTTAAGTACTTTCATGCCCATTTGGCTAACAATACTAAGTTTATATTCTTCAGGTTTCGAATGCCTAACCCCACCTCTTTTATCTTTACAAACAGTTTTCTAGTTCACTAGGCAATGGAAGCCACTATCAGAATCTTTTTACTCTTCCATAGAAAGGCTCTCCTTAGCTTATCAATCCTCTAAATTTCTCAATTTGGGTATCTAAGAATAGACATGCAGTGGGAAGGTAGAATAGAAAGAAATAAATTAACTAAGCATAAACTACCCCAATGGACAAAAGTTGGCTTTTCCATGAGGTAAGCCTCCTATCAATCTTTCTAATTAGAGGCATTCAGCATTGTTTAGGGATTTTTCGATAATAAAGAGACAAACCAAATTATGTGAATGGAAGCTCCCTCTCTTATGGTTAAGTAGGGTAGTGAAAGATTGGGCCACTTCCTCTTTCACCCTCAAATAAATTACAAAGCTCTTATAAAAATTGACTTTAGATCCTGATGCATTCTTAAAGGCGGGGAAAAGAGCTTCAATAGTAAAAAGACTCTTTCTCTACTGCATAGAATAAGAGAACTATCAGTAAAGTGCAAACTCCTTTGATAAGGTCCATAGATCTAGCCTGCTTTAGCAAGTTAGTGAGAACATTAATAACTAGAATGAAGCCCTTGTTCGCATTTTATTGATTTACTCGGCTATCCATCGACTACCATTCCAAAAACCACCAAAGAAAGCAAGGAGAAAATTCACTCCATCCATCGAGATGGAAATCCATGGCCACCAATACTTCTACCAAAAACATCTAGTTGACTCTTATCAAATGCTTTCCAGCTGACTTTGTCAAACACTTTTTAAAAGACTGGTTTGCGAAGGATTCTAGTAGTAGCTGTACACTTGCAGTAAAGTAAGAGCTCATATGTACTTAAAAAATTCTTCACAATAGATCTTCCCTTGTTGAACACAGATTGAGCTTCATCTACTAGAAGAAAAACTTTGCTAGTCTAAAGGTTAAAATCTTGGAGATGATTTTCTATAGGTTAAGGAGGCTTATAGGATGAAGATCTCACATGGAGAGTATACCTTCCTTCTTAGGAATCAAAATAATGTAGGCAAAGTTTAACCTGTGCATGTCCAGAACCTCTGAAAAAATTCTACATAAAAATCATAATGTCATCTTCAAGAAGATCCTAAAATATCTGGAAGAAGAAAGGTGAGAAGCTATTTGGTCCTGGAGCTTTAGTGGCTCTGAGTGCGAAAATAGCCTCTTTTAACTTTGTTGAGAAAAGATCAACTAGGGCAAGTGGTCAAGTCCACCTCCAAGGGTCTGTACAACCTATTCCAATTAATAATGGCAAGGGGGTTGAGGAAGATTCAAAAAGGACATTAATGAACCTGTGAAGCTCCGAAGCAATTTCTTGGGAATTAATTTTCGTTCTTTTCTCATCCACCAAGGTCATGATCCAATTACATTTTTCTGTAACCCAAAGTAATCTTGTTGAAAAAGAGTTGTGTTTCTATCCCCTTCTTTAAGCCAATCTAGCCTAGACCGTTATCTCCATTAGATCTCTTCCTTCTCATAGATGTTTGCCAATGACTCTATTATTTTCCTAATAACCAATTCTATTATGGAAAGATCAAGAGCTTCTTCCTTTCTATCAGGTAAATCTATGTCATGAAGGAGTTTTTGCTTGATTTGTTTATTGGCTCTCATCCTCTTTTTAGGCCATCTTTTCAAAGTTGCTCTGAATCTTTTGAGGTTCTCCACCCAAGCCTCTACATTATTTTCTCTAGCTCCCTTATACTGCACCATGAGTCTTGAACTATGGCATCGACCCCTCCTCAATTATCCATCATGTTTCAAATTTAAAGATTCTGGCTAGACTTGAAGATGCAAAATTAAGACCATAATCCAGATCGATGAGAATATGTTCTAAGTAGCGCTGCACAACACCTTTTGAAAGGATTCTAGAAAAGGATTATCCCATTATAGGGAGAAAAGGAAGTAATCAAGATGAGAAAGAGAAGGCTTCTCCCTTTCATCAGACTAAGTGAAATCCTTGCCCTTTAGCTTCCAATCAATTAAAGACATAGAATTAATATAGGATGCGAAGGCCGAATTGTCTCTCCTACTTTGTGGATTGTCTCTTTGTAACACTCCAAGTCCGTCAGCTGTAATTAACCTGTTAGTGAGCCAAACTATGTGGCCCTAAAAACTCGAATGAAAGTTACTTGATAGTAAGTGAACTTGAGTTATAAGCATTTCAAATTTTTCTTTCTCATCCGATATAGGATTATTGATCGCCACAAGCTAACCAAAATATACCTCGAGCCGGATGCTGCATGGTGGCCCCTACTTGATTGCTACAAGCGAATCAGAATCTATCCCGAGCTGGATCATTGGTGCTGCATGGATG
Organism: Metroxylon sagu; assembly: GCA_017589505.3. Taxonomy (NCBI): domain Eukaryota; kingdom Viridiplantae; phylum Streptophyta; class Magnoliopsida; order Arecales; family Arecaceae; genus Metroxylon; species Metroxylon sagu. Next base: position 206,124 of record JACVBY030000565.1, read on the forward strand.
GCTTCACACGATGATTGATTCTACATGGGTGGCTCCATGCCTGGATGGGATCTACTACCATCATATAAGTAGTCCTTTTCTTCTATCTATAAACTTTTTCACAATTGAATCGACATTTGTAATGCCTTAAATACTTCAAGCCATCTGATCCAATTAACTTATTAGTGTGTCAAAATTATGTGGCCCTAAAATTTCAAGTGAATATTAATTGATAGTATATGAACTTGAGTTATAAGTAGTTCAAATCTTTTTTTTTATTCTATTTTTTAATATTATACTCTTCTATTTGCATGAGACCTGATCACATTGAAATTCGTACCCACCTTGGCTAACTCTTCAAACTTTGTAACGATCACCTTATCCACAAGCAGGAAAATTGGGGTACGCTGGAGCCTTCCACTGAAGGACAACTCCTGCTCTTGCACTGACGCCATCTTCTGAGTCCTCTTGGCGCACCCCCTTTGCGCTGAGAGCCCTAATCCCCAGCATCTTCAACAAACTAGACCGTTTCTCGATCTTTCCCGAAGGGCCCAGGTTCTCCGCATTGGAAACAATTTTCCGGTTTAAAGAGGGGAGCAGCCGTTCCTTTTCGATGCCTTAACGATGCCTTACTATGTCTCTGCAGGACCTTGACTAATGCACAAAATCAGACAGCGCCCCCTTTCTCCAAAGGGAGGATCGAGACGCTTCGGAAAAGGGGGCCAGGTGTACCCTCCTGGAAAGGCCATCCAGAGACACCACTAGCCTTGAGCTTCCTCCTTGCGTTTCTCCTCCATCGACGCTTGAGTGAGCCTTGCCTCCTCGTGCCTCCAAGGAAGTCTCTGCTTCGAAGCCACAACTTTGTTTCCTCGCCTTTGCACCGTCACCCACCCATCGGCTATGCGCTATGTACCACTCCCTTCTCTTCTCCTGCTCCGGTTCTCTATCGGACCGTTGCTGGCCAATTGTGGTCTGGACTCTCAATAAACTAAAAGGGCTGTGCTTAAATGGAGAAATCTAGAAGTTAGTTTGTACTAAAGATCATGCCAATTGCTAGTATCTCATTTATTTACCCTTTTTTTTCACTCTTTATGTGGACGTATTTCTGTGCTCTGCTAGAGTTTTTTTTGAATAAGTGATTGACATAATCATCTCTCATGAGAAAATTATCTTACTCCATGTGTGCAATGGCATGCAAATGGTAATTACATTGCAGCTGGATCAGGTGGCAAAACTGTTAAGGCTTTGGGATGTACAAAGTGGCGAATGTGTACGATATATGACTTCTGGTGATGACGATGGCACCATCATGATGTGGGATCTCTCAAGCGGTCGGTGTGTCTTACCATTAATGGGACACGGCTCCTGCATGGAAGCTCTTGCTTTCAGGTAGTTCGAACTCTTTTTCCTCCTTTATCTTTATCAATTTTTTTCATTCGATTTATAAAAATATAAATTAGATGAATTAGCCATCATATAAAGAGGTTTGTGGTATTGAAATTGATATCGTGCCACCTGTTTTTAAACTGTTTCTGAATATTATCCGCTATCATTGTTTAGCATCATGGTTTAGGGTGGAATTAAGCCGAGCGTTTTGAGAGCCGAAATAAGTGAGTAGGTCAAGTTGTTTAACCTGTCACCCGTAGGCTATGGCAGGTTGGTTGCACCCAGACTCAGAAGTATTTGAAAACCATTAGAACTGCCAATCTAAGTAGTTTGGTTGTTTGAACAGCTTGTGTTGCACAGCAAAAGAGACTATAATCCCAAATTCCCAGTATCCTGTACCAGTCCTCCAGCTCCCCTAACTGTGTTCCATGACTCTGTATGCTTCCCATCACCAATGCAATAGATCAATTTCTCTCTCTGTCCGATGGTTGAAGCCATCGCCAATGTCGGAGGACGCCATGTTGTGGGAGAGGGGTGAGTCCACTGCTGTCGCACCATGGCAGAGAAGTTGGGTGACTGCTGCCGCATCATGGGAAAGGAACTGTGCAACTGCCGCTTTGTAGTGGGAGAGGAGATATGCTAATGCTGCTGGGTCATGGAAGAAAACCCAAAGCAAAATGAATGAGATTCTAGGCTCTGGAATAATAGTGGAAGAGGGAAGAAGGGGAGGAGGTGTTGGAAATTGGAAGATAGAAAGGTGGATAATATTACTAATGGATCATGCTCTTCTTCTCTCCTCTTCCTCTTCTTCTTCTTCTTCTTCTTCTTCTTCCTTTCCTTTGTCTCAAGTTGGAAGAGGTGGTGGGGATTGGGAAAGTGGAATGTGGATATGAATGATAAGGGTTTATATTGAAGAGAAGATACTTCACACTTAATTAGACATGTTATTGTGAGTTCAAGAATTGACAGATATTTTACATTGAATCATATGTTGCTTTCATTTCAGTCTTCTTTGACCTAACCTATTTCTTTAGACTTGACAGATATTTTACATTGAATCATATGTTGCTTTCATTTCAGTCTTCTTTGACCTAACCTATTTCTTTAGACTCTTAGGCATAGTCAGAAGGCCTCTTTAATATATTTTTATTTTGTTGCCAATTGGATCTGCTTCGATGTATAGGTGCAGACTAAAAAGATAAGCATGTGCAGAACACAGACATTGGGATGTATTTGTTTACAAATTTCTTAAGCTAAGAATTTAACGAAGGGTAGAGAATATGTTAGGCTCCTGATTAGGATATTGGTGATGTAAACAAGTGAAATAGTTTAGTCTCATGTTACACAAATAATAGATCTTGTAATGAAGAGGATGACTTGGACCTAGGATGACGGGAGGGAATCGGCAATGTAGAAAAGAATTTGAAGGCACATCCTTTGTTTAGGGCGAGATAGTCGTTATAAGAATCATTGGTGTTTGTACTTAACTGTATAACCAGGATGAATCTTGTTTATAGGTTGTAATAATTATTTCAGTTTGAAAAGCTATCTATCATGCAATATTTGAAGTAAAATGAAATTTGAGGAATTCTTGTCAATGGACGTGTCACTTCCATGATTCATAGCCGGGAATCTCAACTGCTGATCATTATACTTTTTCTCTGACTTTTGATTATTTTATGTTTCAATCACGGTGACCTTATGAAATTGAGGTCAGGGACTGATCTTTACGAGCCTAAAATAACTTGGCCTAAGAGGCTCCATGACGCGGAGACGAAGGAATGAAGCTAACAAGATGCATTGCACTCTATTGATGGTGAGGGGCTTTCTACACAAATGGATTGGTTGGATTCAGTCTCTTCCTTCTTCATCTTTCATCTCTTTCTTAATTAATGCTAAGCCATGCAAATAGATCAAATGTAGGAAAGGCCTTAGTCAGGATGACTCTCTCTCCCTCTCTTTCTTCATTTTGGTTGCTAGCTGAAAAGGTTGAAAATCATCTGTTCTCAAGATCTCATTAAAGAGATTTGCAGCCCACCTTGCTTCAAAAGTATTTCTAGTTTACGCTTTGCTGATGACACCCTTATTTTCTGCATTGCTAAAAAGTCTTCATTGGTATCTCTTAAAGTCATTTTATTGGGATTTAAGGGTGCTATACAGGTCAAAATAAACTTCCATAGGAACTTGGTAATATGCCTCAACTCTAGTGCAATGGAAGAAGTTTTTTTTTGCCTCTATCCTTAATTGTAAGAGGGGTATCCTACTATTCTCTTATCTTGCTCTACCCCTTTGTGATTGAAAACTTTTAAAACAAGCTTGGCTCCCTCTTTTAGAGAGAATGCAATCTTGATTAGCATCTTGGAAAGAAAATTCTCTTGCTAGGAGGAAGGCTCACTTTGGTTAATTCTATGCTCACAACATTGCCATCCTACCATATATCTGTCTTCAAATTGCCAAAATGGGTTTGTAAGAATGATTTCATGAAGAGAGCTTTTCCTTGAAAAGGAAAAGAAGATATCAATAGCTTGAACCATCTGGTAAACTAGGATGCACTATATAAGTTTAAGGAAGGAGGAGGTTTGTGAATTAAAAATATCTATATATTTAATAAAGCTTTACTGGCTAAGTGGTTAATTTCCTTGGATTCTTTTGCCTCTTAGAAAACACTTGTTAATTAGGCTTACTATTCTAAAAGGAAATTTGGCACTAGAGTTAAAAAAATGTCTCCATAGCTTTTTCTTATATTTGGAAAGGTATTACGTAGGGTCTAAGTGGTTTTTGGAATTGCATCACTTTTAAACTCGAAAATAAAAAAGAGATCAAATTTTGGAAAGACTCTTGGTTGGGCCAACTCACTGTACTTATTTCCTGAGCTACATGAAGGTATCATTAAAAAATTCTTCTTATATCTACCCTCTAGAACTAGAGAATGAGAAAATGGGGCATTAAATTATATTGGCCCATCTCTTGAATCCAACATAAGCAACATTTGGATCTTGAAGATCTTCTCTCATCTGTTTGCCCATCCAGAATTATTGATACTCCAGTTTGGAAGATCTCCAATAGAGGTGCATAGTCAATGAGTTTCTTTTATAAATTTTAAAATCAGAGGGGTGTTCTTTGGCCATATTATAAGACTATTTGGAAAGCTGTTGTCCAAAAAATCAAAATTTTTGGTTAATTAGTTCTGCATAATCGACTGCATACAAGCAAAATACCAGCAAAAATGGATCGGCCATCAGTTTTGATTGCTTTTTTTTTTTTTTTTTGTAGTGAGTCATTGGAGATAGCTTCTCACTTCCTTCTATCTTATCCTTTTATCAAAAAATTGTAGTCTTTATTATGTGCCGCCTACACATTAGCTTGAGGCTTCTCAACCTTCATCATCTTTGGACAACTTGCAGAAAAAGATTTATTCGACTCAGATGAGATCAGCTGATTTTGTCAATATGGTAGTAACTATGAAAGGAAAGGAATTTTAGGATCTTCTCCTTTAAGTCCTCATCCCTATCAGCTATTATCCATAACATCATTCTCTCTTCTGATTCCTACAATTGTTTTTCTATTGGTAAGGCAGGAGAAGCCCATGGGCTACTTAAATATTCTTTCAAGACTTGTTGATGACACCCCTCCTGTATATTCTTTTCTATATCTCATAAATAATAGATATCGATAAATGGGGAGCCTGTCTCCCTGGTTCACAGTCATGTAAAGAAAAAAAGATGCGTTGCCTTGATTTATTGATTGTGGAAATGCTATGAAGCCTAAGAATCATAAAGTAATTTGGAGACTACTGATACTGAATGTTTTCTTTCATATCGAGTATGATAACCTCTTTCTCCAAGTGCATGATCACCTATCAATCTTTCAGAAGGCATATTTTGATAATTTGAAAGGTACACAAAGTTCGTTAAACTTTCAAGTCACAGATAGTAACTCAGAAATTTCATTACAAGTGTTTGCGTGATTGATATGGGTTATATTCTCTTTTTGAGTGATGCTCTGATACTCCCCATAGATCTAGTAATAAATTGGTGTTTGCATCCTGGATGTCAGTGCCCTCTCTGGTGAGTAGTAGAATATTATGTGTGCCAATCACTTTTTTCTTCGCAATTTCTGCAAATCTAGTGGCTGTATTTAGAGTATTAATTCCTTTCGTGATCTACTTAGTTGCGAGGGGACCTTTCTTGCTTCTGGGTCTGCCGACTGTACTGTTAAATTATGGGATGTGACTGCCAGCACAAAGGTGCCAAGGCTGCTGGAGAAGATTAATTTACAAACCTACTAATCTTTCATGCATGATGATTGCTTATACTAACAGAAACCATGTCCCATCTTCTGATCAGCAAAGCTAGCAGATGAACCAACTGAAATTATGGACAGCTCTCCCTACCAAATTTACTCCTGTGTACACATTACAGCTCGGAAAAATCCCTTTTTTTCTTCTTTGCCTTTTAGTTTATTTTTATTCTGAAATTTTCTTCCTTATCTTTGTTGTTTACATTAATCAATGATTCTTTATTCCTCTATGCTGACGGCAAATAGTTTATTGTTGGTGGTATATGTAGTGGCATTCTCTAGGAGTAACCTTTTATTTGCTGCTGGTCGACTTTCAAAACGGTTGTGAATGTGCTGTTAAGCTAAAATGAGTGGTCGAGCATAATGGCAAATTAAAGAGCAGATGATGGTCGCACCGACCCCAAGTTCATAATGGTAAATTAAGGAGATCGTGTCCCTTATATTAATTTTATTTTTGAGAAGTAGGACCTACTTTCGTATACAAAACGACAATGACATAACCCACAATCCGTGATATAATTCCAATTTTTTACATCAGGTTTGCTGAAAGAAATGCATGAAGCTTGAATGCAGATCTTGCAAGGCCTAAGTTGATCAGATTTTGGGAAAAATGAACAGCGACACTAGAGGCCTTGCTGTCCGGTAGGTGGAGGGGTTTCGCACGTCAAACAAGAACGAGTACCACAGCTGGTACTGCCTCCGAAAAAAGAGTACCACTGCTAGTACTGCCTCTACTGTCATTGTTTATGAGCTCCCTCAAGTTGTTGACATTGATTTGCGAACATTTATTGCTAAACTCGTTCGTTCTCCTTGTCGTTTCCATTTCTAGACGACCACGAGGCTCCTCTGCGGTGGCTCGGAAGTTCTATCTGCTATTTTAAATTTGTAGAAGTTATAAATTGTACGAGACTGCAGTCATAGGCCAAGAAGCTTTTCGTGAAGTACATTTTTTTTTAATTATTGGTTAAGTGTAATGTAAGTCCTAATCCTACCTGGAGTCCCCTCTACAGTAAGATACAGTAGCTAGGGATCTTACGTTGCCAATCTTTTCTAGTGTCTAGGGATTTTCTAAACCACTAGACATCATGAACTTATAGGAAGAGATTGTTTGGACTCCAAGAGTCGATCTTTCTTTTATATCAAATTCATTAAAAAAAAAAAATCAAGAATCCTAATTAGTTGAGTTGGAATATTCATTGTGTATTAGACATCTGTGATTCTAAGTTTTAATTTCATTATCATCTTGGTTTTGGTTAGGCTCTCTCATCCTAGTTCTAGAAAAATTATAAATAGTCTAGACTTTGAAGCTTTCATCACTTTAAAAAGTATGCACAAATAAGAGGAGGCAGGTGCAGAAGAAGAAAGTCTAGAAATTTTATCTCCAATAAAGAGCAAATATTGCCTGCTACACAAACTGCTAAAGAGCTTCCTACACCTTAAGTGAAAACCTTGAATTATTATGAGGGCCATTATAATTGTTTTGAAAGTTGTTTGTTATGCTATATTTGTTAATGAAAAAATTGGATGGTGATCAATATGGATCTATTGCTATGTTATAACCACTTTTATATAACAAACAAATGGTTGTTATTTAACACGTATACTATTATATAAAATAATATATATTACATTTTTAAGTAAGCTCTGGCATAGATGCAACTTTAAAATCAAAAAATAAAAAATTACAAAGGGCTTATGAAAGCAAAGAGGAGTGATTTATGCGATTCTTTAGGTGATAACAAAAGTAGCCACCAGGTTGCAGCACCATTAACCTCTTTGGATACATGAACAGTCTTAAAAATGATAGGAAAAACTAATTTCTAAATATCTTAGAGCGGAAATGGAGCTTCAATACAATACTAGATTAAATATCTGCTTGATGACAGTTTTTGAATCACCCTCTAATAAAATATGAGAAGCTTGAAGATTAGTAATGATGTAAATCAACTCAATAGATAAATAATTTTTATTTCAGCTTAGATAAATAATTTTAATTTAGAAAGTGGTGATATGGACATTTAATATCATTATTTTTTTAATTATTAGCCATATATTTTTAATCTTGATGTGCTGCGTAAGTTGGCAATGTAACCATCGCTGAAATTATTAATTGATCAAAAATGATTGTTGCGGAAGCTATCGTAATAGAATTATAACATTGCTGAATTCTTGCAATAGATTTTATTATTGAAATATGACAATATTTATTAGGTCTTATGTCTCAGCGAAAAGATAAATGAATATATTTTTTTTTAACTCTATTTTTATATCATAAGAATGATAAATCTTTACGCTTACTGCAACCTTTTTTTTTTTATGCCTATTTTTAATAATATATATAAATTTTTAATAAAAATTATAAAAGTAATAATATAATTAAAAAAATTCTCAGTATACTTAGAAATTTAATTTTTTTTTCTCTTAGATTTCTCACATCCAGGGCTAAACGGTGCCTACGCTCGCTGACAAGCGCACTTGAGTAGGTAAATTAGTCAATTAGCCGGCTAACTGGCATTCCTCCCAAATCGTACATTCTGACTTTAAAGTGAAGTTGAATGTGGTTGCCTTGTCCTCTATTGTTTATTCAAAATAAAGTGATACCTTTAGTGTTTCTACTCTGGAATTTGCGTCGAGTGGCTCCTGGATGAGGAAGAAAAAGTACAGTTCTTTGTTGCCTCTTGCATGGGAGCAAAGCCTAGATTGTCACCATTGGTTGGCTTTAGTTTTAACTACGGGGCTAATACCCACAATATAGAATTTCAAGCAGGCAGTCCCCGCATCTAGGGCTGTGATTCGAGCCGATCAAGCTTGGCCATGGATCTTGGAACTTCAAGACTGAAATGCAAGATCCAAGTTTGCATGTTGTTTGTTTTTATTGAACTTGGTTGGGCAAAATTTTAGTTAATGTAATAATGACCCCATATTGAATGGCTTGGCACCATGAAAATTTGATGCAAAATCACTTCAAGTTTTGGAGTTCAAGTTCCTGCCTATACAAATATGAATGACTTGTTTAAGCAATTGACCGCATCAATTATTCCATCTTTCTCTTTTCCTAAACTAGGGGATATTTAAGCTTTGTTTGAAATTAGGCTTGAGTAGTGTTTCAAAAATATCATGTTGCATTGGAATGTATATTTCTAATTCTTGATTTTAGATCCCAATCCAATCCATTAATCAAATGAGTTGGTTCAAGCCCATAAAAATGATTTTAGATTTAGCAGATCAGTTCAATTAGATCAAGATCCAGTGTAATCCAGATTTAATTCAAAATATTGAATTTGATTGAAACTAAAATAGGTTGGATTAAGCCTATCATTGAAGTCAAGCACTCACCTGACTTTTTATAGCTAATAATGTAATAATTGATAATAAAATAGGAAATCAATAAAAATATTTAAGAATATCAATTTATATATAAAATTTTATTAAAAATAATTTTGATTCAAGAAAATGATCATTCTTTATGTACAAGTTTACAAACTATAATTTAAAAAAATAAATATTCGATATTACATAAGAATACTTAAATAAAATTTCATCAAAACAAACAATGAATGCTTTGATATAATTAAGTGAGCATATATGTGAGAGAAGATGCGATTAAGGAAATGAATAGAGAAGGATGAGGTCAGATAAAGGTTTATTGGATGAATTGAAAAAGATATTTGTAAAGATGGAGAGCAAGATTTTATATGATTCAGGTCCTTGGGCCCATATAAAGTCAAGTATATACTTTGTTTATCCAAATTAGTCATAAATGACACATAGAGTTACATTAGAAATTACAAATCCCATATTTGACCTAGCTTTTAATTGAAATATTTTGGCTTACTTATAACTTTATTATTTTAAATGGATTTGCCTAGCAATTTTTGACCCCGATCTGATCGATAGGTTTAAATGGATTCTACTTGGTTTAATTGAGTTAAGACCTAATCAAGTCATGGGTTGATCGAGCCAATCTGCAACCTTATTTTTGAACTGTTAAAATATGAATTAAACTTGCTCCTTTAGATTTGATTTGAGTTTGACCAAACCTAGAATTAGGTTGAACACAAGTTGCATGTGAGCTGCTTAACACAATTACTGGCACTGGTCCCATGGGATGTAAGAAAGCAAAATAAAAGAACGCATTGCTAATATGTAGTCTGCTTAGTCCCCTTAACTTTCCCTAATCCAATCTGCCCAAGGACGAAGTAGGTTGGAGGCATTAGCGAGCCATATTTTGTAATAGAGCAAAATATTTATTTAGACTTCTCGCTACGAGCTATTCAAATCGCTTGAACTAGGTCGAGCATATTTTAAAATATATAGAACTTGGTGAACTGCGTGATGTATTCATGAATATTCGTAGCAGGATTATTTTTCTGTTGAGGAAATCGCATCTATCTCTGAATTTCCTCAAAAGCTAATCTCTACAGCTGCTTCTAAATATTTCTTCACTTTGCTCAAGGGACCCTTTTCCTCTGTGCCTATACCAGACCGGCTTTCAATAACTATGACTTTGGGCAGGGAATTTCAGTGCGAAGTTACACTGGATTATAGATTAGCTCGATGGCTAGATGAAAGGAATGCATGTGACTACCTAGCAATTAGTCGGGCAAGGTCCAGCCATGTGGCCCATGATAAGGATGGCAATTCGTGTTTTCATGCTATATCAAATTTGAGATATAGCAGTATATGAATTAATACGAACATGGCATAATTAATTAAGTATATCAAAAATCTATATATAAATATGACATGATTATTATATAAGTAACACAACAGGACACGTTTAACTCGTTTAATAAATAAATCGTATTAAACTGATATGATATGACTCGCTCAATACAAATATATATGACTTACTTAACACTAATAGATATGATCTGACTTACTTAATATGGTGTACTTAATGTGTCATCAATTAAATAGTTTTTAAATAGATCACTTTCGGGTTAACGGATCAATCCATGATAAGGCATGATTTTTCATATTATAATCATATCGACATGTTAACAACATGAATTCACTTAAAATTAATTGAAATTCGTTTATTTTCTCTTAAATAGGCAAAGACTTCTAAGGCTGCTATTTTCACATATTTTCTAGTTATTTTTAATTTGTTGACCAATAAAACTTTTTGCTCAATATATTAATAAATACATGCATACATGCATATGCATGCATGCATACATACATATATATATATATATATATATATATATATATATATATATATATATATATATATGTATGTATGTATGTATGTATGTGTGTGTGTCTGTGCGCACGCGTGCGCGCGTGCGTGTGTATGTATGTCTGTGTGCATGCAAGCATGCATGTGTGTGTATATATGTGTATGCGTAAATTATTAGTTAGACCCATTAGAGAGTAAATCAATCTATGACTACAACTACTTTTCTCAATCCCAGTGTTAAATCTTTGGCTTCATTTGGCACAACCTATCTTAGCATATTGGTAGAATTATTTAGATCGCTCTATAATCAATTATGGAACAAGTTTTGCAGCACCAAAAAGGTAGCTACAAGACCTAGAATAAATTGAGGACTATGACCCTACAAGTAGAATGTAAATTTTGTGTTTTTGGATAATCCAGTACCTAAATTTGATGTATCTTTCAAGTATTAGATGCGTTGGATATGTTACAATAAGTTTTCTAGTATGCTTACGAAGGATTTGATTGATGTGTGCCAACTATTACATGCAAATTTTGGATTGATTTGAAGGATTGATACACAAGAAACTCTACATCTTATGTGATCTTAAATCTGAAATCCAATTTGCACTTTAGCTTAAGATTAAGTCATAGATCATCTTTTTGTGTTACGTACCTTGAAGAAGTTTCATTTCTACTTGATGGGTGAAAGTCCAAGATTCAATAAATTTTATCACTGATGATGGGAAGAGTTGAGCCTACGTTATTCTCTTATCTAATAAATGCATTCCTTGGCTCTAGAATCACAATTTCTTACCAACTTACCTATTTTTATAAGCAACAACTTTAAGGTAACAATGAAAAGTTATCTAAATTATATGAACTCATATGTATATGAGAGAAGTGGGAAGTTCAAATCAAACCAAAGCCTCGATATAGAACTTTGAATCCAATTCCACTTGAAAGTTTAAACCTTTGATTTTTGGATCTAGTCCTTTATATAAATACATCTATCTTTAGCAATCTCTTGCTACATTGTAAGTCAATTATTACTCTCTACTGGGTCTAATCCATCACTCTCCAATTGAGGTCTGCACCATAGGATTCCACTCCAACTCAAAAGTTATCTAGTGTCCAAGAATCACATCTTACGTGCCTCAAAGCCCTCTTCTAAGAGTTTGCTCTTCATAAAAGCTACCAATTAGAGCATGTTTACATATTCACTCAAGATTGTCGATCACTAGCTTTATATTGCTTGTTGAGGAGAAATGAGAAGTTCAAATCAAATAAATTTTGGACCCAATCACCTGTGTCGATCCATCGACTTTCCTCTAATCATATCATGTGACACTAAACTTCTCACATGACCCTTAATATTATAGGTTATTAGAGGATATATCGGTTAGTGTCCATGTTCGCGCATGTGCGTGTGGATGTAACCTTGTCTTTTAAGAAAAAAAAAGGATAAAAAAACCCTGCATGCAGCTGAAAATAAAAGCTTGAGACTAGTTTTTATTATCATTCTCTAATATAAATTCGTTCAAAATAATTTCATATAGATCAAGAAGGATTACAAGTATGTAGCATATGAGATGGGTAAATTTGCCAACACCAATGCATATCATGAGAATCACTTCCAAGTTATACATTTTCTTCTTGGTTCACTTGAATAAATGTTTCAAAGTGCCTATTGTATGCACACAAAAAGACCATCACGCTCATAATTATTGATTGGAGAACTCCATAATTAACCAACTCTTGTGTTTGGCAAGAAATCTTGTGAATTATATCAATATTTTCTTGCCACGTAGGAAAAAAATTATTGGTATACATAGGGAGCCCAGCATTACTCATCCTCAAATTATACACCTTTGAATAATTGAAAAAGGCTTATAATCCATATGCTCCTACGTTCCATGGAGCCACTGATTGCACCATCTTGCTCATATGCTCCGAATATGACATCAAAGGAACTATTTCACATATCTAACGACCATCTAAACTTGTTTAATATGTTCTTGCCAGCAATAACATCCAAGGTCATTCATTTCTATTTCCAATACGTTAAATAGCAAAACATATTAAAAAATAATTAAAAATTATTATGAAGATCTAGGACTCACTACTGGGTAATTGCTGATATCCAGTGCCACATTAATGAGTGCCCGCATTAATAATACAGACCAGTATTTTAGTCAAAATATAAAGCAATGGTTCCACCTGGTCCAGTATTTCGCAAAAGGAGGTTATTTTTAATAGTTTCCTGCCATAAAGCACAGCATCAGGGAGTGCCTGCCATCGGTATGAAGCTATTTTCTAGACTGACGTGAAAGTGATGGCTCGATTGTGCAAAGCTTGATGTTAACATGATTCTCGAAGTTATCTCATGAAAAGGATTAAAAAACAAAAATATTCTAAAACTTCAGCCTTTAAAAAAAAAAAGAAGAAGAAAGGCTATATTTATGGCCCGAAAAAGTAATCATACGGATTCTTAACTTGACCTGGCACCTGTCAATGGTCCGATCTCTCTACCCGGCACATGGTGACCTCTCTTGAATGGGCCGAGCCTAGAAAATTAAAGTACACCCTCCACATCTCCATATCAAAACTAATCAACCTACTTATGATAAAATTAGATGTTTGACATCACATTCATTTTTCTATTTTTCAAAATATAAAATAAATTTTTAGTTTTAAAATTTAGAAATATAAATATATTAAGTATACTTAATTATTTTTAAAAATATAAATATGATGGTACAGTGAAGATGATTGTAACAATGATAAAGGTAGTGAAGGCATTGGTATTGATGGTAAGAATGATAGTGATACAATAGAGATGGTGATAATGATAGAGACAATAGGATTGGAGGTGCAAGTAGTGTGGTTGAGGAGATGATAATAATAATAATGGTGGAAATGCCCACTATATGTTAGAGATAGTGATGATAGTAGTATGTTGCAACAATAGTGATAGTGTGGGTGTAGATTATATAATACAGATGATAATAATACTGATAGTAGTGTAGCAATTGGGCTATGTCAATAGTGGTGATTATGCTAATGGTAGTATGGTGACTATAAAAATGATGGTAGTAAGGTGCCGCCAATACAATAGAGGTGCTAATGATAGTGACAAATAAATAGCAAGGTTATGATAGTGATTTTGGAGGTAATAATTATGATGATGATGGTTGCAATGATGGTAGTGATGAAAATAGTATAGATAGTAGTAGTTAGCAATATATGTTTTTTTTAAAAAAAATTAGAAACAACAATTTCCTCACTTTCATTTTTGAACAATAATTTTAAAAATAAAAAATAAAAACGATAAGGAAAAAAAGAAATTATAGCACCCCTGCGGCAGCAAGTGGAACGCAGATTTCGGAAATTATTGTTTCCATTGTAAAATTGCTGACAGCCTAGGAAGGCCTCTTGCATGCAATTACAATGCTTGGAACCACAAAGTGATGTTGGAAAGGGACTCAAAGATGCGATTACTTAGCTACAAACAAAATCAAATGACCTATATTATTGGAGCACATCTTCTTCTACCAAATGCTTGACCATGGTAGATTCAATCTATCAAAAATAAAAATTAATGCGGTTGACTGGATGATCACCTTCGTAGCTAAACATGGTGGAAGCATTGTAATGTTGATCCTCCATCATTTTACCTATGATATATTTAATAATATAATATAATTCATCTTATAAAAAATAAAAATATTAGCATCATATATATATGTATATATATATCTATGTATGTATGTGTATATGTATGTATATACATACATATATATATATATATATATATATATACACATACATACATATATATATATATATATATATATGTATATATGTATGTATATGTATATATGTATATATGTACATACATATGTATATGTATATATATATATATATATATATATATATATATATAGAGAGAGAGAGAGAGAGGGGGGAGGGAAAGTAGACTTAACTACATTGAATGTAACCAAATTCATGATTCAATCATCTTTCTCACCCTTGATCCATTCGAATTTCAAAGCCATTCCATCTTTTTCATCTTTTTTATCTCTAGGATCCGTAAACTGTATGGATTTAAGGACGATAAAGGTAACCGGATTATATATATATATATATATTAAGTTACATTCAAATATAATTAAATTTAGAATCTGATTACCTTCTCCATCCGATCCATACCAATCCATAATCACTTCATCTTTTTTATCTTTAAAATTCGTAAACCATGTGAATTCAATGATTGGGAGATAATCAAACTTAAGCTTGACTACATTCGAATGTAACTAAATCTTCTCTCTTTCTCTTTCTCTTTCTTTTTCTATATATATATACTTAGTTACATTCGAATGTAATCAAAAAAAAAAATCAATCATTTTTTTTCGTCTGTTTCAAAATTATTTCATTCTTTTCATTTTTAGAATAAAAGGTAATTGAATTAAGAATATATTCTAAGTTATCCTTTTTTTTTTTTGTATATATATATATAATTTTATATTTAAAAATATAAATATAGGAAACGATTCTAAATGGGTACTTTTTTTTTTTTTTTAATGTCTGAAGTAAGATGATTTTGGATCGTGGTGGGTACGGGCCGAGGAGCGGAGGACAAGAACCTGGCTTCATTCTCGCGCCCGCACACTTCGCGGTCCCATCCAGACGGGAACCCCCGCCCCGCACCCACCCGGCGCACCGACGCCAAGGGTCCCACTGTGAGCCCACCAGCGGTCGCCACGTAATTTAAGGTCAAATCAACGGTCTCGGGAGGGCAGGGGTGGGCTACTCGACGCGGCGGGGGACTCCTCGCAGCGTCAGCCAATCCCCTGTCGACAAGCCCCGCGTCCCTCGCCCGCCCTTCCAAAAATGTCCTTCCCCCACTGATCAAATAACGTTTCCTGTATTTTATGTAAATTTTCTTCTGTAATCGTAATTAGGGAGTTAAGAGATAATTAAACAAGGAGCCTTCCAGAAAAAAAAGGTGAGACAGAGAGCAGAGCGACGGATGGCTGCTTCTGGGCTTCTGTCTTCTTCTGCGACTTGTCTCATCTGCTCTAACCCACTTCTACTTGACCCTAGGAGAAGGGAAAGAGAGAGAGAGAGAGAGAGAGGGGAGGTCAGATCTCTAATCTGGCCGAGCTTGGGTTTGGCGGAGAGGGAAACTGGAAAGGTTTGAGATTTATGGATGGTAGAACTAAAAAGGATTTTGGAAAGAATGGAAAGATGGGTGGTAAATCTTCTCCAACCTTGGCTGGTTTGCTTTGAGCGGCTGACAGAAGAGAGTGAGCACACGCCGGCGATAGCAGCATGATGGGAAGCTGTTTCCGTCGCGTGCTCACTTCTCTTCCTGTCAGCCTCCCACGCCGCCTCCGCCTCTTTTGCCTCTCATTTCTTTCTCTAAGTTTCTCTATTTATTCCTCCCTTTTATTGAGCGCAGATTTTTTTAAAAAAAAATAATTAATTGTTGGAAGGGAGGGCCATGCGCGGTGGCAGGACCTTATCTCCTTATCTCGTGCCTATCCTCGCCTTTATTGATGCTGTTTTTTCCCTTTTTTTCGTTTATCTGTTCCCCTTCACTCTTTTGTCAGTCAGCTTTGTCCGGGACGTCTCTTCGGGCCAGGAGAGGGAGGGAGGGTTTTCCGAGGAGGAGGAAGCTGTAATTCTGTACAATATCTCCTTCATGGATTTTTTTTTTTCGAATTATTATACCAGTATATCTTCTCTTTCTGGTTTTTTGTTTTTAAACTGTATATTTTATTGCAGGGAAATTAGAAAAAGAAAGGGAAATTTGAGACGACGGATCACGGAAGCGTCCTTCGAGGAGAAACCCTCTTTCATCTCTCTCTCTCTCTCTCTCTCTCTCTCTCTCTCTCTCTCTCTCCTCCTCGTTAGGAGTTGCCCAGATGGAGGGGTGTCGGGGGCGAAGGTACGCCTCCGCCCACCGTGCGGATTTAACGGAAATCACTGTGGGCCGCTCGTCCCTTCCCCCACACGCCCCATCCATTCTTTACTGCCCCTTCTCTCTATCCTTTCTCTTCTTATCTTCACCTCCTTTCCAGGACATGGGCCATTGGACCAGAAGAGCGAATCAAGACATGATAAAGATCTCGGCTAACCTCTGGCTGTTCCTTCTCTCTCGACGAAATTGTGAGTTTTAATATCTTTTCTTCTTGCTTCTTTTTCATTTTAGATTTGGTTATTTTTGTCTCTGGCCACCGGTTTTGCACTCATTCGGGAAAAGCCGCATGGTGGGAGGTGAGGCTGAAGAAGGAGGATGGGTTCACAGTTGCTAATAAGGAAAAAAGTAGCCTTTATTGGTTGCTTCCCGGATCCGGTACTCACCTGAACCTTTGTTTTTTCCTGGCTTGGTCGTGGTATTATTGCTAGAGTACTTATTCCATGTCAGCTGTCTGCTCGCTATCTACTCTTGGAAAAAAATTTCTGGAAATGAATGGCTACAGTTGTAGTTTTATGCCTATCTTTCTTCCTCCATTTCCCCTCTTTCTCTCTCTTTTGTTTCCAGTCCTTGAAAAAAAATAAAAAAATAAAAAAAACACCGTTACCGAAGATCTTCTTTTTGGCTGCTGTTGTTGTTTCATGGCCCGCAAAGACTCTGCAAGCTGGCTCCATATTTAGTGTCCATTAGCGTCCACCCTCTTGTGCTCCACTCTTTTTTAAGGGAAGTCACTTGTGGTCCACTCTTTTTTTTTATTTTTCTCTCTGATTTGCAGATGAAGGGAATGATTCAGTGGAAGACCTGGGGAGGAGAGGACCCTTTAAAAGGATGTGGATGACTCTCTGAGGTAGCCTGTGGGATTTGTGGAGGTAGGGGAACATCTTCTCTCCTTTCCCCTTCCATATTATGAGCTTACCTTCTGCACTGAAATTATCATCCACATCTACTCTATTGTTATAGGGTAGAAAAAGATATAATGATATGAAGATTTTCTTACATAACTGGTGGCATAGACATTGTGGTTAGAGGAGCATTAGGACTTCGCTGCTGCTGTCATTGAAGTAATAAAGGTGATGCAATGGGAGGTAAGGACATAGAAGTTTGCACAGGGACAACCATAGGTAGTATTAGCTAGACACATCATGTTTGTGTGATTGGGGAACAAAAATGAGGCCTGTGTTCCAATTGAGGAGTAGAAGTTTGACATATGAGTTTGGTAGCTGGAATACCCAAAATGCCAGTAGGTAAACACCTACGACTTTGAGATGCCACCTTTAAAGAACAACCCCATGATTTCACAAAGTGGCAGCAAATATGTATTAAAGTAATATTTACAACCGACATGGTGGAGCTTTATAGCTTTTGTTTCGCAGTGCATCTCTTTATCATGTTGGCTGACCTTGGAAATGTGTAGACAGTGGTTTCAAGATTGCTAAAAAGGATTTTTTTTGAGGATTTTAGTCATGCATCTTGAGAGCACTTTGGTGGGTCCCAATTTATGGAGTGTATCACTGTCGCTACTTACGTATAGCCTTGGTCTTTGACCTTCTTCTTAGTAAGTTATTATATTGGGAATACAGTATAAGATTAGCTAAGACAAACTGGAACAAATTGACAACTTGTCTTCTGTCAATCAACTGTTTGAATACTTGGAGTATTCATCCTGCTATTTCTTTTGGAGATGATTATATTTTTTGAACACTCTTACAAAATAGAATTGCATTTTTAATTATCTTTCTAATTTCAATAATAATATTGAAGTATAATGACCAGGCCTATTTTTGAAGCCACTAGAACAAAGATTTTCCTTCAACCGGACCCCTTTGGAATTAAAAATGGGGCAATGGTATGTCTGAAGTGTATTTGATTCGTTGACACGATCCATTTGGCTTGTTCAGCTTTGGTGTAAAATTGACTTTGTAGGCTTTTAATGAAAGTGGAACAAAATAAACCAAAAAATAAGTAATCCACAAGCAATAATTGAGAAAATAAATAAAAAAAAAAGTAATCCGTAATTTACGCACTTATGTAATACTTGACTAGAAAGCATTTGAGAATAGAGGTGGTGATATTTTGTATATCCTTTGAACTTCATGATTCTTTAAAAGACAGTGAGCTTTTTATTGTGGCAAACATATGAAAGATTCACTGATGCTCTTGGAAAGGTTTATAGAAATAATGAGTTCCAAGCTAGGATGTGTCATATAATGAAGAAGTTTGATAATTGAGAGAGGTTGCATTGCATATACATGATGTACATTTCATAAATTAGTTTAGTTTGTTTTAAGTGGGTTTTTCCTAGATAAGAGGTAAATATAAGAAATTTGATTGGAGGGACGGTCATGGAGCCATGCACCTCAGTTTGTAATGTTGGATTCCAAACTATTTGGTTTCCATAAGGGGGAATTTAGTTCCCCAGTTATGGTTTTGGATTCATTGATGGATTCTCTATTGGTATTCATTAATATTAATTCCCTCACCATGTTGAAGGACATGTTGATGCATAACTGGAGGTTCAAAGTATGAAGAGGTTGGAAAGCCGCAGATTTCTGACTCCAAATATTTCACATCCTATGTTTCATTATAAGCTATTTTGATTTTACTATTTATATTTCACTAGGATCTCAACCTTTCTTACATGAAATATCAAGGGACCGGTGATTGAGATGAAGAGATTTGGAGGTATTGTGGTGAAGCTATATACTATTAATAAAAGCATCAATTTATTTTCAGGTGAACAGTCATAAGACTCAAATTAAGAAAAATGATGAATCAACATGCTCTTTTTGAGAAAGAGTGGGTTGACTACAGTTGACATGGAATCCACATCTCCCCACGCTCCTCCCACATGGGGAAAAAAAGAGAAAAAATAAAGAGAGATTAAAGACTAGTCTTCTGGTCTTCCATCTCTCCTCTTATTTTTGTATCTTCTTTGTTGAAATTTTATTATCTTTTCACTTAACGAGTGCTGATGTAATATATTTTTTCATCTTCTCACACCTACTACATATATATATAAATATATATATATATATATATATATATATATATATATATATATCTCTTTTCTTTTTTTGACTGTAAATGGAGGAGCTAAGCTCCTTTTATTAAGAGAAAATATTTACAATGAATAGTAAAGAATGTATAAGAGATACACTCAATTTGTATCTAACAAAGATTTCAAGAGGTTATGTGCCTCTATAGCCTTGCTCATGGAGTTATAACCCCACAAATCAAAAGAGAAGATGATTTTTGAATAATTTAGCATTCCTTCTTCTCAAAGCTGTGACTAAAAAGATAGAAGGGACTAGTGGCAGAGTCAGAAATTTTTACTTAAAGAGGTGAGTTATTTTATAATTTTCTTTTGAAAGAGCCAAAAATTGATTCTACTATTTTTTTTTTTTTTTACTTAAGGCATGTTTTTATTAACATGCAAATAAAAAACAACCAATCATAACGCCAGGTGCTCACCTAAGTAAAGTGAGGCACTGATTTTTAGAAAAAAATGCATATTTCATAGAAAAAATAATTAAGACTTAAATCTTTAGAAATCATCATCAAATTAAGACTTTGATGCAAAATATAAGTTTTACATCATTAGATATGTATTGGAATTAACCAAAAAAGTCCATAATATATATCTGAGTTATAAAGTATCCAAAGCAATAAAACTCGGACTGTTAAGTATAAAATTTTATACTTAATCATCTCAAGGTTTTAGCAAGCAAAATCCTAATATGTTCTAAAGTCTAATTTTCATTGGCATCTGCCATATCGTCATCATCACTAATGCTCTCATTACCACTATCACTATATCTATAACTCTCAATCTCCTCTAATTCTTTAGAATCAACCTCTTCCTCTTTAATATTTATTGCTCTAGAACTTAAGGCCTTTGCAGTAGCTTTTGTTCTAGCTTGTTGCTTAGTGTATATCCTCATTTCTCTAGCCATAGGTGCACTTACCACATTAAAAACTAAATCAGCTTTTGCATTAGAAGTGTTAGCTCCCAACTTTCCAATTAGCCATTCATTACTGTCATCTATGCTATTTAGAGAGATAGGATCAATGACATTCCGCATATCATAACGAGCCTTGAGAGCTTGATTGTATTTGACAAATTAGATCATGTAACTTCTGATGCTCTAGTCTATTTATCTTCTTTGTGTGAATCTATTGCATCAACTTAAGAATTAAATTAACATTAGTAAATACATATTATTGTACTACATATTGTTATTTATTACTATAGCAAATATAAGTGTTATAATGTACCACATGCTCAAACACACTCCAAAGGGTTCACAATCAGCTGTACTAGCGGTTAAACTCAAAATTTTGATGGCTAATTATTGCAAATTTGGGGCTGAATTTCCAAATAAACTCCATCGCTTAGCTGCAAAATTTTACATGATTATCAATAGCTAACTTTCCAAATGTAGAGCATTTAGATTTTAGGATGCCAAGAAGTACTCTTACCAGGAGATTTTGTTGTCCTTGATCTAATTACCATTAGGATGCCAAAAAGACTTTCGGCTTTCTTATAGAATGACAATTCAGTCATGATTTTATCTTGCACATCAATGCTTGAAATGAGCCTTTAAATGCATTCATACAATTCAGTGGTAACTTCTGCATCAAACTCAATAGATGGATTGCTATAAAAAAACTCTAGGTTTAAGAAATGACCTGCTGCATGGAATGAATGATGAAGCTGTTATTCCCATCTATTGCCAATGATAGTAATATCTCCTTATACTTAGCTTCATTCCCATTGAAGTCTTTTTGTATAGCTTCTTTAGCTCTATCCGTAACGTCATATATATATATATACACACCACATTGCTGGTTTTTTCTCATTGCTAGCAAGTTAAAGAACTTGGACAAGAGGGCTCATGATCCTGAGGATATAAACCACAAGGTTCCAAAATGAAGGCATCAAAATAATTTTAGCTACCCTTTTACCCTTTGCTTCCTTTGCCTACTTTTTACCCATTTTTCTAATGCAAATATGTTTTTAAGATTGTGCTTTTGCTTGTGAAATCGTTGCAATGTAAGAAAAGTCATTGCAAAATGAGTGACCACAGGTCTAACCAATTCTTTCTTGCTTGTAAAGTGCTTCATCATGTTCAAAGCACTAACATCATTGTAAATAAAAAGCAACAAGAAAAAATGTTCTCTCTAATGTCCTCTTAATTTATCCAATCTTCCCAATATCTTCTAACATGAGATCTACCGAATGAGCAGCACATGGGATCCAATACAAGGTTTCTTCTTTACTTGTAAGAGCTTGCCTAATGCCAAAGGAAATAAAATGATAAAAACTTTTTATCTGTGACTGAAATTTAACCTAATTAATCATAATATTAAAGTGAATTAAAAAAAAAAAGGATAACCATAGATACTGATAAGCTAACACATAGTTGCTACCTTTGTCGGTTATAACTTGAACAACATTTTGCTCTCCAATCTGCTTTATAAAACTATTAAGTAGCTCAAATGTTTTCTCTCTAATTTTCAAAAAAGAAGATGCATCAAGGGATTCCACAATATCATTTCGGATGGACAATTCACTAAGAAATTAATTAAGGTTCTTTGTCTCCTATCAGTCCATAAATTAGACGCAATAGAATAACCATGTTTTTTTCATGCATCCTTGTGACCCTTCAACAAATCATTTGTATAATATAACTCCTTTTTAAGAAGTGTAACTCTCAATCAATGATGATTTGGAGGCTTTAAATTTGGACCATACCTCCTAATAGCTTCAACCATCCACTTAAAGCTATTTAAGTAGGCAGCATTGAACGGAATCTCTACTTGATAAAAGAATTGAACTATATATTGAATTATTTGAGCTCTTGCTTCTTTGTCACATGCATCATTTATATTTGTTTGCCTAAGCTTGCCCTCTTTCTAAGTTATATAACTTTTTTAGTTTTGCAATTACAGATCTATCCATTGGACCCTTCTGATGTGGTGTCTTTAACTTAGCTTTTTTACTGCTCACTTCACTTTCATGTTTTTCACTCACTCTTTTGCCATAAACATTCAACTCTTAAACTTCATCTTCCTCATGCTTTGAATCATATCTAAGTCTATATTTATCAAAATCAGGTAATGAATTATAAGTTTCATATTTTTGTACTTTTTTTCATTCATATAATTCTTCAACTCTTCTTTGACCTTTGGAAGGTACATGCTATTGCATTTCTAGAGTTCCTTAGTTGATGCTGTTTTGCTTTAAATATTTCATATCTAGTGACTTTTCCACAAATAAACAAGTCATAGTGTTAGATTAGGATCTTGCAGATAATTATGCTTCCAATCAAGATCTTTCTTATTAGAGCTTGATGATGACACTCCCTCTGATGCCCTCTCTTTAGACTTTTTCCTTTATCTATCCTAAAGTGGAAAACATACATGTTAGTAAACAAGATTTAGTTTAGATATCTAACTAACCTAGTTGTTTTGTATATTATTTTAAATACCTCACCTTTGTTTGTTGCTAGTTTAATCCTCCAATGATCGCAACCAGCAAATACTGATTGGGCTGAGATAGCTTTTGCTTCTACAAAATAAGTGTGATTAACTAATTATGATGTTGTAAGATAAATGAACTATACTAAAAGTTTGAAAATTGAAACTCAAGTTACCAAACTGATTCCAACTTTGTTAAGTTCTCATGGTCCTCCTCCAATCTGATTGCTGGAAGCCCCGCTGTTAGCTAAGATTCACTACTCTACTCTCTATTTCTCTCTTGATCTCTAATCTCTAATTTTCATACTTCAAAGTCTCTTCTTTCTATTTTTTTTCTCTACTCTCTATTTTTATTCTTCTACTCTCTATTCTCTACTTCTCTGAGCTCTACTTTTTTCTCTTATTTTGTAAATTTTCTTATGTTGTCTTCTTCCACTAAATAAAAATTTAGGGGATGCTAATTCCTTCGATCTGAGATTAAAAACAAAAGCGCTATTTCTTTAAATCATTCAACAATCAACGTTCCCTACCGTAAAATTCTATTAAAAAAAAATGGCAGTCCAAATATACACGGATTTATGCGATACATGGATATCAGCCATCGACGGTCCAAAGATACACAGAGTGAAGCAACTAGCTTGCTGAGAATGATCAGTCTAGAGACGAGGGTTGGTGTTGGTGCCATTAGGTTTGCAGAACTCGAGCGGGGAGGGAGGGAGCGAGAGAGAGAGCACTAGATTTCTTCACTGCCCCTTTATTATGATGAGAGGAGGAAGTGGAGGTCGGCTTTCAAAGGAAAACAAAAGCGCGTACCTTTTGATTGAGACAAAATCCTTTGAGGTGGCACTAGTGAGGGAATCCGTTCTCGATTGTTTTGGTTGGAGGCGATGTCGGGTTAGGATCTTGGTTTGGGACAGATAGCAAAGGTGAGAGGACGGACGGAAAGCGGGCCCGTTAGCTCGAGAAAATGATGCTAGGTCTTGGAGCTCGTCCACTCAGAAGAAAAATTGATAGACGCCCATCCGTGAGATATGGTGTTTGCAATATCGTGTGATGTGCTCATGCATTGGCAAATCTGTTTCATTGACATGCTGGCCTCGCACTAACATGGTACATGTCGTCTCATGTCATGCTACTATATGCCGGTGTTTTGCATCCTTAGCTGACAACTAGCAAAATAGCACTAGAGGTATTAGCACATTTGATGATATTGTACCAGTGTCATGTCCTTGTAAGGCATTTGCACGGTGGTACCATGTCGTGCTATGGTGGTTGGTCTAACATCCATGGATATGAGCACCATCTTAAGACCATGAAAACCCTGTGACCTTTTTCCCTTCTTTTAGCCCATAAAACACTTGTCAAATCAACGCCACTTAATTTGTCAATATGATGCCACTTCATTTCCCCATGTCAATTTCTTTCTCCCAACTCTTAGGTGATGCCCTTTCTCTGAATGTTTTATTGGTATTTGTTTGTGTTTTGAAGTTATGTGGATTTTCAAGTTGTTCGTTGAAAATGCTTTGCGTAAACCAATGGAGTTAAAATATTTGTGGTCTGATAGGAAAAAGCAATGCACATTTATTAAAATTTGTGTTGTGTCATGTGCTTATAAGAATTAAATATATATTTGTAGATTTAGAAACATATGCATTGGTCATTCTAGAAATAATCGATGTTAACGTGTCAAAAAGTTTTCTTGTCACATTTTACATTTATCTCATCTATTGACAAGTACATGTTTCATTTGATATTCATTCACGTCAAGAGCTGGTATTTAGTGGAAGAACATATGTGATGTATTAGGCTTGTACTAGTGTAGTTCACTATTTTAAAACAAGACTTGGTAGATCGGGTCGTATCAGCAGCTGGACTCAACCAAAACCAATTCAAACCTCTGTGACATGGGTGGTAACATTCAACCGTCTGAGCCAATAGGGTGTAACTTAATGGCCATCCTGGGTCACCTGTTATGTGGTTGAGAGGAACAGGAAATTCCTAATTTCTTATCTTCCGGTTCATCAATCTAATAACCATCAACATCTTTCTCTTGTGAGCCATCCACTCAACCTGGTGGATTTCGCATGTCCCTCCATCAGTAGATAGGTGAGGAGAGTAAATCAAATGGTTAGTAGCTAAAGGACTAGCCTAGAGTTTGAATATGGTGTTGGATCTAAGGGTACATGTTCTGATGATAATAATATATTAATTGAAGAACTAATATTATACTTGAGTTCATGATAGTAGACAAGTACGATGTTCAATTCAAGCATAAAAATGGGTAAAAAGTTTCTTTTGGCATGTACTTAATCATGAGAAGCTCAAGTGTTATGCAAGAAATCTAAGTTGGAGAAGAACAAGAGATTATCAAATATCAACCTACACAAGCATGTTCAAATTAGAAAAATCTTCAACCTCTAATTTTTACGTTCCTAAGAACAATTATTGCAAAACTTTATAGGAGAGGAATTGCACAAGGCTCAAGATCCATTTAAACTAATTCGACTATGTTCCATCAAAAATATTATAAATATAAACTAAATCTAAAACTTTACTTAGAGTAGCCAACCATTGAGTGGTCGACTAGCTAAAGCATAGTTTAGTATGACCGTATGAGCGGTCATCTGCCCAAGAGGGCCATCGATTGGTTTTTCTAGAGAGGGCTATGGCTCTCAATTAGTCGGTCGGTCACCCTTAGTAGTACCCCTAGCAGTTGACCAGCCAAATGCCTAACAGCACCAACGATCAATTGAATTCGACCATTGCAAAGAGTATATGGGTTTCAACGGCTAGTTTTTGGGTTTACTCTAAATTTGGGGCCTTGGCATTGGTTTTAGCATGAGAAATAAGATTAAATTCATTGATTTATGTTAGAAAAAATTATGTTCTTGAGCCTCTGGTGCAAATTCTCTTTATTCAAGTTTAGAGTTTCATTGAAAAATCTTCATTCCTTTAAAGAGTGATTCTTGTTTCCTCTTTCTCTTGTATTGGCCAAGAGAACTATAAGTGTTCTTCTTTAGCTCATGAAAAGGAGGGTTGAAAGTTTCTCTTAAGCCTATAAAAAAGAATTGTGAGGGTTCCTCCTAAGCCCATGAAAAGGAGAGGTATAAAGGTTTGATCTTCACTCAATAAAGAAGATTGGTTTAGTAGAATTCCTAAGAAAGAGCCTTGGAGAGTGGACATAGACAAAGTATGTCGAACCATTATAAATCCTTGTGCCTCATTTATTTTTTTGTAATTACTTTCTGTTGTTCTTATATTAAATCTCTTGCCATTGCTTTTAGTTTGATATATTTGATACTTGTGTTTTGTTTAAGTTGTTGTGCTTGTTATATTAAGCTTTATTTTTGATTTTATAAAAACCGATTCAGGCCCCCTCGCCCCCCCCTTCCCCTTCTCTCTTAGGTTGGGTTGCCTTGGTCCAATAAAGAGATGTAAGAGAAGTGCATGAAATGGAGAGACGGAAGAGGCAAAGAGCACTTTGATTGCCCTTTGTGTGAATCGGTCGACCTATAGATCAACCATGATCGAATCTCTAACATGGGAGTTAGTCACAAAATCGGCCAATGTTGGGGTGGGTTTCAAAACATTGATCACAATATGAAACCCTAGAGTTTAAAAGGCATAAAAACCTAGAACATATATTGTCAATCATTTGTTTATAAGGTTTGTGAGTTAATAAATGTGTTAACTTAAAGAATTGTTTCAATAAAGATTTTAAAACATTTTGCTTTGTTAGTATCAAAACAAGATTCCTTCATAAACTTATTAGGTTTCTTGGATGTCATAAGCATCCTATGCCAACTAGCACTTAGTGGTTATAAGAAATGAAATGTATGAGAGAGCAATTAAAAAGATCGTAGTCAAGAGTTTGTATGATGATGCAGTTGTTAATCAATCTTAATAATAATTGATTTGTGCTATCTATTTGCCAGTATGTTTAGTCCTTGATATCCTATTGTATCCCACTATGTGTAGGTCAAGGATTGAAATCTCATGCATACATACACCTCATTGGTTAGTGTGACTTGTGATAGCCTTATGTTGATTGAATACCCTGATTTTGGGTGAATAGGACTCGTATCATATTGTATCAAGGCATAGCTATCGCCAAATGACTTATTTCACTTTTTTTTTCTCATTCCTTATCTGTATCAAAGGTGCATTGAGGGATGATATTATTTTGGTTGGCCATTTATAAAGAATCTATCTGTAAGATTTGAATCTTTCATACAAGTATAGTTGAAATATAGCCAATAAGCTTACATTAGCAGATGACACCCCTGTGGAATGTATAAAGAATGGCGATTTTAAATAATAGGTCATTCCCTTGTGTTCATTGTGTGAAGACACCATCACTGTCAGGGGCTTGACATGGCAAATGTATCTTGCTTTTTATTACAATGTTCTTGAAATTCAAATCTTCTCTTTGCAATTGTATAAACTCAAACAGTTAGCATTTACTTGTCAGTCTAAAAATTATAATAAATTATATAGTATAATATTTTAGAGTATATGCTGCTTGTAGAATGCTAAAATGTTATTAGTAGGGTCATCTTATTAGCTAGGTTAGGGTGCCATGTAGTTCGATGGACTGCATAAATCAAGGATCAATATAATTTGTGCTTTTATATATGCATATCCCAAATTCAATTGGTCTTAGCATCAATCTATCATGAATCAAATCAATTGTATATATGTGCCGCTAGTTAACCTTTTTTTCCCCATCATATGCAACTATTATAAGGTACCTACATTTTATAACTAATTTTTAGGTTCCCTAGTAGTTTAAATGCTTTAGATCATTATTGAATGCTTAAAATCTCAATCTGCATAGCCAACCTAAATCTTATTGGAATGTGCTTACAAATTTGCATTTTTGTGCTTTTTGTCTCAAGAGAATGCATGCTTTTACCTTTCTTATGAATGTTATAGATTGCTCATTTAATTAGTTTCTATATTTTACAAGGTTTCAAAGCTACACAAATTATATTTGCCTTGCCTCTTTTTCCAAAGAAAAATGGATGATGTTTATCCATCAATTCATTTTATGAGATCATGAAATGAGTTCATAACAATTAAACAAGTTTTCATTGTCCAATCCTAAATAACAATGTGGTCAGAAAATAGTCCATGGGTGACTTACAGGGGTTATTTGCTGTAGGTTTTGAGGAAAACAAGATTTTAGAGAACTAGATTACTTGATAAGAAGCCAAGTTAATTTTCGAAAGCCAAACCATCATCCCTGATCACATGCTATCTTCTCAACCAAAATTTTATTTCCCATCTAATT
Organism: Metroxylon sagu; assembly: GCA_017589505.3. Lineage (NCBI taxonomy): Eukaryota > Viridiplantae > Streptophyta > Magnoliopsida > Arecales > Arecaceae > Metroxylon > Metroxylon sagu. The sequence continues at coordinate 234,708 of JACVBY030000565.1, forward strand.
TCCTCCTCCATGTGTCCTATTCGCCTCTTATGTTGCATTTGCCCCCTCTACCTCCTTTCTACCCTCCCTTCTCCCACCTCCTCTCTCGTCTTTTCTCCGCCGCTTCCTCTTTTCCTCTTTCTCCACCTATCACCTTCTTTTCTTCTCCAATAACCCACTTCTCTTCATCTTCCACCCTCAGGCCCCATCTCTTCTCTTTTCAACATTCCTACCTCCCTTCCTCCACCCTCCCCCACAAATGAAAAGGAGGCAAAACTTCTAATACTTCACTTCGACTATCTTTATTTGCCCCTTTATCCTTATCTTCTCATTACACACAGTTATCTTTTCATTGCACATAATTATTTCTCACTATACATAATAATTTTCATATTACATACAGTTATTTTCTTACTACACGTAAGAAAAATAAGTATGCATAAAGTTATTGCGTAGTAAGAAGGGTCAAAAATTAAAAATAAACTTAGTATTCTAGGCCGGTTGTTAAATGGCTAGTTAATAGGGGGTAAATATTAAAGTTCAGTCCACTGAAGGATTGGATATCAATTAAGCCTATTATTTTTATTAATATCCATACCTTTCTTTCTTTTTCCTAAAAAATCTCCTTCTCATGGCAACAAATAACAAGTTTTTCAACTATAATTTTATAAATTGAAGTCATAACTATTTCTTAAGTTTACTTAATTGCTCAAACCCACTTTGTAAACCAAACACACATAAATATGACACTAGCGTGCATATATTGTTCTGTGACAAGTGATCGGATCAGTGAATTCTCTAAACTATTATTTTTATCATCCTTCATGTCATCTCTTTCATTTTTCATGTATTATTTTACATAAGCTCAAAAATTAGATATTAAGAAATTGATTTGTTTCAATACAGGATGGCAATGTTTTTTTCAAGCAACTTGCTGGTTATGATTTTGACCAAATAGTATATGTCTACTAAATTAAAGTTGCCTGAACTTTAAACTCCTATGGCTGAAGATCAAATGTTGTACTTGTGTCATTTGATAAACTAACTGTTTTTTGGCAAAGTCTTAAATGATCAACAGTCATTGGTCAAGATTTTGAGAGTTGCACCCCTTATTCCTTGTTGTTTTATTGTTGCAGTTACAACATCACCAATTAAGCTGCATATTGAAAAAGATCCTTCTTTCTTTTATCTTTGAGTATCTTTTTCATGAACATCCTATCATTTCTACAAGTCAATAGTAACCTGATTACCAAGCATCTAGTGTGCCAAGAACTGTTCGCTCAATTGGTTGGCACCTCTTCCCTAAGGGGGCTTGCCCCTTGAGGAGAGGTCCAGCGTCCAAATCTTGAGTATTGCTCAAGCAACCATCATCTAGTGTCCATAGAAGGAAGGATATTTTCTATCAGGAGCTAAGTTGATAGGAATGTTTTCTGCTGTTGTAGTTCTTTTAATTTTGCGTCCACCTGAACAAGCACTTGCCTCCTAACATCAAACCATCATTGCACTGGTAGTTCAGTTTCCTATCACACTGACATATGGTGTATGCCTTTGCTTACAAGACAACTAACAAATCCTCTCTTAGTGGCATTTTCCCTCCTCTGCATCCCAGCATTCCGGATCTTGCAATATAATTTTTTTTATATCCGGAAAACAAGCAACTCAAAATTTGGTTATTGATTTCTCATTTTAAGATCATTTTTGAGGGCCAAGAATTTTCAAGATAAATAATGTCCATATTCGAGGTATTCCACTTCCATTTATGGAATATGATTGGTCTTAGAAGATATCTATAAATCTAAATTCTAATGTTTTGAACTCTTGATCAATACAAGAAATCATAAAAATTGATCTATGGGGATATGTTGTCGCATGTTTAATGAATATACTGGATTAAATATATTCCAACCTGAAAATTGCATACTCATATCAATCTATAAGTATGATGGTTCTGACTTATTCCTTGTAGAAGTGATCTGAATCTTGGCATGGTTTATTATATCAGTTTCATTCCCCTAATTTTATAAAGGAACTTATTCAAGGGTTTAATCCTTTTCTATTTTACTGTGTGATAATAATGAAATATTTCTAGTCCTTCTAGATACAAGAAATTTATGTGATTGCACTTGTCAGTTTATTTCAAACTACCTTTATCATTCATGAATCAACTATCTGATCTTGTATTGGATGTCACCTGTATCGGAAATGGGTCAAACCTTAATCAATTTCATCTCTTTAAGGATGAATGTTCCATCAGTTATTCTTCAATTATCGATTTTTCATTGTAGGATCCCAAAATGGTATGGGGTACACACACACACAAAAAAAAATCCTTATCGTCATCAATAACATTTCTTTTCTTTAAGGCATTAGAGCATCTATGCATGGTCTGCATTTATCATCATAATGAAACTTTATCATGTTGTTGGAGCTTCTATCCATGATTGGCACTTATACCTTTTTGTTGAGTACCAAATTCAGATGTTACCTATTACCACTTTAATGAGGATGGATGTTTGGGGTGGGAGGGGGGATGGGGGGGATGTCCAATCTTAAATAATCTGATTTTAAGTTATATTGTTGAATGAATTAAAGGACTGGAAATCGATTAAGTTTGGAACCAATAAGATGAATTAGTCCTGCATTCTAATTTACTAGTAGATTATTTTTTGTGAATGCATGAGCTTAACTTACGACATACAAAATACATATCTTTGCTGGCTAGATTTAGAGGTTTGATAGAGTTTTGAAAATTTGACTATACTATGATATGTACTGCCCCATACCAAGTCTTATACCTATGTATGTACCACCAATATCATACTATTCCAGTTTGTTACATGTTGTATTAGCAAGCTTTAGTTCATATGAGGTGTACTACAGTATGCATCATACCTATACATGATTTGTATGCCCTTGTACCGATCAATGTCAAATTGGCAGGCAATCAATCGAGAAAAAATATATGCAATCTTTTCGTAGAGCCTTCTCAAATTAGAGAAAAGCCCTATTGCTTAACACTTTTCTTATAGGAAAAAGCTTGGACAATGACAATGATCATGACATTGAATGAAGCAAAAGGAAAGGGAATATGAAACTTATTGAATTCATTCATAATTATTGAATCCATGATGGATTACAATTCTTAAGCCATTCTCTAAGCATTGTATGATATGTTTATCCTACTCCATTTGTATATGGAATAAAACTCTTAGTTAAAATAGTTTTTAAAATGTGATGTTATTGGCATTAACTAAAGGACATCAACAAGGAATTGGAAATATCTAACTCTTGAACAAGTACTTGCTTAATCATTTGGAAAGAAAAAGGAAACATGTGTTTAATTTGCCATGTCATCAGTCCTTTGGCAAAATGATACTTGTGGTGCAAGCAAGAAAAAACTAATACATGCCATGAATATGGAGATATGCACACACGAAAACAATCAGAAGGGTCTTTATTTTCATGTTATCATTGAAGTCTTTTTTTATGCATTCTTCTGTTAGCTCTAGTTTAGATGATTAAATGACATTATGATCATATATTTAAAAGAAGTAGAGGATCATTATTATTGAGGCCAAGTAGGATAGGCTTGATCCAAGGTTCGTCATATTAGAATCGGTACTATTTCGATGTGAGTCCGATACAATATAGTTTGAGATATATCATACTATTTCGATACTTTTTTAGAGCGATATAGGGGTGGTACAGAGCGGTACGAGCTTCGTATTATTTCGAAATGGCAAACAATCTTGAGTCTCTACTGGTATGGTTCAGTACGCACCATACTGAATGATTTGGGATAATTCGGTGTACCTTAGTTTGATCAAAGTTTGCCACACTTAAGATGCCGTCCAAATTAAGGTCAGAAATATGAAGAGCATAATCCATTTCCATTTGCATCAAAATGGATTGGTTTAATGATTTATTCTTGTCCATTGATTTTTTTAAGATTAAATCAAAAATCCAAATACAAATTATAGGAAACATGCAAATTGGTTAATTATATTTTAAATACTTTATATTAGAAAATAATTTTTAAATAAACTTTAAACATTTGTTATAATAATTGACAAATATAAGTTACATTAAAGAATGTTAATTAATAGGTAACTACACAAGCATTGTTATTATAAGTTGGTTTCCGCTATTCAAGTAGGGTTGTCGAAAATCCAATGCCATTGAGTTGGTTCATGTTACTTCAATTTTTCATCATAATATTTAGTATTCCACATCTAAATGCATAAGTGAAAGGGATCCTATTTTTTAACCCTAGCATATTCCTATTGACTTTGGTTCATATTGGAATAACACTTATTTAAGGGTCAGCCTTGAAGTGAGCAGATTGGTCAAATCGGCTTTCAACCTTTGACAAACCTCACCTTGACCATTATTGGAAAGTTTGGTTTGGATCTGCTATGTGGGCCAAAGCTACTTCCACACAAAAGGGGCGGAGACCATCTCCTCTTTGTACCATGACATCCCATCATTACTCACTTTTTGATCATCAGCTTGGCTTTAATCGTGTTAGCATGGTTAAGGGATAGGAGAGGCATGCTCGAGCTACTACTTCCATCCCCTATTTTTTGCCTCCTTTATTAGAACCCTCCTCAACCAAGCTTAGCGAGTCCCTCTCTCTATCACTCCCTAACCCTTTCTCTATCCCTGCTATATAATAGTCACTAGACCATAATGGTAACCTTGCTGATTTATTGCTCAGTTAGTAGTTCAGCCAAGCCTTCCCCCTTGTTGATCCCCTATTTTGCTATCACTCTCTTATTTGTGGCTTTTATTCTTCGTCCACCTCATCTCCGCTTTGATTGCCTCTATCTTAGCTCCTTGTTGACATGCCAACTACATTGGAACAGTAGTCGATCATCACTACTTGTTTGGTGTTGGACAATTTTTCCATTGTTTTATCCTATTCCATAGTGAAGGCGACTACTTCTACCACCTTATAGCCTCATGGAGGCCTGTGTTGCGTCTACTAGGAAGAGGGTACAAACATAATCTCTCTTTTTTTTCTATCACCTTAATCCCCTTGTGGCTGTGTCTCGGACCGATGACCAAGGGCCCTAACCCCTCCTCTACTTCCTCTCTCTTCCTCCATGTCTCTCCCTCTCTCTTCTTCCTGTGACCTAAACCTCCCCCTCCATCTCTCCTCTCAAGATTGAAACCCCCCTACTCTCCCAACCTCTCCCGTTCAGAATTTCTCCATGTCTCTATCTTTCCATTTCTGCCTTTTTCTCTCTCTACTATCTTTGGGTGAGGAGTTGAGCCCTCTTCTATTGTCAACATAGGATTAACCCCCTTTCCACTCCCTCTCCCTCACGCGCCGCCCCCCCCCCCCCCCCCGCCCCTTTCTCTCTTTCTTCCCATCTATCTCTCTCCCTATCTTCTAGAGGGCACAAAGTTGGCAGTTGTTTCATGCTTCAATGGCCAAGAACTATAACTCTTTCCCCCCCTTCCCTCCTCTATCTTGCTCTCTTTTAGATGGTTGGCACAAGGCCTCATTCTCTCTCTCTCCCTTTCTCTTCTTTCATCTTCCTATTGAGCAGTCAATGCAGCGCCAACTCACCCTTTATTGACTCCCTCTTCTTTTTCTCTCTCTAAAAAGCTAGACCAAAGCCCACTGCCTTGAGCAGGGGGCAATGACCCACTTTTTTCTGCTTCCTCTTGGATAGTGGATTGGGGTCACTTTTCCTTTTATTTCTCTTTGGTCAAATTCTAAAATAAAAAAAAAAGGCTCCACTTGGAACCCCATAATTTGCAACCCACATTGTCAATATTCTCTTGCCTCTTAGGTTTTCCCCTCATTAGGTTTAGTTAATCCCATGTAAGTAGGTAATAGTCTAAACCATAGAAGACTAGCATACGGTCTATCTTCGATGCACTAAGTAAAATTATAATCTCCAATTTTAGTTAACTCATAGAAAACCTAGGATTATAGTTAGGATTGAAGAGCCTGATTCTATAAATAATCATATCGGTAATTATGGATATATTTTTTATACTATGTATATTTTGTTTCCATTGATATTCTTCATTACATATGCATGTTTTGAATAAATAACCTACAAAGAAAATGTGAAATGGGGTGGGTGTTTTGGACTGGCCCGATATGACACTCTAAATGTGGTTGCTGGCCGCAAGTTGAAGCATGACACTTTGGTTGCTAGCCATAAGCTGAAAAGTGGCATGAGTGATGTATGGTTCACCTATTGTGGGTTGGAGCATGGTCGTGGCTAGCCTAATATCAAAATATGATGAGATGTTAAATAAATATGATATAATAATATGATGAGAAAGGGAGGGAGCATTTGGATGCCATGTGAGGGTTTGCCTATCAAAGGCCAAAGTGCGAAATTGATTATGATAGCCAATCATAGAGTAAAGTGTGGCATTAGTGATGTGAGGTTTGTCTACTTAAGGTTGGAGTGCAATCATTGCGAGTCTGCGAGGAATAGGTTAACGAATCTGCCCTAGGTTGATAAGTAATAATCTAATCTCATTGTGAAATAGTGATATTATATTTTACTTGAAATTATGTTGATGCTATATATTACTTGAAATAATGCAAATATATGTTACTTGATATTATATTTCTTGACTATATATTACTTGAAATAGTGAGATTATATATTACCTGAAATTATGTGAATACATATGTGGTGCTATTATTGTGCTAATATGAGATATAAATGTTGAAAAAAGTTCTACACACATTAAATTGCTATTGAAACAGTGAACTGTTAGCACATGAATTTCATGACAACAATAATATGTTATCTTCCATTATATATTGCAGTTGCATAATTATTTATTTATTATTTATTCTGGTGGGCATGTGAGGATGGTTCTTACTTAGTTGTTAGCTCATTACACACATTCTCTCTTTTCAAGAGCCACATGATACTTATCTCCATGAGTTGATTTCGAATTTTGAGAGACATTTGGTTAAATTTTATATCTGATATAGAATTTACATGAACCCTATGTTTTGGATGCTTATTTATTAATGGAATTCTTTTTTTATCTCTAATTGCCATCTACTGTTGTGAAGTGATTGATTCATGTCTATAAGCTTTGCATACACTCTATGCCCTAGCTCTTAGGGATGTGCGGACGTGTATCAAGAGCCCGGCCCGAGGGGTGGGTTCAAAGCTTGACAATGATATTTGCATATATATGAATGCAAAAGTGTGTGCTTGCGTTTGTGTTTATATTTTACAAATAGTATCATGGTTCGAAGTTTCAGCCCATGATGGTTTACTCTGGGCCAGCATGACATCTAATTGGGTTAACACAATTTTCTATTAATGCTTTTCTTTTAAATTGTCAGTTAAAATGCATGCTTAGTTCTTGTTTTCAAGTTTTTCTTTCAGCATGACACTGCATATATGTGCCAGCTGAGCGTAACATATAACAAGATCAGCAAACTAACTTATTTGTTTTAATTTCATCCAAGCCCATCTAGTTTTTGTTTTGGTAGTTTCCGTTTGAATTTCAAAGTTTCAGTCCAAAAAAAAAATTACTGGAAAAAGGAAACAAGAGAACAGAATGTGCTCAGCAAAAATTTCAAGTTGACATTAATTGTTAGGCATTGTTGGTTATATGGCTGGATTGCTTTTAGGTTTGAAAGCCTGAAATTTAAAATATTAATATTGTGTAGAAAGGCAATGATATAATATAGTATTTGATATCAATGTAATTATCTGTGCATAATATTAAAAATACAAAATATACATGCAGAAAATTACACTAGAGTATGAACTTGGTACGACAATTATCATCATGTAAAGTATTCACTACCAACAAATGATTTATAGCCGTATGTAATTTGACACTTCATTCTTCTTTTCCTTTCATTTTCTTAGTTATCTCTCAAATTTCTTAAAGCTCTACTCCCAATTGTTCAGTGCTTATAAAAGTTGCAAAATCTTCAAGTATTCACTACCAACAAATGATTTATAACCGTATGTAATTTGACACTTCATTCTTCTTTTCCTTTCATTTTCTTAGTTATCTCTCAAATTTCTTAAAGCTCTACTCCCAATTGTTCAGTGCTTATAAAAGTTGCAAAATCTTCAAGTAGTACTTAAATGATAGGTCTATGTTTACTAATAGGTGTAGTATCACCTTTTCATGGTTAATTATCTGAGTATTTATTAAGAAATGATTTGTTTCTTGCACATATATCAAACTTTGAATAAAATATTCTTTGAATGCAGAAATCACAGTTTTCACATCATTTTCTTTATTGTATTATTACTAATAATTATCATAGCCATGACAATTCAACCTCATACCTTGTGGGTTGGCTTCATGCATGTTAGTCAATATTATCAGCAGCTTAAAAGGTATTGGTCTTTGTGAACTTAAGTATCATGATGACTTGAGAGGATATACGAGTGCATGCTTATGAATCAAAGGACGGTGATAAAACTGGAGTATGATAGTGTGTTTTAGCTGGAACTAGCTGGAACTGGCCAAAACCTGAAATTGATGTTCACTATAGACTCAGCCAAAAAATCCAATTTGTTTCTAGTGAAACAGATTAGCTCTGGGCAGAACAAGAAACTTTGTTGCATTCATCCATGCACAGAGTATGTTAAACACAATTGTATGCATTTAATTTGTATTTTCATCTATGCACATATTTGTATATGTTTAGCGTACATATAATAACTTCTTGTAAATTTTATGTATGAGTAACACAAATGGATCATCAGGAAAAATTATGGTGGACTTAAAAAGGATTAAAAAAAAAAAAAAAAACTATAAGACAAGTGGATGCAAAGGATTTTGAATTTGAAACCCAAGACTTCAACTAGATGTGTCCAGTAGTTTCTATTCACCATGTTTGTCTTAAGGTATTGTAAAATATATAGTTGCTAGTATAGTATAGAAATCTGTTAATATTGTTTGTCCGGCAATCACATGGGTGCCTAGAGCCTGGGCTAAGGGTTATGGTCATCGCCTCACTAAAGCTATTTGACAACCCTGAAGGAGATCCTGAGAAGGCCAAACACCAAAAAAATGTTCATATATGCCCAGTTACTATAAGATAGGGATTGAGTTGCCTCTAATTTTGATCTTCTATTGACCACTGGAATCAGATATTCTTGCCTTTGATTTTTCTTTATTTTGAAGAAAACGAGTGCATAGTCTGGAGGTTGGTATCTTATTTTAAAAATGAATGAGGTAATGTTAGGCTTTATCAATGGATTCTTGTTGTTGTAGTTGAAAGGTTTCTCCATTACAAAAATAAATTCGGACTTCTCGTCTTCTTTATTTTTCAGTTCTTTTACCTTCACTCTGTTTCTCAATTCATTTTGTTTTTATGCATCAATTTGAGAAGACTTCTTGGTCATGGTTTCAACCTCACCTGTTAATTTTAAGGAGAAAGCCAAAAAATTTCAGATCTCTAGTTCATCTTTGAAGATCTGAAATAATATCACATATAACACTTGTAGAGTTGATCATCTAAAACATGTGGAACTGCTGGCAGTCTAAAATTATGATGGGCTGCTCGGGGGTTGCAACTTGTAGGATTATTGCATTGATATTGTTAAGATTTGTTTATCAGATTAAGTTTGGGATCTAATTAGGAACTTATCCAGCCAAAGGCTTTTCCCTTTCTTCCCTTAATCTTTCGAATTATTCAGATATGACTAAGATATGTTGAGCATATATTTTTTAAATTATACATTACTAAACCTACTTTGGATCCTGAATGGTAGTAAAATTTTCCTTAGGACAAAATCTATCATAGATTTCATTAGTAAATATTCGGTTCAAGGTTTTAAATCCATGAGATGGAGGTGTCTTAATTTTTTCATAGAATAAGATGCCTCACTATCCCGTCCTCTTTCAATGGCCCTCCTAGTAAAACATCTCAATACCCTCATCTCTCTTTTGTTCAATTTTCATTTCTTTCTTTTCTTTCTTTACTTTCTTCTTCTTTCCTCCTTTTCTTTTTTTTTTTTTTTTCTTTTCAATTTCCCTTCATCCTTCTTTTCTTACTTTTTCTTCTCCCTTCCTTTCCTTTCTTTTTTTTTTTTTTTTTCTCTTTTTTTACCCCTTCTTCTTTCCTTCCTTTTTTTTTTTTTTTTTTTTTTTTCTTTCCTCTTCCTTCTTTTCTTTTGTGGCAAGGTTTCAGAGTCTCATCTCTGTCCCAATCTTATTTTTCCATGAGTGGACACTAATCTTGGAAGTACAACATGATGGATGACAATCTGAACTAAAAGTGGTCAAGTATGCTGATCATATTCACAGATGAAAGTTCAAATTTGCCTGCTGCTCTCTAGTATGAAATTTAATTGAGTAACCAGCAATATACAAAAACCACACATGCCATCGGTGCAATTATTCATATGTTTTATTACCATAAATGGTAGATATAAAGTATCAAAATAAAAATTGGATAACAATTATTAAAGGATGTATTGTTTTTATTTCAGCTATACAAGAAATGGTGAACTTAAAAGGGGAGGGAGGAAATAGTAACCTTTTCTAGAGCCTAAATGCCTAAAGTTCTAATCCAAGATCTGGAAGAATTGGACAAAGACAGTATTTCAGGATCTCTAAACAAAATAAGGGTAAAGTAATGGGGATAGGAGAACAAATCTACTGGTTTGCATGGCGGTGTAATCTCAATTTTAAAAATAGCTGACAAGCTGCTGATTGATCGAGTATTAGAAAGAAATTTTTAAAAAATAAATATATTCATATTAATAGATAGAAAGTAGAAAACTAAAAGGACTATCGTACTACCAATTCATACTGATCATATCGTATCATATCAATATAGTATCAAGTTTTAATTCGAAATGAACTGAATCTGTGTGAATTGAGTGGAATCATTCAATAGCAATCCATACCATTCGATATTGAGTGGTGTTATAGTTAAAAATAGAAAAGAATGAGCACCCTATCATAGTACAAAGTGCATATCGTACTGTACTGATCTATACTGTATCCAATTGAAAATGTACTGGTATGGATCTTGATATTGGTTTACATATCTTGAGTAAAGATTTAGAAAACATAATGAAAAAAATAAGTTGAAGGTCTACATAAGCTAGGCATGGGTTCATCCTCACATCATGGGCACCTTCTTTTGAAGATGCAAGGCTTCAACCTAATCATGCAGCTAGCAAGCCATGTGCATATGGGTCTACATGTGCATCCATCTAAAAAGCATGGATACTTAATATTGCATGTTATGTTTGTATCGGATACCAATACTTGTTGGATAATTTGTGATAGATGCCTAATACTAAAGTATCTTTTTTAAAAAAAAATTAAAAGTGCCTTCCAGATACTTTTATTAGACACACTCAAGATACTTCCTTGATACCTGAAATAACAAAATCTAGGGATTTTTGCTTCTTTTTTCTTTCAAAAATGAATTCTGACTATTTAAAAATGAATGGCCAATTATAAAGTTTTTGATGTTGATGTTCCTATAGTTTGGAGTAGGGATTAGGGTTTGCTGTATCAGCATATCCATGACATGTCATATCTATTTCATATATTTGTATAGCTATGCTACATAGGCGGGCATGTAGACCACCATTTTAAAATAACACATCCTTTGAAATTGGTATTTTAAGATTCTGTTCGTTTTGTCTGAGATTGACAAAATTTATTGGATATTGAGAGGCCTTTGCTTGTATAAACATGGAAGTTATATATGCATTGTTTTTGTAGTGGGGCATTGAATTTATGGAGTCTGCTCACAAATATTGAATTTGCGCATGTAAAAAATATTTCACCCTAGCTTATGGTAGTAAGGTCATAGTTGATATTCAAAGTAGAAAATAAACAAAGAAATTTCATGTGTAAGAAGTACACGGACACACAGTTTGATATGATATGATATTGAATTAAGTGATGTATGCATAGTTAAATTTATTATTTTTAAATGGTTAAGATAATTATTTTCAATAATTTATTTTTCTTTTAATTGTTGGTCACATCCCTTTACCCATTCATGCTTCTAGCTACACTTGCACAACCTAACACATGGCTGTATGAGTGCAACCAGATGTTATTAGTATATTTGTTTTTGTGGGTTTCAGGAGTTGATGTGTTATATTTCAAGATGCTGTATTGTATAAGGGTAGTAGGATAACTATATTTTGGTGGTGGTGGCTTCAGTATCAGGGCACAAGGATGATGAGAATAGACTCGCATGTAAGGAAGCTTCTTGTTGGGGATTGGTACTGATATGGTAGCTTGTACTGCTGTTCATGTCATGCAAAAGCTGTCCAGGATCAGCTATCAGGTATAAACGTCCAAATGTGATTGTTTATCTAGCTTGTCTACTGCTTTGATTCCTTACAAAAATCAAAGGTCAATATCTAGGTTACTTAGAAGTATCAAGGATAGCAGGATATGATGGAGGGTTTTTGTCCCCAGTGCATGTATTTCTAAATTGTCATTAAATCTCAAGCAAGATTAAAATTTAGAAGAATATTGTTTAACTTGTGTATTGGCAATTGTGTCAGTAATTTGTTGTACCAATCCATCTGGTCTATTTTTCTGAACTAAATAACATGCTCGGAATTATCAATGATGAAATCCTCTTCGGCGTTCTTGGGTAACATGGTTTACCATTAGTTATGAGGTGGAGACAAATTAATATAATCATGTCGTGATTGTGTTGCTTATGAGCACAAATATCATTTTGTATTCCATGGTTGGTAACTTAGTTTAAGGTGTATTATATCATTTATTTGCTTTTATATCATTTCTGTTGTATATGATGTAGTATGCTGCTATATCACTTTGCAAACCAGAAGCAAAATTGCGCATAAGACGATCGATCATGTAGAACAAACTTGTAGTTAATTTTTAATAATCCTCGGTGTTCCGATCCCATCTATGCTTCCATCCAACCCTTTACGTATTGGGAAGCCAAAAGTGAAACAGAATGATCATTAGATCTTTTCAGCTACATTGCTGTAAGTGGACGAAACCTTATTGAAGTATATAGAATGGCCATGATTAATGTTACTGACCTAACAGAGAGATTAATTTTCAGTATGATAGCCACTTCTACATGTTGATGAAACCCTGATTGCGCCATGAGAGTCTGTCTGCATTTTGTGGGCTTCTTTGGTTTTGTATAGCTTCGTCTTCATATACTTTAAATTGTAGTCAATGTAATGAGTACCTACTGCAGGAAAATTTTGAATGTCTTTAATCAAGGCCTTTTAATAAAAAACATGTGACTCCATGGGAAATACAAGAAGTTTGGATGTTGAGCAACCTTTCCATTTTCAACATTGAAACCTTCAAAATAAATTCACCTGTTGTGGCAAAATATCCATTGTATTATGATAGCACTGCCTAGATTGTTTAGTTGTTTCAGTGATTGGCTGCTGTGATGCTTGTGTTCTCACCGAACAATTTACTTCTTCTAGGTATCTCTGATGTTCATTAAAATGATAACTGTTGTTCAGATGACAAGCTGTGACTGTGATTTTTTTTTTTTTTTTTTTTTTTTTTTTTTTGATGCTAAAATGGAGAAGTCAGGAACTTCCCTGATTGATTAGGAAAGGAGGTGGAAGAATACAAAAGACAAAGGAGAAAGGAAAAGCAGAAGAGTAGAAGAATACAACTAAGGGAAGGAGGTGCTCTCATGAACAACGAAGCTTAGAACTAAAGTACAAATAATGACTGAGATAAGAAAAGGTGACTCTAAGATGAAACTGCCGATGAGCAAAGACACTTCCATGATTGGAGTTTTGTAGGGTATTGTTCTGAAGGAGCTTTTGAGTTTCTTTCTGCCCAAATATGCCAACAGATGGTGATGCATGGTTGGTCCCAAGCTTTTTGAAGGTTGACTTTAACATTCTTTTTTCTCCAAGCTTGTCACAAGTCATGATAGTTGGATAGCCATCTTTTTCTTCTAAGATTTAGACTATCAATAGTTGGAGACCATATCTTCTTCATGAAGGGACATCTCAAAATTAAAAAGTTAACTGATTTGACAAGAGCTCTATATAGTGTACAGCCATTGCTCACTGGCCAGCTTTTTCTATCCAAAACTTTCTCAATATGGAGCTAATTTCTCAGTGCCGACCAAAGGAATATTTTAATTTTTGTTAGAATGATTGCTTTCCAAACTTCCTTGAGGAGCAGCCAAATCAACCAATGAAAATTGAAAAACGTATAGAAAGAGTTGATCAAAAATATTTCATTGTTAGTGAGCTTCAACTACTCTGGAAGGCTTGATGTCTGCCAAAAAGACTCGTGAGAGAGACAAATTGATCAGATTCTTGCATTGAGAGAGGTTCATGTACCTTGACATTCCAGCTAATGTTGCACCAATTCCATTGTGAGGCCATAGAACAGTTCCACATGATGACTTTCTGATATAAGGTGTCAAATAATACTGCCAAAGGGAATCGGTCCTATTCAAGCGTCCCCAGAATCTTACGTTTTACTTAGAGCAATTTCAAAAGGCCTCTTGGTTTCTGCTTATATCTTTTCAATTAGAGATGGTGTGACTAAAGAATGGTGAATTTGCCTCCCCATTTTCCTTTTTGCATTATACAATCTATTTTTTATGCTTTATCCAAGTAGCCTCTGGCCCTTTTATCAATTTCTAAGTCTATTTGGCTAGAAAAGAGGTAATTAAATTATTAATTTTTTTGGATAGTCAATCCCCCTTCTTTTGATCCCAGCATACATCTCCCTAATTAACAAGGCAACTAAAACCATCAGTTTTATCGTTCCCTTTCCACAGGAAAGTTTTCTTCAGCTAATCAATCCTTCTAATAATCCACTATGAAAGTTTAAAGATAGACATATAAGAGAAGGAAAGGATTAAAAGAACTGCATTAATCATTATAATTCTCCGTTCAATAGAAAAATTTTATCTTTTCAAGAGGTAAATCAAGGTTCCATACAACCCAGGAGAGGCATTCACCACTTCTTAGGCAGCCACTTGTCACAGGGGTAGACCCAGAGGCAGCCGCTTTACAATTGAGAATATTTGCTAAGGCCTTTGATAAGTGTTGCACCACCCCCTCCCCCGGCCAACCTTATGACCTTTCTTTTTTTCTCTATAATTACTTACACTAGACTAAGCTGCATAGTTGTCCATCAAATCCAAGACTGTAACTCAATGCCATGCTCAAGCATAAAGATATGCAACAAACTCCTGCATGAAAAATATACTTGTATACTTCATGTCTAGAAACAAGGTACTTTCTGGATCTGTTCTAGCTATATTAAATCAGTAGCAAATAAGTTCTACAAAACCATATGAACGACTCCCCATAAATGTGTACTTGTTTGTTTATGGTTCGTCTAGAACCTAATGTTGAGATGCTTTTGACTTTTATCCTCGTACCCTAGTAATGATCATTTGTTGCTTGCTCTCAGATTCAGTATTCGTCCCAAAAGAACGAGCAGGCTTCATCAATATCAATATTCAATAGAATTAGTATATTCAGTTACTCTAGGAACCTACGTATTTTTTACCATTTGTTGTTTGGAAGTAATATAGAAATATGTTTTCATAGATATAAATAATGGTATGCAGAGGAAATGGTGGGAAAACATTGTTTGCTTGTATTGTTCTTGGACCTGGTTATGGCAAGATCAGTTGTGTTGATTTACACTAATTTGTTGGAATTTTGAAATCATGTAATAATTCTAAAGAAAATAAAGACTTACATAGCTTGCTTATGATTTCAGAAAATGAGTAAATAATTTCACTGTTACCGCTTGAAACATACATAACTAGACATCACGGTTGCTATGGTTGTATCTCAATGTTGGCCTTCGATATATGTTTAGGAACGGTTAAAAAAAAAAGATATTACAGTATGACCAAAATTTGAAACGTATAAATGTAGACAGAGAAATTGGAATAATTGTATTTTTCAATATGTTGCCTTGCAGTCATATGTAGGAAAGAAATTACAGTGTACCGAGAAAGTTCAGCTCAATATTTTCAGTTATATCTACGATAATTGAGCACCTGATATCATCAAGTTAAACGCTTGCAGTAATGAATTATTTTGTCCTGAGCTTTGATTGAAAAGCATAATGCTGATTCTCTGGTACCAATGTGACCGACCTTGTTTAAGCCTTTGTAGATCCAATAATTTTGGACAAATAAAGCAATAATTTTTTGATTCTCTTAAGCTATAATTTTGTGTGATGCATTGCTAATTTCCAATGGCAATGAAATTAATGAAGTCAATACCCACAACCATTGTTTTAGGAAGGAATAAACATAAATAACATCCACCAAATCTCTACAACAAACAATTAAGCCTTAATCCCAAAGTAATTGGTATCAATTACAGAAATCATTTTTCTCGATTCTACTCAATTGAGGGTTATACTTTTTTAAAAATGTTGAGATATTAATCATTTCTTTACTACTTTCTCCCATATGATTTTCAATTTACCTTTATCATTTTTTCTTTTTATACCTACTAAGTCATCCTTTCATATAGGAGCATCCCTAGACTTACACTTTATATGTCCAAACAATCCAAATCATCCTTCTCAAGATAATTAGTGCTACCTTCATCTTTTTACAAATGATATTATTTTTCATCCTATCTTTTTTTTGTATTATCACGGCATGTCTATTTCAACATTTCATTCAACCATACCTATCCTATCCCATACCTATCCTATCTACATATTATTTTTAAAAGCCTAACACTTTGTACAATAAAGCATTTCTATAAAATTTTTTCTTCAAATTGACAGATATCCTACAATCCTGCAATATTCTAGCTACTCTTTTCCATTTCATCTTAGCTGTTTTAATCTTATAGATAGTGTCATATTTAATTTAATCTTTCTTATGAATAATTGATCCTAAATATAAAAAATAATCGCCCCTAAAAGCTTCATGATCTTTCAATTTTACTCTACCTTTATTTTTATTTCTAATTTACTAAAATTGCATCATATATATTTTACCTTTGTCCTACAAAACCTAAACTCTAATTACCCTAATCTTAATTTTATCTATATGGATTATATCATATATAAATAGCATGCACTGTCCTAAGTATGCCTAATAAGCTCATCTATAACTAGCTTTAAAGATTTATGATAGATCCTTGTTGTAAGTTTATTGTGCTTAAAAACTCATTATTATTATTACTAGTAGTTATAACAGTAATAACTTTAATGTGCATGTCCTTAATTATATTAATATATCTAAAAAAATTTTATATCTTTTCTAACACACATTAAAGGACTTTTTTTAAATACTATCATATTCTTTTTCTAAATCCATAAAGTCATGTTATGATCTCACTTTTTCTTTTTCTAAACTTCTCCATTAGTCTTCTATGAAGAAAATTGGTTTCCATATATAGCCAACCTTTCTAGCAAAAAATTAATTAATTTTCCATTATTTTTTGTTATATTTAAGTCCATACCAATCATTTTTCCAAATTTGACAATATATAGCTTGTGACTTTTAATATTATGATAATTAAAATGATTTTATATATTACCTTTATTCTTATAAATTGATATAGTAGTATTATTCCTCTATTCATCAGAAATTTTCTAGGTTTTTATGATCTCATTAAATAAATTAGTCTTCTAATATACTCTCATATCACTTAAATACTTCAAATTCTTAATAGGAATTCCATTAGGTTCAATTGTCTTTTCTATTTTTATTTTTTTCACAACCTTTTTTACCTCAGATACTTTAATTCTATGTATCTCATTTAATAATTTATTTAAATAGCTTCTCCATCTTTCTTTAATTTTCTCCACCTTAATTTTTTTTTATTTTCATCTTTGATATATTTAACTTGAGTCATGTCTTTAGTTTCTTTTTTTTTTTTCATTATCTTATATGTTTTGTTCCTTTCCTTAATTTCTAAGTTGGTATATAACTCCTTTTATATGCCTTAAATCCAACTTTTTGTACTATTTTCTTAACTTCTTTCTAGGCTATCTTATTTTTTTCATTTACTTTATTTTATTCTTGCATTTAGATAATTTTCTATAGCAATGCCTTTTAACTTTAACCGTTAATTTATTTTTCTCATTTTGCTAACAAGTTTAGTTATTGGTTAGTCCTTTTCTTTTTGATTCTACTAGCGCTTTTGTAGCTATTTTTTTAATATCATTTATCATCTCTTCACAAAGGATGATGATATCTATTTAGACTTCATTGTATTTTTTTAGTATTTTATTATTAAAATATATTTCTATATATCTCTTTTGAATTTCAATATTGTGTCCTTAAGTTCTATGTTTTTTCAATCTTTCTCTTTCATTTCCTAATACATACATCCAAAACCAGTAATATATATTGAATGGTTACACTTTCACCTAGCATAAGCTCTCATCTTTATATTAAACTTGAATAATGCTTATAGCAAAGAAGAAATAAATTTAACTAGTATTATAATTATTTTTAAAAGTTATCAAGTAAAAATTCTTTTTAAAATACTTGTTAGTTAATATTAAATCATATACCATTACAAACTATAAAATGGTATCTTCTTCCTCACTTTTATTTCTAAAACTATGATTTCTACTTTTTTTTAGGAGTTATATTATATTTTCCATGTATCTATTCTCATTTGTTCCAATTATTATATCTCAACTAGGATTTTTTAAAAACTGTTATTTCATTAATGTCCTTCCGAAAATATTGTTTTGTAGCATTATCTAATCCTACTTAAAGAAAATAAATACTAATGATATTAATATATTTGTGTGTATGTATATATCTTTCCTAATATTAATTTAATAAAGATTATTCTATCTTCTACTCTCTTAATTTCTACAATGTCATCATTTAAACTTTTATTTTACAATAATTTTTACTCTAATTTTATTTTTATCTTTTCTTGTAAACTAAGGTTTATAATATGCCTCATTAATTTCTTTAATTTTTCTCCTATTTACTTAATCTCTTGCAAATAAGTTATATCAACTCTCTTTTTAATCACTATATCTTGTAGTTTCTTTTTCTTTTTTTTTTATCGAACATCTTATATTTTAAGTTGCTAAATATATCTTATTTTTTAAAACTAACTTCTTGAACCCATCTATTAAAGTATATATGAGAAATCTTGTCCAATTCTCACCGCATCTCAAATCCATGTGGTATGTCATTTGTGGTAAATGCCTTGGTTATTTCATGCCCTCTTTTCCCTTAAAGTTCAGTACGGTGCTCACAAATAAGAAATATAGGATGCAATGATAGTTTTATACCAATTCTCAACCTACTGGAAATTTTTTGTTTTTTCTTTGTCCAAAGCTTTAGACTATCTTTACACAAAACATAATCATAACAAAGAAACAATAATTATAACATAGGAAAATTTAATAAGGATGCTTCATTCTGGTTCCATTTATAATCGACTGGTAGTAGAAGATGTCGAGTTTTAATCAGCTAAATAGGTTGTGCTAAGAGCAAGATTCCTAAGTGCCAAGCTCAAATAAGGCAAAGTTGACACATTCAAGCATTTGGGTCGTCCCCCGGACAAGATGGTATTATGGCCTTTGTCCGAGATTCTGCCACGGCCTTGTGAGGTCGCCCTAGTGTTGAGCATTTTCAGAGACAACTCTTGGGCCTACACCTGCCACGCCCTAGCGATCCCGACAAAGCTAAGCCCGCATTGGTATGGGCTGTGCACACCAACGCAATTGTTTTGGAGGCTGGTTGGGTCCGATGAACAGCACAGGATTGTTCAAGATGTTTTGAGTTTTGACCTCTCAAAACTTTTGTTTCTTAACATTATTATCGAGAATTGGATGAATGAAAGTGAGTATCGTCTTTGCAATTTCAATTCTGAAACGTGGCCGTGTAAAGTATTATATTTATTATACTCTCGGAATGTGCGTGGTTTTGCAAACTGCATGATCTTTCGTGCACAAAATTTGGTCAGTCCATATCCTTTATGGCCTATCTTAGCTAAGCCGAAGAATAATTTCGCTTACCCTATCTAACATTCAGGGAGGGTCAAACAAGCCAACCATGAGCTCACCTCTCTCTCTCTCTCTCTCTCTCTCTCTCTCTCTCTCTGCTTCTACTATGATGCTCTACGCATTTTTTTTTTATATTTATTTTATAATTTTTCTAAACATTTGATTTACTTTTAATGTATCAGTTCAAATAAATGGATAATCGATTGGATCATTAGTGTATGGTTAGTATGCATAATTAAAACAAAATGTAGAAAATTTTGTTGCAAAATAAAAAATAGAGAGGAGAAAGAAGAGAAATGTATCACATCTGCTTGCTGATCAATTCAATCAATGAATCCAGCTTTAAGGGACTCTATCAATGAGGTAGCTTTACTCTCAGAAAAGGAAGGCAAGGAGTTTGTTCATGTCGAATACACCTCCATGACAGACAGATCAAAATCGCCTACATGGAGTGAGGCATTGCATTGCCGAATGCTTTGACCTGCATGGACGGGGATGGTTGGTAGAAAGGAAGTCAAATTAACTGTTGCCATTAAGGAAGAAAAAAAGTTTTTCAGGACAGAAAAGAAAAGAAAGGAGTTGAGATTAGGGTTGAGGTTTTGAGAAGTGCTAAGATATCAATTAATCGAGATAACCGATTTATTTGATAAAATATTATAAATAATCTTACTTTAACAAACGATACAAATGATTTTAAAAATGATGAAAGAGTGCCGTAGCAAACTTCCTCCCGCCGATGTTTTTTCCCCAACAATGCTCATTTTGAGTCATATTTTTGTTTTCTAATATGATTGTTTTTACCCTCATGTGTTAGTGTGGTTAAGAATGTTGTTTGAGTTCGTACCATACCGAGAGAATAAATGGAGGTATTAAGGTTTAAACAGTTTATGATCTATTAGCCATTCACCTGAAAAATTGCAGCGGACAAGAAACAAAACCCATCATATCATAGTTTATTGTGAAGTGGATAAATCATCATCTGTTATTATAAGTTGGAACTCCATTGTTTGTCTTCCTTATAAAACACTGGATAAGATTTTCCTCTTATTCTAAGTGGAATTTGATTTCACGGCGATCCTGAAACTGGTTGAACGCCTTGATACATCTTTCTTTTTATTTTCCTCTTGCATCGGGTGAATCTAGGCTGCCTTGTTTTGTTTTCCTCACTAATATTGAATTAGGTTTATTGGGCGGCTTTAGCCCAATTGCTCTCCAAAAAATGGTTAAATGAGAATTAGGCCCAATTCCTTCTTTCTGGGGAAAAAAATATATTGCTCAACTAAACATGTTTGTAATATAGATTCTGTCTTGAAGAAACACAATCATCTTGCTGTAACTTTTGCTTTCCCTTTATTGAGAGAAAGAAGAGAAGAGAACCTGCTAAAAATGATCATATTTATTAAGTTACATAAATAATAGATAAATTCCTTAATCAAATGCAAATTGCAACCAGCCGTGGCTGCTCATGTAAGCTAAATATTGGTATGTTCACCTGAAATATAAATTACTTGCCTATAGAACAAAGGCTTGATTTTCTTTCCTTTTTTTTTTTTAAGGGAAAAGTGAGGGAGGACCCCACACATTTATTAAGATGAAAGAAGATACAATATTATAAAAGAGGTTGTGTATGAATAGACCGATGAGAATCCTTCTATTTGTCATGGTAGAGGTTGTGTTACAAATTGAAAATAGAGAAGACACTACAACGGATCTAAGCTAAAGAGGCCCTTTTCTTGAGGAAGACTCTAAAATTTCTCTCAAGCCAAATATGCCACATATACGCCATAACCAATTACTCCCAATTTTTCTTCCATTTACTTGAGATTTTCTTCATTCTTCATTCTAATCATAAACTAATAATATAGATAGACAGTCATTTCGGTCTAAGATCCCTAGCCAAGGCCTTTAGGATCAGTCGAGAGAATGCGCATTCGGTAAATAAGTGATCTATTGATTCATAGGCCTCCTTATATAACAATATCCATTGCTGACACTCCAATCTTCCTTAGCTAGAATGTTGTTAGCATGCATTTTGTTTCAAAGCACCAATCAGAGAAATACTTTAATCTTTTAGAAGTGAAGTTTTTCCACACCATTCTGTAGAATGGGTAGATGATTCAACATTAATTTATAAATCTGTTGTAAGAATACATATTGAATATATTGTTAGGGGAATGTTTCTAGACTGAAAATCTAGGGAAGGCAGTATGAAAATGCAGGCTAGCAAACTATGAAGCTACTCTAAATGGATGGATTCCAACAATGACAAGAGGCCATACAACCATAGTGACACAGTTGAGAATTGCTTCAATAAGGCCTGGCCATATAGATCACTAGAGAGAGAGAGGCTAGGGGTGATGGAGTTACGCAATTGTCTTACCAAAATTTAATATTTTCTTCATTTCTAAGCCTGAAGGATATACAATTTGAGAAGGCAGCTAAGTCCTTAAATATATCTTTTCATAACAGTAATGCCCTTTGAAGACACCGCCTCTTTTGCATAGCAAATCGATCTCTTGAATAGTAAGATTTAGAAATGAGTCCTGACCAAATAGTATCCTCACCTCTCTACCTATTAAAATACTTCCATACCCATTTAGCTAACAGTGCCAGGTTTATATTCTTATAATTTCGAATGCCCAGACCACTTCTTTTTTATCTCTAGGACAATTTTTCAATTCACCAAGCAGTGAAAGCCACTAGTCGAATCTTTACCCTTTATTAAAAAGCTCTCCTTAGCTTGTCTATTTT
Source organism: Metroxylon sagu (assembly GCA_017589505.3). Lineage (NCBI taxonomy): Eukaryota > Viridiplantae > Streptophyta > Magnoliopsida > Arecales > Arecaceae > Metroxylon > Metroxylon sagu. The sequence continues at coordinate 257,388 of JACVBY030000565.1, forward strand.
CTTAGTTACCCAACTTGAGAATCTAAGAATACTCATGTGGTAGGAAGACGGTACAGTAAGAACCGAGTTAATCAGACATAACCTGCCTCTAAGGGATAGGAGGTAACCTTTCCATGAGGCAAGCTTTCTTTTAATCTTCTTAATTAGCGACATCTAGCATCTTTTAGGAATCTTTCAATTATATAGAGCGAGGTAAGTGCTCCCTTTTTTTACAATTAAGGAGGATTGTAAAAGACTGGAATATTTCCTCCTCCATATTCAAGTAAATCTCTAAGCTCTTATGAAAGTTAACTTTAAAATTTGATATATTCTTAAAAGTTAGAAGAAGCGCTTTAACTGCTAGAAGACTTTATTTGTTTGTTACACAAAATAGAAAAGAATTATGAGTAAAGTGTAAACTCTTGACATCATAAAAGAAAGATGACTTTCCAATATTTCTTTGATAAGTCTCATAAATCTAGCAAAGTAAGAGCATCAGCAATAAGAGTGAAGAGAGCCAACGAGAGAGGATTTCCTTGGCGAAACTTTTGTCTGCATTTTATCTGTTCATCGAGTGCCTATCGACTATCATACCAACTACTGCCAAGAAAGCAAGGAGAAGAACCACATAAAGTAAGACTTGTTAAAGGAGATCTCATTGGCCACCACATAGATTAAGGCTTGTTGAAGGTTCCAGAATCAAATCTTAAGTGGCGCATCTACAAATGGTCGGCCTTAAAAGTCATAATGTGGATGGGTCCTTCCCCTTCTCTCTCAAAAACAAAGGAAAAAGTATTTGATCCTGTCAACTTCATTTGATGAAGCCAAGCAACCCCGGCGTGCTAATAATGGTTAAATGACGGATGCTTATAATAAATCCATTAGGACAAGCTATATTAACAGCCATCAGGTCAAGCCACCAAAGAGCTATGATAACAGCTAATGAGGTGTATTCAAAATATAGTGTCATATTTTTTTTCTTTCTTTTTTTTTTATTTGTATTAGACCTAATGATCAAGGTAAAAAAATATGGGTCCAGGTGAGATGCTTTTTATGATTTTTTTTTTTTTTTTAATCATGCTTATTTTCACTGCTCATGCCATTTCCTTATGTCCTTGCATTTTACTTTCTTTATAGCAACAATCGAATACAACCAGAAAAAGTCTGTAAACGAGATCACGCAGGCGCGTAGATAACCAGGCACTGGATCAGATCTATGTATGGCGTGCAGAGTAAGTCATATCAACTACGTACCTACCTTTATTTGACCCCATGTTAACAAATATATACAGTGTGACGACGCGAGTTCCCCTTGGAGCCGTTTGAGCTTCGCCAACAACCATTGGGTTTTTTCAATATTTCGGTGATGTCCAACAACCCTTGATTGAATATTTATTATAATAGCCAGTCTGACACTTGCCGCATCTTGTCGGTTAATCATTTAAATATTCTGGGATTAAAATTCCAAGTTCGAGAAGGTGGACTTCCACTTTCCTTGCCCTCGGACCACAAAAAATCACTTGCTTTTCCATCCCTAAACGTATCAATCCACAAAGTAAAAGTATGGTTGGTAACAATTCCGGCCACGACTTTAGGAGGAAGGTTTCAGAAATCCAAGAAATTATTCAAATCTAATAAAATCAGAGGCCTTGAAATTCAAAAAATTGAGGTTTTAGATTTTTTTGTTTGAAATATAATCTTTTATAAGTGTTTAACATGCAGATTCATCAAAGATTTAATTAGTTTAGAGAGTAATTTTAGAATAAAATAAATATATAGTAAAATTTTAATATAAATTTTTATCAAAACCCATCTTTCATGTGGATTTTCAAAATCATGAATTTGAAGACATTTTAATGCCTTGAGGGATGATCGAATGTCCCTCTCTTTTTCTTTGATTAATAATACCAAATAATAGAATTTGATAAAATCTTACGAGCCTTTAAATTTCTTTCTTCAAATATTATCATCCAAATGTAGCCTTTAAGTTCCTTATTGATACGACTTGCCTAGAGATATATATATATATATATATATATATATGAAGGAACTAACGATACTTATAGGCTGGAACAAATTTGTTGAAATTTTTTTTTAAAAAAAAATTATCAAGTAATTGCTCTTATTTCTTACTTAAATAGAGGCAAATGGATACCAAACTCGGACAGGTATTAAGCACAACATTAGTTGAGTTTAGGTCGAAAATCTCAACCTGATTGATTTGATTTGGTTCATGGTAACAACAGATCACAACCCAACCTAAACTAAATCCAAACTGTCATATAAAAATATAATAAACATGTTTAAGTCGCATCTCTATCTTCTATTATCTTTCTAATGTTTCTTTAATTAGTTAGGATGCACGGCTGTCATTTCTAGTTCATTTTATTTTACTTTCAGATATTATTTTTATAGCATGGCATTATTTATAGGTTGGTAGCTTGTCTAAACTAATCGACCCTATTTAACTAACCCAATCCCAACGAACCTAATTTTGTGGGAGCTTAGAAAGTCAACCATGTCCAACTAGAATTTATATATATATATTCTTATAAATATGTTAAGTTATTTATAACCTCACAAATTACTACTTATATTTATGACTTTTTTTTTGACTTGTATATACTTATAAATATTTAAAATCGAATATCTATTTTTTAAAATTTACTATTTGCATATATATATTAATAAATTATTTTTTTATGCTTATGTTCGTAGAGTTTTGCTATTTACATGTATAAACTTAATAAGAGTAGATGTGCATGCAATATATATATATATATAAAACACATAATTTCAAATATTTGTCAATGCGTGCGAGCAAAACAAAAACAAAATTAAAAATTGTGAACATATGGCCGTCATAATTGTGAAACTTTATCTTGTCAAGGAAATGGGAAGCTTTATAAAATTACGAACTTCATTTGGTGGGATTAGTAAGTGTTGTTCACCTCATCAATCTCTAAGGAATAAGATTGATAAAGGAAAAAAATGCCAGAACTTGCCAAAATCCTATGTCCATATAATATTTATTAAAGCCTACATAGAAATATTTCTTAAAACTATGCCTGGAGAAATATAAGGTAGCCCGGCAGCATCAGTACGTCAAACCTTTTTCTGAGGTTCAAACCTGGCATCACTGGAGTGTTCAAAACCAAAAGATAAGATCTCAGACTATTTATTCTATGAACATATGGTCAGAATTTGATATCCTTTCCTTTGAAGAAAATTGGAACCTTTTTTATGTATCACAAACTTAATTCGGTGGTTGGGAGGTGCCATTCACTTCGGCAATGGTTGTCTTTATCAAAGGAAAATGATTGATAAAACAATGACAGAATTAAACAAAATCTAATCACCATAGACTATCTGGCAGCATTGCTCAAAACTGCCTAAAGATTGCAGTACCTACTTCGAAGACGGACCAGGTGGCCATGCCTTGCCATGAAGATTCAACACTTGGAAAGAACTTGATTTTGCTTCGTATTTGAGTTATAGTTATCAGCTTAGAGCCTAATATGTGATGGATTATGGACTTTGTGTTGCTACAAGTATGGATGGGAAAACTGTTGGATGGTGGATGTGAAAAAGGATGAGGTTGGACTGAAGAGATATATGGTTGGTTTGGTGGAGGGGATTTACATTCTGAACTGGAGAACAAGACTCTGGCTGAGCGTCAACTAGCCATGAATAGTTTACATGCACTGTTTTTGTTTGGCACTCTTCGTGAGGGAAATTAATAAAATGTTCTATCTCCTACTCTTTTGGTATTTCTTGCTTCTCCTATCTTATGAACAATTTGCGGGTTCAACAACCGACATCAAAGCCAAAGAGAGCCAGCCAAGATGAGGGTGGCAAAGTCTTAAATTTGAAGGCACTACTTCAAACGTGCAAATTAAAAAGCAGTGATGTGCACATCATTACCTAGTGTGAGGATATCTAACCATCGCCATTACAGTTTGGTGGGAAAATTTTAACCTTGAAGTATAGTGGTTTTTCTTTACTCAAAAAAAAAAAAGTAATGGTTTTTCATCTCCGAATTGGTAAACCTAGTGGACTGGACAAAATGAGTGAATTACGAAATGCTCCTCCAAATACTGATGATGAAGGCATTGATCAAAAGAATAACAAGAAGGGTTTATTATACATCTTAGGGAGCAGTAGATGAGACCTTCGAACAAATAATACTGGCTAGAATGGCAAACAACAAATGATGGGAAAAATTAATGATGGAACCCAAGGAGGATCGAGGGAATGAAGATTATGTTGTGAATGCGGAGAGGGCAGCAATCGCTTATTGTCTTCACTGAGTGCATGGCTAATGGAAAAAGATAAGGAGGCAGATGGTAATACAAGATTGTTTTAAATCTACTTATTCAGCATCATCGCAGATGGATGCGGCATGCGGTATTCAGATTGCTTAGTAATTTACGTATAAAATCAAGTGGTGGTCTTCATCAAACAGACTTCAGTCCCAAAGTGCTCGAGCGGAGGACCCTGCAGAGCGGATGGTTGGTATTGATCAGACAATGAGCTTGGTGTGGCATTATGTGCCATGGATATGGCATTGGTTGATCTGAAACTTCACGAAAGTAGAAAGGAGATGCAGTTCTGAGTTCAGAGTGATACGTGTTGGATTTTGCTAATGGGACCATGGTCTATTAGTTGTCACCATGTTACTAATCCATATACTTTCAAGAGAAGTTCTAAATTCCATTTCCAAGGAAGAGCTTTAACCCTGGATGGATATCAAGACAGGCCCAAGGATGAGCTATAAAATTGATTTAATATAGTAAGATACTATTTAATTTTAATACTATTCTATGAGATATTCTGCCATACATTTCTGTAATCCCTTCAAAATTTATAATTTGGATACTCCCACAACTAAATTATCTAAAAATTAATTTTGATAGGTCAGCCCATACGAGAAGATGGCAGGATGGTCATCAAAGATAGTAAGAAAAAGGTCCTTTATGCTTTGATCATTTCTCTGAATATATAGTTGGTACTCATAGTTAATTGTCTGGAGCAAGGCATAATTTTTATGAGTACAAAAAGAAATTTTAGAATGAGACATTGATTTTGGAAGGAGATTCAGCTAAGGTGATATTTTGATTATAGAATAACTTTTCTTGTTATCATTTCTTTTTGAGAGATCTTCTTTTAACCATCTCAAATTTTTCACATCTCAGATATCTACAAAGTAACTAACTAGATAGCAAATTATTTGGCAACTGTTTTTTGAAAGAAGATTCAGCTAAGGTGATAATTTTAATTACAGAATAACTCTTCTTGCCATCATTTCTTTTTTAAAGATCTTTTTTCAACCATCTCAAATTCTCTACACCTCAGATATACACAGAGTAACTAACCAGATAGCAGATTATTTAATAAATTGGATAATAAGGTATAAGGAAGAGCGAAGATGGAACTCATGCTTTTCTTATCAACTTATTCAGTTGTTTAGTATAGATGCTTCTGATGTTTTTTTTTTATTGGTTAAGCCGTAGGCCTCCCATGCTATTATAGAGAGAGAGAGAGAGAGAGGTTCCAAATTCAAATGTCATTCCCATCAAACGTCCCGGGGGCACAAAGAAGAAAATTGATAGTTTTGTACTTGCGTAGATATGTCATAACTAAAAGAATAGTTGTTTAGAAATAGGAATGGTATTTCCATAGTTTATTGGAAAAAGATACGGTTGGTGTTGCAGAGAGGATTTTGCTTTTGAATAAAAGAGCAACGCTTTGGCTGAGATTGAACTATCCACGAGTTGTTTGCGTATATATGAAATTGATTTAATTCGTGTGGTGTGCTTGCACGGAGACGTTATTTAAGTATTTCATTCTAGTGCTTTGATACCTCGTTCGTCTTGACTTCTATCTTCTCCCGTAGGTAACCAATTACCAAAAGGGACCAAATCTTTGGCATATTTTACTGTGATGCTTATCGGCATGAAAATGGCAAAACATGCGAGCCCCTGCGAGTACAACATGCTTGCCCCCATGGTGTAAGTTATGTTTTTCATTTAACGTGCAAATTTTGTATACGTAAGATGCGAAGGTCAGCTTATAAGTAGAACCCTTTGTTGATTTTCCTAACTTTTTTTAGAAAATACAATATTACTTAAAAAAATGTTTAATAAATATGTGTTGCGTAGTTGTTACATGTTTATAAATTAGGGGCGAGAACAAACAAATTATCTTTTCTTAAGAATTTTTATTTATTTAAAAGCAACAAAAAAATAAAACTATGGTAATAGATACAATGTTTTCCTCGTAACTATACGAACGCCATCTACGCTGGCATAGAGAGGAAAACAGTAGTCTTAGCGCGCTGCTGCAAAATTGGTGTCAGGAGAGATGATGGGGAGCAGGCCTTTTTCTTGGAGGCTCTTGACCGTTTCATAGAAGCATTGGTTCGTAGGTGTGAACTCGATTCCCATATCCTTGAGCCGTTGGTTGATGAACTTGAATCCTTTCTTCGGTGGATTTATCTCATCCTTGCACCTGCACCAGAAAATATAGTAAGCCTCATGATTATATCAGGCAATAATTTAGGCTTTCGTTTAATAGCAGGATGGAGGAGGATTTGGATAGGACTAGATAATGGCTAGATAAATGGCCAATATTTGGTTATGTGACCTATAACCAGTACAAGAGTACTGTTGGCACGGAAGTTAGGTTGCCGAGCAAAAACTTGAACCGATGGTTTCCAAGCGTCATGCTTAATTTGGCTAGGATGACATCGGAAAGGGACTTACTTGTTGGTGATGGGGTACTCAGGGAAGAGCTTAGCAAGGATGCGAACCACCTCCCCACGATGCAGCGTGCTCTCTGCACAAATATAACGTCCCTTTGCCTCTGGAGCTTCGTAAACTTTTATGTGAGCCTCTGCCACGTCCCTCACGTGCACGTACGCTTGTGCCGCGTTTACATACGTCTTTGCTGACCCAGTTAGGTACTTTGTGATGTGTGCTACGCTAGCATTGATCGTTGGCTGTAGGAGTGGACCTAGCACCAGCACTGGGTTCACCACCACCAGGTCTACCCCCTTGTCTCTCGCCACCTCCCATGCATCCCTCTCCGCCACAGTCTTTCCATAACAATACCAATTCTGCATGCATGGTTATCGAATTGCTATCTCAGAAATGAAGTAAAACATCCAAAAATTATAATTCCAACTTGAACAACAATTTATACACGACCAAAAAAAAATTGGTGTTGATGTGAGTGATCTGCGTTCAAATTGAATAAGAACCTTGGTGCTCTTGCAGTACTCGAGGTCGCTCCAGCACGACTCGTCAACGACCACGTCAGGCTTGTGGTTAGGGTTCATGTATACAGCACCAATCGAGGAGGTGAACACCACCCGCCGGACGGCCGCGCGGGCCGAGACGTCGATCACGTTCCTGGTCCCGTTCACCGACGGCACTATCATGGTCTCCTGCACGCATTCCACCCATCGAATTCAATTCATCGTCCATCACCACCTTCACCTCCCTCAAAGCCAGATGAAATTCTCTCCAAAAATATAAAGAAAGAAAGAGAAGACTCACGTCGTCGGTCACAGGACAGGCCGTGTGGAACACACCGTCACAGCCATCGATCGCGGCGCGGAGACTGTCGATATCGAGCAGCTCGGCTTTCAACAGAACCAATCGCTCCGCAGCTCCTTGGAGCGCTTTCAAATGCGCGTTCTTCGGGTCCTCTGAACGAGAATAACATAAAAAAATCAGAAGATTTGGGGCAGAAACAGACTTTCTAGCTAACAAGAGCTAGGTTCGAAATATGATGTGCTTACGGGGATCGCGGACGGTCCCCCGGACGGTGTAGCCCCTCTCGAGGAGGAGCTTGACGAGCCAGGAAGCAATGAAGCCTCCAGCGCCGGTGACGCACACGGTCTGGCCGTGACCGGTGAGGGCGGGAACGTCAGCTGACATTTTGGAGAACGAAGTTGTTGAGAAGAGTAGTGAAGAGCCCTGGAATCAAAGGTTTGTGGTGCAAGCTGAAAGAAGGCCGTGTGGGGGGAGGGAGGCTGCGCCCTGGTATTTGTAGACAGAGGGGAGAACAGTTCTTGCAGTGGACTCCAACGTGATTTGACCGAGCCGAAGTCGCGGTAGGTGGTACCGGCAGCCGCCTCGAGATTTTGGACCCGGCCGCGCCGCGAGATTTTGGATCCGGGCATTGAGGTTTAGGTCAAAACTTGGTGGAAGTTTTGGACCCGGCCGCGCAGTGTAAGAACGGGTAGGTGGGAAGCTATTTCGTAATATCAGTCTATGGATATGGAATATTGCATCACAGCGTTGCTGGAAAGATCCATGAGCCTTCGTCATGGGTTGTTGCAGCGTTGCCGCCCTAGCAACGGAAGCGCGAAGCTGGTAAGATATGGTCTTTTTTTAAATATGGTTTAGGTTTACATAATTGGGGATGGGCGTGGTCCAATGGATCCTTCGAATCTATACCTAAACTGAAACATATTAGCTTCGTAATTTGTATATGTTTTTACTTCTACAAGCAATGCTAAAAGAACTCTTGTTTTTTAAAAAAGGCAGCACTACAATATAGCATATAAAATTTACAAAGCAATGCTAGAAAATAGAGTTAGGTTGTCTGAGATTCCTACTTCAACGACCTGTCACCAAAGCATGCAAGTTGCGCCACCAACAATGATAACTTAGGCACTAATCCTACATCTTTAGGTTTTCTTTCGAGGATTCTACGTTGTGTTCAATTTTTTTTTTTTTTTCCTTTGATCAGTGTGATTTGGGTTTAGATTTGTTTACTAGTTTTTGAAAAGTTCAACTGCTAATTTTTATCAATACAATTTAAAATTTTTCTTCACCATTCATGATTTTATTATTCTCCTGGTCCTTTAGTATGTTTCTAAGTAGTTTTCACCTTAGCAGACAACCCAGGGTTGAAGGCCTTTCTCCAAATGTTGAGCTCCAAGCATCCTAGTTTTGAACGAGAGGTAAACATTGATTTCAGTTTGAACGGGTCCCCCGCCCCTCTGAGGGGGTGAAGGTGGAGTACACATCGTGGCTCATCTCTGCCTCAGTAAATACCTCGGCATCTGGCACGATCCCACCTCGCTTGTTTGGATGAACAAATTGGATTCGAAATAATTGACCGTATATCGTGAGATGGGGGGACTTCTTTGAATACAACCAGTCAAAGGCGGGGTTTGAGAAAAGTGCGAGGGGATACTCTAAATAAATATTTCCTCCTTTGAGCAAATGCGGTTCCCTAAGGCTTCCCTCCGCTGCGGTGGGTCCGTCCTTTGGTGGCCCTCCCTTGGTCCGCTTTTTCGCCAATCCATGCAAGAGCCTCTCAAAGGACCCCTTTGGTGCTGCAAGGCCTCTTTTCGGCTCTTTCTACCTTAAAGGTTGTCCAAAACCCCTAATCCTCCGATAGTGGGCCTCATCGTGCTGAGTGGCGGGGCATATTGGAGAAAGGGTCGGATCGCCCTAGTTTTGTTCATTTTGATGTCCCCTAGTTTCAATTCGATTACTTTTCTCAGTGCCCCTCCATTTTCTTCCCTCTTAAGACGGCCAGCCACCACTCTCTCCTAGATAATAGAGGATCCATAAGGGCAAGGGCACTTAAAAGCTCTTTGCAAGCCCTCTCAGATCACCTTAAAGCCACCCCAACCTCCCTTTCCTCCTAGAAGTTTTGATTAGCCCACCTCCTCTGACTAAATCTCGATCTTTTGGCCCATACGCAAATGTGCTTTCTCTGCAATGACAAAGAAAGCCATCTATAAAGGGAGCATAGAAATGACCTCTATTTTTGATACAATGGTATTAGCCATTTATCAAGGGTTTGCTCTTTTTTAGAGTTGAATTCCATGAATCGATCAAATGACATCGTCAGGTATGCCTTCGTCCGGTGCTTTGGCCTCCCCTCTACCTTCCTTTATCCATCTCTCTACAAGTTGAAGGTAAGTCTCTCGCTCGCGAGATTTATGTGCCAATCGAAGAACATCATTTCATCAAGTATGAAGATTTAGTCATCACTAAGATCTTTGAGCTGTACTCCGTGCATAGCGCTATCACTCTTCTGTCCCCTCTCCAGGCTAGGCAAGTTCTCTCCAGAAACTATCCTATAACTAGATGGAACATATTCTGGGACCTTCTCTAATTCGGGCTAGGTAAGTTTCTTATCTCCTCCTCCAGGACAGTCTCTTGCTTGCTTTTAGGAAAGAAATAAAGTGGGAGAAGAAGTACTCTTGCTCGATTCAACCATGATCAATTTGGGAGGGTGATCACTTCCATCTCTTCCAATTTAAGGTGAAGATCAAGCTCGTTAATACCCCCCAAATTCTCTAATATGCTGAATCGTTGAAGAGGCTCGTCTTTGGCTTTGGGCTGGTAGTTGACTTCACCCCTAAGGCCTTGGCTGAAAGGAATTTTCTCATGTTAGAGTCTCTATCTTCTATGAAGCCCTAAAAGATATCCCCAAGCACCTTAACGCCAATATTAGGGATATTATTTACGTCATTGATGCGCAGATCATCAGCTATGAGATGTCATCCCCTCCTCCCTCTAGGTTGTTCCTCAAGTAGGATTAAGAGGTTGGATAGAACGAGTTCGATGGTAGCCAATACCACCATGAGAACCTAATGATCCTTTCTGAAGAATTTGCCTTAGATAATGATTTAGTGATTAGATCCCCTCATGGAGAGGGCCCAAGCTCCCAATCCTATGGCGTGGGGACTTCGACGCCTCCCTCTACCTTTCTGGCTAAGCTGCTCTAGCCTCCCCTGTTCCTAATCTCATTTCCCTTGTCGACTCCCTTGTTCTTGTCCCCTTTTGGCATCCACTGACTTAGCCTTAGCCCAGGTGGACCTTTCCTACTCCAACTCATGTGCTCCTAAGCTCCTTGCCCTTTGGCCTATGACGAGTGGGTCCAAGGTTCCCTCTCACTTGAGTCCTAACTTTGACTTCTCCTTATCCTTCGAAGTCCAACTTAATGTCCATCTCTAGATCCTACTTGGTCCCATCGCTTCCCATTCTCGTCCTATCTCCTTAGAAGATTGAGGTGTGCTACTCCCTGTAAATGATGCCCCTCACTATTTATTGCCCCTCTCCTGAGGTATGTGACTTCTTATCACCATCCAAGCTCACTTTGATACATCGAGACATCCTCTTCTTATTTTTAGGATTGTTGGTTGTATTCTCCATCTCCCAACGTATCACTTCGCTCAGCCCCACTTCTCAAGTTGGCTTCGTTGTCTACTCAGTGGCCTCCACGTCACTTAAGAGAGTTTCCTCGCACACTCCCCCCCCCCCAACCTCAGTCTGATCATGAAGTTCATTCTGGCAAGCCTGAGTCCTCTCCTCTATTCTTCCCATCTCTTCCTTTCTTGCTCCTGACTCCATTTAGAAGATGTTGTTGGCTAGTTTTGGTATATTGGGTAGACTAAAATTCCTTCATCACTTGCAATCTTTTTGAAGAGTTAAGGTCATCCCTTTATAATGAACATCTACGTGGAATCAATTGACCCTTTTATTTTATTGGTATATTTGAAATGAAAGGGACTCAAGCATATTTTCTTTTAAATCTACTTTCATCTCTATCGTCTTCAAAAAAAATTCTGCTCTTCTTTGAATTTTAAAAATGTCTCTTAAGAGGTAGGGCAGTTAATGTTCATGCATCTTTAAAAAAAATTTTCTATATATCTTTTAATGTTCTTTGTCTATCTCCTTTTTTTATACTTAATTCTTTTTAATAAAATTTAAGAGATTCTCTTTTTATTACTATCAATGAAATATATATATATATATATATATATATATATATATATATAGTTTTGAACGTGCAACTTGCAAGTTAATTAACAAGTACATTGGAATCTATTTTATTTTAGGTTGGAGCCGATCGAATCCCACAACTAGGATTATATTATTCGATTATCAAAAATATTTCATGGTATGAGTGTTAAGCCAACATAAAATATTTCACGGTGCACGGATGGAAGTAAGAGGCACCCCATTTTTAAGACGTATGTCATGACATTTGCCATGCGTCATCATGACGTAGATTCTATGCGGCGCTGGTGCCAGATGATGGTGCGTTCGTGGATCCATTTTGTATAGACTTAGAGTGCCACACCTAGGTCAATCAATAACCGCATGTTGTTGTGGCCCCTGCCAACAGACATGATAGATTTTTTAATATCCTTTAATCATACGAAAAAAAAACTTTAAAGAATTATAATTTAAATTTATTTATTATCATCTAATTTATATTTAAATTTTTAAGATCAAATGAATCGTGCCCACTAAGAAATTAATTGAACCAATATATTCATTTAAAATATTATAAATGGTATCAAAACTGATTTGAATATGCAAAAGTTAATGAATTGAAAAAAATAACTATTTCTGAATGGTTCAGAGTAGGTTTTGATTAGCCTGCAGCAATGAAAATATCGCTTGATGAAGAAAAAAATATATAATATCCTCATGCATCGAATGAAAAAAAAAAAAAGAATTGAAGAGTTATAACTCAAGCTCATTTACTACTAATTAATTTGTACTCAAAATTTTTAAGATCAAATAAATTCGTACTACTAATAAATTAATTAAATCTTCTATCGATCGAAACGTTATAATAGATTTAATTAAGAGCCACACGATAAAAACTGACATGTATGTGCATGCATGAAGTAGAACCGCGCACCGATCTTGTATGCAACTGGACGCGAGGCTTCGATTTCTTGCGCGGCATCTTTTTTCTGGGAAGATTTTCTTGTATCAAAGCACTAAATGTACCAAAAAAAAAAAAAAAAAAACTGTTTAAGACGCTAAAATAAAATAAGGTCAATCCATCAAGGACAAGAATCTAGCCAAATCCATCAAGGACAAGACTCTAGCCTTGTAAATGGAACCAAATTACACCAAATGTCTTGGACTTAGAGAGGTCCTTCATTTTACTATTCTACCTAGTGCAACATAAATTATCTGGCCTGCGGTAATAATAATTGTTACTCTGAGTTGGTGACAACAAAGGAAAGAGAAACTTTCAGAAAAAGTAAGTTCGGTTTTAGTTATGGGGAGCTATGGCTGCCTTCTAGAAAATTTTTTCATAAAATATAAAAAATAAAATTTCACATTCAAACATATAATTCTTTTAAATAAAAAATAAAAAAAATATATTTTTTAAATTTTTTTAACTTATACTACATCTTAGAGAATGTCTGAGAAAAGTTTTCCAATTTTTTATAAAAAAATGACGTTCATTTTTTAATATTTTTTTTAAAAAAAACATACATATTTCACTTAAAACATTGTATATTTTTTCAAGGACCACTTTCATCCCAACCTCTTCTCATTTCTCTCCATCACAATGATGGCAATGATTATGATATAATGATAATGATGATATTATTATTAAAATACATATAGTAGTAATTATCATCATAATATTACTAATAATAATTATTGTAATAATAATAATAGTAGTGGTAGTACAAGGGCTCTCATTCTAATTTGTAAATTTTAAACTTATAAAGAATGATTATGGCAGGAATGTATTTTTTTAATTTTTTAAATGAAATTATAGTTTTTTATTTTTAACAAATGAAAATATTTTTTAATAAAAAAATACAAATAGAAATGAAAACTAATCAGGCTCCGAGGGTGGCGATTGTACCCCGTGCTGCCTGGTTGATAGCTGACCCGGCCATATGAAATACAGTCACGGGTACGCTTCCGTCCATCGTTAGGTCGACTCTCACATCGATTTCTATTGTCAGGAATTTAAACTCCATTTTCCCTCCCGAAAGACCCGTTCATTATATATATATATATATAATGAGAAGAGATTGAGAGAGAGAAGTATTCAGCACGTGTTTCCACAGATGGCAAGGAGATCCAAATATGAGCTTCTTTCTTTTAAAAAAGAAATAATCTCGCTTTCTAACAGACGGTGACGTATGATGAGTCTTGACATGTACCCATCAAGGATGGTATCTTGGACCTCATGGCCCAGTCAAAGAGGTTGGAAGGGTCTGCAAACGAGCATCCCGCGCTGGCTCTCTTTCCTTAACAAAAAAGAAATAACCTCTCGTACCAACAGTGACCGATGATGTCGATGATGTCTCAGGTCTTGGCATTAACTTAATGAAGGATGGTATCTTTGGACCTCATGGCCCGTTCAAACAAGCGGGAAGAGTTTGCCAAGAAGCATCCCGTGCTGGATCTCATGTACGGTCGCCTACTCATTTAGTAAATGCACCCAACCAAGAGAAGCCGCGTAAGAGATGCCTCAAAGGTATTAACCATCCGCCAGGTATTCACCAAACTTTTGCAGTGGCATGCCAACCTCGTGATCTTATGGCCTGCTGCCATTAATAATAATATTAAGTGGCTGCACCATTTGCAGTCCCCTACGTCCAAGTCCGGGGTGGTTGGGAGTTTGAGCGGTGGCTTTGTGGAGAAGAAAACCGCCGGCGTGGCTACGTGAACGAGAAGAATCAACGGAGACAAAGGGAAAAAGAGGAAGGCAATGGTGGGTTTATAGAACCATTTGTTTCGACACCAAAACCAAATTGAAATCAAAATCAACATTCATTTCCTTTATTCATTTAATTTGTATAGAAGTTAGAATTGAAATAAAAAAAACTTAATTAGGTAAGATTTATAGATATGAAGTCAAAAATACATCAAAAATTATAAAGAATATATGAAAAATTTAACTCACCGTGAAAAAGAAAACAATAGTTTTATTCCATCTTATTTTATATGAAATTAATAAGAAGCAGTATGAAAAATCAATATAAAGATCGGCTCACCTCTACTAGCAATATTAGCAATATGATTAAAGGTTTGGGAGTATTAGGTGAGAAGAAAGAAAAGAATGATCTAATGAAAAATAAATAAATAAATAAAAGGAGAATGCATTGAATTACAGCTAATCAACAATAGATTTTTCATTCGACGTGGGAGGTCTAAATTCTAAATTCCTTCGATACAAGATTCAAATTTCAAGAAGAATCGGAATTGAATTCTAAGTCTATTCAAACAAGCAACTAGAATCAAAATCGATAATTCTTATTTTAATTTCAAAGGGTCATTTCTGCGAACCCAATAAACCTTCTACTAATCATAGAATATCACTACACCAAACTTTTGGCTTGTTGATTCAAAGGGGTCTAATGATTCCAACCTCCAACAAGAAGTTTTGGTCAAACCGAGAATTGTATTACATAATTTATAAAGTTAACATATCATAGTGGGGACATGTCATAGGTAACTATATTGTTCATGCCTCTCTATTTAGAAATTAAAAATATCAAATTTGAATTTTTGATGATAAATTGTGTGCATTGAGATCTAGGTAATTATAGCACAAATAAATCTCTCTTTTTTTAAAAAAAATAATATTGTAGAGTGTTTTGTCTTATTTGATTACGGTGAAGACCATGATTGTTACCAAAGTAATATTTAAATTTTTTATTTACTGCAATAAAAGCATGTGTGAAGAAGACATGGTCTTGCATTGCATCGCAGGGATGATAACCTTAGTTGAAGTATTCATATCTAGAAGAAGTGTGACTTCAAAAGCATAGGTGTTGCACAAGTCGGCTTGGGTTGAGCTCTGGTGATGGATACCATTCATCTTTTCAGAGAAATTTATTAACTAGACTTTTACTAAGGTGTTTCACAAATTTTGAATTAATATAGGTAGAGCGATGGTGGGTGCCTTTATCAAGGCTAATGTGCATGATAACACAAGTGAACTTATGAAAATAATATTATATAATGATAATAATAATAATAAATAAATAAATAAAGTATTTTTATCTAATACAATTCTTTTTTACATTATAACGGTTTATAACGATTGTGGGCCATGACACTAGAGGTACAGTTTGCCCTTTAAAAGCCGCCAACTAACTACCTAGAGAATCTAAGCAACAAAGCAAAAGTTCAAGCTCAAAAATGAATTTATTAGCAAGATTACAATAACAAAGCATATTGTGGTCAGCCATGAGCTACTGAATTTAATTTTTTTTTTAAAAAAATTGTCTAGAGATGAAGATCTAAATTATATTTTTCATCCCATTTCTCTAATTTTTAGAAATTTATTTCTTACTTGCCATTGAAGAAAGCATGTTTAAAATAGTATACTCCTCTCTTAGATTATACGTAGTTGGGGTAGGATTTAGACCCTAAAGCCCTTTTAGTTTTACACGTCATGGATGGCATTTTCACCCTTAAAAGAATAAAAAAAAAAAACCCTAGTTGCCATCAAGAACATAATTTTGCTTCTCAATGCCATCCTCCCTATAGATTGACTCCTGATCTTTTATTAATATTGTAGTGTAGAAAATGACCTTAATTAGAAGTAGCTGATTATCAATTATTAGGTAAAATAATTAGATAATGTGGCTTTGGGTAGTTTGCTATGGTAGGTTTTGGTAGGAACGTTTTTAACAAATACTAAAACCTAAAGAACCTTACTAGCAAACTTCTTTATTCTCTCTCTCTCTCTCTCTCTCTCTCTATCTATCATGCACGCATGCGCACATAAAATTTTTTAAGATAATAATAAACTTTTGGTCCTCAAACTTTCATTCAAAACTTGTTTTGATCATAAAATTTTCAGTTGTTATGATTTAATCCCTCATGTTTTAAGAATATTGCATCTCTAAAGTTAGTCAAAATTAATAAAATAACTAATGTGTCATTATGCCAATCAATCTATATGTTTATGTTAGGATGACTCATCATTGTATTATTTTATTAATTTTAATTGATTTCATATAATGAGATGTTAGAAATATAACATTCTTAATACATAGACGGTTCAAGTGTAACAATTGAATGTTTAAGGATCAAATGAGTGGAAGTTCAAAGGCCAAAGGTATATCTTAACTAATTTTTGTTTTATTGAGAATGCTCCTCTCAAAACTGAAGGAACTTCCTTGGGGTTGATTTTAATCGACCTGAGTTGGATTGAGACACCACCAGTGAGCTTAGCCTAAAACCGTGGTGGGCATCTAGTTAAGTGCCGTCTTCGCCAGTCTCCAGTCTAAAGATATAACTAATCTCCATCCATCCACCTTGTTTCACTGGTAGCTGAGCCATTTAAGATTCGCTGGCACACCAACTTCTTCATGTACCATAATCATGTCTGGAATCCGAATATAAGCTGACTCTCATCCCATAACCACTCTTTTGGGATGTCCTTTCTCCAAAAGTTATGGTCTTTGTTAAACGATCGCCTAAATGTGAGATCGAGGCCTCGTAATCTTCATCGACGCATATGAAAGGATAGGAGCAGCAAAGCAGTAGCTTCTCTCTTCTAAATCCTCGTCATAAAATTTCTTCTCTCTCTTTTGACTTCTAAGGATGTGTATCTAAGGCTGGAGAAGGCCACGAGCAGCTCCAGTCTTTGCTTCTCTCCATTTGTTAATGTAAATCATTACCACCAGGCAAAGATGTTAATGTAAACATCTCCACCTACTTTATGTTTGGGATAGCAGCTTTGGACATGAGGGTGGTATCAGTGCCAGTACACAGTGCCTTTCTTCCACAATATCTCGAACTACTTTTTTCCGGATGGCAGCTTTGCACACAGGGCTAACATCAGTTCTGGTGCAGGAAAAGCCTACCAACAAGAACAACGATAATGATCACCACGATAGCTAAAGGATACCTGCACTACGACAAGATGAATGGCTTTCAATTCTATCGTTGTCGCTTTGGGGAGAACAGCGTGGGGAAACGACACAGGAAGAAGTAGGGAGGTAGATGGGGTAGGCCGGGTGGCAGACCCGGCTTTTGCTGCGTCGTACTGGGGATTCAGTTTTAAATTTTGGTAATAAAGAATTTCCAACGTACTAACGTAGGTTGAGAATAGATGTGGAGTTTAGGAGACAGGTGAGAACTAGTCTAAGGAAATTGTCTTGCAGTGATTTCTCCTGGAAAGGTTTTAACGTTTGCATGCATTACTCTAAGGTCAAGCAAGACCCTCTGTTGAGGAACGAGATCGGGAGAGGAGGAGAGCTCTCAAAGGGAGAAGGGAAGTAGCAAGAGTAGAGAGGAGATCATGGGGATCGCCGGCCCTTGACCCCTTGCCCTCTCCCTCTACATTCCGGCTACCTCCTTCCACCCTCGGGCGCACTCTTCCCCTCCCGATCCAGCTTGGTTGATTATTCCCAAAGTATTCTGTGGGCATATTTGCAACTAACATGCTTCCTTGGTTGGTGAACAACTAATATGACTTTTCTTTAGGCTGCAAATGGTTAGGTTAACTCAAGAGCCGACTCGGTCCGATTCAGCCTAAGTATCAAATCAAATCCTGTGGTCTCGTATCTTTTTAATCCAATCCTGCTTCTATATTATTCGGATATAAGATATGTCTGATTTAAGCTTAATCCGATCCAGTCTTATGTAAAAATCTAAATCATATAAACTCTTTCTCCTTCACTCAAATTATTTACTCTAATTCGTTGGATGAACACTTATTTAGGCTTTCTTTTTCCATTTTAATAACTATATAATTGTATTTTTTCTTATCTATTTTCACGTAATTATATTTAAATATCATTATTTATTTTGATGAATTCTTATTTATAATTATTTTAAGTATATTAATATATTTTAAAATTTATAGTTTATAAATGTAAGGATGATCAAATACTTGAATGAAAACAAAAGTTTTAAAATAAAAATTCAAGTCTAAGCTGGCTCTTTTTAACTTTATTTAAAATTTTAGTGATATAGCTGTAAAAGAATAATTAGATGCTTAACTTAAATATGAATTTGACACAACTCGATTCTAAATTGAATTCAAACATTTCAGGTTAATTCTAGTCATACTTGATCCTGACCCAACCCAAATAAATTATTGACTCTAAAAATCTTTTCTGTCATCCTAACTCAAATTGGTGCAATTAGCAAATGAGTTGGATTAAGATCCAACATAAGTGATTCAAATATGAAATCATGTCAAACCAAGTTCAAGCATGTCCTCATTTGATCCAATCTATTTGCAATCCTAGTTTTGCTCAGCTGAAAAGCATTTTAAAATGATAAGAATTACCTTAAAATATTTTTTAGGCTTTAGATGTGCTTATTGAGAGAGTGACTTTAATATAGAGATTAATGTGCTCAAATTTATATGAAGGCGGCATATGCTTATGTACACACACTTTTGTTTATATCATATACATTTTTTATTTTATTTTTTTAATTTATAATATATATGTTGAAATATAAAGTTATATAGAAAAGATATCTTCTAGTACCTTAGACTCCATTAAACCTTTTTGATCCGTCATGTTCCAAATATAAGCCAATGGTTATCTTAGTAGCCATATCTCTTCCTCTCAGAAAGATTTGATATGCATAATTATAATGTAGATGGGTATTTTTCTTTCTCTCTCTGTTTTTTTTTTTTTTTTAAATGAAGTATGTCAAATAGATAATAGAACCGGTTCTAAGTGTTGGATTCGATAAAAGCTATATCTAACATGATTTAAGCCTAACCCTTATTACCCATGGATTAGATATAGGTTCTAATTTAAGATTAGACCACTAATTTCTCTCACGTGTTATGCATTTACTATATATTTGCTACCATAACTCTTCTTTCATAACTTGCATCTGCATTGATTTATACACACACATACATATATATATACATGCACACATCCTTTCTAAAATATAACTAGTATAGAAAGGATATCTTCTAATAATTTTGACTTGTCAAGCCTTACCAAACCACTGGTGTCAAACAGGAGTAGTATAAGGTTTTTGTAAGGCATCCATAAACAATTCTCTTACCAGGCAACAAGAGAAGATTGGTGCAACTTACAAAATTAATTGCTTAAAAATTGGAAGTTGGTTGATTATAGAGTTGGTGGATTTTTGAGTGCTTGTGTTGTATAAATGTAACTCAACATTATTCAAACATAAGGTAAAGACTTATAGGATGGATACAGACCCTAAGACCCAACTTAAACTAGAGGACCAAATTCTCTCATGTGTCATGCATTGGCATCATCTTCTCACACAGGCATTTATTTATTGCATGGATATTTATTTTTTTCTTTGTAATCCAAAATTTGTATATGGCATATGATTCTAGAAAAGATATCTTCCAGTAATGTTTAATTCATCAAGCCTCCTCAAAGCTCTAGCGATCTGGTGAGTTGCAAGGAACCTTAAGAGTCCAAGGCCCTGGACCAACATCCAATGTAATAGGAATAGGGGTTGGCCCAGGACCCAGATATTGGAACCAAGTGAACACTCCAATCCAGCCCATGGGCCAGGCATACCATAGAACATAAATCATGCTAGGCAGAGGTCCTCACACCAGCAATGCTTTTATTTTTTCAAAAGAATTAAAAATGAAACTTTTCTTCTTATTCTTTTCCCTAAATTTCTGTTAAAAAATGCATGTTTGGTCATCATTATTATTTTTACTTTTCAAAATAAAAATAGTAAAATATATTTAATAAGCATAAATTTAAAATAAAGTTAAAATGATTTCCTACTTCTTTCTGATAAGGTCATGCTTTTAACCAACCTGAGAGCCTCCTTTCAGAAGACATCTAGCTCCTCAACCTTATGGGTTATTTTTCTTATATCAGTTGAGATCCGATGGAAGAACTTAAAGCTTACTGTAGTTGACATTACTTGGACAATTGAACCATATATATGTATATTAATGGGTCTGCTTCTTATCAACGAAGGAAAAATAAAAAGAGGAGGGCACCCCAAAGTCCATCTAATTTTTCAAACTGACTATAATTTGATCTTGGATCATATGCTATTGGATCTTAGAATATAGCTTAAGCTTTAATTAATTATTTTATGTATAAAGTAACAACCTCAAGTAAGCTATGTAATGACTAAGTCCAAGCCTAAATGGGCCGTTCTTCCAGTGTTAGCTAGTGGCCGTGCGTGGGCTAAGGATGTGGCCGGCCTGGTGGGAGTGGGCTTGCCTTCTCCAGACCCAGCTCATGGAGTCCCCTGGAGCAGCCTCAAGTGCAGTAAACCAAAATCTTTTATCAAATAAAAAATATATTTGCTCAGGTACTACACCCCAAAAAAATATTCCAGCTAATAGACTCATCAACGCACCATTTAGGCAATTTTAGATGCAATTCATAAATACGGCTCATATTCGATATGAAGTTAACGGATTTTAATTGAACATAAATGAGTTCGGATCAAAATCGAGTTCATTTATTAGACATGATTAATAAATAAATTAGGTATTGGGTTGAGTCGCTAATTCAAAATTGATTCGCAGTTGATCCAACTATTAAACAGGCTAATCCATGTAATCCGATCCACCAAACCGATAAGACCCATCAGACCTATTTATTCAAGTTAAAGTCATCCTTTAATTAATTATTATTTTATAATAATAATTATATATTTATATAGTTTTATAATGATGATTATATGCTTATCCAAGAATTTTATATTTATATATCTTTTTTCTCTTAAATAAAAAAATTTGTATTGATACTTTAGTTATGATTTTAAATAGCTAATTACTTTATGAGTGAATTGGTATTACACAAGTTATACAAATTGCATGAGTTATATAGATTTCATATCAATCCAAATGTGACCTGATTATTAAATGGATTATATGAATCATATCATGTAACTTGTGTAATATATAAGTCAAGTTTGGATTTAGATTTTCGATTTAATTACTAAATAAGTTGGGTTCAGGTTAGCCTATTTATTGTTATATTTTAAAGTTGACCATCCATTTATACCCGTGGAACTAATTTGCCACTCTTGGATTTAACGCTCTATTTGGAATATAAATCACTATTGAATTCATTTGCAAATAAAATGAATCCACAATGTATTCATTATTAAATGAATTCTTATGTTTGATCCATTATACATGAAATTATGGAATTGAAATAAATACTCATGTTTGGAATAAATAAATTAAATTTAATATTTCATTTTCATAAATTGCTCCATTCAAAACAATAAGGAAATATGAAATAGGAAAAAAAAGAGGAAAACTTATGGATTCTATCACACCCCAAACCCGAGATCCAAGCTGATGGCCATGACAACTGCCGCACACTCATAAGGAGTTCCTTATAATTATGAAGGGCATCAAACATGATATCATAATCAGCAATATAAAGTTTCAATCATAAATTTAAATTGTGTTCTTAAGTAAAATAAACATTGGCTACAAAACTATTATTCTGAAAAGGATACTAAGTCTCAACGACTAATTCATAGGAATTCCTTTATTCTTTAGGCACATCTAGGCACTCTCCCCGTAGTATCCCTATGTATTTGTTTCAATCATATATAAAAAAGAAAAGGAAAAATATAATGAGCTCTACAGCCCAGTAAGCAATGATTGACCTTTTAGAATGTAATATAATATCAGTATATAAATACAATTTATTAGCCTTCTTAGTTTTCTTAATGTTATATCATCTAACTTTAATTCTCATTGTGTCTTGTCCTCTTATCCTATTATGCTAAAATCATATCGCTAGTATTTTACCCTTATAGGCAGGGTATTACTAAGGCACGGTTAAGGCATCGTTAATGTTTTACCTCCATAGGCAGGGTATTACCAAGTGTGTCTTGTCCTCCAATCCTACTATGCTAGAATCATATCACCAATATTTTACCCCCACAGGTAGAGTATTGCCAAGATATAAACCCCAAGGTCAAGGCATCGTCAGTGTTTTACCCCCATAGGCAAGGAATTGCTAAGGTATAGCCCCAAGGTCAAGGCATCCAAATCATCCAGCATAATATGATTACAACCTTTAATTTAATTTTATCATCTATCATTAAATCTTATTTATGTTCAGTTAACAGCTTTATCAATTCATCATGAGTAATAAATAATCACTATAAAGTATAATCATAGCAATCATAGTCAATATGCAAGCATGTAATATTCATAAAATAAATATCTCACAATGATAAGTATCTATTTATTCAAAAACATAATAAAATTTAGAAGTGATCAATCATTACTTACATCAGGTTTGAAATTTTTAATTTAGTTTTATCATCTTTCATTAAATCTTATTTATCATCGGTTTAACATCTTTATCAATTCATCATAAGTAATAAATAATTAATATCAAGTATAATTATAATAATTATGGTCAATATGTAAGCATGTTGTATTCATATAATAAGCATCATAAAATGATGAATAGATATTCAAAAGTGTGATAGATTCCAGAAGTATCACTCAAGGGCTCTATCAATCTTCTTGATCCATCAACCTTCTTGATACTTGAACCTTCATTTTCTTCATCCTTCTAAACTATTTTGATTCGATATTAAAGGATCTCCATTGAGCCCTATTTATAAAGAGATTTTCTAAAGCAAATAGTTTTCTTCCTCTTCTGATACCAATCTCCTAAAAACATATAAACTTCCTAATTTTAGTAGGATATTGATTTCTTTAAGAAAACCAAAGAGATAAATATTCATTAAATATTTAAAAATAGATTTTTGACTCACAAAGCAAATAGATTTCTTAATTTTCATAAGATATCAATCTTCTAAACAAATAAACTTAGCAGTTTTAAAAAGATTTTGATTTTTTTAAAAAAATAAATATCCATTAAAAATGGATTCTTGACTACTAAAGCAAATAAATTTCTTACTCTTTACAAGGTATCAATCTCAAATAAACTTCCCATCTTTAGTAGGATATTGATCTTTTTAAGAAAATCAAAGATATAAATATTATAGATTCTTGACCCTTAAAGCAAATAGATTTCTTACTCTTTATAAGATACCAATCTTAAATAAACTTTCTAATTTTAGTAGGATATTAATTCCTTAAAAAAATTAAAGAGACAAATATGATATTTATAATATAAATCTCTTAAACAAATAAACTTCTCGCAATTTTAGTAATATTCTGATTTCTTTAAGAAAACTATGGAGATAAATATCCATAAATATTTAAAAATATATTTTGATTCAAAACTGACTTCTAACTTATCCGAAATATAAAAATTTATATAGAAACACCAAAAATCGTCATTAATTATCATCAATGACATTTTCATAATTTAATTAAAATTCATCAACACTTATATCTGTTTATTAAATCACTCCTAACTTCCTTAATTGACTTCTGATTTGAGTAATCTGAGATGCGTTATAAATCTAACTTAATACCGAACATTATGAATATAAATTCAATAAAAAATTTTAATTATATAATTTTTTATAATTTTTTAATTTAATTTAATTTAATTATTTCTTAATATAAAGTAAGCTAGTTTAAAAGGGTAAGGTCTCATAAATTGGGAAAAATGAGAAAGAATAGCCGTTTGAGTTTTGATGGTAGGGTTAATGGGGAAGAATTCAAATGACTATGAAAGTGAGGAGCAAAATAATATTATTTTTAGTAAAAAAAATTATTAAGCATTGTTAGAAGTAATTTTATATGAAAAATAATTATTATCTTTATTTTATGTAACTCATTAGTAAATTCTATCAAAAATGGTAGAATTTATAATAAGAGAAAGTAATTTTATAATTTAGTCATTGAAATTTATAAATTTATGATTTGTTATGTTTCCCTACGAAGCAAATCATAGATTTATAAATAAATTTTATAAATAAATTAGAGGAGTTATTTCCTCCAAACGGGGTTACGTGGTAGTGAGGTACTCAACCTAATCCGCAATGGCGTAGTAAGGGTGGACACGATTCTGACCCAGGATCATATCAGGAGAATATACCCATCAGACGGTGAATATTCTCCATCATTAGAGGGTACACCAAAAGGAAAAACCCTACTTTTAAATAGACCCGGGTCTGGGTCTTTGTCTCGTCTTCTTCGGTGCCTCTTTCCCTTCTCTATTCATCTCGTTGGCTTAAGCGAGACCTTGGGAGAAAGCGAGAGAGAGAGAGAGAGAGAGAGAGAGAGAGGAGAAGATGTCGGACGAAGAGCATCACTTCGAGTCGAAGGCCGATGCCGGTGCTTCGAAGACGATTCCGCAGCAGGCAGGCACCATCAGGAAGAACGGCTACATCGTGATCAAAGGCAGACCCTGCAAGGTAATCGATAGCGCCATCTCTTCTACCTCCCATTCCTCGTTTTTTTTTTTTTTTTTTTCTCGATTTTTTTGGGTTTTTTGGTTGAATTTTGTTCTTATTCTATCTGTTTGATTCGTGTTCGCGGTGTTTCTCTCTCTTTTGTCGCTGTAAATTTTGTATTTCCTGTTTCAATTGATTGAAATTTTTGTGGTTATGGATGGATTCTTAACGCGGGGATTTGGTTTGGAATTTGTTTCCTTTTTACCCATTGGAAATTTTATGACTTTGATTGGATTCTTCACGGGTTTGATTTGGATTTTATGATGTGATTTTAATGTTTGATTTGGATTTTATGATGTGATTTTAATCTATGATATGGAAAAAAAATCTTAAAAAAAATATATGGAAGTTAAATATATGCGAGTGATTCTTTGCGGATAAGTCCTTTATCGAAGGAAGAAACTCATGCATGCATGGTATCTGATCTTGTTGGGCTCTATGTAATAATCATTGTTAAGAACCATTAAGAAAAAAAATACAGATTTGATGATCGTAAATTACAATAAAACAAGTGTTTTTTAAAAAAAAAAAATAAAAAAAATAAAAAAAATCAAAAGATAGTGAAGCAAAACAATTTGCGTAGGTATAGCGGTGCAGTATTATTTGCGTAGGTATAGCGGTGCAGTAAGAGGTGGTCTGTCTGTATTATCCCAAAACGGTCGCTCGTGTGGCATCTACTACGAGCTTGAATTGGGGTCATGGAATGTTTTATGGATTGGACTGTTTTTGGAATCAAGCAGCTGAGTGGTCGAGGATGTTGTTATTAAATCTATGGCAAACCTAATACTAAAGGTAGAAATTTATATTGAGCAATGCTTATGTGGTCAGTTTTTTGAATAACTGTTATTCAAGGCCCATTCCTAATGCCAATAAGGCATATTATCTGTCTGTTGGGACGGCTGAGCCTAAAGCTATCGTCCATTTCTCTCTAAAGCTAGAGGCAGTCTAAGCAATGGTGGTATTTATGTGTTCATCTCTCGTCTCTGGTCTAGGCTTTGATTGCAAAATCCTTTTGAACCACCTATTAGACCAGTTCAAAACCAAGTTTTATGGTTCCTAAGTAGAAGCAGTTAGGTTCACATTGTCGAATGCTGGATTTATCATATCAAATTTTTGGCAACATGGATTTGTATATCTTCCTTTTCTTGGCATATTGATAAGATATATTTGGATATTCCGGTCATCAGTAAGACTTTGAAGCAATTTAGTTCTATTAAGCAAAATACTATAATTCACAAAGCAATCATGTTATACGAACTTTGTACTTAAATTGTAAAAAGTTGTGCTTTTTTTAATGGATTCCCTTTTTTTTTCTTTGCAGACTTGATGTTTTGTCAAGATATAGATGCCAATTCTTTCTTTACAGAACCCCATTTTTGGTTATCTTTTTTAGTTTGATTAAATTTCTAGCTTAATCTGCCATTTTAATCTAAGCTGATGAAAGGACAATATTCTCACCTATTAGGTTTTCCATATTATTGGTTTGAATTGGATAAGAGTAATTTATGAATTTTATTTTGACTTTATTGTAATTTACGGGCTGACTTTTGTTTTTTTTTTTGTTTTTTATTTTTCTTGTTCCATTATGAGTAGCATTATAAATGCAACTTTTGTTGCAAATCAGGTGAAAAACGTCATAAAGTCATTGGAATTGTTGCTTGAAGTAGTTTTAATGTTTATTTATATTGATTGTGTGGATCCAAAATTTGCATTTCTTAGAGAAAAGACAGCTGTTGTGAATGAAACATGTGTTTTTATGTTCCTCCACATTGTGATTCCAGAATTTGGAAATGCAAGTTTCAAGCCTTAAGACTGATTCTTAGGTCCAGAGTCATTCTAAGCATTACTGTTTCTTTGCTTTCGCCTCTCATTTTATTCTCTTTTATGGTTAGTTCCATTTTTATTATTTCTTGTTATGTGATGATCTTTGCAGTCGTAGATAATAGAATTTCATAATTTATAAAAATATTATCAAACACTAGAATTTACTTATTCTCCCAATTAGACCCTTTTACAGCATATAACCTTAGATTTCAAATCCCTAAGTTAGACCATTAGGTATATCATCATTAATTTTTCCATTATTTTGTATGCTAAAATCCAAGTTAAATCTTAGTAATTGTTTTTAATTAGGTTCCCATTTTCATTTCTCCCTATTGAAGATGCATTTTATTTTTGTTTTTAAATTAATTTTAGCCTAGATACTGGGTTTCATGATGCTGATCATCTCTCTGTTCCTTCTGACCAAAATAGATATGGGTTTTTTAAGCTGGCTCAATGACATATCTTCCATGGTTGGGTTCACATGCATGTGATGGGGAGATTGTTAGGGTGGAATGTGAATTGACCAAGAATTTATAGAGTTTGGTATCTTGTTGTTCATACACTGGCTGTGGATTGAATGGGATGAGGAAATAAAAATGATGAGATAATTTTTTAGGGTCTCTAGGAATTTGGCATTAGGATTTAGAGTTTAAGGTTCAATATTACGAGGATGGAATTTTAAAAGATATATAATGGTTTATTCTTCAATTTTTGGGTTATGTGTATATATGTAAAGGACTGTAGTAACATTATAATGAAAATCATTGAGAAAAGAGGAGGTTTGAGAACAAAGCTAAGACTTGTAGATGAGATGTTTTGGTAATAGCTTTTGATTACGTTTCATCATTTTCATCTAGTAGTGTAATTCTTTAGCCTTGTTGACCATCAACTCCTTTAGTAAGACATAACAAATTCTTCCTCACATTTTTTATTTAGTATAATGTAATACCCTGAGCTTATATGACGTTAAGGAAACTCTAAGAATCTTACATTGGACCCTCTAAGCCATTTTAGCAACGCAGGTGCAGATTTTAATTGCTGCATCTGGTTGACCACGATTTTTTGTTTCAGTTTTGGCATGCATTTGTTTGACATGATATCTTTATTTAACATATCCAATTTAATTTGGTGTGTAACTTGATAACTTTGTAAGATACCTCATGCTGAATTTATGTATATCCCTTCCTGCTTATCATTATCAGCATTTATCTGTACATGTCCTCTAGGGTTTCTATATCTTATCTTTTGCCATCCTCTTCCTTACTGTTATGAAGGATCTGTCCATGTCTCAGCTGACATAAATGACCTGACGTTCGTTATATGTGCTCCTTGTTGTCTTTGATCGAGTTTGCCTTAATATTTGCCTTCTATAAATGTGCCTTATGAAGATGAAATTTCCTGGTCATGTCTACTCAAAATCTATTCAATCTTTTCAACACAGAAGCCCATTGATATACAGAATCAAGTGTGACCTTTTGACATGTCTGTGGTTGTTAGTTCTTAAGAAGATTTTTTTATATAAATATAGAAAATGACCTTGTCAAATAGTTAGTTTCTTCTTTTAAATGATATTTTTCAGAATGCTGTCATATTTTTTTTTTTAAAAAAATTCAGTTTCCATTATTATGCTGATTTTGCAAATTTTTGGATAAGTACATCTGGATTTTTTTTAAAAAATATAAATCTGGCTTTCTTTCCAACTTCAAGTTTCTCAGTCTCTCTCATAGTAAGCTTCATGAGAAGTATTCGCACTTCTTGAAGCAATAGAGGTGCTAACTTCAAATTGCAATGGTTGAATAATTTCATCTTAAAAAGAGATTATTCAGAAATATTCTTCTCTGTACTTTCCTAAGCAGAATGAACTCACTGAATGCAAGCCTTCCCATTTTGTTGAATTAGGATCTGTCACATTTCCTCATGAAGCCTTCTTTTCTAAGTCTCTTTGTATTTTTGACAGTAGTTCATATTGTTCGGAGACTGAAACTTTCTGCACCATTGATCCTTATGCGCATAAACTGATTGCCATTTAGGACATTTGTTTGATTAATAGGCTTGTCCCACTTACAGTAAATTCCATTAGATGCAAATTGTTTGCTTCACTAAAAGCGCACATGTGCCGACATGGATGTGGTGTGCACAATTCTCCCACTTTATGCTAGCATTCTTTCATATTTTCTGGCAGTAGCATATCCATCTCAACAAGTGGATGCATGTTTGTGTCATTCGTTGCAGATTGTTCAGAGATCATCTGATGCCATAACACTTTCTGATTAAGATTGCTATCTCTAGATAATTGATTGAAGTTATTGTTTGACTTCTCTATTATCACGCTTATGTGCTTTTTCTTCTGTTCTTAGTTTGGAATATAATTAATTGTGGTGTTTCTTTCATGCTTATATGTTGCTTATGGTAAACACACTTCTTGTTTTACTGAAAAATGAGAAGCTTCCACCCTCACTCCTGAAGAAAAAGAATTTTTTTTCTTTTTTTTTTTAAAAAAAGCTAGGTCCAAAAGTTCTGATTGATTTTTTATGGGTTCCATGGTTACAGGTTGTTGAGGTTTCAACCTCTAAAACAGGCAAGCATGGTCATGCCAAGTGTCACTTTGTGGCGATTGATATTTTCACTGCTAAGAAGCTTGAAGATATTGTGCCTTCATCCCATAACTGTGATGTAGGATTCCACTCTTTGCAGATTTATGGATTATTTTATATATTTTAGGATTTTGATTATCAGACTAATGTTTTTATATTTTGCAGGTTCCTGAAGTTACTCGCACTGACTATCAACTCATTGATATATCTGAAGATGGTTTTGTATGCCCATGTTTTGACTTATTTTGCGTGTGCTTTGCTATTTTGATGCTGGAAGCAATTTTTTCAGAATTCCAATATGTTTGAATCTGGTCCTTCAGGTTAGTCTTCTGACTGAGAGTGGAGGCACGAAGGATGATCTGAGACTCCCCACTGATGAGACTCTGCTTGCACAGGTTAGTGCCTCCACTCCTCTTTCGATGAATTGCATCTTTTATGGGAGGGTCAATATTTAAACGTCTTCTAGGAGCTTCTGAGAATATATGATTAAGTTGTCACCCAAAATGTTGTTAGAGAATGATCTAGGTCCTGAGGTTTAAGTTAGAGGTCTATTACGTTATATGAATACCGCAAGCTTTTGTCACAGGATGCTTTTATGCTAGCACATCATTAGGGTATTATGAATCAAGAAATGTTTGGGAAACTTTAGAATTAGTTGGGATGTTAATGTGTTTAACATATCACAGATAAAACCACAATTATTTTTATGTAGCTTTATGTCATTAACTTATTTTGGTGTGTCATCATCATCAATTATGGGAAAAAGCTTTTTTTTTTTTTTTTTTTTTTTTTAAAAAAAGTTAACATCAGCACAATGATTGAAATGAAGGATTTGTGTGAGGTTTTGACCACCTCTTGTGAGAATAGTGACTAAGGTATAGCTATTTGCATGAATGGCTTTTCCAAATTCCACTATTTTTTAAAAAAAATTAAAATAAAATTTATTACGTATCATTTATGAGAATTAGAATGGCTACAATTATGGCAAATCAGTTGGGGAGTCAAATAACCTGGACTTTAAGACCCCATGGTACCTGAATTTCAGATGCCTCTGATCCAAAACTTGGTGTCCACATTGGTTAGTTACTGCCTTTGTAAAATTAGACCTATTGCAAATAGAATTCCCCCACCTGACCCATGTTATCTCAGTATGCTGGATTAGCAGTATCAAAGTGAACCTGACCTGTGCTGAAACTGTTGGCTTAGCAGACCAAGGTATGGGTCAGCATCGTAGATCTGTAACCAACTTTTAGTGGGATCCAGGTACTGGATGTGTACTTATTTTCTTTAGAAATCTTAGTTTCTGTTTCTATATCCTAAATAAAAGGTATGTATGACAAACTGTCGGCTAATTGACATTGAGTCAAGCACTCAAGCTGGTTAAGTTTTCTTGAGATGCATGTGAAGCCAGGGATACCTACCTTCATAACTGCTTAGATTTAAGCTATTTTATTGTTTTGTTCTGTAGATTAAAGATGGTTTTGGTGAAGGCAAGGATCTGGTGGTGACTGTCATGTCGGCAATGGGAGAAGAACAGATTTGTGCTTTAAAGGACATTGGTCCCAAATAAGTTTGAATACAGCATGGGTTCTAGATATTTGAAACAGCACCAATCTTGTTGGCGATGCCTTCATGAGCTAGTAAGAAAGAGAGTATGTATGGTTGAGATTATTGTAGATCTATTGAACTGAAAAACTGAGTCCTAAGTCTAGGTTCTTCCCTTGATATTATATCTTTTATCTGTTTTCTCCCCTTCTATTACAAGTCTGTTTGGTTAACATGGAGATATTCTTTATTACTAGTTATGAAAACTGAGTAATTTCTTTATGCCTCTTTCGTCAAATGCCTTTTTGTGAACACATGCATCATATAGTGTTTGTCTGTATCATTCTTTGATTGATGACATCAGGCATGTTGGGTAAATCAATGGCATTAGGAATGTAATAAGAAGGCTTGCATTACATGCTTAAACTGATATTGGACAATTCCCCAACTGGAGAAATGTGAAACACCAGTGGCGTACTTCTATATTCCAGTTGCGAAGCTTGTCTTAGGGTTTTGCCCAGTTGATTCCATGCAGTTTTATTGGTTGCATGTATTGATTAATCATGGTTACTGTGCTTGTGCCACTAGTTACAAGTTTGAGAGATTATTACTTATTTGCTTACTCTCGCTAATTAGACAGCATGGTTCAAGCTGATAAGGAAAGAGGGAATAAGAACACCTTGTAAATAGCAAAGTGCTGGTGTCTTGTGAATGCTGCAGGCTGTAGAGCTTGGAAGTTTACTAGGATCATGAATATCTACAAGTAGGCCAGGGTCATGCCGAAAGACTGCTATGCATTAATCAGCAGCAACAACGGAAAGTAGGAATGAGACTATAGAATCCCAGCTATATATACCAACTTAAACTGAGGTTTATATATCCGAGAGGCTTATGGACACAAACTCTTGGAGATCTTAGCCATCGATGGTGGTAGAGAGAGGTAGTGGTGAGGTCTAGGTTGACCCTCCGGAGGTTTCTCGGCCTTAACACAAACTGCAAGCTATCTAAGAGTTGACCATGGTGGAACCATGTCAAGGCATTTATATATACAATAATGTTCAAGATGCGGTCAGGGTGGAGCACTCCTTAGAGAGAGAGAGAGAGAGAGAGTATTTTCACATTTAATGATGATATCATGCAATCTTGGGCTAAGAAGAACTCAATTAGATCACATGGAAAATATAATTGACAGGACATGAGAATGATATGCAACATAATAAACAACATTTATTTAGCTTTCTTACTATTCCAATCCACAGCTAGAATAATCTAGCATGCTATGGCAACCAACCTTATTCCTGAAGAGGGTAGTATCTTGATGAAAACACATACTGCTTCAAACTGTCAACCATGAGCAAGTCACCAAACTGAAAAATTTTCCTTCTGCTCAATTATAGCCAGGAGCTTTCTGCTAGTCTCAGCCATGTCCTCTGCACTCATCGACAAAAGGAGTTGTTTAGTTTGTCCACAAAATCACACACATAGATCATGTCTCATCAATCTTATCTCTGGAAGAAGAGGATGTCCAACACCCAAAGAGATTATTGGAAAACGTTGAAACCAATTGCCATGGTACGAGGCTTTGTTCAATGATGGGTCTCCAAAATAATATAGGAAGCATATCCCCAAACAGTGATGATCTAGGATAGAATATTGGAACCACTCATGGTACCAGAAAAAGAACAAAATAACAGCTGCAATGCTGGTAAGTGGCAAACTAACTGCATTAAAAGCATCAGCCAACACAGTTGAGGCCAGAAATAGAACAGCTGTGCCTCCTACAGCTCCCAGCTGAAATGTAATGGCTGCCCAAGTGAGCACCACAGCATATAGAGTTCCCTGTGCTTCGCATCATTTCAAAGCCTCTTTTTCCTAAGGAATAGTGAGGGAGAGAGTTTTCCCTGCCAAATTTAATTTAAAATCAAAAAATGTTATAAGGAAGACGAAGGAAAAGATGAAGATAGTAAGTTACAATAATTTCTATGAGATTCCAACCCCATCTCGGGGCAAAGGTTTCTTATTGGTTAAAATTCATAATAACCTTGTGTACGACCGAAGATTGAGAAGCATTCTTTGCCAAAAACATCCTTTTGAACATTCTTTTTCATCACCTGCTGCTCGACCACAACATGAAAGTATCTGCACCCTAAAATCTTCACTAGTTTCTTGTCCAATTCCGAATCCAGGGATATAATGACTGCATCAGCAGTGATGATGACAATAGCATTCATAGAAGAGAAGTTTGATTCATTCTTCACAATGAAATACCCACACACATTAGAAAATACAAGAGAAAATAGTGCAGGGACAGAAGCGGTTGAGGCTTGGAAAGGCCATTCATATATAAAGTTGGTGTACATAGGAATTAAGAAGAGGACAGTTAGTGATCATCCCACAACTGCTGCCCAGGAAATTATCCATTTGCTCTAGCATGATAGAGATGAGACAGAAGGTCTGAAGCAGGGAATGCTACAAGCACTGCATCACTGCTAAGAATCAGTAGAAGCCAATAAGATGGAGTCCTCTTTTTACATGTTTCTGAAGCCAAGGAACTTAAGTTCAGCTATTTTGTTCTGCAACGAGGTAGTGGATCCAGTTGCCTCCATTGTTGTTCCTGAGTTGAGCCAAAATTAGCACTCTTTGATCATGGCACAGCATAATAGGACAGTGATCAAACGTCAGCATATGTACCCCACAATGAACATCTTCTTTGAGCTTAATGAACAACGTGTGCAGTCATTTGCTTGTGTATGTAGAATGTATGTGACAAAGCATGCCTATTGGGTGTTGCACAAGACTAGTCTCACCCTAAAGAGAAGTCCTCCACATTCCCATGAAATGAGTTGTCATTCTAAGCAACTTAGCAACCTCTAATGTAGTGTTCTGAGTTATGGTAATCTCATGTCAACTCAAAAGGCTGTAATTTTAGAAGATAACTTATAAAGGCTATCCTCCATTAGGCATCATTTATAACAACAACTTCATATATGATCATTTCATCCTACACTTCCATGGGCACATCAGGACTTAGCTCCACAGGCTCATGGTTTAGAGGAACACAGCCAATTCTATACATGTGGCTGCGTCCTCCTGGATGTCTTAGCTTTAGCCACACAGCAACACTGGAGAAATTAAAGGGAATAATGAGGCAAGTAAACCACATAACATCACCAGGAAAATCCATTTAATCACATCTAAAAGGAAAATTACTTAAGGTATCAGATGCTTGCAGATGAAACTCCTCTCCACAGGCAGGGTAGCGACAATCAAGAGACTGACCACCATTTCAGTCAGAGTTCAATGAAGACGCAGTCATTTGGCAGACATATCATTGAATAACAGTGCTCAAATGAACTAGAGGCAGCTTTGTGAAAGAGATTAATGCCACCATTATTGTGGAGGCAGGGCTCAGAAGGCAGTCTCCCTTGATTCTTGATACAGAAGATAAGATACCTGCAATGGTCACTGGCTTATGAGAACATGGGCAAACAAACCATTTTCTCACTAATCCTTCAGGAGTACTGTCTTTCAAATTCCCAGTGAATGATCATATCTTTTCACAATATTTTATCACAGTTAGAATACCATATGAAGAGCAAAAGATCAAGACATGAAGGTTCAAGATTCAAAAAAGTCATAAGCACTCTCCAAAGAAGCTTTAATTCAAAGTCTACAACACTTGCAACCATTTCTTTGCTTTAGGGCTACTTAAGTTACACCATATATGTGATTAGACAAGATGCTCTGACCAAACTTTTCCTTTTTTTGAAGGAATTGTGAGGGAGGGTTTCTCTCGCATGATAAGTTTTATTAAAATTATAAGAAATTATAAGAGAGGAGAGCATGAGATAGGAGAAAGGAGAGAACATGAATTGTTATGAAATTTTAAACTCTTTCTATGGTAGAGATAGCCTCACGACATGAAGCTAGCTATAATTTTGTACCTAATTGATAATAGAGAGGATCTTTTTAAGAAAAATCCTGGAGTTCCTTTCATTCCAAATATACCATACAAAAGGCATAACCAATTGGTTCCAAATTTTCCTTTCTACTAATGTTATCTTCTTCCTTCTCCACCTTAACCAAAGCTTTGATAAATTAAAAGGCAATGATCTCGAGTTAATCGCGTTGGCAAGAGAGCTTAGAATCAATCTCGAGAATAAACAACTAATGAATAAGTAGTCTACGAACTTCTAACTTTTCCCATATAAAATACATCCAGAGCTTATTGACCAATTTTTCTTTGCTAAATTGTCTTTTGTATAAAGCTTATTGCACAAGGCCAATCAAAGGAATACTTTGACTTTCTCAAAAATAAATGCTTTTCAAACAGAGTTGAAGAAAGGGTAATTAACTCCTCTAAAGTTAATAAATATGCAATAAGATTTCACATGATACTTACCATCAGTATTAGGTGAAATACAGGAACATCTGCTGGCAGTGTTTGCTGGACAATGGAGAGGAGACTCTAAAGCTATTGGAATTGGGAGTGCTTAGATAGAGAGAGGGCTTAGCAGATAAACTCTTCATTGCTATATCAAGGAGTTCTACAAGGACATTGACTCAAATTTCAAAATCGCTCGCCCATACAAATCCTCAAATAGGAGAGCTAAGAGTATAAGAGCTACCCAACTATCTTTTCAGAATATGATCCTATTTTCATTCCCCAATCTAAAAGAGTTATAGTTCTAAAAGGCATCTAAATCTCTACAGACATCCTTCCAAATTAGAGATGCTTTCCTCAGTCTCTTCCTTCTTCCTTTTCTAGAGAGGAAAATGATACCTTGAGTAGTATGCTT
Organism: Metroxylon sagu; assembly: GCA_017589505.3. Taxonomy (NCBI): domain Eukaryota; kingdom Viridiplantae; phylum Streptophyta; class Magnoliopsida; order Arecales; family Arecaceae; genus Metroxylon; species Metroxylon sagu. The sequence goes on from JACVBY030000565.1 coordinate 293,229, forward strand.
TGAAGACTAAAGCTGCTCAAGAGTTGCGATCATCATCTGCTCTGGATAGAAGCTTCTAAATCCATTTATCCAACAAAGCCAAATTCATATTCTTGAGATTTGTGATGCCCAGTCTTTCTTCCTTTTTCTCTTTACAAACGATGTCCTAATTGATAAGACAATGGAACCTATTAGCCGAGTCTTTCCCTTTCCAAAGGAAAGTTTGCCTTAATTTATCAATCCTATGGATCACTCAAGAAGGTAGTTTAAAAATAGACATGAAGTATGATTGGAGTACCGTGAGAACTGAGTTAATTAGGCGCAATCTTCCTTTAATGGATAGTAAACTATCTTCTAGGCAGCTAACCTCTTCTCAATCTTCTCAATAAAAGGTTGTCAACATTATTTAGGAATTCTTTTTTTTACATAAAGGAAGGCCAAGATATTTGAAAGGAAGCTTTGCTCTTTTGCAGTTAAGTAGAGTGGTAAACGATTGAGCAACCCCCTCATCCATATTCAATGTAATCACTGAGCTCTTATAAAAATTGATCTTAAAACCAGATATATTTTCAAAGGTAGGAAGGAGGGCTTTGGCTGCAACAAGGCTCCTCTTTTTTCTAGTATAGAATACAAAGAGTCGTCTACAAAGTGTAAACTCCTTAAATCATAAAAGTAAAAAGAATTTACAATTCCTTTGATTAAACCAACTGCCTTCTTCAGCAATTTGATGAGAACATCAGCAATAAGAATAAATAAGCCAGGAGAGAGTGGATAACCTTGATGGAGCCCTCGTCTACACCTAATTCACCTTTCGGGATAGTCATTTAAAACAACACCCCATAGTTGCTAATCTCAGAAAAGAGAGAATCCAATCAGTTCATCAGGGAGGGGAGGAAGCCTGGAGAAACCTAGTTAACTCTATTAAAAGCTTTTCAAAGCCTAGCTTGCATAAAATCCCTGAAGAGCCAGACCTTCTACAATGGGCCAACAATTTATGTGCTAAGAAAAAATTCTTAATGATAGACTTTCCTTTAATGAAAGCCGATTGAGCATCATTCACTAGGAGATGTTGAAATTTTGCTAATCTAGTGGCTAAAACTTCGGAGATGATTTTACATATATCATTTAGAAGATTAATAGGACGAAGGTCATGGGCCAAGAGAGAACCTTTCTTCTTCGAAATCAGAGCTATATAGGCAAAGTTCAATCTCTGCATATCAAGAGCATCCCTGTAGAAGTCATGGAATAGGATCATAATATCATCCTTAATAAGTTTCCATTACCTCTCATAAAAGCAAATGAAAAAACCATTTGGCTCTAGTCCTTTAGAGGCTCCCAACTTAAACACCACTCTTTTATCTCTTCTAAGGAGAAAGGTTCGACCAAGGAGCTTATATCAATAGTATGTGCCATAAAGTAGATGCTCTGATCAAACTTAAATTTAAGTTGGAAGTAGTATAAACTCAAGATTTGAGGCTGAATCATCAATTCTAATTTGATTGTTACTTTTGATCATAACTCCATCATCCAAATGATCTAAAAGTTTCAGCCCTTTTAAACTCTTTGTATCTTAACACTAAAGTAGATTCAAATTAAAACACTAAAGTAGATTTAAATTAAAGTAATACTCAATTCCTTCACCACATTCACTAATCACAACCCATTTGAAGGAACCAAAAATTAAAAGACAACCAACATGCATCAGCTTCAGCTTGCTGAAACTGATGACTGCAGTATATTGTACACGTACAGAATGTTTAAAGTCCATCATAAAAAGTCAATGTTTTAAAATAGACTCCACCTTCAATTACCTACCCAAACTAGAGGACAAGTCTTTTATTAATTACTGGCAACTTAATAATTTATTATTTATACATCTTTTTTTTAAAAAATAATAAATAACTATACATATAGTTGGATATAAAAATTATTGAATTGTAAGCCATTTATATAACAAGTAACAGAGGTACCCTTTACATAATTTTTAAAATAACAAATAAAATGACTACCATGATAATTATTATAATATTTTTTGATTATTTTTAATATTTTTCATATTTATTCACAAATAGTATGAATATTTTTATGTATTGTATATTTACAAGAAATATTTTAATCATTTTACTAATGCAATCGGTAAAGTAAAATGTGAAATAACTAATATAGAAAAACTATACTTATTACACTCATCAAATGATAAAATTATTTCAAGTACAATTACTTTATGCAATGTATAAAGATGCTTTTGTCATTTATAGATACATATAATCCGACTCACTTATTGTTCTATAAAATACTTAATAGCCCTCCTCATAAAATATAATGTGCGTATATTAGCAGCCAAGTATGTGCAACACTTGTTTAAAAGTAAACAAATTAATAAAAAGAATTTGAAAGTTTAGAAGATAAAAGACATAAAACACATGAAGTAAAGAAGGGCACCGATGTTTTAGAATGTTTAAGAGATAAATCATTAACCAACATTTCACCATTCCTTCGAAGAGCTTTCAATTTTGAGTATTTCAATAGTGCATTTTTAAATATTTGAATGTGAACACAATATCTTTAGTACTCTCTTTCAAAAATGACAATTTAGTATGTCTGACTAATTTGTAATGTTGAAATAGTGTTGATTAAAATTTGGTGGATCACTAGCTATCTAAAGCTCATAACTTTCTAAGGTGCATACTTTGGTTCATAAGACAAATTCAATCACAGTCAAGTCCCAAATATAATCTTAAATATTTTTCAATCTTTTTATCAATATTTTCTTATTAATCAACTACATAGATAGAAACATTATGTCCTAAAGAAAAGAGAATAGTAGACATTATGGATGCAATATTTCTAGCTATTAAAGAGTGCAAAAATAATTGTTTATATCTCAAGACAGTTCTATTTCATGCACCGTTTGCATCATCATATTCATACTTCTATCTTATATTTTACAAAGTCTAAGGCCAGGCCTCTGGAAGGGTTATTTGGTTCTGTTTGCCATCAAACCTGAATCCAGATCCATCTAGTAGTTCATAAGGCTTTTTGGTTCCATGGCTTAGGCATCAATGGACTCTATTATTCTGATTGACACTTGAAAAGCGATCTTATTAGGGAGAGGAGAAGCATAGCATTTATGATCTAAAAAAAGAAAAGTTACATTAATCAAGGATATCGATGACACAAAAACCTTAAAATAAAACTTCGCCCACATTCCAATGGTCCAAAGTATATATATATTTAAAAACAAAAATTATTTTTTATGGTTCATAAATATAAGTTGTTTGTTATAATCAATTGTACTTTAAAAATATATATATTGATTGAGGTGGGGATCACCATGGTTACAATAAAGATAGTGGAAGCAGCTATTATATTAGGAGTGGGTTAATGGTGGATAACAATGACAATGTTGATGTGGTAAAGGTGATCGGATGGTGATAAAGGTGGTATTGATATGGAAAAAATAATGGCTTTTGATGATAATGATGGTAATGATGATGATGATGTAAAAAGGAGTAACTAAAATAGTGATGTACCTTAATAGTTATGATGATAAAAATGATAATGACATTGATAATGATAATAATGATGATGAAATTTTTATTTTTACAAAATATTAAAAGTAAAACTTGCTCACGTTCATTTTTTACATAAAAAATAAAAGTGATTTAAAAAAATAAAAATAAAAATAATTCTACCAAATACTTTTTATATCAATTTTTATAATTTAATTTTTAAGTTATAAAAAGAGATAAATGTGATATGAAAGATGCCCTATATTGAAACAAAGTATTCCTTCAATTTTTTTCTTAAAATATCCAATTGTTCAAAACCTATATCGCATCTCTGTCTTGAAAACTTTTTGTACCTATTTACAAAATAAGAATACAAAAATTTAATCCATTTGAAGAACCACTCTACTTGAAGTGAGTTTGAAGAGATTAAATGAGAAGAATTCTTAGAAACCCACTAGGTTCAGGGATGGAGACTTGACAATAGGATAGAAAATTTTGATCTATATAAACAACCACACTGATTGAGATAGGTTTGAAGGAATTAAACAGAGAGATGAAGTTAGAAATAGAAAGCATTCTTGAAACTCACTAGGTTCCTAAATCTATCTTCGAAACCCAATCATTTTTTTTAATATAAATATTAAGTTTTAATTTAAATTAACCTTTTAATTATTTTAAATGTTCATCTATTTATTTCAAAATAATTTTTTTTTTCTTTTTGTATAATAGAATTAGGGGCGAGGACGTGAAAATTAGCCTCCATTCGAGGATTGTAAGAACTCATAATAATTAATAATGCATAATAATGCTAAATTAAAGCTCTTGATAATTTGATAAATGAAAGGTTGCATTGTAGCAATGTATTTATCTCTCTCACAAAAATTAAAAAAAAATAAAACTCAAGCAACCTGAAATTTTAAACGAAGGACTATTTCCATTTAAATAGGATTTAATTTTTTTTTTTTTTTTTTTTTTTGCGTCACTAATAAATATTATCGCATTTCTTCCAAAATCCATCATGATGGAGACTACGTAAAAGCCAGCCCTATACATTTGCCAACGGAGAGTACCATTTGGCCATCTTTCCCAAATGCTTTCAAGCCAACTTGTTTGACTCCATTGCGAGGAGCCAAGGAACTGCAAACAAACTCGAGAATTAAAAACTCGCGAAGATAAAAAAAAAAAACTGGTACAGAGCCCCTCAACTCCGAGGAAGCCGAAGCCTCGAAAGCCAATGCCGACCCCCCTACCAAACGCCCAGCGAGCCGTCCAATCCAAAGCGCGATCCATTCGCCGTCCCTAACGACCCATGTGACAGCCTGCCCTCCCCGCCCGGAACCCTAGCCCTAACCCCCAATTACCGATCGGATCGAACTCCAGATCTCGGTCGAGCTCCTCCCATGGCGGAAAGGCCTCGCCAGTTCCTCCTCCTCCTCCTCCTCCTCCTCTCCCTCCTCGTCCTTCTCCCGATCCCCTGTTCCTTCGCCGCCAGCGGCTGCCGGAAGAGCACCACCATCGCCGGCTTCGAGGCCGACCTCGCCATGGTCCAGCACCAGCTCCGCGGCGTCGTCCGCGTGCTCGACGGCTGCTCCTTCTCCGTACGCGAGTTCGACATGCTCGCCGGCTCCGCCCAGGTCCGGTGGTGGGGCGCCGCCGGCCCCGACCTCCGCAACCTCACCCTCGGATCCCCGATCTCCGACCAGACTCTCAACCGCACCTCCCGCAACGAGTCCTTCACCGTCCGCCTCGCTGACAACGTCACCTGGGACCGGATCGCCGTCCTCGCCGTCTGGGACCCGGCCACCGCCTCCGACTTCGGCCACGTCGTCCTCGGAGCCCCCGACGCGGACCACTCAGAGACACTGCTCCCCAATGCCGATCGCTCCCCAGCCCCTTCTCCTTCGTCCAGCTCGGTCGAGCGGCGGAGCAAGCGACGGATCCGCCGCCAGCCCACGATGTTCGACAACTGCCTCACCCTGTCTTCAAGGTATCGCCTTCGATGGACCTTCTACCCTGAATCGGATTCCATTGATATAGGCTTAGAAGCCGCAGTTGGATCCCAGTACTATATGGCCTTTGGGTGGGCGGTGCCCGGGTCGCCGTACCCTTCCATGATCCACGCCGATGTGGCCGTGACTGGTTTCAGAGAAGATGCCGCTCCCTTTGCAGAGGACTACTTTATCACTGAATACAGTGAGTGCCTGAGCAAAGATGGCAAGGCCAAGGGCGTGTGCCCAGATACTATGTATGATGGCGCGAACACTATCGGAGTGGTGAACAACGTCAAATTGGTGTATGGGCACCGGAAGGATGGCGTATCCTTCATCCGCTATGCGCGTCCGCTGGTGACTGTGGACGAGAAGTACGATGTGCCGGTGGACAAGACCGGCAACATGACGGTGGTCTGGGCATTGGGTTTGATGCGTCCGCCCGACACACTCCGCCCTCGCTACCTGCCTCAGAACCATGGCGGCCCCCTCTTTACGACCTTTGGGTACCTCGATTTCAATGTGTCGACGAAGGTGAATGATTGCCTTGGGGCGCTGGATGCAAAAGACAAGGAGGATCAGGATCTAATCATTGCCGATGGGAAGACGCCACTGGTTGTGTCCTCAGGGCCAGCATTGCATTACCCGAATCCTCCTGGCCCGTCGAAGGTCCTTTATATCAACAAGAAAGAAGCTCCCTTGCTGAGAGTTGAAAGGGGTGTGCCAGTGGCATTTTCAGTGCAAGCCGGGCATGATGTAGCGCTCTACATCACATCTGATTTTCTTGGTGGGAATGCGACTTCTCGGAATATGACTGAAGTTATCTATGCAGGTGGACGAGAAGCTGAGGGAGTCCCAGCCAGCCCAACAGAATTAGTGTGGTCTGTTGATCGGAACACACCTGACCTAGTTTATTACCATTCCTTATATGAGCAGAAAATGGGCTGGAAAGTTGAGGTGGTTGATGGTGGACTCTCAGATATGTATAACAATAGTGTTTTCTTGGACGATCAGCAGGTTACCTTGTTCTGGACGTTATCAGATGGTTTGATTTCAATGGCAGCTCGGGGCGTGAGAAAAAGTGGATACCTTGCAATTGGGCTTGGAAGTGGAATGATAAACAGCTATGCATATGTAGGTTGGGTAGATGATGAAGGGAAAGGCCATGTGAACACATATTGGATAGATGGAAAGGATGCGATGAATGTACGTGCAACATCTGAAAATATAACCTATGTGAGATGTAGATCAGAAAATGACATCATTACATTTGAGTTCACTCGTCCTTTATCACCTTCATGCAGTGGAAGGGTGGAGTGCAATAATATTATTGATCCAACTACTCCTTTGAAAGTTGTTTGGGCCATGGGCGCTCAATGGTCAGAAGACCATTTGAGCGAGAGGAACATGCATTCTGTCACAAGTGGTAGGCCTGTCAGGGTTCTATTGTTACGAGGATCAGCAGAGGCAGAGCAGGACTTGCGCCCTGTTTTAGCGGTTCATGGGTTTATGATGTTTCTTGCTTGGGGTATATTGCTTCCGGGTGGAATATTGGCTGCAAGGTACCTGAAGCATGTGAAAGGCGATGGCTGGTACCAGTTGCATGTCTACCTACAGTATTCAGGCATAGCTATTGTCTTACTTGGTGTTCTCTTCGCAGCTGCTGAACTCCAAGGTTTCTATATTGGTTCAGTACATGTGAAATTTGGTGTGATGGCTATGACTTTAGCATTCGCCCAGCCAATAAATGCATACTTTCGTCCCAAAAGACCAGAGAATGGAGAGGCTGCTTCTTCTAAGAGGATCATTTGGGAATATTTCCATGTTATCATAGGGAGGTCTGCTATTGTGGTTGGAATTGTGGCACTCTTTAGTGGAATGAAACATTTGGGAGATAGATATGACAGTGAGAATGTTGAAGGGCTTACTTTGGCCCTAATGTTATGGGTTTTGGCTGGTGTCTTTTTTGTTTTGTACTTGGAATATATGGAATTTAAGCGAAGGGCAAGGAACTTTGCCAGAAGCAACTGGGTGTTGGGAAACAGTGAGGAAGATGATTCTGTTGATCTGCTACGGCATGACAGGACAGTTACTAAACCAGAGTCCCATCCATCTGGAAGAATGGAATTGCAGCTTGAACCTCTTAGCAGATAAGAAACACTTTTCACTATAAATACCGACAGGCACGTTGTATGCTTCAGTCTTTGATTTTTTTTTTTTTTCTTTTAATTATAGAGGGAACTGTTGCCATATTGATTGACTATCTCAGAGGATCCTTGCAGCGTAAGGATTTTATCTAGTCACAGATCATGGTGCAGGATATGAAATAGTGTGCAACCTTTCTGGTTTACTGCTGTTGAAATCTGCACCAAACGCATGACTTGTATATGTACACATTTTGGGCACAGTAAGGAAACCTGCATTTTGGATCAGTGATTCACTGTTTGTCTCAGATTTTATTACTCAGCCAGTGAAAAAAATTTTGAATGATGTAGATTGTCATGAGTGGGAGCATCAATTGAATGGAGCAGCCATCATTATTGGGTTGTGGTCCTTAAATATTGCTTCAGGATGAGTTTTACACTCATTTATTCAAGAAGTGATCGAAGGAATTTGTTATGTTAAACTGGAGAACTTAAGTTTTTTTTTTTTTTTTTTTTTAAGTGTTTAGCAAAAATTTTCTTCTATTTGCACGCATTTGCGGTTAGCATTGTCTGTGTTGTATTCCAATGCTTACTTTCCAGGGGATATGGTTTCCCTGGTTGGGAGACTTAGTACAATTTTCTGATTAAATTATTTACATAGTACAATTTTCTGATTAAATTTTCTTGTGAAACTGTTGGTCAGTTTATGCATATGTCTCACTTGTTTTAAGTGTGGCAGTAATTTCTTCATTGAATGTTAGTGTTGCTATTCTTTTTCTCAGAACTGTCATTAAGCATTTGTAACTACTGAGATTTCTTGAATTTAGGAACTAGTTGATATCAATTATCGGCCATGTATATGCTTGATATATCAAGATCTGCTAGTCTGTTTTCAGATTTGATAATACAGTGTTATCTTGTTCCAAAAAATAAATACAAAGTGGATAGAGATCTTATCTTTGCATTTTATAGAAAGGGTCTTACATAAAGATCTCAACATGTTCTATGGTTAGCTTGCCAAACAATTATTTCAATGTATTTCACTCTAAGGGAAAAGTCTCTGCCTAGAGAAATCTTTCTGATCTTCTCAACAATGTTATCAAACTCTAGTTCCAGTTTTTGCCCATCTATGGTGCTACCAGAATTGAGTTGATTCTCTCAACTTGTAGTAGCTTGTTTAGGAACTTGATTGGTAGTTCTGGCATAGCTTAAAGTGCCACCTTAGTAAATTTGATTGTATGATGTCTAGATGACCTTTCTATCAGCAGTTCTCTGCTGGCTATTTTGTTTGGAAGGGCCTAATTGGGTGTTTGGTTGGTTCTTTCAATTAATTATATGTGTCCTTGCTTGTGTTGCCTTGCTATTCCTCAATGATGTTGTTCCCAAGTTAGAAGAAAAAAGAATTGAGATTTCTGGTAACAATTTTCCAGAAGGAACGTGATTTCTTTGAATTTGATTTTGCCAATTAGTTTTCAATAGCTAAAGTTTATTTCCTATCTTTAGTTCTAGACCTTTTTAGTGCTACACTTTAGTGAAGGGATGGTTTTTTAATTCTGATTATTCTGCTCCCCTTTATACACCAACTTAGGAAGGTTTTAGTTAAAACTTAATCAACCAGTTAGAATAAATTTCATCTATAATTTACCAACAAATGAGGCGTTGCATTTTTTTTTTTTTTAAAGATTTCTTTAACCAGCATATGATACTAGAAACTACTAGAAACCTTCAAACAATGGAGAAGCTTCTATTTCATTATTTAGGTAGTCTGTACAAGTGAACCTCAAACCAAGTTTCTGAGTGCTGCAGGCTGCTGCTGTGCCATGCTAATGCTAGGCATGCACTGGCACATATTTGCATTATTGCCCATGCCACATGCCACATGCCACATGCAACCTGGCAAATATCGGGGCACCAATCCTTGCCTCCAACATATATGTTCGTTGTGATGTTAGAGCATGTCATATATCATTTGCTGCTTCATCCAATAAAATTTATGTGACCATGGAAGATTCTGATTGTTCTATGTGTATATTAACTTATATATGTATATATTAACTTATACTAAAGAATATATGGGAATATTTAAGAAAAATAATATTTGGAAGAAATATAGACACAAAATTTCCAAGTCTTCCATTTGTAGCTTCTTGTTGTTCACAGATATCTAGAAACTTCAAGAAGCTCTGCACAAATATGCATACATATGTCCATAGATATGTTTATATAAATATCTACCATATATGTATGAATTTAGTACTTCTATGTCACCCTAAACCTTAGCTCCAGTGTCCAGCAAGGAAACAGGTCACCTTGAAATTCTACTCCATTCACATGCATGTATATGCACACACTTATTTGCAATACTTATCTTTATGTTTCCCATGTGTATAGGGAAGTCAATCAGTCTGCTGATTGGCTTTCAAAGGGTGGTTTCCTTAGTTGTAAGTCGAGATTTAGTGATCTTAGCTATCCTGTACCTCTGAGGGAATTCGATACTTAACAATTGTAGGTCTGTTCTGTTTCAAGGGAATATTAATATGACTGCCTTGGCTTTAGCCCCTTCTGGCAAAAAGAGCTCTAGTTTGCTGCAGCTGTTTGTTTGCATATGTAAGTGGTTTGGTAACTTACTTTGCAGTGTTCGGTTAGCTGTAACTGGGTCAACAAATATCCCTATGATGTAACTTGGGCCATTATTACCACATCCCTATCCCTGCAAGTTGTCTTTCGGCCAATTTGGCCATGGGAGAAGTTTGAAACTGGGATGGATTGGGCAGGTTCAATTACACCACACCTACCAAACTACATCAAACCAAATAGTGTAACTGACTCACTTACAGTAACTCTTTTGAGGAAAGGGTCGCTTACAGCAACTGGTGCTGCAATATATGCAATTTTGTGTATCCAAACAGGCTGTAAGCATGTGGCTATATTCTAGCTAGTGAAAAAAATACCATGTTTTGTCTATTGATTTATAGGTATGGTAGAAGGGTACCTTATCTCTTGACTCCATAAGTAAGAAAGATTGCTTCTATTAAAGTAGCTTTTGGAGAACTAGAAATAAACTTATAGCCGAAAGTGGAACAGTGTCAGAGAACTATGTAAAAAAAGGTAGGAATTTGAACTGCAAAAGCAGTAAAAATTCCCCCATTAAGATGTGGAAAAGGATTTTGTTGCGCAGCAGTTGCCTGTGTTGGGGTGCATCATACAATGTGTGAATTGGTTGATCAGTTGCAGTGGTTGAGCTCCTGACATTTGATTGAGATGAATGATAACATGAACCCAGGAAACTTAAATAAAACCTTTGTGTTTCAAAGTTAATTGGGAAGTATGGAATTGTGGATATTTTAATGGTAGTGAATAGGGTGTTGTTGTAGAGCGTTTAGCTCTTCTTATCTACAATTACAGGGAATTGGGGAAATACAAGTTTTACCTAGTTTTTTAAAGAAATTCTTGCCCAATTATTTTCAATATGGGAATCTTGAAATTGTGATCCATGTGATTTTGGATTATCACCTTGAAATCTGTTCATATATTCTTCAGGCGCAATGTCTTTACTAAAAGAGGAATCTGAATCAATCTCTTGAGATTTCTTACTCCATCATCTATTATACTAGACAACAAAACTTTCAGCCAATCTGTCTGTGCAACAAAACTCCTGACTGCCATTTTAATTATGTGTCTTCATGTCTCCAGAGCGTTTTTCCTTTTTTGTTTTTTTTTTCCGTTTTACACACACCTTGAGCTGATAATTCGTCTTATATTTTGCCAATAAGACTTGTGATGCTGCAGTCTTCTTCCCAAAATCATGAGTACCTGCCTCTCATTCCTCTTTCTTTCAGTATTAGATGAGATAACTTTCCACCATCAAATACTACATATTGCAACATGGATTGCATGTGCTGAGTTCTGTTACTCTATAATGGCAAACTGTCACAGAATCATTTGCTCTGTTTTTGAGATGGTAGTTTTGCATGTTTTGTGATCTGTCAAGTTTATATTTGAACAGGCTGCTCGTAGCAAGGTTCTGCACAATGTTCTTAGACAACCGTAGCCATGACCATTAAACCTCTGTTTTATTTGAATAATAAATGTTCTGTTAAGCTGTAATTTTGTTACACATTAAAGGAGAGGTAGCTTAGACTTTTCAGAGGCTGGTTAAATTTTACCAGGGGAACATGTCAGCATTTCTTTTTCCCTTTTCCTGTCATATAGCATCACAAAAAGTCTCCTTTTCCCATCATATCTGATGCATTGTCTGGGCAAGTGGCGCATTCTTCTATCAGGCTATTTTGCAAAAATGTTCCACTTTATTTTTCTTTTGCAGTTTTGGATCACTGTTGTTCTTTTTGTTGGAATGTCTTTGTCTTAAAAGTTTTGCACTTTGACCCTGGGCCTGTTAATACACCTTCATCTGGAGTCAAAAGCACATTTTCCATCATGAACCATAACATTTTCGTACAGATGGCATATTCATGGTCTGGAGAGCCTAGGGGCAAAAATGTCCAAAAATGACAATCAGATCATTTGGGAGGAGGAAAAAAAAAAAAAAGAAAGAAAGAAAGAAAGAAAGAAAAGACAAAAGGATGCTTGAATTTGCATAGAGGATGATGAAGTGAGCAGTTTCTGCAAATTTCTCTCCCTTTTTAACCTCGTTTAATCTTCAGACCATCAGGTTTTTAACTCCTGTGATTTGGTTACATCTGAAAATTGGAGGCTAGATAAAGCAGGGTGGTCTGGTCTGAAAGGTCTAGAAAGGTTGTATGAAAAATGGACAAACCCTGAAGGCCCCAGGCTCATTATGGAAGCTCAAAATTCAATTTAGTTACTCTTCCTGTGCTGCATCTCATCTGCTTCTCAGAGAGGGTAATGGCTGTGCTTCTGCCTCTCTCTCATTACTAGCTCCTTATCATCTAACTCCCTCATCAGCACTATTGTGAGAGATAGCATCGCTGATTTCCTTTGATTTTTTCTCCAGAACAGCCACATATACAAAGAAGGAACCAGTCAGCAAAATGGCTGGCGAGAAGGGGTCACTTTGGTGATCAAGTTCTTGGTGTCAGCAATCAACTGCCTCACCAACTCGCTTCGCTGAGCTGATCAGAGAAGATAGCTGGAGGCAAGATCTGAGACGGATTTCTTGTACACTTCTATTAACTGTTTTGTATGTACACTGCAAGTCCTCGGTCAAGTGTTCTGAATAGAATTGTCGGTGAGAATCACTGGGCACTGGAACCACCACCTCGCCTCGACTTACAAAGCCTGATAAAAGATAATTAAAAAAAGAAAGAAGAAAGGAGTTCCTCCTCTCTCTCTCTCTCTCTCTCTCTCTCTCTCTCTCTCTCTCTGTTTTGTGTGTTCGGATGTCGTCGGTGTCGTTGTGTGCACTGGCGTTATCTGATGCATGAAATGTCATTGTCGCGCTCAGTAGCGCCAACGACCGCTGTGGCTGGAGCCGAGAGTGATCACTTCATCCCACCTGCTCCAGCTGTTAACCACCGGAAACACAAAACCCCACGTACTCCAGCTGTTAACAACCCGAAACACAAACAATGTTCTCTCTTGGCTGCATTAGTGTCCGGCCAAACCTAGACTCGGTCGTTAAACTCGGTTGCTGCTCCTCTTATTAAATCCATACGTATTTCAAAGTTAAAAACGATGGGTGAGCTACTATTAAATGCTTAAAAAAAAATAAAAAATAAAAAAAATAAAAAATAAATATAGATATAATCAAAGTAAATACTAAAGATGGTAAATATTTATCTCATATGTATAAATAAATAAATAAATACATTATAAGAAGTATACTTATGGAGATGAAACGGACTCTTAACACGTATGCACTATGTGTTCAACTTTCATATACTTCATCATCGTATGCACTATGTGTTCAACTTTCATATACCTCATCATAATACGCTACAATCCTTGTCTAATAGTTTCTGTTTATTTATACAGTATTTTTTATTTACTTTTTTTTATTGTTACAGTGTTTATATTTATTATCGCAAGTTAGGTGTCTATCGATTAGGCTAATTATTTGTTAGTATTTATTCTGTGAGATAAATATTTATCATCACTTTATTTATTATAGGTTACTATTTATTCTATTAGATTTTTTTTTTAAATAGCTAAGAGGTGGTCTTTTAGCTCTTAGATACATGCAAAATGTAATGATGGGGTAGCGACCGAATTTAGTTTGACTACATGCAAATATAATTAAGTTTAACTCTTTCACATATATATATATATATATATATATATATATATATATATATATATATATATATATATGCACACACACATGCATACACACATATATTCGAACGTAGCTAAGTTTAGAATCCAATCATCTTTTCTATATTTGAATTTACATGGATTTTGAAGCTATTTTAATTTTTTTATCTTTTTCATCTTTGTAATTCATAAACTGTGTGGATTTAAGGGTAAGGAAGGTAACTAAATTTAAACTTAATTACATCGAATATAACTAAGTCTTGGCTTAGCTATATATATATATATATATATATATATATATATATATATATATATATATATATATATATATATATCAACATTAAAATAATCAGCACCCATACATTTAAATGACATATTTAAGCTGGGTTTTCACGTGGACTAATATTTAGATCTGAAGTATTTGAGAGAGCATCACACAGCACTCAAATCCATGATCCATTGCTTTCCAAGCGATGAGTCTAACCATTGAACTACCATCCAATTCACTCTCTATATTTTCTTTGGACGCATCAAAACCAGTTAGTATTCTATGTTAAAGGTGAGGAAACACAATGTATTGCCTGAATGGATGTCTTACTACTATTCATATTAAAGATGAAGAATTACGAATTTGATTTTTTAAAAAAATTTTATTTTGTTTTGTTTTTGTTTTTGTTTTTTTTTGTTTTTTTGTTTGCCATAGATTGGAAGATCCCTCTTGTGACTTGATAAGAGCCATTGCAAGTCAAGTTCTTTTTTTCTTACAAAAATGAGAAAACTAGATTTCATCATTATAATATGGCCTTAATAACGTTTTTGTATGCAAATGGTCTCTTCATATTTTGTTATAATAAATCTGAACACCACATATTGTAGTCTAATCAATTGAATTGTTTATTCAAATTACTTAAAGATGAAAACAATTAGAATCATATTTAATTGCAAAGATTAATGGATTAGAAAACCAAGGAAGAGGAAATCAATTACTATATATGAAGTTTTTGTCTCCCTTTCTTCACTCATATTAATACTCTGCTAGGTGCTCTGGTAGGTCATTCTTAAATCGACCATGGACTTGGAAGCTCTATGGTTACTTTCGATCCAAGTCACATGCTTGATATCTTTTCTAATTTTCATATTCATAACAATAAGATGTTATACATCACTTATGCCAACTTAAAATTCATTGAAATCATAAATAACATTAATAACAAAAATCTTACAAATTTTTTTATTTTATAATATTTGCTATAAAGAATTAGCCCACATGGCAAAGGAAGCAATAGTAACAATTTAAGTCTCTTTGAAAAAGAGAAGTACATGTAATATTTATAGGTTTGTTGGAACCTTACAAGTAAGTTCGCATTTGCATAGAATTTTTACTACTTAGGCCAAATAAAATTGAAATCCATGACCACAACCATGTAATATGCTAGATGGATTTTATTCCATCAGACTAGGCATGTCATTAAGAACTGATGGCCAAACTGGTCTCCAGATTCTATGCTTGTACATTGAGCAAAGGATTCTTTGGATGCTTATCTGTATTTGATTTTTAATTAGTTATTAATTAATGCAGTATCAAATTTAATGCAAAGTATGTAGCAATCTCTCTAATTCACCAGGATAAAAATGTTTACTTTATATATATATATATAATTATGGTAGTTGTTTGCCATGGAGAGGGGATAGATGAGTGCAATCCAGCTGAGTATGATGGTTTAAATTAAGTTCATAAGTGAAATGTTGCAATGAAGATGAAGTTAGGGACTTTTTTTTGGTCAATTTATTGGAGTGTTTTAAGTAGACAAAAGAGGAATTAGTTTACGATTGCAATCAAATTGAAAATGGTTAGATTTGACTGTTGGTCTTCTATCTCAAGAAATATTGGATGGTTTAGTGATCAACTAGGAATATTGAGCTTACAAATAATATGCCTTTATTTGATATAGTGCAATGAAGGTGAAGTTAAGGCCTTAAATTTTAGTTAATCGAATTTGATATTCTATTTCTTTTCCTTAAAATTCATTCCACATTCATCTTCCCAATCTTTTAACCTGGTTATCACATTCTCATCCTCTGTTGTTATTGTCCTCTACCCTAGTTCTCCTGGACTTGATACCATATTTTATTTATGTTAATTCTACATCACAATTTTCGAAGGGGGGATGACCTTTTGGCTTGCTCTCTCTGGTCAAGTCATCTAGAGATGGTTTACTATAGCATGTGCAGAGAAAATTTTATGGCCAATTTGTTGCATGATAAACATTTTGTGGTTTTAGATTCTTATTTGGACTATATGGTGACAAGAGTTAAAACAAAAGGCACATTCTTAGCCTTCAAAATACAAAACTTTTACCATCAACATGTATTATTGAACCTTTTGAATTGCTTTCTTTCAATATTTTATTTAGATCATTTCTCTCAAACAACTTAGGCAAGATAACAAATAAAAACAAGAAATAAAAATTATATATTTTATCTTTTTAAGACAATAGAATGTGCTACAAACATGCATACAAATGTATACATGTATATACAAATGTATATAGAGAGAGGAAGCTAGACTTGGCTATATTCGATTAAATTAGTAAGTTTTTTTTAAGGTGTTAATATAATGTATCATCCATAGGATTAAAACCTTAAACCTCTTCTAATGGTAGGCCCTTAGATGAAAAGCACCAACTAACTTAGCTAACAATATTAGTAATATTTTAAATTTTTTAAAATTTCTTTCTAGAGACAAAATGAAAGAAATATGAAAAAAAAATAATATATTGATCATATTGGTAAAGGTATGCCAATCCATTGAGTTTGTACATAAGATAAACTTTTTGCCCTGAATAAATACAAAAACTCTTTAGAAATTAGGTCTTAATCCTAGTTTTTAACTTTTAATATAATATGTAGTACTTACTTCTAAAGTTTTTGGTATAGAAATGGCTATCATTTTATTAAGATATTCTATATGGATCTCATAATTTCATCAAAAATTATTTGGGCAAATGTACTATCAAATAAGGTCAAACATTCATAACATATGATTTTAAATTCTTAAATGAAATGTTTAGACTTCATAATACTTAGATTTTGAAATCTAAGATAATGGGCTATGTACATTAATTTCATATTATTTAAACTCTTTAGTTACCTACTAATCTATTGTCTTATATTTTGTGGCTAAAACATATTGGGTTGAGCTTTAATATCTCATTATTAATGTTGTCACACATTTCATATGCTCTCATTTTTTTTTTTTTTTCAATTGATAAAAGCATCTATCAAGGCCAACTTCTACTAAAGTAGCATTATGATTGTTTTTTTTTTTTTTTTTTGATTGACCCTTGAATTGATTCAATCATGTATTTATACCAATGAAGAAAAAAAAAAAGAAAAAAAAAATCCTAAGTTCGAACTGGCCACTCTCATTCTCCCCTTATTGTAACAAACAATGTGAATTCTAGTTACTAATATTTAAATCAATCTAATTTGTTTATCTTCATCAACTCGAGTCATTTAAAATCCTATATTAAACATTGCTGGTTCAAACAGAAAAATGATAAGAGGAAAAAAAAAAGAAAAAGAAAGAGAGGGGGTCACATCATGATGTATTATGTAATCAAAAATCATTAATTGGTTATTTGATGATGCATACTGAAAGACTAATGCTCACATGCTTTTACAAAATATTTAGAGATATATCTGCATGCTATTATTGTTTGATCCTAAACATGTTTGCAGAAAAACTAATAGTGCATTCAATTGAATAGCTAATTTTGTGGTCAATCATTATTATTATTGCCCCCTTGGATGTATTTATTTTAGGAGGACATAGTTTTGTCAGCCAATATAAGAAAAGTTAAACTTAAAAAATAATAAATATAATAAAACAAAACAGCCATCTTTTTCGTGTATTTTTAATTCCAAGCCAGTATATGTATGATTTTTCAAGCTGTTTGTCGTCATCACAATTAGAGGTTTCTTTTTTTCTTTTTTTTTTTTTTTTTTAATTCATCTAACCATTAGAAAGTCCTCTCCATTACCTTTTTCCAAACAATCTGCTCACCTGCTCAACCATTCATTCAGCCCAGCCTCACTCCTCTGAGAAAAAGTCCTCCAAATCCGCACCAGAAAGTAAAATAAACAACAAACAAAAAGGAAAAGAAAAGAAAAGAAAAGAAAAGGAAAGGAAACAAACCCCCGAGAACTCCAAAGCACCGTCAGCAGCGACCACACCACACGGTCCACCCGACCGCAACCCTCCGTTACCATGCTGAGGTCAAACTCGAAACCGCAAACGGCCGTCCCCGCCGTCGCCACAGACACCGGCCCCATTGCCTCCAGTGACCAGACCCCCGCTCCTCCATTAACGGAACGATACGACGCCGTCAATTCACCCCTCAGTCAATTCCAGTCAAAAGCCAAAGAAGCCCCTGCGCCTACCCCGCTCTCGCGACCTCGTCCTCCTCTCCTCCCTCTCGCCCTCTCCGAAGCTCGAAACCCTCGGAAACTTCCATGGAGAAGGAGCGGCCGAGCTCCGACTCCCCGGCGGAGGAGAAGGCCGACGCGGCCGGCGGCGGGCCTCCTCCCCTGGCGGATGGATCGCCGCAGGCTGATCCTGGCGCCGATGCTCCTCCGGCCGCTAAGGAAGCCGGCTCGGAGACCGTGGAAGCGCCGAATTCCACAGCCGGCGAGAATCCGGCGGCGGGGGGCGCCGACGGGCGATCGTTCTCGCAGCTATTGGCCGGCGCCATGGCGTCGCCGGTGGGGAGCCCACGCGCGACGCCGTTCATCGCCGTGCCGGTCGACGCCGTGCGGGTCCCGGTGGTCGCGGTGCCTTGCTTCCTGGCCCCCGCCGCCCTGCTCGAGTCGCCGGGGTTCTCGGTTGGCGACCCTAATCTTTCCTTTCTTAATTTTGTCCCGAGAGTTTTGCTTGCTTTTGGCTTTCTTTATTAGTTTACTTAGATTCGAATGCTTTGGGTATTGCTAATTCTTCAGAGATAATTGATCGTATGGTTATCAGTTCAGTTGGGTGATGTGATCGTTAGTAGAAATAGGGATTGTTGTAAGATAGTGACTAGTTTCCTTACCTGCGCTCTTGTCGTTGAAGCTCTTGCTGAATCTTAAACCCCCGTTCCCCACTCTTTTCCTTGCTGCTATTTTTTCATTTTCTAGGTTTAAAGATCTGATTTTTTTAGTTCTTTTGATCATAAATTAGAATTCTGACTGTCAAACAGAATACTTGAGAGCTTTTGAACCATTCTGCTAAGTGGTATCTACCAATTAGTTTTCAACCAAGCATAAAATGATATGCAGGTTGTAAATGCTGTGTCAGTTCATGTGTTCTTGGAGACGTCACCTAGCTTGATGTGTTTGCACCTGGTGGAAACTAGGTCACAGGAATGGAATTCCTTAGGGATGATTGGACACCCAAACTACCTTTTCTGTTCAAGGGTGGGAAAAACAGCTTGAATTCTTTGTTTGAAACTGCTCTAGGGACATGAAGTAGGGAGAAATAGAGGGACCAAAGAGGCTGTTGCTTCCACAATTCCAAGTTCCTTATGATGAGACTGGAAATCACATTTTAACTGGAATTTAATCAGAGAGTGCAGTTCTAACTAAATATGCACCCTATTATCCTCTCATCATACCACTCTTATCCACATACATCAGGTATCCTGGAGATATCTTAGTGAAGTATGTAAACTTCCCTTTAATTTTGAGGAAAACTCTTCAGGGCACCCATTAAGTACGCATGAGAAGTTCGCCCACTAATTCTTGTTTGGTGACCAAATGTTCAACCACCTCCTATGTGTTGCGCCGATTCCTTCAAGTTACACTGATCCTCTTGAACCACATAATAGGAAAACTTTTTGCGCGCTCAAAACAGGTGCCCCTAGTATTACACTTATTTTAATAAGCCAACCTAACCCATATATCTTGAACTGGCTTTAGAGATCTATGTATGATTTGTTAGAATTTGAGAAAATTATACTACTCCTTGTCAATCTTATGATGACCTACTGAACCATGCTGAGTTGAAACTATGGGTGAGATAATAACTTGTGCATGAACCTGAAAGAGCAGTTGGTAGATAGGTTGCAAAAATGGAAATATGGAGTCACAGTCTCCTAATTGATAAATTGTTTGCTTAGTTTCCTTGTTCTTTTATGCCCTAAAAATCACTTGGGTCTGTTATGACTCTTCACGGCTGATATCTTTTCACTGGTGATAATCTCTCTGTTTATACTTGGCATTGTCTGCTGGCTGTTGTATTTTACAAATTTGGTATTTGTCTTGTATGAAGTATTTGACCATTCTAGTTAGCTTCGGAGACAACTGTCGCCTCTACAATGTTTTGGGGAAGAGATTTTCATTATGTTGTGGTTTGGGTATCCCCTGTTTTACCTAAATATGATAATGTGTATGGCTGTTATTTATGCCAGTCACTTCTTTTCTAATTTAGGGGCAATTTGCAATGACCCATCAAGCAGTCTTGGCGACTGTCACAGCTCAAGCACAGATGCAGCTGCAAGCAGCATATCCTTCTTCTTCATCAGAGTTAGTCTCAACTTCAGTTCCTCAGCCTATGTTGTCTACCATCAGCCCTGTGCCATTGCAGCAGAGGCCTCCAACAGTCCCTGAGGACAGTGTCTGTACACCAGAGACAGAGCAACGGCCTTCTTCTGACCAGAAACCTCAATCTACCCATATTGTTGTAAGGACAGCTACCAGTGATAGGTACAATTGGCGGAAATATGGTCAGAAGCAGGTGAAGAGCAGTGAGAATTCCCGAAGCTACTACAAATGCACAAATACCAACTGTTTTGCTAAGAAGAAGGTTGAGTGCTGTCCTGATGGCCGGGTTGTTGAAATAATTTACAGAGGCCAACACAACCATGACCCTCCTCAAAAAACTAGATGTTCAAAAGAGAGAGGAGCTCAGTCTGGTGCGCCTAATGGAGATAACGAAAGCATAGAACTTCTAAGGAGTGAAATTAATGAAATTGATCCTTCAACATGTAAGCCAAAACAGATTTCTGTCAATGAGACCCCTGAACAACAATTGTACTGTTCAAGTGATTGTGAAGGGGATGCTGGGATTAAGACCGAAGAAGATATTGGTGAGGAACCAGATCCAAAGCGCAGGCAAGCAGTTAAGATTTGGCATTTGTTTTCTTACTCGCTTTTGCAACAAGTTGTACTGAAATTATTCTTTTTTTTTGGAGTTAGACTTACTGAAAGCACTACGAATATTTCAACACCGGTACTCAGAACAGTGAGGGAACCCAAAATTGTTGTGCAGACTGCATCTGATGTGGGACATGTAAGTGATGGCTATAGATGGCGTAAGTATGGACAGAAAATTGTCAAGGGAAATCCCAATCCCAGGTATTCCTTTTTCTATACATCTTTTACCATTATCTGTATCTTGCATTAGTGTCAGCCAGGATAGTTGTTTCATGGAGATCTAACCTTTACTCCTTATTAGCCTAAACATTCTCAATTATATAGTATTGCTGTGGCCATAGATACTGCACAGAAAGCTTTATTTTAATTCATAGAAGATTAAAGCTATTGTTTCTTTACAATATTCTTTCTTCCATAGCTACTTTAAACTGTTGCATAGGTGCATTTTCAATAATTAAATGTATTCTCCCTTTGTTATGGTGCATGAAGATACTAGTGTCTAACAAGTTAATATGATACTACAATTGATTGCTTCCTATAAGTGAGTTGATCTGATTTGATTATATCATATATTATCCTCATAATCATTTTTTTGTATGCTTGCAGTGCACCATTATAGATGCATGCATGCATGCATGTGTGTGTGTGTATACATAATGCATGTATGCACACGCGCGCGCGCGCACACACATAGGTGCAAACAGGTTGGCTTCATTGGCTTCAAGTTCTGAGTAAACGAACCTGATGTAGAAGGGTTTTCACATCATAAAATTTATATACACTGAACCTGACTGGTTGACAGTTTGCTCCTGATTGGTCGTTGGATGGTCTGATCTGGTCTTCTACGGTAAACGTCGTAGAATTTCAACTTTGGATAAGGTAACCCAAGTCCAATTTTACTGGACATTCACTTCACAAATCAGTTCATTATCAAATTACTTTTAGATTGGTTACAGATCTCTTATCTGGATGCACCGTTTTAAGGTGGTCTACTTATGAGATGATGTCTCATATATTTTCTAAATTATCCAAAATATTACGGTCGTTGAGCTGCCAAGTTTCCACTGGTCGCATGTTGGGATATGTGGTGATTAAGACTGACCAGTGATGACGGACAATTACGAGGGAGAAGAGCTGTTGACTAGAGAACGTATTACGATAAAAGGGATCTTACATGTTCAATGTCAAGTTATAGAGATGTGAGGAAAGATCACACTATCCTTGGCAGCCTATATATTTTATTGGGTTGTTTGTCATAAATCATCTCTCCATACCTGAATAGGTGAAGATTTTAAATTGTAGAGAGTTGATAAAAGACTATCTAGAAACTTAGAAGGATGATGGCCTATTGGATGGGTTGAAGTCTTGGGGTCTTAAGGGGGTATGATAATGGTGTTCTAAACATTAAGAAAGTAGGATGTTTTCCTTGTTCTTTGAAGTTACTTGTACAATTACAATGGATCTTTACCACTATTGACTGTTGTAATGATTCTAGTAGCCAGAGGTAGCGCTAGAACAAGGGAGCTAGGTTAGGTTTTCATGTGGCCTCAGCATGGCTCGGACAAATATTTCAAGCTTTGGGATGGGCTCATGTCTAAAAAAGATTTTCTAGGCTGTAATTTGAGCTCAAATATGAGTTTGATCCAAAACCCTAGTGGGCTTGGCATGAATTGAGCCTAAGTGGCCCAAGAATTGCTTAAGTTTTCAAGCCATAGATTTGTGACAAAAATGACAAAGATGGCAAAAGGCTTTCATAATTGTCAAGTTGATAGCTGATAGAGAGGTTTGAACCAGTGGTGTCATCTCCTATAGAGCGGATGCTCCAGGGTGAGGGCTAGAAATCATGAACAACCCAAGAATGACAAAAGTGGTGATTGAAGGGAGGTGATATTTAATGGAGAGATTTTATTGCAAAGGAGATACATAGATAATGAGAGAAGGGAGGATATAGGTGAAGAGAAAGAATGGGATGGGGTCGATCTCTATGTTGCGCCTTTCACCCTTGCTGTTGGGCTGCCTCCATGCACGGCCATTTCACCATCTAACTTCCACCACCATGCTCTATCCACTTTCTACCTTTGATTGAAGATGTGATCTAAGAGGAGATTAGGGGTTAGGGTTAGGTTTACAGGAGGGGAAATAGGAGAAGAGAGAGGAAAGGAAGTATTGAAGGTGGAGGTGCTAGAGATGAGAGTGTCATGAAGACGGTGGAGGGAGATGTGATGGTTCTCAAGGCCTCGATATGCCATTGCCAGATAATTGGAGGGGGCAGGGGGGTGGGGCTGAACCCATCGATGACCAAAAGCATTCAACAACGGAGATCTTCTCCATGGATGGTGCCAAGAGAAAGAGAAAGCATTCAATTACGGAGATCTTCTCCATGGATGGTGCCAAGAGAAGGAGAAAGAGGGGAGCAGAGAGAAGAGGCACGAGTGTGAGATGATGACATTGGGTAGGGATGATGAAGGGGTAATATGATATGGTTAAAGGCCACATTGTGCGGGGTTGGACTCTGAGCCAAGGTTTAGGCCGAACGAGAGCTGGGCTCAATTTTCAGTTAGGCTTTATAACCCGAGCCTGAACTTGATACAAACCCTCTCAAGCTAAGCCCAATTCCCAACTCAAAGACAGCCTAACTCAAAGCACCTTGAGCTGGCCTGGGGCCACTTCCCACCCTCACTAGAAGTAAGCAAGGAGAGGAATTTGAAAGAGAGTTAAAGGACTATGGCTCACAAAGCAATCGCCATATTGCGAACTTGAAAGGAGGGTTTATCTCTTCTATGTTGGAAGAAGCATGATTTAGTGGTTTCCTGATAACACAATTTTCTTGGAGGAATCTAATGATGGATATCAGCCATGTCTTGAAATAATAAAATCTTGGTGTCTCTTAGTGATGCATTCTTTTGATAGTTTGTCAAGTTGACCTTTCAAGGCCTATCACTTATGACATATTTTCTAGACAAGATTTGGTCTTGGGCTCTTGTGTCATTTGAAAATTAAGAATTGTTGGCTCTTTAACAATCCTACATCTGCCCAAATTCCTCTTATTTTCTTTTAATCTTTTGTGACCTGAACCTTTTTGTTCTTATCCTTATTTCTTCTTCTTAAGATCTCTATCAAATTCTTATTGTCTCTCATATTCACTCACCTCAATACTGACTAATTTCTTCATTTTATTAAGCTGACTACATGTGCTGATAGACTCTATCACTAGAAGGCTATAAGTTTAGTTGTTAATGAAATCATACCCTTCCTAGTAATAGAAAAGGATATTCTTGTATATCATCGAGCTTCTTAATGTCTGCTCTGCTGTTCCAAAGAGTTAACTTGCATATTTTCCTTCTCAAGTGGAAAATATCCAGAAGTATATGAATGTGATGAATCCCTCCAATGGATAATGATGGGATGATTGCATGATGCCATATAAATTATGCTATGCTGGGGAAAACAGATCAATGAGGGGTTCAAATGCATGACTTGAAGAGCTGTTCGGAGATTGTTGAGATAGGGTTTATGACTTTGGTTAAATTTTCAGCAAATTGTGCCTGATGTGAAACCTAGGTGTATGCTGGCCCTGTTTTAGTCATTATCGGATCACAGATTAAATGGCCTGTATAGAAGTCCACAGAGCCCCTGAAGTCTGCAAGAAGTTTTGATAATTTTTATTACAGCAAACAAGTTTTCTTATTGCATAGATATAATTCTTTTATTTTCAAGTGAGGTGGTATATTGGGGAAAGAGACTAAACAAGCCCACCAAAAGATAGTGGTTTCCTTTTGAGAAGTCATGGAATATAGAGGGGACTGGGGAGTAAAGTTTGTCCACTCTCTCTGTCTCAAGGAATTGTATTTCAATAGGCTCTTTACCTTACAATGTTGTACACCAAACAATAAAATAGCTTCATTTATTAAATACTGCCATTCCAATTAGACTTTTTTGTGTATAGAGAAACCATAGAATGCTTCTTTATGATTGCATCAGCATAAAATTTGTGGCCAAGAATCAACTGTCCTTTTAGGCTTCATACCAGGCTCCATTCTTGTCCAACAGACTGGCACCAACTCAAAAGGTTCGCATCAGGTTGAAAGGTGGCCATAGTACTTCCCTAATTTTGAGAGAGAATTTCTTGATCCTTCAAGCCTGAGTCATACAATGGCACAGAAATTGTTAGTCAAGGTCCTGACTCTTTGTTTCATCCTGGTAATAGTTCCAACATGGAATTCTTTAGTTGTTGCAGACACGGACTGGCCATGGTTTTAAAAGACAGCTGCCTTGGCTGACTAAATGGTCCATCTAGGCTGGACTGCCTAGGCACCTGCCTTTAAGATTTGGCATAATGTTTTGAGGATGTAGGGTGTCGTTGGTTTACAGAGAGTATTAGATGTTAGTCAATTGATAGTTCCCATTAACATTATACATTTTATTTAATGAGTTATCTTCATTTATTAATTTACAAATATCCTTTTCAGTCTCCTTTTATTTATTATTTATTTTAAACTTATTATTTCTGGGCCTCCTTGATCTCTGGGCACCCACCTAGTCAGCTGCAGGGCACCTACGTGCAAGCTGGCCATCTGGTTGCCCATCTGCCATCTACAGTCTTCTTAAAATATTGGGACTAGCCATTGGGATAATTGAAAATGCCACCTTGGAGATTGAATAAGGGATTTTATTGAGGATACAATGAAAAACTATGTCCATTCTAACCCTTTTTACCTTTTATTTTCCTTTTCCTTTTCCTCTACTCCCTATTTTCTTAATTTATTCATCCTGGCACGTCTTATCCAATGTGATAGTAAAACCAGAGCCACATCAAAGGAACTAAAATCTTCTTTTCTCATTTCTATCATTTTCCAAAAATAACTCCCCCCTACTCATGACTAATCTGGAGTTATTTAAGTGAATGCGGTTAAAACATGCTTCAATGTTTTTGACTACATTGGGAAAGCTTGGGCTAGCTGCATCAAAATAAGCCATATGTTTATATAGCTCGAGGAATTAAAGGGTACAAACAAAAATTTGTACTACAAAGTCCTTATGTTTTCTGGCTGAAGAAATACGAAATGGGTAGCCAGGATTTGGAAGATATTATTTGCTGCTATGCAATGATCCCAGGATGATTATAAAATGACCTCAGAGGAGAGGTTAGGAAACTATACTAAAAAAGCTGAAATACAGTTAGAAAGTAGAATTTTCCAGGACAGATTGGCTGTCTTTCAAATGACTCAAATATGGTGATGTGGGTGGTGGGGTGCTGTAATGGAGGGACTAGTAATTAAACATAAGGTGCATTTAAGGGTTTAAGTTAGGCAACTTGCATGGTTGACTCAGGTTGTAAATTTCTGAAGTTTAACATCTGAAAGTTGATGGTGACTGATAATGATATGGCAGAAGCATCATGAATGACAAGGACAGACACAAGAGAGATTATGTTCATTTCACTTTCAAGTTATAAAGCTGGGTTCATGGATTAATTTGAACAAATCCAACCTTATCTCTTTTCCAATCTGACATCAACATTATCTCCTAGTTTCATTGTTGAAGATTGAGGATTTTTCTAATTTGTTCATTGTTCTTTGAGGACCAAATAATTTAGAAATCAGAAGGGCTGCTATAATTTGGGTGGCATATTGTTGACCTATGATATGGTGAGTGATATGAATGTCATATTATCTGGACACATAACATTAATATCAACTGTCAAGGTGACCACATGATTCTTCATGGCAGCTTTCCGAATACAATACAGGGTGACATGTCAAGATTTCATAAATGATTGTGATTTTTGACATTGACCAGCTGCCACATATCTTAAGGCTAAAACTAGATCTCCGATGTAATGATGGGCTTGTTACTTTTGCTCATGGTGTCAAGAAGTGTCGTAAAAAGAGTCTGAGCATGGTATTACAGTATGTAGGGTCAAGAAGCGCTATGTTATGTCATGGAGTTCCAACTCTCCACTGCATCCTACATTGTCCATCCAAACCAAATATTTGACACAGCAAGGAACCTAAAATTTGAGGTTCCCTGGTTAAACTATGAAGGTGGGACCTGGGAAGTGTTATTGTGGGTTGATCACCATGAGGGTTATGTCAGAGATTTTTCATCTTCAGTGTGACGGAAATGATAGGTTTTTGTCAGCTATGGAGGAAGTGCATTGGTTCATACATAGATTCCCCAATCTTTTTGTATTTGTAAATGATTATTCTGTGGTCTTCTTATTTTGCTTATAGGCTTGACCAGCTAGACCCACTGTTTCTGCATCCTTTTGGATGTTTTTTGAAGTTCAGCTATGAGAAAAAAAAAAAAAAAAACTCTATGATAAAATCGGTTGGCTTCCCCCCACCCACCCCACCCCTTTTTGGTTAATCTAATGGTAACTTGTGGAATATTTCTGGCTGAGGCTATGAAGTAAATCTTCAAATATTTGCGAAACCCTTGGGGATTTGGTTTGTGATGTATACAGAAACCTAAAGCCTGACTTTAGTTTCACCGGTTAAAATGTCATCCTAATTCCAAGTACCTGTGCATAAGGTTATGGTGACATGTAGAGCAGATGCATATTCACCATTGGTTCTTTACCTGATCTGTATCCTGGATTAACTGATGAGTATATGGTTCACTTGGCATTTAACAACATCAGTTATCAGAACTGGCAGGTGAGATCGATTCAAGTCATTTGTAATTTTGTGAATGATACAAACATCAAATGCTTTTCAAGTAATGATTGGTAACTAAAATTAGGTTGTTGATGTAAGGAACAAAGAGCATCACAATGCGAACCTTGTTCTGATCTACATTTGAAATGGTTAATGATATATTGTGGATGACTTTTCGACTATGCCTGAGTTTGGATGTGAAATGTTTTTTTTTTTTTTTTTTTTTTAATAGTATTGAGAGCTTAAGAGCATTCATAGATGGTGAAAAAGCCAAATCAGTTCAGTGGCTAAAATGATGTGCGACTGTTATGCCATGTCTATTGGCAAAGGAACTAGAGTAATTTTGGGATAAGATATTATTAAGGTTTGAATGCACCTATTCTCACATAAACTTCAGTGTAAGCTGCCTAGTGTAGCAAGATTTGCAGGAAAACTTCATGACACTTATCAAAGCAATACAGGTGCATATGGAAGATGGTGGGAGCCTCGGCTTTTGTTTAGGAAAAGGTGTGAGACTATAGAGGGTGATCAAGAATTATGCAACCATAAGGAATGACACATACAAAGGTCATGTAGATATCCAGATAAGCAACAAAAAAAAAAAAACCTCAATAGAAATGGGGATGATAGTGAGTACCTAGATGCTAAAGAGAGCCTATGTAGTGCAAATACATATGAATTCTAGGCAAGATACGTAAAGAGGACTATACTATTAAGAAAATGAAGTGTGTCCAACTTGTAAAAGGCTGAGAGCTTTGAGTATAGGCTATAACTAATCTTTGAAGAAACTATATTCCTCAAAATAAGATTTTTCAGAAAATGCAAGAGATAAGAAACCTCAAGGTGGCTGTGGGTGAAACACTCAGCAAGCCTAAAATGCCTAGAAAAGATTCAGAGTTTTCCTTAAATGGAAAAATTGAGAATAAGGATGTTGCAGCAAATCTGACAAGGATCATTGGTTACTAAAAATTGCCTAGAGATTTTTGGAGGCCAAAGAAGGGATCATGTCCAGCAAAGACTAAATAAAGGGGTATGATCAAAAAATAAACAAGCTGGCAAATAGAAAAGCTAAATATGTCAAACACCAACAAACAAACAAAAAAAATGGTGTGAAATATGCTAAAACCAAGCAGAACTATCCATGTCAAATTGGTGTATCAGATTATTGCACTAACAGAATGATCATATTTGAACAAGGCTGTTGGCAGAATCAAGGGAAACCTTTGTCTAACCAAGACAAATCAAGAGTGTTGTGGCCAAAGAAGACCATGGTGAGCGCTCAGCAAAGCTAGAGACATGCAAGCAACATGAAGCAAACCAGAAGATCATGTGATACATGCTAAGATACAAAAGAGAGTTTTCTAAGCTTCTAATTGAGAGAGATTTCAAAAGCAAGTGGAGAAGACATGTCACTTCAGGTCCAGACGTAGCTTCTGGTTGGATCAATAATGCTTGCTCTAATTTTGAAAGAAGCTTCAAGAAATAACATAGAATGAAAGTAGAGGTGTTAACAAATTGAAACAGCCATGGATTAGCTCCTATAGTGGTGCAGTACCAATAGAAATGACCAAAAGAGATACTTCATCGGCTTACATACTCAAGGAGATAGATCATCGGCTTGCATACCCAATTCTACCATATATACTCAATTCTACCACTTTGAAACTTGCGGAAATCACCCACATTCTAAGCACTTTAAGAGCTCTGCTTTCCTGATCATATGCTTGAATCCACTCCAGCATCCTCTCCCAATTTAGGTAACTAAGTTCTCAGCACTAGCACCTGGTGAAATATAATCCAGTCAATTTCAGCTGTTGGAGGTTGTCTTTGCATTCAGTGGCTATATATATGAAGATCTCCTATGATTGCTCAATGACAAAGTCACTCGGTCCTGATAGTGCTCGGATGAATGAGTTTTGTCACTGCTGATGATTCAAGCACATAGGGGATCTTATGATTATTCATTTACAGTGAAATATGGTAAGAGGTGTCTCGAATTCATATGGTAGGGAATAAAGTTTTGCATGAATGTCATGAAATTGAGCAGGTAAATGAAAAGTACCATAAGGGTATTAATCCAGATATAGACAGCTGTACAAGATCAACTCCTTGTGAAGTGAACAGCAATCAAGTGTATATACTTCATGTGTAAACTTGTTTAACTCATCAAAGAAATGCATATATAAACATCACACAAGAACATGGAGTTAAATCTTCTCCCTGAAAAGTTCAGAGAGGAAACCATATCCAACCAACATGACATTTTCTTAGTGTCATTCTTGCACAAGAGCCATGCTTGCCCGCATGCTTCCTGGTGTCTACTATTGCATGTGCACTTGATGTGGTTAGGTTGATCAGGTTTTAGATTTTTTTTTTAAAAAAAGATTTTTTGCTTTTATTTTCAAGTTGTTTGTTGTTTTATTGAGTTTTGAAGAGTTCAGGAGTCTTGTATTTTAATCTTCTAGGTAATTTTAGGTGTTTTCTATTTTCTTATAATATTTGTACTCCATTTTGGGGCTATTTTTGTAGCAAGGTTTCTAAGTCCTATTCTGTGTAGGATTGGTGTCTATAAGCATCTAGGTTCAGTTAGGCAAGATTTTAAGTCATTAGAGGTTGGGCTTTGGAATGTCTTTAATATCTTTCTAGATTGGTTTTGTAAATATATGTTTTTTCTCTGATTTTTTTCTTATTTCTTACTTAGGGGAACAGAAGTTCGAGCATCCTAGCTCATTTGGAATCCTAGAAAGTCTTGTTACGTCTTTAACCATTTAAAGGGGAGAGAGGGAATAGTGTGAAATCAGTTTTGGTGATAAAAGTTGAAGGGATTGAAGTATTTTTCTCTTTCGATTAAGTATTGCAGCTCTTCAATCTTCTGTTCTCTATAAAGATATCTCCATTAAATGTTTTTCTTCTCTATTATATTCTCTTACTCCAATTTTCTCCTATTCAATTGCTCTCTTTTGCTAATTTTGCTATTTTAAATAGTAAAATCAAATCAAATCAGATCTGAAAATTATTTCTGGAATTTAAGTTAATTTTCAGAGTCTTGCCAAGTTTGTAAAGGTGCCCATTCCATATTGTAAGGTAGAGTAAAATCCAACTTGTATTGAAGCGAAATGCATTTATAAGGTGTTCCTTGAAGAATTAGGAATGCAATGCTGATTTAATGAAACAGAACTTTCAATTGTGTACGATGCTTATGAGTTGGTTGAATGTGACACAATAGTGATCCACCACCACTAAGCTTATCTCCATGTTCAGGCATTAGATAAGCATGATATGTTTGATCATAAAGTGTAAAATACCAGTGTCGCACCAAAGGAAGAATATTGTATGTGTTAGCTCATGATAGTTCATACAAAGTGCATTATCTCCTTACTTTTTGCAAAAATGTCTAAACTTATTGGTCAGGCCAAGCGAAAGGTCCATGCTTTGTTAATGTTATTGGTATTTAAAGATCATAGTTGGCTAGACTACATGCTTACAGGCGGTAGTCATGTTTCAAGGTCATTTTGAGATGCTTACATATTTGATATGAATCTATATAAAAATTGGATGAGTAGCAGAAGCTATTAGACATCTAAAATAAAGTAGGTTGATGATGATTGAACTTTTCCATCCTAATTGGTGCTTCTAT
Organism: Metroxylon sagu; assembly: GCA_017589505.3. Lineage (NCBI taxonomy): Eukaryota > Viridiplantae > Streptophyta > Magnoliopsida > Arecales > Arecaceae > Metroxylon > Metroxylon sagu. The sequence continues at coordinate 324,573 of JACVBY030000565.1, forward strand.
CATCTTGATATGTTTGCCTGATCTCATCATGATATAATTTTCAGGAGCTACTATAGGTGCACACATAATGGATGTCCTGTTCGTAAACATGTTGAGAGGGCTTCCGATGATGCGAAAGCTGTTGTCATAACTTATGAGGGCAAACACAACCATGACCAACCAGCCCCCAAAAATGGCGGTGATTCACCAGCTGCTGCTCTTATGACTGCTCCAACCGCAGATACTGGTGAACAATTGAATACATCTGATTTGTTATTAGATCAGAATGCCTCAAAGGAAATACAGGAAGATGTAGGTGGAGACGTAACTGGTGAGAGGACAACAGAACTTGGAGGTGAAAAGGCATTGGAATCTGCTGAAACTCTTCTAAGCATTGGTTTCAACTCAGTATCCGGAGAGTCCACCAGAACTAATCCTGAGGGTGTGAAATGCCCGCTTTTTAGTGAAAATCCTGCAGCAGTACCAGTCCAAAACTCTTGAATCAATAAGTTTGATTAAATTTTGATGTATGTTGTAGTTTATTGGCTGTTATTGTCTACTTCTGTTGTTGTATTTGCTTCTGTACAGTCTGGTAATGCCTTTTCTGATCTAAGATTATAGACATCAATTTCATTACAGTATCATCACATCATAAAGAGTATAGACTTATTGCAGTTGTGAAGCTCAGTTTCCATGCCCTGAATAGATCTTCATGCTTGTATAATTCTTAGGATTTGTTTTTTCTTCCTTTTTTTTTTTTTTTTTTTCTGACTCTTTCAACTTTGCTTGTGTTGCACTTACAACCTCTTTACTTTAAAAAATTTCAATGAGGTCCTTTTAGTAACTTAAGTGATCTAATGTGATTTATGCTGTGTCTTCCAAATCAATTGATAATCAATCTACTTCAAGTCTAGCATAAATAGGTTTGAAGATCTATATCCATGGATAGCAATCTGGTTATGAACTGACCTCCCTCCCATTAAATCTCCCAAAATTTTGCAAGTTGTGATCACATTAGACTTGGTTGTGATGTAAAGATCAATGCCACGTATCAAGCACTGAATTCATCATCGAGAAATGCAAATCCATCAATTATGCATTGTTGGCATTCCGTCAAACAATTTATTTGCAATATCAAGTGTCCCATCCAATACTATTCCTGGATGACTATAGCCAGGTTAGGTCCAATTCACTCTCTTTCAATGACTTTTCTAGTAGGTGGACCACTAGCAAAGGAGCTTCTCCACTAGATGGACCATGACCAGAGGGTAGAGCTCCTTCGTCAAGCAGAGGGAGAGGACATGGAGGAGGGTTTGGGGGTATGGTAGCAAGGCTGCCACAGAGATTGCGCTGGTAGAGGCAACAAAAGAAACAATAGAGAAAAAGGAGTGGCAAAAAGAAATAGACCAAGGTTGGGGCTTACAATGAAGCAGAAATTTTAGAAGCAATAACAGGGGAGAAGGATATGATTTGAATTTTTAATTAGGTTAGAGGGTGATTTTAAAATAAAATAGGTCTGATAAAAGATTTTAATGTAGACTTTCACAAAAACCCATCTTCTACGTGAGTTTTCAAAACCATTATTTTTTAGGAATTTCAGCGCTCTAGGAAATTGTCAAATGTCCTTTTCTCTCCTTAGATTGATAATACTAGATGATAAAATCTAATAAAATTTTAAGAATTTCTAAATTTTCTTCTTCAAATGTTCTCATCTCAAACATTACTAATGCTCTTGCTCGTTACTAGGATTTTTTGCTTTTTGAAGAAAATAGTAAGTTATATCAAATTTTTTTATTCTTCTGTTTTGTTAATTAGTTCCACATGCTACAGCCCTCTTCTTCTATGTGCGTGAGTACATGTGTGTAGTGGGCAAGTTTAAATAAAGGAAAAAAAATTTAATCCTATGTTATTGTTAGTTACATAATAGTGTGTGTGTGGAGGGTAAGTTTAAAAAAGGGCAAAAAAAATTGAATACTATATTACCATTAGCTACATTATAGGCTTTTGCCACCATACTCATAGGTTTTTCTTTTTTTCTTTCTATTATTCTTTTCTTGATCATTTGATTTACTTTTAATGGATTAAATTTAGTAAATGAAAGACTGATTGTATTCGTGATGTACATGGCTAATGTGCATAATTAAGTAAAAGTGAAGGAGGCTTTTGCTACAAGATGTGGCCACAAGGAATATAAAGGAAAAGATGGGGCATTAATCATTATCTTAGATGAATACTATCATGAATGCCGCTTCGGTAACCAATAAAGAGGTAGAGCATGTGGCGTCCACTTATAGATCAATTCAATCAATGGATTCAGTATCACAAGGTTTGGACGAACTTCTTCTCTGAGAGCAATACTTTCTCATCATCAAGGAAGCCTTGTAAGGGTGAATCCATATTGATGATATGATGGAAGATAAATGAAAGATCCATCGACTGAGACAGCGATATGATGAGAGATCCATCGGTTGAGGTGATAATGCAACAAAAAGAAGAGAAACTAAGAAAAAGATATAAAAATAAGGCTTAGCTTGAAAGAAGTTAGAAGATAGGACATGTGTAAAAGGAAAAGGGTTTATTGGAAAAGAAAAGATAATCGGATGATCTAAGCAATTGGTTCACTTGTCAAAATATCATAATAACTTTACTTTAATGAACGATTAAGATAATTTCAAAAATAATAGAGTACCATAATAAAGCTCACATTTGTATCATTTTAATAAGGACTAAACTTAGGTGCAACTTGTTAGATACTTACCAAGGATGTTCATATGTCAATTGTTTAGGGAAGAACATGATAGCAAATACCTAACAAACCGTACCAACTTTCATCCTTTTTAAGGAAGGTGGAAGTCCCACTGTCTCAAGCCAAACTTCGGACCTCTCCAGCATGTGAGCTCTTGGACCTCTTGATCTTGATTGAGGCATTGCTCATGAAAAATTGAACCTGAAAAGTTCTAAGCTCCCTCTCAGCTTTTTCTATCATCCCATTAGCACTCTTCAAATTATTACTCTTGTTGATTGATAAAAACTCCCCTCTCACTCAGTCTCACTATTTCTGTTGGAGCTTTGGCTTGAGATGAGAACCTCTATTTATAGGCAAACCTAATGGTGCGTTTATAATATATGCTTGGATCCTCTTTGGGCAACAGCATGTGTACGTGTTCCATCTACATTAGCAACATGATTGCCTGTCTCCTGCCTTGTGAAAGCCACATGTACTGTAGTTGTAGAGCTTGCACTCTATGTAGTTGTAGAGCTTGACTATTATGCTTGAGTTTACATGATAAACAAGCCAAATGTGAACAGAACTGTCATACTCCAGAAAATAGTCGCACATCAAATGAAAAAGAAAAGTTTAAAGTGCTTATAACTTAATTTCATCTGCTATTAATTAAATTTCACTCGAGTTTTTTAAAACCATATGATTTTAATCCGTTAATAGATTAGTTAGACCAGCATTTGGGCTTAAGGCATGACAAGAACCCACACCTTACCCCAAGAAACCATATGGATCCCAAACTTAAGATCCAAGAAGATCCCATATTATGGATTCCAAACTTAAGATCCAAGAACCAAGTGGCATGCTCGAACTTCTGTAATCAAGCTGAGAATTGGAAGAGGCTTGTACTCTTCATTTGAGCTATCTTAATATCACAAACAAACATTAGGTTTAGAGTCTGGTTGTTTGTGTGTTTTTTGTTGTTACAATGTGCAGGACTCTTGCAATCCTTCCTATGTTGCCGGTCTGCATCTTTGAAAACTTCTTCCTGTTGTTTTAAAGAAACTAACATCATGATTATGGCCACTAAACAAGCATACAAAAAAGAAGGGGTCTGTTTCTTTCAAGCTTCATTTTGAAAAGAGTGAAATCACTGCTACAATAAAGCATGGTACTGCACTGGTCTGAATAGGCCACATTACCCAACGGATGGGCATATATACCTCTAGGAGGTAGATGACCACAAATTGCTTTGAATAAAGGTTTTATGATAGAGCAAGTCAGGCTCTGGAGTTGTATGTGAAAGCTAAAAATAATTCAAAAAGCTTCTACCAAGGTTTCTGAACTTAAACATGAAAAAACTCAATGTATATGAAGATGATTTTTGCATTGTTCATTCAATGAGTTACTAGCTTATTAACATGGTAACCTGTATGAAGAATTTGAACGAGCACATATCAGACATTTGATGCAGATCTTGACTAAAAAATGAGACACTTACTTGGAATTGCTGACAGTTAGGTCAAATTAAAAGAGCTTGATTCTACAAAGGGGCTGATGCATCTCTCTCAAACTACCTTAATTGCAATTGCTCGATATTTCAGTATCCTGGAGTAGGGACCCTAAAATTGTTGGCCCTTTTCTTAAATAGCTCAAGTTGACTTTAATGGCTCAACTGGTACAGCATATGGTGAGTTCCAATCAGCATCAAAGATTTCTTGTAATTGTGCTACAATGGCAGGATGATATGTCCCGAAGCTCACACCTGCTGTTGTGTAAAAGTAATCCCATACAAGATTGCTGGTTCCAATGTGTGCCCGCACGTCACTAACTGCATATTTTCCATGGTTGACCCTGGAATAACCAGGGTAGATATTTCCAGTAGCATTTCCATTTTTTATGGCAGCCCCAGTCTTGTCATAGCCAGGCACCATGTAATACTTGATATTAACCTTACCACCGCAGTGGTTATAATTAGAAGATGCACATAGAATGTCTGAATAGAGAAGAGATTTCAGATATTGATCAGTGTTTGGAATAAAATGTGCCCAATAGGCCACTAGAACATTGACTGTCACATTCTTGGAGAAGACAACCTGTTTTCAGATGTTCTGTTAGCTTATGATCCAAATAAAATGAAATCTTTGAAAATGCAAGGTATTTGAATTAGCAATTACAGAAAGATAATTGAGCATGTAACTACAACGATTTTGTAAGTTGCAAATCAGGAAGGAACATCTCATTCAGAGATTTCATATGAAAGTGGAGAAGCATAGCCAAGATATGGGGATACAAGCAAGCAAAACAAGACAGTGCAATGTGGAGAAGGAATTCTTAAACAGGAAAAATCCTCATGCCTCTAGAAGCTGAATGCTTTAATTTCTGGGACATTTTACAGATGACACTTATATTTATATGCGCATAGTATGAAAGCTAGAAATAGAACAAAATACACCAAGATATACATTTTGCATTTCATGAACATCATTGAGTGTTCAAAGCCAAAATTACAAGCAAAGAATTGTCTTGACGAAATCAAAAGATGTTCATGATCAAATAATGTCTAGTCTTTTTTCACAATTCTCTTTCATTTTGATCATGGAATTCTTACTAATTTTTACTAATTTTTAAGCCAATGAATCTAACAATGCCAAATGAATTAACTGTAAAATCAAAGAGAATTCATAGTTCATCAATGGAGGTGAAAGAAATAAAGGCCGATTTTTTAATGGTGCCACCATTGGGAGCAATCATTGCTCCTCCCCTGGTTAATGTTGCCTTTTGCTCAATGAATCAGATTTCATAAACCTTGTTATATAACTTTACATGTAAGTGAACTCTTCTTGGTAGAAAAGTGAACTCTTCTTGGTAGAAAATCTAACATAATGTTCTCCCTTTAAGATTAGTAGCATATGCTAGTAAATATGGGAAACATATCATAAATACTGATGTCATGAACTAACCAAATCAATGTAAAAACATTTGTAAGCATCAGTTTGTTTAATAAATTTTCTTAGTTTTCCAATTTCTATATGCTATTCCATATCCTTTTCTTGTCTCTATCAAAAAAAGAAAAAAAGAAAAACACACTTTGAAGATACAGTCACTAGACAAATATGCATTTAAATGGTTTCATGGTATCCAGATGATCTATATTTCCCATATTGAAACATGATAATTAAAGACACAAATTCTAAAACTGAAATCAATATTGATATGGCATAAAATAAGTGCCCGATCAACCAGTGACGCGTGGCAAAGAAAATATTCTCCCACAAGAATAACTCTATTGAAGCTACGAATACTGAGAATCCTTAAATGCCCATAACTCCAGTCAAATCAGGACTCTAGGGTTTCTAAATCCTGAAGGGACTCAACAAGGGTTTCCTAAACCTGACGGGGGCTTGACTCTTCAATTATAAATAAGATGCCAGGTGTTAGGTATGCATAACTTTACAACACACAGCTTTTGCCTAATTGTTCCCTATTTTCGGTTCCACAAATCCTATGCTAGCTTGAGTGTCAAAGGGTCTCCCCAAAGAATAACTATAGAATCTTGCAAGTTTCTTCTCCAATTGGTGGAGTTTTCAGGGGTCTTCTCATCTTCTTCAGCTGTTGATGTCTAAAGTGAATGTTGGACAACAACAAATATATAAAAATGTTTCCCTACTTGAATATAAGAAACTATTGCTTGAAGCAACTGGGATGGTTAAGAGCGATGAATAAAAGCACGAGCAAATAAAAAACACACACCTCTGATATTGCAGATGAGAGAGAGGACCAATAGATTGTTTGTTTCAGATACTGTGATTGCCCAAGCCAATCCATAGTACTGATTCTGACAGTTCCTCCAAACTGAACAGATTTAATTGTCTCCACCCATGCCTGCTCATCTGCTTGGAACTTACCAAATGAAAGCTGCATGACATATCACATAAATTAACTCAAGAAAAAAAGCCTCCATCAGCGGATACCAGACTAAATAGTTCATTTCAGTTTTTGAGGTATGCAAGTAATGAAGGTTTGCCATCATTACTGACCATTCCATTTAGCTATTTTTTAAAAATTACAAGGTGTTGCTGGCAAAGAACAAATTAAAATACCTCCCCCCTTCCAAACAATATATAAAAGAAAAGGAGAAGCAGTTTAGTTTTAATTGTTTTTCCATTAGAATTACTATCTTAATTTTTCAATATTTTCATATCTATAGTATTAGTAGACTAACACAATAACAATAACAAAGCCGTAATCCCACACTAGTTGGGATCGACTACATGAATCCCATTCTACTCAGTTTTGAGTCATATTTTTTATAAGATGCAAAGATTTTAAATCTTTCTTTATCACTTCTATGCAATTTTCGGTCTACCTCTACCTCTTTTTTTCTTTCTACATGAATCAAATCACTCCTTCACAAATGTGCATATCTAGGTCTACATTTTCTACTCTTTCTATCAAACCACTAAAACCTATCATCTATTTTCTGCTCTTTCTATGAAAAAGGAAAGAACAAAATTCTAGCTCCATTGAACCCCCAACCAAATTATTGCTATGATTTAATTAGCTAGGTCAGGTCTAATTTGGCTGATTTGAAAATGAGTTTGGTTTCAGATTGTAACTGACCAAACCCAACCTTTTGTCACTCCTAAAGAGGAAGATGTTTTAAGGATTAAAAAGAATGAAGGAAAGACTTAAAAAAGGAATTGAACAATAATGAGAAGAAGCTTAGAAATCTAGTTTATTCTAGAGGACTTTGGTCTAGAGTAAGAATAAATGGTGAACTAGGATTTGGTTAGTCTACCCAACATAGATGGGATGAGTTTTGTTATTTATGTTTATAGCAATATATTGTTTCATGATTTTTAAATTCAGATGGAATGTTGTGGAATAGCATCATGAGATATTGCTCTTTTCCTTTTCTTTTTTAATAGTCAGATAAAGGTAACCTAGCAAGAGATAAAAAAAAAGGCCAGCTCAAACAATGACCTGACCCTAAGTTAGTATCAAACATAAAATAGAAAAGAAGAAAGGCAACAAAACAAAGCCCATTGGAAGCAACAATGCAAATGCAGCTTTGATGAGATGTTTCACTCTAAGGTGAATAAATAATATATAGTTAAAAAGCTTGTTGCTTCCTAACAAGTAGTTGCAAGGCATTTGCTAAAGAAGACAGCTGAAAATATCAAAGGCTTCTCCCTCACCTCAATGTTTCATTTGTTCCTTTGTTTTCACTAGACACAGTCAATTGCTTCTTATTAATTTCAAAAAGCAATTTATCTGAGGACCCCGACATCATTTCATATAATGAAGCCCATTTTCTTAACTGGTTATAAGTATACCAAGAAAATTTTCAATCAATAAGGTGATTCATAGTTGAGAAATTAATTTGGCATGGAGAGAATTGGCAATGAATTATTGAAAATACAATGAATGTCAAGACAATGCAGAAGTGCAAATAGGTACAATAGATAAGAGATATGAATAATTGGGAGGAATTAAAAAGACATCAGCTGGTAGAGATTGGGACAGAGCTAGTGTTCTATGAAACAAGCCCAAAACATCATCCATATATAGAGGTTGGACCAGCAACAGTAATAGGCAAGTCTTTGAAGCAATTATAATGCCTTGATTGTCAAGAAGAAATGGCTTATCGTGATATTTTTAGTACATCAACATTCAAAAAAGGAGCTTTCTTATATAACCTGATATTTAAATTAAATTATGTCAACTCTTCCTACTAATAAGTTGCATGTCTTCAAAAGTTTAATCAAGAACAAATTATAAGACATGATCTCTGAAACCATATAGCCCTTACTTGTCTATGAAGGTTCCTTGCTTCAAGGAAATTGGAACGTTGACTCTTATCTTCAAATTTAAAGAAGGCAGAACTGTCAAGTCGTGTCTATCCCCTACTCAATTTATATGAAAATGTTGCATCAAGAACTAACTTTGATCTGATATGCAAAAACTACAAATGAAGAATTAAAAAGTACCCTAATGTGTTTTTTTCTTCTTGTGTAGATAAATGACAATCACTTGATGAATTTCTGGATGTTAATTTAGACTGCACATATTTTTATTGCTGTAATTTGTCCAAAGCAAATTCAGATCTGAAATTTTCACTATATTATCTCCTCAGGATAACAAAGAATAACAGCAAATTTGACATTAAAAAAAAAAAAAAAGGAATGACAGTACATCATGGTCATTTACTTAGATCCTGATCAATTTATATAATCAGTTGCAAGTTACAACTTTCAAAATATTATCCCTGCAAAAATAAATTAGATCAGTTTCGGAACTGATGATCTTCTGATTTCTGCCAGACAACAGCATCAATTAACTCAGCAAAGAAATGGAAAGGTGTGTGCGCATACGGGCATGCGCGTGCATGTGTGTCACAGAGAGAGAGAGAGAGAGAGAGAGAGAGAGGAAGCAAGTGGAAGATGATTGAGCACAGAGAGGAGAAGAGCTGAAGAAGGCTAGCAAGGAATCTGAATTCTTCCACAAAGAGGCTGATTAATTGAAAACAATGCTCGAATCATTCAAATTTTGCCACTCTGCAACAGAAATTTAACTATAGATAGCAAACAACTCTAAAACAATGTTTTCTAATCCTAAAAGGAGTTCAAACTCATCTATGATGAATCTAGGGCTCTAATTACATAATTTGACTTGAAAATGGATTCCCAGTTAGGCTAAACTTCCACTATATCAGAAACTACTCTCTTATATAGATATCAATTTAGGCTCCTGAATTTGTATACACTCAAGTAATGCTAGGCCTTCTAACAGTACAGTAATTCACCCCAATAGAACCCAAAAATACAGTTAAAAAAAAAAAATTCTGCACCATCGATCAATCAGAAATCCTTGGGTTAAAATTCTGATCATACACCTCAAAACAAAATATATTGGTTTAAAACTGGATTCAATTTTGGAGTTTCAGACAAGATTAACTCATGGGACCAGATATATTGCATATATAAGTTGTTTATGCTTTTGATATATGTTTTGTATCTTAATGGCAGGATGCATTTTATCTATATGAAGACATCCGAAGTTTGAAATGGAAGCAGTGAAAATTTTTAAGAGACCCAATAGTATAAATATTTTAACATAAAATTAGCTGTTTAAGAGATCATAACCCATATGCTTTTATTATGATATATTAGATTGGCATCAAATAGCAAAAAAGTATATTATATTCTAAACATGATTTTAAACATTTTATTTTTTTTTAAAAAAAAAACTTTAGATTTTTTCTGTACAAAACCACTAAAATGATACATACAATGGTTCCAAACAATATACTCTACTTTAATATAAATCCAATTTATTTCTATTTTTCCTAAAGGATAAATGCCTTTTTTTTGTACTTCTTTATTGTTTTTAATGGAAGCTACTGAAACAATTGAAACTATCAAAACAGAAACTCATCCAGTCTAACTAGAGATGAAATTGAGTTAACATCCACAATTCCCATAGCCAATTCAATGAGACATACAATGATATAGACATCATGCAAGCATTTATGAATATGAATTATATTAATATATATACATATATTAACAATATAAATATAGATAAACAAATATATTAATGAATATTAAAAATTCAAAGAAGTATACCACAAGCCAAGTTTATTATCAAATAACAGAACCTATCTGCTCAGGACTTTTTGGAACAAAACGAAGAGACATAGCAAGTTTGAACATTGCAGTCATGAATATGTCAGATATTTGTTCTGGATGGTAATGGTCAAGTATAATAATGAACATGTTGGACAAAACATTGAAAAAAAACAATAACTTTAAAAAGTTCAATAGAAGCTGCTAAAGGAGTCTAAGGTAGCCTGAACGTGATATAGCTAACCCGAATCTGAAAATTTGAATAAATTTTCAAATGTGGTTATGCAGCTTGGTAGATCAGACTGGAACATGCCTGTTTACATCAGTAATTAACCACTAATCTTTGCCTCCTAACTGGTGTTGTTGTGTATTGTCAGCAAACAAACTTGTAAATTTGTTCCATCCCTTTCATGCAATATTCTGAGCTGAGATTAGTGATTAGACCAGCAACCAATCTAGCAATAATGACTATATTTCCCATATACACTAGAAAGTGCAATGGATGGTTGGTGTGGTAGTACAAAAACTATTTATTAGAAAAATTGTTCTTAAAATTACCTACACTCCATATACCTGCATTTCAGAAAATATTTGATATCTTTGTATACACTGAATTAACCTTAGTGTTAACCCTGGACCCAGTCAAAAGAGATTGCAGATTGTTATAAAGGTCATGTAGCAGGGAATAGATCATGTTCAGCAGGCCCAGTGGGACCTTGGGCATAGATGCACCATAGGAATGTATTGGGAGATGACAACTATACAATGGAAGGATTAGTGGCATGGTTTTGTCAGGATGCAATAAAATAATTTAAAAATTTATCAGGTAACTTATTTCGCTTATGACTTAATAATATTCATAAATCATAACCTGAAAGATGCTACTGACAAATAAAACATTATTCTAGTTTACCTCTGGTGGGGCAAATGAGAGATAGCTTGCATTATGCACCATAGCGGATATATTGGACCCCGGAGTCTCAAATGGAATCTGAAATATATAAGGGTTTAACAATATTGGATAGCCAGCTACATGTGGGACCTCAATGGAAGGAGGAAGTGGTGACCTGCTCAGAAAATGAAAAAACAAATCACTGACCTTAAAATGTTCTCTTGTACTTCTTATTACTCAAGTAGAATTTAAACCAAGGCCAGTGTAATCCTGGAGCGCTTAAGGTTATATCACCCCATACAAATATGTTTGTATGGTAACAAATTGACAGGATAATATCTCCAGAACTTTCACATGGGATGCAGTGAAAGTGTCCCAGTCAATTGCTCATTTAGACAAAAATATACTAAATACACCCTTTGAATCTTAGTATCAAAAGGAATTAACCACCAAAGCGAAAAGAAAACAGAATGATGCAACAATTCCACTGTTCAAGCCACAGCAATCATGAATGTATAGAAAAGGCAATAGCTAAAAGACTGCATTATAATACACTCATGATCACACTACCTCTGCATGGATAACAAGATTACAATCTGATGTAATGCTTGTCATCCAAGAAGATGGCCCGAGTATGTTAATGGCAACCCTATTACTTTTGCAACAAAAGAGGAGGTTCAACCTTCAACAATGTTTCTCAATTACAATTTTGCAATGCTAAGAATAAATAATAGGGTATTGTTCTGTGCTGTTACAAGTTGGCACCAAATTTAATATCCTAGAAAAGTTTGAAAACCAATCCGAATTGCCTAATTCAGGATGTTCCAAATTGAAGCAGGTCAATTTGGCTTGTTAATTTGAAACTCAAAGTGAACCAGCCCAAACCATTCCAAAACAAGCAGAAAGACTTGATTCCACTTGGTATTACTTGATTTTTGAGCCGGTGCAGGGCATCCCGCAACTAAAAAAAGAGAACAAGGCCATGGGATGCCATTCACCTCTCTTTTTTTCAAAATCTGTGAAGGGAAGGATAGGTTTTGTAAGGAAAAAAAATCAGGGAAGAAGAGAATTTTGTTGGTTTGGAACCTAATCCAAGCCAAATCAAGTATAATCCTCTCCTCTTCATTCTTCTTTTTTTTGAATGCCTAAAACAAACCAAAATTTGATAAAATTAGAGAAAATCATGCCAAAATTTTTTTATTTTGGCATAATTTCAATATATACCGCAGATCAAAGAGTGATCTATGCATTGAAAATGATTTTTCATTGATAATGTAAATTTTAAATTAAAATATTTTTTATTTATAAAATAATAATGAATAAATTAATATTAAAATATATAAAAATTATAGGATATTTAGCAATATGCATGTTACTTGCTATCTTATTTTGATAATAATTTATTTAAATTTGGATATGGATATGGCTACCTTAATCTAAGCTCAAATTCAAATAAATTTCAAAAGTGATGATTAAAACATGCCCTATTGAACTGAAAAAATGTATATATACTGTCCTTGATAGGGTCTACATTAATTCGAATCAAAATTATTTTATGCATTTTATAATTAAATATTATTTTTATTAAAATATGATTAAAAATATAAAAATAATAAATCAATATTTCACATAGATAATATAGAAGAATATTCTGAAATGATTTGATCTTTTTTGCCATTACAATATAATCTAATTTTTAAATATTTAATAACTTAATTAATTATTAATTCAACTAAAAAACATGGAAATAAGGTAATGTGCGGTGGTAACTAGAACTATGTTTAAGGATAGCATGGGGTGTCTACAAGATACCAATGGCGGAGAGGGCACAATATCTGGGTTGGACTTAAATCCAAGACCTTGATTATAAAAAAGATCTCAATGTCTATGAGCAGCATAGACATTTATATATTATTTACATTTAATTATTATCTATGTTTATTATTACAAATCTATGTTCATATTAGCTAATGTTTAATTATTACTATTACATTCATTAAGTAATTATATAATCTCTTGGTACCAATATGAAATGAAATAATATTAAAAGAATCTTAAATCATGATTCAAAGATCCATAAACCTTAAAAAAATCCTTAGAAACCAAGAAAATGAAAAAATTAAATGGCAAAAAATAGGGAATTGGTATGGAAGTGGTACCTAACCAATAACAAATTGATACTTGACCAATATGGTTTTGGTACTAAGATTGCAACATTGAGTCCTACCGCATAAACATAGTAAGAGCTTCTTTAGAAGGCTATCTTGGGTCTCAGATCACTAATGCCAAACTTTTTGGAGTTCTCTCATATAGAGCTGGTATGTTATATTTCAAGAGCAGAGGACTGATGTATATGGTTTGACAATTTTGAGGACTGCCTTCACCATGTCAAATCTCGATGTGCTTGTTACCTTTCAAGAGAAGAAAAATTGTATTTAATGATCACTTTCTCAAGAATCAATCTATAGACCAGTCCCACTATTCATATTTCATCCACTTAATTCTTGCCAAACAGCAAACGGCATCATTGTTATCAAAAATTGACACTTATAATAATTTTCCCACAGAATTTTTTCAATGAACTAATAACTGTAATCATAGTTAACATCATTTCACTAGCAGCCATGCTCCTTGGGAAAAAGAAAAATAATTATGAAAAAACATTGTATTGGCACCAAATGATACTAAAGACAAGTCAGCCACAAAGAGCCTTATTGAAGGATGATACTCTCACCCATTGGACATCATAAGTACTTTTTTCATATGCATTGTTTTCATATGGATGACTGCTTACTGACTTACAAGGTAAATGTGGTCGGAGATCAATTCACATGCACTACATCAAAAAACATTCCAACATTATAACTTGGATAAAATCATAAAGATATGACCAAGATTAAGTACATAATCACAGTGTTACAGGCCTGCAGTAATTTGATGTTCTGGCATAACATATGTGATCAAGAAGAAATTAATCTAGGATTAGTGACAAATACTTGATAGCATATATCTAATGTACCTGCATCTCTCTTTGTAAGGGATGAAATGCGACCAGCAAGGCACTTTCCTGTTAGCTTGCCACTGTTCATCCCAAATTGATCTTGTATAAGTAGTTGAATTCAAAGAGGAAAGTTTCCATAGGTTGTTAAAATAGATTTCCAACTTTTTGGCTATATCAGGGCAATCAACGAGATAGACCCCAACCTCTTTCACCTAGAGAACAATTTGGGAATTAGAGAGAAAGCAAATTATACAATAATTTTATATAAGAGAGGATGGAATTCCACACTCACATAGGCTCAATAGTCACACTCTGTAAATTCGATAAAGCTAAATTCTAAATGGGGATTACATTCCACGTCAAACATTCCAAACAATATGCTGTTGATTGGTTATCCAAAAGAATTACCTAAAACTACAGTTCCAAGTATCATTTTGGAAGAATCATGTCACTTCAAGCAATAAACATTTTCTGAAATCCTGTCATCTAGGTAATTTGAGTGAATATACCCCATTACACATATGATAAAAAGTAATGAAAACTGAGAGCTCTGGTTTAATGAGATCAGCTTTGAACTGCATGAAAATAAAAAGATACCTGGGTAAGAGATTTCCAGTCATTGTTGGCTGATCCAATATAGATGTCTTTACCATCAGATATCCAAACTTTTGCATGGACAACACCAGATCCCCACCAATCGCTGAGCAGTAAGGTCACATTCTGCACATTTGGTCTTCCAGAAGCAAGATCAGATGACTCTTGAACGTAATCAGGATAGACTCCAGAGTGCTGCAAAATCCTAAAACATTAAAATGTAGTTTATAAGTAAACCACCTCAACCCTCCCTTATTCACTATATCACATAATTATCACTTTTTCTTCATAATCTTTTACTCAAAGGCAGACCCTATAGCCATGGCCATTTCTTTGCATGAGTAGGGTTAGAGTTCATGCCCTTCATTTATTAAGAAACCCTTCACACTCACAACCACATATTAACTAACAAAATAACACATTTCTTCATTCTATCATGAATTCCTTCAGTTTTCCTTTTGACATACAGGTTTTCTCAACAGGACCTAGAAGTTAATAAAATATAAAATGATATTTGTCAAAATGGACTACAGAAGGGCAAACTTTCATTTCAGAAAAGAAATCCTTCATCACACCAAGCTTTGATTGAATCTATCTTTTGTGTAACTCAAATCACAAGATCTTAACCGGCCATTGACAGCCAAAAGACATACCATGAGCACTTCCCCATGCAGCCCCTTTTGTAGCATTTCTACAAGAAAGTGATAACAATATCACCAAGATGATAATCCACAGAATTTCATCAATAAAAAATTACAACAGATGTATGATATTTCTTTTGGCAGTGCCCCAGAATCTTATATCATATAGAAAACTGCCATTTTTATTTTCCACTTCTTAATCCCAGGCACCAAAGTTGGATCTGCCTTGATAAATTGACAAATTTGAAACCCCGAACATGTGGCTTATTGCTGTGATCATTTCAGAATTAATTGTTTATAACCCTCCCAAAAAACAAGAAGAAATGTCCTCCAAACATTCACCAATTTCAATTCTGTAGCAATGTTCTCCTCTTTCATCTTTTGTCATTTATACAAAATAGAAGATGATGCTACTTTTCCTTTTTATCCGCAAGGTCTTTAAAACCTGTATCTAGGGAAGTATGAACTTACGATATGATAGGCATATCCTATTTTCCCTATACATTGTTTTGGAATAGTGAATTATCACATCTACTCCGAAGGTTTCAAAAGACAAGGTGAATTATCAGAAAGTTTGACTCAAAGGCCCTACTACCTCAAATGATTCCGCTTTAAAAGCCCAATCACTCCAAAAGGAAAGCCCTCTTCACAGGTGCTAGAATGAATCTCTATGGTTCACCTCAATCCTTCCTTTTGTGTGGGAACCCATCATATTACTGCATCATCCTCAGTAGGTGCAATTTAGTTTCCAGATAATATCCAGATGTTTATTCCACCTACCATGTTCCACCACACATCCAACTCAGTGGCCCATGCACCGATGGAGCTTCTGCACCCTTCTCTCTTCATTGCCCAAAGCTTCCATACATTAGTACTGAAAAACCTACCACTATAGCAATTACTTTCCAAGTTCAAACTACATATAGGTTCAAATGGAAGTATTGCATGAGTAAATGATCAACAAGCACTTGCAATCACAAAGAATTGGCTAGATGTGTCCTACTTTGCCATCATCTTATCGAACTCACCTTAATTCATCCTTGGTCTATGCTAGCCATGTCCAGCATTTCATTCAGATGGGTTTCCATATTTTCAATTCAAACAACGAAGTTCACAAAAAGTGAAAAATCGCAGAAACAGGTTAATATTTATTAGATCTAGAATTCGGGTCTAAACTTCTTACATTCTATAACCCAAAACACATCAATTAAAAAGTTGGTAAATTCGATTTGTAATTAACGTTATAAACTCCCTCAGCATTGGAACCAAGTTGCTGAAAGATCCCAAAGTCATCCGACTCTAGCACCACCCTAAAGGCATTCTACTCATCGAGACGACAAAACCGGTCTATAAATGGTTAATTACTAAAACGCGCAGCTTAATTGCATGGTCCATCAAACAAACAACAAGAAGATGGGATGAAGCAGAGGATTGCCTGATATTAACCATCCGATCAGCGGCATTCTCCAAAGACTTATAGACCTCGCGCCCTTGACGGGCTCCGAACCTCTCCATGTCGGCGGCGGAGAATCCGTAGTCTCCCGACGCCGGGTTCTCCCGCTGCGCCAGAAGTTGCCAGTACTGGACGATCAGGTCCAGCCGCCGGGTCGCGTTCCCCGCCAGCCACTGCAGCACCTCCCCTGCCGACCAACAAAACGAAGCCAATCAAGAAGCGCCTTTTCATTCTACACCCATATTTTGAGTAGATTCAGAGATAGATCGATAGAGTACCGGTGGAGAGGACACCGGAGACGCGAGGGAGGAGGGGCATGTCGGTGGGGATGGACTGGACGAGCCATGCCTTGCAAGGGGTAGGACAAGAGGAGGTGAGGGATAGAAAGAGTGACCACACCGCTAGGAAGAAGAGAAGCAAGGATTTCGTTCCTTTCCTCCTGTTTCCCATTATTAGGAGGGAAGCGACGGGAGTTGAATGGTAGCTATATATACGTTCGGACTGGAGGATGTGCTTCGGCTTCGAAAGATGCCGTCTAGACTGGCTACAATCACCATTAGCGGCTTAAGAAGACAAAGATCTCCATGAGAAGAGTTAAATTGGAGAAGCGAGTGGTGGAGAACCAGAATTTTTCTTTTCTTTTTTTACTCCCTATATAAGCTCGGGTTGTCGGGCTCCTCTCTTCCTTCATAGTTGACGCCGCCCCTACCGTTTTCCACCTTTATTTCTTTGTTCTTGCTCGATTTTCCTAGTTGGATGCCAAAGCCTCGCTCCGTTCACACGCGTTCGGGACCACCGGCGAGGTCGGCATCGGCCGGGCCAGGCCAAGAGTCAAATGAGAAGCTCAAGATCGGACCGGGCCTGATGTCTAAGTCCGAGCCCATCTGATGGGCCTATCTCTAAGGCCCAAATCCAGTCCAACCCGGTTCTATAATTAATTTTAGAGAGAGAAATAGTAAGATACACTCTGCACGTGAATAAACCTTAGATTTGATCTTTTTTTTATTTTTTAATCTACACATATCTCAAAGCTATCTTTTTTTCATCTTAGAATTCATAATTTATATATACAAAAATAGACTTGTCAAATTAAGAATCTAATCACTTCTTCATTCTTCACTACCAGATCCATAAGGTTCCTAAAGTCATTTTTTTTTTAATTTTTTATCTTTATAATCCATAAAATGTATAAATCGAAGGATAAAAAAATATGACTAATTTAGATTTAGCTACGTTCTAAGCCTACCCCTAATATATAGGTGTATAAATATTAAAAAAAAAGAGTTTTAAAATGTTATGAATATATATGAAAATTTTCAAAAGAAAAGAGTTTTAAGACATTATGAGATCATTAATTTTGTGAATAAAATATTTTACTTGCTTTTTCGTGGAGTGGGAGGGGTTTTGGGGTTTTTTATTATAGGGGTAATTACAAAACTTGGGAAATGCAAGAGTTGTATTATCACAGGACACAAGCCAATGCCAAACAAGTTTTTACTTTTGTGTGATTTTAAAAGCTTTTCCAGGCCAGCTCAAGATCACAAAATTCAATTGAATGTAATTATATATCAAATATTTTCATTTCCGAATGAATAGTTTTAACATAAACATCTCGCATAATACAATATAATTATGATGAATTCCATAATTTAGTCATCAATTAATTATAATTTCTCATTTCATCCTTCCTAAATTTTGCACATACATATTTTCTAATAATATTAAAATAAAAATATAATTAGTACCGAATAATAATAAAACAAAGATTTTATTTGCCATCTACGGCACGCCAACGCGGTCCGGGACACCCACGGCTCCGGTTACATCACATAAGCCATCAGCTTGATGGAATCCCAGTTGCAATCCGAGTCGATAGGTAAACCCTTAAATGCTGCAGCTGATCGCCTGCAGCGGATAGACGAGAGACTACTCCGACGCCCCCAGCTCCACTCGCGACGACGCCGAGACCGGACGCGATGCAGATCTTCGTCAAAACCCTAACCGGGAAGACCATCACCCTCGAGGTTGAGAACAGCGACACCATCGAGAACGTCAAATCCAAGATCCAGGTCTCCTTCTCCTCTTCCCACTTCCAAAACCATCTTTTCTCTATGATCGCGCTTGTTCTTGCCTATATGTGGATTCTTTTGATACGATATTAATACCCCCATCATTTATTGAGCGAATTAATGCTCGTTAATTTTCACTTGTTCTTCTTCTTTTTCTTGTAACTGCTACAATCCTGTGCTTGATTGAGGGAGTAAAAACAGAGAAGAGAAGAAGGAGATCAGGTACTTGTTTTGAACTTAGGATGGTAGCTCTTTCCACCATACCACGGAGAGTGGCGGCGAGCTCGTTCATTTTATAATCGTTGATTCATTGTGGCAAATGTTCTAATTATGATTTTAATACATAATCATTTCATGTTACTGCGGTTATAATAGGAATGTGAATGAAAGAATGATAAACATATGGTTGGCATGAAGCACTCCATCGTTGCAGTGGTGCAGGGGGCTACTTGTGGGATGCATAATAGGGAAGAGATTATGGTTAGCACTGCATGTTGGTCCTAGAAAGCAACATGTTTTGTTTTGTATTCATAACTCCATGTAGGCAAAATCCATAAGGGCATTACTAAAACAATGTTACAGTTGGGCAACAAATAGAATTAGGTGGTCGGCCAATAGAACTGATTCCAACTGTTTGGCAATGCATCTCCTCAATGCATGCGCTGAGGAGTGGTTCTGGATTCAAACCCAAAAAGTGGCATGCCACCATATTTCTTAAAAAATTAATTTTAAAAAAAGAATATGGTTGTAGGGTTTGGTCATAGATCATACACAAGAGGTATGTTAAGATGGTGTGCTGGGTGCCCTATTCCCCTACCTACTGTATTTGTTATACTTAGGTCTGGTTCGTGAGGACATTATTTTGAAGTTCCTTTTTGGGACCCATCATCTTGATTTCTTATTTATTCTGCTCCAGCAAACTAAGTATAAATGTAGGGTGTCTTCTAGTGTAGGAATTTTGCTCATTTTATGTTGTTTCCTATGAGGCTTGAATTTCATTTGTCGTAGGCATGAGAGTGGTTTCTTCCTCCATGACTTTTTTTTTTTTTAATATATATGTCTTCCATCTTTTTGAAGAGTGATTGTACAAAGGCAACGAAGGATGGCACTGAGAGTGGATTTGATGTAAGAATTTAGGGTTTAAATGTTGGATCCAGTTTTGGAAATGATTTTCCAATTTGTATATGTTAAAGAGGATGCTGTTTTTTGCTGGCCAAAGAAGCCCATTTCCTTAAAAATATTGGGTGCTTTGCTTCATTTAGGTTATTTTTTTAAAACAACTTGGAAATATTTATGTTCTAGCTCAAAAAAGTCCGCTTCGTATAATGGCTGAAAATTCTTTCGTTATAAATTGGTCTGGTTTTGGCTGAGACTGTCTTATACCATTAAATGTGTGATGGGCAAGTTTTCTTTGAATTGCTTGTAAGATGGTTAATGAAGTAAGTTGAATAAAGAGGCATGCAATTGGTGAACCACAGAGGGCATGCTGAGGTAAGGGACTATAATAAGAATAGCAATAACCGAACTGCTTCCAGTGACCAGGCACCTCCCTCAAAGGTGGGACTGTTAGATGCAGGTTGTTCTATGGCATCCCAGAAAGGCAGATAGGATCTCAAAAGGTGTGGATTCAATTTATGGTCCAAATTTGTATGCAGCATCAGTTTTAGAATACTTCCATGTAATATTAATTGGAGACCCAAAGCACCATAAATAATTATTTTTTGGAAGGGAAATGTTTGAAATTTTTCAGGATTTGTGTCAAAACTTGAGTGCTTCATCACAGTTCTGTGTTCCTAAATGATTGCTCTTAGTTGATCTCCATCAACCTCTAATGTACAAGTATAAAATAAATTTAAAAGGAGAGAAATGAGATTTCTGTCGTGATCACTGTGGAGAGTGGGAAATAGATTTCTTAATTTCGTTGGAGAAAGCTCCCCTCAAAGGCATTGGGTGAGACTTCTGATGGATAAAGATGTGAGCTAAGGGCGGTGCAAGTTTAGGTACTCAAAGTAGCTTGGAGTGAGTGGCGATTAACCAAGTGATAGAGGACTGTTCTTACAAGATTATCCATTTTGTAGAAGATTAGAAGTCAAAGGAGTTCATTCTTTATGGATTTACCATGCAAATAGAAGTTTTCCTTCCTAAATTGGAGAAAGGTATTGCTATAATTGATTCTATAATAATTAAACTGCTTGTCAATGCCATGTATTCTGATTTAGTTGGTATGGAATCTGCTTGCCATAAATTTCCTTAAATTCTTAGTTGGTGGAATAGTTTAAATTGTGAAGGAAGAATTTTTTTTTTTCTTTAAACATAAATAATTGCTAGTAAAAACAGGATATAATGAAAATTTAGTGAAAGATAAGACCCAAGAAAGGGAATGGGTCAAGGGGAAATAACCAGATTACTAAGAAAGGGGCTTCTGAGAGGTGGTGGAATATCCATTTCCACCAATTTTAGCTTCTGTACTAATGTCAGTGTCATATGAAATAATCCTTTGGCAAATTACTTTACTGAAGCACAAAACAGGCCACTTCTGTTCAATGAAAATCCAACAAAAATAAATCATTTAAATAAAACTTAACTGATCAAGGAAACCAAAAACTTGTCAAACCAGATCACCAACTAAGATGCAGAAAATAGGTTTCCAAAAGATGATATATTGATTTTTCCACCCATTCCAACATTTTTGCTAATTTTATCATTGCATGGGCATAATAAATTATAGAAAAAAAGTCTTCATATGATATAAACTAAGCCAAATGTTAACTGTAACAAAGTGAACATCCAATAAACCAAGAACCTGGAAGAAATCAAACCAACAATAACATTTATTTTCTCTTAGTCAAGCATTTATTCTAATCAACATGATATGATGGTAAGTAAATGAAATTCATTCCTACATGTGTCCTGGGCAAGAACAAACAATTGTTGCTCCATACCCTTTCAGAGTTTCCTTCTCCATGTTGATCGTGAAACTGGAATCCTCTGCTGGTCCTTTTAGAAATTTATGCTGCTTCAATTTGACACTAGGGAGCTCATTCTCCCACATGTACATGTATTTCTCATATCTCTTGCAGAACTTCACCTCCTTTCTCTACCTGCCAACTGACAAAAATATTCCAAACTTTGTGCAATGGATGGTAGAATAAGATTCATAGATTAATAATATATTGTAGAATTTTAGAAGGAACCCCATTTCAGCATCTGTCAATAAAGAACATTGCCTTCAAACCAAAGCTCCATGTGAAGCTCTTCTCTTCTTCTTTTGAGGTTAATCACAATATTTGGGCTGATTTTTTTTTTTCCTGTTGGGGGGGGGGGTTGAAGAAATACAGAATCTTTATAAGAATATTTTTAAATTCAAAACTCTTGTTTTGCACTATAGTATTTATTCCTTATTTCTCTTCTGATTTATTTCTACTTTTCTAGTTATGTGTGTGTATGTACATATAAGCAGTGACTTCTTTTTTTTTTTTTTGGTAATAGAATCTGCCTAGGTATCTACCTAATTGCTTGCCTTCTATATAGGCACCACATGGTCTCTATGCCAGCCACGTATGTCAATCTACCCTTTGGAGTAGTAGGGAAGTTTTAGTTGGAGCTTTATTATGAACAAGTTTGTGTTGTCGATTAGATCATATTGATAATACCTATCTTTTGTGGGCCTGACATTGTCAAATTGAAAAATTCATATTTCTTCTTTTCTTTGGATTGATGACTAACTTAAGAGTGGAAAAAAATCGAACTCAGGTGGAGGATGAGTGAAAAGGGTACAGCTGATCTTTTGAAATACAAGATGATCCATCAATGAAGTGTGAATATCTTATGATCAGTTCTCAACCCAGTATCAATTCTATATATTTATATTAAATTCGTGCTTATTGCAATTTTGGGAAGAGGGTCTTGCTATGAAACCTAGAATAAGAAGGAAAGCCTACCTGATTGGTTATATGATCTAAGTTCATGCAATTAGGGACTGAGCACATGGATTTCACCTACATTTGGGAGTTCTTTTTGGACTATGGGAAAATCAGAAAGGTTGTATATATCTCTAGAGGTCGAGTGAGACTAAACGAATTCAAAATAAGCCAATACATTCAATTGGGGTGGTAAAGGTTACTTTATTGTTATTTTTATTGTATTACTTATGGAAGGATGGTATTAGATTAAATATAATATTCACTTAAATCCTCTTAATCATGGACTAAATCTAAAATCCACCTCAAAACAAAAATGTAATAAATAATTCATTTCAATTTGTCAATTTGTTCATCAGCCTGACATTGAAAGTTCTAGTGGACAAAAGTTTGCTCTGTTGTTGTTTTATATGAAAGTATACTTTACACTTGCTTAAGCTAAAGAAACAATTTAGCCTCATCAGACCAAACCAAAGGTCTCTCTTTTATTTTAAGGAAAGCAATGGAAGGTGCTTAGCATATGCTTCATTGCATTAATGTGGACATGGCTGCTTTTAAATCCCTTGTTTTGATGCTCTACTAGATTTATGAAGCTTAGTTTCTTTTCACTTTATCTTTTTTAATTTCACGAGTGGTGGGATCACTGTTGTCATCATTATTGGTAGCCTAGGTCTCTTGGTTGATTTGTACCAGATTGGGAACATCTGTTCTCTCCAGTCTGTCTACTCAATACACGTGTTTTTATTCCCAGAAGATTCACTTTAGCGCTATCAGTATCCACATTTGATTTCTGAAATACATTATTATCTAATTCTATGGTAACTACCATGAAGATAATCTGCCTGTAACATCTAATGTGGCTAATTGCTCTTTTCTTTGAACTTTACCATAGCTTTTACTTGCTGATTCTAATAACTTAGATCCTGCATCTAAGAACATTTCGTTATCTTATTTGAATTGTTGTTTGCATCATATGGAAGTGGAAACAGTGTGTTATTTTGATGTCTTTAATCTGTTATTTTAAATACAGTTTTTATAGGGGTGCGTTGATAAGATTGTGAAAAAAATTTGAGGTTATATAAAATTGTTAATCTTTAGAGCTCCCAAGGGCTCTGCATATGTCAGCATATTGGCTTTTCTATCAATTTCTTTTCTCTAGGAACCTCTATCTAGGCTAGAAATATTTTAAAATCCAACAAAATTAATTTAATAAAACTCAGGACATCCCTGACTACTCAATCCAAAAGCCATATAAATTAGTTTTGTAGCAATAACAGTGATGCTTTATGCTTAAAGCAATTTCCATGGTTGACCAATTTGGTTTCATAAGGTGTTTCTGTTCTTGTTTAATGCTAGATTGAATGTTTGATGGATGATGCTGCAGGACAAGGAGGGTATAACCCCAGATCAACAGAGACTGATTTTTGCTGGAAAGCAGTTGGAAGATGGTCAAACCCTAGCTGATTATAACATTCAAAAAGAGTCAACACTGCATCTGGTTTTAAGGCTTAGGGGCGGAACAATGATCAAGGTGAAGACACTTACCGGAAAGGAAATTGAAATTGACATTGAGCCCACTGATACCATTGATAGGATCAAGGAGCGAGTTGAAGAGAAAGAAGGAATTCCACCGGTGCAGCAAAGGTATTTTTTTCTCTGAAATTCATGTTTTATATAAGCGAACTTTATCTGATCAAGCTTTTGTTCTCTTGACATCACTGTCATCTAATGCATCTTCAGTTGTTATTTTCAATGTCTGTTGCTTTTAGGCTCATTTTTGTCTCCATCAAAAATTAATATTCCATTTTAATATTTGCAGCTGATGTTGTGTTATGCATTAAAGAAATTTATTTAGAATTCAGATGCCATTTAATTACTATTATTAGGCTTTATATGAAAACTTGATCTTGCTTGGCATTTTGTACTTTAAGGAGCAATTTCAAATGATAAATTTTTATTCTCTTTTTCTTTGAAACTTATCAGTACAGCTGATTTCTAGAGTGGCAATCTTTTTATTTCTTGTTCATTGATGTTTGCTTGAAAGAATTTTCACATCTTCTCTTGTATATGATGGGAAACAAATGTTAGCATGGAAACTAAAGAATTCACAACCATACTTTGATCACAATCTTATATGCATGCATGCATGCATGCGTGTAGATTTAGCTATATTAAAATGTAGCTAAGTTTTAAATCCGGTCACTCTTTCCATTCTTAGATACACATATATTTCGAAGCCATCCCATCTTTTCCACCTTTTTCATCTTGGGATCCATGATCCATGTAGATCCAAGGCTAAAAAGAGCAACGGATCTGAGCTTAGCTAGTTCAGCTCTCTCTCTCTCTCTCTCTCTCTCTATATATATATATATATATATATATATATATTGTAAAGCTGAAATGGTTTGGACCAAAAAATCAACTACTCTATTTTTTTGATTCCACATGCATAGATAAATTAAATAACTTTTAAATATTATTTAAATATGCAAATAAAGCGTCGAGTTGCTGAAAAGAATACCAATAGTGAGAAGTTCCCTTGTAAATATTATTTGGACTATAATAGTTATATCCATAATTGTTAGGCCTCTACCACAAAAAGTTTTATTTTATTTAGATCCTACCTTTTTTAAAAAAAATGATTCAATTCTATTTTTTTAAGAAAAGATTTCATCAATTTTTTAATCTATTGTTTCAAATCAGTTAAACTCTTTGTAAAATTTAGAAATAATTTTTATCTACTACATGTATTTTATTTATCTTATCCGTATTTTTAAATTGAAAACCAATGGTTTTAACATTTAAATTTAATAATATAAAATAAAAAAATAAGTCTACAT
Source organism: Metroxylon sagu (assembly GCA_017589505.3). Lineage (NCBI taxonomy): Eukaryota > Viridiplantae > Streptophyta > Magnoliopsida > Arecales > Arecaceae > Metroxylon > Metroxylon sagu. Next base: position 350,315 of record JACVBY030000565.1, read on the forward strand.
TTTTTTCATTTTTCTTATCGGTCAAACTAGTGCCTGTGTATTTGCTCGGGCATATACCTAGTATACATATAAGTGACAGGTTATGGATGAAGTAACATGCCCAGCTTAGCTTATTTTCATGTCTATCTAACAATTCTGCTAATGAAGGAAAATATGTGTTGCCTTGCAATTTTCTGTTAGATTATTTCAAAACTTGGCTAGCTCTTGTTATCAATTTGTGGAGATTGTTTCCAAACAGTTGGCAACTAAATTCTGGCTAGAATACTAAATTATTAATCCAGTTTATCCTTTTAAATGTAGTGTTTTAAACAAGTAGGTAAACGGTTAGCTGCAGAATAGCTTTTCCACTTTACCAGTTAGATTGATCTTGGATATGAATATTGAAGGTTTTCTTTTGCCTATTTTATGTGTCCTCATCTATTGAACATAAAAAATGGAAATTAGGCTTGTTGCAGATTGCAGCTGATAGATTTTTTTTTTTTTCCTGCTGTTTCACATAGGATCCGGTCAGGCTTGCTTAGTCCCATGAACTTAAAGGATAGCAGTGTGGTTATTAAACAAATGAAAGTGGTATGATTTCACACACACACACACACACACACACACACACACAGGCCCAAAACTTCGCTTCTGATATACATATATCATGATTGAGATGAGCATTCTTGATTTGTATGATTCATCATGTGCTTGGCCACTTGGCCTTCTAGCCCTACTGCACCCTAGTTTTGTGTTAAGTTGATTCATTAGCAAGAAATTTCTTTAAAATTTTTAGGTATTCTTGGGGATCATGTTTTACTATTATGTGAAATGAAACACAGTTGGCCTTTTCACATTTTTGCTCAGAGAATGTTGTAGCTCCCTAATGTAATTGTGGATTCACAATGTAGATGGCCGTACTCTATTTTGCTCTGATTGTATATGGATTAAACTTTATAGACAGAGTTGTAGCTCATCCTAGTGCAAAACAGGCACTACATGGCATAGATATCTCAAGCAAACTATGTCTTGATATTTAATATAAAAACGGGTATCCTTCATTTGTTTCGGATGACTTATTTTAATTGTTTCAGTTGCAATTATTTTAATTGCTACTCATTGATAATAAGGTTTATAAATTCTTACTCAAATTGTAAGCCTACTGCTGAACTTTTGGTCTATATGTTTTTTTGTAGCCCAACTTCTGTATTCTTGTTTCCTCTTGTCTAATATATAAACTTTCTATTTTGTAAATTGGAACTACAGTTGTGTTGTCCACCATGGCAAACGAATTCTATTTTTTTCTTTTAAACACAAGATTATGGCCTTGCAGTTATTTATTGTGGTGAGCATTATGTAAAGCATTTAGAGCAATTTCTGCTTGCTTTAATTGGCTAATGTCAAAACTCCTAGGTAGTGAAGGACGGTCTATGATTGATGTTGGCTGAAGTGTATCAGCTTGTCTTTTTTCAAGATGTTTCTACCTTCCAGGTTGCATCACCCAATATCAATATTTCATTTCTTTGCACAGGCTCATATATGCAGGAAAGCAGCTTGCTGATGACAAGACTGCCAAGGAGTACAACATTGAGGGTGGTTCTGTCCTTCATCTCGTGCTTGCTCTAAGGGGTGGTCTGTAGCTGGAGCTTCATGTATTTACTACTGCAAAAAAAAGTGTGTTGTGGGGGGGGGGCGCCTCTTGGTGTGTTTAAGCAGCTCTTGGCATCAAAAAAAAAAAAGCTTGGCACCTTTTGAGAGTGGTTTGTTCTGTTTCAATTAGAGGCAGATTTGCTGCTGCTATTGAAATTACATGAATGCTTAGAGTGATTACCATTGTGAGCTTCAAGACTTGCATGTTGGATGGTATACTGTTCCTGTTATCTAGACCTTCTATGGCTGTGTTGTAATTTCTTTCTTTAATACTAAGAGATATATGTATGGGAAGTTGTCAAACTAAAGCAAGCTGTTGCACAGGAATTGCTGGTGCAAATTCTGGCGGCAAAGTGGTCCTGGAGAGGCCTGTCGTGATCCTAGGGGGTTGAAATAGAAGAGAGTTTTACCATGGCTTGTGGACTGTAAAGTTTAATTGAGACCACAATTATACCCATGTTTTAGATTTTTCTAGTGGGATCAGAATTGATGCTATGCAAATAACTAAAATGGTAGTGGAATTCGTTTTCTACTGTTTTAGTTGGTCTGGAGTAGACAAATATGTATGTATGTGTCTGTGTGTGGCAATATCTATAGGCATGTCTATTTTACATGGAGCACAATATCTTTAGGCATGTCTGCACCGGAGTTATTTTGTTTTTTTGCTGTACTTGACAATGTAGCTAGAAATGATAACCAAAATCTCGTAGAAGAATTATTATCTAGAATTGTCTCATATATTGTTTAACACTTTTGTATATATTTTTTTTTTCCTGTATCTTTAAATCATTTACCTCACGTGGATAGAAGATGAGGGCTTCAAAAATTCTTTAAAATTATTATTTCATGTGGAAATTCTTTAAAATTATGATAACGCTAAGATTGTCACTATAAATTATCACAAACAAATTTATGTGCTGATGTTGTATGTGTATAGATCCATTTTCGCCGTTGTCTATTTGTCGTTTTTTTTTTTTTGTGGAATAAAATCAGGAAAAAAAATCAGTTGCGGAAATTTATAAAGTGTAATATTTATACCTTTTAGGACTTGTAGGGAATATGGGTGGATTGAATTCTTTACTCTGAAAAATGACAGCAATATGGTGCATTGCCCAGAAAAATTTGTCCTTATACCTTGCTTTGGACATTTAACAATGATTAATCCCTAGAGGACAAACTAACTAAGCTAGAGGTCTCGATCCATATCTCCAACTTGTTGCAAACTGTCATTTTTGGCTGGCGAGCGTTACAATGTCCTAAACATTTGATCACTCCTTGTCTAGGTTCATTTATTTCGTTATTTATCCTATTGGTTTTTTCTTGCTGCCCTTGTGCTCTAATCTCTTATTCCACTTTCTTGACCTGTTCTTGCCATCCATCTTGCTTTTTTTATCTGACCAAGCCTTGATGACCTGGAGTAGTCACAACTTGGCTAATAACACTTAGAATTTGATGCTGAAAGTTTTTTATACAGGAGCTGCTATTAATTATTATGATTTTAATTTTATAAAATTGATTAAATAAATTTGATCTAATGATACAAATCGAATAAGCCTACTGTTGATTATTGTTGATTAAAATTATGATCCATGTGATTTGGATTTGAGCATACCTCTATTGGATGATGTGATTCACGATTTATATGAACCAAAAGTTCAATAATGATCCATGATGAAAGAGCCTATTAAAGTTTCTTTATAAATATGTTAGGTTTCATCTTCTTTTCTTATATCTGCGATTTGTTTTTTCATCAAAATACCGCCTAAGAAAGGAACAAGAAGAGGAAGACCTAAGCTTCTTTAGGGCTTCTACACTTCTCTAATGGCTTCTACACTTCTCTCGTAATGGCACAGGCAGGTATGAAAATATTATTATTATTGTTTAGTGTTCTGGTTACATATATGAGATCCTTAAATCCTAACATGTGGTATCAGAGCGGGCATATGCAATTCAAAACCCAAGGTTTTCTATAATAGTGATATGATTTCATTCCTTTTTTTGATTGTTATGGTTTCATACCTATTGTTCCTTGATTATATATGAATATTTATTGCGATCATATTTATAAATTTATTCTAATAAGCTTAAATTATGTGAGCTAAAATCTTAGGGATTTCTTAAGGTTTGTCTTAATCCTGAATGGAATTTTTTTCTACGTTTATATGAATTAAAGTTTTTAATCAGGTTTATCTAGTCCTATTTAGGTTTATTATTAAAAAAAAAAACCTAATTTTAGCCTTTATGAAATGGAGGGAGAAGATGTGATTGGGCCTACGGGTTTTGAGGTCCAAATCAGTTTTGGGCCTCTTTAAGTAAATTATCCATTTTTGGGCCAAATAATTTTGAGCCAAAGTCTAACTTTTGGCTGATTAGTCAAAGACTCTTTTGCGCTAATTGTTTTATTTGACTAAAATTTTATTTTTAATTTATTTATACGAGGCCTATTTATGAGTCCAGATTAATTGCAGCCCAAAAATTAAATCTAAGCTTATTGATTACAATAATAATTGCCATTATATTTATTTATTTTATGTTTTATGGTTTAATTATTATTGCTATTTAGTTGTTGATAATTTATGTTATATTCTAAAATTTATATTGGTTGCAAATTATATTTTAGCTTCATTCAAGTTTAATATATACAATGTGTATTTTCTTGCTTAATTTACAACAAATGATTTATGTTCTCTTATGTTTAGAATATATGCATAAAACATAAATGATGATTAAATTCAAGACATTTGGTATGAATACAATTGATGTTATTCTGTGACCTAAGTAGGTATATACGATTAGTGTACCTCATGTTGAGTGATCACTTGCATACATTTGGTTATGTATGCATATTGTTATGGGCATATTAGATATCTTATTTTTGGAAGAGTTTTATAAGTTGCTGTGGGTGCTTAGCTGCCAAAGTAACTCACCCATTGAGACTTGCGAAATTTCTTTCCATATCGGTGTTACGAAATCTTAGGTTATAGCATACGATTGCCTGTCCAAAGAAGGTTATTATGTATTGTAATTTTATGAATAAATATAAAACAATTAATATTAAAGTGTGCATTGGCTTAGGAGATCTGGCTGCCCAAAGAGGACTTTTCTCGAAAGCTAGTGTATTCTTGTGATTGGTTTTATGTAAAAAAATCTCACTAGCATGTTACACTCTTTGCCTAAAGGGGAGTTCGTAATGATGTATTGGCACTCTCAGGATGTATATAGTTATTTGTGTGTTGAGACTATTTTTCTATTTATTGCTTGTATTTTGATATTTTGCATTTTTTGTTTTGATCATAATATATTGCACTTTTATCTTAAATAATCTTCTTTTTTTGTGAACAATAACCATGTTATTATTGAAATGTTAATCGGCTCCAATTATAAGAGATGGAGAGATGATTTAGAGTTTTCTTGGGGATTAGAGATATTGATCTCGCTCTGCATGATAGTGAACCTCTCAAACCCACTAATAAGAGCACATCTAAGTAGGACTTTTATACTAAGTGAAAGCATTCAAATTGTTTGAGCCTGCATGCCATGAATAGGTCTATATCTGAGCATCTTATGAGTGGACTAACTGACACCAAGAATGCCAGAGAATTTTTTATTGTCATAGGACATAAATATCAGATATCTAACAAATCTAAAATAAGAAACCTGATGAGTGAGTTAATGGGTACGAGATATGAACATGTGGATAATGTTAGGGACTTTATTATGAAAATGGTTCATATTCAATCCAAATTAAAAGCCCATGACATTATCCTTTTAGATAAATTCATAGTTCAACATGCTCTTAATTCCTTATCTGTTGAGTTTAGTCGGATTAAAACTGTTCATAATACCTTAGATGAGACTTGAAGTTTAAATGACCTGATAATCAAATGTGTCTCTGAAGAGAAAAAACTTAAGAAGGAAAAGAATTATAATGCCTTATTAGTAACCTATACTAAGCCAAACCAAGGTAAGGGATCTAGGAACCCTAAGAAGACTAAATATGATACTTCTAGGAAGAATCAAGATAAGAAAAATCCTAGTAAAGGTCAGACCCAAAGTGCAAGAGGTTCTAGAACTACCATTAAGAAAGATTTTCAATGTTTCTTCTGCAAGAAAATAGGACGCAAGAAAAGTAAGTTTATCAGTTTCAAGTCTTGGTTAGAGAAAAGAATAAGCAAGAAAAGGTTCAAAAACAAATGGAAACCAAATGATGAAACAATCAAGCTTAAAGTAGGAAATGATGTAGAAATTGAAGTTGAGTTTATAGGTTCTATTAGTTTAAATTCAATTTGCTCTAGAGAAAACCTTTTATGTACCATCCTTAAGGCGGAATTTAATTTTTGTTTCTATTTTAGATAAACTTGGATATCATTTTAGTATTGGAAGTGGAAAGATTGATTTGATTTTGAACTTTCAAGTTATTTGAAAATTTGTTTTGATTGATAGGTACATAGATTATGCTTGGCTCTTTATAATGAATATATTTGTTCCAATATTAAATGGCTGCATCCAAGAGGCTTTTAATTAAAGAAAAGTCATTAATGTTGTGACATAAAAGCTTAAGTCCTATTTCTAGAGAAAGATTTGAAAGTCTTATAAAAAATAATATTCTGCCCTTGCTCAACTTCGAAAAAATGGAGACTTATGTGGACTGCATCAGGAAAAAATTAACCAAGTTTAAAAATAAGTGTGAAACCCAAAGCTCTAAACTCCTTAAGATAGTGCATACTGATATTAGTGGTCCTCTATTGCCTACTTTATATGGTAAAAGGTATTTTATTACTTTTATTGATGACTTTTCTCATTATAGTTACCTTTATTTTGATTAAAGAGAAATCAGAAGCCTTAGAAAAATTTAAGATCTTTAAGACTGAGGTTGAAAAACAAGCAGAAAAAGTAATCAAAATTGTTAGATCTGACTATGGTGGTGAGTATTATGGCAAGCATGATGTATTTGAGCAACAAATAGAACTATTTATCAAATACTTGCAAGAATGTAGGATAGTAGCTCAATATACCATGCCTAATAACTTTCAGCAAAATGGTGCTACTAAAAGGCATAACCGCACCCTTAAGGACATAATGAGAAGTATGATGAGTAGGTCAAATCTTCCTGAGTCTCTTTAGTATGAGGCTATTAAGATTACTTTATATATACTTAATAGAGTTCCTACCAAGTTTGTATCTAAAACACCTTTTGAGTTATGGATAAGAAGAAGACCTAGTTTAAATCGTTTTCATATCTAGAGATGTTTAGCTGAAGTTAGAATTTATAATCCTTTTGAGAAAATGACAGACTTTAGATCAGCTCGTTGCCACTTTATTGGATATCCTAAACAATCAAAAGTATATAGATTCTATTGTCCTACACATGACAGTAAAATTATGGAGTCCTTGATAGTCAAATTTTTGGAGCTTGATGTTGTTATTGTCAAAAGCATTCAACTCATTAATGTGAGTGAGTCTAATAGATTTGTTGATATTCCCTTGCCCATATTATAAGGTGTTGTATCTGCACCAATGGAGACAATAGATCATGAGCAACAGGTTGTTGAATCTCCCTCTTTAGAAATTGTTCTTGTTAAAATTTCCCAAGAAGAAGAAATTATTTAAGAGGCACCCTATAAGACAATCTATAAGGCAAAGGATATCTGCTATTTCAGATGATTACTATGCCTATCTTGGTGACAGTGACTATAATATTAGTCATGTCATTGACCCTATGACTTATAATGATGCTATTACTAGTCCTTTATTTGATATGTGGATAGATGCAATGAAAGAAAAGATGCATTCTATGGCTCAGGATAATGTATGAGAGCTAGTTGAGCTTTCTGTAAATTGCAGACCAATTAGTTGTAAATAGGTATATAAAACCAAGAAAGACTCCAAAGGAAATATTAAACATTTTAAAGCTAGACTTATGACAAAAGGTTTTACACAGAAGGAAAGCATTAATTATAAAAAGACCTTTTCTTTTGGTTCTATGAAAGATTCTTTTAGAATCATTATGGCGATTATGGCTTATTTTGATTTGGAACTGCATCAAATGAATGTGAGAACAACCTTCTTGAATAGTGGTCTACAAAAGAAGGTCTATATGATTCAACCTAAAGGATTCAAAGAATCCAAGAAGGAATATTTGGTTTGTAGACTTAAAAAGTCTATTTATGGTCTCAAGCAAACTTATCGATAATGGTATTTGAAGTTTGACAAGATGGTTTCTTTTATGGGTTTTTAGGAGAATAAAATTGATCAGTGCATATACCACAAAGTCAGTGGAAGCAAATTTATCTTCGTTGTATTATATATAAATGATATTTTACTTGCTAGCAGTGATCTACATCAGATTAAATATTTATTATCTAAGTATTTTGATATGAAAGATCTTGGAGGCATCTTTTGTTCTTGGTATTGAGATCCATAAGGATAGATCCCATGGCTTATTAGAAATCTCTCAGATAACCTACATCGATCGTGTGCTCAATAAGTTTAACATGCAGAATTATAAACCTAGGGATGTGCCTATTCTAAAAGGTGATAAGTTCAGCTTGAATCAATGTCGCAAAAATGATCTTGAGAGAGAGTCTATAAAAGATATACCTTATATTAATGCAGTTAGCAATCTCATGTATATACAGATCTGTAATAGACTAGATATTGCTTTTGCAGTGGGTGTTTTAGGTAGATATCTATCAATTCCTGGTTTGAAACATTGGAAGATTGCTAAAAAAGTTATGAGGTATTTATAGAGAACAAAAGATTTTATGTTAATTTATGGAAAGATGAATAATCTTAAGATAGTTGGCTACTCGGATTTTGATTTTGTTGGTTGCTCAGATGATATAAAATCTACTTTAAGTTATATCTTTATGTTAGCTGGAGGAGTTGTATTCTAGAAAAGTATTAAGCAAATACTTACAGCTTCATGTACAATGCAGGCTGAATGGTTAAAGAGTTTTATCTCAAAACTTGATGTTATTGATTCCATCTCAAGACCATTAAAGATTTACTGTGAAATAGTTCTGTTGTATTCTTTTCTAAGAACAACAAAAGTACTAGTGGATCTAAGCATATAAAGATTAAATATCTCATAGTTAGGGAGCTAATGAAAAAAGGAGACATTACCATTGAGCACATTGATACAAATAACATGGTCGTTGATCCATACTAAGACATTTTGTTTTTATGAAACATATTTATGTACTTGGTTAGTGGGAGTGAATTGTGTTTATCGAACTCTCACAAATTAACTTATTGCATATGTTATCATGGAACCTATTTTGTTTTCTAAGTACATTTAATTGATATGTGATGATCATTACTGTTTTTTATTGATAGCATATTACTTTTACTTATATGTGCACATTATTGACATATAACATATCAAGCTTTTGTAAACTTAAGATTTGGTGTCAGTCCTGAGTGTTAGTTATATATGTCTCTTGATGAACCATAAAGAAAACCTAAAGGTATTTTATTAAAGACATGCTAGGCCTATTATAAATGTTATATGGGATTTCTCTAAATTCAGTTGAAACACAGTTTTATAAGAAATCATTTAGTGGATTGATAGTGAGAATAGCACTTACAGCATCACATTTGATGTGCTATTTCTTACCACACTACCACATCATGATCTATGTTAGTAAAAATTATTAACATTTGTAACCATTAATTGGTCCTATGTCAATAAAGAGCATAACGACTGCCATAATTCGGTGTTAGTAGCTTTCACAGGATTGAATTGTTTTCTGAAGTATTGTGTCAGAGAACCAAATATTTTCAAAATTTATGGCTACATTAAGTTTAACTATTCAGCCTGAGTATCTTTTCAAAATAAACATATATTTTCAAAACTTGCTCAACTATAATTAATGTTGCCCAAGTGAGAGGATGTTAAAAATTTTTCATATGTGGGTTGCCATTAATTGTTGTAATTTTAATTTTGTAAAAATGGCTGAACGAATTTAATCTGATGATATAAGTCGAATGAGTCCACTGTTGGTTAGAATTATGATTCATATGGTTTGAGCTTAAGCATACCTCTATTGGATAATGTGGTTGACAGTTTGTGTGAATTTAAAGTCTAATAGTGATCCGTAATAGGAGGGCCTATTAAGGTTTCTTTATAAATAGGTTAAGTCCCCTCTTTTTTCCTTGGTCTGTGATTTATTTTTTCGTCGAAATATCGTCTAAGGGAGAAGTAAGAAGAGGAAAATATTGGCTTCTTTGGGGCTTCTACACTCCTCTCGGTATAAATAGATATAAAAATATTATTATTACTATTTGATATTCTGATTTCATATGAGATTCTTAAATTCTAATATGTGGGCTGTGTCCAAAGCTAAATTCCAAATCAAAATCCAAACCCACACCCCACTCAGACTGTATTCTGTGATAGACATCACTCGTTCAAAGGACTGGCCTATGATAGACATCACTCGTTTAAAGGACTGGCCTGGAAAGCCCTTAGGCAACCTACTATTATGCATTAGATACTAATAGCATACTTTAAACAAACTAATCAATCAATCAACCAAACAACCTCCACGCTTTTGTTAACCTTCTCATTGTGCCCACCTTGTTCATGCGCCTTTTGTTCCATTCCTTTGGGCGTTCCAACCCATCCAAATAAAAAAAAGCCATCCACGTTATTCCCATCCGAAGTCCTTTCGTTCCATGAGATACCCAGGTGAGAAGATACCCCTCTCGGCCAATGGCACTCTTGATTCCTATCCACATCCCATGCCTTGGTGCCTCTCGGCCAATGGCACTCTTGATTCCTATCCACATCCCATGCCTTGGTGCCTCTGAAACATCACACATGCTGACCCCCAAGTAATGGCCGTACGTTCTAAGGGGTGCTTTGTGGGTGCCTGTGGCTGTATCATGATGCCAGAGAATGTGGATAAAGCCATGCAAGAACCGGACACGTTTCTAAAGACTAGAAGGCGGGGAAGCTAAGGGCTAAGCTAAAGGGGACACACGGCTTCCTTTGCTTGCTTTGTTTTTTTCTTGAGACACATGGCTTCTTTAGCTTTCTTCGTTTTCTTTGTGCTTTTCATTTGTTTATACGGAGCCGAAAGGCCAGTACCTTTCTTTGAGTATTAACTAAAGTAAAGTGGCCATCATTCTCATTGTTAATAGAGAGGGAAAGAGAGCTGAGATTACGTATCCAAGCATATGATTATACAAGTTGATGAACTCAATTATTTGCATTTGTCTCGTACCTTCCATGGTCTCATGCACTTTAGTTGTAGATGTGGTCTAATTGAAGTGTGTGAAGGTTGCATCTGAGGGGGTGTTTTCATGAATAAATAACTGGGTCCATTTGGAACGGACATGTGGAGAGGATAAAATTGAGATGCATGCATCCCTTACGTTTGACAACTGGATTTATCTTTCTAATAATTTTATCCAGTGCCAGGCGTTACCATTTTGCTTTTTTCCCTTGTAATCTAAGCTAACAAATAAAGCTATTAGTTAAAGTCCCTTTAACCTCCGAGCTTTAAGAAGGATTAAAAAAAAAAAAAAATAAAGGTGAAAATATACTTTTGTTCCTTAAATTTTCATTCAAAATTTATTTTGATTCTTAAATTTTAAGTTGTTATAGCTTAGTCTCTTGTAATGTAAGAATGTTGCATACCTAATAACTAACATGTTATCTTATCAATCAATTTATATATTCATATTAGGATGACACATCGAATGATTGGCCATTTTTAATTGAACCTAGTAATGAAATATTAGGAATATTACTGAGAACAAAGTTGGAGGATCAAAATGGCTTTTGAGTGAAGCTTGGTGGACCAAAAGGATATTTTAGGAAAAAAGAAAAAAATTATAAACACCACACCTTTAATGTCCTTTCATGAAATCAAGTTGGCCGTTGGTTTAGAAAGAGAAGGCGCTCGATTCCAAGAACCCATTCTCCCAACGTGGCATCGTAATAGATGGCCTGGTACAGCATAATAGAACCCTAGTTGAACATAAGTTTCCAGCATAAGACTAATCAAAGTGACCCTTGGATTCACATGAATTGGCACCATTCATGCAGTGAGGGAGGAGATAGGAAGGCAGACGTTGACAGACTGATGTATAGCCATGAACACTTCTAAATACTCTTGAAAGGATTCCACATAAAAACTTTCACTCACTCAAAAGAATGATAGGGATGGCCATACATTCATGATAAGGAACTCTTTAATCCTATGGATACCGTTTAGTGAAGCATGTGGAGGAAGTGATGGCATGGAAAAGAAGCACTGTAGAATAATTTGGGTTCCCTAACAAAATCGGAGTTGTGAGCTCGAGGAGGGAATCGTAGAGAGCTAAAGGAATCATAGGATGCTGATGCCTGTACTAAGCTTATCACTTTAATGAGATCAGCTTAGTTGGTTTAAAGATACTTGACTCATAACATGGCACGTGTAATCATTAGTATGATCAATATCATCCATTGTAGTAGTTGCATATCAGATGATAGTATTCCATTAGTATATATGCTTACTTTATTTGAGTAGGAGTTCAACTACACATATTAATAAGTTGTATAATTTTAGTGGGATCTCAAGATAGATGTATAGGCAAAACGTATTATGGGCAGCATGATCGCTCTAGTATTGTATAATGTGCCAAAGAAATGATAAGTAGCATCGAGCCTGGAATTTTTTGACACGTCTCTTGTTCCTTTAGGGTGTGTTTGGTTTTGATCAGCTGGAAATGCTTGCTAGAATCCACTTTTGAAAAGGTTTTTGATTAAAGCATGGATTAGGTGGAAGTTTGTATTAAGGCGTGCCAACTTGTGAGATGCAAACAAAAACAAAAAAAAAAGCATAAATGAATAACTTGCTTTTTGGAAACACTTACAAATCAACTAGGTTACTAAAAACACTTGCTCATTGCCGTATTCTTTCTTTTTCTTTTTGATAGGTTAGAAATATTTTCTTTTAGCCTTCTGTATTTATTTAGACACTTCTGTAGAGCGCTCTTCTTTATATTTGTCCACTCCTTGACCATGCATTGTAATTTGTAGCCAGTAACAACTAATGCTAGCAGGACAAGAAGCTCTGAAAATTATAGGAAACTTGCATTACGAATGATGAATAATAGATCAGCACAAAAATAGTGATTGCATAATATTTATCTTAAATTTTAATCTTTGGATTCATGGCAAGTGACGGCAAGGATTTAGTTTAAAACAAAATCAGATATCGGCCCAACAGTATTTTTATTGATGATCTTATTACTGAATGATGCTTGATTACAGCCATGTATGTGGGTTATTAAAGCAATTCCAAGAATCAACTGTAAACACATGAGCATTGATACAATTCTGTGAACTGTATCATTAGTGAATGTCAAGGCAATCTTCAATGGTACAATTCTGAAGAGCAACTGTGATTTATGATATGATAGGGATGGCACAGTTGTGTTGAGGTTTTTTTTATTGTGAGTATCAAGTTTAAAACATATATATATATATATATATATGTTTAAGGTGTATATCAAGGACAACTTAGCACAATTACTTTATATTTGCACCGATGAACTCTTTGTTTCTTAGTTCTTTAAAATGATAAAGCATTCAAGATAACCTTTCTTGTACCCATTTCTTTTTTTCATTATAATTGATTCTATTGAACATTTTTCTTACTTGTTATTACTCTTTTTATTACTTTTAACTTTTACTGTAACTTTTGTTATACTAAAAATTGTAAAAGTTTTTTTTTTATTGAGATAAGACCGAACTCCATCTCTTAATTGAATCCAAAGTCGTTGAACAATTGACTCTGTATGGTACGTTAATGACCCAATCAGTCATAATTTAATTTCTTTTGAAAAAAACATAGCTATGCATCTATGAAAGGCTTCCGTTTCAATAACATAGCTCCATGGTCAAAGCCTTCTGAAGTTTAGTAATATAAAAGGGGACTAACGGACAGTCCCTCCGTTGACTATGCCTTAACGAAATACCTCTACACTGTTTTTTCAAGACTCCAGCATTCAAACTTCAGTTTTTTTTAATAAGCGATTCCTCTTCAACCCCAATGAAACTTTAAAATGATCATTATGCCACCAAAAAATAGAGAATAAATATGTACACTAAACAAATAAGTATATACAATGAGAATATATGTATGTATGATGAAAGAATAAATATATACATTGGATGGATAAGCATGTACACTGATCGAATAAGTGTGTATAGTGAATATAAAAGAGAGTAGGAGTCTAAAAAAGGATCAAAAGTTATATAACTAGTCAACAGGGACTAAAAGTTAATAGTCTCATCTTCTGAAAGATCACTTGTCAAATACCCATAATATAAATACCTTTGCAATAGGCACCTCCTTTCTCAAGACATGCAATGAAATAACCAAAAAGCAATGTAAACTAAATTTAAAATTTCTTTCTAGTTATAATTTAAATATATATAAGGTTCACTTTGATGTCAGCTGCAAAAGGATTTTTTGCAATCCAAATAGCAGCAATTTCTATCAGATACTATCATACCTTTAACATCCCCTGTTAGAGTTGAGCTATGCGTCAGTTATATTCGAACGAGTCAAAGATAATCCAATCCAATAAAAACCTCTTTTCCTCAGGCTTAGGGCTATCGATTCTCTGTTCTTCCACTGATCATAGGCCCTCATGGATGAAAGGACAAGCCTAGTTTTTATTCGAGCTTCGCTGCACCCATTGACGACCCTCGATCAATGAACCTGTTATAACCGCACATCATTGGTCAAAGTTGGTAATATCTTCTCTACTTCTGTCGAATAGACTTCAATTAGGCAAATCAATTTTCTAATGAAATAGATCTTCTTCTTTTATTCGGAGAAAAGAGTTAGAATTTACTCTCACTTTCTTTTAAGTAAAATTTTTTATAGACAAATTGTCTCTTTGATGGAACAGAAAAAATGGAATTGAAGTACTAACTTCGATTTAATTTAAAAAAATTGACTCCAACCGTTAGTTGAATATTGATAACTTGATCCAAAAGTCATGCTATTGAATCAAAGTCCATTTTTAGAAATTGAACTTAATTTATGGCTATTCATTGGAACACAGGTTAATGGAGCCAAGGCCAATGTTTCTTTCCTAATGGCAAAAGGTTTTAGTTTTTTATAACGTATATTATAATATACAGCAAGTAGACAAATGCTCTAGTGATATAAGTTGCACGTGCATTGGTCTGCCTGAGTCCAGGAGGAAAACAATTTGAAAAGATCATCAACGCTAGCTGAGAGTAATGTAGTAGTACTTTTTGCCTGCTGTGTATTGGCTACCCACTAACCTTTGTATTAGATCCCTTACTTTACCATTACATCACCAGCGGCATGCTCGAATATAAAAATATAAGATAGCTATTATCAGGGGTTAACTCAAACCTTTGCTTTCACCAACCCAAGAGAGATGAATTAAGATATGATTGTCCAACTTAAATTGGATGGATAAGAGGTACTATAAGAGAGAGTTCAACAATTTGGTCTACCACACTCCAAGATATGAAATGTAGCCAATCTATGGAGACAATTATGACCAACAATATTTTATTCTCGAAGAGCCATCAAATGATGAAAGGTGCCACTTGTTAGGCATAGAAAGGAACTGATATCTTTCAACCTTTGTATTCCTTATATCCCACACCTGAATCTTGTGTGAATTAGGCACTGTTTAAAGCAGCTGTTGGCCCTAGTTGGTAGCTGATGGCTGGTTACTGCTGATGGCCCTTCTAGTAGCTGCTCCAAATAAAACTTTAAATGTAATCCATACCATCCGATGGATAACAAATACTAAGGTTTGATATTAGTGGTCCAGTTTTGGGGCATAGAAGAAACAAAGCAGCAGATTAGCTTAAGGCTTACATTGCATTCATATTCAAGTACGCCAGTACATTGACGCATAACAGAAAGCGTGCGGCCTTCCTCATCATTTAGTAACAAGAGACAAACCGTAAAGCCGCGTCACCATCAGGAGGTGCCATCACCACCACCACAACTGTCCGATCAACCATCAAAAGTCCCGGGGGTCCACGAAAATAACGTCCGTGGACGGCGGAGATGCAATCCAGTCGTCGTCGTGATCAGTTTTGAGTCGCTTCATGCACCAGACGTCCTCGTCCCAGGAGAAGCGGCGCCAGTGGGGGACGGCGGCGCGGACGGGGTCGTGGTGGCCGACCTCGGCGACGACGGCGGCGCAGGCCTCGTTGGCGACGGCGAGGTTGTGGGCGAGGCGGCAGAGGGAGCGGAGGAGGCGGGTACCTTCCGGGCCGGCCATGTGGAGGCCGTACATGAGGTAGACGCCGAAGGGGCGGAAGACGTTGCGGACGGAGGGGAGGCGCATCCAGGGGGCCTGCTCGTCGAGGGTGCGGAGGAGGGCGAGGGCGGCGCGGGCGGCGGCTGGGGCGCCGGCGACGCGGAGGCGGAAGACCCGGGTGCAGTCCCAGAGGGAGAGCAAAGCGAAGGATTCGGGTAGGGCGTGGGAGAGCGAGGAGAAGGAAGGAGTGGAGACAGAAGAAGGGAGGGCGAGGAAGGAGCCGAGAGTGAGGGGGTGGGAGAGGAGGGAGGGGAGGTCCGAGGGGAGGAACTCGGTGGAGGAGGGGGGGAGGAGGCGGGAGTAGAGGGCGGCGGCGAGAGATGGAGGCAGGCGGAGGAGGGTGGCGGCAGAGGGGCTAGAGTGGAGGTGGTGGGCGTGGACGGGGTGGACGAGGACGGCCGGAGAGCGGAAGCGGGCGTAGGAGAGGCGGGAGAAGAGGTTGAGGGAGGCCGTGTTGGATCCGTCGGTGGCCATGTAGGCGTACTCCGCCCCGCGCTCCAGACACCAAGCCTCCACTTGTTCCACCAGCTCCGTCCCGATTCCCAGCCGCCTAGTCCAAGAAGAATAACGGCGCTTGTTAGTAAAATAACGTAGACCAAATCTATTGTGCGCAGAGGACACGACTATCGACGTCCACGTGCGAGCATTTTAGCTTGGGAGGTGCGTCTTCGCAAGCTTGCTCCTAGATGGCTGGTTATGGTGTCGTTTAATGATAGAAGTGTGGGGTGGGGTGTAGATTAACAGAAAGCATAGTAGAGAGGAAGAATAATAAGAGGACAGATGTGTCCTTCTGCTTCTTTTCTCTCTCTCTCTCTCTCTCGCCTCCCTTCTGATGGAAAGATTACTGCCTTTAAGAGGCACAAAAGAGTTTAGTCTTCTCCCAGTTGTGTTTTCTCTCACTAGCTAAAAGATGAAATAGAAGCTAATAAAGGAAATAATGGAGCATGGTGGCAGCAGAGGCTATCTATCTATCTATCTATCCATACATAGAGAGAGAATTATAGTACAACGGTACATAAGAACAGATCAAAATGGATAACTCAGGAGAAAGAGGGTGAGAAAATAAAAATTATAGATTGGAAAAGAGAAAAGAACTGAAGAATAAGAAGAAAACACCCACTAACCCACCTGTGAGAGGGGGAGACTCGAAGGCCGAGAATATAAGCCACCTTAACGTAGGCCGGGAGATGGCCGCCGGTGGACTCCCTTCCCCTCGACACCATCTTAACGCACGCCCTTATGACCCCTACCATTTCATTCTTCTCCCCATACTCCGCCACCTACTTGCACAATGCCAAAAGCAACACAAGTTAAATGCCTAGATGAATTATAGGACCATCTGTCCATGGTTTATAGTTGAGTTTGGAGGAAGGGGCCGAGTACCAGCATGACATGGTCTGGGGTGTGCCGGACGCGGCTCATGGGATCACCTAATAGGTCCTCAAAGAGTGAAGTAGTGCTCTTCTTCCTGCTCTTCTTCTTGCCACCACCGCCGCCGCCGCCGCTGCCGCCGGCAGTCGTGGTTGTGCTCGGGCCTACCTCGCACCGCCTCTCCATCTCCTCCACCGCCCTCAAGTCCTTCTCCATGTTGAACTCTCTCACTCTTATGATCATCTCCTTCCACTCCTGGCCCATCTCTCTCTCTCTCTTTCTCAAGCTCAAGCTGAAGCTCCCCAATATATAGGGAGAGAGGTGACCAAGTTATACAAAGTAGACAACAATAACATGTTTGTTAACCATACTGTTGTGATAAGAGATAGTTAGAATTCACTGATGATTCCATTTTTTAAAAGGTCACATCATTGTTCCAAGAAATGGTATTCAATTCCCATATCACACGAGTGATCTCACTTAATAAAGACTTGCAACATTCGACAACCAGTTTTCCATCCTTATCGTCGCCTTTCTGCACCCGTGTCTGGTTCTGTTTGGTTGTAGTTTATAGTTAGCAAATTAATGGTGCCCACAATGTACATAGATTATTTAAGATATAAGGGTATCTAACGGGTGGCTACAATTAATGATGGGGTTTTTCTATTTGAGATTGAGAAATACACTCCTCCATATGGGTAGTGCACTCTGTTCTAAAACATTATCTTAGACCGGTGAAGCTAGAGAGAATTATGCATGCTAACAAGCTATAAATTGAATATTGACTATGGTCATATGCAAACCATGATTAATATTGAAGTTACATTGAGGTTATTGATTAGTTTTTCAAATTAAATAAAGGAATGGATGAAAAAATGAGCATTTGCTAATGGTAAAGGCTTCTAAGCCATTTTCGTTAGTGGGTTGATGACATATTAAAGTAGGGCTGTTGCTGATTGGTTCTAATAATAGTGAGAAGGAATTTTATGTTTGTTAAAGTTAATGCTTGCTATGCATTAACTAATATTTTCATCCACTTCATGCATTTAAATATCACTCTTTTAATCTAGTTGACATCATGATGATGAAAAAGGAACTATGTCACCAACATTCACTTATTTGGGCTTCTTTAGATTGTTTTTGAGAAATAGCGAATGAAGTGAAGCACTTTCCCCCGAAATGAGCTCCACACTTTGGTTGATTAAATGAATTGCTCGACAAATACTGACCTATAGTTGTGGCATAACATTACATGACATATATAAATTTAGAGTTATATAATACAGGCAAAAGATTTTATTCCACAGACTCCCTAACACTGAAGGCCATTAATGCTAGGGGTGAATGTGGCACTCAGGAAAGTACCATGTAGGCAAACTTTGCCTAGCTTTGTAGCCTATAACCATACTTTTATCCAACATACATAACTATAATATATAATTTTGAGCCTAATTTTCTCATAAAGATGTGCACAAGATAACATGGTATATTTGACTTTGACCTAAAAGTGCTACAAGACTTCCACCATGACAATCTTGGCAATGCATTCCCTTCTCTTGCATGAAATGACATAGCAATTGCCTCAAGACTCGAGAGGAGCTCCCATTCCAAACCAAGTCTCTGATTTTTGACTGGTCAACCCATTTGCTTCTAACCATGCCATTGTATCGGATTAAAAACTACATTAAAAGAAGCAAAGAAAAAGTAGCCAATGAGGTGCTTAGAATCAAATAGTTAATTCATTTCTAGTGTCGTGGCCACTAGGTTAGATGCCTTCTTTTAGATTGGCTGGTCTATGTGACGCACACCATGGATTAATGATATGAAAACTCTTCTAGAAAATAAAAGTTTGAAGGGCCAAAAAGGAGATATTTTAACTACTGAAAGGAGTCATACAAGTGCTTAAAATTTGAACTCACCAAATTGATTTTATAATTTATGAGTTTTTTACTACAAGAAAAAATTTGGTCCAAACAAATCATTCTCAGACGATAAATTAACACAGTTCTTACTCCGATAGATTATTATTACCGTTACTTCTAAATTAGACTATGGTAAACTGCAGACTTAGACGTAGGTCTAAATTTACTTTGTATCTTATATTTCACTTTGGTTCGTGCATTGGAAGTGAGAACCGGGTTACCCCATTGTCTTAGTTTGGTTTGTTTGTATTGAATCCTTACTTGGTGTAAACGCAAGTCAGGTTAGTTCTGTTAAGAAGAGTAAGATCTGGTCTAAAGTCCTTTGGAATGAAAAAATATTATATTCTATGTGGGTGCATGCAGGCAAGCGCGATTGACTCGACCACTTTCTTTCATGTCCGTAGGAGCCATCCACTCACATTGACACGAGGCAAAAGTGGTCTGGAGGACCAAGTCACCCACTTTTATTTACCATTTCTATTAGATCTTTTGACTGTATAAATAAAGTGTGGCAACTTGTTAGGCCTTCCCCACGAGTTCACACGTTGACTCTTGTAACTTTTTTTCACTTTTATTTGTATAATTTATGCTTTTATAGAATTTTAATGACGCTTTCATTTGCTTCACTAAAGAAGTTCGAAAGGTAGCCAACTTTGGAAAAGAATAAGACTAGCTAAAGTGTGAAGGACTTGAAGGAACTACTATGCTTGATTTAAATAACATGATATGCTAACTATATACTTACAAACAATACTTGTACATAGCCTGGTAGAAAAGATGCATCCAATTGTTTCATGGTGGTTGGAGGTGCAAGTTCCTTTTGACAATGGCAAATTTACTATTTTGTTGGACTCCTGACCTTTTAGTTGGTTCTCTTCATGCTTTATCGATGAAGTTCTCCCAGCTATTCTTTTGCAATCAGTTTTTCCGAGGTCAGTACCATTGAGTGCTCATTTAGTTGTGGACATTTGCATGATAGCATATATCTGATACATGTATTATTAGAAGTGGATAGCACTGAGGACCTAACTTTCTAGGTTTAAGCTAGATTGTTGGCATCCCTGCAATGAAGCATCTGGCATTCTAATGCGTGGATGGCTGTCTTTTCCAAACAAAGACATGGAAATCTATGCTGACATTTAAGAACTACTAAAGTGCAAATGAGTTAGATCGATCTATGACCTAGCCTAGTTCTAACATAATAAAGCTCAACCTTATCCACATTTGACGACTTATGGATTGGGCCAAATTCGAAAATCAAACCCAATTTAAAATATAGATTGAGTTCGAGGCTTGTATTTTTCAACTGAACTTGAACCAACCTACATATTATTTTGTTCAATTTAGATTAATAAAAAACTTGATCCGACCTAACACCACCTATTCTATAAATATAAATTATATAAATCTTTTTTTTTATTTTAATTATCTTTACTAATTTTTTGAATAAATCCTCATTTAGACTAATTTCTTTTTTGTAAACTAATAACTACATCTTCTTTCATCTATTTTTGTTTAATTATATCTAAATATATATATTTTATTATTATTTTAGTAGATTCTTATTTATGATGTACATTTTAGT
The DNA here is from genome assembly GCA_017589505.3 of Metroxylon sagu. Lineage (NCBI taxonomy): Eukaryota > Viridiplantae > Streptophyta > Magnoliopsida > Arecales > Arecaceae > Metroxylon > Metroxylon sagu. The sequence goes on from JACVBY030000565.1 coordinate 371,144, forward strand.
AGATTCTTATTTATGATGTATATTTTAGTAGACTCTTATTTATGATGTATATTTTAGTAGATTCTTATTTGTAAAATTATGAAGATAGAATTAAAAGTTTTTAAATCAAAATTAAAGTTTAAGTTGGCTCTTTTTAGTCTTATTTAAATTTTTTAATGACTCTATATTTAATTATTATTATTAAATTTTTAGCTATAAAATAATAACTAAATACTTAACTTAAATGTAAATGTAACTTAATCAAAACCCAAATATTTTGAATTAGATTCAAGTCATACTTGATCCTAAACTAACTCGAATGACTAGTTGAGTTTAAAATCTTTTCTATAAACCTAATTCATTTAGCAAATAAGTTAAATTTGAGTCCAAAATTATAACTCGAATATCGAATCTGATCAAATTGGGGTCATGCATCTCCTGATCCTACCTGACCTTTTTGTAGCCCTACCACATGCAACCTAGAATTTTGTAGTTAGAGTAAATGAATACTTCTAATCCTAGCCATTACTCCAAACATGTACATCTCCCAATACAATGCATGAATAAATTAAATATATAACAGCCTATCTAATCCAATGCAAAATGAATAAAATCTCTTACATTATCCTCTTTCATCTTCTCACATTATATGCAGCAAAGCGCATAAAAAAGTCAAACTTATTAAAACCTGGTAATGCGAGCACTTTGTATGAACACCCAACTAAAAATCATGGTCACAAATTCCCAACACGGATTTCCTAGCAACTGACTTGCTTTGTTTTTATTTTACAATTTTTGCAGAATTTCTATCACTGCATTGCTGGTGCGCTAATATTATAGGAAATTAAAATTACAGATAGGTTGATACTATGAGGAACCTGTTTCATGTGCACAAAATATTCTTTTATGTCATATATATACTTAGAGGATTGATGTAACTAAGCGGAGTTATTGTAAAATATAAGATGTGGTCAAGTATTAATTTTTCAAATCAGTGTTACTAGGCTTGAGAAATTTTTCATGTGTATTTTGTAAAATATGCATTATTAATTCTCTCAAAAGTTACTAAATAGAATGATTCACTTTTGTAAATCTTGAGACTTAATGAAGCGGCATAACAGCAGTCAAAGAATTTTATTGGAGATCAATCATTGATGATGAGAGAGATTAGTTTTCAGAACTTAATTAAAGGCTAATAATTGGTGACATGGTAGGGGAGGGCATGATTCAGGAGCCACAATTGGTCATTTCATGTCATGATGGGGGCATTCCACCACCCGAAATACTATCACATGTCTCCTCATGCAACCCATCATGGCCAGATGTTGGCAGAGCCACAGCCTAGATGAAGAGATGGATTACACGCACGCGCACAAAGAGAGAGAGAGAGAGAGAGAGAGAGAGAGATATGGTTTCTCCAAGGCAAATTCTATGGCCTGGCCCTCAAGACTTTTGTTTGCCGAAAGGTTTAGACTCGAAATAAAAACTTTATGATACATTATAATAGTCAAAATGTCATGTATTTAAGAAAAAATATCATATATTATTTTTAAACAAAAGATATTGATGCCAGATATCATTGAATCTGAAATGTATTAAAAAAAAATTTGATAAAAATTAAAAAAAAAATTATATAAAATAAATCTATCAGATATGATGATAAAAACTGTACCAAAAGAGAAGATTGAATTGGGTAAGAAGTTAGCAGTTTGGTAAAACCTCTCACATAAATTAGAAGGAAAAGATATGTTGGGCTACATCTTACTTTCATATGGACCCATGACCCAATAAAATAATAAGATTAAGTAATTCTTTAAAAAGAAAAAGAAGAATGGAAGAAACAGAAGTGCGAAGGAAAAAGTGACCGAGAGAAGAAAATAAAAGGTCTTTTACTACTAACTTGTTTCTTTAATTAGAAACTCATACAATCTCAAAATTTCAGAGGATATTTATTTGTTAGGTATTTTTCACATCCAACAGTCTTATACTGATTTCATTTCTCCTAAGTAGTATTTTTTTGAGGATCTAATTTGAGTGTTTTTTGTTCCATTCTTCTGTTAAAATCTATTTTTGTTCGATGAACAAATAAATTTTTTTATGATCTCTGAAGTTGCAAGAAGAAGTTTTTTTTTGTAATCTTATAATTGATCTGAATAATGAAAGATTTTTTTGATTTATTTTTTATAATTTTTTCTTTAAATTAAAAGATTTTTTATATTAAATCTTTGTGTCTCGTGCTTATATTTTTATAAATTTATGTTTTTTTTCTTGATTACATATATAAATCAAAAAGAAACTCTGGACACCCCAACAAGTTATTCTCTCCTCCTTATAAACTGGACAAAAACTAGTATATCCCGAAGCCTTTTGGTGCCCACAACTAACCTCAAAGAGGATATATCCTTCCGTATCCTCGTTTAGCTATGCTGAAAAGCTTCCAAATTCGATATTGAGGCATTATTCAAAAGTTGAGACTTACAAATGTTTATACTCTTATCTTTTAAACTTTTGCATTATTTCTTCTATTTTAAAGTCCTTTTAACTGTTTTCTTTTAGAAAGAAAGGAGGGAAAAAATTATCTTAAGTAAGCAATTTAGAGGGCATTTGCTTCTATTTTAAATCAACTTAAGTGAGACTCATTAAGGTGCTAACTAGCTAAATAAACAACTATTAGCTTCTGTCGTTGTTGTTGCTGCTGCTTTTTCTCTAATTATTATTATTATTATTATTATTATTATAAAAAATTCAAAATAGTCAGGGAAGCCCACTTCACACTTTATTGATCAAGTAAAATGAGAAACAAGACCAAGCTGATCAAAGAGATCAACCCAGTCTTTGCAGAAATTAGCCTCTTTAAGTGTTCATAGCAATTTTATATATATATATATATATGCCCGGCTCTACGGAATGCAATGTTTTTCCTTTGGATGACACGAAAACGAGAGGCGACGATGGTGGAAGAAGTCAAAAAAAGATTGAGATGGCTATCAGTATCATAGTACTTAAAATATTGGGGATGCATTCATTCATTTGAACCATGATTCATGATACCTGATATCCTAATATTTTGAATCAATCGCCTCCTTGATCCCTCCTACTTCCTCTTCCACTTGATGGATTCACGATCGTGTGTGAGACATCAAGCATCCACACATCCTCAACTTTATCTAAGATGTTGATATTTTTTAAATCATAATTACAAGCAAATGAAACTTTTCTACAAAATCTTCTTTCAAAGGAAAGAATAAATCCTTTGAAAGCAAGCGTGCTTAAGTGCTGATCATCTTTTCATGATCCTTATATTCAAGGATTTATTATTGAAATACTCCTAGATAAATAGTGAAACTTTAGTTTAATGTCTTTAGTCGGTGTGTCAAACTTTTATAAATTATGACATGAGAACAAGGTTCACTTGAAACTTTTTCCGTGGTCCCATCCTACTTTTAGTTTGAGCTCTTGTGGTACCAACTGGACTGCTACAGGTGAGACCATGAGCCTTTTCAATCATTGTAATCCTTCTCTTTTGGAAAAAATAAAATAAATAAAATTAAAAACACGTTGGTATTGGCAGCGCAGGATCTAATCCTCTCCCTTCCCCTCCATTGTTCTACCTTTTAACATGGATTTATTATTCTCAAATGGCTGCTATACCATCTAGACTTGCAGATGAACCTTAGAAGAGCATTGCTTGATGGATCTTCTACTTTCTTCTGGCACCCAATGACTGCCAAAAGCTAGTTACATCCAGTTAAAGCAACAGCCACTAGAGCCAAAGATATAGGATTTGTCCAAAGATCAAGAAGGACAAAGAGAATAAAGAGACATGCTAGACCAAGAACAAAATCTTGACAACCAGGACCAGAGATCTCATAATGGGCCTATAAAGGTTTCAAACAAAACCTGAAGCACTTCCACAGCTTGGTGGGCAATGTGCACACTTCCAGTCCAAATCATGGTTCATGTTTAAGCAGATAAAAAATTATTCTTCTTAGTTAATTCATATTTTTTATAAAATATAAAAATTTTAAATCTTTCTTTATCACTTATTCTTACATAATTTCAATCTAATTTTAACTCTTTCTCTTTCATCTATATTAAAAGAGATGGCTGCCTCTATTTTAATCTTCCACTCCTTGAAACAAATGTTTTGCTAATTGGACATAAAAGGGAGCTTATAGAACCATTCTACTCTCACCTCCTCATGGTGAAGAACCCAAAAAGAAAAAAAATAGAGGTCTGTCAATCCCTGGGCATAACTGGAACAAGATCCTGCACCATGCGGCTCTTAAAATAAGACAGAGAACCAAAGCTTCAAAAAATGACCTTTTTAAAAAAAGGAAAAAAACTATGTACTGATAAATCTCCTTTTTAAAATAATGATTCTATAGCATTTATTCTATGAATATAGTAGTCACAATTGTTTTGTGTGTCGCACAGCCACGTAATTTGATACTTTCTCGATTTATTATTATAATTTAAATGTAACAATTTAATTATGAAACAAGAAAAGCTTTATGTACAAAATAATGTTTTATTGAAAATGTAGTAATGTTTGCATCTCATTGTAGCAAGTCATTTTATATCATTTCAATTGATGACTAACAATGGACCTTGAAACGAGGCATTATTTTAAAATAAATCATTTAGTCAACATATATCTTTCGAAAACCTTTTTGTTTTTTTGCCAGCACTTCTCAAGATAATGTTATGAACTAATATGGAGCTATCTCTCCCTCTCCCTCTCCCTCTCCCTCTCTCACGCGCACACACACACACACAATATTCCTATATCTTGTACCAGGAAAAAGAAAAATATCTTTGATCTCGCATCTTTTATGGTCTTAGTTCAAGTGAGAATGAAAGGAAAGTTAAGATATCAAGTATCTAACTTTATTTTTGGAATTCTTTATGTACATTGCTCTTATTTTGCAACCAAAAGTAGGTTTTAATTTGGATGTTTTTGAATTGATTTTTTTTTTTTGGTGATTATTAAAGGATAATATGACAAAGTTGGCGCATGATTCTTGTATAGTAATCACAATATTGTAAGCTGAGAGGATAAATAAGATTGACACGTAATAGAGACGACAACTATGTCAATGTTGTTTACTTCGTTTTGATGAAGCAAACAACATAAATCTAACTAAATCTTAGACATCCAAAGGACCAACTAAAGACTTCCAGATGCTTAGAATAACTTTGATCTTGAAAGTATGCCTCAACATCTCTCTTAAGAAGCTTCTTCTTTTCTTTTTTTTCTTTTTTTTAATTTGGCTTTGTTGAATTCTGCTCAAATGCAAAGCCTCTCTTTTATGGCAAAGAGATTTGATCACAGCTTTCAATTCTTAATTTCCTTTTAAACGGAAAGAGAGACCCTACCAAAGTTCCATTGAGGAAATGAAGGAGATCCAAAAGCCTCTCTAGGGGAGGCAAAAGGAAATACAAAAATTTGGAAAATAAAAAAGAACAAAAGTATGGGAGCAATGATGTTAGAGTATAATGGACGAAGGTATTCATATCCATCAGTTTCAGTTCGATACAAGGAGACTTCCATTTCTCTCCTTCTGGATTCTCCAACAAGTAGCAAAAACTGGTTGGTCTCAGACGAACATATTGTGGAGTTCTTCTTTTTCAACAAACTTCTTTCCTGTCATCTTTTGTAGATTTCTTTTCATTTGATATCCTCAAGTGGCTCGAGCCATGCAGCTTTTTAATTAAATACATGGCTGGATAGAGTTCTGCGTTTATCCATAGCCATATATTACCAAGAAAAGAAGAGATATATTCCTTCCCATATCTTTAAATTCCAACCTCTATCTATGAGTTAAATATTGTAATCTATCTTAGGTTTAGCATATCGAGTTATTTAGCAACTGTTCGCTGCCTTTATCTCAAAATATCTTGCTGTTTCATCATAATGGTTATGAATACTGTAGAGTGCACTAGGGCTCTTTCTTTAAGCTAGGGTGCATTACATGACCATTTTAACAGTCAATAGGAGCTAACATAATCCATATAGAAGAGGGTTTATTAGGATATCTCATAATTGGCTTCCTTGTCTTTTTTTTTTTTTTTTTCCTCTCTCTCTCTCTCTCTCTCTCTCTCTCTCTCTCTCTCTTAATTTATACTGCATGCTTTCTGTTTGACTAGGATTAAAGAGATCTTATGTCACTTACTACCATGGACTTTTTTTTTTTTTTTTGAATATTTGATACAAAAATGGGAAGATTGATTATGTAAATTAGCATTGCTTGTTTAGTTTATGTGGATACTACCTGCAATAGTACATGTCTTTATGCATTGCATATGAAGCATGAGTTAGATAAGCTTGGACCAAACTTTTTAGAATTGGAATCCATGTCTGAATAACCAGCTCCCCACAGCATTACTCATGGATAAAATATTTCCATTTAGACTCCAGTCCAAGTTGGCCACTGATAAGAACGGGATAATTTGACCCGTTTGTACCCCTAAGAACACACACACACACGTGTGTGTTTGTGTGTGTGTGTGAGAGAGAGAAAGAGAGAGAGAGAGAGAGAGAGAAGAAGTGACTCCTTCCTAGTTACTCATTCCTTATGTCCAACTTTCCTTCTTGGACTTCTCTAGCTGTTAACAGAAAGACTAAAGATTTCTTTTTCCTCTGTATTCAATTTCTAGCAAGTAGAACAAGCAGAAATTTAGCAGTGCCACCAAGTCAAATTGTCCTCTATACAACACCTTCATGAATAAAACCATCCTAGCTAATTAAATGCCTCATTCTTTGTTCTTGTCATCATCAACCAGTTCACAGCTTAATTGCCTTCCTTGTAAATGCGGTCTATGCCTAGTCCAAATCGAATAAAAAGTATTATTACTCTCTCCATTAGTTAGTCAAGCCTGTTCGACCACAAGAATCTATTGTTCAGCAGACACACTGGCCATGAAAGATGACCACATCATTCCACTTCGAAAAGTCCAGTGACTGGGGGACCAAGAATTTGTAATCCACTCAAAATGGTCACACTTTTTGACGCTAGCATGTTGATTCTGGCACATAAAACTTTAGTCCGTTGAACAAAAAGCAAGCATCTTAGTTGATCCAGAGAATATTCATAAGCGGGAGGGGTACATGGGATTTTAGCTCAAAGCTCCATAATTTACTATCTAAGAGGAATTTGAGGGCTTTTTAATCATGACATGAATTGTTTAAGTGAGAACTTGCCATGCCTCGTGTTGAAAATTAAGAGAGAGTTTTTTCCCTGAAGTTATATTGGTGAGTTAACGAAAGAAATGTAGGTGGTGAAACATGGAAGTCTCTTTCAGTTGGACTAAGCTAATTTTTAAAAATTCTATTTCCCACCTCAAGTCTCAAGGTGTTGGTCTTTAAGTGGATTGGTAGAGGATGCTGTTGTGATATTAGACCTCGTGTGTTTTCAATTGTCCCGGTTTGGAGATATGAAATCAGATGTTCTGATCTTAACCTTTGGACAGCGGAGCAACTTTGCTTATATATTTGTTCTTATTATTTCTTTTCCGGTGGCTTAGTGATCAAGATCAATAATTTTTTTAAAAAAAAAGTAGAGAAGGGAACTATCACAAATAAGAAGATAAAGAGAAGATCATGGATGGCCTTTGATTCCAACTGGAGTTCAATCCTTTATGATTACTCTGCCGATTTGCACCTTCAATAGAGAATTATCTCTAGCTGCCACTAATTTTGATAGTCTAGTATTGTTTTACTATCTCATAGCTCTCTTCCAATGCCCTTTCCTTTTCTTTGCGTTGTTCAACTTTGGTGTCACAAACCAGTGTTCTAGCATCTCACTTCTTCGTTCCCTCCTTTGTAAACTCTCACACCACTTACTATTTTCTTTCTTCCCTTCTCTCTGCTATCCAAACTTGTCATTCTAATAAAATGGGTGTCTTTGCCTCCCTTTCGTATTAAAAACAAAAAAGAAAAAGAATTGTAAGAGGTGAGAATGAACATCAGATTAAGTATTATTGGACGTCTCTCTCTTCTTTCTTTTGTTCTGTGTCAATGATTTGTTGGAAAGACTCATTCTCTTTTGTCTCTATCGCTCCATTAGTGTCCTTTCTTGGTTACTGGACGATAAGAGCAAGAGGACTGGAATAAGCTTTTATACGAGAAACCGCGGCTGATATTGGGCCAGTAGTGAATGAGCCTCTTGGAACAGCCCAGCCCAGTCTAAGCCCACATAAAATATTACCGTCAGCGTATGATCACAAGGCCTTCGGAGAAACAACTGGAAATCTCTGATGCGAGAAATTGAGCACATTCCAACACGATTTAAGGACAAAAAACGGATGAAAAACTGGGGCAGGATTGGTAAAAACACTGCAATTGTAGCAACCACTTCCCCCTGAATTATTCTCTTTCTTTCTTTTTTTTTTTTTTCCTCTAGTTTTCAAAGTATCTTGTTAATGTGTCATTGTAGTTGAATTTTTGAGAATAAAGTGTATATAAACAAATATTTAACAACGTTTACTTGTAAACAAATTTATCAAAATAGTAGGAATTAATGTTTTTTTAAAAAAAGTAGAAAGCAAAATCGGCTTTCGGTAATTAAAAATCTAAGCTTAGATGGTGTCATTGGTGCCTTCCACCTTTCGAGTCCTACCACCCAACTCTATCTCCTCCCTTCGACTTTAAGCGACTATATGGGGTGATCTTTGTGAGATCACGAATGATCTTGGAAGGATTATAAGACCATCCCATTTCATATTCTCATTTAGACAATGATCATCATGGGATTAGGATCAATTTTCAGTGGGGTGATCTTAATCGCTATGGTGGTGATCCACATAAAAAAAGAGACAACTTTATCCTTATATTTATCGATCTTTCTTTTATATTACACTAATATAATATAATATATTATTTATATGAGCTGAAATTGGCTACATTCGAATTTAGTCAAGTTTAAGATTCGATTATCTTTCCTACCCTTACATCCACATGAATCCTGAAACCACCTTATTTTTTTCCATCCTTTTCATTTTTGAGATCCATGAACTGTGTGGATCCAAAGGTAGAAAAAATGACCGGATCTTAACTTAACTACATTCAAATGTAGCTAAATTTAGCTCTTATTTATAATATATAAATATTATATAATAATATTTTATTATATATTATAATATTAATATAATATATTGATAATATATAATATTACAAGAGGTAGACCTGCTGCCTATATTTGAATGCAGGCAAGTTTAAATTTTTTACCTATATTAATATTAACTATATATATTACGTATTATATTATTAATAATTATATTTATTATTATAATAATATTAATATATTATACATTATGATTTTAATAAAAAAAATTATATTGATATTATTATATTAATATATAACTAAAATTATATTTATTATTTATATTTATTATATATAATAATATATATAAATATATATTATTATATTATGATATTTTATGGGGAAACCAATTTTATGGGGAAACCAAAAGGCCTCCCCTTTACAGGTTGTTGGTGTTCATTTTGGGGGGAGAAGGGGGAGGGGGCAGGATTGATGCTTACTAGCACAGAATAACTTAAATATGTATTATATTATAATATATCATGCAAATAAATTTTTAAAGTATTAATGGTATTGTATGCATGATAATCTTTCATTCCTATGATAAGTTTATTTGTGATCATCGGTGCTTTATGATTATTAAAAGATTTCATACAAAATAATGTAATATTGAAACATTACTAATTCTATCATTGAGAAAAATCATTCTGATGATTAACCAAACGACTCCTAATGATGATCGTTTTCCCCATGTGATGTTTTTTTCATGCACCCCTCATCAAACATTAAACGTTATTTTCAGATCTAAAGTTTCTTAATACTTTTTGATCTTGTTCTGTTATCTTCACGAAGGGACAGAAGAAGATAATTGCCGTCCTTTTCTTTTCTGCATATCTGAAACCAATACATACCATTCATTCACGTTGCCACTGGACTTAATAATAATAATAATAATAATAATAATAATACTTAGTTTTGAATTATGCTGATCATTGCATACTCTGGCATTCATATGTACACCAAATAAATGATCTTTAGCTTATCTTAAAAAATTTTGACAAAGAAGGGATATATATATTCTTAATTTATATATCCTACAATATAGTTAAATTATTAGCGGCACCATCTTGGAGTGGCAATTTATGACCTGGTCCATTAACTTGATCTGCAACTGATCCATTTTGAGTATACTCAAGATTGGTATAAGTAAATAAATAAATTCAGGATTTAGTCTTTTGACCTTTTTAATCCCATTTTGATCTATTTAGTTATTAGAATAGGTTTTAATGCCTCATTTAAGACACGTTTAGTTAGTTTAAGACCTACTTAACCTGTTGTAGACTTGTTTAACCCGGCCTAGTTAACACGTTTAAACCATTTAAACCTATTTAACCTGATAAAAATCCACTTAATCTAGATTTTGCCCATTTAGTATATTGGTGATGCGAATTGGATTGAATTGTGTATTTAATAAAAAAAGGCCTGGTTCATATCTAAACAATTGACTTGTTTAAATATGTCAAGAGTTGACAAATATTTAATCCGATTCTGACCTAACTCAACCTGTATTTCAATCCTCTATTCCATTGGCACATCTAGCGTCAACAAAATAATGAATATGGATAAGAGGTCTCCAATATATATAAGTGTGTCACCAACGCTTGGTGGTGGGCACGGGCCAAGCCCAAAAATGGGCTGGATAGGGCCGGCCCGAGCATGGCCTGATTAGAACCTCATAAAGCTCGAGCCTAATCCAATGGGTGGGCATGGGCCAAGCCCAAAAACGGGTTCGATAGGGTCAGCGTGGCCTAGTTAGAATCTCTCAAAACTCGAGCCTAATCCAATGGGAGAGAACACACATATATATAATTAAAAAAATATAAAATACAAAATACAAAATGACGGCTGCTGAAATGGTTAAGCTGTGAGATTCTAAATGTTTTCAGAGAAACTTTAGTTTATATTATTACTATTATTTATATATAATATAAATTTTTGGATCAGGTCAATTTTTTTTTTAAGATCGGGTCCAATCCAAAATTTAAAGAGTCCTAAAAAATTGAGTCCTAATTGATCCTATGGACTAAAAGGTTCGGCCGTTCGGCCCATGCCCACCCTGCCAACTCCTTTTACTCTGATCTTCCTCCTATGCTTATATGCTATCCTAAAGAATGGAGGCTTGAGTTCTCTAAGTGTAAATAGTGATTGGTGTCAGGATTAAGGATCATGATCTTTAACTTCAAAAATATTAAAAAGAGAGGGAAAAAATATTGCTTAGCTGGTCTTTGGCCTAAGAGTGAGCAATGGGTTAAGGTAATTCTAGAGGTAAGCAATGGATTAGAGTAATCCGAGAATCGATACCAACCCAACTTGATTGGGATGAGTTGAATCAGTTTTAAGTGCTCATTGTGTTGGTTCTGGGTCCAAAATAGATTGGTTCAGAATTCAAAATCTTGAAACTAACTCCTATCAAATTCATTCTTGATTCCAAGGATCGGTTTTTAGTTTTGACCTGAGAACCGATCATAATTTTTTTAAAAAAAAATAAAGTACTCCCAGGAATCAAATTAAGGATCCTAAATGCACCTCACGAGTTATCTACCATCTTTACTAAAGATATTTGGTATTAGATTGATCAACAAATATTATATATATCTTTTTTAATTAACGCAACTAAGAAAATAAATTAGCTATTACATATTAGAATGTATTATTCAAAGAAAAAAAGAAAAACTAAATAATATTTATCAATATTATGAGTTTTTTAGAGCATTTTTATGATGGCTCTTAGCCTCTCACTTACCTTCTGTACTAAGAAAATAATATTTAATATATCAAAAATGACAAAAATGTAAAAAAAATTGAAGCTAATGCAAAAAAATAAAAAATAATAATAAAAAAGTTCTACCCTATAATCGACCCAGAACTGACTTGATCTGATTAGGTTGGTTTCAAAATAAAATGGGTTCAGTTCTGAGTTTAAAATTCTGGAACTGATCTTTATTGGGTAGATTCTAAGTATTATATTGATTCTTGGTTTTGGTCTGAAACCTACCCAATTTAACCTATGCTCATCCCTACTTTCGCCTATGCATACATCAAAAAGCTGCAAAGCGAGGTAGGTAGTAAGATTAGGTTGAAAGGTACTAGAGTTAATGGTTCTTTCTAATGTACATACAAGTAGTGAACGTTGATTGTACACATAAGACATATCCATTGTGCTAAAAATAAAACTTAGGTATGATTTACTACGTGCGTGTTATTCAGTTCTATCGATCTCTCTTCTTCTTTTTTCAGCATCATCTTAATTTGTATTTAAACATCTAAGAAAGAATGAGAGAAAGGAAGAAAAAGGAGACAAAGAGATGGAACTAAACAATATGTAGGTAACGTATTATACCTAAGTTTCATTCTTGTGCCAAAATATCAATCCTTTTAGAAATAGGCAAAAGGTCTGAGCATTAACTACATTCCTCCTGAGATACCTACAAGGAGCCTTGGGAGAAAGCATGAGATATCCATAAGGAGCCTTTGGAAAGCATGGAACTACAAAAGAAATGGGGTTTGTTAGCTTATGAGATTTTGGTTGCAAAATACATCTGATCTCAAATTTTTGGGACAGTCCTTTAATGATAATGGCATTAAAATAAACAAGAAGCATTGTCAGGCTTTCTTTTTTTTTTTTGTTTTGTATTGAGACTGCATTCAGTAGAGCAACTCAAGTATTGTTATTCCTCTTCTAGGCCAACCCTAGTTTGATGCACTAAAATATGAATGAATCTCCCAAGTTCCTTTATCTCGTTACACTGGTCTCATTAAAATTAATAAAAGTCCTGTTAGCCCAAACACACTTATCACATGGACCTAACGCACTCCCACCAAGCAAAGAACCGTTCCATGGGCAAGAGCAAGTTGACAGGGATCGCTAGATCTGGATTCCATGTTCAACCAGCCTGTCCTCTGTTTGATGGTTGACGTGACACCTAGTCCACCCTAATTCATAAACCAATGTTAACGACGAACACAAAGCGTTCGATCTGCCACCAACTCCATCGTAATCTTTTTCAGTGTTTACCCAAGAGCAGCAACCAGCTGGGACATGCAGTGTCTACGTGGTAGCACTGTTGTTGAACACGTGTGAGACATTATTCTGGTAGCCTTCGAGGGCTGTCGGTTGATCCGTCCTTTTTGGCTGATTCGTGCGATGGGCGGCTCACCGGATCCGTTCATTTCTTACTGCAGTTTAGAAGTCGGATACAATCGGGACGGCCGCAATCACGATCTGGGTGATGTTGAAATACCAGCCGTTCGATCCGGTCAATGGAGCATCATCCTTCTCCACCACATGGCGGATGATGGAAGGCTCTGTTACGCCCAAAACGAGGATACATTTATAAGTTTAAAAAAAAAAAAAAGTATCATATTAATTACTGACTATTTTAAAATTCTTGAAGCCGTTGTGCTCAACAACATGCCAAATATATATATATATATATATATATATATATATATATAATTATTTATTATTTTTAAAATCTTTTCCTCATCATTAGTTTTTATTATAGAAAGACCTTCTATTCTTAGTGGAGGAAGAGAATTCTTTTTATGAATCTCTTTCAATAACCTAATCTTTCTTTTTTTTGAACATAATTTTTCAAACTAGTTAACTTTCTTGTTAAGCATATTTTCTTTTATTGCACAGTGAGTAAAATTCTTTTATGACACATTTTAATAGAATATGCCCTTTTTTTTACGGGATGTAGAGAGTTCTTTCGAATAATCTTTTCTAGTAATTTATTATTTTTTCTTTTAAGAAAAGCTCTTTTAAGTAGAACCAAAAATAAAGTTTATTATTTTTCTCTTTTAAGTAGAATCAAAAATAAAGTTACTCGATTTGATAAGTTTTAACTAATTTGTGTTGCCGAGTATATAATCCTTTTGTTGACGAGCTTCCACCCTCAACTACTAGCCTACTGGAGATAACATTAATTAGTCAGAAAAAAATCATTTGTTAGTTGTACCGATTGTTATTTAACCAGAGAAATTTTGTAAAAATATTAAGCATCATTTTGCTCATGCATATAGGAAAGATTGAAACAATGTAAATAAGCTAAGTTTGAGAGAGTTAGTAGTAATTCAACCTCGATATGTTTTGTAACCGAGCCAAACTCAAGGTGGCTCATTTAATTTCAAAAAAGGCTCAAGTTATTCATGGATTGATTTAGTTAAGAGATTTTGTTAGAGCATAAGATATTTATAAATTTATTTTAAGTTAATTATTTCAGTAATATTTTCATCGTATGATAGTATTTTTATATAATTTAATAAAAAAAAACTTTCCTATAAAAAAACTCATAAATGCTATAAATATTGATAAGATAATGGTCTGGTCTGGTCTGAATAGAAGCCTGCAATGGCTTCAACGGTAATTATCAAGCAAGATCAGGACCATTCTATTCCACCCCCAACTTCGTAGCAACGCGAGTCAGGAGATTCACGAGTTTTTTTAATTCCTCGCCTCCACGGCTCCACCGTTCGGTGCGAAAAAATATATTTTTTAGAAAACAAATCGAGAGCAAAGAGGGAGACTTGAGAGTGGGAGAGGGTGGCGTCGGATCCTGAGGTCGTCTTCTTCTAGGCTCTCCGAGATCTCTCGAACCCCGTCCCCGTTCGCCCTGAGAAACCCTAGCTTTCCCTCGATTCCTCTCTTCTTCTCAGATCTCTCCACTCGCCGCCTCCGATGGCGATCTCTCGCTCGCGGGCGGTCTTCCCATGGATCGCGCTGGCGCTCGTGCTCTCCTCCGTCACTGGCGGACACGGCTTCTACCTCCCAGGCGTCGCTCCCGCGGATTTCCAGAAGGTCAGTCCTCTCGATCTCTCTTCTCTTAGGGTTAGATCTGTCCCGTTCCGTAACGAGTGATTCCGTTAGATCTGGACTTCTTTCACTGCAAAGCCCTCGTTTATGCGAATCTCTAGCTTCGATTTGGTTTTTAATTGGGGAACTTGATAGCCGATTCCTTGCGATTGGATGCGGATTTGTTGTTGTTCCTCGGTATTTTCCTGGATCCTTTCGTGTGTTTTTTTTTAATCTGCTGATATTTTGATCGAGGTGCGAGATTTGATGCGGCCGAGGGATATGTTTGACAAGTTGATGCGCGCGATTTGTTACTATATCTTGTATGAAATGATTAGATCTCGACCTGTCGAAAACTGTTATGGTGTTTATTTTGGCTTGAGTTTCGTTCTTTATGATCGGGGTTGATGTAACGCTCGCTGTAGTTCTTGAAGACTCCGTTGCTTTTAAAATACGCTTCTTGCATCCATTCTCTTTTACATTGCATGATTTGGAATTAATAAATGCTCTGCAATAAGATCTGCTATGTTGACAGTTAGTTTTGGCTGGTTTGGGCTTTTAATATCGTTGTCTATGGCATTTATGCTTGGCATGAATTATCCATTTATTCATATGTTTCACGGGTTGAACACCTATAGTGTGATAAATTATACTTCTTGCCAAAGTAGTTTTGGTGGTATGCCAGACCTAAATGAATTCTCAACTTAAACATTCTCTATCTCTGTCATACCTCATCTATCTTTGCTATATCTAGGTTGTACTAGTGGAAAGGTTATTAATCGGATTACTGATTTGGAAAATGGCATTATAATTTTTTTGACTTAGAAATGGCAGTTGTCTGGAGATTGTTTCATGCTTTCTATTTGTCTCTGAAGAAAACATTGATAAATTCTTGGTCTTAAGAACTGCAAGTTTATAAGCAATGGCAATTGATGCTCTTTTAGATTCAGGTGGGACAACGTGTATCCCAGCTGCCTTATATCTTATTGCTCCGAGGAAATGGGATTGGGATAGAGGTGAGACTTTAAAGTCCTTTCATACAAAGAAAGAAGAAGAAAGAGGAATGAAAGAAGGGAAGGAAATAAGAAAAAGAATAAAAAGAAAGGAATGAATAAGAAAAAGACAAAAAAAGGAAGAAAAGAAGACGAAAAGGAAAGAAATAATGAAAGTGAGAAGAAAAAGAGAGAGGAAGAAAAGAAGGAAGAAAGGAAAGAAAGAGGAAGAAAAAGATAAGGAAGGAAGGGAGGAAGAAGAAAAAGATAGAAAGCAGAGAAGGAAGAAAGGAAAAAAAGAGAAAAAAGAAACAAAGATGGAGGGTACCTTATTGGGATGGCTGTGGGATGGAGCAGGATGGTGGGGCATCCTATTTTGTGAAGAAATAAAGATACTCTTGTTCCACAAGATTTAAAACCTTTGTGGCAATAATCTTCTTGAAAGAATGACTTGTTGGTGAGATAAAGTATTACAAGCATTTGTTTATCTATTTGTGTGACTCGGGTCTGAGATCTAGTGATCAATGTTAAAATTGTTGTTAGAATAGGTTGAAAAATGAAGATGACTTGGGTCTGAGATCTAGTGATCAATGTTAAAATTGTTTGACTTGCTAATGTAGGGGAGAAGATGGCTTGGAATCAAGGGTTTGAGAGAAGTGGTTTGGAGATTCATTAACTGGAAATATTTATTTGAAAAAAGACTAGAGAGTTATAGAAAGGAGCAATGAGTCACGTTCTAGGACCCATTTCTAATGTCTTGGCTTCATGGAGAAATATTTGAAACCTAATGTAGTTGTGGAGATACTATTGTGTAGTAGTTTCCATTTTCTTTTCTATTTTTTTGGAGCTTAACTTTTGAACCTGTTTTCCCAATCATTTAATGAGTAGTGCTTTTAATCTGGATCTCTTGTTTTCAAGGCCTTTCAATTTTTACTCCTGGGCTTCCCACAATTGTGTATAAAACAACTCATGTTAGCTTGTATAAAATGGCATATGTATAGAACAGGCTACAAGTGTGTGAAATACTTGCATGGGAATAAAAGTTAAATAGAACATGGGCAGGCCGTAATTTTGGAAATAGTAAGTCAAACCAAGGGCCAAAAATTCATTCCCTTGCCTTTTCTCCTCCTCTATTTTATTCTGTTAGGTGGTGAAGTAGGGGTTGGGAGGAGAGCTGGGGGATGGGATTGGTATAACATAATCAGTTTGAGTCAGGAAAGACTTAACAACTAATCCTTCCTTCTGCAAACAATTCCCCAAGCCACTCCTAAACCTCACTCCCTCTTTTGTCTTTGATGATACCCCTTTTAATTCAACCATCTTGTGTTACTTGATCATGTGAAATAAAAAAAAAATCATCCTCAAATTTTATCGAATCTTTTATTTTTATTTTTTTTCTTTTTTGATTTCTTATATATGTGGTTATTGAAAACACATCAAAAAATGATTTTTTTTTTTGTTTATAATAATTTGTGATATAGTTGCTTCATGATCCTAATCTTTTTGGGAGCTCTGCTTCGCCACACATTCACTTGAGTTAGACATTTAATTTTTGTGCTAGATGATCTTGTAGATTGATTTCTAAGTGATATGGCACCTTCTAGGTGCCTATGCGTTACACAAGCTTAGAGTGGTCATAAGTGGTGATTCCAATCCTAGCGGAACAATCTGCAGGATGTTGAGATGGGGCCACATCCCAACAGCCCCCATCCTAAGTATGGGGCCACATCCCAACAGCCCCCATCCTGAGTGTTGAGATGGGGCTATCCCACTACTATCCCACCATCCCATATGGCACATTCCAGTACATCCCTTGTCCCAAGTGTAGGGACAGGGCACATAGCAGCGCATCTTCTTCCTTGGTGGTGGCCCCACTTTATAGGATTGGAATCATTGAGCGTAAGCAGAAGTTAATACTCTATGGAGTTGCTGAAACATGGGATTTCGGATGCTTGCACATAGAAGTTAGGAACAACTTAGACTATGAGCGCATGAAAAGCCTTCCACCATCCTGAAAAGGAACTTGAGTTTTAAATCTGAATAAAATGCATAATAGTAAGCATATAAATTGAGTGATGTAAAGAAAGATGGTTATAGTCAATGAGCATGCTTTAGAGACCATAGCGTCCATGTCAATCAGTGCCGTGGCTTGCAGAAGAGTCAATGTTTGCCTCCTTGAAATCAACATAAAGATGTCACTGAACTTCCTATGAATTTGGCACTGCATGATTGGTAGGGAATCAACACACTACTATAATTACACTCAGGCAATTGATATCAAACTTGAATATATAGTATCATTCTTGGAAAGCTTTTGTCGTTCAGGTTCTGTTGGATCAGCAGGAGTCGCAGGTGTCTCTAAAATTTGAGTCAAACCCACGGTTTCACAAAAGGAAGGCAAAGAGAACTGAACCAATCATTTGGTTTGCTGGGAGATATTCTAGGTAATTTGGTGCTGACGATTTTGCGTCAAATGTATTGGATGCAGAGGATAAAGGTGTAAGATGTGACTCTGACTCCAATCCATACTTTGAAGTTGAATTTATTGTTAACATAAAGCTGAAAGGAGATTAAGATGATTCTGTTGGTGTATTGGATAAATCCATCAGTCAAATATGGGGGCCAGGTTGTTCGTTGTTCCAGCTTGGACAGGGTCTGATGTCATGCTGATTTTGCATATCCCTCAGTTTAGTTTCAGTTAGATTGTTTCAATGGAAATTTCTAAGCATCGGATCCCAAAACCAAGCCTGATACAGATTTTGGCGCGACTGAGGTTACTAGGTGGTTTATTCAAAGTGCATGCTAAATCCTGAATTGATCTTGGTATGAATCTCAAGGGAGGGCTGACGTTGTATCATGAGTGGATGGGAGAAAATGGGTTTCAACTATAAAATTTGGCAGTGGTCTGGAAATTTGAGGATACTGTGGTGGGGACTGTATGTACCCCATGTTACTTATAGCACCGGAAATTTGATGGGTGAAGCAGCTGGTACTTGATGGATCTTTGAATGACCAACATTGAACCTGGACTTCCAGATATGCAATGGAGGTTATATTAATATTGGGTAGTTACTGATTTCTGCTATATTTAGAGTATGGTCTATCGACGATTTCATGGTTATGGACAGCAGGGACAAATTTGTTGCACTATGATTGGACATATAATATAAAGAGTGGAAAATCAGATTCTTAATTGCTTGTTGTGACAAATCATTAAATTTTGATAGATTTAGAAAAGCATGGAAGAAGAGATGGTATTGGTCAGACTCAAATGACAGTGCATAGTATAAAACTACATGGTACCTATACCCCATGTATTTGTTGAAAGTATAATTTATTTAAGACTCATGTATTTATGATATAATTACAATTGTCAATCTCTTCTCACTTGTAATTAGCCAGATTTTCCATATTAGCTAGATTGATTCTCCATCGTTCCTTTTAAAGGAAAAGAGGATTCTGATTTATGAAGAATGACCCTTTTAGTCAGCCCAATATATTAAGACTCAAATAAATGTTTTATTGTTGAATATTTTTGGAGCTGGAGTGGATTCACATCATGCTAAACTTTTTTGTGTACTTCACAGGTAAATTGTCAGTGCTCTCTCTCATTCCATTGAGTTCAGTTTGCAGATTGATGCTCAAGAAAGTTGTTAACCAACAAAGAGGCTTAGCATTAAGGACTTTTATGTGATTTATCTTCTTCTTCCATCAGATCTTTCATCACCATAACCCATAGCTATCAAGACTTCTCTAGTTATTCTTGTAAAAGGATACTTCTCTTGCCACCATGTGTCTGTATTTATGTATCTGTGCATACACAAACATTATCAAATCACCTGACTTTTCGAGAAATTACATATTTATAACAACAATACTAGGAAAAATTAGAAGTAAAAAAGAAGAATAGAGGGGGGAGAACCGAATGAGAAAATAATATCCTTAATTTTTACTGTTTTTTCTCATCATTTTATTGCTTGTGAATTTATCTTGTTCTGTGGTTATTAGTTTGTATCCTTAGTAAATGAACAGCAGCAGTCCCTTTAGATTATTTAATTCCCTCTTAAGTGCCATTACTTGATAATTGCTGAAAGGAAAATCCAGGAGCATGAAGGATTTAAGTGTAATGGTTGATTTGTTATTCTATCTAATTGAATTGGCTTCAGTTGTATGCCAGTTCTCAGATACCCACTTAAATTAGTTTTGTTAGTCATTAAATTATACAGTTGTAGAACTCCATGATTTGGTGTGTTTGTGCTTTTTTAAATATTATTAGCTAGGAACTTTAGTTTTTTTTTTTTTTTTCGCTTGATTCTTTGTCATCACTCAGTTGACTTTTAAATTTGATCTTTTTTCCCTTTTATTCTCTACTACTTATTTTCATTACTGTTATGAGTCACACAATTTTTGGCTGCAGAAAGATCCGCTTCAGGTGAAGGTGAACAAATTAACTTCTATAAAAACTCAGCTTCCATACACCTATTATTCACTGCCATACTGTAAGCCAGATACTATAGTTGACAGTGCAGAAAATCTCGGGGAAGTTCTTCGTGGTGATCGTATCGAGAACTCTCCCTATGTGGTTAGTTGCTCTGTTATATTTTTATATCTATCTTTTATCTGACCAATATTTACTGACTTCTTTTGGGATTTTTCTGACTTCTGCTTTTTGTTTTTCATTTTTCTCCTGCTTTAGTTTGATATGAGAGAGCCCCAGATGTGTCAAATTGTCTGCAAGGTTACGCTTAATGACAAAGAAGCAAAGGACCTCAAGGAAAAGATAGAGGATGAGTATCGGGTCAACATGTATGTCAACTAGTACTAACCCAGCTGGTCTTCTTTTTGCAATTAAATATGTATTTTGAAAATTTCAAACATTATTGATTTAGTTAACGGACATGCTACATCACAGGATTCTTGACAATCTTCCAGTAGTGGTTCCTGTGAAAAGGCTTGATCAGGATTCTCCTACAATGTATCAACATGGCTTCCATGTCGGCATCAAAGGCCAATATACTGGGGTAAACATGTCTGATAGTAATATAATTAAACTGCCTTTTCTTTGTTGTTTAAAAAAATTAATGGATGGGTTATGCGACTAAAATTTTATCTTTATGTAGAGCAAGGATGAGAGGTATTTTATCCACAATCATTTATCCTTTGTGGTCAAGTACCATAAAGATGCTCAAATGGATCTTGCAAGGATAGTGGGATTCGAGGTTAAGCCTTTCAGGTTGATTTTAACTTTCTTGATTCTGTATTTGTTGTAGATATACAATTTTTCAGAAAGATCTTTCTTACTTTTATTGTTCAATGTGGACTATGTATTTATAATTTATGTATATTGCAGTGTTAAGCATAACTATGAAGGTAAGTGGAATGACGTTAAGACTCGCCTGAATACGTGTGACCCCCATGCAAAACGTTTGGTTGTGAGCTCTGATTCTCCACAAGAGGTTGAAGCGAACAAGGAGATCATATTCACATATGATGTTGCATTTGAGGTAAGATAATCAAATACTGTGAGTTCCTGGTAACATGATCATCTACAACTGGGTCTAGCTTGTATATGGTTGCTTAAGGATTTCCTTTCAATGAGATTTTATTAAATATTTTTTTAATAATTTTCTTTCCTATTTTATTCAGGAGAGTGATGTGAAGTGGGCATCTCGATGGGATACCTACCTTCTAATGACTGATGACCAAATTCACTGGTTCTCTATTGTCAATTCGTTGATGATTGTCCTGTTCCTTTCTGGGATGGTGGCCATGATCATGCTGCGAACCCTTTACCGGGATATTTCCAAGTACAATCAGCTAGAAACTCAAGAAGAAGCCCAAGAGGAGACGGGATGGAAGCTTGTTCATGGGGATGTCTTCAGGCCCCCATCAAACTCAGACGTACTGTGTGTTTATGTTGGCACAGGTGTCCAGTTCTTTGGTATGCTTCTTGTCACCATGATTTTTGCAGTTCTCGGTTTTCTTTCTCCATCAAACCGAGGAGGATTGATGACAGCCATGCTCCTACTTTGGGTCTTCATGGGTCTCTTTGCTGGGTACTCCTCTGCCCGTCTCTACAAGATGTTTAAGGGTACAGAATGGAAGAAAATCACCCTCAGGACAGCATTTACGTTCCCTGGAGTCGTGTTTGCTATTTTTTTTGTCTTGAATGCCCTTATCTGGGGGCAGAAGTCATCTGGTGCCGTGCCCTTCACCACAATGTTCGCCCTTGTACTGCTTTGGTTTGGTATCTCAGTGCCTCTTGTGTTTGTGGGCAGTTATGTTGGTTTCAAGAAGCCAGCAATCGAGGATCCTGTGAAGACAAACAAAATCCCCAGGCAAATTCCTGAGCAGGCCTGGTACATGAACCCAATTTTCTCAATACTGATTGGAGGCATCCTTCCATTTGGAGCTGTCTTCATTGAGCTCTTCTTCATCCTTACGTCGATTTGGCTCAACCAGTTCTACTACATATTTGGATTTCTCTTTCTCGTATTTCTTATCCTCATTGTCACCTGTGCTGAGATCACAATTGTGCTGTGCTATTTCCAGCTGTGCAGTGAGGATTACCTCTGGTGGTGGAGGTCCTATCTAACCTCGGGGTCTTCTGCACTGTATCTTTTCCTCTATGCAGCCTTCTACTTCTTCACGAAGCTGGAGATAACAAAGCCAGTCTCTGGCATTTTGTACTTCGGTTACATGCTCATTGCCTCATATGCCTTCTTTGTGCTGACGGGCACAATTGGCTTCTACGCTTGCTTCTGGTTTACGAGACTGATCTACTCATCTGTGAAAATAGACTGAAAGCATGGTTGGGTCATATGGGTTGCATGTACAATGAAGTGATATTCATCTGAATGGGTTCCCAGTTAACTTTCCTGGAATCCGATTGGTCATGTTTTTGGAATTTTAGTATCTGTTTAATTTCAATGTGATTCTAGTGTTGAGAATCAGTTATACCCCCCAGGTTCAGGTTCCTAAGATGATTATAGCTCTAGTCATTTTTTTTCTAATTTGTTAATGTTTTTGATGAAAAGGAGGGTGGCTCTTGGTCTAAAGACTAGTTCTTATACATTGTTCTATTTCATATGTTCTCTATATGAATTTGGACTAGTTTTTCAATGATTTGTTACTGTAATAGAAGTCTTTTTCACTATCGTGGCATGTTTAATAATGTGCATCAAAATTTTAGAAGGTAGAGAGCTTCAGTTCTGTGATTATGTAGTTCGTACGTTTGAACAGCCTGCATTCTACCCGAAGTTTCTAAACAACCTGCATTCTACCCGAAGTTTCTAAGTATTGGTGAGCCGTCTTCTGTTTAAGCTCTTAAGAGGACGCCAATAACTCCTTTATTTTTTTGTTGTTGTTTCTGTTTCCTGCACCCCAGCAGTCATAGAATGTCGCAGATATATCATAGATATTGATTGTTATGTCTTGCAGTACTGCTGGACTTCAGGGATGCTCAAGCTTGACGTGTCTTAAGTACATCATTTCCAGTTAATTTGATGTGCAAAAGACTGATGATTTCAGGGCTTTCGGCTTTGAAAGCTTTAAGAAATGTCATGGCGATAGTTTTTGGGTGCATCGTTTTGGTTGTGGGCACAACGGATGTTTGTTTCGTCGCACAGCCATGCTGTTTATGTTTTCTATTGGTTGTGGAGCCTTGCAGGGTGGAACCTGGGAAAATCATGCACCGATAAGTGCACATGGTGAATTATTGTCTTTCAGATCTATTTACAACCTTTTTTTTAATTAATATAATCGCCGAAAAAAAAAAGTAAATCTCATGTCATGACAGAAGAAAGCAGTTTGAATTGTTGTCTTGCAGATCTATCTCCAACCTTTTTTTAAATTAATATAATTGCCGAAAAAAAAAAAAAAAATCTCATGTCATGACAGAAGGGAGCAGTTTCCGTCGTGTTACCCATAAAATGTGATGGTCTTGCTTCTGCCTGCTGTAGGATTTTGAGAACTTTCCTTTCCTCCACCACACTGCGAAGTCACCAGTACGAGTCTCTGTGGAGGCTTGCTGCACTGGGTTCCCCTAAACAATAACCAATCAATGCGGGAACTGTTTTCTGATACGCATTGTGATGGATTGTGATTATTGCTGTGTGTATATATATATATATTGTCCTTTTGCATTGATATATCTAAAGAAATATTACATTAAGTTTTAGGATAAAAAGCTATATTTTTCAATAAAATTTTTATGGATATTGATATTAAAATTTAATAAGTTAATTTGTGCTTAAAGAAGTTATGTTTAGTACCGTTGGCCAAAATTATAACATGAGAGATGTCATTGCGCAAATGCAATGATTCTAATGATATACCAAAATAGTGGTTTTTAGATGATAAAAAAAGGTCACATTTACAGTAGTATATATACAAAAATCTTTAAAAAGAAAATCTTTTGAATTTTGAGCAACTAGATGGGATAGAAAACTGATATGGACACTTATGATTCTTAGATCTTACTGATATGGAAAGAAAGAAATACTTGTGAATATGTTTTTCAACTAATTTTCAAGGAAACAGATAATTTTTATCTTTATTATCCACTAGATTGCTGACCAAATGTTTTTAAATGATGTTGGGAATCAAAATAGACTCAAGAGCTGGAGGAAAGGGGAATGTTCATTTTCTTTTCATTTAGGAGGGATATGTAAAAGGTCATGATGAGGAGATTTGTTGGAGGAATTATAACCAGAATAGTCACTAGGGTTTGAGAGGGTATGGCTGATGATTAGAAACGCCACCTCCTGTTATCACATGAGTACATTTATGCAGTCTGCTTTTTCTCATGTTTTAGGACCCAGTTTTGATGAGGAGAGCTGTTTGCATTGATTTAATACTATTAAGCTTGCAAAGTGAACTAACATAACTAAGAAAAGGATACACAACATTCTACTTGTGGATTGCACAAAACTTGCACAAGTTTTCTTCCGTAGACTGGCCTTTCTTTTTTCCTCATGAATTGACCCCTTGTCCTCTTTAAAAGATCATATGGCATTGCTTCAGGCCAATTCTTCTTGTTTATCAAAGTATACATATCCACTCTTATCACTAAAACTGGCCCAAGGGTGGCGCATGTGGGTTGGAGAAAGGTTTTAATGGATGATTTCATTGAGAAAGAGAAGTGATTGGATTTTTAGATGGATCAGAATGCTTCACATTGATGGATTTCTGAGATCTTATAACAAGTTTAGAGCAGTCTGTGTAATGAAAAATCACTTTGGTAAGAAGAGCATCATTCATGAGACTTGATCGAGAGATGGTTGTTGTCAAAGATATGAGGGTAAGAACATGATTATATTCTCATAAAAGTTGTGAATTAGGGTGGTAGAAGAAGGGTCAATAGTTGTTGGCTTATGGCTTTTATACAGGGTTAGATGGTCTTGCAAGCCTTAATTGACGTATTGTATTTTATTTATCATCTGCTATTTTTTATTACAACTGCTAATAATAGTCTTTATAACTTATAGAAAATATAACTCAAAACTTTACAAAATAGAAAAAAAAGATTTATATAGCCGGTCCGAACTAGTTTGGAATTAATATTTTGTTGTTGTATCTTGGCCTCCCTCTTCCAGAAGAGTATTCAAACCATCTAACAAATTGTGTGATGCTTTCAACAAGACAAATATGTGTAGCTAGAGACATCGTTGCAACAAAACAACCCAAGAAAAAGCAACTTATACAATGACACCATAGTTGTATGAAGTCCCATGCTCTCCTTACCAATTTATCTAAAGTCAGATCGATTGTGATAGTATTTATAGCAACTCAAGATTTTACTAAGAAAGTATTATTTGATCTTTTTGATCCTATATAAGTATCTAAAATCTACTTTTCGCATAGTTAATCCAAGGCTAAACAAACACTCACCCAAGCTCTCACGAACAACAATAATAACAACAATACTTAAGCCTTAATTGCAAACTAGTTAGAATATTCTTTAATAAAATAATAATAGGTAGATTCATCTTATGCAACAAATTTATATCAAATGATCGGTAAACAAATTTTTGTACCTGCCAAGTCTTCCATGAAATAAGACTATATTCTTTGCCTCCTCTGACCCCATGGTTTTTGTTCTTCGATCAAAAGGTCTCGAAAAGCTTCTTAAGTTTAGGTTCAGCAGGAAAACCCCGATATCATTTCATTGTAGAATTCAAAAGTTTTTGGAATCCATCCATGTGATGCTAACCCTTATACCAGTGCTATGTATTGCACCTCCACATTTCACTCCACATTCTCAATGCACTTTCAGATTCATCCAGGCTGAAAAACTTACCAATAGGTAGGAGGAAACTATATCCGTTAGAGCTACAACCAACAACTCTCTTTTTCTTCATCAGTTTCAAGGTCCCTTCCACATCCTCTGCCTTTATGAAAGCATGGTGAGTATTGACATTTGAGTGAAAACCTTTAACTATCATCTCATGAAAACCTTTTAACTATCATCTCATCCAGAAGCTTCCTCCAGCTTGTGCGCTCGACACGGCAGATATATCATTGAGTTGCATGCTTCGACTTTTGGTTGCAGACCTGCCTCTGTGATTCTTTCAAAGATATTGTTTGCATCCTTTAAGCAAATTTCTTTTGTCAGCACACAGATAATGGAATTGTAGACCAGAAGATCAGGAACTCAACCTCTCTTTTTCATGTCATCACAAAGCCTTAAAGAATCAATCTAAGAGCTTATTTGATCAATTGTTTATCTTTGTACGCGAGCAAGCTAGTAGCATTTTACAACATCAAATCGGGTTTTAGCATGATGTCTTGGCTAAGTTTTCCCTGATGAAATCAAAGTCGATCACCAAATAAATGTGTAAACAAATGAAATAGAGCAAGATAGGTAGTCAAGCTTGGCTCATGTTATAATTGAGCTGAGCTCGAGATCAGCTTGATTAATTATAATCAAGTTCCAGCAACCAATGGAACCATCGTACCTGATGCCATGTAAAGAGGTAGGGAATTCAGTGGTCCAAATAGCACTGGAGTTTTGCTTTTCCATTACGCATGTTAGGCCCAGGAGGCAAGATGCCTCATCCCATTAGCAAGGGTGGAGATCTTCCATGCATGCTTAAGAGTGGTTGGCTTTGGAGATGATTATAACAGGCCGAGGAGACCAGTTTGTTTGAGGGATTCATGAAGGCAGGCTTCTTCAATGCTTCCACGTTACCATAATATTTTCTAGCCTTGACTCTTTCAGGCACTGCTTTTAAACTCTTCGCATTGAATTGCAAGTCATTCAAATCTGTATGCTAGATGGTAGTTTACTTGGGAGATGATCGTAGACAGCTACCAGGGCAATGGTTTTTTGAGGTATCTATGAGAACAGGTCCCTTAAATGCTCTCATATATGAGTTCTGGCTTGACTTTTTCTTGCACCACCTTTGAATTCTTTGCAGTGGATTGTAAGCCACTCAAACATTTATGCTACATAGTGATCAGCTTGAAAGATGATCATAAACAGCTACTGAGTACTGCTTTGTTCAAGGGATCAATGAGAGCAGGCCCTTAAATGCTTCAATATTTTGCATTCTCTTTGGAGTATATATGAAGTTCAAGGCAGCATAGTTGCCAAGGGAAGTGAGTTGAGTTCCAAAAACAGTTGTCCTTCCAGTAAAATCCTGTAACTTAGTGCTCCCATAACTGATAACTGAACATTCTGATTCTTCCCCGAGAACAGGAAACCTACAATAATAAACCATGGAGATGGAAGATGAAGCTCCAGTCTTGATAATGAGAATGCAAACGTCTTTTCATCTAAAAGCATGTTAAAATCCTGATCTTAACATCATAATCATATTTATAACCACAATAAAAGTAGCTTTGTTTTCCAACTTTTCAATTTCCATAATAATCATTCCTTAAGAGATTTGAATCATGCTAAAATCCTTTTTTTTTTAAAAAAAATCCTAATATTGTTAAGCTCTGATAAGGAGCCTAATGGGGACATTCTCTATTAAATTGAGATTTTTGTGATTCATTGTATAATAAAATAATAAGAGTTTCACGGCTTCTAAAATAGAAATTCATGCTACTATGCTAACTTCTTGGTCAAAAAAACCTTAAGCTTCTCTAGAGTAAGAAAGTAATAAGAAAGGCCTATTACACTTAATCCACACTATTTTTTTCTAAAAACAAATTACCATATATCTAAAAACTTTAGTACCAGTAAAAATAAAATGCTGAGAATGTTTAACAAACAAAATTCTGTAATATAAAATTATGTATGATAAGAAATATCACTAATTTTTTATCAAAAATTTATATTATTAAATTTATTGAGTCTACTTCTGTCATTTTTACAACAGCAACATTCCATTTCCAAAGCATTTGCATATTCAGCTGCAAACCAAAAAGAATTGACATATACATACACAAACAAATAGAGACCTCTTGATACTTTTTTTGGAGTGTCCCAATGCACAACAAAATAAAATGAGACAATATGCTTCTCCTAACACTGTCCACAAGTATCTATAGGGGCATCAGTCTTCTATACTTGAAAAACCACAGAAATGAGCAGAAAATAATGACACCACTCACTCCAGTGATTATGAGTACCCACTGGAATGCGCCTGGCTTATCAAACAGTGGTATAGCAAAGTTCATCCCAAATATTCCAGCAACTACGCCAAACATTGCAACCACAAATGTTGCAGTCGTCAATACTAGCTCAAATTGGATCAGTTGGTTCCGAACATTGTCCTGGAAGTAGAGGAACTTAAATTAATGAACTCTGTAGCATCTAAAGTTTATGTGTCTAATAAGCATCTCATAATATAGAATACTGAAAGCAAACAATGACAAATTGAGAATCACAATCAGGTGTCAAAGGCAATGATGGCTAAAGAATGCAGCAACCAAACAAAAGCAATCGGTTGGTGATTCCAAACATAAATGTAGTCCATAGCTACATCTGCACAGATTTCAGATCATTTATAAAACATCAAAAAACTAATACTCCAATAAGCTATAGACAACCAGAACCAGGAAAGTTTGGTTGTCAGAGATATCATCAAAATTATCTGGACTGAAAAAGAATCTATGAATGGAGTGCTCCAGCCATTTTAAGTGATTTTCTGTAGCATACAAGATGGTACTTTACAATTTTAGCCCTGTTTGGACTGGCTGCTGGAAGGCCTTTCAGCGGCTGTTTCTCAGCAGCTATCCCAAACATGCCCTTTATGTGCCTCCTTTTGAGTATACTTAATACTGAGATAGCTGTTTCTGATTGCTGCTGAGTTGTAACACTTCTTACAATTTTGCTCTAAAATAATATTTGAATCAGCCTCAACTATGACAAAAAAACACCGCTCTGGCTTTCATTAGCAGAGTCTTTCATGAATAAAAAGGCGCATGCAAGTCTCTTTACAAGCATTAGATTACATTCTGCTACTTCTGGACCATGGAGAGTGACATTCTAAAATCTTTATGACATAGTGGAGGAAAATAGTTAACCGGCATGACATAAGGGTAGGGAAAAAAACTCTGACGTCATATTCGTTGCTTAAAGAAAGGAAAACTTTGAGATATTAGTGAGAAAATGTTTCTAAATAGCATTAAGAGTGCTTGTGATTGAAGTTTTCTAAGAAAATATAGCCAAAATTAATTTGATAATATGAAGACGTGTTTCTTTTTCATTAATCATTTGATGGGAAAACCGACCAGTGAAATATTCTTAAATGCCATGAAGAATGCCCCCTTATGTCATCAATCTCAGGAAAACAAGAGGAAGAGGAAAACAAACCAGCTGGATATTGATGAAATCTTCTGTGTCATCGATGTACTCTTTCAACTGAAAAGAGAGAAAAATGATAACCTTTGTTTAGTGGCTCTAACTCCATGCCTGAGGTAAGATTAAGTTGGACAAACAGCATTTATTACCGAAGTCAGCTTATTGAGTGTACTATCAATGACCACAAAATAAGCTTCCAACAGCATCTCCAACTCCTCAATATGTTCAGTGTTGCTGTCTGAACTTTTCATGCTCTCGTGCCTGCTCCTGGAAAAGCTCAAGTTCTTCTCAAGGTTCTGTGATCCACGTGGTGAAGTAACAGGAGAAATAGGAGCAGAAACTGATACTCCAGCCCCAGCAGAACTGTATCCTAGCAAAGACTGATCCCCATAGAATGATGCTTCCATGCGTCTCTTTTTTTCAGTGAGATACATTTCAGCCATATCACCGTCATCATCCATTAACTGCTCTATCTCATCCCTAACCTATAAAAATAAAGTTAGCAAGTAGAAGCCAGGTGAGAAATAAAAAAAACAACAATAAGCAGAATATGAGAAACGTGGATATACCTTCTGGACTCTCCTTGTCAATGCAACAAGTCTGCTTTTCAAGCGACGAACACATTCCAAATTCAAAGTACTGATCTTTGATGTTAGCTCATCTAACAAGGGGTATGCCTCGATTTCTAGTTCTGCTGCCTGGGAGAATTGACAATATCTTCAGATCACAATTCAAAGTTGAATTATACTCATTTTAGTCAGAAACCACACAGGTTTATATGCTACAGAATAATTTTTTGAGGTTCCACTACCCAATTCCAGTTCTCTGCATAATGCACCATGCCCACCCACAGACATGCATGTATGCACACACAAACGAGAAAAAGGAAAGAAAAGCATTAACAAAAATCTTGTGGCTTCTGCTACATGAAACTCCATAATGATCGCTAAACTTGAATGCTGTGGCTCCCTGTGGTCAATACACCAATTTGTGCGGATATGTGGTTAAACGCAACAACTGTATTTGGAATGAGTAAGAACATTTTGTTTACAATATTGTAAAATCTTATGCAATAATTTTGGTTTTGGTTTCATTTACACAATGGTGATAGGTAGCCATTATAGAGGAAGGACTGTGTTGGCCACCTTTCATTTAACAAAGCTCAACTTAGAATGAATGGGCAACAAGTACAGGAATATGAATATGAAGGTTTTGTGTTGGGAGATGGTGGGATTTACTGGCTTGGACTGTCTGCCGCCCAGAAAATATATGTTGTAGTTAGGAAATCAGGACATAGATGAGGAGAGAAACAGGAACAGGAGGATTACTTTCTTCCTCCCTTTGCCAATTCGATATCATCACCATATTAATTGATCACGGTTACAGGTACTGAGAGATGTTCAACAGTGTGCATTCACAGATTTTTGTTGTTTGAAAATGTCATATCTAGGAAAAAATATGATAAGAAATTGCGATCTAAATATACAGATAAAGGAGAAATAGTTATTCAGGGGCATGTAACACTAGAAATTGAGCAGAAGTTTAGATCTAAGATATACAAATGGTTAGATGAATCCCATCCTGGTTTTTCTGGTGTTGAAATCTGGTCTGCCTACAGATTGGTGACAAAGATGCAAAAAAAGGTAGCATCAGAGAAAAAGTGGAGAATAAGAAGAAGATGATCATGATGATGAAAGTTGGAGAGAGAAGACAGGAAAGGAAAAAAAAATTGTGAGAAAAGAAAAAATAAATCAAAATCTAGCTTCTCTTACAGTGGTTGCAGATGCTACAAATGTTGGCTTCTTGACGCATCCAACACTTAGACACTTGGGGACATATATGATCATTTGATGCATTCAAATCATCAAAACATGATGTCAACATATTTACATGTCCACTTTTTAGTACTCCCATAAAAGAATTTGCTACCTCTAATATAAACATAATATTTAGCAAAGGTTCTATCAGTTTGTTAGACTAATACACAAATGGTCCAGCTGATTCTAGATTAATCACAAACACCCGTACATATTTACACATATCTAGAAGACACAAAAGCATCCCCATTTTAGGGGTTCCTCTTGCAAAGTATAAATCATGGATTGTGACATGTAACCTACCTGAAACTTTCTGCTTCATCCCTATCCCCCTGAATGTAAACTGTTTATACCCATCATATCATAAGAGAACAGTATAACCACAAGCCAGAATGCAAGAATAACTGCTGTAAAAGTCTAGAGCTATTTAGTCAGATACAGCTGAAATTCTTTAAAACAACTTAAGTTAGAACATATAGCTATGGAAGCTCTAAATTATATCAAGACAACATATCTCTTCAACAATCTTTTCTTCCAATGTCAAGACATTATCAGCATTGAGGAATGAAAATTTCGTCTATCATTTGTAATTATTATATCCAACCCCATCGAGTCATAATCCATCTTATCACCGGAAACAAAAAAAAAAAAGTTAACAGGATGGTGGATTCCCATTTATCATATAGCAATCTACCGAACGGATACTTCCTTTAAGTGCTTAATATTCCACATATTTTTGAATTCAAAAGCACAATGAATTAAATTGTTTTAAAGGAGGATGAAGAGGGAAAGAGAGCTCTCATTGCCATGGAGGAGGAGGAGGAGAAAAAGAAAAGTCTTTACTTTATCCTCAATATTCAAGTATACGTATACAACAGCATAAACTCCCCTTGCAAATAATAAACCCTAAAGGATTAAAACTTGAAAATCCCAGCACTAGTGCATATGTGGCTAACTTATATGGTGCATGGGGGAAGAGAAGCAAAGCAGGTAAGAAGGTGCTTGCAAATGCCCAAGCAAGAAAAGCATCCATCCAAGATCCTTCCCTCCTATTTTCTATCCACTGTACATATTGGTCACCCCTCTCAAGGCATTGACAATTTAATCAAGGAATAATATGGCAACATAATTTCAATAATGTGATAATAAAAGTTTTAAATCTTGTGTGATAGGACTATTCTAGTTTTTCTATGAAACAGCATGCGCTTTTGTTTCAATCTATCCCGACACTTAGGACAAGACATGCCCCAAGATTCACCAACTAGGACATTAGGACGATGGTAAGATGGTCCTGTCATGACACTTGGGATGGAAACCCATCCAAACATTCCACAAGAGATCCTGTTGGAACTTAAAACTATGGTAACAATACAACTTAAGTTACCATGTTATAAACTAACCCAAATCCTTCAAATTTGAAATTAAACCATCTAATATCCGACATACAAGTACAAAACACTAGAATTGATAATATGAAAATTAAATAATTAGAATAGAAAAGCTAAATCTCTTATTTAAACATTGATTAAAGTGGCAATCAGTATGAACAATATGGCATGCTATGTATTGCACCAAAGCTTTAGTGGCAAGTAGCACTAGCATGTTATTGGCTACATTCTAGTGCATACCAAGCACTAGACCAGCATAATACATACAAGGTTTGCAGTCGATATCGGACCCTATATCGATACCATCTTGGTGCAATGTCGGTACAATTGATACAGGGCTGGTTCGGTGTACCCATACTCAGTACATCCTCTGTGCAATGTTGGTACATCCTCTGTGTTATGTATCAATATAGTATGGTAGATCCGGTATGGGCTAGTATGGAGTGGTACGATATATCATTACATAATATTCCAGTGCCAAGCCGGCATGCAACCAACATGCATTGGTTTAATCTATGAAAAAAGTCTTCAAGGATCCACATAAATTAGCTATTTCTGTTGTATAAGTCATCCTCAAGTTAAGCTCCATGTTTCATCCTGGGAAAGGACCCATCCAAGACCAACTTTATAACATTTTTCATGAATCTCAATCAATTTGACATGGTTGGGGATGCTTCTTAAGTCATCAGGTGCATGGTCAAATTGCTTATTGAAAGAGGTGTACATTTGTCATAGGCATGATTTATTTTCCTATTTTAGACACAAGGGCATGTTAAACCGGCAATGTGCCATCCAAACTATATTGCATAGGACCTCTCAGTAAAGTCATGTTACATCAAAAAGTACAAACATTATTGCTTTGCCGCAAATGAACTATGGTGGTTCAATCATGCAATTGGTACTAGTAGTCTTCTATTCCATCTTCAAACTTAGCTTTCCACAAGCCTTGAAGACAACACTCTCCATGCTACCTCATTAATTATCAACCCACATACTTCTCCTTCACCAGTCACAAGGATTTAAATATGCTCATCCTCCAAAAACCCATAGTAATGCCACCTGTGTTACCGCCAAGAGCAAATGCCTCAATTACTCCATTTTCTGGCTAGACCTTATTTGAAATTCATTCAACTAAAGCACTCATTTCTTAGGATATATGCTCAAAATATTTTCCAATTTATCCACATGCCAAGACCTTATAATTGCCTTA
Organism: Metroxylon sagu; assembly: GCA_017589505.3. Classification (NCBI taxonomy): domain Eukaryota; kingdom Viridiplantae; phylum Streptophyta; class Magnoliopsida; order Arecales; family Arecaceae; genus Metroxylon; species Metroxylon sagu. The sequence continues at coordinate 405,184 of JACVBY030000565.1, forward strand.
GCTCAGTTTTCTTAGGAAGTCAAACACCCTAAAAACTATTAGAGGATAACTCCATTTGGATATCTTGCATTATTTATTATGGCAATTATAGCAGTACCTTACAATATGTAGAGAAAAGAAGCAAACAAGAGAAGAAATAAGAAGAACAATTCCAAGGACTTAAGCATACTACTTTTAATATTTAAACATACTCTTGACCCATCATTAGCGCCTATTTCAATCACAAGGGTGAAAAATTCCCAACTGAAGTTTTCATTTGTCTCCTCTTCCTTTTGCTATTAGTTGGCCCTCTTAAGAGACTTACAGTCAAGGGATAAAGCAACAAAATAATCAAAGTTATGATATGAATACACAAAAAGGCCTCCAAATTTGATTATATTATCCAAGGTCCATAGTTTTGGTACCAAGTTCCTTACTAATACCTAACCAGTATGGTACATTACCAGACTGTACTGTACCAATGCTCGGTATGAAAATGCATAGCAGTTCATTATCGGTACAGCTTTTTTATTTTTTTTATTTTCAATTTTTTTTTTACTTTTGAGGATTATTTTAAGGTCTATAGATGTTTAAAACAACTATAGTGCACCTTTAAAGTACCCAATTAAGCCTCAATTACTATTCAAAGCACCAAATTAAGGTCTATAGATGTTTAAAGTATTTTTACATGATAACACTATTGATTCAGTTTTTCCTTGACCTATGGCATGCAAACATTTATCTAGGCAGGAACATTTGCCTAGAATCATATCGAGTGGTTCAAAATATATTATTTATTATTTTAGAAATTATTCCATTAATATTAGCAATTTTTAATAGGAGGGATGAATCTTGGTGCAACAATAAGATTACTCCATTGTGATATAAAGGCCACAAGTTCAAAATATAGAAACAATCTTCCATATGTACAAGTAAAACCATGTACATCTAATCCTTCACAGAACCTGCAATGGCGAAAGTCTCATGCACAAGCCTCCCTTAGTTGCAATCTTTAATAATTTTAAATATTAAGTAAATTTTGCAAGATTGAGACGTGGTTTGGTTTTATTTTGAAGATTTCAATTTCTACAAAGTCACCAACACACAATTGCTAAGTCTTTATAACTGCTCATTGTTTTCATGAATCAAATGATCAATTTGAAGTAAGCCCATTCATAAGGTTTTGTTACTTTAGGAGACAAAACTAAACTACCAACTTAAATCCATCATTAACATGTTCAAACAACTCTCTAATTTTGTCCATGCTCTCTTTTTTACATGAAGTAGTTTGATGCAGGTCTATGTGCATGGATGGAGCATTTTTTCTAGGATTTGATATTCTTCCATAACATTTTTGTTTATTGAACCTTAAGTTTGTGCTTTGCTTAACAACATAAGTTCCATAAAATTGTTATTAAGAGTTTTTTTGGTCTATTTTCTCTCAAGATTGTTCAAGAATAGACTCCTCCCTTGAAAGTTTAGTGGTGCATAATCAATAATAAGTTTTCTCCAAATAACAAAATAAAGGGTTAATTCCACTTAACCCCCCTTAACTATGGGGTATTTGCACATTCCTTCCTAAACTAAAAAAATTTGCGATCAACCCCCTAATTTTGATTTCAGTTGCAATTAGTCCTTACTAATTAAATCTGGGGTTAAAGTTAATGAAAAAATAGACACGTGACTGTCACATGATCACTACAGACACCATTTGGCATGTATAGAAAAGGAAAAGACAGTTTTACCCTTGATCAAGACCATTTTCTTTAAAGGATGGATGTTGTTGCTCTTTACCATGTTATTTATTATGAAAATCTGGCATCTTTAGTGGTCACGTGACAATAACGTGATCACTTTTTCATTTCTTTTAACGCCCAATTTAAACAGCAGGAGCCAATTGCAACTTAAATTGAAATTAGAGATTAATTGCAAATTTTTTTAGTTTAGAGAGGAATGTACAAATACTCCATAGTTAAGGGAAGCTAAGTGGATTTAACTCTAAAATAAATTACATGGATTCATCTGTGTAAGTATTATTAAGACCTTATAGGTGTTGATAGAGGGACAAGCAGAGACAGATGCTGCTAAATATAAGAGAGTGAATGGAGAACAATGGATTATAAATTGGAATCAAGAGTTAGATGAAGATGACATGCTTGAAATTGTTTCTACCATTGCAAATACTTTTGAAAAAGTGTAACATGTGATTCTATTTATAATTAATGTTTGATAATGTAGCTTTTATGAATAATAACATGCATTTTATTCTGTGTATAAAGCAGCCATCCACACAAGAAAAGGAAAAAGAAAAGAAAGAAAGGAAGGAAAGAAGAAACCGAAAGAAGAGATGAAGGGAAGAGGAAGAAAAAAGGGAAAGAAAGAAATGAAGGGAAGAAGAAGAAAAAAGGAAAGAAAGGAAGGAAAGGAGGAGGAGGAGGAGGAGGAGGGAGGAAGGAAGGTAAAAGAAGAAGAAGATGAAGAAAGAAGAAGAAATAAGAGAGCAGAAAAACAAAAGGAAGAACGAAAGTAAAGAAAAAATAAAAAAAGGATAAAGGAAGAGAGAAGAAAGAGAAATCAATAAATAAGGAAAAAGGATAAGGGGCCAGAATTGTCCTGAACTGCTCTGAATGGAGTGAAACCCAGCAAGTCCACTTAGTTTAGGTTGGTTCGGGGTTTGCCCTTTACCAAACCGAACCCCTAAATTGACCTGATATCATGTTAGTTCAGGTCAATACATCTTGAATCGAGCGGTTCAGGTCGATTTGGCATAACTTGATCATATCTAGCCTCCACTATGCAAGTAATTTGGGGGGGGGGGGGGGGGGGGGGGAACTTATCATTGGGGTGACAAACTAAAAACCTGAAACAAAATGTTAAATTTTACAATCTAACTCTTGAAGAATTCACATATGTCAAAGTCAAACCATTCCTTCAATTCAAGATTGGTCCAACCAACAAGCACTCTTAATGATAGAACAAAAAGTTTATTGATATGGTAGATTTTTTTCTTTTCTTCTCTTAGTTATAGAGTTCTAGTTGTAAACGCTTCTCATATTATCATCACATAATTTCTCAACTGACAAGTGTGGTCAAATACAAAAAATGCTGTAAAATATTTAGGCAGAAAAAACTAAAGCATCCATTTTAGAGGGTGGCACATCCAATCTTTTCATAGGCATTGTTTCCTTCACTGATATGGCATATGTAATTTTATCTTTTAAATTGTAATTTGATATATACAAGTAGAGAAGAATCTAAATATAAACCATCTATCCATTGAACTCCACTTCCATTGTAATCCCACTCCAATACCATAGCGTTGCCTCCATTTCCCCTTAGTACTTATGTTACTCTGAATATCCCATTCAGTAATCATGGATACTAATAAAGGGCATTCTAATGCACGAGGTTCCCACCATTATAGGATCTAGGGAAGGTTGGATATGTGCAATCTTAAACCGACATGTAAAGAGACTATTTTCATGCTTTGAAATTGTGACAGTCGAGTCACAATAGAGAAACCTTATGTTTGTGCCAAGACCTATCCTCAATCAAAACTACTACTAGTAATAATAATCATTTATGTAACAACATGACCAACAAATTTTTTTTTCCTGTATGAGCTTATGTTCCCAGAATAAGATTGAGTTTCTGCGGTTCCTTCACTTTTGGATTCAGACCCATCCCCATTTCTCTTCTCTATAGCACTAAATATAGTATTTTGCTCCTGCTACTGATTTTTACCTTCACTCGTTCAAATTTACAAACAATTTATACATCCCCATGCCAATCTTGCATCAATTAGAAGTGATTACTCATCATTTACCGGTCATATTCTCTGCTTCTAATGCTTGATGGACGATCCTGCAAAGATATAAGCCTGAAGTTGATAGAAATATTATATTTATGTCAGTTTCACCTATAGAGCTGTAAGCTTAGTCAACATTTTCTCATTTAGCATAGAACATTTTTTTTAGAAAAATCATAAAAAGTATCAAAACTAAAAGAAAATCTCAAAATATTCAAGAATTTCCATGAATAAAGCATCTTTCTGGGCCCCGGACCGGTAGGAAGAAATCCTACAATCAAAAGAAGGAACAATTAAAGAAACAAAAGCACACCTGGGCATCGAGGAAGGTGCAAGCCGCTTCGAGGGCGAGCTCGAGCGCCCGGAATTCGAACGGGAGGTAGTCCGGGGAGGTGCCCCCCCCGGCGAAGACGTCGCCGGAGTGGGCAGCGAGGCGGCGCTGAAGCTCGACGACGTACTGGAGGACACAGCTATCGAGGGAGTTGAGGAGGAGTACCTCGTCGGCGGTGATGATGCAACGGATCTGCTCGAGGTTGACGACGATGGCCTTCTCACGGCCGAGGATGGTGGAGGGGTAGACGAAGAGCGGGTCGAGGAGGCGGAGGTCGCGGGCAGGGAGGTCGCAGCGCCGCATCATGGTGAACTTGTCCACCTCGATCACCTGGGAGTTGCCCGTGGCGGCGTCAACGCGGATCCAGGAGCGGAGGCCCTGGCCGCGCTTCTTGAGCCCCAGAAAGTCCATACCCTGGAAGAGGGGGCGGCGGCCTGGGCGGCCTGGGCGGCCGGAGCCGCCGCCAGCGGAGGCCGATGACTGGTTGGAGGCGGGAGATAAGAGGGCGGAGGCGGAGACCGAGGGCCTCGGAGGGAGGAACCGCTCATTGACTTCCGACATGGGAGGAGGTGAGAGCGAGAGTAAGGGTTGCGTTAATGAAGAACGAGCTTTATTTCTTTAGTCGTTAATTGGAAAGTGGACGAGAAACGAGGCCTGGTGGATCCTACGACGGTATGCAGTTAAATTACGTATTCTGAGCCGACCACATTGTCCGCGGATACGGCTGAAATTAAGCGGGTCAGGCCAATCATGACTCAGTCCAACCCGATTAGATTCAAATTAGATTGGGTTGAATTTTAAAATTGAACCTCATCTAACTTGCAGATTTGATCCAATTTTATTATTTTTTATTCGATCCATAATCCGATGCAACTTATATGTCATCTGAATCTAATTTGAATTGATAGAAAATGAACTCGATTCAATTCGATCCTAATTCGATCCGGCTCATAAACCTTAATTATATAAATTTTATATTCTATCACTTCAATTATCTTTATCAATTTATTAAATAAACTTTCATTTAAACTAATTTTTCTTTCCATCTTAATAATTAAATTTTCTTTCACCTATTTTTACTTAATTATATTTAAGTACTTATATTTTATTATTTATTTTGATAAATTCTTGTTTATAATGCCTTTTAAGTATATCAATAAACATGTTTAAAATTATAATTTATAAACTTAAAATAATCATTTACTTGAGTAGAATTATAATTAGATGCTTGACTCAAATACAAAAATAATATGATTCAACTTCATCCCGAACCAAAATATTTGTGTTCAAATATTTGACACAGGTCATACTTGACCCTAAATCGGCTTGAATGATCGGTTGGGTTCAATATTCTTTTTATAAATCCATTCCAATTCGATCAATAATTGAGTTGGATTCAGATCCAAAATTATGACCCAAATATGAATCGAGATGGATCGAGATCAAGCATGACTTATTCGATCCATTTGTAGCTGGGGCTAGAAATAGGTCAGGCCATACTCTTGTCTGAGCCTAACTCAAAGTTTCATACTAAGTTGAAGCTCAAAAATTATTACAAAATTCAAGCTCGAGCATGGTCTGACATTGATATTAAACCCATCGAATCGATTCAAATTAGCTCATTTGGATCAAAACAATGGCCGCCACTAATTAACTCAGTTTCAACATTCACCACCAGATTGGCCCGCAATTTCTCCATTCCCTTGCCCAACAGTAGTTCCTGTGAGACCTACACTGTAACACATAATTTTGATGACGTTAAAATAAGCAAAAAAAATCCAAACATGGATGATACGTGCTCCTGCATTGCCATCAAACTTTTTATATAATTTTCTACCTTCCAATTTTTCGCTGGAGAAGAAAACAGCTAACGTTATCATCTCATGATCACAAGACAAACTAACAGGACAAAGTTTATATACAACAGACAGAACTCGTAACAGAAGTACAAATGAACAGGAGGAGTACGGGATTTTTCAACAAGAAAAGAAGATTCTTCAACAGATAACAGACACGAATGAATCATCCATATCACTGTCTACTGTCTTATGTTTTATATATTACAGACTAATTTTTCAAAGGTGCTCCCAATACACAGACCGCTAGCCCAACGACCAGCGTCCCAGTAGTATCCTGGTTCGGGCTGAATTATTAGATCAATATTCCATCCGAATCTAAGCCGAAATTAAAACGAATCTCAATTTTAAGCTCAAATCCGACCTGAATATAAAGTAACCAATCCTTCTTTCTAAATCCTACAATCAGCCATGATATAGGTAGTATGTCAATTTTAAAGAAAACTTTGGTAAATTATTAACAGCACCAAGGTTCCAGACTTCAAGTCAGAAGTCAGCAGGCTCAGCTTGGACTAGGCATCAACTCAAGTCTAGTCTAAAATTTATTTATGTTCTATTTTTAGATCCAAACCGGACCGAATGGTCTCCGACCTGATCCAAGACCCGATTTGAAGCTGTCCTGATAGGATTCGACTAACCTGAGCCCATTTGCAGCCCTATGTAGAGATCAGAACGAGAAATGTAATGAAAAATAGATTCCACTGCCACTGACCTCTTTCATGGCTGGGCTAGTGGTCCCACAACAGTGCTCTTACTTGTCTAAGGAGAGTTGTGAGGGATTTTTTGTACGGTTTATTATTGTCCTTATATTGCTGTTCATAGAGCTCCAACATAGTAAGTTAAGAGATCGTTATTAGGACGCATGGATGAAGGATTGTTTTTATATGGTCTGTAATGTTGCTCTTTTGTATGGTTCCCATATGATAGTATTCATTGACAAGTGCATCCAGCTCCATGTAGCGTTTTGCTGTTGAGAAGTTACGGCCAAATGTTTCTACAAAAAGAAACTAAGAAATAAATAGAAAAGAAAATTAAAATTATTAAATGGAATTAAGTGGTAAATAGAGAAAAGTAAATGATATTTAGATTGATGTTCGAATAGCACTGGGCAAGTGCCGTGCATATAACAATATAACAGTGAAAGTTTTTTTTATGTTTGGCCATGATATTTTATGATTAAAGTCTAGCCAATGGAGAGCACGCCAGACACAGAAAGCAAGCATGCTTGTCAGTGGAAATGGCTACATAAGGATTTTCTCAGTTAAATAGAGAGATGGCACAATAAACATCAACATCCTTATATGATCATGATCTTGATGGGAAACCAAGGGTAAGGGTTAGCATGAGTTAGATTGGATTGATTTCAAGCTTGAGCGTAAAATCAATCCAATTGAGATCAGTTTCAATGCTTTCTTGGAATTCTCTTAGAATCGATCAGCTCTAGAGTAGAACTGATTTTTTTTTTTTTAACATATGTATGATATTTAATAGTTATTTTTTTTAATTATTTCAATATATATATATATATATATATGTTGACTATTCTAATACTTGAAAATCTTAAGATGATAGGTACCTTAGGTATGAAATATTTTTGACTGAATATTTCAAGTACTTTCAATGTCACCGTTTATCTTCAAAGAAGCTAGATCTATTTATCAACACTACTTCAGGTAATTATGGTTTTGGCTTTTGAGTTGCCTAATTTTCTCAATTAAGAGATCCATCAGTATAAGTCGTAAGGTAGCTGCGACTCCCTGTGAGCCGAGCCGAGCCCATGAGGAGGCAGAACGAATAAAAGGCATCGTTACATGTGCTAATTTCAGGAAGATCTAAGCAAAGCCAGACAATGCGTCCAAAGGCAAAAGATTCAAGCTTGCCAAATCTTTTTTCCTCTAATAACGGTTTTAGCAGTGGATGGCCGGTCCCAAACGCCCGAAACACCGACGTCAGAACTAATCAAATTCTAATGCCAATGCCCTTTCGAAAAAAAAGACAGAAAGAAAGGAAGGAAAGGTGGAGAAAAAAAAATTAAAATTAAAATGACCATAGGTCTCACTGTTGCACAGTACAAACCATTATATCGGCATTATGACCTACAATAGCACAATATAGCATCCAAATTGTTGCACATAATTAAACTTTTTTTTTTTTGGTTGGGGGGGGTGGGGGGGAGGGGGGCGGGGTGGGGGATGTAATACACTTAAGTACCCTTTCAAAATAATATTTATTTTGATACTTCCTAATCATTTCAAATAGCATTGTTAGGTAAAGGCGAACAGATGCGCAGTAATAAGGCATCTACATACGATAATCATATAATTCATCACTGTCATCACGACAAGTTGTAATGGCTTGGGCATTAGCCATTATTTGCGCACAACTCGGGAATAATAGGAACAACAATCACTGAAGGCCAATAGCACCATGATAGATGCTGGCCGAACAAGGTCTTAGCACACCCATGATGCAAAAGGCCCACAGGATTGTTTGCTGCTATGCGTGCATAATTCATAAATTCATTCAGCCTTCAATGCTCCCCAACAACTGGTTGAAAGCGCCACCAGTTCTTGAGGCAAAGCAGCCGCATTTCTGAAAGCGAGTCAGCTTCTGGACAAACAGATGGGCGCTATTGCCAGCATATCCACTTATTTTGATGTCATCTTATATACCATGCATACTGCTGGTGACACGAGAAGATCAGTTTAAGTGCTTAACACAGTATGATGCAATGGCATGATACTGCTTCCAATTAAACCTCAGAATGAAGTATATCAAATATTACTAGAGTTAGGTGTCTCCCATGAGCAGCAGACCTGTAGGCATCAAACTAATTATGATGAATTAGTTGGAAAAAAAAAAAAACAAAGGGTTCTTGCCATTCTCTTTGATACAACAAACATGATGAGGAGCACAAGTATTTATCTTGCTAACCAAGCTGTGTCAGATTAGAAGAGGTATTAAGATGCATGGCCACAACTCATCTGACCACTTAAACTTGGCTAGCATACAAAATTGACGAGCATCAGAAGCCTTAGTGAGATAACACCCCCTCTCATCACTTGAGCCCTTCGCTGAGGCCTGGTGGCATTCCTAGGCTTTGGGCGAGATTGCTCATTCTCTCTTTCATGGCCTGGAGGGAATTTACATGCAATTGTTTAGACTACTACACCTAAGAAACTAAAACATTTTGTGCGCATTACAAGGCCACAGGTCTTACCTGGACGCTTTTCTGGTGCGCATCCTTGTATGCTTCAGTTACTAACAAAGAGAGCTTCTGTACAGACGACATAAAGGATGAGAACTCTGGGTTCATAAATTACACTGATAGAATAAATATCCAAGAAAATGTTTCACTCAGACTATTCATAACAGTAAAATGACAGAATTTTGAAGGAGAGTAGCGTAGGGTGACAACAAAACCTATACAAAGTAAGCATGAATTTTATTGGTGCGGAAGCAAGACACTCAGAATTTCAGGTCAGAAGCACATCAAGGAAGCTTATTATTAGAACAATAATAAAATATTGCAAAAATAATAAAAACTGCTCGCATGGTTGTTGCACTGTTTGAAGAGTTCAATGATACATAGCTTATCAAAAAAGAAAAAAAGAAAAGGACAACAATGAGCGGTACATTTCTTACTGAACAAGACTAATTCTAATATGGTAGTGTTAAATAATTTTTGTTTTACAAAAAGGTCAAGATGTAATGAAGTGGGGCTGGCGGTAGGAATGGGGGTCGTAGCAAGACTACAAAACCAAGATAGCACCCAGGGTAGAATATCCCAACCATCAAGGATACAGGAATGACCATGAAATGACGAGAACAATTAAAGCATGCTTATCCAGAATGTCCCTAATAAGTTGTACATGTATTATGGATTGTCATAAATTATACTCCACAATACCTTAGTCCTACCTTGAGTCAAAAATAAAAGTTTTCAGTAGTAGTCCAAGACTAAATTAAAATTCACAAACTTGCAAAACTAGCGAATGGGTCAGCACTTGAAAATTGTTTCAGAACTTATACACTAAATAAAGCATAATGACAAGTTGTAAACTACCAAAAATTTACAACCAAAACATTCAATCAAGTTACTGATATCATAGTATTGCTTGAACATAAATAGGATTTCTCTACAACACCATCACAACATGTGGTAAAAATTGAAGCTGGGATCATCTATTTCAATACGTGCAGTATGGCTGATACTATCAAAATTCTCATAGCCATTGGAAGATGGTGCAAATCAGCGCTTACCTCGGGCCCCAACTCCATTGCAGCCTCTGTTATTTCAGTGCGTAGAGGTTGCTGATTTCCAGAAAGTGTCACCTGATAAAATCATCATTTAAAATTAAATGAAGAACCTATAGAGAACCTTTTTCACACTAATATGAGGATGCACTATAGGTATGCAGCTGGACAGCATGAAATGATAGTGGACACTGAACTCAAAATATAAATGACTAAAATTCTCTGTTGCAAAAGTTAGCATGACTACATTCTGCTGTGATGTTTGACGATAAATATGATACAAAATCACTGTCAACAATTTCAGAGGTACCAATGCTAGGTCATCCATTAGTTACATACCTGATTGAATTGCAAGTGTTATAATATAAACCATAACTAACTATAAGTGTGTTTATAGACACAGGAAGTGACAGTTAATTTGACAGATGCATGACAGATTCTCAAAGAGACACCAGATTGGGTCTAGGCTAGCTACAAAGATAAGCACATGCACATTTGCACTAAAGACAAATACATGTACAACAACTATTCTATTAACAGAAAGTGAATTAATGGCAGTTACGTTAAATCCATAATAATAAATAGTATGTGAAATCAGGAACAGGTGTTCCTAAGTGGCATCATCATTTGATAGCGTATACTTAATCATGCATGATGCCAAATCCCATTGTTGTTTTAATATATGCATGGATTATTATGCATATCTGCAGGGAAATGAGAACTTCAAGTGTATATAGGAAGCCCAAAAAGCCATTGAGAATGATCAAAAGAGGCACCATAGTGAAAGAGTAAAGATTATAAGAAATTGAGGATGAAAAAGAATTGGGAACAGAATGTTAAATTTAAGAAAGGTTTCTAAAATAATAGTGTCACTAGAACAATGTTTCACTAAGACACTAAGCATAATAATGTTGACAGCTATTTAAGGGAAAATGGTGATCAAAAAGAGAATTCATTTCCTTATATCCATTTTTATGTCAAAGGAACACCTTCACCAAGGCAATAAGTCACAGCTAGCATGATTCTATACACTCAAAAGACACAGAGGATATACAAGAAAGAATGCAGACTAAAGAATGCTAAAAGATTTTGAGTGGACCGCAGATCTATAAACTAATTTAACAAAAAATAACACAAAGTGTATTGGTGTGAGTGATCGATTTAATGCATGGCATAAACCTCTTATAATCTAGAATGACAAATTTCTCCTTAAACTCTGAAACTGATTTGCACACTTACTTAAAACTGTTAGCACTCTAGGGCTTAGGAGCATGGTAAAGTACCTCTAGGCACTGCACAAGGGTTAACCATGTACACGTAGTGTCCAAACTTGTCATAGAATTTCCTAAAATGAAGTGCTAGTATTTTAAAGTGACACACAATCCATACCTTTTCTTCATTATTTATTTATTTATTTAGAGTTAACATCAAGTGAAACACATTCCTCTTTTCAAACAAGATTACCATTGACCAGCCATATCAGTTAAATGCATTAACACACACACACACACACACACAAATACATACTTTTATATAATTGTAATTAATAATTTATTTTTAGAAAAGTGTCTTCATATCAGGCTTGTCAGGAATTTGCCATGTTGGACACTCAAGACATCTAGACACTAAAATCCCATAGCAGAAAATTTATTGTATATCTTTTGCAGACTAATTACATTTAATGTATGGTCATGGATAATAATAAATAATAAAATTGCTGAGTGGCAAAGTTGCAAACAATTTAAAGGATTACTCTGCGAGGCACATCAAACAATACATTAAGATCAACACATGCTGCAATTTACCCATTGTATTAAGTTAGCATGAGTCAGTTTTCAGTCATCATCAAAACAAACAGTAGGTGTTGACAGACATACCTTGATCAACTCACCTTCACAATAACCATCAAACTCCGCTCTGTGAGACAAACAGAGATCAAAGTGAAGCCATATTTTAAGATTCTCAAGAAAAATAATGGAAACAAACATTAATCATAATCTGATGACTAAGGCATACGCTGCAAGCTCCTTTTGCACACGGACAGCCTCAACTTGGACCACCATTTGGGCCTTCTTAACAGTCTCATACAGATTTTGCATGTTTCCTAATATCCCTGCCTAAGGTACATAAAACGGGTGAATAGAGTGAGATTAACTCAACAAAAGAAAGACTTTAGACATAAAAAATGATAGAATTCATATTATCGACAGATGGGTCCAAATTTAGAGTATAGACACTCAAGTTACGGACAAATTTGATGAGCATCAAGACAACAATAGAGAAAATGGTGTCACCTAAGTTATGATTATCTTCTCTACGTAAGAATCTAAAAGCTGGCAAACTTCTATCTTCAGACCATCTTCCAAAACCATGATCTAGAGTAGCCTCAAAATCATATTAACAAGTGTTTGTCATATGCAAAAACCCTATTGTAGCAACTGAGACATAAATCTAGCATACAAACAGGAAAAGGCCAAAAGAATTAAGGGGAACAGGATTTTTTGGGTTATCTAGTATGTATTAGGGAAAGATTGCTCTTTATGCCCTGATCCAATACCCCATCCCAGAATTGATGCCTCACAAATAGTTAGAAATGTTATTTGACTAGTATCTACACTCAAGGCATAAGTTCTTAATCATAAAAGAAGGGTCATCAAGCCCTGTTTGGTATAATTTCAGATCCAATTATCCAACTACTTAGGGTCAATTTTATGATTCTTTTTAATTCTCACAAAAAGCTGATTTTATTAACACAGCCAGTTCTTGTTCATTGTCATGTCATATTTGGGCTTCCCCACATATTTCCAACCCCTTAAATAGAAATCCAAGACTCTCACTTCACCTAGTGCCCCTATAGTCCTTGGTCACATTTGCTTGTTCCATCTCGGTTCAACTCCTGAGAGCTATCATTAATTAGTGCAACTGCCGATCCACTCTTACATACTCACTTCCCACATGCCATATGATGTTATTTTACAATACATGAGCACAAACAGTGACAAGTATTCCATGTGGTATGAACATTGAATCATTGATGTCTGAGCATATAAAAGAAAAGCTAGCCACTACTCAAGGTCATAGAGATGTCCATCCCTGTCTCAAATAATGGAAGAGAGTAGGATCCATGGGGTTGGGATTATCCCAAGTATTCTCAATTTGCACCACATATTGACCGGATATATGTAATCGCAGAGCACACAGTAACAAATATAATGCAATTGAACTAAGCTAAAGACCAAAACTTATAAGAATTTGAAAGAGCGACTAAATGGATAAGAACTACATTTGTTATGGAACAATTAATAGATAGACAGAATTCTTATGTAACATAAAGATGTATAGATTTGCAGAACAAAAGAAAATTAACATTTTCTCTCATTTTTTCTGAGTTTTTATTCCAAAAAAAACCAGTGATCTTTTCCTCTTGCCAACTTATCCGAGTGTCACTCTTTTCTCGACTAGGGGCAAAGAGAGTTTTTATAGGTGTGCCTGCCAGTAACTATTCATGCACTTTGAGACTATTTTCTCCTTATCGTCCAGTCTCAAATTCTAAAAGTTTTAGACCATTTTCCCACCTAAAAAAAGCAGAAACAAAATAATCAGAGAGCAAAGAAGAAATGTATGAAGAAGCTTCTGCAAACCACTGAACTAAAACAAATAATTGAAGTAACTAACAGAATTAAAATGAATGACAAATTACATCACTCCTTGAATCACAATTTTAAGTTTCAACTGAATTCCCAAAGCATGCCAATTGCAATCAGAACTGATTCAAAACCAACATGGGTTGGGATTTAAGATCAAAACTAGCTTGTGTGCTTAAATATATCATATGTATGGACATATTATTTTTATCATTTCTTCATTATCCGAGTTCTGGATAGCATTTTCTCAAGATCAAACTCAGATTTTGTGAGATTTGAGAAATTTTACAATTATTCTAATATTGGGTAGGGAAGCAATTTCATGGAAATGTAAGATAGTTTTCATTATCCTAGAGCTCAGATCTTGTCAGCATGTAGATTGTCATGTGTTAGAGATCAAATGTAGAGTTGAAATTTCATTCTAAACTTTGTATCTTTTAAATACTTTGGTTGATTGAGCACAAAAATGTGAAACCCAAGAGCCAAAACATTATTCCCCAAATGATGTCTAATCTATTAAATTTTGGCTTAATATTTTTTTCCTTTATTTTAGTCAGAATTTTAAATTTTTTTGATATCTTTGATTATTCTTGGCATTGCTGGATCCATGACTGCTAAAACTAAAACCTGTTTGGTTCGACAGATATCCAAACTCTTATCATAAATACCCATATATGAAGGCATCAAAATCCTTAAAACACTTGACTATAATGTCATAAAATTTAATTGATTTGATAACCATTCAATATAAGGATCTTGTAGAATGTGGATCACTCAAAGGATAATATATGGTGAACAAAGTTCATGCTTGAGTCATGAGTTGGGTGGTGATCCTCCATGTGATATCTTTATATAATAATACGGACACATTACAATCAACAAGGAAGTGTACTCATCTAAACAGCTGAATTAAATATTGATCTCATTCTCCTGTAATGGGGCTTAGCACTTTGGTCCAGGTAACCTTTTGTCTCTTATGTATGACATTGTCTAGACCCTCATATCAAGAGTTCTGACTTGATCATACAATAGTGGCCAGCCTATAAGACATACAACCGATGAAGGATCCACATCCAATGAAATTTGATTAATGTGACGCATCTAATAAAGAATGCAATGAAACATTGTTCAAGCACAGTAATATTTTCATGATTACACAACCAGGCCAATTAAGTTTCTTTCTTGGTGTTGAACTGAGCTCTTGGACAAGCTTGAATGATGTTCCTTGAGATGCCGCCACCAACAAGAAGGTCAGAATTAAGACTGGAGGATGCTTCTACATCTATAATTATGCCTCACTTCTTTTCTCCATGGATGGCACTCTTCTGATGTTACAAATAGTCATTTTATGCACAAACATCTCTTCATCATCAACATGAGGAATGTCATCCACTCTTTTGCTTGAAGTGTCACTTTCTCTCTTTCTTAGGTCATGTGCTTCCTATATCAGATGGTATTGACATCCACCAACATAGTAAAAACATGTATAATTTCGTACCACTAAATCAACAAAAGTCAAAGTTCTTTTTGTGCCCACTTGTGTCACCATGGTGCACTTAGTAGTGGAAGATGTCGTACATTTCTTCAATTTGTCATGTAAAGGGTAGACCTTTTCAACTATATGAAGCCAGCAAGCTATTACAACATCTTAAATCTGAGAACAAAAAGGGGCTTTGTTGCAAATTCTGAGGATATCCTCATATTATGCGGTCTTTGTCCATGCAATTAGTTCAGGAACTTCTGCATATTAAAATCAATCAAATTATTTTCTTTTGCTGTTGCTAAATTGAAGCATTAAGCCTCCAATTTAAGCATTATGCCCCCATTTCAAGCATATTCTAAAATTGACTAACATGGTTATAGCTCCATCTGCCAATCCTTACAACTTTTGTGGACAGTTCTACCACATTTGAGCTTCTCCCGTTAAGATCATTGACAAATATTGGCCCCACTTTTAAGTCGAATACATATTTCCCTAATACACTTCAATATTTAAATGTTGAAACATTCTTATGAAAAAAGAAGGCAAGGCATTGTGGCATGGCAAAGGACTTCTCTGGCGACTTGAATGGATAGAAGGAGTTCATTAGAATATACAGAAGGAAGCATTTAGCTAGATCTATCATAGGGCATGGAGTGAAGTTTCACAACTTTCGATATACCCATTGTTAAATTGATACATCAAGAATTAACCAAACATATTAAATGATGGATTAGTTGCAATCACAAACAAGTTGGTCATTTGGATACTTCATAACACTTGCCACTGCATATTGTCAAATCATGATGTAACACCTTTCCAATGTCAGCTCCTCAAGTCTAAAAATATAAAATAGGTTTATATTGTGTTTAAACTCAGGCTAGTATTCTGAGACATGAGGTTCATTTGGTAATATGGATCAAAATTTGTAAAATTTTGAAGATGCTGTGGTGTCAGGTGATTTGAAATGTATCAAGCCAAGTTGGATTGGACATCCTGACGAGCAACCTTGAATATATTGTGCAGGAATATATAATGTAAATTTAAGAACTAAGCTTGGTTGTTGCTTCATGATTGAATCATCCTTGATCAAACAAATGATGCTGGACCACTATTATGCAAATGTGACACTGACCTAACTGCCTATCTCATCATGGAAATGGAGTTGCCCTCAAATTCCTCCATCATACCAAGACACTCATCTTTTGAATTGCTTCCCCCTCCCCCTCCCCCAACCCCCAAAAAAAAAAGAAAAGAAAAGAAAATTAATCCTCCTTGAGCAAATAGTATCTGTGATGGAGATAAAAAACATGCCATGGTGCATTGAAGGGTGCAATATGGGATTTTTCTTAGATTTAATTCTAGTTATCAATTCTCTGTTTTTTCTGTTTATTTTCAATTATTTTTTGTTTTTAATAGGCCTTTTAAAATCAAATGCTGGGATTAAAAGATCTCAAATTTTAATTGTTAACTTGATGAGATCTGTTTACTCAGCAGTATCATTCACGATAATGTCATGATTCAGTAACAATGGACGGTAATCATGCCTTCTTAGAGGCAGTTTTGGGATTTTAAAATAGAGCCAAATTAGGGTTTTTGTTTTGTTATAAAAAAAAAAGACTCTTAGGGTTTGATGTGACCAGACTTTACACAGATTATCAATGAATGAAGTATTTTGTTTTCTTTGCTCTTATAGCATGGCTCCGCCATGGAGGTGTGAGGCCTTCAAACCCTATGTGTGATTCCTTCAAACCCTATGTGTGATTTCTAAATCCAGGAGCATTTTCAGTGTTATCCTTCCTCCCCTTTTACTGCTTTCCGGAGCTTTGGGTTTTGCTTCTGTTCTTTATTTTTTGTGGCATCGTTGTTGTGTTGTTGCTTCAGTGAACTAATGTGCAGCAGAACAATAATAGACCCTCATAACCTGCAGACCTAACAACACAAAAAAGCTAGTCCCTGGCCATTGTGCCACTGCTAGTAATCTATGGAAGGCAAACAAACACCTGTCAGGGTCTATTTTCTGGTCAGACCAGGGTTGTTTTCATGACAAACCTTGTTCTAGCATTGCAGTGAACCTACTAGCCGTGCATCACAACCTGTGGTTGATCTCTGCAAACCCTAACCCTTCTGCCCCTAATACAATAGTGTCTCAAAGTAGAATCAAATCTGTTGGTACCATCTTTGCTATTTCTCCTTGAAACTATCCTTACATCCTCCAACAGACCTCTCTTTCTAGCCAAGATAACAATCAATTGCTTTGTTGTATTTAATACCATAAACTTACCACTGAGCTAGAATTACCAGCAACCTACAGATTTAAGCTTTGCTTCCCTAAACCCTACAGACCGCTACAGTCTAGGCTGTCCTACATCAATTTGTACTCCACTTAAGCTACTCAAATACTCCAATGCAACTCCTTACTTGCTTAAAAGAAAGAAATGAAATGGTTAGTCCCCTAGAACTACCTTGATATGGGCGAGACAGGCACCAGAGTAAAATGAAGAGCAGAAAAAGGACTGCTAACAGCAGGAAGAAACATGGAGAATCCTCTAAGCAAAAGTCAATAACCCAACTTCAAAACTTGTTGCCTCAAAAACATCCCTTATGTGAAGGCATAGGAAGAAAAATAAAGGTTAAACTCAAATTAAATGGATAATTTCAACCATAGACACCTTAAGTATGATTGTTATTGATGCGTACCACACATAGAAGAAAATTTTCAAAAATTTCCATGAACTCAAAGTTGCTGTAAAGGTAAACCTTTACAAATAGTGAATAAAGAAAAGTAATTTAATCAATCCAATCCATTGACCATCTTTTTTATTGGTATTTTTACCATGTGTTCACCTCCACATTATATTTATGTCATGTGCATGAATCTTCTTCAGTACCAGTTAACACCAATATAAAACCATTCAATAGCCCTTGTATATTATTCTTATCCATAATCTTGAGTTTCTACTGCTTATACATTGAGATAAAGGCACTTTAGTAACACCTACAAATTATCATGCATGAGAAATACAGTGTATAATATATATGATAAAGAAAAGTCCTATAAAGGTGCAAGTCTTCAAATAGTTGTCTTCTATATGATCCTCATCTCCTAAAGCACTGTTTGATGGTAATAATATTCCCATGGCAACTAAATTTTGTGCAATGAGGAAATGAGAATTGTGGCCAACTTTCTTGTGGGAAATGTATGGACTACGTATCACACAAACTAGATAAGTCAAAAGAAGCCATCAACAGTTACTCGCACAAAGGAACAGGTTCGCAATGGCCAAGTAGAAGGGGACTTTATTTCTTTCTGTTGCATGGTGGTCCATCTAGAGGAAAGGAATAGTTAGATTATTGTAAACATAATAGACCAGAGTGCACTTTTGATAGAGACCAAGGATTTTTTTTTTTTATTTTAATTGGTTTCCTCAGAGTGATTTGGTGATCTTTACATCCTTCAGTGGATTTTCTTTTACTTTTCCGATATTCCATGTCCTGGGCAAAGGACCGCTCTCAGAACCATCAACTTACTTATCTCCATATAAGGGAAGAACATATGAGTGCTAAATAAAATTATTTTTAAGCTACAAATGTTTAAAAGAGTCTATATGAAATGGATCAATATGGGAATAGAAGTTTCAATGTCTATGCTTCAATCACTCCTATTAGTGAGGCTAGCACACTATAATCAAAAAGCATTATGAAATTCAATTGAATATGAATGGGGCAACAAATTGTTGCATTGCTCACCTTTGATGGAGCATCATCACTATTCTCACTCTTCTCCTTCTTTCCTCCAAATAAACCATATACACGAAAAGACTTCAATATTTGTGATCTTTTATTAAGGGGCCATGATAAAATTGGAGCACCATTTCCTTTGAGTTTATGACCTAAAACAGAGCATGCACAAAATAGGTCATAGCTGAAGTATAGAATGTTCAAACGTTAGAACATAAAAGCAGGTTTTTTTTCCTCTGTGTCACTGACAAAAGTACAAACAATATCACCAGTAGTTATTAACTTTCAGACTCATGAGGTGCCATGAAGACCAATGTAGCAAACCGTGCATATCATTAAAGAATTCGATGTTGCATGATCTATACTTATTTAGCAGTTAATCCAGATATACATATATATGTATATGTATGTATGTGTGTATGTACGTATGTATGTGTATGTATATATATATATATATATATATTACATATATATATATACATATATATGTATATGTATGTATGTGTGTATGTACGTATGTATGTGTATGTATATATATATATATATATATATATTACATAAACATGTAAGCATAGGCAGAGATATATACGGCTTTACAATATATGCATGCATTTGTACTTTCTGAAAAGATGCAAGGATAACAAGAAACATCCACATGCTTGCACATGGTTATTGCATTGCAATTGCTATCTTACATTAGACCATCTAAAGAGTGCAGAACACCTACTAGCTACCAAAGGACTGCTTTATTAAATCATATGAAGCTTTCCAGCTATAATTGTTAAATGATTCACCTTAGTCAACTTAATCCATATTTTCTTCTAAAGAATAACCAGTATTCAAATTTCAAATTCTAAATTGCTTCATTCTCAATTTAAGGACAGATGCATGGCCCAAAGGTCAAGGTGGAAAGGCCATTAACAATATAACTTTAACAGAATTATTAGCTATTGCAATACCACATAAGGTCTAGCATTAACACTAAACTGTAAATGCAAGATACATCAAATTCTTTGAGCTAATCAAATATTAATTCATGGAGATCACACGAGCTCAGTTGTATTCCATACTTTCTAAAACAATAACGTCTCAAAAAGAAGAATTGCAAACAAAACGAAGACTCTAACAGAAAAAACCGATCGCCTACTATGCAAGGGTCAAATCTTTTTATCATATCAGGAATCCAGAACAAGCCTAACTAAGAGAAAACAACAACATCTCGTTCAATGGAGCATCTATGAAACTTATTTTTCCCTCAAAGCATCTAGAATTTTATGCTAAAGAAGCTTTATCGTCTTCAATAATTTGCAAATAAATAAATAAATAAAGATAGAATTTGGAAAACAAAGTGATCAAAGAATCCAGCGTCAAATACAAATCAAGAAACCGATTAACGAAATCGAACGCCTAGGAGGAAAACCCTAAAAGGAGGTCAAGGGAGCGAGAGGAGAGTACTCACAGAGGGGATTGGAGGGGAAGGAGAAGGCCATCCGGTCCGATGGTCTGAGAACGTTGCCGGTTAGAGCGGTTGCAGACGCCATTGGGGAGGGACCAAAAGCTTAGAGGGAAGAAAATGAGACGGTGGAGAGGGGAGGGGAAGCGTGAAGGAAGAGATAAAAGGAGGCTCGATGGAGCTCTGGATTTCCAGCGCGGCCTCTCGTCCGGCTTAGTGTCTTCTGAATTGACGAGAATACCCTCTATATTCTAGTAATATTGCGCAAAAGTTTAGGAACCGGAATTACATGAGGTTTTTTTTTTTTTTCCTTTGACGAAAATATGGCATTTTTTTTGCATTTACGGTAAAACTATATTTTTGATTCTTAAACTTTCACTCAAAATTTATTTTAATTTTTTAATTTTTTATTATTACCATTTAATCCCTTATATTTTAAGAATATTACATTCTTTATGTCTTATTAAAATTAATAAAATAGTTTATGTATGGTAGTCCATAGATTCACATCAAGATGATACATTAGATGTTTTAATAATTTTAACTCACACCATATAATAGGATGTTAGAAATATAATATTATTAAAATATAAGGGGTTAAACAGTAACAACAAAAAGTTTAAAGGAGAAAAATATTTTTTTTATCCTTATTCTTTTCTTTTCTTTGCCTTTTCTTTCATTTTTTTTTTTCTCTTGATTTTATTTTTAAAATGTAATTACAAAGTAGATGTGAGTTCTCAAAATTTTGGACATAAGATAATAATATTTAATTAAATTTTAATTGGATATTATTTTTTTAAAGAATATTGTGAGCAAAATATCATGGATTGTTAAATGAATAAAAATAAATTGTTTTCAGGATTGGAGATTAAGTGAGATGAAAAGAGAGAACTCATAGCTGTTGAACAAAAAGGTTGATGAGGAATACCAAAGTATGTGCAAATTTAAAAGTAAGAACATCATTTAATGATGAAATTTTATCTAGGCTATTATGACAATTGAAAATCTGAGAAATATTTTCATGTTGGAATAAGATATAATGGTTGTTATAAATTTTTATGATAATCTTAGAGACCTCTTCTCGTATTGTAACATCAATAAGAGGAATATGAATAAAAATTATTATATGATTGCTATTCCATTAGAATGATCATTGCATAATGAAAAAAAATCGTTGCCATGACATTTTGATTTTCAGCAAACTAAAATATTGCCCTTAAAATTTAAGCTCCATGCTATCTTGTATAATTTTTTTTAATTTAATGAGTGGTAATTTAAGCAAATGATTCCATTTCTTTCACCATAGCTTGTTATTATTCCATGATGACCCCAAAAAATGGGCATTACTCATACTATAAGAAGGGTGATCATTATTTTGGGTATAAAAGTAAACAATAGTGGAGATATCGATGCTAGTAAGAAGTTAATCTTTAGTTAACTTAATGTATTTTTTAACAAAGGATTAGGTTATCCGTGAAAATCAAATAAAGAGCATCATCCATCATTAGTAATGTAGATTACATGCATGTAAAGAAGTTTGATTGCATATAATTTTAAATCCTAGCTAAGTTACAAATAAGTAAAACCTTTGAATTAAATAAATGAATCGTTTGTTCTCTTCTATTATCTTTCTTTTTTTTATCCTTTTTTCTTATTTTTGTACTCTTTTTAATATCTTAAAAGTCCCAAATTTTGAGCTTTGGTCCATTTATTTGTAAATTAAAAAGAAACACTAACTCAAATCTCAAAACCAAATGTACATTCCATCAAGTTCTGTACAATACTTTGTACCATGCCACACCAACCATTAAGCAACTTAATATCTTATCCACTCAATGCTCATAGATATCTTTTATGTAAGCATAGGGAAGTATATGGTAGTTAATCATTTCCTGCAAGTTTGGGTTGATGTTGTACTAATCAAATGCATCCAACCCATTCATCAAATTCTTTCTAATAAGGATATTTAAATATAACCTATCTATTAAGTGGATGGGTTAGATCATAAAAAACGAAACCATAATACATAGCTCTAACCCACATTTGCCTCAAGATTATTTTATTGGTCCTACGAATTCTTGCCCAGCTATCTTAAAGTTTAACTATCAGCAAATTGTGTAACAATAGCCTATAAATTATACATTAGAACTTTATGCCTATTTAGTTTGGTATAATAATCAAATTTCACTGGAATAAAAATCAGAAATCACTAATATCTAAAAAATCAAACTCACCATTAGAAAAAAGAAAAAACAATAATTTTGCTGAAAATATTAAATAGATCCTATCATAACTCATTAGAATCTAATAATAAATAATTAAAAATATTAGTATAAGATTTGACCTATCTTTGCAAATAGTGTGGTTGAAGAACTTGGAGATGCATCAAATGAGAAGAGAAGGAAGAGTGTCAAATAAGAAGAAGGTAGAAAAAGGATCCATTATATTATAGTTGGCTGCAATTGATTTATAATATCAGTGAAGGTTTATATTTCAAATCTCTCTTAATAAATGATTCAGATTCTATGTAAATTCAAAAGTGGATCTAATTCCATCTAAGCAAATTCTTAAAATTAAAATCAATGTTTTCAATTCTAATTCTAGAGAGCCATTCTCATGAGCCAAACGGATCCTTAATTTATCAGATAAAAAATCCACACTAAAGCGAAGGATCCCAAAATGTTCTCAAGCTAGTAATTTCAGCAGTATATAATACAGACATGCATGCATACGTGGCAAACTCTTTGTGCTTTTAGGTGTGTTGCCAAGTTGGCATGAGATGCTTGGACTGAATAGGGGTATGCATGTAGAAAATGATAGTAAAGAGGGAGAGAGAGAGAGAGAGAGAGAGAGAGAGAGAGAGAGAGAATGGCCAAAGCTTAGAGCAGGAGATGAAGCAGGAGAAAGAGAGAGCCCTGGCTTTGTTTAAAATAAAAGAGACAAGAGGAAGGAGGAGAAATGGAGCAAAAGTGGTGAAGGGAGAGCAATCTGGTTTGATCTTGTGCAACTAGAGAATTTGCAGATTTTGTTCAAATAATACAATTATTGACGGATACGCTTTGGCAGCAAATCCAATCTGACAAATGTTTGGAAAGGATTGAGAAAGTGAGGAATGGCTTTGGATCAAGGCATCAGAGGATGCTTGACTTGACCTTGATTATTATATCTTATATATTATTATTATTATATAATATTATAATATATTATATATTTTATATAATATATATATATATATTATTAATAACATATTATGAAAATAAGTTTTTAAGGATCTTATTGATATTGTACGTACGGTGATCTTTTATTTTTATGGTACATCAAATTAGTGATATGTAATCATCGGAGATCTTCAATTTTTTGAAATATCTCGTACTAAATGAGATGATATTAGATCATGAATGGTCTTATTACACTGATGGTTCTATTACCAAGAAAAATTATCATGATGATTAACCAAACAACCTCTAAAGGTAAGAGACTAGTTAAAACTACAATGGCAGGCCAATTTTTGGCTGACAGGGATCCACAAAATAAATACTTCTTCTATTCATTATCCAATGGAAGATTGGATGGTGAAGCCAAAATGATCGGTTTGATAAATTGTGGTGGTGTTTCTTGGGCCATCACATCTCTACTTTTGGTTTGTCTGACTTTTGAACATTTACTTCTCCAGTGATGTTCTTGATTGAGATACTGATATGCCCTTGGTCTTAGAAACTAGAACAAAATTTTAATGATGATGAAGCTGGTGAGTTTATTACTTGCTCTCATGGGAGAGAGATGCTTCTCAGTGTGCTTCATAGGGCATTTGGAATTATTAAGGGTTGTGCTGGTACAGCTATTCCTCATCTTCAAGCTGCAATCCTTAATGGCTAATTGGCTTCACTGGTGTGTGGAAGAATTGGTTTGAACCATGCAAACATATTTCTGATCTCTGAGGACAAAAGGTTGTTCCATTAGGGTTTTAAATGATGATACTTTCGAATTGGATACAAGTGAATAAAGAGATTACCAAGGCATACATTTAATGATGCAATGCATTTGAATATCCATAGAGATCATCTCACTTGGTGATGCTCGGTGAATTTGGTTTGGTCTGTTTTGGGTTTCCTCTCAAGGTGATTGACAAAATAAATCCAATAAAAGATACTTTGAGGGTAGGCTTAAGATCTGCATGAATAGCATACATATCAATTATTTCAAAACTAATTGGAAAAATAATTGATTGATCATCACATTACCAAGAGTCTTTAATTCAGTCCATAGTAAAGTTTATTGTACCAAAAATTGATATTGTTTTGATACTAAACCGATATAATTTGATACGGATCGTATCATATCAAACCAATGGTATATCAGTCAGATGGATCAGAAGATTTTAGCCCATGAATCATCCTAGATCAGATTAAATTGAACGATTTAGTGCGATTCAATTTGGTTTAATACATTGATTCTAGGTCAGTTCGATCGGTTCGCCTTTCATACCAAACTAAAAGGATGAACCAGTTTAGTTTTGAACCGGTTTGATTCGGTTCGAGACAATTCGGTATACAATAGCTTATATATTTGACCTCCACCTAAAATATAAACATCGTGTTTTCTATAAATATTAAAAACTTGGTTGACGGAAAGATCATTTCAACTTGAATACTAGAAGTTGTTATGCTGATTCTCTTCACAGACGCTCCCATGAGTCAAAAACTTGGTTGCATATTGTTAAGGAAGCAGTGCATGTCTGCTTCGGATGAGAACGAGAGAGGAAGAGCCCTTCCTCACGTAAAGCCTCCGCATCCCCCCATCAGATACGACAATCATAAGGTAAGCATGAATCGTGAAGGAGACTCTAATAATCTATTTTCCCTAATAATACTGGGTATGAGAAAGTCTATAATGCCTCAAATCCATATGCTGATCTAATTAAATTCTACTAGATCGAAATTAAGTGTTCCAAAAATTTGAGTAAAAGTTAATGGGTAATAAGTAAACTTGAGTTATAAGCACATAATATTTTTTTTTTTTTCATTTAATATAGGACTAAATTTGAGTATCAAAATCTTCCTTCTTATAATACGATGCCCTCATCGCATGCCACAATCCAGCTATAATCTACTTTTGAGCCGGATCAAGAGCGACTTCACGCTATGGCGAAACTCTACCATAATTTCATGAGTAATCTTTTTCTCATGCCCATCAACTTCTATACATTTGGATGGCTTTGATACCACTTGTAATGCTCCAATCTCATTTGCTGATCTTATTAACTTCTAGCGAAGCGAAACAAAGGCCATCTGCCGACACATGACCACTAACTTTTTCTAGTGTTACAAAATCTTAAATCAAGATTTTCAGCCCATGAAATTTGATCGAAATTTGTCGTATAGATATTTATCAGGATTTGTGTATTCTACTTTCTTGAGTTTGTACCCTTCCCAATATCCACAGCTAGATAGGAAGGTCATTAATTTTAGCTATCTTTAATTTTTTTGGTATCCTACCGTACTGGCAATTAACTACATTTTAAGTGGATTATATCCCTGCATCAGTATTCTTGGGGCAGACTCTGTGCTACATGTAAGAGTGGGCATGGGCCGAAATGCCCGCAGGCCCAACGAAGTAAACTTCAAGATCTGGGCTAAGATTTTAGCCTAATCAAATTTTGAGCACACCTTATAAATGTGTGTGTGTTTACATAATGATAATATATATAGTATTTGGTTTGGATCAAGGTTAAAAAGGTCCGAATGCTAGAGAAACAAGTTTACTTCAGTACCAATTTTTCTAGAATTATCTTTTCTATTATAATAATTAAAACGGAAATCAAAGTATAATTAAAAAAAATGCAAGCCGGACCTTGAGACAACATTTGACCCTAATTCAGATCAGATTTGGTCCAATGGACTACCTTTGTTACCCTTGATCGGGTCCAGCTCATGCCTATACCTCATTACACTTTTACTTTTACTTTTACTCTTAGCATATATTTTCGGTAGAGTTTAAAAAACTTACAGCAGTCAGCGCCTCTTGACGGTGGCTAAGGTTTGAACATGGCTTAGAAACCAAGGCTGGGCATTTTGGCCTCGGATTTTGTATTCATATCACACTGATGGAATATCGATACATTTTAACACCAGATCGCAATTCAATGTCGATATAATAAACTACCTCCGATGTGAGAGATGGTATGCATTGATATGGCATGCCATGGCTGAAGCTCCGATGATAAGATCGACATTTGCTCGGGCCAACGCCATGGGCCAAGAAAAGAATAATAAAAAGCACCGCATGATGTTTCCCACGTGTTTTACACCTGCCAACCACCATTATTATTGTGGACACGTGTGATGGAGCTTCCCTGTCTTCCAAGGTGCAAGATGTGACATGGCATCCGCTTGCTCCTCGCATGCTGGATGTGTAAACACCATGCAGCAGCAACAACAACAACATGGATGGCTCGTAGCGCTTGCGGCTTTGTTACCATGGGTTGAATGGCTCATCGTTCCTTTGCTCTATGGCATGAGACCATCTGTATAAATACATGGAGTGGTATTGTTATGTTACTAACCAACGGAAAGAAATAAAATGGTCTAGGACAAGTGTCATGGTACGCAAGCGACAACCAAATGTTGACCCATACTTACTTCTCTCTCAATAATTTCACTCCTAAGCATTGAAAAGTTCGATCAATCCGTATTACTGAACTTTCTATAAGCTTGGTGTTTACAATTATTCTTTTTATTTATTTATTTATTTTTTAAGTATAAGGAAAGTTAGGCTTTCAAAATAATAGCACAAATATTACAGTCCTACTAGGGTCCTAGTGGTGAAAAATCATTAATCCAACTTAATAACCTTCGTAGAAACATAAAAAAAAAAAAAGAAAATAAAAAGGGACTCAACCAACAAATGGTACATAAGTAAAATTAAATCTAATAATAAATATTACAATTGATTTGTGGTTAGCATAAAAATAGCTCATCACCAATGTATAACTAAAATAGAACTAATTGCTTGCCAAATTCCCACCTACCCTCAATCTGATATTCGTGCCAAATTTAAAATTTAAATCTAATCATAGATATTAAGATTGGCTCATAATCAATCTCAATTAAAAAATAAAGATAACCGGTAACTCTGATACCTTAGCCTTACATAAATATCCACGCCCACTATGAAAGTAAATACATGGTAGCATGGGTCCTTGCACACTTTTAATCTATAATGGCCAATCAGCGTAGAACAACGGGATACTTTGACAAATAACCCACAGCTCAACTATAGGTGGTTATTGTTCATGTTTAACATGATCAGTGTCATATCCAAAATATACTCAAGGAAATCTATACTAAGAAATTAGGCCCTGCTGATAAAAGCTCTTCTAACCTATTCAACACAGTTTTAACTTAAAAACTTTGCAGACCTCCCATAGCGACATCTGTGACGGGCCTTTTCATGCGGTCTCCCCCAGTCTCACCTACCAGGGTTTGTTTGATAAAGCTTCTTGAGGCATCTGATTTTTTTTTTTTTTTCCCTCAGATGCGTCCGAACTTCCAGCAGTTGCTTATAGGTATATGGAGACATCCAATAGTAAATTGATCCACCAAATCTTCCTCGTTAAATGTATAATAAATGAGGATGAAAGTATGCTGACCAATTACCGAATAGTAAATGCCAACCCAATTACCGAATTTTGTTTTCCCTTTCCCCCGTAGGTTAGCTTAAAAAACATTATACGAGGAGACCGATTTGATTTAGAGGAGAGGGGTAGGCAAGAACATCTGGTACAACGTCTGAAGCAGCTTTTGATCCATCCATTTCAACTCCCTTTGGCTCCTCATACAACAACAGTTCCATGAGAGGACAAACCAAGAAGTGAAGCCAAGCCAAGTCAGTAGACCTGGCCCTATTTACTGCAGCTCCTACAGTTCTACAGGAGACCCATGGCAGCCAACCCCTCACTTTAAACATGCGGTCCCCAGGGGACTGAGGTCCAGCCTCCCACCAGAGCCTTTCTAAAGGCCTAAGATGGATCTCTCTCTCTCTCTCTCTCTCTCTCTCTCTCTATCTCTCTCTCTCTCACCAACCACCTCTGTACTGTTTCCAAAATACCCCTGTTGATGCGAGTAGCAGGAAAGGGACAAGCTGTCTTCAATGGTCACCATGGATTTCAAAATGGTCCCTTCCAAAATGGCCCTGCCATTTAAGGGGGGGGTGGGTGGGATGCTTGTGACCACAAATTATGGTCATGTCCATGTATTCTTTTTGACCATTTCAAAGCTTCCTTAATTTCTTGTTAACATCAATGGAGCCATACAAGTTGATGATGCTGTAAAACATACACACACAAAAGTAATGGAAGTTGGAAGGAAGGTAAGCAGCACATTACCATGTGAAGCAAGAGGGTCATCCATGGAACTTGATGGCCAAGAAAAAGGAAAGAATTCATCCAGAAAAGGACTTCCCCGAGGAGGGAAAGTAGGGGTATTATGGGAAAGTCCGCTCCATTTTATTAATAAAAGATGGAAAGTCCCCCTCTCACCATCTCCACCAATATAATGTCTCGGTCTCGCAAGGGGGGCAGTACCAGGCAACAACAGCAACATCACAGCACAGCAGCCATTCATCTCCAAGGCCCAAGGGAGAAGAAGAAGAGAGAAGATTATTGAGAGAATCTCCGCCCTCCAAGGAGTCCATCTCCTGTGTTCCTTACTTTCTAATGGCCCAGCTGGACCAGGAGTCTAGTGCGAGAAGGAAAACGAGGCCAAAACCAAAAGGAGAAGGAAAGACGGGATCAAGCCCTTCTCCCCACCGAAACAAAACTACTGCCCCCCTCCACTCCCCAAAATGCCCCTCTGCGGCCCTGGAAACTCTCCACCTCCCTCTCATCAAGGAAGAAAACTCCTGTTCCCGTTTTATATGGGGCCTTTGCTGCCCTTTTGGTCACGGTCAGACACAGAAAACAGGGCAAGAAACCCCTCCCTCTCTCTCTCTCTCTCTCTCTCTCTACTTCTTCTCTCGTCTCTTTTCTTTATTTCGTTCCAAGTTAGCGTCTTTTTGCCTTCTGCCTTGCTTCTGTGGTCATCTTTTTCTTTGCCCCCTCTCCTCCTCGGCTGCCTTGTTTGCTCTCTTGAGGGTGGGTGATGGTGATGAAGAAAGGGAGGAGGGTGGCCGTGGAGAGTTCTCCGTGCTCTTCTTTTTTCATCGGGGAGGAGGCTAGGGCGCGATTCAGGCACCAGAGCCTCTTGCAGGACTATGAGGAGTTGATAAAGGTGAGGCCTTTGGGCTTTTCATCGTGTCCGCGTTCTGATTTGCTGGATAATCGATCTGATTGAATTGATTGAAGGTTTTCTTTTGGTGCTGGAATCAAGCGTTTGGGGAATCCTGGGTTGTAAGGTTTTTCTGATAGTATTTGATTTCAGGGACTTTTAGGGTTTCTTTTTTAAGCCTGCGGCATGATTGTTAGGTTTTTTAGGTCATATATTTATGTGATTTTCATTATTTTAGGGATATAGGCATTCTGCTTTTGAGATTGTTTAAAGTGTTTTGAGGCATGGATTATGGATTATTTTGACTATAGGCACAAAAGGTTTCATTTTTGTACCAAGGAACGAACAATTAGGGTTAATTTGTGATGGTTTTTTTCTTATTCTCTTGGATTTCAGTGATCTAGAGTTCAGGGATATAGAGTTTATCTTCTCTGTTGTCCTCTGAGCACCTATTCCTTTATTGATTTTCATAAGCATAGGGATTTCCTTGATGGATCTAGGGCTTATCGATGCTTCCTTTTGTGCTAGGGTTTCTCTTAGTTTTTTTTTTCATTTTCTTTTGAGATCTTTCCTGAGTTGGATTTGTGGTTAGGTTCTGCTGTTATATGAAGGCCCTTTATGTTTCCCATTCTAAAAGTTTTCCTCTATTTTTCATTTTAAAAAGAATCATACACTACTTTAGTAATTTTGGCTTCTCAATTGAAAGGTTTTACAGTTTAATTGTAGTATTACGAGATCTCTTTTTCGCCATTGCTAATATATGATTTGTTCTCTTCTTGCTTCACTAATTTTTTTTAAAGTTCTAAACTTCGTCTTTTCACAGGAAACTGAAGCAAAGAGGAAGCAATTGCAAAGAGCTAATCAAAAGAAGCTTAAGCTCCTTGCTGAAGTCAAGTACTGCCACTTTCTTATATTCCTTTTCGTAATCTTTGTTTTCCTTGTTTCCTATTGAAAATTTTTGGGAGATTTTAAAAGATTAAAGTTCACAAGTTTCCTACAATTAATGGTTTCGGATGTCTTAATTCTATTGCTGCAATCAATTGTCTTGGAAGATCCAAATTCACATCAAGTGACTGATTTTGGTTGTCTGGGATGGTGCAGATTCTTGCGGAAAAGATACAGGTGCTTAATGAAGAATCCATTGCAACAAACCATGTATAGACTGAAGAGGCGATCAAGCAAAATCCCATCCCCAGTCCTTTGCCAGGGTCAAGTTCCAAGTCCAGTGACTCAAAATGAAGTTCATCAAAAAGATAGAAGTTACAATGTAAGAGAAGCTGCAATGCCAAGCACTTCTGCTTTACTAGACTTGAACCAGGTTTCCCTACCGGTAACTCCTTGAATCGATATGCATATGTATTATACTTTATACATTATGTTGTCAAAGTTTTTTCATAGCTTGCTTTTGTTTAGCTACAGAATGGTGAGGAAATGGAGGAGTTTCAGGTGGAATGGGAGCCCCTGAAGGTTGATAAATTGAACAAGTATCCAACAGAGGGTGACCCTGTTGCAAATGATCTGAAGCTATCGATCTGTCGAGATGTTGGGAATGGAGCGAACCGTGCTGGAAAGAGGAAAATTACATGGCAAGACCAGGTAGCTTTGAAGGTGTAGAACCCTCTGCTCTGTGCTGGATGAAAAACTCAAGCCAACTATGCCTCCCCAGCATTCACCTATGAATTTTACTTTTCCTATGAATCTTTGTATTTTAAAGATACTCGGTCATTAGGTATAGATATCTTACAGATGAATCTTTTTAAAGATGTAGAGACAATTCTGTGCTATGAAGAATCAATTCTTTTTTTGTGCTGCTGAAAGATGAAATTCTGTTCTCAAGAATTCATTGAAGCAGGATGCTAAAAGGTAATGTTGATGAGTTTGGTACATTGGTGAACCACAGATCTTCTACCTCGTTTAACATGATAAAACCATTCATAATCGGTGAAGTGAAAGTTCATGTCAGGAAGTCTAGAACTACTTGCTCAACTATTGATTTGTGAACTAGCTAAAAGCATTTACATGTCCTCTGAATACTGAACAATTGTTGATGCATCATTGGACCTCCAAGTCTCCAACTGGATGTCATTGTAGTTTTTAGTGTTCTTCTTTGTCATCAGATCATCTGCTGGATGCTTGGGTGGTGTTTGCTACCTTTATATGAATATTTGGATTCCAGATGTTTCTCTTAGATCTTAATATAATGAATTGTCTGTTAGTGATTAAAATGTGTGGCATAACTATGAAGGATTGTATGTTTTAAACCGGAATTTTGAGCATCTTCATTCCTAAGGAGTCCCATTATTCAGGAAGTTAGCTGGGGATGCTTCCTTCCTTGCTCGGAGATGAAGATGTTGAGCATGATTATGAGCAGGCAGTCAGTAATCATGCAGTCAGGAAGGAGGGTTTTTATATCAATTGCATAGTTCTCTTTGAATGCCCTAGTCATTTTTGAGGTTTTTTCTGTGTTCCTCTCATCCCGTCCTTGAACTTTAATCATCATTTCATGCTATAGATGCAGATGTCCATAGAATTTTGGTAGCAAGCATCTGTAGTGTATTGCAGTGCCAAGCAGATATTGTTAATGGAGAATTCTAGTAAAGTTTTATTTGAAAGGTATCTACTTATTGGCTGGTGGGCACCTCTCTCTGCTTGAGAGATGTGGCATCAAAAGAAGGAAACCGCTAATGGGCAGCCCAATCTATTCTAAGTTTTAATTGATGCTGGACAGTGGCATCCAAGATGCGCACTAAAAGAGTTTATGGCTGTTGCACCAATGGAAGATTTGATCGATACAAGATGGAAATTATTCATATAAAAATTTTATCAACAGCTGATTTC
Source organism: Metroxylon sagu (assembly GCA_017589505.3). Taxonomy (NCBI): domain Eukaryota; kingdom Viridiplantae; phylum Streptophyta; class Magnoliopsida; order Arecales; family Arecaceae; genus Metroxylon; species Metroxylon sagu. Next base: position 437,834 of record JACVBY030000565.1, read on the forward strand.
TCTTTCCTAGTCAGGCTGCAAAACGATCCAATTGACCAGTTTCTGATTTGGAAGTTAAAAATTGGCACTAATCCATTCAGAACCGAGGTCAGCTGGCCTGAAAAATCCGATCAATTTCCTTGATATTTTTTTTTTTAAAAAAAAACATAATTTAATCCTTGAATTTAAATCAACTTTATCTTATTAACAACTTTTTAGCTTGCCAACCATATGTTTCTGTCGAAAATGGTAGCTCGCATATGAGGGCAAATGGTAGCTCGCATGTGATGATGAATGAATTAATTTTTTTTTGCAGAATTATTCGTTCTTATTGCCTATATGTTTACTTCTTTTTTTGATTTATGCTAAAAAATTTGTATCATGCTAAAACTCGGCGTGAGCTGGCCCTTGGGGACAAACTTGGGGGAACGAAGCACAAGAAAGAAGAAATTAGGAAATCCTGAAAAAATGATAGCCCGAAATCAAAATCTTATATCAAGTTGCTCAGCTCCCTCATTTTCTCTTCCTGGTTTGTTCATTTCCTTTGTTTCTCTGCTTTATAGTAACTCTCCAGTTGTTTTTCTCGTCAACATTCACAACCATTTTCCTCACGAAGCGTTGACGGCAAGCCATCTTTCCATACAAACAGGTTAATCAATAATATTTAACTAAATTTCTATGTAATGTGAATAAATGATACCTGATATCAAGCGTATTTGTTTAACCATTGCTGTCCCACCATATTTTCTCAACAAAATTACTTAAAACCTTAAAAAGGCTTACATATACCTTCTAAATTTAACAAGAAGAAAAAAAAAAAAAAAAAAGTGAGGACATTATAGAAGTAGCGTTTTTTTTTAACCATTGCAGTCCCACCAAGGTCAAGGTCAACGAAATTAATTAAAACCTTGATAGGATAAAAATTATGTTATCTGTTAATCTGTCGTGGAGACAATAAACATGAAAAAAAAAAAAAAGTACTTAAAAAAACCACAAGGCTTGTATGTCATGGGGTAGAATTAGGTGGCAAGCCTTTTAACTTGCGTTTCCGCGTTATTCCAAAATTTACCCTGATCTAAACATCAAAATCCCCAACCCCAAATCCATTGCATCGAACAAGCGAAATTGTCAACCATTGGATTAAAGAAACAGAGACTCGGAAAACAAATGAAGAGCAATGGCAATCCCCATTGCATTTTAAACATGCATGAAGTTTGAAATAACATAAACCCTTCCCACCTCCTAAAATGAGGAAAGGTAAGAAGAGTCTAAATCATATACAAATCCATCCACACTTGGTGCGAGGATTCCAATAGAGAAACTATGTACACATTGCCCTCATGAAGGAAGCCTTCAACAAGAGACCAGCTGAGGGGAGGGAATTGGTCAGATGTAGGGGTTGATGTGGGACGAGTAGTCCCTGATGCCAGCCCCCTCCCACCCCATCCATTCCTCCCACAAGTCCCAGCTTGGGTCACACATTCCCCTCATGGCCTCGTCCTCCTCCGCGAACCCATCGTCGCCCCACTCCTGTGACCCGCATTGCTCGCGTTCCTCTTCGGCGGCTTGCCTCAAACTACTAATTACAATCTGGAGAGATCGATAGAAAGAGAGGAATTCAGTCAAATATCGTCATAATACTCAATTAGCTCAAGCACTACCTCAATAGATATCGCTAATTAACAAAAAAAAAAAAAAGAGTTCAACTTCAAGATTGTTTTTGAAAACTGGCCTCCAGATCTCGCCATCCAAAACTCCTATAAATTATGGCAAGCAAGGTAGCAAAAAGACTAACAAAACTAAAATTTTAGATAGATATGGACATAGATAGATAACTTTTCTACTCATCTCTGAATAATTTTATTAATCCTGAAAAAAATATTAATGTTAGACGGTTGCATCACAAAACCTAATTATCTGATTTACATCAATATTTTTGTCCACACTCTCAATATTCCCACATGAATCTGATTCCATTCCGATTAATATCTTTATACAACCTTCCGATCTTAATCGATCCCACATTAGATAAAGTTTTTTAAAGGAAAAAAAAAAAAGGAAAAAGGTGGAAAATACTCACATCGTAGGCTTCGTTGATCCGGTGGAACTGGACACCGCAATTGCTCCCTTTGCACACGTCCGGGTGGTACTAAAAACAAAAATCCATTTAATTTATTTAGTAGCAATCTCCCCCTCCAAAAAAAAAAAAAAAAAAAAAAAAAAATCTTTTTTTTTTAACCATAGATTACCCTTGAATTAAACTAATAATCTCCTACCCATCGCCATTAGAATCAACTCCATGAGATCATATTTTTTAAGAACCCGTAAAAATAACTAACCAAATCCCGACACCCAAAAAAAAAAAAACCCAAAATGAAAAGAAAAATCGACTAGATTAGAGAAAACATTCGATTTACCTTAGTAATCCACCAAAATAAGGAGAGGAAAGGAAGAGGAAAGGAAGAAAAGATCAATATCAGTTGCGAACCTGTAGAGCGAGCTGGCGGAAGGCCTTCTTGACCTCCTTCTCGGAGGCGCCGGGCTCAATCCTCAGCGTCCGGTACTGCTCCCTTAGGCCCCCAGCGGTGGCGGCGGCGGAACACCACACCCCCCTCTCGGCCCCCTTCCTCCTCCCTACCCAGCTCGCCGGCGACGAAGCACCGATCGATCCCATCGCCCCCACCCAACTCGCCATCTATCCAAAAAAACAGAAGCAACTCGACACGCAACGCAACGCAAGTGGATTTGCAGCAGAAAAGCGCTCGAATTTGCAGCGGAAAAGCGCTCGAACAAAAGAGAAGCAGATGCCCTCCTCCGCGTCCTCTCGGTTTTGTTTATATAGAGAAAGGAAAGGCGGAGTGGAGGCCGAGTTCTCCAATCGATTTTTAATAAATAAATAAATAAATGACGCTTGCGTGGCACGTTCGTGGACGATACTAACTCGATCTTATCCTCTCCTCTTCTCTAATTTTTAGTTTGGCAACGAGAACAACGAGACTAATTTTCCCTGTTTTTTTTTTTTTGGCTTTGATCCTCCGTCGTTAACCGTTATTCCACGTTGATCTAATCTCTTTATCCACTCTATCCGATCCAATATTTCCGGTGATGGACGTCAGAGGTTATGGACCGGATGGTAATGGCCGTTCGCTGACGACGGCGAGGTTTTATACGTATCCGGTCCGATGTTTCTCGCATAATTTCCGGATTCTTTAATTAAATTATTTAAAATGAGATGAATCTTTCCTCCGTAAGTTTATGCATATAAATTTTACCGTTAAATATAAATTAATATCTGCCATTAAATTATATTAAAATTGTATCTATCTTCATATAATTTAATACGTTACATTTAACTATAATATATTTTAAATATTATTAAATTATAAATTATATTTATCATTCGTTTATTTTAAATTCACTCGAGTTTTAATTAATCTTTCTAATTGATCCTGTAATACAATTCGATAACATTTAAACTGTATTTTACTCATGAGTTAATGCTCAAGAAATTTGAGGATATCATTATTGTTTTAAGGTTCGATGGCAATGGTTTGGCTCTTAACTAATATTGAAAGCAAGGTCCTCAACATGAAGAAAAACGTTAAGGCATATTATTGGTTGATACGTAGCTATCAAGGAACTTTTATTGGGTCTAATTTATTGGTAAGAAACGACGTGAGAGAACGAACCTCTTCTTGACAGAGCCTCTCCTTGAGTGCATCTGCTTTTCTTCCACGCGAGATGCTTTGTATTTAAGATAAAAGACAAGAGTAATAGGTATTGATATGGTCTTCAATTTAATAAACAAATTTATTTAAAAAATAATATGGGAGAAATATTTTTGATGATAGAATATGTGAGAGACGGAGCAACGCTTGCGTTGGACGCATTTTGTGATGGCTACTGATTGACTAAAATAAACTAAACCAATGAGACAACCCAGCTGATCGGCTGTCTATTTCTCATGGAAACAACTTCCCTTTCTTATCGAAACTCCTTGATATTTTTCTTTTTGAGGTTTTCCATCCAAAACGATGAAACGATGCAGAAGCTTCCCACTGTGATTGAATCAAAGGTTAAAAAAATATGTATTCGTTGAAGGCGAAGATATATTTAATGGCTTCCCATGGTTCCCTTATTTTTCATGTGTTTCAATCGGTGATTCATTTAGGTAGCATATGATGGCCTTTAATGTTAGTGTTATTATTATTATTATTATTATTATTATCAAATAAATTAATAAATATTATAAATAAGAAAAAAAAGTAATAGAATATTAAATATATATCAAATAAATATAAATATAAAAAAAAGAAAAAAAAATTGACACTACTCTTAAACTGATATGTAATGAAATCAATCTGGTACGATCGATTCAGATTTATTTGAAAATAAGATAAGTTTGATTTTAAATTCAAAATTTTAGCATCGATTAGCCGATCCCAAAGCTCATCCATGATCACGTCTAATTGTAATTATTATTATTATTAATAGTGTCGATAGGGAATCAATTTAATCAACGGAAGAAAAGGCCAAAGAAGAAGGAGACGCGGCGTTAGGTGGCACGAAGACGGGCCCCCCATATGTCGTACAGATTTAATCATTTCAAAGTTTAAATGATGTGACCGCCGTGGCAACAAATAATTAAATAAAAAAAAATACTCCACGGATCGCGTTACGCATTAAAATATATTATATTATAGATCCATGATGCAATTAAACTAATAATAATTGTGCCGAGGAGATTTGAAGACCTGGGAGACCACGTCTCTGCTGCCTCATGGCCAACAAACACGTCATTAGGTGCGCCTTTATCCTCTAAAGACGGAAACTTCCAAAGTTTCTCCAAGGAACCACCCTTCTCTTTCTTGGAACGGCGTCTCGCTAGTTTAATTGTTGAACTTAATTGATGCAGCACTTTGAGCGCCTGAATGGAGAAGTGGACTCGGTTCCAAAAGCGGATGCCTTTATTATTTTATCTGAGTGCATCCCACCACTACCAAAACCAAATAGTCTGGGTTAACTCCATTTGATCCTTCCAAACTAAGAGTACATGCACTTTTCATCTAATAATTTTTTTTTTAAAAAAAATTATAATTAAATTTATACTTTATTTATAATTTAATTCATACATCATCTATTAAAGTAAAATTATCACACAAATAATCATTCTTTAATGATTCTAAACATGTTTTAATGAAATAAGTTTTAATTAAATTGATATATATTATTTTATAATTATTATTAACAATTATTAATTCATAGTTATAAAACTTTAATATCTTTTTAAATAGCAATAATAAAGTATAAGTTAAATCTTAATTAGAAAGTTAATTCAGAATTTTTTTAAAAAAATTTTAGCGTAAGAAAAAATACAAATACCTCATAGTTGAAAGGGAGCTAGGTAGAACTTACGCTTCTTTTTTTTTTTTTTTTTTTTTTCTTCCTTCAATGCCTTCCTTCAATGCCTTGTGCTATTTCATTTATCAATGAACTCTGATAGCACAAACTTCAGGCTGAAAAGGATTCACAGAATAATTAAGCTTATTTCACAACCATCAACCTAACCTCCACACTCAATTGAATTCGGCAATTGGTAAGCAAATCATTCACTAGAGGTTATCATCCAAAATTCTCATCCTACATAAATTCGAAAGTAGAAACATAAAAACTAGCTAATAATGCCCTACCCAGAAATTTGAGCAGAAGTTCAATTTATAATTTATACATGCACTTGTTATCATACCACCATTCCTTCATGACCAGTAACGCAAAATTAACCCGATCCTTCTGCCACTTCTCCAGCTGCCGCCTCCATGCCGTCTAGCTCAGTTAACTGTTTTTCTCCGTCCTTCACAGCAACTTTCTCTTCCTTCTCTATACCATCTTTCTTAGCAGCCTATGTTGTCAAATCCTTCTCCACTGTCTCTTTAGAGCTGCGATCTTTCATTGACTCTCCTATCCAAGAATTATGTTTCTTGCCGCTGAGATGAGCAGCCATTGCAAGGGTGCTGTTGCACCTCACGTCGCAGCGCTCGCACAACAAAAATTTCTTCGTCTGCAGCACGTCGTGCATTTGACCATCTACTTGCATTTTCAGCGTCCTCATCTCGTCGGTAGATGCACCTTCTTCTTTGGTAGCAACTGCAGTCTTCGGCTTGAAAGCAGTGATGCCGTTGTTCTTGGCCCCTGCTTTGCTGAACTGGAGCTTTGCTAGCTTGGCCTTGTGTTTCTTCCCTTGGAGGTGGTCATTCAGACCTTCCTCACAGGTCGCACTCACCTGACAGAGAGCACAGCTCCATTCCTTCTGGCGCTTTGGGAGCTTACCAGGTCCTGCATTTGCCACTGGTTTCCTCTTGGTGCCAGAAAGCCTCTGCTCTGATGGTTCAACCTATGACAGACGCAATGACACATTTCTACTTCACATATGAAACATCAAATGAAGAAATTTATATAAAAAAGTGACATAAAAAAAAAACAAATTTTATGTTTGCTTAAATCATATAGTCTTCACATATTAAACTAAGCAATATCTACTCATCTATAGTTTCAAACCCAAACAGCAACTGTCCATGAACTGTATGGATTTCAGCACTAGCTTGACTGATGCGCATTCAGCAGGTAATAAGTTGTCTCTGAATGAGATTCTAATATAACAATATTATAAAGTTGAATAGGACAATCATATACCTATCATTACTCACTAATATAGAATGTCTTATTTATTGAAATGTTTTATTAAAGGGAAATCATATACCTATCGTTGTTCACTAATTTCGAATGTTTTATTTTTCGAAATGTTTTAATTAATTATCTCTGATGACTATTTTGATCAACAATACACTAATACCATACATCTCTTCTTGCTCAAAGATTCTTGGATAAGAAAATCTCTGGAGAGAAGTTTGTAAACCGAAATTGCAATGTAAACATTTAGACACTATAATGGCAAATATATGTGAGAACTTCAGCAATTCAAATCTCCTTCCAACTTGCTGATTGCTCTCCTTGTGTTTTTATTACATCAAACCTACAACACAATCAATGTTTGCACCTTATATTGTCATCCAACAAATATTGACTGCCTCCCTATACCTATTTGCTTCTCTCTGAACACCATGTAGAAGAAAAAACTAAGAAATGATATACTGTACCAAACAGCCAGTTCGCTCAGTATCATACCATACCAGCCACGAATAGGGATGATTCACCATCTCAATATAGGATTTTGGCCAAAGTGGTATATACTGGTCCTTACTCAACCAAAATTGCCTGGAACCACTGGTTCTCAAGCAGTTTGTCCTGGTAAAGGCCCTGCACTGGTTCAATAGCTCAATAATTAGAGGAGAAAGTGACCCAGGACTCCTCTTTCTCTCCATTTCAAGGTAAGAGAGGAGAGAGAGAGGCAGGGTGAGCTGCTCCTTCAATCCACGTATTTCTCTCTTTCATTTTCATGTTTCTATTACATCCTATAAATGAGCAAAAATTAAGAAGAGAGTGTTTGTATAATGCACTACTTAAAATTGATAGAACACAATGTCTATGCTTCAATCTATTTATCTTCAACCTTTATCTGGAAAACCTTTATTCCAACAAAAAAAAAGTTTATGAACCACTGATCCTCCTAAAGAATTCTATGATTAACAAAAAAGGCCTACTAACTTGAGCCTACTAATAGAGAAAGTTGTTTTAATTACAAATACAAAGACTTGGGACTATTAATTGCAACATAAGGGTGTCAGCTAGCTCATTGTTAAAGTCATTGGATTTTGGATACTAATGACAAGTTCAATCCCGCCCTCACCCCAATTTCAGCTGTGCTTTCTCTTACCCTAGTTTTCCAAGAAAAAAAAAAAAAAAAATGTTGACGACATGTTATATATTGTAGCAAGCAAGGTAATTCATTTAATCTCTGATTACATTAAAACATGCAATCACTTATTAATGCACCTTCAATTTTCTTCATTGCTTGAATCACCATCTCTTACAAAGTATAACATTTCTGCACTCACTAGCCAATAAATTTAAGGATTTGTCTCCATCAATCTAGAATGCTTAGGATATGGATGATTCAAACTGAATAAAACTAAAAATTTCTAATCCAGGAAATCAAATGCAAAAGCTTAAATTGCCATCTTCAAATCTTAACAAGTCTAACACGTGGGAATTTATAACAACAATATGAATTATATAGCAAATAAATATGTACGGACATATTCCAAAAGATTTCTAAACAATTTTTAATTTTGATCAATTAATAATAAGATGTAGCCTAGTGGATGTGATTTACGTGAGGTATGGCCAAGGCAACAACAGCTAGAATCTGTAATATACACTATTAAAGAGCCAATTATTTAAAAACTTGATCATAAACTCAGATCAACCAGAGGGGGAAAAAGAACAAAGGCCAGATCTGAACATGATGTACTCAGCCAATCTTCAGCTTGGGGCCTGGGCTTGGTGACTTCAAACTCAAGATTCAGTCAAGCTAACCTCTCCCTAAGCTGAAGCGAGCCCACTGAGCCCCATAATCTCTAGAAGCAAGGCAAGGGAGCTTCAAGATTATGACGAAAGATCAATTAGAAAAATGTCATATCTGACATGAAAAATTATTGTTTAAAAAACTAAATAATTTAGACCGAAACAACAGTAAGGCACTTCCATGATGGAATATGTGAAATTAAAAGAAGTTTATATCCACGAATATTCCAGCATACAAGTGCTAGAGGAAAAATTAAGCCACAGAAGGCAAGAGAAAAGATGGTATAAGCGACCTTGGAATAAGATTCAGTTGTTTATTTGTTGGAGTAATCAAAAAGGCAAATGCAGATTGCAAAAACCGCCCAATTTCCACCTTAGCATATCTTCAAGGGGTCACACGTCAGAAAGAATCAGGATATCAAACCTGATGCTCTTGTATCACTTTATAGATTGCAGATGTATGAGCAAATAACAGAGTATAACTAATCATATGCAATAAGGATCCAAACATGCTCAACATGTTATTAGTGGCATCAATATTAGGACACCCAAACAGTAAAAAATCCTAACTTAAACCCATTAAGTGGTTAACCCTCAGACTGACCGAATAGCTACTCAAAAAAACTAGTAATGCCACAATATTAGAATTATATCTTTTGTGTTTCATCATACTATTCTAACATTCCTTCCAACATCCAGGATACACTGGTATTTGGCACCTCAGATGCATAAACAATATCCACTTGGCATGGAGTTTTTTACATTGTAACAATAATATAGTTTTTTTCCAAGAATTTGATGAGCTACTATGATCCAAAATAAGAATGGGAACACTGCAAAACCAAAAAAAATACTACTTTACCATCTCGTTATCATGCATGCATCTAGAAAGCAATCCGCAACAGGTTCAAAGACAACAATCACATCTCATAACCTATACCAAAGAAAAGATCTAGCAATTAAATTAAGCTCAAAACATTAAACAAAGAAACAAGAGAGAGAAACCCAGACAACCACCTGCTCTAATGTCGATGACTCGATGCTTTCCATCCCAGGCCTCTGAGCTGAGCGAGGCAAATTATTTTCCTCTCTGCTATGGGATCGCATAGGATGCAGCAACCGCTCATCAAAACCGATGAACGGCGCACGCGTTACCAGACCCGGCCCAAACTCATCCCCCGCCCTCAATTCCGGCCCTAACGGCATCAACCTCCAGGTTATCGGCTCACGAGACCTCTCCTCCTGAAGCCGTCTCATCGACATCAACCGCTCGATCTCTAACTCCCTTATCACCTCCTCCTCAAGGATCCTCCTTTCGGCCATCTCCCTCAAGATCTCCTCTCGGATCAGCTCCTTTCGGATCTCCCGCTGCAGCGATTCCACGGCCGTCATTGGCTGCTCCACTTCTCCCCCGAATCGAACAAGACCCGCTGCAATCGAGACACAAGGATGAAGAAATCCGGCTATATGGCTTGAAATAGAGAAACAAGTGCAAGAAAAGCTGGAAGAAAGCGATCTTTTTACCTCGCAGTGCTTGTTCCGCGAAGTAACCAATGGCGGTGGAAGGATAGGAAGAGGAGGAGGAGCCGCGGGTTGGGGGGAGGAGCGAGGGATGCCTCTCCTCCCCGGCTCGGAAGCGGAACTCCATCGAAGCCAAGATCTAGAAGAGCGATCGACGGAAAGACTCAGAGGTGGGATTAGCGTTTCCAATCGAGGGAGGAGATTGGGGCTTGGGATTCGATCGGCGATAAACCTAAATCTATAAGGATTTTGAAAGAGGAATTAGGAATCGGAGAAGAGAAATCGTTGGCCGCAGAGGGAACCCAAGTCCAGTCTAGAGAGAGAGAGAGAGAGAGAGGGTGTGATGGTGAGAGGAGGCGCGGGAGATTAACGAGCCCTTGGGGCGGTCTGCATCGGACGTGAACCGGACTTTCTTTTTGATCCGGTTCATGACGACCCAAAAAACGGTTCGATTACAACCAGCCGGTCCCATTGCGTCTCTGCTGCATGGCTTGGCTTGGCTTGGCTTGTTCTGTTCTCATCCACGAACTTTCTATTGGAATTCAATAGTACTAGATTTTGTAATTGAGAGATGATTTTATGGGTCTGAAATATGTTTTGCTCTGGTAAAACATTTTGTTGAGCCTAACTTTTTTGAGATTGTGTTGAGATGCTAAGAAGGTTTTAGGACATATACCATTTGGTTGTCCCCTAGGGATATGAAGATAATTTTTTTCAAAAGCTATATACATTTGCTCTCACTAACCGCAGAAACCCATGCAAATTTGTGTATTTGGATGATTCGTGGGGAAGAAATAAAATTAATTTAATAAAAAAAATATTATTTCATAATATATAATTTTATTAATTAAAATACTAATTTTATATATTATAAAAAATAAAATTAACTAGTAGTTAAATTTAAATTTGATTATTCTTTTTATTTTCGCCTTATACCTGCTAAAGGTAACTAAGGTGATCTAGTTTATTGCAAGGCCATGGAGGTGCCATTGCCCATGATATTGACAAACCCATGGGTGGCGCTACCGGCTGCGAGAATGAGACGTGGACCGCAAGCGATCAGAACCGAAGAGAAAGCAGACCCACGTACATAGATTTTTCTTTAAATTTCAGAAACGTGCAACACTGGTATTAATGGCAATGAGCTTAATATCGGACACAGGAGGAAACTGGTGGGGTCGAATTTGCCAATTTTTTATATAATTTTCTCCATATAAAGCATTAGATTCGTTTTTTTTTTTTGAATGAGGTTTAACCCTCCTTATTTTTAAATGCCAGCTTTTCCATTACCGAAGAGGATTTTATTCATGCAGAAGTATTTTTGGTTTCGACATTGGAATTGTCTGCTGGAAAGAAAACCTTAATTAGATTTGCTAAAAATCTAGCATTCAGAAGCAAAGGACACAAATCAACTAAATGCATTATTGTTTGAAGTCTTAACTTTGCCTTCCCTAGACAACCCCAAAGCTGTTTTACTAGATTAGCCTAATCCACTTATTTATTAAAATAAAAAATAAAACTAAGCTACGTGGCAAACCACCTGTATATAATATAAACTGAAAGTAGAAAAAAAGTTTCTTCTACTTCTGTATAGAATAAAAAAAGAAGCGAAAGAAAAAATTAAAAAAAAAAAGCAAAGAAATTTTTTTATTATTTTTAATATTAATAAAATCTTTCCTTTTAAAATCTTTGGTAACAGTCGCATTATTGTTTTGCATTTTAAGATGTTTTTCTCTAAATAAAGAAGAGGTGAAAGATTTCACAGCCTCTTTCTTCCTCTTCACCTTTTCTATTTCCCTTTTTTTTGATTAAAGAAAGAATTATCTCCTTCCATTTTTGAATGGTAAGTATAGATTCATCTTTCTCTCTAGTTTGTTAGATTTTTTCTTAGATTTTTTCCTTTAATCTTTATTCTTTTTACTAGAACTTCCTATTTTTCAATTAAAGAAAGATTATCTCCTTCAATTTTTAGATGATAGATATTTATTTCGTTAGATCGTGTTTTCCTGAGATTTTATCTTGAATTTTTACTTATTTTTCTAGGGCTTTTGGGCAGTATTAAGATTTTCATCTCATTTGATCAAATCTAGCCGATGACACTATTTCAAAAATTCATCTATCTAAATCAGCTAGATGATCTCCTCGAGATCTCTACTTCAGTTTCTCTTTTTTTTTGAATTTTTTAACCAGTTTTTAATGGCTTAGGTATGCATGTACTCGAGTACCTAACTTATTAATAATAAAATCCATAATAGTTTGCTCCCCGGCAAACCATAAACCTTAGTATACTCTTTAAATGCTAGCTTTTTTTCTATATCTCTATAGTAATTATTACCATACTTTGCATTTTCTTTATGTCACCACAAAATTCAAAGCTTTTCAGCCATAATGGGTAGCAGTGGCTTCCCCTTAGGATCTTTACACATTCGCTTACCTTCAAATTAACCATGCTATCAAGATTATCAATACTAACTTCATCGATGTTTTTTCTCACCTTTTCTTGACTAATTTTGATGAAAAAAATTTAAACCCAAACTTTTATCTTCTAACATGATCATAATCATATATAATAAATACCCTTTTTTTAATCTTATTTAATAATTTTAAAATCCCATTCGAATGATAGTGCTTACCAAAATGAAAAAAAAAAAAAAAATCTAAGATTTTAATCACATCTAATATTATATATGACTTATGAGAAAATTCTTGTTCTACTTAACAAAAACTATTCTTTATTCAGTTTAGCATAGACATCATATAACTTGCTTTCTTTGTCCATATATATATATATATATATATATATACCTTTTTTATGTATAATATAATACTATAAAATATCATAATATATTCTATAATAATTATAATATTAGATTATGCGAATTAATATAAATATAATTATGAGGGAAAAATTTTGTACAAAAATTTAAAGATAGAAATTAATTTGAATATTGTTTTAAAGACAACCCATGCAACACAACTAGTTTTAAACTTCAAAAGAATGCATTTTTCACTAACTACGTGCAAGACAAATGCTGAATGACAATGGATGTTGATATAACCATGCACTTAACTCCATACAGTAATAAATTCCAGTTATCATGGATTAGATGACAGATTAGGCCAATCTGTTCTGAAAGACACAGAATCACTACAAGAGCAAACCTTAGACGGCATCCAAGAAGCATGTTAATGATTTACATATATGTACATTTTTTATTAAAATCACCCCTTGCTCAAGAACTTCTTCTATTCAGTACAATGGGTGTCCCTTCCAAGACATTATACTAGATCATGATGATCACTGGCATTCTATTTCTACTAATGCCAGATCACGTACGAAGTCCTCTTGACATGAAACAAGAAGCTGATTCTCTAACAGTGGCAAATTAGGTCCAGCATGACAATTTTCAATCTGGGTTGGCCATAGACTTAGTTAACCTCAGTCTGTGTCTCGGACGGTGCTGATTGCTCAGAGCTGGCACCGTTGGAGTTGATTGGCTTTTTAAACTGCACCAAAATCATGGTCATGTTATCGCATCCCTCTCCGCCAGCTGTCGACGGTGCCAAACACCTGTCGAGTACTTTCTCACATACTGCAGATAGACGGCTCTCCTGCAGTTAAATTTCTTATAAGTGAAAAGATTGATCATAGAACACAAACACATGTTCTTGGTGCATGCTCCGGCAAAAGCCAAACTAAGAATATGGAGTCCATTTAGTTGACCTTTATGATGGATCAAAACTTATATGTCACATCAGGACAATGATGATGGCGCAAGAATTTGCAACAAAGACCTTGATACAACAGATATCAAGGAGAACCAAGAAGCATATCATAAGACTTGGATCTCGGGGCTTATGTGGCAGTCAGTGCATATGGATCACGGAATCATGGTAGCAGAAATATTGTCATTTATTACCGCCTAAGCCTGTAGACTTTACACAAGAGTGACAAGACTGCTGTTCAGAAAAGAACTTCCCACTTACAGTGTTAATATGTTCATGGATGAACTCCACCAGTTGCTGGCTTGACATGCAGTCCCTAGCAACAATAACAATAGAGACCATGTCACCAAAACAAATTTAATCAGAAAACGGACTAAAAACTCATAACAGCGAAAACACTAAGCAAAATCTTAGTAGTCCATTGACAAATTTGGAATTCCTATCACTTATCACAAGAAATAGAAGGTACTCTTTTGCCCAAATGTTACAATCCAGTGCAAATGTTTCGTACATCAATGTTTAGAAAAATTAAAATAAATTCACAATTTGCATTTATATAGTATAATTTTCAATGTGAAAAGATCAGAATCCACTAAGGATACAGAGAATTATTTATATCATAGTTTATATCTCCAACTTCCAGTGTCAAGGCATGAAGGCCAAAGATAATTCTAACAAATATCAGAGTTCTTTGCCCAATTCCAAATTCGCTAATTCTAGATGAATCATGTGTTTCAAACAAGAGGTCCGGAAAACTTTAAATTGTGGAAGATACAGAATTCTTGTGTTTCAGCTTGCCACAATGCAATCAGGATCAACTTGGTAATCTTCTCTTTGAAGAAGAAAAAATTGCAAATAAAAATTATTATTTTCTATATACAAAAATCAATCAACAATACTCAAAAAGGGCCACACCTGGCACTCTAAAATGTTAAGAGTCAAGAAAAGAAGTTCTGTTTACCATACGATACACCTTCCTCTGTTTTATTAAATGTTTTGGCATCCACTTCGTAATATTCTTGACTTATTATTTATGCATCTTAGCATGGCTTTAGTTAAGAATCTTCTCAGATACCAAATAATGGCAATGTCACTGCAGCTGCATTTGCTGTCCAACCTGAAATCATATACTCCTGATCCTCTAAATATTCTGCAATTTCCATATTTATCAAGCCTTGAAACACAGTTAACAATGTTTTATGGAAGACCAAAACAGGAAGTCAAAGGTTACAGTCATTGATTGGTTGATATTTTAGTAATCTCATTCTTCCTGTGTGTGAAATACATCGCATAAAGATTACAATTATTTAGTTTTCATACCATTCATTATCATCCCTCTACCATAGCAAATACTGTAACAATATTTAGTAAATATTGTGAATGTCTTGTGCCAGGTGATTTGGATTTAAATTTAGCTTAAACAATCTCCTCTCTTCCTTTTGTTGAATTATAGCATCAACGTGCATGAATGTTCTTGGCTACACTTGTCTGTGGTTTCTAAGTTATTAGCTATATCATAAAATAATATCATTCTGCATACGGTGCTGCAGAAATTGAATCACAGATCATGCCTTGGAGGAAAGCAACGTTTATCCAGGCAAACACTCTAGTTTTGTGATTATCTGTTTAATTTGCAGGTATCACTTATTTCGACATAAGGCTCTCATCGTAATTGATGGCTTTGAGACATTTCATAATGCTAACTTTTATATTATCCTGTTATATGAAATAATAGAGATAGAAGGCATATTTAATGAAATCAGAACTCAATGGATGATGTGAATATATGATTTAATCAAATTAGTATGGCAGGCTAAATTCAAGGTACATGAAGAGTTATATCGAAAGTTAGAAATTAAAAATGAAGAGAGACACACACATATATATGCATATATATGTATACACACATATGCATATATATATATACATACATATAAAGCTAAAAGAAAGAAAAACAAAAGATATGATTTCAATTAAATGCATCAAAAATTATGATCAAAATGTTTTGAGAAAGAAGAACAAGATCAAAGAAAGATGAACAAACTAGTTTAATAAATTATTAGAATAAAGACATGTAAATAATTTAGGATGTCTCACTAGTTCTATTGAGGACAAAAATATCGAGTGTGCTTGTAGAATTAGGATATTTGAGGTTAAAAAAAAAAAAAAAAAGCTGTGAAAAAGATAAAAATAGGAAGAGTAGTTGGACCTGATAAAATTTCTATCAAGGTTTATAAATGTTTAAAAAGTATAGGGATAACTTGAGTAATAAATTTATTTAACAAGATTTTAGAGACTAAAAAGATGTTTGATGAATAAAGGAAAAGCAATATAATACCAATTTGCAAGAATAAAGATGATATTCAAAATTGTTGTAACTATCATGGTATTAAACCCATGAGCCATGCTATGAAATTTTGAAAGAGTAATTGAACATAAAGTAAGATATAATACAAAAATAATAAAGAATTAATTTGATTTTATGCCCAAAAAAAGTCGAATATATAAGTTATTTTTCTTATTAGGAGGTTAATAGAGAAGTATAAAAAGAAAAAAAAAAAAAAAGACAATCTCCACGTGGTTTTCATTAATTTAGAGAATGCATATAATAGAATATCTAAAAAAGTCTTATAGTGAGTGTTAGAAAAGAAAAGAGTATTATTTAAATATATTGATGTAATAAAGGTCATGGAATGGTTACTAATGTAAAAGCCGCTAATGGTAATATTAGTCAATTTTCGATTATAGTAGGTTTACATCCGGGATCTACTCTTACTCTTCACCTTTATGTGTTAGTTATAAATGAATTTACTAGGCATATTCGAGATGATATTTTTGAAGATGATATAGTATTAGTGGATGAAACTAAGGTTGGAGTTAATTGTAAATTGAAATTATGAAAAAATACATTAAAATTTAAAGATTTTAAATTAAGTAAGACAGATGAAATACATAAAATATAATTTTAACATAATTAAAAATACAGATAAATGTAAAGTAAAAATTGAGGACTATGAAGTTCTTAAAAACAATTATTTTCACTATTTAAAGTCCATTATTCATAAGGAAAGAAAGATTGAGAATAATATTGTCCAGAGGATTGAAATAAGTTGGACAAAATAAAAAAGCACAACTAAAATATTATGTAATCATAAAATATCTATCAAGTTGAAGGAAAAATTTTATAAAATGACCATAAAACTCATTATACTTTATAGTATGGAACGTTAGGCAATTAGAAAATTATAAATACATAAGAAGGAGGTGGCTTATATGAGAATTTTGTGATGAATGTATAGTAATACAAAAAAAGATAAAATAAGAAATAAAGTCATTTATAAAAAGTTAGAAGTAGCACTAATTAAGAACAAATTGAGAGAAGGATAACAAAGATAATTTAGACATTTGCAACGTAGACCTAGAGAAGCACTAATGCGTAGTAGTTGCTTGATATATGTAAAAGATAAAAGAGGTAGAGATAAACCAAAAATTATATGAAACTAATAAAGAAAGATTTAATATCTTTGTATTTTACAAAAACTTAACTCTAAACCGAGCATGGAGAATAAGGATTCATGTAGTCGACCCGAATTAATTCCAGATTCAAGCTATGTCGTTATTGTTGTTTGATACATGCTTTGACAACTTAAAGAAAATTCATCAAGAAAAAGAAGGCAAACTATGTCATATGGTTGAAAGTGTTGGGAAATAAAAATTTGTGCAAACCAACATGATCATGTAGTAGAATAAAGGACATCATATGGTTCAGAGTGCAAACTAACATGATCATGTAGTAAAATGAAACCATTGAGATGGTTGTGGAAATGTGCGCACTTCCAACTCTAGTTCATAGGATAAGGGGTTAGAAAAAGCTAGTGATGTTATCAAGTCCAGAAAGAGACTTGTCTGTGGCATGATTCTTACAGTTGACCTTTTCCAGCAAAGAGGCAGTACAGTATTTCAAGACAAGTCGTATGTCTGAAACATTCACTATAGAACATTGCAAACATCCACATTGCAGTCACACTTGAAGTAGGGATTAAATAGAAAACAAAGCCATACCAAATGCCATCGCATGCTAGAACAATGAAGTCATCATCATCACAAAGCTCCACCTATTACACAGCAAAAATCATATCAGTTAAAGAATGCACAAAAAGAAAATGGCCTGACAGAAGAAACAGGTCTCAAATTAACCCAACTATCAACAATCACAAATGATGATAAAGCATACAAATAGTGCATACAATGTTTATGTCAGGACTGGCAGTCACTATTTGCTTGTCAGCAGACAAAAACTTGTTCTGCTTAAATTCCATATCTCCTGCAAACAGAGCAGCTTATAAGACATGAAAATAATTGAAACAAAAAACATCCATACATATCCATTGTGCAGCATTATGGAGTACCAATTGCTCTTGCAAGGTTCAAACTTCCATTGACCCGTCCTGCATGGATAAATCCCCCTGCTTTTAGTATCCTTTCTCTCTCAGCCTCAAGTTCTGGCTTGTGATCCCTTGACAAATTGTATGCCTGTAATGAGAAAAAACAAAAGAAAGTGCATGCTAATTCACATCTACATTGGGCGGCTGGTAGAGCTTTGAGCTTGAAAAATCTGCAGAACTATCAACTTGATTACATACCTGACCCTTCCTTGAGATTACACAACGTGAATCACCAGCATTTGCTACAACAAGTTGGTTATTTCTTATAACTGCCACACAAGCTGTGCTTCCAGATGTTGGTCCAGAGAAATCAGAGTGGGGTCCCTGGTTATAAAATTTCATGCTAACAGAAGTATCAGGAATGATTCAAACAGTTAAAATTCAAACAAATTGTAATGAAAAAAAAAAAAAAAGGTGCAGTTACACGAAAATCATTTGTTATCAAAACTTAAAAGTAGCAACAGCAAATGTTAGAGACTGGCTTTTGTACAGTATGTGGATACATTGCGACCATCTATAATCCTCCATATATGAATTGTTGCCAATGCTTTTGTTCCTTCTTCAAACAGAAACACGAAATCTAGGAAAGTCTAGTTAAAGTTCATATTTGAATGCTTAGTGGAATGATCAGATTTGAAATTATGAAAGAAAGAAACAAATTGAAGTTCCCATTTGTCCATTCTATGGCCCCTTCAACTTTCAGGCTGAGGACGTGTCATTATGATCCATTTAGCAATATTTAGAGGCCAATCTTTTTATGTTGTATCAGATTTCAGTAAAAAAGAATACTGTAATAACAAATGCTTAATACTGGTAGACAAAGTGAGCAATAATATCAAAATAAAAGAGATTACATAACCAAAAATATCTGTCAGCTATATTCACCCACATGATCGACTCATCATAACAACCCAATGCCCCCCATTCTTCCACGTTCAGGGGTTCCTGCTTATGTTAGTAACATACAAGTAGTAACTGTATCCTACCACCAGCAGTGAATATGGCATCATTTATGTGCATATACTCAACTAGCTTCTAAAATGCTCTATTGACCGTACTCTAGAGGCACTTCTAGCAAGTTCATTTCACACCACTTTAATAGACATTAGACAGGTCACCAAGGAGTGGAAACTACTTAACCAGGTTACATATCTCGTACACAGACATTTGGTACATCTTTTTGCACAAATGATTGAACCAATAACTTGCATATATATAACAGTGACATTTGGATGCCACTTCTCAATATATCCCAGAAGTGGTCTCTTGAAGACAAAAATATCCTTTCATAAGTATATCTTGGCAAATATGTGCAGTTGTTGCAATTGTTGTGCAACTAAAATAAAACAAATAAGATGTGATCTAGTTTAATCTACTAAAGAAAAATGTTTTTTTAGAATTATAATTTCATGTTGTCTATGGCAAAAACAGTAAATGCAAGCTCAAAATTCAGAGGAAGCATTGAGCATCCTCAAAAATCAGTACACCACAAATATTTTTATTGACAATAGAGACTTGAGAAAACTTGATGTCTGCTATTCAACAATTTTTGTTGCCAGGACGTGAAACCAATTGAGGAAAACTGGAAAGAGCCACATAATTTGGCAAGATACTGCATGATAAGAGAGGACTTGGTGTCACAAGACCAGCACATCGGTTCCAAGACTTGACCTATACATCTGAGGCTGCATTTGTATACTATTACGCTAATTTTCCCTGCCAAAGGCAAAGTCCTGAAACAAAGAAGCCTCAGATCCATTCTTGATACTTCCCTCTGAGTATTCACTCGTCTTATTCTTCTTTCTGACCCTTCTACTTTGAATAGGAGGCCCCTCTTAATTTGGCAGGCTTTGGGCTCAGCTACATTTCTTCCAACCATTTCAAACAATTTCAACTCACTATCCTCCACTAATGCCACTCCTACTGTTCCTCTAGTGTACAGATATCTGAACTATCCTCAAAGATTTACCATGCATCCACATTACAAATCCCCATATTTGTTGTGCTCAAGACTCTCACCACTGTCTAGCATTGAATAGAACCAGGTTGAACATGATTTATTCCCTTTGGTAAGGGGAAACATGACAACAGTTATCATGTGAAACTTCCCTTTCCACTGCTCGGTATTAGGTGATCCCAGAATCCTTCACAGGTGCATCTTCACTTCACCCGACCTGCTTTAAACCAAAATGAGCAAACCAGTTTAACCATTCATTCTTCTGGGCATGCAAGTTTGTATGGATTACATCCTTTTCCATGAAATACAGAAATCCCCATAAATTGCCTCAAAAAATTTTAAGAAAGCACGCAACAAGCAGTCTGCTACTTGGTTGTGATGAGGCTGGCAAGCATTGCTTGATGAAAAAGGTTTTTTAGTTATGAAATACCAACTTCACATGAAATCAGAAATGCTAGCTACACGCAAATAGATTGTTTTATATGAGCAATAAACTGAGAGGAAGAATATTATAGTGTCATATGACAATAACATTCACAATCCTTATCACATTCAATATATATCAAAAAATCCTTTCAAATAAGCTTAAAGATCCATGAACTGCTGAAGTATTATACAGTGAGATGTTACCTCCTCGAAAGCCCAGACATCTTCTTGATCGTTTAAATCACCACCCTTTGGAGACCAAATTAAGCCTTCTATCATCCCAGTGAACTTGTTTATCTTGTCTCCCAGTACAGCAAGTTCTCTCCAACCTCTCTGCCCTCTCATCATTTCATCCATTCTGCAACAAAAATGTAATGATATTTGACATGTATTTAGTTTCAAACTGCCAACCACGTACCATGTGTAAATGTAAAAAGGGAGAGCTATCTGCATCATGTAAAAGAAAAAAAAAAAAACTCTGAAATATGAAAGGACAAAAAAATAAAATACCTGAAGAACGCTCTCTGAACAGAAGCACCTATATCTCCAGCTGCATAGGCTTCATTCTTGAGAACTTGAGTGTGAAGGAATTTTGCACAGAACTTAGCGACAACTTTTCCTGAAACAACAAAGTATTACTCCAAATCTGATGCTACAATTTCATAATGTCATTTATTCAAAAGAAAGTTGCAATAGGATATGTTCTAAAGCATCATATTGCAGAAATTTCATATCTTGATTTATGTAACAGAGTAGGATGAGAATGCTAAAGCAAATATTAACTTTTCCTATAGAGATGAGTATACATGCCAAAACTAAGTGACCATTCTGAAAAGGTACCTTACCTTTCTACTTAAGATTAGCATTTGTGGTTGGATCATTAAAGTTAGCCTTATAGATGCTTCAGTTATGATCAGTCACCTTACAGAAAATAGAACTTTCTCGCCAGAACTAAAAAATGTTATGATACATTTTCATCCCTTCTAAGGATTATTTCTTTAAGTAAAGTTTCAATATATCATGCCTATTTAAGTTCATATGACAGGCATGACTAAAAATATTTATTGCCAGCTTATCAAACTGTTCAAAACTAATATTTTAACTAATTATTGTATAATTAAGTCGTAGCAATATAGGTAGCTGAGGTGATGTATGTGCTATAGATGCTAAGAAGAATATAGAATGATATATCTGAGCATAGAAAATGGCAAAGAAATTTATTTAATCTTCTTATCCACTGAAGTTTAACTTTATTTGTTTGTTTAATAATTTTATGTCCTCAAATAAGTCCTTCAATCATAATCCATTAGTCTTGTTGAATTTCGCTTATTGCATGTGAGAATCTGAATCTTGTGGTTATATAATAACAGGGAAAAAAATCACCTACAATTTACTAAGATGTACATCATCTGCTTAATATAACACACTTGCAATACACCATTTAGCAATTAAATCACCCCTCATGAAAACGCGATGGTGCTTCATTATACCATCCCAACCAAACAGCTCAGAACTTGATATCCAAGCTAGTTTCCAAACTCTTATTTATATAAGTTTGTGGAAAAGTCATAAGCAAATCAATTTGGGGTTCCACTTTATTTTCTAGTAATTTATTGTTCTGAACATAGTGAGAACTTCATTTTGAAAGTGTTACTCAAACACAAGCTAAGATTATACATCTCTAACCATCAAAAAGGGGACAATAAGTACAATTGGTTAATGCATGTGTGCAGGTCTTGACTTGTAATATAAGCATAATCCTGTGCAACAGACCAATTTTTCCAGCCAATGAAATTATGGAAATTAGCTACTATAATTGCTATTATTTTCAATCAGCACTTCAATCATGTGAGACACAACCGGAATTCACAGACCATGTACCTATCCATTAAAAATACAACTAGTTCGACATCTCATATATAAAAAGCAGACATTTATCTAAAGATAAAACTTTGTTTGACATATAAGACAATGCACCAAACACCAAAAAAAAAAAATGATAAAAAGAGAATTAAGAAAAATGTTAACAGTGCATCTGGCAAAGTGCACAATATCATGAATCAACAGTCACACAATGATTGCCAAAGGGAATCAATTTCAAAGTTGGAAAAGGTGCTGAACAGTAAAAGTTTCAAACAAATGTTTAAGGTATTATGTGTAATGTCTATGAAAACAAGAAAGAAAATTGAAGCTCAGACTTACCTCCATGGCCATCATAAACCCCAAAAAATGATGTGCTATCATCAAGATCTGGCAATGCAGTGTGCTACAGAATACTACGTATTAGGATATATGATTGGAGGAAGATGAAATTACTAACATAAATACGGCATATGGAATACAGATGGCTGGCAGTACAATCTCATTAGAAGTCATATTTAGATGGAAGCCTATGGATATGAGTATGCAGTTGCAAGCATGGTGCACAGGCATGGCAATAGAGCTTATGTTATAAAATTTACTGATGTAAATTGTGAAATTGATTATTAATACTACACTAAGGTTCTCAATTCAGTTGAAACATTACATTGAAGTAATACATTTTTCAAAAATCTACTCAAATCATATCTGAGTCTCATTAATAGGGGCCCTTGATCATGAACATTTAAACATACACATGCTACAAGCTATGGACAAGAGATGCTCAACATCTGGTACATCAATAAGTATGATATTGTAATACATTTAGTCATATGCATATTAAAATTATGGCCATTTATCAACTATTGTAGTTTTACAAACTGAGACTAATCTTTAGTAGAATATCCTTGCATTCTAAAGTTTCAATATATTGAATGCCTTTGATATTCACTTGAAGCCTTGTGGTATTCTAAGTTCTAACAACAAAAATCAAGGACTGCAACCCGAATTGCCCACTTCGAGGCATGCTGCACCGAATTAGTACAGAACCTGGTCGGTTTGCTGGTTCAGTATAGAAACGAGTCCAAACTGGTCTAAACCGAGCAGAATTGCCTGATTTCACTTGATATTGAACCATATCATCCAGTTTTAGATGGTACCATTGTATGGAGTGACAAAAAAAAGGATTGGAAATTATCTCAGTATGGATGTATAAGATACCATACCGAACCAATAATGTATCAGTACGATGCCCTATAAAAAAATTGCAGACTTTGACATAATCTTTTAGTGCTCGGTACTCATTTATTCTCTCATGCAATCTGATCTGCTTGATACTTAATTTGCTTCTCTTGCACTGCTTATATAATCTATAAGAGGTTTTATCCTCTGTATTCCTAAATTTTACTATTTCTGGTAGTAGAAATTAGTAATATAGGACCACACACTCTAGCTGTTAAAATAAAATAAAATAAAAATAAAAATAACAAGCTACTGAGAAAGAATTGCAAGGATTACGTAAAACAGAAAAGATGAGTGCAATGAGAATTAAGGAGACATAATAAGGTCCTGCCAAGGAGCATAAGGCATTTGTTAGGTAGGAGAATAAACATGCTAGGTATCGTGTCATCAAATTCCCTTCAAAAAATTAAGTAAAATTCAATCGGATGCTACCATTAAGGCCATGAGTTTAGTATCAACTATCTTGACTCCTGCAGATAGGCATATAGCTCAACCATCCAGGCTGAATTCAAGAATATGCAAGCCGCTATTGGGAATGAAGAAGATGGTGGCCCACCATAATACCATGTTTTGTCCTTTAGAGAGAAGGTGACATTTTTTCAATTAGATGGCTGACAGTCTAACATCTGAAGCGCAAACAGAGGGACCCAGAGGCTGTCCCTTATAATTGTTTTATAATTATTTCTTTTCAAATTCAAACTTTTATTTTACTTTGCCATATAACTGTTCATATATTAATATGTGGTATGGACATGGAAATGTCGTATATGTGATGTTTCAAGAGAGCAAGGACTGCCAACAGCCAACAACAGTAATAAAAAGAGAACATAAAAAAAGAAAAAAGAATGTGGATTATCTTGAAACTAAACATAAAATTCTCCAAAAAAAATCTAAAAATAAATTTAAACCTTACTTAAAGAAGATCAAAGGCAAGGTATGGCAAGTCTGACAATGTCATAATTGGATGATGCTCGTGTAAAGGTTAAACTCTACAGCTGCTTCTTGGTTCACACATTTACACAGTTTACTGGCATCAAGGATATGAGTATTTTAGAAAGTTGAAAACTAAGATTAAGAGTCGCTAGAATCTCATATCAGACACATTGTGACCCCAAATAAAAGCATGCATTTATGAAAGCCAGAAAACATATCTGGACACTGATGTTTTATTCAGAATGTCACCACTCATGCTCTGTCATCTTGTAATCCAGGTTCGTTCCTGTTGAGTCTCTTCTACGTAATGTTAGTCTTGTCTATTTCTCTATAATTTGCATTCTAATTTATGTTTGATATCTATTGGTGTTTCCTTCAACCTGAGAGCCTTTTGCCAACCTGAGAGCCTCCTCTCAGAAGACATCCAACTCCTCCTCATCGATGGCTTTTCCTGGTCCAGATCCAATGGGATGGCTTTGACTGAGGACCAGCGGAAGTTGGAGACTATGGAAGAGGGTAATTGTTCAACTGAAGATGGTAAGAATCCTAGGAGGAGAGCCACCATGGACAGTGGAGGAATAGAGGGCATAGCAAGGGAAAAGAGAGATATAAACAAGGAGTTAGTATGAGGTTGCCAATGTTGATGATGCTATAAAGAAGAGGGTTCAAGAAGGGTAGGGAAGAAGAGAGAAATAAATCATGAGAGTTGTAATGGAGTTAATTTTGAGGCTTAAAAAAATATTTTTAAAAGTAGTAAAAGATGGAATTTTTCTCACTTTTTTCATAAATTTTGAAAGTTATTTTTAAAAATAAAAAATAAAAAGAAGAGAACTAAGCATCGTTCTTGCAACAAATTTTGTGTCTTCACTTTCAAAATTAAAAAGATATAAAAAAAGTGATACCAAATGGGTTCTTAGTAATCCATTCTCCTTATTTAATATCTGTAAACCCTCAAAACTAAGTTCCATATAGCCTTTTGGGCAAAAGAACATTGTTGAATGCAAGAATATAACAAAGTTCAATACTAACCAGCATATGCATGGTATTTGATACTTGTAACCATGAGAGTTAAAAAAAGAAAAAAAAAAATCACATGAAGGACACAGAGGAATGTATCACTAGTGTCACACCATCAACCGCTATGTTACCCAAAGGACTCCTCTTACAACTCATTATAATAAATAATTGCAATGGGCTATGGTGAGTTCAATATTATTATTTGCAATCAACACGACTCATTACTTTTACCAAACATACTTGAAGCTCCCTATGACAATGAAATCATCATTGCCATGAATATTGCATCTTAAATTACATGACCTTGTGAAGCACTTTATCACTCACCGCCTGTACAGTTTCCTTAAATGAGCCAAGGAAAGAAACCTATCTAATATACTGAATTGGATTTGATTGTCGGCATTGCAGGCCAAGAATTAACCATGAAAAGAATTTAAACTTCTTCTGACTACTGAGGCATGGCCTTCTAATCCATTAGTTTCTCTTCAATATGTGGATCCTTGTAAACTTCGCAACCAGTACCCAAGAAAAAAAAAGATTTGTTTTCAGGAATGCAATGCCAATAACTGCTACAAAGTTCATTAATACCACAGAGTTTTGGTAGCATGTGATTGAGTGCCACAATCAATAAACATTAGTAAGAGCAGAAGAGGTTCCAAATATGCTTACCGCATCTTCCATAGTTGCACGCCATCCTTGCATAGATGAAAGACCAAATCTTAGCCTGTCATTCTCACCATCTTCAGAAAGCTTCTCAGTTTTCGGAGTGCTAAGATATATTCCCATATCTGAGGCAGGATGAAGTGAAGATGGTTGACAAAAAATACAATGGACAAAAAAAATGGTATGAAAAATAAGAGGGAAAAAGTACAGCATGAATGCAACACACCTTGTTATTCAGCTAGATGGCTAATGTAGACTCAATTAACTCGATTTGCTTAAGTCAGTAAATGCTGTCACAGAGACAGGCTTAAGTTAATGAGGCAATTAACATCATAATCACTACAAAATATCAAATGTGAACTATGAGAAGTATAACAAATTAATAACAGGCTGGCAGCAACGTAGAGGCCAAAGAAAAAGTTATAGGATTTCTCAAATTTACCCTTCAACCTTCATGTTAGTATAACTTTCATAGATGATTACCCTTTTTCAAAAACCAATTCTAGAAAAGTGAAGGCAGGTCCTGCCATAAAACTGTGATATTTGGAATATATGCAGCTTGATTCTTTGTCACAGAAAGCTACAACATCCTATGTCAACAACCATAAAGGTGCTTTTTACTAGCATAAAGGAAATGCCCATCCTGTGGAAACATGTCCAAGGCTAGAAGAAATAAGAAAGGATCAGGCCAATCTTACTCCAGCCATCACTAACTGGCTCCATCCAAAGCAAAAACTGCAGTCTCCAATTCATCAATAGCAATGGAAAACTCACAGACAAATCACTTAAACAGTTCAGTTCTATCCATTTTAACCTACGGCACTTCTAAGAAATGCAACAACAGTATCAAGTACACACAATGGGAAAAAAAAGGCCTTGTTGGAGTTAAGCATATAAAAGGATAAGCATAACTTTTATGTAAGTAGCATACAGAAATAAAACTTTATGAAAACAAAGCAATGATGGAAAGAATGAGGATTCATTCATTTCAATTTTTGAAGAAAACAAGAGCATTAGCACACATGTAACCAATTTTTCCAAACTTAGAAAGCAATGGGGACCAAGAAAGAAATCTGAAACCAGCCCAAGAAGAATGCTTTTTACTGACTTTGTGATACAACACACATTAACAAAACAACAGGATTGCAAAGCCATCATACTTCACTTATATTCTTTATCTAATAAATGAAATAGCCATATGATAATATCCGATTTTTATGATAATTGACCATCTTAGATAATGTTCCTCCGTATCAAACACTTAGAACAAACTTTCAGAAATAAAATATTCTTCATTAAATCTCCACTTCATTGGTCTTGCCATAGATACCATGTAAAACACCTACAACTGAATCCTGGTGCAGAATTGATAACACAATTATCAACTACAGTAAAAAGGTATACAAGTGGATGGATAGAACTGGTTATCTTCACAAAATTATCTGGAGGTTTTGAACCTTGGTGTGCATTTCTTTTATTCAATAGGAATGATAATTAAACAGGAAGTGTGAAACAAAGTGTTACACAATCACCTGCAGACCTGAGATTTAGCTCAAAAAAGTAACCACCACAAATTTAAGCAAGTGCATACCATGGCCTTCAATTTCTTCTGGTGCATAGACCACGTATACTCCAGCCTGCACCATAGAAATACAATCATCAATGGATATTGGGCAGTGAAAAAATCATCATTTGAGCAAAAACGCATTTAAAAAATGCATTTACATAAAAGTCAAAAATTGAAGGGTATATGAATAATATATATCATTATTCTAACAACCTTTGGCCTTGCACAATCAAAACAGATCAGATACTGTAAAAGAAGCAACATTTAGTTGACAGTCCCTAAATACAAACCAGCATGCATGTTCATACAAGATACTATTTCAGCTATTTATGCCTGATTGTTTGCCAGACTTCTTTTTAAGCTGTCAACATGAGAAATAAAAGCTGGGCTCTGCAGTTCCATGTGACTGCGCAATATGACAAAAGCATGTATTAGGAAAAGAAAAAAGGCATCTAATATCAAACTGAATTTATGAATGTTGACTTGATGTTGATGCTGCGGCTGCCAAGATTAGTGGCCGTAACCCAGAGGACAGCACTTGACAGCTGTGAGCCTAAGTGCTACACTGCCATCACTTTTCCATATCAGATATTTTAGAAAGTTCTTTACAGGGTTGAAGAATGTGTATCATCAAACCTCTCTTACACCAAACAAGAAAAAATATCTGCGGTGATATCACATGTCATACATTAATTTATAGAATAAATAATGGACAAAGTTTAAGTCCTTGATCCAGAAGCTACAATCTAAGCCACTGATGAATGGACAGGTTGGAATTGATCACTGATTTGTCCATAAAAATTCCACCACTGATAAATATTGACTGAATAACAGTCACTTTATCATCTCCAGTGGTTTCCAAAGTAACCATCAGATAGGAGGGCATTTCAAGCTAGCAATCACATTAAAAACAAAAGCAGGTGTTTGTCACTTTGTGGTGAATGTCAAGTT
Organism: Metroxylon sagu; assembly: GCA_017589505.3. Lineage (NCBI taxonomy): Eukaryota > Viridiplantae > Streptophyta > Magnoliopsida > Arecales > Arecaceae > Metroxylon > Metroxylon sagu. The sequence goes on from JACVBY030000565.1 coordinate 466,602, forward strand.
CACAAGAAACCATTCCAATATAATACAATGAAGGCAATGGAGATTTTATTCAGATATTTGCCAGGCTTGACGGGACAGAGAAACTGCCCCAACAAGAAGCTGGCAGCTACATATTGTCATTCCCACCATCCAATCCTAACTTGACAACAACCCTATAAAAGGCTGGGTACTTGCACTAGTCTACATGTGTCATGTATAGACTACTACTCATTGCTTGCCAATGGCCATGGCTACTGGCAACTACTGCAAACATAACATGACAGTGTGTGCAGAGACTGATCAGACCAGAAATTTTTATTGCAATATTCCCGGTAGAAGAAGATCAAACCGGTTGAAGGAGGTCAATCTGTGGGTATCTGCCACACCCACAATAAGGCGTTGTCTAAGCCACCATATCCAACATTCTATCCAACTAGGCCACTCAAAATTACTGAGAAGAGTTGAAGACGACTAACTATTGACTAATTAAACCCACCATCCCAATAACCAAAATCTAGATAAATTTGCAACTCAGGAGAGATACTCCATCTATTTTCCTCAGACAGAAACCAGAGTAGCAGGATCAAATTTCATAGAGAAAAAACCCTTTCAAGAACACCAGTCTCCCTACAAATCAAGAAATGAACACAAAACTAATTTGAGATCAAGAAACCAAGCGGGAAAAAAAAGAAGGAAAGAACGATCGAGAAAACAAGAAATAAGAGATCCAAACCATCGATCTGATCAAAATCAAGAAACCATACCGAAAGTTCCAAATTCCAACAAAGACATCACGGATCAAGGCAAAACAAACATCAAAAGATAAAGCACGACCAAGGGTTCGGATTTACTCACGCGAGAAGCCGTTCGGACGCCAAGCGAGGCGGGTTCCTCCGATCGAGACGAAGGGAGGGGGATTCGAGAGAGAGAAAGAAACAGAACACGGATCCGGATGGAGCCGTCCCGGCGGCCTTTGCGATTGCAAAAAGTTTCCGTCCCTATTTTTTATCTTATTTCGGGCTCGATTACAACTGCCAGTATATAATTTTTTATATTTTTGGCCCTCAGACTTCCACTCAACATTCAATCATTTTGGTCCTCAATATTTCAAATATTACAATATAGTCCCTCATATCTTATCAACAACACATTTCCTTGTCCCCGAGTGGAACTTACACGCGGCCATTGGATTCTCTTTCCACCTACCAGCCGCAGTGGACGATGATTTTAGAATCATTCTGATGATTTTTGAGATTTAACCTTAGATGATTCTTGATCACTATTGTATCCTATATCAAACATAACGATATTTGATCATTAAAAATTAAGATTATTAATCATAAAATATAAAATTATTACTATTATATTTATATTATATTACTATACGATCATATATAATATAATATTATATGATATATTAAATTATATGATATATTATAATATATAAACTAATATTATATTGTAATCTCATATACAAAATATAATATGGTATGGCACATTATATTGTATTATATTATATTATAATTAAAAAATTATAATATAATAATAATATCATATATTATATCTTATATAGTATATTATAAATAAAGATTACTAATAAAATATAATTTAATATTATTATATTGATATTATATTATAATATTATAATATAATGTATAATATTATATAATAAAATGCATTGCATTAATTATATAATAGTATAATAATATAACAATATAATGATATGATATATTAATTTTATAAATCATATTATATATAAATTATTATTATTATAATATATTTATTATAAATAAAGGGTATTTTGAATTATAAATTTTAGTCAAAGATGATATTGGATTACCATTCTCGAGGATAATGATAAAATCATCCTCTGCAATCTGGTGTATCAAATAGAGTAATTCTATCACTATCTTATCGGTCGCTGATCATTAATGGTTTTAAAGAGTTCATTCTATATACTAAATGCTTTCTTAAATAAAGCGGTCGTGAAAAGTCAAAAAAATGCTTCCTTAAATAACTGCACCTAGATTCTGATCTCAAAATTAATGAGATAAGTAACATGTCATCAACATGGTACGTTACTCTTCGTGTACCATTTTTAAGACAAGAGACTAAACTGTAATAATTTGGACTTTGGAAATCAAAATGAATCTTCAGCGAAAGTTCAAGTCTGCATTTATTTCCCCAAGTTATCTCTCCTTCAATTGTTTTCTCTGGACGTGGATGCATGTAATTATTGTCTGCTTTTGGCTTTGGCCCAGATCCGATGCGCAAGGGATGTGGACCCGGGAGTAGCAAAAAGAAATTTAGCGTCGCCTTAAAGAAAACCGCCGCGTTTTATTTTTCTCCAAAGTGCGTGGCAGTTGGCGATGCGCCTGTTTTCGTTTGCAATAATGGTATCATGGTTTCCCACCAACTACAGTGATTAAATTTAAATGATCCAAGGTTCTCGCTCCAAAATTTAGTGATCATTTCTTATGGCACTTTGTCCAGCAAAAAAAATGATCCTCCCCTAAAATCATCCAAAAGGGATGATTGCAAGAGGCGTTTGTTGATTGAAAGCGATGGCACATATCAATTCATGCACAAAGAGGGGAGGTGAGGGACAAAATATCTTAATTGTTATTCCTCCCGGCTGTGATTAGTTCCATTGATTATTAATAGCGACGGATCGCTTTCATACGATAATGTGATATTAGAATGTAATGGAAGAGGGTCGGCTGTATCAATTCAATTGTCAAGTCAGGGCGTAAATTTTTGGTCTTGTCAAAGATAAGCACAACTCTTGGATTAGGATACACGGCTATTTTTTTTTATTGACAAAGTGGCTTGTTAAACTTGACTTGTGTTTAAAAGATTGTTTGGTTGTTTGATGTTTGAGTTTTAGATATTCTTAGCTGCAAATGGATAGATATAAATATTAAATTAGTTTTCAAACACCAAACCCTCAGACTTCATCGATAGTGTCAAAGCATATTAGCATATTATATAGTTATCATAATATTAACTAATAATATGATGTAATATTGCATATTATTTAATTTAACAATATATAATATATTATATTATATTATATAATAATACAAGATATTAGCTAGACTTAGATACATTTGAATGTAATCAAGTTTAAATCCGATTACATTCTTCATTCTTATATCTATACAGTTCATAAATCCTAAAAAAAAAAAAAAAAATGTGATGGCTTCAGAATCTATGTGAATATAAGGTTGAAAAAGATGACTAGATTCTGCATATAGTATAATATAATAATATGACCACTCTATAATCATTAATTGCATATTTTTATATATCTAATGAATAGATTTTAGTCTCGACTTCTGTAAAGAGATCATATGATTAAACAAAATACGATAAGTGGCTGGCACATTAAGTGTCAATGAGCCAAAATTGATTTTTTTTTTTTTTTTTTTTGTTATCTTTTCAATTGTTGCTATTCAAGTCTAGCCATTTGCTAGGCCAAGTTTTGGCTAGGTCTACATGACCCTCATTTTATTTTGTTTAGATTTAAGCTAAGCTGCAAAAAGCATCTCATAAATCTTTCATATAATGAGTTGCATAGCCTAACTTATATAAGTTTAAATAATCAAAAATAAGCTTATTTCACTACATTTTCATGCTAGAAGAGACATGGTCACTACATGACCTTCACGCTAAAATAAATTTATTTGTGTGTAAGTAATCTTTTCCCTATCACAAGCTTTTGAGAAAGAAAAATGATGCAGTAATTTTTAAAAAATTATTAAAAAAAAAATATCCCTCCCAAGGAGCTTTTCCATTGCTTAGCTTTCTACCCTACTATATTAGTTAAAAAAAGAACCATTAAGAAATTCATTTAAATTCAAGTTCTAATTTTCAATATAATAAAATTTTTGTACACATGAAACCAAGAAATTCAAGAGCCTTCTAAAATTTAAAAAAAAAAAAAATATTTGATAATGTCATTTGAAAACGTGATTCTATAAGATGTTAAAGGATCCCTTTCAAAATAAGCTAAAAGCTCTTGGCTTTTGCTATTATAATGTTGCTACCATCCTCCAAATATGGTAAGTATGTATGTACAAAATAATTATAAAAATGTATAGTTATGAAACAATAAATAAATAATATATATTATTTAAGAATAAAAATGTACATATATTTTAAAAATTACCTTTCAAAAGTTGAAGTAATGTGAAATATGCCTTTAGTATACCTATAAATATTTTTGATTGAATTAATTAAGATATCACATACATGTTTTGTCAACTTTTATAAATTAGATAATCAACTATTATACATTGTAAACTGATTTTTTCAAAACACAATATAAGCTCATTAACTTTATTCATAAGTAAGGTATGAAATCAGTATTGTTTTTTTTTTTTTTAGTGACATCATTTGTTGAATTTTACAACATCAAAATAAAAAGGCTACTTTTATCGACAAAATAAAAGGAATAACTAAGACTTCATATAAATCACATTTTTATCATTAGAATTTTTAACAATTTTAATATCTTACATTATTAAGTATCCATATTATTTAATGTTCGTGTGTGTATTGGATAGGGATAATAATGTATCCACAGGGCTAGGGTTAAAATAATCCAAAAATTTTAAATTCTTATTCTTCTTTGTAAATAAAAAATAGTTCAATTTAAATTTAAGGGTATATCACATATAGATCATCAACGTTTAATCCTAATTCAATATCGGTCCATTAATTTTGGATTTAGTCAACTCACCCCAAACTTTTAATTGAAAAATTGTAATGAAATCCTGTTATTTATAAATTGTTAGGGTTGCATCACTATTCACCAATTAATTGCTTGTCATGTGATTTTAAAAATTCCCTTGTAATGCTAGCTACATATGAGTAACTGAATAAAAAAAAAAAAAAAACTAGTAAATGATTTAAAACCCAAGTAGCCATTGGAGGGCTGGGATTTTATAAAGATTACAAAGGCGTATGAGAAGCAAGAGAGAGAAAGAAAGTGAAGGGGAGGGATAGGGTAGAACATAAAGTAAGACGTGAAAGATTGAGTGGCAGAGAATACAAGTTAAGCAAGAGGGAGAAAGCAAATCAAGTTTGTAAATGCAAAGTGAAATTGTTGCAATCTTTTGAAGTAGTTGATATAAACACTCTTTTATACCACACTTAGCATGGTGAATTGTTGTTACCAAGGGATTTTATTATTGATTTATGTTGTTTTTTGTATCTAATAAGGTGTTTAATAAAAGTATCAAGTGAAATATATGGCATCACTTAGTAACATTTTGTCTCAATAATAGAACCATTTTTTTGAAATAGGTATTGTTGGTATGGTCATCGAGCTACAATCAAAATATTCAAGTTTGAACACAATAAAAAGAAACTATACTTTACCTATGAGCAAGGAATTGCAGGTATTTTCAATGGTGGCAATAGGAAGAAAATGCAATCAATGAAAGTGCTAATTAAAGAAATATTGTGTCAGAGATAAAGAGTAAAATGATAGACTCAAAAATGGCAATGGTAGCTTTAAGGGCAACATTAATGAGCTTGGATCGTAGCATTCTTGGGATAAAAATAATGATGGTTTTCTGTATGGTGGTAATTCTGTTCTTGCTAATATTAGTAGTTATTATTCTGTTGGATAAGGAGTTTATGGGTATTGTGTATTATAACTTTTTTGACTTGTAACTTATTGTGTGCTTGAAATGATAATGAATGTTTTGTTAGACTGTTTAAAATTATTATTGTCATTTAAATACAATGGAAGGGAATTTGTAAATGCCATAATATGAAATTGAGTATGAATTTCATAAAGCATAATAGGTAGACCACTTCTAGCAGCATTCATAAGTTCCTATCCTAATACCTGCCTTTTGGTATGCAATTCTTATACTGATGTTGCATATGCAATGGTTGATAGCAAAATTGAATATATGAAACCACATTAATATCAAAGCTATCATTACATTAATAACAAAATGTCCTTTACACGTAAGATTTATTATATAATAATAGTTAGATACATAGCTGACTTTAATAGTAGAATAGAAACTTTTATATTTCTATGCTTCCATAAAAACACAGTTCCTACAAATCCAAAGTTAAACTAGTAGCCAAAAAATACATGTCGCATCATAATGAAACATTTGTTTAGCATTTTAAAAAGCTAACAAACAAAAAGGGTATATCCAAAACCCATATGCTTCCTATCAACTATATTGTTATAAAACATCACATCACTAAGCTATATATTCACTGCTTTCTGATCCCACCCATCCTTCAGATCTCTCAAACCTTCCATAAAAACTACTCTATGTTCCAATACTATTAGAGGGGTCAATAGGAGCACTTAGTGAATTAGTGATCATATTTGTATTAGTCACACTTCCAGCATTCTTTGGGATAGCAAATAATAGGACTTAAAACAATAGTAAGCCTTGAAAAAGCAACAGCATCATTTTTTATAGAAGTATTAAAAGCAGGTCCTTTAAAATTACAGCCAACAAATCTTGTAACACCACCTACAGCATATCCTGAATTACTAGATCCCAGCATATACAAAATATCGAGGTCGATCATAAAATCATACTTTATATAACTTCAACAACCATAAAAATTCATTACTATCTTTGTTGATTTATTATTATCCATTGGAGAGCTTGGGTAGATTCTTTTATTACGACCAAATCTCTTTCAAAAAGTGCATGTTATAGTACTTGTCCTTCTAACTTCATTTTGGCCAGCTGTGGGCTCTTTAAGTTCCCTCCTTTTATTTCCTTTGGGAATTCAAGACATGTAAGAGGTTGTATTGGATCATATTGCCTCCTCAGTCAAGCCATATTGACATTTAGAATATGATGGACGATCTTATCATGGGATCTCAAATATATTTTTTTGTATAATAATTGTTACAATACATCTTTATATTTGACTTTTTGTGATTGATACAAGCAGCAACATTCTTATAAGGCAACTTATTGAACTCACAAAATCCACAAGCACAATTCTATCTCCATCCTTGCAAGATAACAAAATTGGTTGTGCCTTCAAGCACATTGAACTTATAATCACTAGCAAACACTAATTTGCAAACTCTACAACACATCTCGATGACATCAACCTTTCTTCTAATATTTAGAGTGATGAGAGTGTCCCATATATAGCCTTTCTGAAACCTATTATGCATCCTATTCATGATCTTCATTCTAATATCCTTCATGAATGTAAGAATAGGCTTTCTTCTAACATCATTAACCTACTGATCGAAACTCTCTATCATATTATTAGTAACATGATCATTCTTAATCCTCGAGTCAAATGTGTGCCTAAACCAAAGTTCTCTAGGCTTCTTCATCAATAAGTCATATGCTTCACTATTTTCTTCTTTAATTTTTGACATTGCATGATTTCAAGTATGCTCATTATATGAGTTCATAGCTGCCCAAAAGTTTACCTTCATATCCAATCTAGGAAATCTTGCATTGAAGTTAGTGTAGATATGCTTTGCCTATCTCCTTTACCTTATTTATGGCATGATCTCTATCATAACCTCTCCTAGGTTTTACCATTAAGCCATGAAAAATGAATAACTAAATTTATCAAAGTTCAAAACTAACAAGTTAAATATAAGAAAAATCAAATTGCATTTGACATATCTTTGGATCATCACTCATTAATGTTAGTGACCTATCATTCTCTCTAATCATAGTATCTAAAAAGTATAAAAGATACCTCCATGAGTCTCCATTCTCAAGCTCCACAGTTACAATAACCACAGGAAATATCATATAATTGCTATTAATTGCAATAATAGGTAATAGAATTCTTCCATACGATCCTTTTAAGTGGCATGAATGATCCACACCATTTAATAAACCCTTTCCTTTGTCCATCAAATGAGAGAAAAACCTTTTGAAAGTAGGATTTCTAGTAATCCCAAGCCTTTCCAGCTGTATTATTGTAATACTATAAAGATTACTATCTCTTACCAATTAAGCATATAGATGGAGCTCACTATATGACTTAGCATGGGTTCCTTGTAACTCTTCTTTAGCCCATTTTCGAGCGATGTACAATTTTGTCTGATTCATTATCATGCCATATTTCTCACTAAATTCTTATTGAATCAAGATATAAATCATATTAGAATTAGCATGAAACTTACTGCCAAGTTTATGTACTATCCAAATTGTGGTGGCAAATGCATTCTTGCTACTAGTCCTAATGCAAGCATGCCCATCCTCTACATTCTTGATCCTAAATGCTATCTTTTCTAGTGTCATAGTACCATGGATTCTCTAATTGCATTCATGGCCAGCATTGAATGTTGTGTACATAATCTTATCATTCTTGACCCTAACTACCTCATTCTCCTCTTGGATACAATAATCAAAAATGTTTTACATCTCTAAACAGCATATCATTCATTGACCCGATTCTTCCATTTCCATCAAGAGCAAAAAGAATTCTTGCCATTATCCTATCCACAGAAGTCCCTCTTTGTTAAAATCAAAAATAACATAAATCCCTTCCTCTTTATTACCATCTATAATTCTAGGTAATTTATCAATACCACCATCATTTTTAACTTCCACAGCTTTAGAATTCCCACCATTAGTTTTACTATGCTTATTATCACTTCCTACCTTTCATTCCTCATCACTAAACTCCACATCAATATTAGTGCTGTCAAGATTAACAGCTTTATTATTTGCTTTCCTTTTTCCTTACCAATTACCCCAGCTCCTCTAATCCTTAACACCTTTATTGCCACTCATAGCAATATTCCAACCCTTACTAACTACCCCAACACTATTTTATGGCTCAAAATCTATATTAGTAGGAACAACAAGTGTAACATTTAAGTAAAAATGAATTTCACATAAACTTTTATGCATATCAAACATGCGAAGCATGTTAGCATCCATATACAATACCATTGTGTTTTTTGAGCTTATAAGTTATGCTCGGATAGATATGCTTACTAAAATTCCTATTATGGCATCGTCGAATGTTGTTTCACAAATGTAACGCTCCAAGTCCAACTGTTGTTCTAATTAATCTATTACTGAATCGAAACCATATGGCTCTAAAAACTCGAATGGAAGTTACTTGGTCATAGGCGAACTTGAGTTATAAGCATGTAATTTTTTTTCATCCGATGTAAGACTATTATGTAGTATTACAACAAACATTATCACTTGAGTAACAATCAGGATCATAGCTTTTCAGGTTAAGTTAAAGTGCAATACTAAGTCATATGACGATGAACCCATCATTCAAATATGAAACAATAATTTTTGCATCATTTTTTCAGTAGGAATGCACTTATTTATGGCTATGTAAAGATGATTGTACAAAGGATTTGATGAATTTCATAGCTCGGGTTCCAAATGCATACAACAAAAGGGCTATATTTTGCTTACTGATTTTGATTGAATATAAATAATCAATAAACTTAGAAAATGACTCTTTCTCAAAGATCAAAGATCAACCGATAATTGAAATGATTCTCCAGCCAAGACACCCTTTGAACCTTGGGGGTTTTTTTATTGTCTTCAAAAACTCTCTTTCAAACCGATTAAAGTAGCAACGATGCGCCTAAAACTTCCCTGCGCTTTATTTTATATGGAGCCTTTGGGAGACCATTGAACGGCAATTAAGTAATTGTAAATATTCTCTATAAATGCGGTTGGTTTCGTTGGATCGGATTCTCGTTGGAAAACATTGTGGAGCGCGATGAATTAGGACCAAAAGTTGAGGACCCCGTCGTTGTAATTACACCAAATTTAATTAAATGCCAGGGTGCCGGGTGGTTTCCGGGGCATCCTGTTGCGAATTTGGATGGTTACCGCGAACCGCTTTCCCTTTATTATCCCCTCACGCGGTGTTTGGTGGGACCCATTGGCAGCGGTCGGCGGGCAAGACAACGGGAGCGGCTTGGGCTGCACGGAAAGCTCGAACAGGACGCCATCCAACCATTCGCTGAAATTTCCCAGAGAACCAGAGAGACAAATCAAGAGCGCCCAGAACGAAATCAAGGATGGCGTCGGAGAGGTGCTGCCTCTTCCTCGAGATCCTAATCGCCATCATCCTCCCCCCGCTCGGCGTCTTCCTCCGCTACGGCTGCTGCAGTGTCTGCGCCACCCCCCTCCGACCCGATCGTTTTTTTTTTTTCCTCCTTTTTCTTCTTCTTCTTCTTCCTCTGACGCTGATCTCGCCGTGTTGTGTTTCAGCTGGAGTTCTGCATCTGCTTGCTTCTCACCCTCTTCGGCTACGTCCCCGGCATCATCTACGCCATCTATGCCATCGTCGTCGTCGATCGCGACCGCTATCGGAGGGACGACTACTATTATCATCAAATCGTCGCTTAGCTCGAGGGGGGTTCGCCTCCGGACTCTTCTCATCCCGTTAATTAATCAAGTAATCTCCTCTTAGTGATAATTAACGGTGTATGTGGACATTGGATCTCATCTGGAGGGGGTTATGTAGATGGGATTTTAGATCAAAGCACATGTTTATCCACAACATTCTTTGTGACTTTTATTTAATGTGAAACTCCTGATGTGCATCTGTTTCACTAGACCTTAAAGAAAAGCTAGATTGAGTTATCTGATAATGAGGTGTTTTGGTTTGACATACATTCGCTGGGTCTATACAAGACAATAATTTAGAACCTTTCTGCTTCTAATGGTTAATAGTTTTAGACATTTAGATCCGCATCATGGGTGTGATTAAAGTATTGACTTAAGTCAAGATCAAGTTATATTTGAGGAAGCCTGTTTTGATGCGAAATATGTCCAGATGTTTATTGTTTTGATTGAGGAAACGGAAGATCTATTCCATCACTTTGGGATGATGCATGCTTTCTTTAATAACTTCACTGCTTGGACCACCTAAAACTCAATATAAATCATAACCTTTTTTGCTTCTTACTTTCTGCAAGGATGTTATACATTTTCTTGACAGCAGGAGTGGAGCCAAGATTTATTCTTTTGTGCGGGGAGGGGGTGGTTTCAAATCACTTGTTAAAACTATTTAAACTACTCTATCAAAATATATCTTTTTCATATGAGTATTTTTTTTTAATAAAAATGTTCTTGTCCTCTGATAGAGCAATACATTGGCTATGCATGAAAATGTCAAGATAAAATATTTAAAAATATTAAGAACGACATATCAAGGACTCTTTAAGAAGAATATTTTTTATAATATATAAAAATAAATATCAAAGACTTGCAATAATTTTTTTTCCTTGTCCATGAAAGAGCTATATCTTTGATTTTCTGTTTTATAAAAATTCAAGTCATATGTAACAAAAGAATAATGAGGGTATTGCTCATGTAAAACAACTTCAAATAACCTCGTATAAACATTGCAAATATGGCACACACCTTTTCTGTATTTTTTTTTTTTTTTATATAGACTATAATGTAGCAAGGTTGGGAGAAGCACATTTTTCTAGTGAGCAAAGCCACCAGGCACGAGCACATAACTTGAAGGCAAGTCACAAGAGAGGCAACTCATGGCAATGAGGACAAAAAGAAGTTGGCTGTAGGAAATTTATGATTAGTTGAGAGGAGTTTGAAGGCTATGGTAAGGTTTGAATGGTAAGTGGGCTCTTACTTTCTTCGAGAGACATCTTTTAGTGGAATAATGCTATATTTAAAATTTGAAAGATATGGGACGCTTGTTATGGCTTGTTGTGGAAAGTGGGTCTGAGTAGATATCTGATAACTTGGTAAAATTTGATACTAGGTCAGGAATTGAGATTTGAGGAGTATACATGGAAAATAAAATCCAGTGTGTTGCAAACATAACTTGAAATTTGAGTTAGGCAGCTGTGCAATCCATTGAATTTTAGTAGGACCATTGGATATGGATGGGAGAGCCATATTGGACATTAATCGTAAAAAATTAAGATGCTTCTCAGGGGGAGAGGGGTATGACCCCCTTTGCACCCTGGATCCGCCATTGTTAACAGGATCACCAGCCAAGAGATCTTATCTCTTATTGCCTCTTTTCCTTACATTTTTCTGGCGCCATCATATCCTTATATCTATTTTTATGTATGAGTTGATTTCTAGTTTCTATGTTCCTCAATTACTTTGTTGGTAATGACTATATGGTTTGTGAATGTGGATCACTTTAAGGAAGCTATTGTCACTAGTATTTTGCACATGCAATGCATGTGATTTGTTTAGCAAAGAAAGGGTATTCAATGGATGATTTTGTACAATAACCAAAAAATCAAGATTGTTATATTTATTGGCTTTTTTTTTATGTACTCTCCTTCTTCTCTCCTTCTTCTGCTTAATTATTTTACAGTGCATTCGTTATAAAAAATGGCATATATCTAAATTAGGGAAGTAAGAACCTGATTCAAAGAAAGAGTCCACTTCACAATATATAATACAGATAAGTCTCAAAAAAAAAGCATCTACTTTATTGCCATTCAAACCTTTTGGCAGGTATTGCATAACCATATTCAGGTATAAAGAGGATTGACTCTTGGCACCAAGGTATGCACTTCTGGACATGTATTAAAAGACAACATATATAATTTGAGTCCATCACAAAGGTAAACTAGATTGAGTTGGGCTGCTCTTAATGAGAATTTGTCTCTAACATGGTCTGGTTAGATCCTCACAACTAGCCATGTTATTAGTTTAGAAGAATTAAAACCCATCTAAGTTCTAACTTTTGATGGTTCTAGATCTATAAGTACATACATGAAGGATTAACATATTGTGCACTGTGCTAATGCCATCATGGGCTGGCACCATTCGTACCATGTCATGCTGTCAGTCATCTGGCCTCATGCCAAGGGTGGCAAAGAACTGTGGTCTGTATCGGTCCTTGTTGGTGTGTGCTTGTATGTAATGCCATATGGCACTGATTCACTGCATTAGCATGATGAGATGCTTTAATCCATGACTTTCATGATGTGGAAGATTGCTAAAATCAAAACACAAGTTTAGAATTAGAGTAATGTTTGAGCTAGCTTGCTCTAAAATTGTAAGTTAGAGGATTCGTTGACATGAATATATAAGCAATTGAATTAAGCATTCAATTGTCCTTTATGCTCCCTACATACAATGGTGTTTCATGCCTTATTCTTAATGAATTACAACTTCCAGGAATTCAGGTGTTGTTACCATTCTATGCTGTTCCAGAACCAGCATAGTGCATGTATCACAACAGAAGATGAAAAGGCATTGCAGTTGATAACATAAGGTACAACAGGAAAATCTTTTTTTTTTTAAAAAAAAAGTTCTTGTCAACTCCTAATTGCTTTTATTAGAAAATAGACATGTTTAAATTGCTAGAACGTGGCTTTTGGCCTTTACATAAAAACTAGAACCAGACACGTGCATTTACATCTGAGTAAGAAAATAAAAGAAAAGATGTGGGAGCCAGGCATGGTTTCAAACTTTTTTCAAGTTTTCAAAAATTCTAAGTTGCTTTATTTGGAGCCTAGAGAAGGAGTCCCATGAAATTCTATGTACATGAAGACTTGTGGCATTGGGACTGTTATTGTCTGGCTATATTAAGGTAGCTCAACCGAAAAGTAAAATGTTCAGCCACGTAGATTTTTCTCAACAAAATAGAGATTTGTAATATCAACTGATGCTAGTGTGTGTTCTTGTTGCTGATAAACGTACTCTAAACATTTGCATCACTGAATATAAGGTGTCAAGCTCAGAAAATGGCACAAACTAGCTTTATATTAATTCCAATTAGTGAAAGAATGCGTATAGATTTGAAGGCACTAAGTGTAAGAATCTACATATTTACTTAATGATACCAAGTTGCACGAATATTGCAAGTGAATGAATTGTAGAAAACATGTTGAGCATAAAGCATATCATGCTATTGCATATCAGCTTATAACGTGGCATACCACAATGATTCCCTGCATTCTGCAATACACTAAATGGCTCTGTATTGTGACTATGCTTCCTTGGTACATTAAATATTTTAAACTTGCTGACTGATCTCTGCTCACATCCATGTTTGGTTGAGACCACATTGAACACCATGCTCCCATTTTCAAAGTTCACATGACTTGACATTCAACTCTTGGACACTTTCCATCTTTTTTCTAAAAAAGAACTTTTACTACTTATTCCTACCATAACTTAATTTTAACCACCTAAAACTCAAAAGTTCAATGTAGTTTTAGCACCTTTCACCTCATTCTTATTTTTACAAGCATCATGTGATCTTTTCTAACAACCACCAACCAATGGATTTATAGTTCCTTGTTGCCCTTCTTTTAAGCGATGATCCATTTTTTTCCCCTAAAGTCCCATATAGACAAGCATTCTTGTTGCCACATTTCACGATCATGTTTGTTCGTAAAAGCTATTGGTCATGAAAGATCACCACCATGAGCAAGCTACCTACAGGAAGGTTGCCGTTTATTATGTGAATGCAACATGCCACAAGGTTAGGTGCTGTCTGCTGGTCACGCACTAGGATGATGCGTGCCATGCGCCATGCTATGCTTGTGTTTGGTATAGCCTTTTACAAGCATATAGCAGGCATGTCTAATTTCCCCCCCTTTAGATTTAATTTAAACCATTTTAAACTTATTGTTGAGGGTCCTAACTCTTAAATATTATTTTTGCCTAAAGAAAAAAAAAGAAAGGGTTAACTGCTAAGTAGTATTCTATAATCAAAATTAGTTACATGTATTCTTGCTGATTATTGTGAAGTTAATACTTGAGCTAATATGACATCACATAACTCCATGGTAATGCTTTAGTTCCAAAAACATGAAATAGGATGATTAGAATGTAATCACTGTTAGAATGCAATATTCTGAGATCATATGGAAACCAGACAAGTTATGCTTATGTATGGTATTATAAAATATCTAGTTATCACAACATGGCACCAATAATGTCATAATATATGAGGATGTAAGTACAATTTTGCAAGCCCACAACCCCATATAGAATGTCTGCTGTGCTCCTAGGCATCCTACTTGGCTATCATATTCATATTGTGGTTGCTGCAAGGATATTGCTAGATTATTGAACCTGTCCTTTCCAAAATCATTCAGTGCCACTCTAATTAATACTTACATGATTCCAGTTAAAAATTAGTTACATAGTTCATATCTATTTAGATCTGACTTATTTAAGTACTTTAAGCATATGCTAGTGTAGCCTCAGATTATCAAAAATATATGCCGAGTTGAGCATGTTGGGCTCCCAAGGATTCCATCAAATGGTCATCTCCTGGCTCCCATCACGCGCGCACAAGCACACATGGAGAGAGAAAGAGAGGGAGGTGCCTGCCATATCAATCTAGCATGGCTTGATACATGTTGGCATAAATCAGTACATGCTAGTTAGCAAGGCACACCAGCAAGCAAGGGTGCCATGCGCCCATGATGCAATGACACTGTATGGAACATGATATAGTGTTAAATAGGCTTAATATTTTAAACCATTGTACTATTGGTTCGATACCCATATTTCACCTTGAGTATCTGCTTGTTCCTTGAAACGTCAAACGCCCTCACCTTTGATTATATAAAAAACAGTGAAAGTATTTATCTTTGACTTTATAACAAGCACTTATTATATTTTCTTACTAAGCCATATTGTCTCATGCTGCTAACCTTGCTATAACCATGGGAACCTGAACTAACTAGAAATTTGTACATTTTTGCCTTTCAATTCGATACGAACCTCGAACCGCTCGATTTGATTTGGTTCAAGCCAGTTGAGTGGTGAGATGAGGGGGAGGTGTACTGGGAGGTTTATGAGCTCTTGTGAGCTCTCATCCTCATTATTCTTTTTTATTTTCTTTTAAAATTATTTAATTAAATAAAAAAATATTTTTTTATTTATTTAAGATTTCTCATAAAAATAGAAGAATACTCTCCATTTGAATTTAAAAAAAATATTAAAGAAATCAAATTCTTTAAGAATAAAAAGCCTATCCTCTTTCTCTTAGGAACAAATTCGGATAATTTCAAAAAACAATGGTTTAGTAAATATCAAGTTAGGATATTTCCACTCCGAATAAAAATTTAAAAAATTTAATTTAACTTAAATTTGATGAAAAAATAAAATACCTAAAAAATTATTTTAAAATATAATTTGTAAGTCTTTTATCAATATTTGGTCAAACTTATAGGTTTTTCAAACTTAGATAAGATCATGATAACACGAACCTTACACTAACTTAAGCCGACTTGACCCATAGCTTATCGAAATAATAAAATTAAACATGTCAAAGAATCTTAAGGTTAAAATATATTTCTTAGGATCCAAATAATGACGCGTCACTATATTGGAGGTCAGGATTTCCTTAACAGGGGACCTCCAGTCTAGTGAAATGTTATGATTTGGAACATAAGAAAATATATTTTAACTTTATGATTTTATGATAAGTTTAATTTTATTGTTTTAATAAGTTAACTATCAAGTCGGCATAGGTCAGTGTGAGGTTCACTATTATTGTGATTCTATTTGAAAACTTTATAAGTTTGAATAAGTGTTAACTAAAACCTTATAAATTGTATTTTAAAATATTTTTTTAGTATTTTGTGTTCTTATTATTTTTAAGTTAAATTGATTTTTTGAGATTTTTATTTGGAGTTGAAGTATCCTAACTTGATATTTAGTAAACTATTATTTTCTAAAATTCTTTAAATTTATTCTTAAGAGGGAGAGTTGACTTTTATTTTTAAAAAACTTTATTTTTTTGATATTTTTGTTGAATTCAAATAAAGGATATTTCCTTATTTTCATAAGAAATATTAAGTAAATGAAAATAAAAAAAGAAAAGAGAAGAAAGAATGCTGTTTACTTAAATGATATGAGAGAAGATGAGAGCTCATGAGAGGCTTTCAGCCTCATATATCACATTAAAAAAGAGAAAAAATTGGAACCTATAAAAAAATAAAAATAATATAGAAAGCTGGCGAATCAGCCAGCCTGAATCATCAGTTCAGTACCAGTTCACGGTTCAGCCTACCTTGGCTATAAATATCTTGTAATTTTGTTAGTGATTTTAACTTGCAGCATTTCTTTGTCATTGTAGAATAAGTAGATAGTTAACCTTGGCGTCATCATTTCTTTTGATATGTAATATTTATGCAGCAGTAAAATGTCAAATTTCTTCTTTGTATGGGACACTAGTGAATGATGGAGCAGTTCAAAAAATAAGAAGCATGTATCTAATTCTTTACCTTTTTGATTTGAAGTGGTTGGCAGTGAGTTGGAAACCATAGCCACATATAGACTAAACATAAAATGATCCCTACTCAAACGCCATCTTTGTTTGGGATACTTGTGAATGATGGAGCAGTTTGAAAATAAGAAACATGTATCTAAATCTTTACCTTTTTGATTTGATGTGGTCATCTGTGAGTTGGAAACCATGACCACACAAAGACTGAAGTTAAAAATGATCCCTATACCAATTTCTTCTTATTCTTCTATATAGCTCCTCCAATTAGAATTGGCATATTCGTTTATGTTCTAAGCTTGTCGTGTAATGTCTTGGATGCGTCAATAATTGTGGTGTATGATGCTTCTCAGATCCATTTACGCGGTTTATATGGCCATCTGTATTAGATGCAGATAAAAGTTAATGAACCATGTCGGGTTCCATATTTCTGTATTATGTGCATAAGCTATCATGTGTTAGCGTGGTTTATTGTCCCTCACTGAACCCACTTCCTAGTTTCAAACTAAGAGTTCTTGGGAGTGACCCTAAATTTACTTAGGGAACTTGTTGATGCATATATCACTGAATAATGTAGCTGTCACGCCCTGGACCCAGCTGGTGGTGGCCCAGGGGTGACAGCCCGCCGCATGCCAGGCATGCAAGGCATCCAATATAATATCAATTATAAACAAGGGGAGTTAACAACTATATAATATACAAAGTTTAATCCTTCATGTACAAATTATGTAATGTTGGGCAACAAACCAAAGTTCCAAAATAATTCCAAATGTGGTTACATATAACAAAATAAAATCTATTTACATCAAGAAACCCCCAATTATCCCTGTTGTTGCCCCTGATAATTCTGTGGCTCTGGAAAAAATATTGTAAGATTTAATGAGTTTACACTCAGTAAGTAAGCCTACTATTACATATTATAGCCAAATAAGAATTTTTTTGTCAAGTCAAATACATGTCATGCTTCCAAAGTCAAAAACATTTCATCATATTATAGAATTGTACAAAACTCATATTCAAATAAATTGGAAGCAATTAATATGAAATAATATTTCAAAATACCATTTCAATTTCAAATCACTGTAAATCCCATTTCATACTAATGTCCCACGTCCACGTAATAACATCCCAAGGATGTAACCTCCCTGTACGCCCCCAGTGGAGGAAGGGTGCCGGAGTCAATTAGCATCTAATGCTATATCCTGTCACAGCACATCCCTAGGATGTGTGTTCTCCACATATTCCCCCTGTGGAGGTGGGTCCCGGAGTCATGTAATATGTAGTGTGGACCGTGACGACATATAATATCACAATCACAAATAGCATTTATTCGCATAATAGCAAACATGTATCAATTTACTTTTCATATTTTACCAAAATTTGGTAATTTTTCATAATCATGTAATAATCAGATGCATGTATCAAATGCCAATTTAATTCACCAAAATTAACAATAATCAAGTCAAATATTCATTTACGAAAATGTGGTACCGCAACTATCATTTTTCAAATAATACTATAAATCAATTCATTATTTCAATAATGGCATAATTTAATGATTTAAGAAAAATCATTATAACTGGCTTACTTACCTCACAATGCTAATCCAAAAGCGTAAATCAGCTGTAGGGATCTCTGGGTACCTACAACATAATTTTTCAGATTTTTAAATTTCAATTTTTGGATGTCAAACTGACTCCTATACTTAACCCAATCTAATCCTGGGCCCAAATTGGGGCTTGAATATCTCCAAATATAGAAGCCCAAATGGGGAAATAAAAATTCCCTGACAAACTAGGATCAACGCTGATCCCGACCATATTTTTCTTTTACTGGGCCGAGCCCAAATTGGGGCCCGAAAATTCAGCCCAAAGGGGCTAACTGGACTGGGCCGAACCCGGCCCAGTCCCCGTTTTTTGGTTCGGCCCAGTCCCCGTTTTTTTTTTTTTTTTTTTTTTTTTTTTCTTCCCCTGCTTCACCCCTGTGGCTGGTGGCCGGCGGCCTAGGGCCGCCGCCGGCCCTCCCGGGGTCGGCCGGCCGCCGACGACCGGCCCCGGCCGGCCGGCCGGCCGCCGGCGGCCGGCCCTTCCTCTTCTCTTTCCTCTTCTTTCTCTTCTTCTTCTTCCTTTTCTTCTCCTCTTTCGTCACTGTGCCGGTGGCACGGCCGGCCACCGTTGGCCGGCCGGACCTCACCGGACGCCGCCCGGCGCCGGTGAGGGCCACCGCCGCAGCTCGGGCCCGGTGAGCCGGCGGGCACGCGCCGGGCCGGACCAACGCGAGAGCCGGTTTGGCTCCGTGGCGGGGGAGGGCCATTCGGCCCTCTCCCTTGCTTCGTGCCCCGCCGGCGACCCGGCCGGCCACCGGCGGCCGGCCGGACCCCGCCGGACGCGCCGGCGCCGGCGGGGGTCGCCGACCAAGGCTCGGGCCGGCGGGCCCGCGGGCACGCCACCGGGCACCGAACCCACGGTGAAGGGAGGGCCGTGGAACGGCCCTCCCCCTTCTTCCTTGTCGGCGGCACGGCCGGCCACCCCGGCTGGCGGAACCCCATCGGACGCCGCCCCGGCGCCGGTGGGGGCTACCGCCCAAGGACTGGGCCCGGCGAGCCGGCGGGCACGCCGCCGGGCCCGAACCAAGCGCGGGAGCCCGCTTGGCTCCCGCGTCAGGGGAGGGCCTCCTGCGGCCCTCTCCCTCTCTCTCACGCTCTCTCTCTCTCTCCCTCTCCTCGCCGGTAAAGGGGGGGGCTTACGGGACGGCGGCGAGGTGGCGGGGACGAGCGGAGGACGACACAGTAACAGGAGCTCGCGACGAGCAGGAGGGAGGAAGAAGACAGGGGGAGGGGCTTCAGTCCTCTCCCCTGTTAATTCCCTTTTTCTTTTAGCGAGGGGAGGGCTGAGCCCTCCCCTGCACCCCCATGTGCGCGCGCGTGGGCGCGTGTGCGCTGGCGCGCATGCAGCGCGCCGCGTGTCGCGCACCCACGCCGCTTAAATTATAAAAAAAAATTGTCTGACGGGGGGGGTTTACATCCTCCCCTCCTTATAAAAATTTCAGCCTCAAAATTAATGTACAACACGAATAAAATTTTTGAGGCCCGAAATAAAAATTACTAGCTGTATTTATCTATCTTTCTGGTCAAAATACAACAGTAATTACACTTTTGTGCTTATATACAAATATCTATTGAGATACAAATAGATGAGGATATTTCTTTTTCACCTCCTCTTCAAGTTCCCACGTAGCCTCCCGTTCAGAATGATTACTCCACTGAACCTTAACATAGGGAATGCTACGTCGTCTCAGAACTTGGTCTTTATGGTCCACAATACGTATCGGATGCTCTTCGTATGTCAAATTCTTCTTTAGCAAAATGGGCTCCGCTTCTATGACATGACTGGGGTCAGAAATGTATTTCCTCAACATAGAGACATGGAATACATTATGTACCCCAGAGAGTGCAGGAGGTAGTGCGAGACTATAAGCCACTTCCCCCACTCTGCTCAAGATCTCAAATGGACCAACGTATCGTGGACTCAATTTTCCTTTAAGCCCAAACCTCATCACATCTTTGGTTGGTGAAACCCTTAAAAAGACATGGTCCCCAACCTGAAATTCCAGCTCCCTTCTTCTAACATCAGCATAACTTTTCTGTCGGCTCTGAGCTACTCGGAGTCTCTCCTTAATCAGCTGCACTTTTTCTACTGTCTGCTGAATCAGCTCAGGGCCCAACAATTTTCTTTCCCCCACATCATTCCAACACAAGGGAGATCTGCATTTTCTACCATACAAAGCTTCAAATGGAGCCATTTTGATGCTGGCTTGGTAACTGTTATTGTAAGCAAACTCCACCAAAGGTAGGTGGTTGTCCCAAGCACCACCCAAGTCTATTACACAGGCTCGCAACATGTCCTCTAAGATCTGTATGGTCCTCTCAGATTGTCCATCTGTCTGGGGGTGAAAAGCTGTGCTGAAATTCAGTTTGGTCCCCAGAGCCCTATGAAGACTCTTCCAAAACTGGGACACAAACCTGGTATCCCGATCTGACACAATCGACTCGAGGACACCATGAAGTCTCACTATCTGCTCAATGTACATGGTGGCCAATCTCTCGCTTGAGACCCCAACTCTGAACGGCAGAAAATGGGCTGACTTGGTCAATCTATCAATAATAACCCAGACCGCATCATTGCTTCTGAGAGTTTTGGGTAAACCAGTCACAAAATCCATGGTGATCTTCTCCCATTTCCACTGAGGGATCATTAGAGACTGAAGAGGTCCCGCAGGCCTTTGATGTTCGGCCTTCACTTGTTGGCACACTAAGCACTTGGCCACATATTGAGCAATTTCTCTTTTCATTCCTTTCCACCAGAAATTTTCTCGTAGGTCTCTGTACATTTTGGTGCCTCCTGGGTGAACAGTATAGGGAGAATAATGAGCCTCCCTCAAAATTTCAGCCCTTAGATCTTCCACATTTGGCACACAGAGCCTAGTATTAAATCTCAGGGATCCATCCTCATTTATTCTGAATTCATTCTGAACCCCTGATTGCACAGCTGCCTTTATCTTTTGTAGTTCCAAGTCTTCTTTCTGGGAAGACTTAATCCTGTCAATCAGGGTTGGCTAAAGTACAAGTGTTGCAAGAAGCCCATCAGATCGCTGTACTCGCAAACCAACCTCCAATTTTTCAAGGTCTCTACGAATGTGAGGCTGAGAAGTAATTATGGAAGCTAACTCTGAGGAGGACTTCCTGCTTAAGGCATCAGCTACCACATTGGCCTTCCCTGGATGATAATGCAGGTTCAGGTCATAATCCTTTAATAGCTCCAGCCACCTCCTCTGCCTCAAGTTTAGCTCTTTCTGGGTGAAAATGTATTTTAGACTTTGATGGTCTGTATATACATCACAAGTCTCTCCATACAGATAATGCCGCCAAATTTTCAGTGCAAAGATTACGGCGGCTAACTCCAGGTCATGAGTAGGATAGTTCTGCTCATAAGGCTTCAGCTGCCTGGGGGCATAGGCTATCACCTTCCCTTCCTGCATCAGAACACCTCCCAATCCCTTTCGAGAGGCGTCAGTGAATAAAGTATATCCTCCAGATATAGATGGAAGAGTAAGGATAGGGGCTGACACCAGGCGCTGCTTGAGTTCCTGGAAACTTCCCTCACACTCCTCTGACCAAACAAACTTTGCTCGCTTTTGAGTTAAGCGAGTCAGAGGCAAAGCAATGCGAGAGAAGCCTTCCACGAATCTGCGATAATAACCAGCCAGCCCCAAGAAGCTTCTGACTTCTGATACATTGGAAGGCCGACACCAGTTTACGACGGCCTCAATCTTCTTAGGGTCTACTGATATACCGTCTTTGGATACGATATGACCCAAGAAGGATATTTGGCTCATCCAGAAGTCACATTTCTGTAGCTTGGCATAAAGTTTCTTTTCCCGAAGAGTCTGCAGAACAATCCTTAAGTGGTTTTCATGCTCCATATGACTTTTAGAATAAATCAATATATCATCAATAAAGACCACTATAAACTGATCCAGGTATGGTTTGAAGATTCTGTGCATCAAGTCCATGAATGCTGCAGGGGCATTAGTCAACTCAAACGGCATCACCAAGAACTCATAATGGCCGTACCTGGTTCTGAATGCAGTCTTAGAAACATCCTCAGCCTTTATCTTGAGCTGATAGTACCATGATCGAAGATCAATTTTTGAGAATACCTGAGCTCCTTGAAGCTGATCAAATAGATCATCAATCATCGGCAAAGGGTACTTGTTCCGCACTGTTACCTTATTAATTTCTCGGTAATCAATGCAGAGCCGAAGACTGCCATCCTTCTTTTTAACAAATAATACTGGAGCACCCCAAGGAGAGACACTAGGTCTAATAAATCCTCGATCCAGAAGCTCCTGCAACTGACATTTTAACTCTTTTAACTCAGCTGGAGCCATACGGTAAGGAGCTTTGGATATAGGTCCAGTGCCAGGGGCTAAATCAACAGTGAACTCGACTTCACGATCCGGGGGTAATTCCGTCAATTCCTTCGGAAAGACATCGGGAAACTCTCGAGCCACTGGAATATCTTCCAACTGGTGTTCATCCTGCTGAAGGTCCCTAACCATAGCAAGAAATCCCTGACCACTTTTTCTCAAGTATTTTCCAGCTTGCAGAGCTGACACTAATACCGAAGCCAGATGTTCCTGACTCCCACTAAAACTGAATTCAGGAAGATTAGGAATTTTAAAGATTACCCTTTTCCTGAAACAGTCAATAGAAGCATGATAGGAGGCCAACCAATCCATCCCTAGGATTACATCAAAGAATTTCAGTGGGAGGACTATCAGATCAGCGTTCAACCTCCTATCTTCCAAGTCAATCAGGCAAGATTTACACACTGAGTCTACCATTATGACATCTCCATTAGGAAATGCAATATGCAACTCTTGCTCTAGAGGAACGGGTGTCAGTGATGCATTCTTGGCAAGAAAACTATCAGATATAAATGAATGTGTGGCACCCGGATCAATTAAAGTTTGAGCATAAGTGTTGCCTACTTTAAACATACCTGTCATAAAGATTAACTTAACTTAGATGTCATGCAGCATCATATGTTTTTCCTCTATCTACTACCATAATCCATGCATTATACCAGGTATGAATGCAATAATAATTTTTTTTTTTTTTAAAGAAATAATTTAATTTAACAGACATACCTGTCACCACAGTGTTAGAGGCAGCAGCGTCCTGCTGAGTGAGGGTAAAGACCCTCCCTTGGGTCCTGGGCTGCTGCTGGCTCTTCCCCTGATCTGGAGGGGGCTGCTGATCCTTTCGAAGGAGACAGGTGGCCATTTTGTGGTCCATCTTCCCACAAATAAAGCAGGCACCAGTCAGCCTGCGGCACTGCTTGCCCTGATGGGCCTTCCCGCAATGAGGGCAACGGGTCTCCTTATCCTTCTGTCCTGAGGGAGCCTGAAGGAAACCCTTCTTCTTCTTAGCCTGCCCTGAAGACTGGCCAGAAGGAGGTCCTCTCCTCTTCATCTGCTGCTCTCTCATCTGCTGAATGGCAGTCATGTCCCTCTCAATGACCAGAGCCTTGCTCACCACTTCACTGTAAGTGGAGAGCTCAAATGCATTGACTGCCTGCCTCAGCCTGGGGTGCAGTCCCTCAGTGAATTTGGTGATCTTGGCTCTCTCGGTCATAACAAAATCTGGGGCAAATCTGGCCAATCGTCTGAACTCGGCTTCATAGTGGGCCACAGAAAGGTTCCTCTGCTCTAACCTCATAAACTCAGACTCCATCTGTCTCTGAACACTCCTGGGAAAATACTAGCGATAAAAGGCCTCCTTAAACTGTTCCCAAGAGATGGCCCGACCTCCAGAGTGCTGCTCCAACATCAGCCACCAATCGTATGCCTCACCCTGGAGGAGGTAGGCGGCAAATCTGATCCGCTCCTCCTCCGGGCTACCAAGGGCCGTAAAGGCCTTCTCAATCTCTCTTATCCACCTCTCCGCATCAAGTGGGTTGGTAGATCCAGAGAAGGGAGGAGGGGCCAAGCTCTTAAACTCAGAGAAGCTACGACCCCCTCCCTGCCAGGGCTGAGATGGAGCGGGCTGAGTAGACTGACCGAGCTGGGCCGGCTGGGTCTGAGGAGTAGGAGGGGCAGACGGAGTCTGCGGAATAGCAGAGCCAGATATAGCAGGCAGTAGCTGCTGAATCTGCTGCTGCATGGCCTGAACCGCCTGAGTCACCCCCAAGAATGCCCGGAGTAACTCGGTGCGGTAACGCGTGGGTCGTTGCCAACTGGGGCAACGGAACCCGCATCTGGTGAGGCTTCCGGGCCTCCCTGCTGGTCAGGGTCACCAGCCTGGGAGTCCCCCTCATGTCGCTGATCACTGGTGCGACGATGCATTATGAAATCTGCCATGGTTAGATTCCAATCAATATCATAATAAATCATCAAATCTCAAGTATTTATTTAAACAAGTCACTTGAATTTTTCTAATATTATTACCCTCCTGATGTCATGTCAATATTTGGCCTAATGTAAATCATGTGTTTGGCCCTAATGTCAAACCAGGCTCTGATACCACTACAAGCTGTCACACCCCGGACCCAGCTGGTGGTGGCCCAGGGGTGACAGCCCGCCGCATGCCAGGCATGCAAGGCATCCAATACAATATCAATTATAAACAAGGGGAGTTAACAACTATATAATATACAAAGTTTAATCCTTCATGTACAAATTATGTAATGTTGGGCAACAAACCAAAGTTCCAAAATAATTCCAAATGGGGTTACATATAACAAAATAAAATCCATTTACATCAAGAAACCCCCAATTATCCCTGTTGTTGCCCCTGATAATTCTATGGCTCTGGAAAAAACATTGTAAGATTTAATGAGTTTACACTCAGTAAGTAAGCCTACTATTACATATTATAGCCAAATAAGAATTTTTTTGTCAAGTCAAATACATGTCATGCTTCCAAAGTCAAAAACATTTCATCATATTATAGAATTGTACAAAACTCATATTCAAATAAATTGGAAGCAATTAATATGAAATAATATTTCAAAATACCATTTCAATTTCAAATCACTGTAAATCCCATTTCATACTAATGTCCCACGTCACGTAATAACATCCCAAGGATGTAACCTCCCTGTACGCCCCCAGTGGAGGAAGGGTGCCGGAGTCAATTAGCATCTAATGCTATATCCTGTCACAGCACATCCCTAGGATGTGTGTTCTCCACATATTCCCCCTGTGGAGGTGGGTCCCGAAGTCATGTAACATGTAGTGTGGACCGTGACGATATATAATATCACAATCACAAATAGCATTTATTCGCATAATAGCAAACATATATCAATTTACTTTTCATGTTTTACCAAAATTTGGTAATTTTTCATAATCATGTAATAACCAGATGCATGTATCAAATGCCAATTTAATTCACCAAAATTAACAATAATCAAGTCAAATATTCATTTACGAAAATGTGGTACCGCAACTATCATTTTTCAAATAATACTATAAATCAATTCATTATTTCAATAATGGCATAATTTAATGATTTAAGAAAAATTATTATAACTGGCTTACTTACCTCACAACGCTAATCCAAAAGCGTAAATCAGCTGTAGGGATCTCTGGGTACCTACAACATAATTTTTCAGATTTTTAAATTTCAATTTTTGGATGTCAAACTGACTCCTATACTTAACCCAATCTAATCCTGGGCCCAACTTGGGGCTTGAATATCTCCAAATATAGAAGCCCAAATGGGGAAATAAAAATTTCCCGACAAACTAGGATCAACGCTGGTCCCGACCTTATTTTTCTTTTATTGGGCCGAGCCCAAATTGGGGCCCGAAAATTCAGCCCAAAGGGGCTAACTGGACTGGGCCGAACCCGGCCCAGTCCCGGTTTTTTTTTTTTTTTTATTTCTTCCCCTGCTTCACCCCTGGTTCACCCGAACCAGGGGTGGCTGGTGGCCGGCGGCCTAGGGCCACCGCCGGCCCTCCCCGGGGTCGGCTGGCCGCCGACGACCGGCCCCTTCCTCTTCTCTTTCCTCTTCTTTCTCTTCTTCTTCTTCCTTTTCTTCTCCTCTTTCGTCACTGTGCCGGCGGCACGGCCGGCCACCGTTGGCCGGCCGGACCTCACCGGACGCCGCCCCGGCGCCGGTGAGGGCCATCGGCTGGAGACCGGGCCCGGCGAGCCGGTGGGCACGTTGTTGGGCCCGAACCAACGCGGGAGCCGGTTTGGCTCCCGTGGCGGGGAGGGCCATTCGGCCCCTCTCCCTTCGCTTCGTGCCCGCCGGCGACCCGGCCGGCCGGCCGGACCCCGCCGGACGCCGCCGGCGCCGGCGGGGGTCGCCGACCAAGGCTCGGGCCCGGCGGGCCCGCGGGCACGCCGCCGGCCCGAACCCACGGTGAAGGGAGGGCCGGTGGAACGGCCCTCCCCCCTTCTTCGTTGCTGGCGGCACGGCCGGCCACCCCCGGCCGGCGGGACCCCATCGGACGCCGCTCCGGCACTGGTGGGGGCTACCGCCCAAGGACTGGGCCCGGCGAGCCGGCGGGCACGCCGCCGGGCCCGAACCAAGCGCGGGAGCCCGCTTGGCTCCCGCGTCAGGGGAGGGCCTCCTGCGGCCCTCTCCCTCTCTCTCACGCTCTCTCTCTCTCTCCCTCTCCTCGCCGGTAAAGGGGGGGGGCTTACCGGACGGCGGCGAGGTGGCGGGGACGAGCGGAGGACGACACAGTGACAGGAGCTCGCGACGAGCAGGAGGGAGGAAGAAGACAGGGGGAGGGGCTTCAGTCCTCTCCCCTGTTAATTTCCTTTTTCTTTTAGCGAGGGGAGGGCTGAGCCCTCCCCTGCACCCCCATGTGCGCGCGCGTGGGCGCGCGCGCTGGCGCGCATGCAGCGCGCCACGTGTCGCGCACCCACGCCGCTTAAATTATAAAAAAAAATGTCTGACGGGGGGGGGGTGGGTTTACAGTAGCTGAGTATCATTCCTTCTGTATCTCTCATGTTGTAAGAGGAATCATTTATGCTTCATCATCAAGCTTCTTTACCAAACGCTTATGTCATGTCGAGTGATGTTATTGTCGAGATATAGCCAGCTGTAAAGTTTGTGAAAATCATTTCGCAGCTTGTGCTATTTAATAGGATGGTCTCTTTGTATTTCACTATCAATGTCACTATTATTTACCAAACACGGCTTGCTTGTAGGTTCATTTTTCACTTTGACTCCTATTCAGATCTGTGAAAGATACTGTTGATGACTGAGGTCTAATGATATTTTCCCCAGAGAAGTCTGTTTGGAAAAATATCTTCCTTTGAGAGACCCACCAGCACAAATATCCATATGGGGTCCATTATTCGGATGAAGGTAGGTTCCATCAAAGTCAATAATTTGATTTATGGCCGGCTCAGACATCACTTTCTAAGTTGTGATGTTTTGTCTGTCCACTGCAACTGTGGACTAGACAGGTGCTGGACTTGTAACCTAGAAACGTGCCCATACTTACGGAATGCTACCTCAAGATATTTTGTGAAAATGATTGCGTTTTGCAACCAGTTCTTTGTCATTATTTCATAAGCCGCCTGAACAAGATAGATTTGTTAAACAGCAATTACAATTATTGGTATTAGTTGTAATACTGCAAGCACCTGAAACAGATATGAGAGAGTAGGAAACTAGAGTTGGAATCATTCAAACTATTTCAGCCATTCAATAAATTAACTGTTTCTCTAGTAGAATAAAATGAGGCTGTTCTTTTGAAGTTTTGCTTGTATTCCACAAATAAATCCAGACTTTAGGTGGGAGAAGAAAGAAAATCAAATCATTTAGGCTGTTGACATATGAACATAGTGCAGCTTAGGGAAACTGATAATCTATTCATCTTTTTTGAACATTTATTCTGTAAATCTTTAGGGCTGCTTTAGTGTTTGTTAGCACGGAGTACAGGCACTGGCAAAGAATTGTATCAGCTTGTGTATCAACTTGCTGGTCTCAGTTCCATGAGCTGGAAGGACACAGTCTGACTTAATCCTTAATGTTTTCTTATATATATATATAAAATCACTGTGCAACAACCACTGTAATCTGCATTCTGCACTGGTGTGATGCAGTTTTTTTTTTTCAATCATTGAATTTGAAATCAATGCCCGTCCTGTGCTTCTATTATGTCATTGTGACTACTACTCGGCAATTGAAGTTGATTTATTCTCTGGTTGGTAGTTAGCTAATTCTCTCAAGAATTCCGATTACATTGCTTAATGACTACAAAAGATGACATCCTAGTCATGTCCACGGCGTGGCAGCTTGTCTACTATTTTGCTACATGTTAAAAAAAATGTTGAATAATTCAATTGTTCTGCTGTAACTGTTGATTTATATCTCAGGTAACTACGTGTCATTCTCACATTATATACATATATTAAATCCATTTCTCGTTTAAATGTTTCCACTTTCCAGTTAACCCCCACTTGCTAGTGACTAAGCTTGGGAGGAGGCATGCATGAGGGCGGTACCAGAGAATACGTCTGGCACCATGCTTCAAGGAAATTGGATTGCAGGTTATAGGTGTGACTAAAAGTTATGCTAGTTTAAAATTTATTTTGATCCAAGTTAAAGAGCAATACTATAATGAAATGTTTCAGATGTTATGAAAGTGAAAAATACCCCAAAAGGGGTTTCTAGTAGTAATTTTATCCAACTATTATCAACACAGAATTTTTAGCTGCAATAATAATTTGTTTTGTGTTTATTGTCTTAAGGCATAAGAAATGTCAACCAGACCCGTCTGCTTCATGATTTGTGTATAGATTTACCGAAATTTCACTTAACCTGATCTCAGTTGAGACCAGAGTAGGATTCTCAGTCTAATTAATTTTAACCTAGCTCTTTTTTGAGAACTCATTTTAATTTTGTTAAATCAATAACTAAAATTATGGGCAGTCTAAAGTAATTTACCATAAATTCAGTTATAAATCTCAACAATTTTAGTTAGCATCATGTCTGTGGAAGAGGCATATATGTTTTAGTTAATATGGATGGGAATCCTTCAATAGGACCTAGACCGAAGTTTCCAGGTACATCCATTTTCTTCTTGTAATTAGAGCTACTCTTCTAGCCTCATAGCAACCTTGAGATTTATCATTTCTGCATTGGTTTTATGATTAGATTTAGAGCTACTTATCACCATGGCTTTTCAAAAGCTTTCTTAAAATTTCCATCCAAAATGTCATTTGTCTTCTCCTCCTTTCCGGCATCTCCATTCCAATCCAGGCCGCAATACTCATGCCAAGACTGTAACTGGTCATCAACACATCATCAGTCACCTCGACTACCTTTCATGTTTCATCGGACTACTTCACGTAACCGCCTCTCTGACGTTATTGGTTCTCATACATCACCGCTGCGGTCATCTTGTCTGCCTTTTATCTGCTAACTGTTCTCAATAAAAATCAAATAAATGAAATTCTTGATCGATATATAATAATTGAGATGTGGAAATCTCAGCTAATGTGATAAAAAATCTATGTAAAATAGCAACTGGGATATTGATGTCAAGTCAGTCGATATATTGAGATGAATTGACCAAGATATTTTGCGTACTGATTGGGTATTACCTATATTATTAGAAGCCAAGATATTTTCTAAGATGAGAATCTTAAGCCAGGTCATATGATATTTGAATTTGCGTGCCTTCCTCAAGACATTTTATGTGTTCACAGCTTAATTGTAATTGTTTGATAGGCTTAGTTTAGTCTAAGTGTCAATAAATGCTAATTAAAAATATTATTTAGAATTTTTAATTATATTTAAGTATCTATAATTTATTTAGTGTAGAAATAATATGAAACTAAATACTCGCCACTATGGGTTATCGTATATTCTTTGTGTTTAAGTAAATCTAATCAATTAAATCACCTTGCTAAACATTATAAATAGTTCATAATCAGTCTCAAAAGAGCTCATATGTAATGTTCTCTAATATATATATATATGGATCATGAGCTGGATTTGCTCTTACACCATTTATAGCAATTTAGAATTTTATCCAAAAAGATTAGTTGAAAGGTGTTATTTAGGTTTTTTAATCCTATATAAATATTTAAAAACTATTCAGTGTAAATCAATGTACAACTAAATACTTGTTAGCATAAGTTCTCATTATGTTATTTCAGTTCTGATAATTTGTTAGGCTAAAGACCTAAATCTAAATCGAATCAGTTTAATCATAATCTTAAATACTATGATTGACTTATGATTAGTTTCAAAAAAACCTATTACACATCTTTTAGCCTCTATAAATTAAATCTAATTTGATATTATTTGTAATAATTTAAAATTTTATTCAAAAAAATTAGCTAAAAAAATAACTTCTGATTCTAAGAACCTACGCAGTATATAACTAATATTGAATTAAATATTCGGTGGCCAATCTTCTCAAACAACGTAGGGGGGCCTGGGAATGAAAGCTGGTTGAAGGGACAAGCGATATTTAATGGTGTGACCTGTGTCAAATAT
Organism: Metroxylon sagu; assembly: GCA_017589505.3. Taxonomy (NCBI): domain Eukaryota; kingdom Viridiplantae; phylum Streptophyta; class Magnoliopsida; order Arecales; family Arecaceae; genus Metroxylon; species Metroxylon sagu. Next base: position 497,824 of record JACVBY030000565.1, read on the forward strand.
CTATCGAATATCCTTTTATACTCCCTCAAAATAAAATGTTTCATTTTTTTCATTCTTGCTGGAGAACTGTCAGACGGAAACCTTGACAGTTCATGTCTCACCAACCACAATTGACTCACTTAACCTACTTTATTATTATTGTGTTGCAGAGAAAGAATTAGGCATGTAATTTGCCAACAAAGAGAGGAAACATGATGTCATCTCCCTATAGCTAAAGCTAATCTCAAACTCTCAGAGATGCATCGATTTAAAATATTAAATGAACAAGTTTAATCAGGTAAAACATCTCTTTTTCTCTATATTTTACTTCAGGTGGATTTCACTCTCAGTGAAACGCCATATGTTGGCATGGTTTTGCCCAGGTCTTCGCATGTTGCTTCCTTTCTGCTCTGGCTAACCCATTCTTTTGCTATAAAACAAACTGGATAAAGACTACAGATTCACAACGGGTTCGGAGCAATTGGCATCATTTATCCTTTCCACCTGTGCCCACCATATGTAAAACTAATGATCACAAGCTTGACTCAGGAGTCTTAGTGCAATAACACCGCGTTGATGCTTATCGTCTGCCAGTCATACAAGTCCTTGTGATGTAAAATATGGATGGAGATTGGAGAGCTTGGAAAGCGGCTGCAAATAAATATCTCCCACGGTCTCTGTCTACGAAACAGTGAAAGTTTGAAAAAGTGAAGCACTTGGGACTAGAATTAGGTCTTGCGTGCCAAAAAAAAGTTCACTTAAAAGCACTTGTTATAATCGCTGTAATTTTTAACCCTGGCAACCCCCACTCCAAGCTGCGGATGTTTATAAATACAGCGGTGGTTGATGCCTGTTAGCACTAAAAGCAGCCAAGAGGTACCAAAAATAGAAGGCACCGCCTCTTCCCTCTTTTCTTTTTTCTTTTCTCCATTGTCTACTTTGAAATGGACATCAAAGACAGCGTCTCCTCTCCGGCTGGCCTTGGAACGCCATTCCTCGGCGGGCAGAAGCCCGGCCACGCCACCCGCCGGTGCCGATCTATTCTCAAACACTTTAACTGCTTCAGAGTTGAGCCTTGGGCCATTGATGAGGATGATCCAAACGCTCTAACATCCGCTTCCCTTGCGAGAAAGGTGAGCTTCCCAAACTCCTTTCCCGTTTATTATTTGAAATTCATCTAATTTCCCAAACTCTTTTTAGCCATCATAATTTAGCCTCTTATGTTTGATGTATTTCTAATTTTTTTTATGTAAAATAGTTAAAATTAATGAAATAGCTAACTTGTTATCCTGATGTGCCCATATAATTAGTTGGCAAAATAACATATCAGTTGTTTCATTAATTTTAATTAATTTTTATATAATAAAATATTAAAATATAATATTTTTAAAAAATAAAATATTAAATTATAATGATCGAAAGTTAAAAGGATCAAAATAAATTTTGAATGAGAATTTTATATATTTTAGCTAAAAAATTCATACTTCATCGTTGTGTTAACTCATTTCTTGCTTATGACGAAGAAGAGTCATATGTTGGATTATTTTGTGATTGATTAATTTATCACATGAAATGAAATTTAATGCATCGGGATATTAGTTGGGTGAATACTTACTATTTTTTTTTTTTTAATAAAAAACTAGTATGTTCTAGCTATCACATCTATAATTTCTTTCTTTTGATGGATATAAATGATGTGATAGCAACCATAAATAGATTCTTATGGATGATGTGATGCAACCACAACAAAATTATAGCCATGATTGATTTCATTGCAGATGTTAAATGAATGGCAGGAGCTAGCAAAAAATACAGAAAGATTTTGGATTGTTTAATAGCAAGTTGGAGAAGCATTAGGATTCTTAGTTGCAATAATAGATCATTTTTATATAAAGTGTTCTCAAGTCATATGGAATGTCGATGGAATCCACTTGTTTAATCTTTTCTGTTTGAAGTTTCACCTTAATCTTAATTCAAACCAGACCAGGTGCCTAATGAAGTCTAATTAATTTTAGCCTTTCTATTTTTTTTGCCAACGAGACTTTGGTTATGATTTTAATTTCATTAGATGAATAATTATAATAACTAAGAATTTCTGAGCCACTCATCGCCATAGCTTTTTATCCAGACTGTTATGGGTCTTTCCCTTCCAAGACTGCTCGACACCCCTGTCCGCTCAAATCAGAGCAAAACAATAAAAAAAAACAGGGACTAAAAAAAATAAAAGTCTTTGGTGATTCTTTCCTTCTTTGGACGCTGATATGGACTCTCTTTTGTCTCTTTCTTCAAGGTTCTCCGTTCTCACTTTATCAAATTCTGGGGAAGTTTCTTACTTCTCTCCCTTTCCTCAAATTCCTCTGCCTTTCCTTGGTCTTCTACGCTCACGTGCGGTCAGCCGTTCTTGAATTGGGTTAGAATTTGACTAAATGCAGGCGTATATATAGACACATATCTCAACAAATATATATATATATATATAGGTGTATATATATAAACTAAATTTAGTTACATTCAAACGTAATTAAATTTAATTTCAATCATCTTTTTCATCTTTATATCCATTCAGTTCATAAATCTTAAAGATAAAAAAGATGAAAAAAATGAAATGACTCTAAAATCTGTGTAGAAAAAAATGAAAGAGTTGACCGAATTCTAAACTTGCCTACATTTGAATACAATCAATTTCAGCTCCCTATATATATATAGAGAGAGAGGGGGGTAGATTTGGCTACATTCAATGTAGCCAAGTTCAAGCCCGATCACCTTCCATATCATTGGATTCGCACAATTTATGAATCCTAAAAATAAAAAAAATGGTGTAGCTCTAAGATTTATGTGGATTTAAGGATGGAAAGATAATCAAATCCTAAACTTAGCTATATTCGAATATAACTAAATCTATATCTCTCTGTATACGATCACCTTTTCCATTCTTGAATACACATAGTTTATAGATTTTAAAGATGAAAAAAATGAGGAGAGAGAGGCTCTACTCTTGAATCCACATGGTTCATGAATTTTAAAGTTAAAAAAATGAAAAAAATGGAGAGAGACGGGGGAGAGGGGGTGGGAGGAAAAAGGAAGGGATTGAGGAGTGTGCTTAGCACCATTTCGCTGTTATGAATCCTGTTACAAATCAAAGTTTGGCCAGCAAGGCAACAACGTTCTCGAGTGCAAGCGAGGATAGGATTCAAAATACCGGAGGGAAAGTTTGGTCCAATGCAAGCATGGGAGGGAAAGCATGGTGGAGTTATTAGACAGTGGAGGTACTTGCCCTGGAAGGAAGCTAGACTGTTCTCTTTATCTTTTACAAAAGGCTACATCTTACGATGGATTTCTTAGCTTATCAGACTTGGGCGATAGACTTGGGCGACAGTATTGGCTGTCCGCGATTAGCGCGTGGACCCACGGGTGGCTTGGTGGTAGCCCTTTGTCGCGGAGTTTTCTCCAAAGTGTTGCCGTATTTTGGTCCTGCCATAACGTTTACTGTTGCAATACTTTGGTCTGAAGTAAGTCTTTTTTTTAATACATTTTCCCTCTTGTTATTTTTATTGTGCATGCTAGGATTTTCTTGTATTGATGTTGAATGACAAATAGTTTTCAAAGATTTGCTCTTATGTTCCTGATCGTCTATTATTAGAAATGACAATTTTAATTTATAAAATAAAAATTTATCTCACACTATCCCGTTGGAGGTAGAAATTTTTAGTCTTTTACAAAGATGAAGATTATTTCTGCCATCGATAGCCAAAAAAAAAAAAAAGAAGATAATTATATGATATTAAGGATGAAATGAGAAAAGAAAAGAATGGATATAGAGACTTATCACTGTCCATGGAATAAGGATAAAGATGAAAAAATCTTTATTTATGAGAATGAAGTAGGGATGGAAATAGAGAGTGAGATTTTCAGCCCTATCCCATTTTGTTACGATTCATATTGACTAGCTTTAGAGATTAATAATTTTTTATTAATAAATTAGTATATTTATTTGAAATTTTTAATAAAATTATTTCGAAGATAGAGCGTAGCAAAGTTGAAAGATTATCAAACTATTCAAAACTAAAGATGCAAAAATGTTTGTCCAAATTATGTGCAAGAACTTGTTCCATATTTAAAAGAGCCAGTTATGTCTAGATGCATGCATCTATGGGTTACAGTGAAGTAAGTCATATAGTACAGATACATGACAAGTGCATTCGTTGGAGCATAGGCATGAAATTCACATGTGAAGCGATATTAGGTTGGAGAAAAAAATAAAGTTTTGAGTAGATGAAAGAAAAATTAGGACCCATGAGTTATAACATTTATATAGCATATGGCACGAAGGAAATTTCAAGATTTTTTTTTTGGAATCTCTTTGACATCGAAACTTTAATTTGGGGGTGACCTCTACCTAACAATATAAAGGATTTTTGCTGGGCTACCTGTAATTTCCTTCACTATGCCCCATTAACCCTTTAATCTTGTAAATCTTTTCTTGTCTCGATACATTCGTGGGGGGGCCTTGTTTCCTAAATTTTTCCTCAAAAAAGGACAATAAATTATGGCATCCAATGAAATAATTTAAGCACACAAACATACATCACATGTGCAAAAATGTGGTCATGGATTCATAAAAACGCACAATCATTAGCAATGTATCATTGGTGTTGTGTCTAGAAGTGGTCCTGTCGTTGCAAATGATGTAAAAGAGTGAACATTGGGGGAGAACTGGAGGTTATCATCGACTCTGGGGATGAGATGATGCTCAGTAGCCTACACTTAAGAGAATTAGAATATTTTTTTGTTAAAGATGCCGAACTATAACAGGATTTTTTTTTTTTTTTTTTCTCTGATTTAAAATGGTTCGAGCATTGGATTTGAATATAGGAGGGAAAATTAGGTTGTCAGGTAAAGGCTCGAGTCGATTTAAATATCGGAGGGAAAGAAAGGCTGGTTTCATCTCATCGGTTGAAAGCGTTTGTCGTTGCAGAAGGTTGGACTCTTTTGCTCACCGCTTACCGAGGCCACAGTCGGCTTCCCGCCGGTAGCTGGGAGCGTATTTTTATATTTTAAAAGTAATATATATATATATATATATATATATATATATATATATATATATATATATATATATATATTTATTTATTTATTTATTTATTTATTTATTTTTAAATAAAAATAATATAAAAGTAATTTTTATAATTACTTTTTATGATACCGATCTGTTGATTATATTTAATAAAATTAATATATTTTTCGTGCTATTATAACAATTTTTTGTTGGGTTTTGTATGTATCGGTGTTATATAAACGCATTTCTTCAAACAGATGAGAGGCAACACACCGCACGCTATAATTGCATGTCAAACTAAAAGAGAAGAATGAAAGCCAAAATTATATCAAAAAACGGCTTTGAAACTGGAGGATAGATTGTTGCTGTTCTAAAGAAAAGAGCTGATTGCAATGCCTGAAAATTTAAGATGACCCAGAAACTAAACGGAGAGAAAAAAAGAAAAAAATATAGCGAAAATATCTACATTTAAAAGCATGTATGATTTTATTTTTTATAAAAAATTAATTTTTATCTGTCTCCTTATATTATAAAGATCAAAATTTCACCCAAAAAGTACAATAAAAGATTATTATTTGAATTTTTTTGATAGGATGCCAAGATAGATTCTTTGTGAGAATTTATATCACAATGATTAAAAACGTAACATTAATCAAAGCTTTTTATGCCTCAAATAATTAACCTCTCAATAACCATGATTTTCTAAGATGATTAAAAGTATCAATTATTTGCCTAACTTAATATTTTGAATTTTTTTGACTTTTGATCATAATTTTTATTCTAAAAATTATTTGAATATGCTATATTAATGTTCAAAGCTAGCTCTCGAATGTCAGGCGATGCGAAGATAGAAATTTGTGCGATGGAGTGTTTATAGTTAATATAAAGCTAAGCTCCTTAAAAAAAAAGAAAAGAGAGAGGATGGGTTTGACCCTTTGACACCCAGGTGAGTTCAAAAAAAAGAAGAATTAGTCCTCTCAGATTAAGTTCTAAGGTTTCGATATGTATTTAGAATTCATTTTTTATATAGATTTTAAAAAAAAATATTTATAAGAAGGGACAATGAAGGGTTTAAAAATATTGAAAGATCATAGCCCCCTTTAGTATTGACTAAGCTTTACACTAGATACCATTTTCGTCATCACGTATTACTTTTTAGTCGGCTGCTATATGTCGCTTTCTGATGCTATTTTAAAGTTTGATTTAAATTTTTGCATCAATTAAAGCTTACAACTTTATATAAAATTAAAATAAGAAGGTAATAAGAAGAATTAAACATATATATATATATATATAATTTTTTTATAAATGAACAAATTTATAACTATATAAGTTGATGATGCATTAGGGAGGAAAGTTTTCAAATAAGTTTAAGATATTTTTTCCCACTAATATATATATATATAAATGGACATTAGAACTAATAATGAATAATGATTTACTGATAATATTGTTTTCATCATCACAATAATATGGTTACTTAGCTTTTAAGTAAAGAAAGTGATAAACAATAACTATTATAGCAAAATAATAATTAGACAATTAACTATTATTTATGTGTGATTATATTCAAAATGCCTATATTGGTCGCTATCTCGAATTCCACCTTTATCGATAATGGAGAGCATGTTAGCTAAACCCAATACCTGGGAGCAACACAACCTAAACCATTATGTAAGGCACCTGAGCCCACTCAACGCGACAGAGGAGAGAAAAAAAGAGAAAGTTAAAGCGTAGCTTCTCCGCGAGGTCGGTGCCTCCACCTTCTTTCCTTTCCTCCCTTGTAATCTCCGATGGAGGACGCCGGCGACGAGGGCGCCTCCTCTCCGGCCAACCCCAGAGACCCACTCTTCGGTGGGCACAAGTCTGGCCCGGCCACCGATGGGTGGCGCTCGCTCCTCTGTCGCAGCAACTGCTTCCCGGTTAAGCAAACTTGGTCCATCGATAACGATAGCCCCAGCTCCTTTTCACCCCTTTCCCTTGTGAGAAAGGTGAGTTTCCCAATCTTGTTTCCCATCTGCTATTCCAACTGCTTAGAAGAAAATTTCAGACATGGTTGTAAATTTTTGGTCAGGGGCTCTATGTTCTCTTGTTAAATTTTCATCAAATTAAGATTTATTGATATAGATTGGTTTTTTTTTTAAAATTTTTTTTTTTTATTTGATGTTGAAGGTAGATAAGGATTCAGGGCAGTGTAATTTGTGTCGATGAACAAAAGTCAAATTAATGGAGAATTATGTAGCCGATGTCGTTGTCATTCCGCCAATCTTTGTCTTGTGGTCTGTTAATTTATTTCGTGCATCAATAGATTAATTCTAACGCTGTTGACCCACGCTCACATACCATATTTTTTATGGCTAGATTTCTGAAGAAAAAACGAGACATTTGTCGGATTTCGATGATATGATAGCAACCCATAAAGACAATTACATCCAAAGATGTTTTAGATAATATATATACTTTAACATCTGAGCATTAATCTGAATAGATTTCTAATTTTAATGAGAAGAATGGTGGTCTGTGGGCAGGTGGGGGCTGAGTTCATCGGCACCTTCATGCTGGTGTTCGCCAGCACGGCCGCGGCAATTATCGAACACCAATCGGGCGGCGCCGTCACCCTCTTGGGCGTCGCCGCCTCCTCCGGCTTCGCAGCCATGATCGTCATCCTCTCCATCGGCCACATCTCCGGAGCTCACCTAAATCCATCCGTCACCATCGCCTTCGCCGCCTTCAAGCACTTCTCCTGGGAGAAGGTAACCACCCCCACCTTCTATCATCCATCCTCTTGCTGCCATGGTTTGGTAATTCTACAAGCTTATATTGGGTTCTATATATATATATATGGAAGGTGTTGATATATATTGCGGCTCAAATGTCGGCATCTCTCTGTGCGGCGTTTGCATTGAAGGCGATCTTTTATCCGATACTGGGAGAAGGGGTGACGGTGCCGAGTGGTAGCCCGAGTGCGGCGTTTGTGATGGAGTTTATCATAGGATTCAATCTCATGTTCGTCACCACAGCAGTTGCCACTGATGCGAGAGCAGTGAGTTGTTTTCCTTCTTCCTTCCTTGCGTCCATGGAAAGATAGCGATCATAGATATAGTGTATGAAGTAGCGTAATTCTTGTCATCCTCTCCGTTTCTTTCAGGTGGGAGAGCTTGCCGGGATCGCCGTCGGAGCGACTGTCACGTTGAATAGTGTCATTGCCGGGTTCGTATGATGGCCATGATGGCCTCATATTTTATGATTAATTAAAGAAGTCCTTGAAAAAAATGTTTTGCTAATCACTAGTCTTGAGTATTGCAAAATCCTATGCATAAAGATGAAATTAATCAATTACACTTGATGTGCGCTAGTTCATCAGGCTTTGATTTGTTATACTAATTCTTTTTAATTGTTAACCAATAAAATAACTACATGCACAGAGTTATCATCTTATTATTACACATAATAAATTTAAGTGTGCTTCCAATTATTATGGATGAAAAATTTTAAGAAAATTAGTATGATGGTTTGAACGATGCATGATTGATCAATAAGAGATCAAATATTATAATCTGATCTACTCTGAAAGGTCAAAGGTCAAGCATTAATTTATCTTAGGATATACACAGCTCATCCAACTATTATTACTTGTCCATTGCACCTCTTGTGTCATGTTTGTCAGCATAATATGCTTATACTCCAAGCTTTCTCAATGAACCTTGCAGCACTGTGAACAAAGAAAAAGTGTATGGAGACAAAAGGCTAGATTTAAAATCCATTTATCTAAAAACTATCCATCTCTTTCAATTGTGCTAAACGGTGGAGTGTTTAAAAAAATTTCAGGAGGATCAGTGGAGCATCCATGAATCCGGCCAGGACACTGGGCCCGGCGGTGGCAGCAAACAACTTCAAGGCCATATGGGTGTACTTCACGGCACCTATTCTTGGGGCCCTCACCGGGGCCGGTGCCTACACCGCTGTCAAGCTCTCAAAGGACGAGGCCACCCCAACAGTGCGAAGCTTCAGAAGGTGATGACGTACAGAAGATAACGCTAGTTTTGTCAAATAAATTGTAGCTTAGTTAACTGTGCATGTCCTCTCATTTGTATCAACGTGTTTGTGATTGGTGCAAGGCCATGGTTGGGTGGGGACTGACTATAAGGCTCATATTATCTGTAGTTATGAAAAAGATAAAGGGAGTAAAAAGGTTCATGCCTTGGAGAGTCACCCGTAGTTAAATTTCATGGGGAGGTGGGGTTGGAGGGTTGTGTGTTGTTGGAGAAAGATATGTATGCTGGTCTAAGCTTTGGTTGGGAAATCGAAGCTTCTTTTGCTTTTGACCTGTAAATCGTTCAAAAAGGTTGTGAATGGGGCTTGGATTTAATGGAGTGGGCATCCTGTTGCTGAAAAGACTTGATGCTATATCTCTTTTTTTCTCCTTTATTCTCAGTGGAATTAAACGATGCTCTGATGATATAAATTATGGAATGCGACTTTGATAAAGCCTTTGCATCTGTCGTATTAATAAATGTTCTTGGTGTATATATTTGTTTACAATAATGCCCTTTTCTTGGTAATATTAAGTTGGTATCATATTTTGTCTTTTTGGCCTGGCATGAGAGAAATTGGTGTGGATCGAATAAGATCAGTAAAATTTAGATTAGTCAAAGCGAATCATTGTCAAAGTAATATGTTCAGTTAGAAACACACTGAAAATACATAGAAGCGCTTGAAGCTTTTGGCCAAGAAATTAGTTAAACAAAAGGAGCAATGCATTCAATTACGGTGATCAAGCGTTTTATGAAAGAAAATCCGAATTCCATAATTTCAAAGCATGGTATATAATCTTAATATCATAGTGTATGTGGACGTATAATATATAATGAATCGCATTCATTACAAGATCTATAATTTCTCTACAATGAGCCATAATTTCTTTATAATACAGAATCTGATTAGAATTTCGGTATAAATATGGTAGAAGAAAAGACTTTTCTCAGTATATTTGTTTGGTAGAAGAGAAGACTTTTCTCAACAAAAGTATTGCAGATCCACTGTAATATTTGTAAAGTGAGGAGAGTGGCCTCACCTTATAATAGTTAAACTCTCATGTGCCCTATCTATTATGGTCATTTATTCATAAGTTTTACACTTAACATAAGTCCATACTGTTTTAAGGTATATCAAATAGCTTAATAAAATAAATGGCGATCACAACCATAATGAGCTCATAAAATATTCTATTAATTCGATATTTAATTAATCCGGATAATAACTATGCTAAACCATATATTGGAAAATTTTTAACTATTTCTTACTTGGATAGCATATGTCATGATTTTTAGGAAAAATATTTCTCTAAATTAAATAATACAAAATATGAGCACAATAAAGAATGCCAAATGTGAGTAAGTACCTTTTCTAACAAAATTGATCCAAAATGAGATTATAAGTACTAACGATGTAAAATATTATATCTGAAAGGAACATAAAATATAATATATATCAAAGTACAAATAGTCTCATGATCAAAAAATAAAGCATGGGAATGCAGAATGCATTACAAAATGTAGTTAATATGTAAACCATCAAAATGGTTCAAGCATCCACTCAATGTGCACTGCTTCATAAATTGGGTCAGAATGTCTAAGACTGCAATTTCAAAAATAATGCCATAAATATAAATATGTATACAATATTAATATATGGCATAAATAATGTTACATATTATTGTTGAAAATAATATGAACATAAGTGTTATAATCGCAACTATTTCAATATTATAAACTTCCACTAACCAAAAATATTAAAAGACTTAACTATGATGCAAATTAAAGATATTGCAAAATAATACACGTCCTTGCCTTATCGAAACACTGGAAGTAGAGAAAGAAACAAGGAAGATCATGTAAAATAGCTAGCCATAGAAATAGAAGATCTGGAAAATTTATGGTGGCACATAATTAAATAGCGAAACGGAAACGACTAGGTTCAGATTAAACAAATCCAAAACATTCCTCAGAGCTCATAACCTAGATGTAGATAATAACCGGGTCAAACCTATGAATAGCGTTAACTTATGGCCAAAAAAGAATTCGTAGCACCATAGTCCATTGGTCATCTCATGGCCTAGCAAACACCAACATTTGGGCTGGCTTAAGGTTGGCCATGATGACGCGAACGGCAACGAAGGTTTGGAGGATGTCCAAGCCTTGCTCGCGAACCAGTCCGTCGCAATGCCAGGTATTGAGCTGCCGAGTTGGCGACAACCCATCTCTAGGATGTCGACCATGATCGGCAACGCCATTAACGCAGGGAGGTGGATCATAGTTTGTTTTTGGGCAAGGCTAAAAGGGTTCAAGGCCTGATCTGAGGTTAGCTAAGTCATGGCTTGATTGGCTTGATTTGGACCACAACTCTGCTTTGGATGCCTCGCCCGTCCATTGGAATGGCCTGTTGTATTAGACTGAGATATGTTTTGGTACTAGACCATTGTTAGGCCTGCATTAAAGGCCCAGTTTCGACCTATACCAATTGAAAGAAAATCTAAATTTCATAAATCGAAAACATAATCTATAATCTTAATAGCATGAGCCTATATGTTCGTGTAGTATAAAATAAATCATATGGATCATTACAAGTTCTCTGTAATATAGGACCTGATTAGGATTTTGTGTATGTGTATCGTAGAAGAGAAGACTTTCTTCTATCCTACAAGCAGCAAAAGTATTATAAGTCAATGATAGGGATCTTTTCTTATGGTAGTCAAACTTTTACGTGTCCTACTTATTATAAGCCACTTATCTATGAGGCTAATACTTAACATAAGTGCATACTGTTATAAAGTACACCAAATAGCCTAATAGCATGATAAAATAATAAATAAAGTTAAAAAAATTTTGTTATAGATCGTGGTTGTAAATAAAATAAAGTAGTGAAAGGATGATCGATTATATCAATAATGCAGATAGCTAGTATGTGCAAATAAAATAAAGTTAATAGGATTTTGTTATGCATCATGGGCTGTTACAAATATAGGATGAGGGTGACGGATCGATTCAACTCCGTCATCCATTGTTTTTCAAAAAAAAATAGAAAAAATAGGATTTCATCTAAGCTGAATGCATTTAAATATTCTCTTCATTTCTTCTCTACGTCGTTAAGGCGAAAAGAAGAAAAGCCAACAAGAGATTGGAAAAGGAAGAAAGATAATTAGCTCAAAAGAAATTCAAAGAACAAAATCTAGGGTTTATCTAAAAAAAAAATTATGAAATACTGAAATAATCTAGCAAAATACTACAAACAATCCTATTATAATAAACAGTGAAGAATACTTAAAAAAATAATGAAAGAGCACCATAGCAAGCTCAATTATCATGTATCATGGCGTTAGAGTACTATACACTGTGCTTCTCTCAGTGGCCAGGCCCTAATCTGATATATAATGGTGTTGGATTATTCGACTAGGCCTGGACTATACTAATTTAGTCAAGAGCCCATATTTGTTTGGTTACCTGGTCATTAGATCAGGCCAGGGGCCTAAAAGCGACCCTTCGTTTTTTGTTAGCTCGAGTAGTCAAGCCCAAACCAATCAAATGACATGGTATTGATATGTAATCGGAAAATTTATTACGAAATTTTAATTACCACTTCAAATAGTTGGTTGCATGGTTTTGTGTCAAGAGTAGGCTTGGCCTATTCTAGGACTGCCAAATTAAAATCTTTGGACTACCAAAAAAAAATTAACCTGATAATAGTTTTTGAAGCTTTGATCTCGTTTTGGACGAAGAAGTGCAAACAAATTTTGGAACTTTCATTTTGATAAGGACCATGGAGAAATTTTGGAGCTAAGTAGAAGCGGGGCAGCGATAAATGTTGCCCTATTTTATTCATCTCATATCAAAATTAAAATATAACAGTATATAAATCAACATAAACGCAATATAATTAATTGATCAGAACAAAAATCTCAATATGAATGCAACTCAAATATTAAACAAATAATATGATATGCATAACCTGTGATCGTGTTGTTGGATTGACATGACATTATTGGCTTAAAAATTTATTATATATAATTTACTTAACACTAAAAAATATGACTCACTTAATATTAATTCTTTTTTTTAAAAAGAATTCTATTTTTCAATATAATACCTAATCATATCAAAAATTTATTATAATATTAACTCATTTAAACTGAATGATTTAAATTTCATTAGATAAAAGAAATCTAATTATATAAATAAATAAAAATATAACCAACTTTATTGCATTCCTGGAGTAGAGTAATACTTCTTACATACAATCATTTTACCAAGAACGCGGCCTACATAACTAATAACTCAGCATGAACACGTATACTTTCTTGAATTATAGACGCGGAGATATGCCAGAATTTTGACAAGTCTTGCAATATTTAAATACATACATGAATGGATGCAAACCTTAAGAGATTACATACATCTCTGTTTCTTGACAGAATGCAATACCTCCTCTTCATTCCAACTCTTAACACAAACAAAAACAGCCACCAAAAAAATAAAAAGAAAAGATAGTAAAGATGATAAGAAGCCCGCTCCCCTTAGCTCTCACCCCCCTCGTCATGTCCTCCTCCTTGCCATGGAAGAAGGGTTGCCATCGAAGAGATTGTCAATATAATTCTCGAGGTCATCCGCCCCAAACTTGATGTACTTCTCCGTCTGGCGCCCTGGGTGGAGGTACTGCGAGAACCGCCCCAGAAACGACCGGTACGCCGGCACCACCACTGCCGTTATGGACACCCTCAGCTCCGACTTCAACTGCTCGTCGCTCACAACCCACGAGCTTTGCGTCCTGTGTATCTCGTCGATCAGGGCGTTGAAGCTCTTCAATCGCTCCTTCAGCACCGGCTTCGACACGTTCCCCCTCACATTTAGGCCTTCGTCCTTCAAACAGGCGAGCACCTTCGACCAGGTCTCGTGCCGGTAGTTCTTATGGTACTGCCTCAACTCCGACGACCTCTTCCGGCACCATGCATCGCCGAGCAGCTCGTTGATCTCCGCCGCCCCCTTGATCTTCTTCATGACGTACCTCCCATTGTTCATCAAGAATATGTTGCACAGCGCCTGATCCTTGTAGAGCTTGGATTTGGACTCCAAATTCGAGTGCAACAATTCCATCACCTCCATCAATCGGGCTGCAAACGGATTTGGACCATTTGCATTACTGCTGTCTCTCCGGCTTTCATGGTTGCCGGTGCTGCCCGACGGCGCATCGTCGCCGTCGTCGTCGTAGGATGACGGCCTCTCGGATCTCTGGCAGTCTTTGAAGACCTGCTCCAATGTGTTCTTGTACTCACACGCGTATTTGAGGTAATTCATGACGTAGCGGGTGAGGGGGTGGACGGCGCCGCCGGGCACCGGCGTCTTCCCAGCGTCGGTCTTGATCGAGCTCTCCAGGTCGCAGAAGATCTCGACCGCCGCCTCCCCGAGACGCGACCGAATGGCGGAGATCTCCGACTTGAGATCCACCACTGGCGAGAAGGATTCCTCCTCCTCCTCCTTGCTCGCTTCAACGGAGAAAATGGCGTCTATGGTCGGCGTCAGGTCCCTCAAGGTCTCGTATATGTCGAGAAACTTGAAGAGCTTCTCCGTGGAGCGCTTCGTCATGGCGACGGCCTCCGCGAAATTGAGGAGCTGAAAGATGGCGCCCAGGGCGAGGTCGCTGAAGAGGCTGTTGGCCATGTCTTGGTGGCCCGAGAAGACTATGTCGAAGAACCCGCGCTCGCTGGGGAATGCCACAGTGATCGAATGCCGGAAGGCCTTGATCCATGCCGCGATCTCTCCCTCCAGAGAATCCCAAGCCATTTTTTGCACGTCGTCGATGCCGATCTTCTCGCATCCGAGGCCGGATAGGCTGGCATGGAAGGCGTTGCGCCGGGCAACGCCGAACACCTCGCAGCACTCGGTCACATACCCGGCCGAGATCATCGCCGCGGCGATGCCTCGCAATCTCTCCACGACATCCGGTGGATATGTCGGGGGATCTTCGCTGGTGTCCTGTTCCTGCTGCTGTTGCTGTTGCTGTTGCTGCTGCTGTCGGCTGAAGGACGGCGGCCACTTAGTCTTCGAGCTGGCGCTGCCCGGATCCTGCGGCTTTGCCGGGGAAATCTCATCGAGGAGCGAAAAGAATTCGTCTTCGAGGAAGGCCATGGCGTGGTGGAGGACGCTTCCGGTGTGGTTCATGGCGTGGTTGTACTTGGCATCCGACGAGAACGGTGTTAGCGCCGATGTCAACCGGTGTAGTCGATTGAAGGCGTCGAGGAGGGAGATCTCGTCGTGGTCCGGAGACCATTTTTGCTCGCCGGACTCGTAGGTGGCGATCTCCTTCTCCAACGAGGAGACGAACTTCTCGATGGTGGATTCAGGGAGTTCGGGCGGCGCGGAGCTTGGATCCTGGACGTCCTCGAGGCTGGCGAGGATGCCGAGGAAGTGATCGATCTCCTCGGAGATGGTGATGAAGCTGGGTTCGGCCTCTTCGGCGTTCTCCTTGCTTGCTTTCTCTCTCTCCTCCTGCTCCTTGTCCTCATTCTCCTTCTCTTCTTCAATAAGATCCTCTTTGTTGTGATCTGTTTCCTTCTTCTCGTGTCTATCTTCGAACTTGATGGCTCCTAAGGACAGGTTCCTGTCCGATCCCCGGAGCTTCTCATCCCTGCTAGCGGTGAAGCTGTTGGATTTCTGGGGGAGAGAAGATTGTTTCTTCTCCATTTTCCTCGGCTTTTTTTTTTTTTCTTCTCTCTCTTGTCTTCCTCTCAAAGAAAACACACTAAGGGAGAGAGAGAGAGAGAGAGGAGGTCGGAATAGAGAAAGGGAGAGAAGGAAACGGAAAGCAAAGAAAAGGAGAAAAAGGTGGAGAACGGAAGGTGTTAAGGAGGGGAAGAGCAAGAGCCGGCGAGAATAGAGGAAGGGTGATAGAAATAGTCGTTGCTTCGCAGAGAGAGAGAGAGAGAGAGAGAGAGAGATGTTCCCGGCCTAAACAGTTGTTGCCTTCTTGTATACTATGCCTTGTTAAAAATTAATGCTTGTTTAGTGCACGATTTCCACCAATTAAGACCAGTTTTCTCGCGTTAAAAATAGGGTGGCAACTTCAACTTGTCCGAGGTAGCATGCACGACTTTTTGGCCAGCACGGGTCCACGATACGTGCGAGCAACCAACGCTTTGGACCTTGTCGTGCTGGTCCATTCCATATATATTATCGCGGCATGGTATTCTATGATGATGATGGTGCATTCGTTAATGGCAGAAGATGGGAAACCAAGCCTCTCCTTAAACTTTTATTATGAGTCGACCAGCACGTCGAGGGGGGAGTTACCACGGAGAGATCGCCTCAATCACCCCCGATGGGCCGCATCTGCACCGTATACACCGTCGGAGAGGAGACAGACCCCACGGCGCCCAGACGGTAGATAGCTTTCGGTCTCCTACGTACGTTGTCCGCAATATTATTTAACTGTTAGGTCGCGATAGATTAGAGAGTACTTAGTAATTAGTCCTACATACATTCTATGTGGCAGATCGGATGTACACAAGAATTCCTCCAGGCGTTACGCTGTCGATCTGGTGATGAGTTTCTCGAGAGGCAATCAAGGCCCATTCCACGCTCCCCCTGGACCAGCCCGTTTATGCGATTCAAGATAGTGAATGGTGCGTGCCATTTAGTAAATTAATTATGGAAAAAGATATAAATTTATGAAAAATTAGCATTTGGAGGGACGAAGTTGCGATAATCTGTAGTTTTTACGAAATTTGCTTTATTAATAATGAATGGATACTCGTAGGTAATGGATGGTGGGTTTTTTTGACTTCGTTACCACTTATAAATAACACAATGTTTTTGAAGAAGGTTCTCAGGATCATGAAATCATATGTAAAAGAAGTAAAAAAAAAAGAAAGATACAAATAAAATCAAATCACGAAAATGTACAGGAGGATGAGACTTAGTGAAAATGTCTACAAGTTGATCTGTGAAGGAGATTGAGCAAAAAAGTAGAGTGCCACGAAGAAGATGATGATGAATAAAATAACAATAAATCTCAAAATATTTTGTAGTAGCCAATATAACCATAAGAGCTTAACAATAGTATCAGGTAGAGCATGAGACTCTGCCTTCGTGCCAGAGCGAGCAACAACTGCTTATTTTTTACTTCGTCAAGAAATGAGTGAATCTCCAAGTAAAACACAATGCTCAATTATTGATCTTCTGTTAGTGAGATCACTAGTCCAATCAGCATCCGAGAATGCTTGTAGTTCTAAGGACGAATGGAAGGGGAAATGAAGGCCATGAAACAATATCACTTTAATATATCATAAAATACAAGTGATGGCAAAATGAGCAAATCGAGGGGTAGACATGAATTGACTGACAAGATGAACAACATAAGATATGTCTGGTTATATAATAGTGAAATAAACCAGGCTGCCAACTAATTGATGATATAGAGTAGGATCCTGCAAAAGGCTCACCATCAGTGGCATAAAATTTGACATTAGTCTCAAGAGGAGCCTCAACCCTTTTGCTATCTATCAACCTTACTCTACAAAGTAAATTTAAAGCATACTTGGCTTGAGATAAGTAAAAGCCATTAGAATTAATGGATACTTTAAGTCCAAGAAAGTAGTTAAGAAAGCCAAGATATTTTATTTCAAATTTCTTGTTAAGATATTCCTTAAGAGCATGAATGCATATAAGATCATTTCATGTAATAATTATGCTATCCACATAAAGAAGCAAGAGAATAGTACTAGAGTCTGAATTATGAATGAAAAGAGCAGAGTCATAAGAATTATAACTGAAGCCAAAATGACTAATAATGAAACTGAATTTTGTAAACCAGGCACAAGGAGCCTATTTAGGACCATACAAAGCTCGATGAAGTTTACAGACTTTGTTTGGAGGATGATCATATCCTGGAGGTGACTCTATGTATACTTTCTCTGCAAGCTCACAATTGAGGAAACTATTATTGACATCCATCTGAAACGGACAACAGCAACAGCAAGAAGAGTGTGCACAAAAGTGAGTTATGCAATAGGAGCAAATATCTCTTCATAGTTAATACCATACTCTTGAGTAAAACCCTTGGCTACTGGCCATACTTTATAAAGCTTAATTAAACCATCTGACCTAGTTTTGATTTTGTAAATCCACTTGCACCCTATAGGGGATTTTCTAGGAGGCAAATCAACTTGATCCTATGTATAAGTTTTAGTAAAAGCCTCAAGTTCTTTTGCAATAGCTTTCTGCCAAAGAGGGTTAGAAGAATCCTCACGAAAGGTGCGAGGCTTATAAAGAGAAGCAATAGTGGAATAGCAAAAGTAATCACTAAGATGAGCAGAAAGTTTTCTTACTCTCATAGAACAAAGAGGTAAGCACTTTAGAATCTCATCGTGAGGAGGATCAATAAACTAGCTGGACATATTAGTAGGAGACTGAGCAGGAGTATTTGAGTAACTTGTATCAGTATCTAAAAAAAGATGAAGCAAAAAATTTGTAAAAAGAAAGAACTTGTTAGTTGGAGGGACCTGAAAGCTAGAGAGAGTTAAAAACATTTTCTATTCCCAAAATGTGACATGACAGGAGAATCGTAATCTTCTAGAGATCATAGCATTAATAACCCTTGTGTTCGATGCCATATCCAAGGAAGCAATATAGGTGAGAACGAGGTTCGAGTTTAGTACATTCATAGGGTTGAAAATGAACACAATATGTACATCCAAAGACACGGAAGAGGTTGTAATTAGGAGGTGTGCCATAAAGTCTTTTATAAGGAGTCAAATTCTAGATAATTAGAGAAAGAATCCGATTAATGGTGTAAACAATAGTTAAGGCAACTTCTCCCCAAAATGTTTTAGGAATAAAAACATCAATAAACATATCTCGAACAATTTCTAGAATGTGGCGATGCTTCTATTTAGCTCGACCATTCTATTGAAAAGTACCTAGACAAGAATATTGAGGTAGGGTAATATGTTCCTTAAAAAGGAAAAGAAATTTGGAGTCATGGTATTCCATGGTATTATCCAAACGAAAGACTTTGATGGTTTTACTATTGAGTGCGAATAATGTTTGCAAAATTGTTGTAAACATCAAAGGCCTGTGATTGACTATATAATAGATAAAGTTAAGTAAATCAAGAGAAGTCATCAATGAAAATTATAAAATATTTAGAACCTTTTATTGCAAATATAGGTATGGGACCCCAAATATCAGAATTAATAAGATCAAATGGTGAAAGAGCAATGAAATCATTATTATTAAAAGGTAAATGAATATGCTTTTTCATTTAACAAGGCACATAATCAAAGTGCTTTTATTCAATTAACCCTAATTGATCACTAAAGACTAATGATTGAAGACGAGAATTTGAAACATGATCTCATTGAGAGTATTAAAGGCTAAAAGGAACACTTGAGCGAGTAGAAGCAATAGGTTGTAAGAAAGAAAGAACATGTAGTAAGAAAAACTCAAACATGTGTCCCAATTTACGGTTTGTCCCAATAATCCATCCTATCTGTGGATCGTGTACAACACATTCAATGCGAAAAAAATATACCTCAAAACCAAAATCACACAATTATCCAATAAAGAGAAGATTTAGAAAAAATTTGGGAACTAAGTATGCATTAGGGATAGATAATTAGGTTGAAATAGATGACTAACTGGCATGTGTGAATCATCTGTAGTCAAAGTTTTTGGAGCATTGAATGCTAAGGATTTGATTGAAAAGTTAAAAGGATCAGAAGTTGTCTGATTATAGTATGCAGAATCAACATACTAAAGAGAGTTACCTGGAGAGATAGAATAGATAGAAGTAGAGGAACGATTATAACCTCGAGTGAGAGCCTAAGTAATAATTGTTTCAAATCAGCCTCTGAATAGAAGTGAGTTACTGTAGGAGACTCGGTAAAGAGTTTATCACTGGAAGTAACAGCAACTGCACGGCATTGAGGAGGCCTATATGATTGCCATGATTGGTTGGCCCTCTATTTAGGAACTATTGAAAATCAGAATCACCTCTGCAAAGAGCATGATTTCTCTTAGATGCAAGATGACGACTGTAATATCCTGAACTTGAAAGTCTTGAAATTTTATTTTAAATATGTTTTTATTGTTAGTTTAGTCTTTTAATGTGAATGATTTGAGTAAAATCTTGAAAAGATGAGAAAGCTGAAATTTTGAAGTTAATTTGAGTTTCTCCCATAATCCTTTCAAAATGTTGATAAAGTCACTTGATTGGGCCTTTAATCGAAGTTTTTGTAATGATTTTAATGTTTGCTGGTTGTTTTTAATCTTGGGAGAAGTTAGAATGAAGATTTTAAAGGTTGGAATGCATTAGAATGGCTTTTGGAAATGTTTCATGATGTTTGTAACTCATTTATCAGCTAATTGGGAAGATGGCTGAAATTTTTGGGTTGTTAGTCAGTCAAATTTGGAAGTTAGCTGACTCTTTAGTCAGCTAACTTTGACATTTTGGTTGGCTGTTGGTTTCTGTGAGCTAACAGGGGAACTCCCTGAAGCTCACTGTTTAGAGGCTGGTAGAATTTTTGTTGCCACAGTAGTCGACTACTGTGGGAAAACGTTCTGTAAAATTTCCTGGGAGGATTTTTTGGCCAAAGTAGTCGACTACTGTGGGAAAACGTTCTGTAAAATTTCCCGAGAGGATTTTTTGGCCAAAGTAGTCGATTTAGTCGACTACTTTGGAAAATTTCTCTGTATAAGTGGTTTGGAAGGAATTTA
Source organism: Metroxylon sagu (assembly GCA_017589505.3). Classification (NCBI taxonomy): domain Eukaryota; kingdom Viridiplantae; phylum Streptophyta; class Magnoliopsida; order Arecales; family Arecaceae; genus Metroxylon; species Metroxylon sagu. Next base: position 518,623 of record JACVBY030000565.1, read on the forward strand.
GTCGACTACTTTGGAAAATTTTTCTGTATAAGTGGTTTGGAAGGAATTTTGGCTACAGTAGTCGACTAAGTCGACTACTTTGAAAAATTTCTCTATATAAGTGGTTTGGAAGGAATTTTGGCTACAGTAGCCGACTACCTAGTCGACTACTATGAAAATTTTGTCTGTGGAGTTGGTTTGAGACCAATTTCACTCTTAATTAAGGACTTTCCAGTGGGTCACCCATCGCTCTCACCCAAGCATGCTTAACTGAGGTTTCAGGTGGACAAAAATCTTCTGTGGAAGTGGTTTGGGAATAATTTCACTCTCATTAGCTAGCATCCATACTGACTAATAGGTGGGTAACCCTGTTATTTACTTGATAACGAAAATTTGGCCAGGGGCATTAATGAAAATTTGATCAGTGGCAAAAGTAAAATTTGATAAAAAATTATTTGAGGATTTGATCAAGGGCAAGATAGGAAAGAATTTGAAGGGTAAAAATACTTGGCAGAGAGAAAGCCACGTAAACTTTAAAAAGCATGACTTAAGAGTGGAGAGATGCAAAATAGGAATTTTTAAGGGTATTAAAAACTCACTCTTCTTTCCTTAGCCCTTAAGCCACCGTAAGAAAAGAGAGAAAAAAAAGAAAAAAAGAGAAAGAAAAAGGAGAGGTTCAGCCAACCGTAGGAAAGAAGAGAAGAAGAAAAAGAAAAGAAAAAGAGAAGAAGAAAAAAAAAAAAAGAAGAAGAGAAGGAAAGGAGGAAGGTTTGGTGGTTTAGCCGTCTTTGTTAAGGTAAGTCCAAACCTTTCTAAGATAAAGAATGATGTTAAAATCTCATGATTTAGAGGTATATGAAGTGATAGCATGAATATATTGTAAATCTTTGAATATGTTAGGGATTGGGGAATATTATACTAAGATGTTAAGGCATAAAGCATGTATGCATGTTTCATGAAAACCTAGGTATAAATCACCTAAATAAATTCATATGTGGTAATATAGGTTAAGGAAATCAGGCAAGGGAGCCTTTTCAAGAAGGGTAGCAATCGTGGAAAGGAGAACATAGCAAAAAGATGAGTGGGTTTCTCATCTAGCTTTGTGAAATATTTTATAATAGTATAGTGATATTTTGCTACAAAATAGAGTATAACATGCTAAGTATAGTATCTTCAGTAGTCAAATATGGGAAATGAGAATCCGGTTATAATGTTATTATATTTTTACAATATGTTCTAAAGCAAAGCATGAGTCTAAAGAATAAGTATGGATTTACAGCATGTTTTAAAGCAAAGCATGAGTTTCAGAAAAAGTATGAGTTTCAGCAAAGCATGAATTTTAAAACAAAAAGCATAAGTTTCAGTAAAGCATGAGTTTTAGAAAAGAAAAGGAAGCATGAACTATAGCATGTTTCAGAGTAAAATATAAAGTTTCATGAAAAGTATTACCTAGACAAAACATATGTTTCAGTAAAGATGGAATTTACTTTTCAGATTTGTTTTTCAAAGGGAAGCATGGGCATGCATGAAAATTAATGTTTCAAGGAAAGTATAGCTGATTGTAGATTGAATTATAAACTTATATTGGAGTATTTTTACTGCATACAGCATAAAGAGCATTGGGCCATCTATGGGGCTGATCACCCTGTAGACTGTGCCATAGCATGAGCATTGCACACACTATTATAGCCGGCATCTCCTTGCGACTCGATCGTACTATGATCCCGAGGCCAGGGGGAGTACAAGCTAGATCAGCCCAGTAGAGCAGATTGCAAGCAGCCTAATGGGACAAGAATCACAGCTCGGTAATGAGCTAAGTTACTATATAGTCCGAGGGGGCTCAGAAATATAGGCCTATGGAGGGGACAAGCAGGAGGCCCAGAAAAAAGGGGCAAGCTCACACCTGAGGTGAATCGCATATGTGAGGGGTGCCATGTGGTGCGGGGATCCTCGGCCCTCAGTACACTCACCCACTGAGAGTACACCTGTATGAGGACGACTGTAGGGATGTACCTTAGTAGTAGCACACCCAGTCCACCATCATGAAATTTTGTAATTGTGATATTTCTTCATTTAAGTTATATTATTGGAAGCATAAGCTAACTTATACGTTAATTTATTTCATTTATAAAGATTCATGTATCGATCGTAATATATTGTGTTGGTATTATTATGAGTTTTATAATGTGGTTCTCAGCTTTTCCCCATTGTTAGATGATTATTCAGTCACTGGGACTTAGGTCTCACCCCTCTATCGTTGACATTTTTGGATTTCAGATTAGAGATAGCAGGTGGGCCCTGGAAAGTCTGAAAGTGATTCGGGTTGTTAATTATTGGATTGTATATGTATTTGAAATGGATATGGATGAATTTGTATGATTGTAACCCTATGATGTATTTTGGACTTGGATGGTTATGAGAAATGACTTTCATTGTGGAATGAACTTGTGAATGATCTTTATAGTAGCTTTGTGGTGAAAGTTATATTGCCTAGAATCACGTGATGAAAAGTGTGGAAATTATATTTTATCTAAGCAGGGTAAAATAAATTGTGGATGTTATGTTATAAACAGTATGAATAAAATGAGCAGGTCAAAAGTTTTAACAGGTATAATATTTTAGTGCATGTACTTATGACAATTAGATAAGGATCGTTGGGGCTTTATGGTGCTTAGCATAAAGACTAGTAGATCTTTACCTAATTTTCATAAGAAATCATGCCGTCAGGAAGGGGGCCGATAATGACAATCCTCGATTGTGTGACCAATAGTACGACAATAATGATAAAAATGTGACTGTTGGATAGAAGAAGATTGTGCTAATACAGAAGTCAGTATGGGGGATGGAGTAGCCAAAACAGAATTAGTAGGTTGGAGTTTCATCATTTACTCATGAGTCTTCTCAAAAAGTAACTCAGCAATAGCCACATTCAAAGTAGGTAGTAAAAGAGAAGCTCTAACGGATTTAAAATCATCATTGAGTGCTATAAAAAACTAGAAGATGCATATTGTCTTGATAGGCAATAAATAATTCAGCATCATCTGAACATTTCTACTGTGGTTCAAGCATAGCTAACTGATCCTAATTACAAGACATCTGAAAATGAAAATCATTAATAGATTGACCTTGCTTTTGTTTCAGATGATGAAGTTTAGTAAGAAGCTGATATTGGTAAGCAATATCCATGGAAGAATGACGTTTGGCTAAAAAATTCAAAACTCCTTAGCCATATCAAATCGTCCAAAAAGGATATTAATAGAGATAATAAAAGTATTTATGATCAAAGTAATAATTTTGTAATTATTACTATCGCAATTTCAGTAGGCTTTTTTGATTTTTATTTATCGTCCGTGACATAACGCCAGAGCTTACGTCCTTTAAGAAAATTGCGCATGGTTTGGACCTAATGATTGTAATTAGAACTATTTAGAACAATTTAGATAAACCGAGTGACATATGCTTGAGACATGATAGTAGAATGTAGATGAATCGATTAGAAATTGGTATGAATTGACCTAAATTGGAAGTAGACTTGATAGAAGCTTTGAGGGTGGCAGCTATGCTCGATAAGGCTACTGGAAAAAAAAAAAATTCTTAGGTCAAAAGAGGTAGCTTTGATACCATGAAAGAAGTAAAAAAAACAGAAAAGATGAAACATGAAAATGTACTGCGTTTTATACTCTTTCTGTACATAGGTCAACCCTTTATACAAGAGTAAGGTTGATAATTACAAAGACTTTAGGGATTTTGAGAATCATACAGATATACAAAATATTTTGAAAATATTTTAAAAATCATATCAAATATCCTATATCCTAAAATCTTATCAAATCATATCAAATATACTAGATTCTAGAATCTCATCAAATATTCTTTTGAGAATCTAATCAAATATTTTGAAGTTCTCATCAAATATTTTTGTGAGAATATTTTTGATAATATGGATGGTGGATGATGTTGCTTAAAAATAAAATATTTGGAATAAGCTAGACAGTTCTGAACGAATCAAAAGCTTGAAATTAAAGAGCAAATTAAATAATTTCAATGCAATAAGAAAAAGAGCTACACTTTTTCTACCATGCTTCTGCGTAGGTGAGTAGCATCATAAATAAGGAGAAGTTGAAGAGTACAAAATCATATGTATATATTATATGGACTTTTATTTATTATTTAGTTGAATTAAAGATACTATAGGTGTGAATAATGTGGGAGATATATATTTTTTTATTATAAATAACTAGACTGCTATTTGATCACATAAAGTTTACTATGAAAATCAGTCTCATAGACATTCAAAGTAGGTCCATGCAAACCAATAAATCAAAATAAAATTAAATCAAATTTTTTAGTTTAATATGTTCCAATTTATTGAAAATGTCAGTTCGGTTTTGATTTCGATTTTGAAAAATTGATTCAGCACATTTTGATCTTAAAAATATCTTCAAATTGATCCATTTTGATCTATACACATCTTATCCATCCACGTGGCTATCCAAAATGAAATCTTACTTTAGAAGACAATAATTTTCTTTTTTTTTTGACAGAAATGTGAGATTACATTGAGCTTTTTTGCTAATAAGAGAATTAAAGGTTATTCTTTGCATAAAACAAAGCTTTACTAAGTCCAATAATTCGAAAGGCAACAGCGATAATAAGATTGCTAAAGAAGCAGCATGACGTTTTTATTGGATTTACTTGTTTAGAGTTTTGTTTTGTTTTTATTTTTTTTAATAATTGCTTTGAGAAAGAGTGTATTATATTCTCAAAAATAATGTACTCTAAGCATGAGCCTCTACCAAAAGGTTGAGCTAAGCTAAAAAAATATTAATCCATAGTTAAGTTACCTCCAAATTGAGAGTAAGTCTAGCTAGAAAATCTACAGCCTAATTATCCTTGGATGGTACATAACAATAACAAAATGTTTGTTGAATTTGGAAAGGACTCAGCAATTCATTTTTGGACACCATCACAAGCTTGGGTTTGAAATAAATACTTTTGAACTTGCATGTGTTTTGTCCAATCATACTTTAGTGCCTTAAAATTGAAACCATGGTCAGGTTTTTCCCAACCCAATTGGGAGCCATTGGCTAAAATACTCTTAGGATTTTAATTATACATCAACTATATTCTTGTCAAATAAAACATACAACAATTATTGTTGCAATTCTTGGTAAGGATTCTTTATGGAAAACTTATCCTTGATGATGCAAATTCCTCCGACATGTGTTTCAAATTTTATGAATCACACTTCATTGGTTAGATGTTGTTAAGGTTAATCTCATGCTATATGCAAGGGGCAGGGGAAAATTTTTCAAAGTTTAAATTGCTAGAGTTCAAAAGAGGGGCCAAAATATTATTTTGCATGGCTTGGATCATAGCCCCACCCATTCAACAGTGGATTTTAGCTTTGAAGTGTGAAGCTTAACTTAGAATATAGGTATTTTTTTGAGTAAAAGAAAATTATTTAACCACATGGCATTTATGAACTATATGAATTCAACGATGAGAAAGATAACTAAATTCATAAACTTAGGTTCGGCCTTATGCCTTAGGCCCTTAGTTTTACTTGAGCTTAATTCAATCTAAACCAAGAACTGTATTTGAAGAGAATAAATAAAGATAAGGGTAAGGACGAAGATAATTTTTAAAAACCTGATAATCGAACGAAGATGAAGCTAAAGTTTTTATTTTTCAAACATATTCATAAAAGTGTTCATTTTTCTTGAACGTAAATATTGAATTTAGATTTTTTAATTATTTTAAATATCTATTTATTTATAATAATTTTTTAATTTAATATATATATATATATAAATATAACCGAGGGATGGGGTCAGGAGAATTTACCCTCCTCTCCGTCGCTAATACCTCTTAACCCTTTAAAGAAACTTAATTACGAGAATGCCCATCCCCAGATCATTCTTCGGACATATATAGGGCTTTTCTCCTCGCCGTCGCCTCCCCTCTTCCTCTCTTTTCCTTCGCCCTTCTCTTTCGCCGAAGAGAGAGAGGGCTTCGCGAAGGTCCTCTCCTTCGTCCCCCTCTCGCCGTAGCCTCCACCCTCCTCTTCTCCCTTGCTCGTCGGCGTTGGCCGGCCCCGCGATCGCACCACCGCCCGCTGAGAGGAACCCCGGCGAGGTATGCAGTCGGAGCAGCCGGTCCTGAGCTTGAGGCCTGGTGGTGGAGGCAACCGAAGCAGCAGACTCCTTGCCCCCCGCTTCGACCTTGGCGGTTCTTCCCTCAGCTCCTCCTCCTCGTCGGATCTCCCCGCCCTCCGCCCCCATGGCGGCGCCGGCACGGCCCTGTCTCTTAAGGTCTTCATGGGCTCAATCTTTGGATCCAGGGTTTCATCTGATCCGTGAACGTTTACATCTGTGGCCTTCTTTTCTGGTTTTCTTTTTCTTTTTTTCTTTGCTTATCTTTTTGGCACCGTGGATTAGTCTGACGTGTTATTGGAGCTAGGAATTCTGATTATGTTAATAAATTTATGCATCGGTTGCTTGAATTTTCTTATGTTTGATCTGATTAGTTTGACTCACTGAAACAGGCTTCTTTAGAAAACGAAAAAGTTATGGTTTATATGGAATTTCGACAGGGAGGGAGGGCTGATTTTCTGTTGCTTATCAATAAATTGGTTTTTTGCTATTTTTTTAGCTTAGTTACATGCTGCAAAGTTGCTTTAGAATTATTCTAAAAGGATTCCTGATGAAGTATCTTTGGATTTGTAACTTGTTTCTATCACTGTTTGATTGTTCCGAGCATGTTGGTAAGTTGTATTGAAGAAGGCATTCTTATTAGTCGGTGTATTGAATCTTTGTGGTTCAAGGATTTTGTGTGCAAATACATGCATAATCTTTGTTCCAAGCCATCTTTTTCTTTTTAATAATTTTCCACATGATTTGTATTATCAATATTTGTTTATCTAAATGATTGCTAGTATTGGCCTTTAGCAATTGGATGAAGATATCTTGCTTTTGCTTTCGTTGCTAGCTCATTCCATTGGGTCATGGTGTTGAATGTAATTAATATACTAAGAAAAGAGAATAAGACAATTGTCTTTTGAGATGATTGGGCATGGGCTTTTTTAATCCAAAAATTGCATTTTATTGACTTTTCATGTATCTTGTGTCTCTTGTGATTAGATGCCATGTTTTCTAAATTGCAAAGAGTATGCGGTTTTGCTTCTACTTTCTCATGTCTTGAGGAAATGACTATTGGGATATGAAATTAATTTAAACTTTTTTCAGACTGGAGATTCACGGTTTGAGGGTCATGAACGCATTCGTTACACAAGAGAACAACTTTTACAACTTAATCAGGTATCCATTTTTTTTTTTAAAATTTGATTTTAGAAAATTTCTTTTTTGATCTCCTGCGTGCTTTTGTATCTCTTTCCCTTGGATGTGGTAAACATCATCATCATCAATTTCTGCCTTAGTAACTAAAGGAGGTGCAAGTTCTGAAATAAGCAAAATGCCCAAACTTGTGCAAGCATTTGTTTGCGGATGCACTCAACCCCCAACGCTGCATTCATGGAAACCAACAAACCAAAAGACCCAACACACACAAAAAAAGACACACCTTGGTATGCATGCATGTGCAATACATGTAAATTATATAAAGAAATAAAAATAGAATTCTAATAATATCAAATCTCTCTCTCTCTCTATTACACACACACACACATATCTATAGGAATGGTTATCATAGATAAAGAAGTTTATATATAAACAAATGATATTAATGGTGTCATGTTTAACTTAAGTTACTAAAAGAATGCAAATAAGGTAACACTAATTAGATGTGGGACTTATTAGAAAAATTAGTTAGATAACATATCCTTAAAAATTTCCTGATCAGTTAGGATACCCTCCACGCACCCCCCGGTTGGGGGGGGGGGGGGGGTGGTGAAGTGGGGGAGAGAGACATCAGAAATTTTTGTTGGACAAGCAGACAGCTTCTTCTAGATGATTTCTAGAACATACCATTTGTGACATATTCTTTTTGATGAGATTTGATTAAAAAAACCTATTGGCAAAATTGGGTGAAAATTGATGGATCCAAAGCTTGAACTTTCTTTTTTAGCATGGTACATTTATATCTATACTATATGCACATACACACACAGTGACTTATGGTATTTGGGTTTGTTAAATTTGTCCTTGGTAAATTGATTGGTTTGCATGGAAAACTTTATTAAACTAATTAGTTTGTTTGGAAAATCTTATTGTGTATATGCTATGTACATTTACGCAATACACATACATACATATACACTCATAGGATATTAAAAAAATAAGTAGGGTTGTTAGATTTACCCTTAGATGGCAGGTTAATTAGCTTCCATGTAAATCTTTATCATATCACAATTATATGAATGGGAACTTTGAAAAAGAAAGATTTACATGCTAATGTAATCCCTATGGCATGGCATTGATACTATCCTTCTGCCCCTCTCTCCTGTGTTGCTCACCATTCCAAAAATCTTTCTTGCGCCCCTCATGCCGATTTCCCTGAGTATGGGAATTGGACACTCTCTATGGGTCAGTCTCTTGGGGGATAATATAACAATTAAACAATGACCCTCACTCCTCCCATGATCACTCAAGTTGTGTAAATGGACTCTTTCCAAATAAGTTTTCTTTTAATAATATCATTTTCAACTGATTAGAAAGTCTCAATCGGGAAGAGATTTAAAGATCTCATACCTGATATATATGGCTATTATCAGTACCGTATGTAAAAAGCTTGAGTTAGGTCTTTAAGTTTGTCAAATTTGCCCATATTGGAAAACAATCAATCTATTTATTGAGACTTTATATTGTATAAATCATGTCCATGGTTTAAATTGGAATAATAAATAGTTATCTTATTGAACAAGGACCTCATACCATTCTAAGAAAGGGTCAGCCTAGGTGGTGCCTTTCCCTTTTCTCTCTCTTAACCATTCTAAATAATAGCCCACCATCCTAAGTTGCTTTCTCTGTCTCATGTGACTGCCCTAATGACCACCACTCCCTTCACCTCTTCAACCATGTCCATGCCACCCACATCTTCAACCTTATAACCACAACCTGCTCTGCTCTTATATTCCAGCTTCTCTCTCCTTGCTCTTTGCAATTCACTTGGTAATGCTCATCTTTTTCCTTCTTTTTTGGTGGAAATACTCATCTCATTCACTTCCCATATAAGAGTCACTTGGACATCACCTCATTGCTCCATTATTTTTCAAGTTTCTTCTTGATCTTTTTTTTTTTTTTAATTTCTATATAAAAATTCCTATTGATAACTACTTTTCCTTTGAGTCTTAGTGTGCACTGTTTATCTTTGCCTACTTTTACATGAAGCAAACAAGTAATATGCTTCTTTCAATCATGGAGCACGTCATGGTTTTTTATCTTGTTTCATTAGGTGCTTCATTTCAATGCCATCAATATTCTCAGTAACTACTTAAAAAACTAAATTTTAATATGCTTGGGGTTAGATTTACTTATTGCACTAGCTTAAATATTTGTGATAAATATCTTTTTTAATCTGTAGCTTTTGCTTATATTTTATCCTAACAGGTCGTCGAGATCCCTGAAGATATTCTGAAAGTTAAACAGGAGATTGAGGCCGAAATATATAATGAAGATCAGACCTGGGGTCGCAGTGATGCCAATGTGAGTTCTAGTTCAAGATGTGAATGGTATGCATCATTTGAATTATAGAAGTAGCAAGGTTGGTTCTGTGTTTACTTCTAAAGATGAGGAGCACTGTCTTCAAATTTCTTAGACTTGCAGTTTTCTACAATGTCTTTTTATCTTCTTTAGTAAATATAAATGTTTCTGATGAATTTTGCTTGTGATTTCTGCATAATGAGTCCTTATCGTTGCGTTTTTCTATATTCCTTATGTTTATATCAAGGTTATTTGTTATGTGCTTCTGATTTCATACGAACATAATCTAACATTTGTTTATACTATCCACAGTTGCAAACGGAACCACAAAGTCGCCATTATGAGCCTGACAATCGCGATTGGCGTGGACGTTCAGGACACTTGTCCTCAGCTGGAGAGGAGAGGTCGTGGAATACAATACGCGATAATAAAGAGGCACATGTGTCAAATTTGAGACCACAAGAAATAAACCAATCTAATAAGCAAGAACACTTGAGTTCCCAATTTTCTTCAAAAACTTCCTTCCAAGGGGTAATTGTTAAATAGTGTTACAATGCTCTAGAGATGCCTTTTTGCATTATTAACTCATGATAAATGTATATTTTTAACTCCTTGGTAATTTATAAAGAATTTTGTGTTTCTTGTTTTATGTATGACACTTGTTTTACATGCCCTTTTTATCTAGACATAAGCTTCATTTATTGGTCAATAATTGCATCGAGAAAGTCTGACATTGTGCCAATGAGAATTTGGTTTACCAAAGCTCTTTGTCCTTCTTTTGATGCCATGAAATTTGTCTATGTGAGCATTGTTGCTCCATTCAAGTGTATCGTTGCTTAATGGCATTTTGCACCCTTTGGTGCAATTAAGTCGGTCGGATCAGTTATGGGTCGGTCAAAAATTTGTCAACCCAAATCTGACCTTTTTATTAAACAAGTCAAAAGTTCAGATCTGAACCCAACTTTTTTATTAAATAGATAACGTATCTATTAAATAGGTCAAATCAGGTTAAAGAGGTTATGTGGATCTTTAACAAGTTAAGTGGGTTTAAAATACGTTAAACAGGTTTCATTAAACAGACTCAGTAAATTTTATATGGGTTAAACAAGTCTTAAACGAGTTAAATGGGTCACATAATGATCCAAACCACTTATTAAATGGGTTAAATGAATCAGATGTATAAACCTGAACTTGATCATTTAATAAACGAGTCTAGGTGGGTTATAACCCAAACCCATTTATGCCAAACCCTAACCTGCTTAAAGTGGTCACTTGCAGGTTGGGTCACAAATTGCTACCCTTATCTGCCCTTTCTCTAATGATGACTTCTTGCCTCTACATTAACCAAGGCTGCTTCAAATTCTTTTTTCACATGCTGATAGCATCTAAGTTGGTTGTTTAATGTTCTTTTGCAATTAGTGGTTTATTTCTTTCATCTTGAATCAAATCCATTCAAATGTTTTGCATGTTCTTATCTTTATGGTTCTCAATCTATGGCCCTAATCCGGCTTCATCATCCAATAACCTGATCCATACAACACTATTGGGCTTATAGCCATCAGCCTTTTGCAAGTTTTAAAGATGTGCAATGATCTAACCCTTTGCTATATTGAGCAATCGTTCTATTTTTGAATGTTTGTTTATCTATATCTATTGTTATATGTAAGAAATATGCGATAGCAAAAGTCATGTCCCCCGATGGAGCTATTTTTGGCCACCTATAATTGTTGATTTCTATTTCAATTCCCACTAGAATTACACTCCATATACCTTATTTTAGCTCTGACCTTAAACCAATCTAAAGCATTCATTTCAGTTCTATTTGAGGGTTCCCTCCTATTTCTAGTTGCATCACATTACTGTTATTCTTTTGGGAAAGAAAGAAGAAAAAGGCAACTCCTTGTCATTGCCAATAAGTCCATCTTCATAATTTGTGAAATTAAGTTTTTTTTTTTTGCGCTGACCAACCCCAACTGGAATTTCTGTTTTCACACATTTCAATTCTTATCAGTTATGACATTTGCTGAGTTGTTGAAAAATCAACCATGATAATGTAGATTTCTTCATAAGTCAAATGATTCTCTGAATTTTTTGATAATTGTCAAATCAATATTCTTAAAGTCCAAGTGTGTTGGCTGGCTGGATTGGGTGCCATTGACTGCCACCATAATTTTTTACTGGTTGTCCATGGCCTAAGATTCACTTCTTAACCATGTGACTGGAGTACATATTTAGTGGCACTCTCATTTTTACATGAATCAGCTTGGTCACATAATTGAGTCAAGGTTGAATCTTGTTTTTGGCACAAAAAAAGAGAATGGGTCGGTGCTTAAGTTGTCAAGATGTGAAGCACAATTTTAAAAATTCCATGACTTGATCGCCAAGGCATGAATGCATGATGCTAAAAGAGCACTAAAAAATAATCTGAGAATAGAAGTTCAAGACTTCCAATTGGCAAAGAGATGGATCATGTCATGAAACAACTTTTCATTTCAGTGCTTGGTCCACTTTGAGTCACAAGCATAAATTGAATTCATTATAAAAGGGCATTCCTTTCTGACATCTTGTTTTTTTGTGTTGTATGTTTTCTTGCCATCACTGAAAATGTGACGCCCTTTTTTTGTTGTCTTCTTGACCTCCATGTCAACCACTGATTTTGTTTTACTACAATGTTATGAAAGCAGGGATCAGTATAGTGGTGTTGATACTATTTTTGGACTGTTCTTTGAATCCTGCTCCCTAGATGACTTTGATTTTTGATCACTATAAATATTGTGCTCCTTCTGACTTGCAACCTTAGGCTACACAGTTCCAAGTTAACTGGAGGATTGAATGAGCTTCCCCTGTTTGTTGGTCCAATTGGTATTTAACTAGGAATCATTCCGTGCAAGTCCTACTTTTCATAAACTCTGTTGTATGGGCTCATTTAATTCAAGACGTCAAGTAAACCAATCTAATTAGAACCAAGACATTACTAGATCATACAAATTAATGTATATGTATAGTATCATATATGCTAACCGGATTAAGATATTGTATGTATAATATTTTTAACCTAAACTGGGATTTAGATGACTTAATCCTACGATATTGTCGACTTGAAGTTTCAAACCCTTCTCACCTGCTGCCCCTAATGGTCTAATGAGTCTCAGCTCTGCCTTGTGTTCCCTTGGCACCTCATGGTTGCCACTCTTTAATCCCTCAGGGTTGATGACTCCTGCCGTCCCTCAGCTCCTTAGGGCTTTCATGAGTTGTCACTTTCAGCCTCTCAGGCCCTCACACTCTCATGACTTTATTTGTTCGTACTTTTATTTTATTTTATTTTATTTTGGGGAAACAGATCATTTTACTGATTTGAACTTGTGGTCTCTAGGTAAATTGAGAACCAAATTTAACCAACGAGATTGTGATTTGTGTTTTTTGTTTGGCTCTAACTTGTAATGCTGATTGATCCTGTTTTGGTTATAGTTCCAAAAACAGGGAACTGATTGGTGTCAGATTGTTTCTTGGTAGGCCATTAACATAGACCAAACGGTGTCTAAAGCAAACTTCAACCCCTCCAACTTTTGGGATTTGCCTCCTTGTTAATTCTTGCACCTCACTTTTAAAATATTTTTTTTTTAGTTAAATCGTAAACTTTTTACATGCTTTCAGAATTAAGGGAATGATCATTATATATGGCAAATAATGAATCTGCAATCATCCAATCTTTTATGCTGAGAGCATGCCATGTTTTTGCATTTGGCATTCAGCACTTTATTTTGATTTTCTTTTTTTTTTTTTTAAATCTTATGGTTTCACCCCTTTTCTTCTTGTCCCCAGATGCATACTTGTGCTCTGTAACAGCTGTCTTTAGCATAACCTTACCATCTATGCATAATCTCTTATGTCTTCCTGCCAAGGAACAAGCTATATATGACATATTTTTTCAACTTTAAAAGTCTCTTCATTCTTATCTTCTCTTCTGTCTTTAAATATGCCTATGTGATTGCTTACAGGCAACAATGGACCCAAGTGCTTATTCTCCTATCACATTCGTTTCTTCTGCCCTTTGTCCACCTTATATCCTCTCCTATCCTCTACTTCTCACGATGGAACTATTTAAGTCAGCACTTGCTGACATTCTCTTGCTTAAAATTTCTTAAAGTTTTTCACTTGGTGCTATGAACACTACCAATCAAACAGTGGATTTGAAATGTTTTCTGGGCATTGAGAAACATGCCTATCAAATCTTTGAGGGTAGTTTGTGGACATTACATTTCTTTTTTCTTATTGTCAAGTCCACTATTCAGGGAAAAAAGGCATCTTTGTAATTTCCTTAAGCTATACTTCTCTCATACTTGTATACTAATTTGTTCCTCCAGAACTACTTATGAAATACTTTAACAGCATCAATTGGCTTTCATATCTTTGCTTTTTGATATTCTCACTGCATTTCTAGCACTATTCTTTCCTGCATCTGTAAGAGTGGTAACCATCACAATTCTCCTTGGGTTCTAGTTATTTCATATCTGGTCTTTGTGACTTGCAATTTGGTCTCATCAATTTAACCACTAACTAGTTGCTTTGTCTTGTTTAAGTATTAACATTCTAGGAGGCAGACCCATATTTTCTCTTCTGTTGACATATTTCTTTCACTGCTTATTCAATTTGATTCCAGGACTCTTCTTTCTTGTTGTGGCAATTGGGTTATTTTATGTTGCTTAAAACAGATGTCTCAGCTTAACCTTGCATATACCTTGTATATCCACTATTTATTTATTCATTTATATGTATGAGTCAATTATGCATGTACAGCTGTAGGTGTGAGCTAGTTGTAACAACAATATATTGTTCCTTTTTAAAATAGTTTCCATTAACGTATTGTTGCTTTTTAAATAGTTTCCATTCTTATAACAAGGGCTACATTTACTACCATAATTCTTTTCATTCTCACAATGTCCATTTATGTAAATTTGTCTCTCATTTATCTTTTCTGACTCTTGTATACAATCTAAAACACTCTTTTATTCTTTGTTGCACGTGTTTGCCTGCTTTGGTTGTGATGAGTTTCAGTATTTGTGCAACTAGCTATTTCATCAAAAAGTCTATTGATAATAAATATGATTTACTGTTGATGTGGGACTCTAAGGGGTCAGGGATGCTTGTTTGCAGTGCTATGGAATCTAGGTTCTTTAGAAGGGCTTAATGGTTTAGTTTTCTGCTGCAACATGGATGATGGATCTGGACAGATCCACGTTTTATGGGGTAAAGAAGAAGCATTTCTGGTCATAAGGATAAATAGAAGTTGAAACTGGAATCTAGGGATGGGATGTGATAGAGTGCGCTTGCAAGGTTTTGAAGAGACTTCATGATCAGATGAGTAAGTATAAAGGTTATGGTGTTGCATCAGTTTCATGTCGTGCACGGATTTGAGGGGTTTAGGTGGATCAATGTGGGTGAACAAAGTGGTTAAGGTTCTATAAAGTATGGAATTGATAGGACTTTTGGGGATGTCTATGACTCTACTTGTAAAAGTAATACAGCATTCTGTAGTCAGAAAACAAATCAAAAAGTAAGTTTGGAACTAACTTATGGCGCAATAACAATCAAGCCAGAGAAGAAAAGAGAAAGATAAATAAGAAGAAAAGAACTGGAGGGAGAGAGTGACGCAGGGGAGGAGAAAGAAACTGTATCACACCTATCCACTTGATCTCTATCTCAAAGTAACAAAAATAACTATTCGAAATTAGTAACTTTTTGTAAACCCCTCGTTAAAGAAACTAAAACATCTTGGGAGTAATGTTTCCTAGTCTTAAAATGATTGGCAACTTACATGTTATGGCCATAGGACTTAACAGAATTTGACTCAAAGAAATTTCAATTGAACAAAGAGTTTAAAATCTCATAACATAAAAAATATAATAAGCTTTTTTAAATGTTGATATGACTGTATACTTATAAATTTGGGTAAAAAATAATCGCAACTTGATTCTTAGGGCTATCGGAGATTCAATTTGAAGAGACATCCAAGAATATCATGGGACTGAAACTTATTAGTATTTGGTTTCTATACCATATTTCCTAAAATGATGGAAATCCTAGGAAACATGAAAAATTGTGGCAGACTAAAAAGATCCTCAGAAGATATGATATAGTATATTAGTGGATGTGGGGAACCATCGGTAACTACTTGGTTTTCTACTGTTCCTCCCATTGGTTTGCTGCATTTGCATGCATGCTTCTTATGTAGAAATTCCCAACTTTCTGCATTAGATGATCATGGGACCATGGAAACTAGTTTTGGATAATGTTAATGAGTAAAAAGGCTAACCTGGTCCTGCATGGACAAAAAAGTTTAAATAAGTAAGCTAGGCACAAAGCAAGAAGATTAGGTAATTGCCTCTGGTTTGCTTTCATACTTGTAATTCAAAACTGAACTTTAACATCTAATGCACAAAGCAAGAATTGCTCATTTTCTAAAATAGACCTGACTCAACATAAGCTGCATTGTTATATGCATTTTTTATAGGGACACATCAATGGATGTTTCAATGATGTTACAATCTGAAATTGTTTCTTGGTGAAGAAAAATGAAAAAAAATCTTTGGTAGTCATGGGGATCTGTCTTTGAAGCCTTGTTGCTACTTGGATTTGGATAAACAATGAGATCTCTAAAAATGGTTCTCTCCTCTTTTTCAGTGAACTTGGATTATTAAACCGTTTGACCATGGATCATCATCCATCAACTGTAGAAGTCAATGTTGTCAAGGAACTTGTGAAGATCAAATGCAGTTTATAAATCAACCATGCAGGCACGAAATAACACTGACAGTCAACACATTAAAGATGGACAGTGTGCATGTATTTATTTAAAAACTTTAACACTAACTGACATGCATCCAACTGGTTTTAGATTTAGGCTTTGTTATTGTTGTTGTTGTAATAATACTAACTGACATGCATGTTTGTGCTTTCTTTTTTTTAAAGAAAAAAACACCTTTTGTCTCCTTTAATCATTTGTTGGATAATTTCATGAAAATAATGTCAAGGCATTGCTTTCACATTCCGTAGATGTAAGCATGTAAAATAACTAATTCCTGTTATCCCATCAATTATGGTTAGCTGGTTGATTCTGCCTTGTCATATTTGTTTATTAAGATTGCATCCTCCAAATTGGGAAGTGTCTCCTTAGTTCATTGTACTTATGCCATTCTTTTTTTGTCTTTTGACATCCACATTACTTTTTCTGACTTAGATAATACCGCTTATCCTTGGTGTTTACACAATATGATCTATTTTCATTTTACTCAGTTTCAACATTTTGTTTTAGCAATAATGCCTGTAATAGTTCTAACTTTGGCCTGAATTCTTAGTCTTGGGCCCTGATAGGATTCATTAAAGAGGTAGTCAGCTTAATTCATGTTTCAAATTCATCTGCTGTTGATTGTGTCATTATTGTTGATCTTTCTTTTGATTGCTTAAATTGTTATGCTCTCTTTAAAGTGTTTGTTCCCATTTAATGTGGAGCATGCTATTTCCTAGTCTCTATATACTCTATGCAGTTTTCTCTGTTTGTTTTTGTCTAAATGGATCCCTCTTTTGTTTTGACATTTGATAACATTAACTGCAATTTATCAGGTGGGACCTACACCTGCTCTGGTTAAGGCTGAAGTGCCATGGTCTGCTCGAAGAGGCACTCTTACAGAGAAAGAACGGGTTCTAAAAACAGTAAAGGGGTAATTAATTTGATTGTCTAGTTTAGCCTGCTGGCACCTGTTAATCATATGAGTTTTTTGTTTTAACGTTTTAATCTTGAAGATGGATTTGTATGTGACCCTAAGTCTAACTACTACTACTTGTTACTTTTGGTTTTGCACCACTTATTCCTCCTTGAATCCATCTTCTCTTGGTAATACATGATACATATATTTCTTCCCTCCCTTTTATATATGATTTTGTTTATATCTGTTCTATCTGATTAGTGGAAGTAAGATGATATGAATGGAACTTTTTTTCTGATTTTCTATTATTTATTTTTAATGCAGTATATTGAACAAGCTGACTCCAGAGAAATTTGATGTTCTCAAGGGCCAACTGATTGATGCTGGAATCACAACACCAGATATTCTTAAGGTTTTCATGTTCCCATAATTCTTGTTCAGTTGCTTTTCTGTTTTCATGTTTCCCAGAATTTATGCGCAGTTGCTTTTCAAACAGTTGCTGCCCTCAAAATTTTTTTATTAAGACACACTAATGATGCAGGATGTCATTACACTCATATTTGAAAAGGCCGTTTTTGAGCCTACCTTCTGTCCCATGTATGCTCAGTTGTGTTCTGATCTAAATGAGAAACTCCCTCCATTCCCCCCTGAAGAACTGGGTGGGAAGGAAATCACTTTCAAGCGTGTACTCTTAAATAATTGTCAGGAGGCATTTGAAGGTGCTGACAATCTGAGAGCTGAGATTAGAAAGTTGACAGGCCCTGACCAAGAAATCGAGCGTAGCGATAAAGAAAGAATGGTGAAGCTCGGCACACTTGGTAACATCCGCCTTATTGGTGAGCTTCTAAAGCAGAAGATGGTGCCAGAGAAAATAGTGCATCATATCGTCCAAGTATGTAGATCAAACTATTCTGTCTCTTAACATTGATTCTTTTACATTTTTCAATTGGGCCACTGTTTTTAAGAATTGTCTGACACAGTTACTGTTAGCAGGAGTTATTGGGGCATGATGGGAAAACTTGCCCTGCTGAGGAAAATGTTGAGGCAATCTGTCAGTTATTCAACACCACTGGCAAGCAGTTGGATGAAAGCCCCAAGTCTCGTCGTTTTAATGATGCCTATTTCAATCGGCTGAAGGAGCTCACAATGAACCCCCAGCTTGCGCCACGACTTAGGTTTATGGTCCGTGATGTCCTTGACCTCCGTGCTAACAACTGGGTTCCTCGACGTGAAGAGGTAATGTTCTCCCTTCTGTGGAGGCATCGTACTGGTCTCAGCTCGTAGCATTCCATTTGAATTATAGAATGCTTTATTTTTGAACCTGTGAAAGGTCATGTGTTTTCAAATGTGTTCGAAAAAATAATTTTATATTCTCAAAAATTAGGTGATATTCATTTTTTTAGCTTTTCAAGTTTTTGTTGATTTTCTGAGCATTTTTGCTGTCTCGGTTTTGCAGCTGAAGGCAAAGACCATCACTGAAATTCATAGTGAAGCAGAAAAGAATCTTGGGTTGCGCCCTGGAGCAACTGCAAATATGAGAAATGGTCGTGGTGCTGGTGCTTTAGGAGGCCTCAGTCCTGGTGGTTTACTTATAAACAGACCTGGAACTGGAGGTATGATGCCTGGGATGCCTAGAACGAGGAAGATGCCTGGAATGCCCGGGCTGGATGGGGACAACTGGGAAGTTCCACGGAGCAGATCCATGCCAAGGGGAGAAGCTAATCGTTTCCAGAGTCCTTCAGTTGGCAAGCCATCACCCATCAACTCTAAGCTATTACCTCAAGGTAGTGGTGGCCTGATAGCTGGTAAATCTAGTGCATTGCTACAGGGCAGTGGTCCTCCAGCTCGTCCTTCTAGCCTTGTTTCAGGTCCAGTAGATTCTCCATCTCAGAATGCTCGGGCCTCGAAACCTCTTTCACAAGTGCCACCATCTGTGATCCCAGACAAACCAATGGCTGCACCAAGGTTAAATCCTAACGAACTACATAAGAAGACTGTTGCACTTTTGGAGGAGTATTTCCACATTTGCATACTAGATGAAGCACTTCAGTGCGTGAAGGAACTGGAGAGCCCTGAATACCATCCAGAAGTTGTCAAGGAAGGCATCAATCTTGCTTTGGACAAGGGCCAGTCATGTGTCGATCTTGTTGTCAAGCTTTTTGAGTACTTGTTGGCTCAGAAGGTTCTCACACCAAGGGACTTGGGGACTGGCTGTTTGCTTTATGGGGCAATGCTGGATGATGTTGGTATTGATCTGCCAAAAGCACCAACTTATTTTGGTGAAGTGCTGGGAAAACTGATTCTTAATGGTGGTCTTGGTTTCAAGGCAGTGGAGGAAATTCTGAAGAAAGTTGAAGATTCCAGGTTCCAGTCAGCAATGTTTGATGCTGTGTTGAAGACCATCAAAACGGGCTCCAATGGTCAGGCAGTGTTGGACAGACTGGCAGCTGACATCAAGGCCTGCGAAAGCCTGCTCTCTTAAATTTAGCTCTATTGGCTGTACCTCTAGTTGCTCCCTCAGCCATCTGTTACTTTGATCAAACAAATATTCCGTCGTTCTTTTTCTCCCTTTTCTCATTCCTTTGTCTTTCCTCTGTTTTTTCTTTGAGGTAAGCAACTCATAATACAATTATAAGTGGTCTGTGAGGGACATTTAATTTTTGAGTTGTATATTTCTGTGAGGTCACATGAATGTTTATTATTTTATTCAAGATGATGTGAAAAAATGCCATGGATTTTAGCCTCATGCTCATGGCTAATTTTGCATGTAAAATCCAGGTAATGCATGCCTCTGTTTATGTAGTGTCATCATCTCTTTTTCTATTTTTTGTGAATAAGTAGTTCATCCGAGTAACCAGTCAATCTGCTTTGAATCAATACAGATCTTGAAAATCTGAGTGGCGGAGTTACCTCAGATTACAAGGCTTGCGAGTTCTATTCCTCCTCTTTCCTCGTATTGTTTGTGGGAGGCTTTATGAATTGGAAATCGGAGTACTTAAAAAATGGCGTCTCTCGGATTGAGCTGCTGTCTTATCTCTGCTTCATGAGGTTTAGCGCCCTGAGAATTGTGCATTGTTCTTTTGTATAGTGTTGAAAACCCAGCAGAGTTAAGATAGGGAATGCTTCCATGAAAATCTAGATATTGAGTGATGTGAGGCTCCTTTTTTTTAAAAGTATATACATCATTTACTAAATCCAGTCGGCAGTTGGAATGGTTAAAAATAACTCTCATTGCACTCCCACTGCCTTCCAATCCTGCCTAACACATACAAGTATAATACATAAATTTTTTCGGATCGGGCCGGGCCTAGTTTCTATGAGCTTAAGCCAGCCGGATGTTTGAACGGACTTCAAGCCCAGTCTGGCCTTGTGGACCGAAAATAAAAAAAAAAAGGAGGTCTGGGTTTTGAGCCAGGCTAGGATCGGCCCACGGCCATCCCGACGATGCCCACCCCGACCCGCCAGGCCGCGCATGCTGGCTCCTATCGCGATGCTTTAGCCATCAGCATGCACTGCGGCTTTAGCGCGCCCCTTTACTGGGTGCCACCCACCACGGAGAGGGTGCGTTCCTGGGTGCGCGAAAAAGAAGGTGAATTTATCACGACCAACGCATTATTGTCGTCATTACGGTTAACAGATGGGTCCCCTCCGTCGCCAACGTCACTTCAAACCTCCCCTCCGAGGGAACTCCCAACTGACGTTGAAGGCCATCCGGTGTTCCCTCGCACTCGCCCTCCACTTCGAGAATCTTCGACGCCCGGAAGAGCGCTGGAAGCAAAAGTTATCCTTCCCTCCCCTTCCTGCTCTCCCCCAAAGAAAGCGATTCAAAACCCTAATCCCGGATTCCTCCACTCTAGGAGCGGAAGCGGGAGATCCTGAGGCTCAGAGAGGAGCCTAAGCAACTCGAAGGTCTCCTTCTCGTTTTCCTCCTCATCTCTCCCGGAGAGATCGTCGAAAATTCATTTTTTCGTTTACTGATTAATTTTTGGATCTTTTAGATGGAACGGTGTGCAATTGGCGAACCTCTGATAGTTTCGTGCCGGTGCCATTTCGTTGCCGGCGTGGTGAGCTGGGAGGAGATGCTGGGAGTGGTGTCAGGGAGCATTGGATCGATGATGTCCAGAGGAGAAGATTTCCAAGACTGGCTATGGGGTTTCCCTGTGAATTTCTGTTCAAATTATATCTCCCCCCTTGATTTAGTTCGTGGAATTTGTATAAAAAATGATGTCCTTGGATTTCAGTTCGCTGGAACGAGAAAGCGAAAAGGGTGGATGGGTCTATTCCAAGGAGACATTTTTTAGGTTGGTAGTTATCTGTATGCCGTTTTCCTCTTTGAAACTGTTATGCATCAATGGCTTCTTGGCAACATTTTGCTGAGTTGACAACTTTTGTGCTTGTTATTTTAATCCCTGAGGTTTGGACTTAAACTTATGAAATCTTCTTAATCATTTAGTCCGGGCTGTGTCTTCTTTGGGGTTTGTATGGATGCCTGGTTACCATATACCATGGGTTAGGAATGGAAGGTGAATAATTTGATTTAGGAGATGAGATTGAGAGGAGATAGGAAGGGAGAAGTAGGATGAGTTAATGAGGCCATTAACTGTACAATCCCTAGATTTTCGAGATATGTTATAAATCTCCAGTGAATTTTATTTACAGTACCTTGAGAAGGCATGAAATAGGAGAGTACACATCCAACCCAAATATTTTGCTGATACCCGCTCCAGTGAACCATCTGAGCTGTATGTAGCTGCAGACAGGATATCCTACCAATATCATAGCCAGGCATCCAAACAACTTCTTAGCATGAACTGTCATAGATTCTTTTAACTTCCATAAAGGTTTCTCAGGTTGAACCCTCTTGTTTAGAACTGTTTTACAAAATTGAGTTGCTGTCAGAGACTGGGCCACATTGGCTTTGGTTGCACATAATCATGGAATCTTAATTGGTACTCTTTAGTCTCAGTCTTTCTTGATGATTGTTCGTGACTCAAGTATTTCAATTTTATTTTCTTCACCTTAACACCCTTGCTTCAACTGCAACCATCTATTGTTCATGGCTGCAAGAACCTCCTTATATTGTTCTGGCATTTTAATCCAGAAAATATAAGTGGAATTATCTCTTCATGTTTAGGCATGCAGAGATCAAATGACCATGGTATAATTGCTGCTTCATCCCAATCAATATTAATTGTACCAAACATGTTCATTTCACTATAGTTATGCATTCCAGAGACAAATTGCAAGAGATAGCTTCTGTTCTGCTGTGTTTGTTGGCTAACAATTTTCCGTAAAGTATATCTTCATTATTGTTCCTATGAAATTGCCTTCTGTATGTTATATTTTGGCCCAATTGATCTTCCATCTCTGACAGACACATGTATAACCCACAGAAAAAAAAAGTGCCTTGATGTGGCCTGATGAAGCCCTGTTAGATAGTTTGTGTTGAACATTAACCTTTCGAGTTTCTCCCATTGATTATGAAGTGCCTTCTTTTTAATTCGAGAAGCTATTTCATCTTGATAAAGACACAAGGTATCAAAGAAGACTATGGCTGATATCATAGTTATTTGTTGCATAAGTAGGCATACATGGTCGGAAATCTATGATACAATGGCAATTGGAAGTTGTGAATGTGTGATAAGGCAATATTCTTTTGCTTTGTAACTATTTTTTAACTAAACACCATCTACATTTAAGAAATGAAATTTGATAACCTTGATGAACTTTGGTTCTTCACTTTCACATGTACATAATGCATAAATGCATATGTTTGTGAGAGAATGCGCGCGCACGTGCGCACACACATACATGCATACACATACATACATACATACAAATGTAACAAGCACCACTTCACAAGTGCTATGGCTTCTATAGTCATATAAGGTGTATTCACATTAATTGCTAAATGAAAGTTTGTTTTATTGGTTAAAATTATTTAGGTTTATGGTGCAATGGTTGTCAATGAATTCAGATATTATTATTGTTCATTTACTTTTCTAGAACTAGGTCTTCTAGCCCAACTTAGATGTGACCCCCTAATTTTTTGCTTCCAAAATTATCTCTCTCTTGATTTATTGGACCAAAAAATTCACCTTTTAACATATTTATCTTTCTAAATGGTAGAGTTTAACATTGAAGATGAGATAGAGGTGCTTGTTACATTGATTAATTTCCTGATGGAGCTTTCAAACACTCATTTAACAAAAGTAACCAATGCATTACACAGATTTTTCTAGGATGGAGAAACATTTTTCATTTGTTGTTTCATTTTTAAGCTAAGCGACTCATTTTGTTATGGAGGGGAAGATGGACTCTTCTTTTGCTACATTATCTCATCAAGCTATAGATTTTATTTTAGGTAAGGAAACCTCAAGAACCTTTTCTTCTAACATAATGCACTTTGGAACTAGCCATCTAGATCTTTAAGAGATGCTGCTTTGCCATGAAGTTTCCACAGTGGATGTAATGTTGTCATATATATACACATTACACATTCTTATTACCACTTTTCTTGCTTGATTTATAGGCATATTTTGCACTTTTTCAAATGGTGACTTGCAACTGTACTAGCCATTTGTGCAAACAAAACTTGGAAGCTTAGTTTGTTATTGCTCAAAGAAAAGAAGAAAAGAAAATGATTAGTTACTTACATGTGTTCCCCATGACTGGCTTAAAGCTTGGTGTTGGATGGTATATTGCTTGAGTCAACATCTGTATCTATTCTCACATCCTCGATATGTTGTTGAAGGAGGATATCAATGATAACTAGTTTAAAAAGAATAGGGAGAGAATAAAAAACAGTATGGAAACATATTAAAAAATCTATTTGGAAGAACTAGCCTAGCTTCAGATCTCACATTTAGTTTTGGTGATTTGGAACCTAATGACCCCAAAGAAGCAGCATCCAGCACAATAAAGATGGTATTCGAAAGGCACTAACACAAAGCTATCTGACTGATCCTATTTATGTGATCTTTGACATTGGTCACTTCAGAGATATATTTGGCATATATTTCTCTCAGGTATTTATTTATGTTGTGTATATGACACATGCTCTACTGTAATTGTATATTTTGGATCATTTCCCCAAGTAATTTATAGTATACATTTGCTTTCTTTCAACACTTACTTTGCAAATTTCATGGTATCAAATTGAAGATTACTGTTGGGATATGTTCGCAACCTGTTGCCTATTGACTTCTGGAACCAAAGCTTAGTGCATTGTTGGTTTCTGTTGATGCTTTTTTTTGGTCTTCGCACTAATGAATGAAGTTTCTTCTTCACGAGCACGATAGAGCACCCTTCTAGCCAGATGGCCGCCTTTCTTGCTTGCTTTTTTGGGCTTAAAGAAAGGAGCATGAGGGGGCCCTAGAGTTTTTCTTTGAAGAAAACCCACCAACGCTCAAGTCAGCGATTTGGATAAGGAGACCCTGAAGCCTTTAGAGAAGACTCCTATGGCTTAAGCAGATAGAGGAAAGAGAGAGAGTTGATAAGTTGTTTTACTTGCAGGTCTTGGGCTACTTTTATAGATGTTAGGAGGAGATTTATCTTGAGCTGGACTCTTACAAGGAACGACTCTGATTGAATCTTGTTTCCAAAGAAAATCATATCCTGATAGAAATTCTTTCTTAATAGATAGGCTAATTCTTTATAAGAGTGGGCTTGTTATATAAAGAGTCCTTATCAGATTTGGATAGAGTTATCGTCACGAAGGAGAGTATTTATCCTTGATTAGGGTTTTCTCTCATCGTGTTGGAGTCTAACTCTGATATGTGTCATCACAGGGTGTCATCACAGGATCTATCTGCTAGATTAGCCCACGTCAGTTTCCATGTAAGTCAGATCCATTTCCAAACTTCTGTATTGCTTGACTATGGACATCTTCATATTCTTTTTCTTTATCTATCAACTTCGATCAGAGATGAAGTAATCAATCTATTATGTTGGTTTGACAATGCTTCCTTTAAACTTTAATAAAATTGAACTCCCTCATCTATTTGGTGCATTATCTAAAACCATTTTGTTGGTTTGGATCCCCATGTATCTTCTTCTTCTTCTTACTCCAAATAGGCTGAAAAACAATATTTATTCCAATACCCAACTTATCATATATGGATATCCTTATATGTATCCATCCCTTAGTAGTAGGGATTAGGATGGACTATAGATTTCAATTTAATTTACATTAGTAGTTTTACATTGTTTGATTTTGATTCTTTTTAATAGATTTTCTTGATTGTCTTATCATATTTGTAATACTTATTCACAAATTTGTTTGGAACATATATTCATGTAGTAAATATCTAATTTATATCCTCATTCATTTAAACAATATATGGATACTATATTGTTTGTCCATATTTGTTTGGAGAAAATATGGACATATATATTAGTCATTCAATTGATATCCATTTTTATATTCATATCATTTAAATAGAAACGTACTTTAATACACCATTGGCCATCTTATATCTGAGTCATTTTTAGCCATGACTCCAAATAAAGGGCAGCCTAGTGCACGAGGCTCCCACCACCGTAGGGTCTAAGGAAGGTTAGATGTACATCGCCTTACCTTAGTGTATGGAGAGACTGTTTTTGTATTTCGAACTAATGACATTTAGATCACAATGAAGCAACCTAATTGTTGCACTAAGGTTTACTGTCACCTTTTTTTCATCCATGACTCCAAATAAAGGAAGGAATTTTTTATTTGGTTCTTTTCATATTCAATGACTTTCTCTTGAAGATTTCTTGGATTCTTGGTCCTTTTAACTACCTCATCCTTAATCCTCTCAATTTGTATCCCTTTGTATATCCTTGAACCTACTAGCATTCATAACTCCTTGTTGAGATGATTTTTTTTGATCCTAGTGTCCATTTAGGCCTTCTATGGACTGAATTTCTATTCTTTAGTTTTGGGGCTCCATTTATGTTCAGTTGTTCTCGTTATCTTTGCTGCATTCATGTACTCAATATCCTTTTTGCAATGACTTATTGGCCTACTCCACCCACAATCACCTTCTTAATTTGGAATTGAACTTTCTAGTGTCAGCATCAATGTGATTTGAATGGTTCAAGTCCATATATATCTTGATAGTTACGACATAAGGGGCCACATAAGTGGCTTGAATTCTACACGTGTGTCTTGCATTGCACCCACTCTCACAAATCAATGATTTAAGTTTTTTCAAGCACTTCTCAACATTCCTAATTCATAGTTCAAACCAAGGGTCATCATCTCAGTACTAGATCTTGTATTGGTACCATACTTACTGTGTCGATATGATCAATATATGGGTTGGTTCGATGTAATGAGACTTGGTACGCATTGGTATTGACTTTCGGTTCAATACTGCTACCAAACAGTATGCCTAGTATGGGGTAGTGTGTAATGTTATGGCATACCATGGTTTGAACTATCATCTCTTGATGGTGTACATCATGACTACTATTGTCCTTGCATCTCATTTTATCATTTAACCTCATTTTGTTGGTAAGAGATAAAATTCTAGAAATGTAGTTGTGCCCTTTGTCAATGTGTTATGCTCAATGTATTTCCACCATCAGTCATCATTCATTTTGATTGAGTTGTTCATCATTATTTCCAACTCAAGTTATCCAACAAATGGCTCACATCAATTTCTTCACTGTATTATTCCTAAATCCATTCAGATGGTATTCATAATTGATGGATACCTCCTTAACATACCTTTATGTTGTGCAAACTGCAAACCAAAAGTAATATGTAGCTTGCAAAGTGGTGGGATCATATTAACTTCAATTTTTCGCGTTTCAGACTAACTCAAAGACACCCCTGAACCAAACTTAGTTGATGAATGCGACAACCTGCCACATACGCATAGAGTAGAACCCCATAGTATGCAAGCTGATAACAGAACTTATTACCAATTATACAATTTTACTAAAATAATTCAACAATATAAGGAGAACTATTAGATTTATTGTAATCCAAACCAATTTTAAACAATGTATTATAGAACAATGTTCTACAATCCATAAGGGTAAATAAATCTACTAATCTAAAGCTCACTCCACACTCCTGTCCGATTCTACCCATGCCCTTCTATGCTCCAGGCTCTGTAAAAATAAAATTAAAGAGTGAGCTGATGGCTTAGTAAGCAATCAAAACTCTAATTAGATTGGTTCAAGTAAGTTTGACTTCAAACATTTTACTAATTATAATGCATAAGCATAAAAGATTTTGCAATTCATGAGCAATTATCAGAATACACATTTTTTGCAAAGAACTCAATGGATACAAAATTTTCATATAATCATAGTTGTCAAAATCCATATCATGAATAGAAGTTAATGGAGCACATATACAAAATCAATTTCTATGCAGTATTTCATATATGATTCTGAAAATCAATTTTCAAAACTATAACTTGTCAATTTATAAGATTATGGCCATATATAATCTTCGTGATAGTCTTAGAAAACAGAGTATTTTATTTAACACCTGTGAAATAGGTTTAGAGTACCACATTTAACCCTATGAAGTAGGTCCAAAATACTTCTGGAACCAATTGATGCCCACGTTTAACCTTCATAGGGGGGGTTCCATAGAAACATAGCCTAATTGAGAGTTCACATTACATATATTTCAAATAACTTGTCATTTCTTAAACTTTAACATATGGCACAGTACTCATAAAATTTTTTTTTATGCATAATATTAATATTTTATATACTTAACAAATACATATGATTTTCAACTCAAGCAATTCAAATATTTTCAAAATGTAAATTTCATTTCATAGCGTTTCTGTATTTATGGCATGTAAATAGAGCATACAATAAATATAAAATATTTGAATTGTTTGGCAAAAGATATATTTTCATATATAATTTTGAAATTATTATAGAGACATAATTTTGAAATTGTTCCAACTAGAGCATGGTTACTTACCTATAATGAGCAGTACCACAGATTCAATTACTTAAATCAATCTCCCACCCTTAATATTCCACACACACACACACACACACATCAATTATGAAAATAGTTCCTAAAATTTCTAAAATTCTTAATTAAATAATTTGCTTATTTGTTTTGTTTCTTCATTCCGAAAATCTTAATTAATTCTCCTCATCCTTGATTTAAATCCTCATTGATCCAAATATACCCAATGCTGCACATTATTGAATTAAATTAAAGGATTGGGGTTTTAGCCGAGTAGCTAAGCCAAATGTGTTTTACATTGATATATATTATGAATTAATCAGCAGTCAGAGAAGAGCTTCTGACTTTAGCTCTTTCTCTGATTCATAAGGTGCTTAAGACTATCTAGCCGTGTAACTTTTTTGTGTTCAACTTAGGGATAGTGCACATACCTGCCTTTTCAATTCAAATGCTTGCTCTCCCTTTGTTATAGTTATAAAAAAAATGTTCAGCCATGAAGGTGAGAATGGTTTAAGGAGCAAGGGCATGATCTATTTCTTTCTTTATCTTGGATATCTTATAAACATCAGAATGAAGATAATATAGGATATAATATTTTGTAGGAATAAATGGTGGAAAACAGCGGCTGTCCAATGATTTCACACCTATGGATTATACAATAAAAGTTTCTATCTTTTGTGTTTCTATTTCCATGGTGTTTACTATGCTCACATTTCAAGATATCTATGAATTACTTATCTTCTTCTTATCTGTATTTAAACAGCAAACCCTTGATTTTCATCCCTTCTTATTCTACTTCAATTCTTTTTTTCTTTTTTTTTTCGTTTCTTATATTATGTTGCAATACATTTATGAAATGGTTTGAACATCAATGTGATGTACTTTGTCTTTCCCCATAACAAACAATATATATGCCCATTTGAGTTTTAGATAGGTGTCAATACGTTTTGCTTCAGTCATCGATCTTCCAATGAATTTTAACATCAAAAAGAAGAAAAATCTTCCAGTGAATCTATTCATGTGCTATTGTAGTGCTAGTTTGATCCTATTTTAATTACCGAGACTCATCCCTGCGCAAGTTCAATAAGGTGGATATCTTAGTATCCTCATTGTGCCATGACTTTTGACTTTTCAGCATGATACAGATCAATCTGTAAAATGCTTGCATGCATGTAATTTTTTTTTTTGATGTTTCGTAGGATGCATAATGTTTATAGTCATTTTGTTTGATTGACTCATCTACTTCTGGGATTTATTGTCTTCATTGGATCTTCGCATTTGAAATCTCAGGATCCAGAGATTCTGGTTCAGGTGCCCAGTTCTATATTCAGCACTTAATCCACAATTTGTTGTAGCAGCAAGAAAGA
Organism: Metroxylon sagu; assembly: GCA_017589505.3. Classification (NCBI taxonomy): domain Eukaryota; kingdom Viridiplantae; phylum Streptophyta; class Magnoliopsida; order Arecales; family Arecaceae; genus Metroxylon; species Metroxylon sagu. The sequence continues at coordinate 548,264 of JACVBY030000565.1, forward strand.
GAGGGAAGAAAGCTACAGGGCCATTGAAGAGGATTGATAAGGAGCCTGTTCTCTTGGATTTTGAGATCATTGAGCCCTTAGATGATCCATTGCTCAGATTCTCGTGATATGGGCAGTGATATTAATGATAGTTAAATTAATGATGCATTTAGGTAGTTTTTATATAGTTTTCATATGAAAGCTACAAAAAGAGAGAGTTTAATTAGCAGTTACGGCTAAAAGAGAGTACTATAGAAAACTACCTAAATGTAAGAATAGAGAAGCATATGAAAACTATAAGATGATTAAGAAAGAAGTTAAAAAGACGGTACGAAAGGCTAGATGTAAGGCATATGAGGAATTATATCACAAGTTAGAAACTAAAGATGGAGAGAAAGATATGTATAGAATTATAAGAGTAAGAGACAGAAAAACTAGAGATATGTTTCAGGTTAAATGCATTAAAGATGATCAAAAAGTTTTGATCAGGAAGAAAAAGATCAAAGAAAGATGGAAAAGCTATTTTAATAAATTATTAAATAAAAATTATGTAGATAATTTAGGATGCTCTATTAGTTTCATTAAGGATAAAGTTATGTTGCATACTGAAAAAATTAGGAGATTTAAAGAAATGAAGCTATAAAAAAATAAAAGTTAAAAAAATTGTGGGATCTGATAAGATTCCTATAGAAGTTTGAAAATGTTTAGGTGATGCTGCAGTAAAGTGGGTGACAAATTTATTTAATAGGATTTTAGAAACTAAAAAGATGCCTAATGAATGGAGGAAGAGCATTATAGTACCAATTTATAAGAATAAAGGAGATATTCAAAACTGTTCTAATTATCGTGGTATCAAACTCATGAGTCATAACATGAAACTTTGGAAGAGAGAATTGAATATAGGTTAAGATGTATTACAAAAATATCAGAGAATTAATTTCGTTTTATGCCAAGAAGGCTGACCATATAAGTTATTTTCCTCCTTACGAGGTTAATGGAGATGTATAGAGTAAAGAAATAAGATATTCATATAGTTTTATTGATTTAAAGGAAGGATATGATAAGGTCCCTATAAAAATCTTATGGTAGGTGCTATAAAAGAAAAGAGTAATTGTTAGATATATTAATATAATAAAAGATATATATGATGGTGCAGTTACTAGTGTAAGAACTATTAGTGGTAATACTAGTGAATTTTCTATTACAGTAGATTTACATCAGGGATCTATTCTTATTTCCTATTTTTTTGCTTTAGTTATATATGAACTTACTAGATATATTCAGGATGATATTTCATGGTACATGTTATTTGCAGATGATATAGTACTGATAGATAAAACTAAGACTGGAGTTAATCGTAAGTTAGAATTATAGCGAAATGCATTAGAATTTAAAGGTTTTAGGTTAAGTAAGATAATGATATAATACATGGAATGCAATTTTAGTACAATTAGAAATAAAGATGAATATAGAGTACAAATTGGGGACCATGAAGTTACTAAAAATGATCATTTTTGGTAATTAGGATTGATTATCCATAAGAAAGGAGAGATTGAGGATGATGTTGTCCATAGGATTAAAGGAAGTTGGATAAAATAAAGTACAATTGGAATATTATGTGATCGCAGAATACCTACCAAGTTGAAGAAAAAGTTTTATAAGATAGCCATAAGACTATCCATGCTTTATAGCATGAAATGTTGGGCAGTTAGAAAAATAGATGTACATAAGATGAATGTGATGGAAATGAGAATGTTAAGATGAATGTGTGGTAATACAAGAAAAGATAGAATAAGGAATGAAACCATTCATAAAAAAATAGAGTTAGCTTTAATCGAGGATAAATTAAGGGAAGGACGACTTAGATGGTTTGGACATGTGCAATGTAGACCTATAGATGCACCTATACGGAAGAGTAACTTGATACATGTAGAGAAAAAAAGAGGTAGAAGTAAATTGAAAATCATATGGAAAAAAGAAATGATAAAGAAATACTTAAAATTTTTGCATCTTACAAAAAAATGCGGCTCAGAATAGAGATGAATGAAGAAAAAAGATTCATGTAGCCGACTCCAACTAGTTTGGGATTAAGGCTTTGTTGTTGTTGTAAAATATGATACATTAGGTGGCCAAGGAAGTAGCAATAAATATGGCAAGGCTTGTCACCGGTAAGTCTTTTTTCACTCATGCCATGCAAGATGTGGACCATAGTGCATGATGTAAAGCCCATGACGATAGGGTGGCATACAGGAGACAAGCCTCTCAACGTGGTTCAAGATTTGATATTGTTGCAGTCAATGGTATAACACATGGAGCAGGCTCTTTAGATGTTAGTGGATCATTATTGTACTTTGGATCCTATTCTATACAGCCAACATATGACCCATATGCATATTTTTTATCTGAAGCATCGTATTCAAGTGACTATTTTCCTCTATGGTTCCAGTTAGATTACAAGCTAAATTTCGCCATAACAAACTTCTATTAGATGAGATGGCCAGCCTAGTATCAGAGAAGTGGTGTTAGGATGGTTATTTAGGAAGCCCAGATTATCATTTAAAAGGGTGGGCATAGTATGTTGGTTTTGGAGTCATGTCCGAGGCTTTGACCATGAAGGAGATCTTGATGTCTTCGAGTGACATAGACAATCCATGAGGAACTAGATCTTGGAATATATTTTGTAATTCAAATATATTTAATATAAATATTCAATTCAAAAACTATGTATTATCCATTTTTGTTTATTATAATGGCACCTGTCAAGTAATCATATAGTTCCATGATTAATATGAAATAAAACAATAACAAAATAACGTGAAAATCAGATTTCAAAGATATCTTAAATTTAAAATAGCTATAGCAACCCAAAAATGAAAAAAGGAAAAATGAATGGGTACAGCATTGGCATGCTTCTAAAGAGGACGATATAGAATTAATGCCAAACTAGTATCATACTTGATACCAAGGTTGAAGGGTAGAAATCTAGAACCAATTATCTAGTCAAAGAGATTTGTTATAATAACTATTCTTGAGCATGTACTAAATACATGAGAAGCATCATGGATCGATGGTCATGATTATCATTTAAAGATCTTTTTTTTGTTTTGTGTTATTATGCAACGCAACTAGTGTTCTAATCTTTTGATACTTGTGGTTTTCTTGTTTTTAATTGGGGGGGAGAGGAAGAATTTGAACTAAAAAGATGAAAATATGCAATATAAATTGATGGAGGATTGGAAAGAGGGATAAACAAATAGCAATGTAAAGTGGAATGCATCCTAATCTATAGGAGTTTGTCCTAATAGTAGAAATAATATTCAAAATATTTTATATTAGTTATACTATTTAATAAAAGATTATTTAATATTAGGATTGCATTGAAAAGTGGATAGTGAGTTGAGGAAAGTGAGATTGGTTCTACCACTTTGGGAGGGTGCGATTGGAGAGTGGAGGAAGTGTGTTTGGTGACTCAAATTTAGGGGAAGATATGGTCAACTTTTGGATGAAGTGGGGACTAAGAGATTTGGGGCCTCAACTACAAAAAGATATAAATATATTTGGGTTATGATAGGAGAGTACTGCATATCCTCTCCTTAACATGTAGCTCCACCATTACTTGAAGCTATTAGTGAGTTAGGTGAATTGGCTTGGATTTTACCTAGGTAATAAGTGATGAGAAGGGAAAAAGGAGAAGAGGGGGGAGGGAGAAGGGAAAATGGAGATCGAGCATCACCAACGATAAAGCAGTAGGGCAACCCTAGAGTTGAGCTAGCTAATCATACCGGATGTGATAAATGTAAGATGTAACAAGGTGTGATGGGGATGAGGCCTTCATGGGGTTTGGAGAAGGTTGATGAGGAGAAAAGGTGGAGAAGTGAGAGGAGAAGAGGGAATGAGAGGAGGGGGGGGAAGGAAGGGTGAAAGATAAGAGGGGATAGTAGGTGTTGAAGTTTAGGTTACATCTAGGGTTAGGGTTAGATTTAGTATTTCTATATAAATATAATTGTATTGTAAAATATGTTATCTTATTAATCTATCTTAAGGCAATAATTTAGAACCTTGTAAATCAAAGTATCTAACTTGCCAGCTGGTTATGTTTGGTGCATCTATACAAGGTTTTAAATATCGTGAGATGGGATTGTCTTGGTTTTTTTATGGAACGTGACACGCCACTATCTTGTCTCGTCCCACCCTGCCTAACATTAGGGACAAAGGATGTTCCAAGACATGTTAATTGAGATACTGGGATGATGGCCGCACGGTCCTATCTTAATGGGACAACAATTTATCCCGACAACCCATGGGACAACTCGCTGGGATCTAAAACCCTGCCTTTATATACCATCCATGGATCCAATAAATTGAGTTGGGTTGGGTAAGTAGGTCTAGATCTAGATTAGCACTCCTTCATGCACTTATTTGTCCATATAGGTTGCCTTTTAAAACAATTTTTGAAGTATTTATTGCTCAAGATCTAAAAAGAGAGGGAACTTTAAGAGTTTTTGATGAACATCATTTAGAAAAGAATGCATGGAACAATTTAGGAGATGGCAAAAGTTGCGTTTCCATCCTTTTTATTTATATATCTTTCTTCTTTGTTATCCTAACTCTATGTCCCTATCTCATCTTTCCTCAGTATTGCTCTTTCTCTCTATTTCTCAAACAATTTTTTTTCTAGGTGGCATAGGGGGAAGGGGAGGGGTGGGATTAAGAGACCATCTTTTTCTTTTCCCTGTCTTGGTGTATGACCAAAGAAATCTCTTTAAATTATTTATTATCTGCACTAAGTCCTGTTTTATTAAGAAATAAGAAGAAGAGGCAGTGATGTCTTCAATTTTTTTGACATTATTATTATTTCTACTTTCAACTAAACAAAAATAGGAGAGAAAATGGAGTTGCACTTTTAGTGTCATTTCTCTTTTTTTATAATAAAAAAACAATTTTTTAGAGGAGAGGAATGCTCCATCTGAATTCTTTATTTCCCTTTCTAATCTGTTTAAAGAAAAAGCTAATCTCTTCACTTTCTAAAAAAGAAATACTCTACAGATTTTGCTCTTCTTTCCATATATTTCTTTTCTTGAACAACTGACAGTGACAACACAGAATTGATTCTTTTTAGTTAATTAAAGTTTCAGTTTACTCTTGTTATTTTGTTTAGTATACTTTGCATTTGTCTATACGTGCCCTGCTACTACAGTGTCTAGGTATGTGTAATGTGTGACTACATGCGTTATAGAATTGAAAGAGAGAATTTGTCTATGTCTACAGTTGTTTAGTTTTGTAGAGGAAACATAGAAGTCCAAGCAAGAAGGACTGCCAATTGGGACCTCTCCTTTGTTCTTGTTCCGGAAAATGATCCAAGTTTAATATAGAAATCTGGGGCTCTGCTGTTATTCTCAGTAAAAGAGGTGCATTTATGCACCATTAGCGCATTTTCTCTTAAATTTGTGAAATTGCATGTTCACTAATCAACACATGTTGGATATTTTTACATTTTTAAAGATTGGCAAGACAAAAATGAAATAAAACCTTTTTCATTAAAACATGACCAATAAGTAACTTTATCCACTTTTTTAGATACTGTTTGCATTATCATATTGCTTTTGCAATGTGTCATATTAATTAACTCATAATGCTTGAGCTAACATCCACTGATCAACAAGACAACTATCATGTCTTTAATATGACACTGTTGGCAAAGTGGTGGTGGAAGTTACCTTAAAATGGGGTGCTTCCTTAGAAGAATATAGCAATGCTTAGATACTATAGAACGAAGATCCCAGGCAGGAGAAGTCGGTCCCTCAAGAATTTGGCTTCACCATTTTGGCATGGTGTTCTCAAAACTAAAGATTTTTCTTCAGTGAAGTTAAAAAGAAATTAGGGAATGGGCAGTCCACCAAGTTTTGGACAGACATAGGTAGGGGATCACCCCCTTTGTGTTCAATTTCTGAACATTTTTAGAATTGCTGAGAATGCCAAGAGTCTTGTTTCGGGGTATTATGAAGACAGAGATGATGGGGGAGCTTGGAGTTGCAGGTTACTTTTAGAAGAAGCAGGCATTGGAGGCTGCTTTGAATCCTATCAGATTAACTAATGGAGAGGATAGAGTCTTGTGGAGATGGGGGAAGGATAACTCTTTCTGTGCAGCTTATACCTTCTTGCTTCAAGATAGACATCTAGTTCCTTTTTCTATTTCCTTTGGCAATGCCTGGTTCCAGTGAAACTCACTCTTCCTGTGGTTAGTGGTGAACAACAAGGTCGTTACCAAGGAAAATTTGAAGCTGTCCATTCAGAGCTGTCAGTTGTGTGGCTGACAGGAGGAAACAGTAAATGATCTAACTGTGATATGTGGCTTTGGCAAATCCATAGGGAGACACTTTAAGCACATGATTCGAATGAGACGGCTGCCCAAAAAAATAGAGAATCTTTGGGGTGAATGGAGGTTGGTTTGTATCAAGTGGAGGAGAGGATAGGATATGGGGGTTGCTGAAGTGATATGGGATGTTTGGAAAGAATGTAATGCCAAAGTCTTCAGTGATAAGAAACAGAATGGCTAAGGTATCATTTATTCTGTGAAGTTATGGCTCAAGGAGTGGTTTCAAGCTGCCAGTTATGGGGGTCAATAATGCATAAATGGTCTATTTAGAAGGCCTAAGTTAGTTAGCTGACTGGTGTTTTCTTGCTGCCCTTTACCTTTTGTGAGCTTGGGGCTGTCTTTTTTATCTTTTACTTTTTCATTATCTAAATGAAACTGGGTTGGGTACACTGTACCTAACTTTGCATTCAAAAGGGAAAAAGGAGGACAGCTATGGCTTATGCTAAGGTGGCAGATTTATTCCTCAAAAGGTTTTGAGGACACAGGCCACGACTCAGTTTCTACGTGTTGGCTGAAGCTCAGAAAGCTGGCTGAGGCTCAACTTTCTGAATCCTAGATGATTATACAGCAGCAAAAAATGCATAATTAAAAAATTCCAAACACAAACAACCAATGATAATTATTGCGTGTTTTATGTAATATCTGTCAACTAATGTGTAAAAAGTTTTCAATGTTTTCAATGGATTAGAGTAACTTCAATTAACATTAAACATCTCTTGTTTTGCAAGGTTTCAGTATAATGTTTGTCATATATTTCATTTTGGTGAGAAGCGGGATTCTAGTTCTGGAGTTCCTGATATTGGATTATATGTAAAACTGATTGAGTGATGCATATTTTGATACAAGTTAGTATCTTCTTTTCAACCTTGGTTGTTTTCATCAGTTGCTTCTGTTGTATCGCAGTCATGATGTTGTTTGAGTTCTATATGTATTATCTACTATCAACATGTTAGTTGGCAAAAAGAAAAAAGAAGTTGTGAAGTGATATTACGGCATTATTTCTGAGAGTTACCATTATAGGGAAAATGGATTCTTCTTTTAGAATTACCTCGTTTCTTTTATGTTTGTTAGGCTGTCAATTTAAATCTGGGGAAGATGGATTCTTCTTGATGGTTCTTATGGATATAAATGACATACTAAATAGAAACTGAAAGGTGTAGAGAAGACTACCAAGCTGATCAAAGCATAGTATGGTTAAAATTAAAAAAAGGAAACCACTGAGGAAGGCTTTTCACTCTCATATACATGACTGTTAAGGCCCAGTCACTTCATATTTAACTGATTAGATCTAACCTGTCCATAGGGGAATGCTTTTTCACCCCAAAAGCTGTGGGATGATTGTTGTAACAACAATGCCTTAATGGCATGTGCGGTACAAAATTGGATATCTAATATCATGCACTAATGGTTAGCTTGAATATATGAAAATATTCTTACCATTTTGTAAAGTTGCTGACATAAAGTGGAAAATGAAGTTAGCATGCCTGCTAAGTCTTCGCCATCCATGGTCAGATAAAAGATAAAAAATAAAGCCTAGACTTCTTGAAGTTATGCAAAAGCAGCAGTCTTTTGGGAACACAGATACCAAGAGACATTCTCTACATGCATTTATGGATATTGAATCCAAACATAATAAAGATCCAAACAGGTTGACAGAAGTACACGAGGCTTTTAAACAAAGGATGATGGATATGGGTTTAGGACCAGTTGGGAATTGAGATCCAATTAAAGTATGAAAACTGGGGGGGACTTTTGGTTCTTTTGATCAATAGCCTTTCTAATGGGGTCTGAAAGTCTAGAAGAGTTCTTCATGAATGGAGAACTATGACAGCTTCTCTTTTTAAGAATAGATAAGGCATGCTAAAGCCATATTAAGGTGATGTACGTTAATCTGAGTCACTCTATGTAGCTATTAGTGGTAATACTGGTGCATATAATGCTGCACTGTATAATATGTAGATTCAGGACTGTTTGCATGATGTGGTCAGGTATTAGTTTGCATTGGATTCTGTCACCAATTCTTTGCGTGAATTTTGATAAACTACAATCCACAATACCTTTCAATCGAGTAACTACTTTTTTTTTTTCCTGCTCTCAATTTCATGGAGTTTTGTTTTTCCATGTAAAATGACTTAAACAAAATATACTATCAGATGTCCTTCAATGATTAGGTCATGAATTATTAATTAGATAAACACATTTCAACTGGAAAATAAGAGTCTTCCCTATTGCTTAGCAAAAAAAATTACAACAAATTGATAAACCTTCTTCATACCATTAAAAATTATATATATTTTATGTTTATGGGCGATGGATCTACCTACAATGTTACCAATTACTAGTTTTCGCTTATATGTTGCTTTCTGTATCATTTGCATCATTTACAAAATTAAAACTAAGAAAACTTATGTGCTAAAATATCTCCAAAGCAACCTTCAATCCATTCATGTCTAGATGACCTGATTTTTAATCCAACAGATTATTCTGTCAAGTAAAACTAATTATTAATTAATTTTATCGTGTACAAATGCTTTTCTTAAGTCTGAAATGATATCATGTTTGATGTTCATAGTGATGCATTCTGAAATTCAGAATCCAATTTTCTAAGATTGTATCTTTTTGTTTTAAGTGAGATCAATGTATCTAAGATTGCCTTTATTGTATATATTGGAAGCATTAGTGTTCCATATTCTTCAAGTGTGCTTGTGTTTGTCAACTATTCAAAATTCTGGACTGAGAGGTCCACAATTAGGTCACGAAAGAATCTTATGCTCTTATTGCTCTTGTTATTACCATTGGTTACTTGCTGCTTCGCTTGAAATCATGAGGTCAGCCACTTCCAACTGCTAGGATAGCATCTACTTTTTTTCCGACATAATGTGATTTTATATGCGGATGGATAAATATATCGCATCTACTTTGAAAAAGCATCTATTTCTTGATTAGTTGTTGTCATCTCCTTTGGAAGTTTCCATATGGTAATTGAAGCTCTAAGAATTTAATACATTTGAGAAAGCATCATTATGTGCCTTGTAATTCTCTCAGTTCCTGCAGTATTTACTTGTTTGCTGGTTTCATTCACTTAAGAATGCGTTGGCATGCTACTTATTCTGGAATTAACTTACCATCAGTTCTACCAGGTCCTATGTTAAATGGTTAATGTACACTCTCATTGCATCATTATGAAAGCTTGCTTGGCATTCTGTCATGCAGGGCTTTTTGAAGAATGAGTGAAATCAGTTCTACAAGCATATGAGAATTTGGAGCCTTTGGAATTCAGGACTGAACTATATGTGCTATATGGAGAAGGGTTTACTGGGGAATTAGCAAAGCAGGTGGGCCCACTCTCTAATGGAACTCTCTTTCCATAAACATATTCTTTAATATAAGATGCCTTTGATAAATTAGTATAACGTAATAAAACCCTTATGCATGTTCTATGAATCTACTTGTGACATCTGAATTTGATTTTGGACTGCTCTTTTTCAATGTCAAACATCAACAACCCTTCCCAGTCAAGATGAATTTCTTACCGTTGGTTGTGCCAATTGCTTTCCTGAATTCTTTTATTCAACTCTTATTGCCATCAAAGTATCCTATGGAGAAGCATTTCTCTACAGCTTATCCCTCCTTGTCCATGTCATTTTCTGACAATGGATTTAGACAATTCTGTGTATTTGGTCCTTGTGTGTGGCAGGTTGAAATGGCTGTTGGTAATCATGTGACTTGTTAAGCTGACTGGCAGTTGCTTACTGTTTGATTGTGACATTGTTGACACAAGCATAGTCTGACATGCACAAAGGCATCATTACAACTTAATTTTTTTAGTTCCTATGGGGAAAAGAAAAGTTCCTGGAGAGTACCCAACTGAATGCTCTCTGATGTAAAAACCTGCCCTTGAATGGTTCTGTGGACAATCTCGGTTTAGAGGGGGAGAAGGCAATGTGACACTATTTTTTCCCTCTATAATTAAATCTTAGAGATATATTTCTAAACCTGTTGAATCAAATTCTACAATTCTGAATAAATCCAGACCCTCAAGTTTGAAATGGTCTCTGATACTATTCTCAACCTTTAGTGTGATCTACTCGAAAGAGTATCCGCATCCTGTTTTGGTGTCTGGAACTGCTGCTATTCTATGCTCTCATATTCCTGAATATTGTTGTTGTCCTGCATTTAGAGTTTGTGTTGTTTTAGTGGATGTGGCCTTCATTGAGTTCAAAAGGAAGGAAATAAATACTTCAATGTTCTCTAGCACTAGTGGATGGAAGAATCCATCATATTTTACAGTTTCATATATGCAACATCGTTTCTCACATGCTTCTGTTTTTTGAAACCAATGCTTTTCCTTTCACCTTTTTATGATTACCGGATCTTGTGTATGAAGAAATACAATGTATTAATAAGTCACTTCATGCAGGTGGTTTCAGAAGATAGCATTAAACCTGTATATATTCTCAAATCTCTTTATAAGCTTGCATGTGGAGTCTGGCATCCCAAGTTGTAAAGAATTCCTGGCCCCCAAGGCACTCCAAATTGTTCCGCGTGCAAAAAGAGAGCTCCTCTCCCTACTTTTTTTTGGGTAGCCGTGATCTCTTTTTCGGTTTCCTTCACCGTCAGAAAGATGCCCGTTTCAATTCATTTTGCTGCCTGTCCTTTCCATGGAAACAGTTCTTTCTACTATACCAAAACACGCGCAGTAAATTTTAGAAGAAACCTGGAACACGAAATATTCATTCACGCCAGCGGGAGGGCACTTGTGAACTGAGAATCCTGTCCCCTTTATTGCCAGTGCTATTCCACTTCGCCTGAATTCTTTTTCCCAATCCCAGCAACTATAAGAAACGCCCAGGTGGCAATCCTTCTCCTTGTAGCTGTCATCCGCCAACAAAGCCTATAAATCCCTCGGCTTCTATAATCATTCCAACCTATTAGCGTTAACCATTAATTTCACAAATGAAGACCAATCATCTCCCATACTTTCTCGTCCTCCTTTTTCTCCAACTAGTCCGGAGTGGGGCTAATGAAAGCATCAGTGGTGAGGATGATGGAGTTCACCGAGCAACACAGCTTTTGCCAGGCCAGCTACCCAAAGGTCAGGAAGCACCACACAGAGCTACTGATTTCTAATGGCAAATCAGTGAGAACTACCTTGGTTCAAATATAGTTCATGAGTTCTGACTAAATTATCTCTTCTGTGACGTTTTTCTAGGCCTAAATGCTACTGTAGATCTGAGCAATGGTGAAGGCACGAAGGGGCAGAGTCAAGGCTTGGATGCTGTGAAAAGGGTGGGTCACTCGAAAGGTGGTTCTGGAGGTGGTTCTTCAGGTGGAGGCAGAGGTCGTGGTACGAGTGTCGGTGCTGGCGGCTCACAGACTGTCCGTCAGCCCCGTTCTCAACGACATAATGATGCAACATCCGTGCTGCTGCTCAATTGCTCCCTCGCGCGAATTGTCTTTCATGCGCTCCTTGTTTCTGTTATCGTTTTCTAAGTTCACATATCTATACCATCTGGACTCTATAGAGAGAGAGAGAGAGAGAGAGAGTGTGTCTTAAATTATTGTTAGGGTACTGATTAATAAATAAAGCTACTGTTTGGACTTTGGAGTTATCAGATCTCTTGTGCCTCATTGATGCGTTGGCAATGAGTAATTCATAAATTATCAAGATTTCTATCTCAGATCGCTCAAAACTTTGTTCCCTTCCAAGTTTTTATCATGAGTGCTGTTATTATCATATCATCCTACTGGTGTGAAGAGCCCGCAGGTCCAAGAAGACCGTTTATGAAGCATTAATCCATGCCAAGTGTAGTCTCACTAAAAAGATCTATGCCCGGAGGGCGATTTAACAAGTTGGAGAAAAATAAAAAATGGAAACCACTTGAAATCGGATTCTCTCGTTTGTGATCCAGGTGGTTGGTTCTCCAATTCTAAATCTGGTATTTGTTTGACTGTTACATGTTACAGGCTCAACACTCAATTAGCGAAGCAAATCCTGTCTCATTCATCATGACGAGATGCAAACATTATCTCCAATTCTAAAACTGCTGCTGCTGCTGCTGCTGCATGAAATGAAATATTTGAGAATAAAGTATTTATTCTGCATTCTTGAATCATCTTTTGTTTGAATAGAAAATTTTATTCTTTAAGACATGCAAAAAAAATTGACATTTAAAATGTGCTATAATATTCCTTTTTTATGAAAATAAAGCTTTGCTTTTTCTTATTAAAAAAAAGAAAATCTTTACTTTTTAAAATGCTCTAATCTAAACGCCACAAAGCATAGATTGATGTAGACATTCAAATTTCTTTAGAAGCCACAGGAAAGAAGCTTTAATAAGACTTCTCTTATTGAAATCCCAAAGTAACGTTATCGTATCACTCTTAGGCCCCAAGACCACCTGCAAGGCATCTCGCGAAAGGTTTATGCCCACGAATGCCGCGAAGGCCCATTAAGGCCCCACCCTGTTTAAGCTGAGCTTGCCTGAAGTTATTCATGAAATCAGTTATCGAAAGTTCTAACAGCAGAATTAAACAATCCTCATTAGGTAAGACTTCCAAATTTATCACATACTGTTAAGAGTAATAAAAAAGTTATTTTATATATCAAAAAATTTTAATATATTTTGTTCTGAAATTTATCCTTCGAGTTGATCGATTAGAAAAGGAAGGTTAAATTCTATGTTGGGTTTTTGATGAAAACTCTTAAAGAGTAATAAAAAAAAAATGAAAAATCAATAGAACAAAAACAAAAGTCATTTTCCAATCCACAGCGTTTTCTATCTGATTACGACCGTACTCATCCATACTGCTAAGATCCAATCTGTATTTCTACATATTTAAAATAAATATAGGTATAAATTTAAACATCTAAGTAATTTTTTTATATATGTTTGTATCCAGCATCTAAACAAGGACAGGAATATGAAAATATTAATATCCGGTTCTTTTTCGGGCCTACTAGATTTTCCTTCTTAAAAATGTAAAATTTCATGATTGTATAAGCATTTGCAAGCGTTATTTCCCACACCAGCTCCGAGAAGACTGCCAAGACCAAAAGCGGCTTAACCATGGGAGGAGAATGACTCAAAATATTAGGTATACGGAGGATCTAATAAAACAGTTTGAAATTAGAGAAAAAAAGAACGAGATTTTTTATATGGATGCATGGTAAAATTAAAAATAATTAATGAAGAATCTGCAGATTAGAGTCGCAATAAGTGTCCATAAGGACAAACTGATAAATAATCCATTTGGAAAGCATGGAATTGCTGCGAAAACCTCAATATGCTGTGATAAGGATTGGTATTTCAATCTTGTGAAGGTTTTTAGGAAGAGGAAGAGATTTAGATGTGACATGAACGAAAGTAATGAAAAGGAATGCAAGAACTCAAGATAGCATACCCTGTTCAAGAATGCTTGCACAAGAGGTTTTACAAAATTTATCAGACCATCCGGGCCTCTCATTCTAATATTATATGCATATAAATCCATCGAAACATTTAAGTTCTTTATATTATTATTTTAGTTGAATCTAGGTGTTATGGTGAATACCTCACGTGCCTGAAAACCAGATGAGAAACGCAAGCCTACTTGTCGCCCGTGCTGACCATTGCAGAACCATGCCCTCGGCGAGCGCAGAAAAACAATTATTTCAGGGCAAAATTTAGCCTGGTTGGAGGGGCGTTGATACCTTGGTCCAAGAGGTCAAGCCGTAGCACAGATGCCACCTGACAATGGCGGAACTTGGTATATGGAAAATTAATTCTAAATTGACAAAACAGAACAATTATGCATGATCACTGAAAATGAAAACAAGAAAAGAAAACAGGAGGTCAATAATATCTCGTACCATTTGATTACTGAAGAAGCATATTGCCAGACAGACTTCTAATGATTTAACAATCCAGAAACTGTAGCTCAAGATGAATTACGTAAGTAAATTTGCTCACGCACAAGAAATCTGCAGCTAAGTCGCTGTGCTCAACTTGTGGATACATTATGGATTTCTCCAGCCTATAAATAAGTTTCCCTTTTGATTTTCTATGACCTGTAATTTTTTTCTAATTAGCGACCGTCTAGGAAAACAAATGAACAAGTATTCGCTGTAGCATGCTAAGAATAATTAGTAGCCTCATGGCAGGCGTACGCTCCACGAATGCTTATTTATGACCCCAACTTCATGGAAGCAAACTTCGAGGCCACGTCCATAGCCTCCACAACGCGTGATGCATCGCTTCCCTGGACAGTTCCATCATCATGTATATTTAGCACACATTGCTTGATAATCACACATACTCTCTCTGTGAACACTTCATTCATTACAGCAGGGAGGACAAAAATAGAAGGAAAAAAAGCTCACCTGGCCCTGAGCAATACCATTCTTCCCACCACCACCCTTTCCTTTGAGAGGCCCCATAGCAGATGTCAGCCACTCTATCACTGCCAGACTACCCTTTGCTTTAGGCACACCAGCATACACCACTGCCTTGTTCAATGCTTCATCCGTGCTGAAGACCATTATAGCTAATCCCTGCAGTTACTTAAAGGTAAGTAGGAAGGGGGTGTATAGATACAAATAAGGGTAGAGTTAAATCGCTCCCATTGGACCGATTTTATGCTCTGTTCCCACCAAGAAATGACAACTTTTCCACTGCTTCACATATTACACTAGTTAGACTTATTGCATGGTTTTTTTTCCTCACTTAATGTCATTAATGCATCTTACAATAGGTACACATGTATGTACATGCATATCTGTTGGTACTACAAGCTTGAGGAATGGCATGATTATGACTTACATTTCAAAGAATAAGGCTATACAGTGGAAATGAATCTGCTCAGGAACATGAAAAAGTGCAAACACAAATTATGAATGAACAGTCTTCTCACATCTAGTTTGCTTGTTTGGCTGTATAAATGCATTCCTCAAGATAATTGAAAGGTCAATAACTAGCCAAGCGTAAAAAAACAGACATAGTTTTCTGTATGCAGCAATATTTGTTAGAGTATAATTCAGGGAAAGGTGGAAGATAATGACCTTTTGATCCATGACCTTCAGAACTGCTTCTCTAACAGCAGTGGTGTCAAGACCGACATCCACTCGGCTTATGCAGAAAGGTTTTCCTTCAGAAGCAGCAGCTTCTGCAATTTCTGTGGCTGCCTTGATTGCTTTCTGGATATTTTCCTCGCCAATCTTCTTTTTTGCCTTTCTAACTTGATCCTGTCATGGTACAATATACGTAATCAAGTATCAAATTTATGTGTAAAGACAGACAAATAATAAGAATACAACCCTCTCTCCCTCCCTTCCTCCCTGAATTTTTTCAAGGAAAATAACTTATTTCGGCAGTATCTGTAACATACCTCCAGTTGGGATATCTTGGCTCTGAGATCTGCTTTCAAGGCTGCTGGAATAGCTGCTGCATCTATCTTACTTTTCAGAGGAGCAACTTTCTGACAAAAAGAAAGATAATATTCAAAAGCTGACCTTAGGTTCCCACGTAAGCAATTTATGCATTTGTTAGGTTCTGTACATTGGATTTCTACAAAAATATTATGTCAACTATTGACACAGGCAGCACTGTTTCAAATATATATCAAATTTATAATAATTGAAATACAATACCTGAGATTAGGGTCATGACTCTCTGATTGCCAAAGATATTTGAAACTTATCTTGGGAAGAAAATCATATTAAAGAAAAGAGAATAGGAAAGAAGATACAAATAATCTACTGATACCAAGGAATTCTCAACAGAATATAGCCTGTCTTTTCACTGAAATTTCTGCACTTTACATGCTTATAGGAAAACAAATCCAGTACACTTGTCAGAATAAGATATCATAGACAGAAAGCTCCTTGGGCAGTCAAATCTTGAAGAGCTTAGTTAGGGCTTGTACCTCGGAATGGGTGTTCCACTGTGACTCAGGCAAAAAGCTTCATCATGAAATTTGCATCCCCATAAAGTTGATGCATAAAGCATATTCATTATTGCTACAAGTTTGTATTGGTGGTATCCCTGCCCTTGTTGGCAAATAGGATTGGATGAAGAAATCAGCTTGTAACAAAACAAGGCAGAAAGGCAGCATTTCTGGTCATTATAAAATTTATAAAGGTTAAAAGAAATTCTGTTTTAGGTCTTTGGATGTCCAAAAAATGAATTCAAAGGTAATTTGTCATTTGCTTTGGTCTGTTATAGTCTTAAAAGAACTTAGATTGCAGCAATTGCACTTAACCACTTGCACAAAATAAAAAGGAAAAAGTGCCGATCATCCCTTCGAATTATTAGCTTTCTACGGAATGCAGGAAAGATCTTTGGGTACCCAGACCTAGTGAGTGCTACAGAGACAGGAAGAAGATCTGGTTGATAGTCCCAGTTCTTCAACGCAGAGTAGAGCAGTTTCATAGCTGCAAGGCACATAACCTTGAGGTCACAGGTTCAAATCCTGTCTCCGCAATATTTTTTTGTCAAAAAATTCTATTTTTAGGTTAGAAGAGTGAAAAAAGGGATAACTTGAGAAAAAACACTACAAATCAGAGGTAATAAATATATTGAAGGATGAGGAAGGGGGCAAACAGAGGTCTCTTTTTATCAAAATAAACCACGCACAAATATCTTCAACCAGCTCAACTAAGCTTTTTATAGACTCAATCAATTTTCTATCTACTTTATCAAGAAATAGAGTTCATATATAGGGCATCTAAAGTCCCCTTATTAGACCAAGTCATTCTAGCAATGTTACGGCATGATTAATAGCACAACAATAACATGAATGGTACAGTACAAAAAAGAAAGTACATTAGCCAGTTATGGTCCCTGCAATCCAGGGTCCCAGGAGGGGCAAACCTAACCTTTGGCTTTCTTCCTTTTGCTTAAAGTGGCTACCACAGGACTTGAACCTGCAACATTGTGCCTGTCAGCCCAATCCTTTTACAACTGCACCAAGCAACGACCCCTTACAATCCATGATTCAGATCACACGATCTGAATAAGAATGGTTCAAGTGATCCAGATCAGATCCCTTGACTAGAATTGTTATGGATCATAGAAGCCTTGTAGATCTTAGATCCTTTGGACCGTAAGATCCAAATCTAGGCCACATTTTTACATGTAAGAGTCTGTTTGGATGCCAAAAGATCTTATCAGTGCCATAAGATTTTCTACAGCAGAACTCTACTGGAAAAATTACAGTGGAAGAAGATAGTTTAAAGAGATTGATGGAGTGGGCTGATAGATCACTAATTTCTAGAGATAAGATAAATCACATAGATAAAGGATAAGCTATCACTGAAAGTTAGGATGAGTCATTGTCCCATGTTCTCGCACCCAAAACCCTTCCAGGAAGTTCTTATCACACCGATAAGTTCTTCCAGCATCCAAACAGGCCCTAAAGATATTAAGATATCCATCTTTAAGATAAAATTATTCCTTGGACTTTTACACTATCCACTTCATCATTGATGGACTTCTGAAGCATAAAATTGGAATCCCTTTTAAGTTATCAACTTTTAAGAGTAAAGATAAAAGAGATTTAGTAGCAATGGAGATAAGACCTAGAATTACTCTTTTTTATGTCTCTTCTACCATATTTAAAGATTCAATTCCTTGTCCAATCTATTAACTTGGGAGAATTTAGTTTAGTAAGCCTGTCTATATTTTCTTTTCAGGTCAAATATCTCAAAAAGTTGTATGGACCTACATGATATAATAAAAATATACTGATTATTGGACATGATATTTATTTTTTGTCATGGTATGATAGTTTCTTCTTCTTTTTTCATTCAAATCAAAATTTAATTGCGCTTCTTATTTTTTCATGCTGCTTCAGTTCTATTTTTATGTTTAAAAGAAATTAGAAAAATCTTATGATTTGCAATACAATCCATCAACCCCCTCTAAAATTAATGATACATACCAATCTTAACAAAACATTGATTAGTACACGCTGATTGAAAGAAAACACTAAAAGATCTATGGTTGAGCAGCCCTTGACTGAAGTACAAAAAATTATAGATGCTGTTCGTATGCTTTGATAAGAAAGAAAACTTCCCCAAGTTTTCACACAAACTGCTCAGAGAACAAATGGCAGCAATTAGCTCCTTGAATGCTATTAATTGATCATAGGGCCACATTTTCATGAAATCTTGATTGTTGTGTGATGCAGGATGCTTGCTGCATCACCGCAGATAGCTGGGGAGGGAATGTTTATCCAGAGTAATGGGTATTAATTGTAAATATCTATCTTTCTTAAAGAAGTTCCATTTATATCATTATCATAAGTGGTGGTTGTGACTTCTTTTGTGCTTTCCAGAATCTCAACAACCAATGAGTATTCTCAAGTTAATCAAGAAGAACAGGTCTTGAAGATTGGGGGTTATATGTTTCACATTTACTGTTTAACATGACAGCAATATTGCCCAATTCATTAACATTTCTGCATACCAGACCTCTCAGATAGGAAACAACTAAGAGAACTTATACAATGCCCAAATCATGTGAATGCCTATTAATTTCATGACAATCATCGACAGTTGTGTTACCTTCTCAAGCAGACTTCCTTCATATTTGGATGCATCACAAACTTCAGAAGCGAGAGATGATGCCAGCTCCATTGCCTTGAAAGCACATTCAGTTGTGACCGCTGTTATTCTCCGAATTCCCTTAGCAATTCCCTCCTCAGACAGAAGGGCAAACACTTCAGCTTCTCGTGTATTTGATATATGGGTCCCTGGCACAAAGATTCAACAATTAATCAAACAGCCAAAAAAAAAAAAAAAAAAAAAAAAAAGAAGAAAGCAAGATAGTTTAAAAAAGAGACCTCCACATAGCTCTGTAGAATACGATAACCACTGTTTATTATCAGGATCTGCAACTAGATCTTCCACCTTACGACCAATTGACACAACCCTAACAGGGTCAGGATAGATCTACAGAAGTGAAGGCAGACATTGTAATGAATGCACTGTTATTATGATAATGAACCAAAATAATATTTCAAGAAATCGAAGCTTGAACGAAAATATTGTATGAAAAATCATTAGAAATGCACCTCTCCGAAGACTGCTCTTAATCCAGTTATCTGCTTTGCAGCAGCAAGGCTTACTTCACTTGCATATACATCTAACTCATCTTTAATCTGCTGATTCACGATCGACTCAATTTTTCTCAGGTCCTCAGGATGAACAGGTTTTCCTGTCAAAATTAGGTGTAAATTTTAAAAACAAATTCTAAATGTCCTTAAATGAAATGATTTTAGGTGTAACTAATACCATGGGAGAAATCAAAACGCAACTTTTCAGGGAGAACAATGGAACCCTTTTGATCAACATGATCACCAAGTACCTCCTGCATATTCTCATGGCAATAAGATCGAGACAGGAAAGAAAGAGAGTTAACTTTAAGAAACATAAGCATTTCATACCCTGAGAGCAAAATTGAGCATGTGAGTACATGTGTGGTTAGGAGCAATTAGGGTACGCCTCACATAGTCAACCTATTAATGTTCGCCAAGCAGTCAGTTACACAATGATCAATATCCACAGATCATTCTAAAGAACAAAGAAAATAATAAATTTAAGTTCATTTTTATTACTTCACCTTACATATTACTTTGTCGCCAACTGACAAAGCCTTGGCCCCTCCAGCAATTGATCCTATGTGAAGTACAAAGCCTCCATAAACTTGAACATTACTAACTTGAAATGATCCAAATGATCCTTCGATTGACCCAGTATCATATATCTGAAGCCAAAAGGCTAAAGTGAAAAATAAAATACAATCGTTTTTGTTCGGGTATCAATGAAACCTCCAAGCATATGCATATGTATATGTTTACTCAATTAACATAATTTGCTAGTTGAAATTCCACTTCAACACCACCTACATGCTTCCTCTATTGAGACAAGTTGACATACATTCATGCATACCACAAAAGGCCAGATAATGATAAATTACTATTCCATATGCATTACTACATTATTTTGTGTGCCGTCTGTAATAATTTGAAAAAGAATGTCAAATAAATCTAAGAAACCCTTTGGGTTGACTCCACAAAGGAAATCCTTTTAAAGACATTACATATGAAATCAACATTATGAACAAAATTCAGTGTAAGAAAGTTGTATCCAACTAAAATTTTAATTTTATATCATCTTTTATAGCGTATTAATTTTATTTTTTAGCTTAATAAAAGATATCCCCAACCTGGCCATGCATTTATACATATTGACACACTAGTTGGGTCACATGCACCAATGTCTCCATCACCAAAAAGGCAGGATTCTCATGAAGCGAAACTAAACAGCAAGGTCATGGAGAGAAGGCAGCTTGCAAAAAGGTCATGAATGGGTGTGGGCTAGTCACTTTTTAATCAGAAGCAGCACTAAATTGGGAAGGGAATAACCCAGGTTTACTTTCACACTCTAGATTTCATGGAATTATCTATGCTAATTGACCTTCTTTTCCAATGACATTATTTTGAAGCATTTACAATGGAGAATCATAAGGTTAATCTACTGTATGTTCAAATAGAATAAATCTAATTAATCCTCTTTCAATGCCTTGAAGAACTCTGAATAACACCTATGCTGGTCAATATATGGATCTAGTTGTTTCGCTGACATGGTTTTTCTTGGGGGGCAGGGATGGGTAAAACAAATGCTCATAATGGTAGAACAGGAAATTCTAGAAACTTCCATCACACGGCGCATTTTCAGAGAAGAGCATGTTACATGTTGGGTAACTAGTTATAAATCTCTCACACAGTTACAAGTATCTGATTTTTGAAAAATATCTATATGATATTCAGACCATCTGTAAGCCACACATAGATGATCTAATCAAATGGATGTTGGCCAGAAAGCAGGTGCAGTACCTGACCACCTTGTTCAGCATAGAAGCTTGTACTTTCCAAAACAAGACCAATATCAGCTCCAGCAGAGACAGTCTCAAGGAACGCAGCACCAGTGTATATAGCTTTGATGACACTTTCATGGTCCTAACACAAGGCACAAATTTTGTTGACAAAGACGTGAACATTAAAATAAGGCATTTGGCACCAGTCAACAGGACATCAAAAGCAGGCAGTGTAATTGAAAATTTTAATATATTAGTTGCCAAAACCATGATAGCACTGTCTCAAAAGTCAACTAAACAATAAAATAATGCTCTATGATCTTATTCATAAGAAAGCTATGTCTTTAGTTTGTCGTTCAGAAAATGAAAGGAAAGAAAAGGAAACCAATGGAATAAAGGAAAAGAACAGAAAACTGGAAATTTTCACAATCACTGGAAATTTTCTCGTGTTTGATTGAGCACTGGCAATTACTTCTGCATCTTTTACTTCTTTTCCTTTGCTTTATAAGCAACCAAATAGATCCTAGAAACTTTGACTGAGAAACAAGACCAGAGAACAAGCAATTTATGCTAAGATAAGATCTACGTTTTACAAATAATTTAGTGCAAACATTTAAAATCATGAAATTAAGTGAACACATTTGGGGGTCCATGCCAACAATTAAAGCCAAAACACAAGCAATGAAATTACGTGGTCTTAACCTGGAGCCAGATAAACTTGTAACTGTCATCTGTTGTAACCACACCCTTCCTATGCAACTCTGATGTAGCATCAGCATCCATTACAATAGAGTCACCAACTGCCTGTCAAGTGCGCATACGGATCAGAATGAAAGAGCAATAATTAATAGCATAAAATGATTCCCAAAAACCAATACAATCCCCTCATTTATGAAAGGATAAAGCCAGGAGAAGAAGCTTTTTCTAGCCTTGGAAATACATCTGATCACTAAGGGCACTAGAATATAGTGAAAAGCTTATTGTGCAGGCTGCAGCAGAGTATAGTTGATAACATTCAAAATCACATGAAATGCTTCAGTTATATCTATTGAAGTGCATCATCAACACAATGGTGGCAGAAATAAATAATTTACAGCATAAGGAACATGTGATAGAGAACAGACAAAACAACTGAGATTGAGACTGATGCAACTGTGGATTAAAAGCTTGTAACATGAGATCATAGATCCAGTTGTTCTCAATGAATGGACATCCTGCCAAAATTGTAGCAGGATTAAACAATTTGGACCATAAGGTGGCTACTAAATGTGAGAAACACTATATTTGGCAAGGAAGATGTTAAGTTTAATTATCTCCAGTTTGGTTGAAGGCAGCAACTCCAATCCAGGTACAAATTGGGGCTAACTCTGCCATAATAATCTCACACCTTTCCTTTTCTTCTAGTGTTTTATTCCTGTGAAACTCCATCTACTAAAACCTATTGATAACCATAATCAAACCCTAAATTCACAAGCCCTTCCAACTTCCAAATTATGTTTTCTTCAATTTTTTTTTCTTAAAAATGTTCCACTTTAAACCTAGGGCAACATGAAGTTCCACAGACGCTCTCCAGCAAATCTAGGAATTTTACAATCTTAGGCCACGTTGGATGTGCAAATGGTGACATCATATGCTCACATTGGAAGAGATGAAACGAAAGTCAGAAAACAAAAAGTTCAGGTATTGATGGAGGCTGTCTAAGATCCCATCATCCCTATATTTTGTGGACAAGAAAAAACACCCTTCCATATAAACTCATTGTTTATGTAAACTCCTTGGAATTTCTCAATCAGAATTTTTTGCTTGTCTTCTCACAAGTTTCTAGGAAGATATCATCATTAGGGCCACTATCATCCCTAAACCCTAAACCTAACTCTAGAGCTCAATGCTCCCAGGCAGCTGCCTGCGATAACAGCAGAGTTCCTTTTCTGGGGCATCAAAGAGGGGTCATTCACCATATTAAATTGCTCCCCTGCCATGGTATTAATGTGCTGTCTCTTATGACTGTGCTGGGCGTGCGCGCGCGCGCGCGCGCACACACACACACAGAGAGAGAGAGAGAGAGAGAGAGAGAGAGAGAGAGAGAGCTACCAAATAAAAAGTTAAAACAGTCTAAATTAAATGCCCTCTCTCATCTGACTTTATTATTGTGACGGTGCCTCTCCCCTCCCGCCTCTTCTATGATTTATATCTTACCATTAATCCCACCCTCTCCCCACCACCTCTTCACACCTTTTCTCTCTTTTGATACACCCCTTAAAACCCCACCCATAAAAAAAAATTGAGAATAGCAATGGCCTTTATTGCCTTCACCTTTAAGGGACCCAAGGTCTAAGTTTCTGGGATTATCTTTTCAATTTTGGTTTGACGAGTTTTTTGGGTATATAGTATGTTATATAAGTATGTGCAAAAGTTTTTCTTGTTTAATTGAAATTCTTTTAGCTGATAGCTTCTTCTTCTGCTGTTGATTCTGATCTTGTCATCAGATGGAGGCAAATGTGTTGTGTCATTCTAGGGAAAATGGATTCTTCTTTTAGTATTAACATCTTAGTTTTAACATAGCTATTTGCTTTCTGATTCAGCCGCGGCTTGCTTTGTCTACAGAATGGAATCACCACTTTAGCTAATTTGCATCTTATACACTGATTCAGTGTGTGTGTGGTTATACAATGCACATGAATGGCATTAATATAAATGCAAAGCAATAATTTGGTAAATTAGATGCTAGATTGCAGTGTGAATTAAGGCCCCATTTGGTTGGCACTTCTTTCCTCAGGGTGATTTTCCTAGAAAAGTGTCAGGCACCCCTCTTGTTTCGATGGAGTTTTCAACCATAGTCAATGAAAACAGGCATTTCCATGAGGAGATGATTCCTACAGCCGTATGGAAACCTCAAACACATTGTGGAGATGAGAAAAAGCTCTTCCTATGGCTCGAGAATCATGATATTTCCAAGATTACCCTCTTATTAGGCGAGCTTTATATGCCCTAACCCTAGGTAAGTCGTGTCCCTCAACGGCGTCGGCCTCGCCAAGGAGACCAACTTTGCCACCCTTGCCAGCATGAGTTCGCTCCGTTTCAACCTCTCCCTCTCCCTCTCCCTCTCCCTCTCCAGGAACTTCCTCGCCAACAGCCTCGTTCCCACCCTTGGCTCCCTCACCTCCCTCCAGCACTTGGACCTCTCCAGAAACCAGTTCTACGGCCCCATCCTCAGCAACATTGCTAAGCCCTCGAATCAGGTACATCTGAACCTCTCTTACAATGCCTTCTCTCAGGCTTTTCCTACTGGGTTTTGGAACCTCCAAGGTCTGAAGGTGCTAGACTTGAGATCCAATGGCCTGACAGATCAGACTTGCTCGGTTCTTTCCGAGATGAGGAATGTAGAATACCTGGATTTTAGTGGCAACGAATTCTATAAAAGGCTTCTCATGGAATCAGAGAACCTCTCTAGCCTAATGAACACAATTAAATATGTTAATTTGAGCACTAATAAGCTCTATGGAGGTTTCTTATCCAGCGATTCCTGGCAGTTGTTTAGGGACTTGATGGTTTTAGATGTCTAACAATCAGCTCTTTGGGGAACTTCCCTTGTTTGATTCCTTGCGCAATTTAAGAACTTTGAGGGTGGGGAACAATCAGCTTTCTGGATTTATTAAAGAAGAGCTCTTTGGAAGCACAGTGTCATTGACAGATCTTGATCTCTGTGGAAATAGATTTACAGGTAATTACATCACATTTTATATTTAATGAAACATGATTTAGCTCCATTGCTCATTACAGTCTCTGGCTGTATTTTGAGTCTATTAGGTGACATTTGGACTGGTAGGGGGAAAATGAAATTGTCATGCAATCTTTTGTTTATGATGCTCTTGACATTTGCATTGAAGTTTAGATGTGTTTAAATTTGTGACTAGAAAAATAATTTTATAATTTATTCTTAGTCAGAAATGTGGTTGTTATCCCATCAACACATTATTCACCATTTTTTTTCCATTTGTGTGCAGGTTATGTCCAAACCTTTTTTTTCCATGTGTGTGCAGGTTATGCTCAAACCATTACTTCAATAGTCTTGAAAGTTCTAAATCTGTCTTTAAATGACCTGTCAGGTCCATTGCACTCTAGTAGAGGAAGCTGCATCTCAGTGATATGAGTACAAATATGCTATATGGGCATCTCTCTGTGATGCAGAGGTGGGAAGATTCGCTGGAGATTGTCGCTTGAATTCTAATGAACTGTCCGGAAGCTTTCCAAATGATATCCTTCCATTCCTGTCTCTTATATCCATTGAGATTAGTAATAATTCATTAGCAAGATCCCTTCCGCCTGTATTAGGATGCTGCCCAAAGTTATCTCAGGTTGATTTTTGTTTAAATGAGTTCACTGGACACATTTTGCCAAGCATTTTAAGCCATGAACTTTGACAAGTATGTATCTTTCACATTCAACTGAGTCACAGGTTCTACCATTTTATGACCAGCTCAAGAGTCTTGATTTATCTGATAGCCAATTAAGCAGTTCCTTGCTTCCAAAAATCAGTAGTTTCAAAGACTTGAGTTGCTTGATCTGGCAAGAAATGCCATATCTGGAGAACTTCCAAGTGTGATTGGTAAGCTAGATGACTTATGATTTCCTAGGTTGTCAGGGGAAAACCATATGAAATGCACATAGGAAAAGCCATTTCCCAGGTTTCTTTCGCATGACCAACCACACGTGCACACAAGAAAAGTCTTCCTAGGAATCTATTTCCCAAGCAGTCAATTCCCATGAAATGCATTCCTGGGAATTACTTCCACATTTGGATATGAAGGATGGGTATTATAAATAGAAATTCCATTATGTCTCTAGTTATATATACACCATGGGTAGCTTTGATCCTCATACTCAATATTATTGATACTCTCCCTCTCAAGTTTGCATTTTAAGTTTCTCACTCTCATGAGAGGCACCTGTTTCTCAAACATCTATTATTTATAACATGTTTTTAGAGAGAGTGATTCTTGTGCAATTAAAATAATACTATTTACTTCAAATGTATAATTTATTAGAGGGCAAGCCTTGGCGTAGACCCCACAATGGCAAGAGTCCTGTGCACTGGGATGGCCCCTTTTAGTATCCAAAGCCTCCCAGGTCCCTTCAAATTCTGTTCCTACATATCTACTGCCTGTAAACTACCTCCAATGCAAGGAGGTTTTGTACAGCAACATGATGCAGCAATCAAACAGGCCCTAAAATGTCTCACATTAACTTAAGAAAAAATATAGATGCTCTAGCCCCAAGAATAGCTCCTATCCCATATAATCTGCAGATATTCCAGAATTCATAGATCAAAACAATCTTAATTTCAGGTCTGACAGGGAATTCCAGCACATTAGAAACCAAGAGCCTGTTTGGATGTTCGATTAGGTTGTCCTAAGATAACGCATGCACTCATGAGGGAGCCTTGTGGGCAGAAGCAAGTAGTTGAAGAAATTTAAGGAACTGGAGGTTGGATTATCCTAATTTTTCAAGGATGCCTTCAACCACTTTTCTAGTGGAGCACCTTATCAGAGAATTCCAGGGTTATCAATTCTGTCAGGCTTTTGTGATTCTTTGATTTTCTCTCTGCATGTTCTTACCCCCTCCCTGACCCCCAGTTTAGTGGGAAGTTATCTGAGGATTATTTTGGGCTTCCAAACAGTGACTAAGTTCACCTAATAAACATTCCAATTTCGTAGCAGCCCACAGTATTTCCATAAACCCATCAGTTGTCAACCCTTGAACACTAGGTCACCTTTTTCTGTTCCAATCCCATAATAATTTGGTAATAGAGTAGTAAAATTACCTTTCCTGAATTAGCATGATATAATATAGCAGACAAGTAATCGAGCAAAGTTTTTATTCCTTCAAGGAAAAGAGTAAGACTGCATATGCAAATGGATGCATTCCACATAAAATGCCACGGTTCCAATGTGCATAGTTACTTGGTTAGGTAGAGAATGAAAGGGGGGAAAATCCCAGTAATAGTAGTGAACCATATAAAATTCAGAATAATCAATGACAAGTTTTGAAGAAAAATATAATAAAACAGACATACCTTGTTCCGAGCACTCCTAGCCTTTTGTCTGGCTTCTTCCATTGCAACATTAAAGCCTTCTAAATCAACTGTTAGTCCTCTTTCTTCAGCCATTAGCTGAAAAAGAAGATAGTGGGAAAAGAAAGAAGAAAAGGATTATTCATTGCAAACAAAGAAAATGTACAGGAATTAAAGCCATATAATGAATGCATACATACCTGAGTTAAATCTATTGGAAAGCCATAGGTGTCCCATAAAATAAATGCATCCTGCAACCGATGCAATCACACCAATATAACAAGATGTAACCTGAAGCTAAATATATTCTAGGAAAAAGCTTTATAAAAACTCAGAAAAAGCTGAAAACAGAAGCTGATAAAATCCTGTAGCCAAAATACACTTGCACAACAAAATTTGATACCATAAAAACACCAGAAGCAAAGACGAGCAAAATGCAACTTTTCTTGCTAGTCTGATCACCAAGGTTTTCCATACCAATATACCAGTAACTGTACTTGTACCTAACTGGTACAGTGTTGATACACTCTGGCTCTTGCTACCAACACTCAGCACAGGGGTTATATTGAGTATTGGTTCCCTGCCTGTATGAGTCAGTACAGTCCATTGCTGAAAACCATGCTGATCGCAACAATTAAAAAGTAGAGAAGAATGGGTCACAGTCAACTGGTACACAAGAAATAACAAAACAAGCACCCAAACTCTGGTTTATCTTTCTCCTAGGACAACAATTCACAATGCAAATCAATGCATGACGCTCGACAACAAAAAGAATGCATCTTTTCAAAGAAATACTCCACATAAGAAAGAACTAAGCATAAAAAGAGTAACCAATAGACATAAAATGTGAAGAAAATGGCAGCACATTCACCTTATCAACTAAAGCAACATATATAAGAAAAACAAATCAGCTAACATCTATTACATTACATTGACAACTTCATGAAAGAAAAATTGAAGCAGGGAGAAATAAACTCATATTCACTGGGGGGGGGGTTCTTGATAAGTTGGCAACTAAGATACAAAGGCTAAAGAAGTGTCTTTCCTACACAAAGCTATTTTCTCTCCAAGAAGGGAATGGACAAACTCATTGGCACTCCAGCACATAGCTATTCTAAGACAAGAAGACCAGACTATCGAAAGATGTGGGGAACTGTGGATGAACAATATCCAAGTAGTAGCATCCCAACCCAACCCCCCCCCCAACACAGACACACGCCCCAAAAAAAAAAAAGTGCAAACACAAATTAAACAAATAAGAATGACGGAAATCATCCAAGCCACACCATATTATAATGGATCCACTGAATGTTTAAGTAGAAGTCCACAGCAAGTCATTCAGCAAAGTATATCACTCATAATTAGGAAAAGAATAATATGTGGTGACAACTAGACAAGAGAGGACTTGCCTGCCCACTCAATTTCCTCCCCTGAACATCCTGAGCAGCCTTCTTAAACTTCTCAATTCCCTGAAAATAGGATATTTTATCGAGTTTCAATACAAACAGAGCAAAGCAATAATAGGAATAACTGCATCAGTGTTCAATAGATAATTAAAATAAATTGACTCCATGTTTGCTGGTTTGCATGCATTTGAATGCAAGCGTACACAATAATGAAATTGATGTTGTCTTTCTCCTTCTTTTTTATAAAATATATATATATATATATATATATTGACATCTCCTTAACTAAAGATTTTCACCTTGCCAACAATGCTGCCAAAATTTGTGCATGTTCTGATAGATAAAAGTGATTCAAGTGAAAATTGATAAAAGCATTTAATAGGCATGGCACTCTCTTTCCATCTTACATGTGCACTGCATTCCATCAATAATATGTATGACACGTACAGCACCTAAAAAACCCCTAAAAGAATGTGTTAAGAATATGCCAGTAACTTAGAAGGATCAAACACAATAAATTTGAACATGTTGTATATTTCCAATAATTTAGGTAATAGCGCAGAATCCACGGTCAACTGCTGGCAATGAGACGCATTATTTCGTGCCGAAGAAAAAAGTACTTAAAAGCCTTTTTAATTGAAAAGGAAATGATGGATTTAATATATGTTGTGCTTATCAGTGCCATCAGCCAGTAGTTGCTTGGATTGGCACAGCAGGAACTTTGAAACCATGTGTTTTTTCTCCTTTTGGGTAAGCAGACCATGTACTTTTCACAAAACTGCAGGTTTTGATTCATTAAAATTATGAAAAGTAGACTAAATGTGTTAATAGATTTCCTTATGGTGTGAAAAAAAGGGGCACATGTTAAAATCTATGTAGTTACAAACAAGTCCAATTTTTATCAGTCTGATTATGCAACACACAAAGTTTAAACAAGGATCTGCGATTAGATTTTTGCCAACTTTATAAAGTTGAAACAGATGAAATCTTTTAAGGAACAAATTGGCTAAGTCAAATATTTTGCAAATTGATACAAGCAATTGACCTGAAATATTAAAACTGTGTCAAGATTATTTAGACTTGATAAGCAACATTACCTTTACTAATGTTCTTCCAAAACTTGCTTCTTCTTCTGCAATAATTTCTTTAATCTTGGTCTCAAATTGCTTAAGCTCTGGAAATACATTCCCCATCACTTTTACAACAATGCCTACAAGACTAGATATCAACCATCATAATCATGAGGTTAGTCATACAGAAAATCACCACCAACAATATAAGCACACAAAAGGTTGAATTTACCTTACCTTAAAAAAAGCCTTAATTCAGGAATAGAGTCAAGCTAAAGACAAGAGGAAAGGAAAATCAAGAACCCACATCACAGATCTCAGGACTCCAACATTAATAAGCATTTGCCTAGCAATTTCACAAACTAGCCCATCTCTCAACCATTAATGCATCCTTTATCATAATGTTTATCATATTTAAACATTTATACACCATAAACAATGCCAGAAATATTTTGCTAGTCAGACACCCAGATATAACCATATTTCACTGGACTTGTTTAGAAGGTTGTTCCCATACAACCTTGAGAGCAAATAACATGCTTAAGCATCACTCAAAAACTAACAGCACTCAACATGATATTATCATTGCAATGATCATGAATTATTCTAGCAATCAAAAACCTCAATTTACTGGAGGAACTGCAATAAAATCAGGTAAGATATGATAAGTTGATAGCAACCATTGCTATTCTTTAACCCCACATCCCAAAAAAGGCAAAAAAAACCATTTTCTAGCAAGATCTATATGACAGACTTCAAGCACCAGATTTCAAAGATAGCATGCTCTGTCAATTACCAGCCCTGCTACAGTTCTTCACCTCCAAAATTTCCTGTCACAATAAGTCAATCACTGTTACATGTTAGCACAAGGCAGACCCATTTCCCTTAGCAACCTTGTGAACCTTTTCCAATTAACATATTTAACACCATCGTCAATCTCTCCAGTTTCATTTAGCCATTCCATAAAGTTGCACCTCATGACAGAGGAGACAATCATATTGACCTCACATTGTCACTCCTGATCTTATGAATCTACTCAATTAAATCAACAAAAGTTCCTCGATTACTCCCAAAAGAAACACCCAATTAGCACCCTGCAATGGTTCATGAGATCTATATCAGACCAAAAAACAACATCCCAGATGGCAAATGTTTGCCCAAACTTAAATTCAAGTGTTTTGTTCTACACAAGGTCTATCATACTGATCTATATCTACCACACCATACTGTACTGATATGATACCAAAGCTGGATCCAATAAGAACCAAACCAATCAGAACCATCCTGTACAGCTCGACACCAACCCATACAACTCGATATCAAGTGATATATGATTAAGAGTGAGAAAATTATTGATCTCTATTTAAGTACAAGGCGCATACCGTACTATACGGTATCAAACTGATAATGTACAGGTATGATTCTTGGTACTGGTTTTGCAGGCTTGGTTCTACATATGAAATTTCCATAAGGTTATGAAAAAGATTTTAAACATCCATAGGATGCACTTAAGGCATATCTGAGTTCCAAAATTTGGACTAAATTACAGGGGAACAAACAGTTGCCCCTCAGTTACAAGTAAACAAACACATCTTTACCAAAGGTACAAACCCTACAACAGTTCCAATACTCTCTAAGCATAGCAGTAGTTTGGAACATCATATGTCAGACAAAAGCAGTCACATTCTCGATGCACATTCCACTAAGCCCTTGAAAATGCCATTTTGTAAAATTAAAACAAAGTAAAATGCCAGGAGAAAAGAAAAACAAGACATACTGGACCATGTCAAATAAGGATGGCGTGCATGATAAACAACAATGCTTGAAAACCCAAGCATATGACAGAAGATTATCATTCTTACCCACTAAAAAATCCTTCTTGTGCTTTCAGAACTTCCCTTCCATAACGAACAGCACGTCGAAGAATACGTCTAAGAACATACTCTCGTCCCTCATTGCCTGAACATAAGGTAGTACTTGTGCATGAGCCATGTGACAGAGTTGTATTCACACACACACACACACACACAAAAGAAAGAGAATGATACAAATTCACTTATAATAGGAGGAAATAGATTACATAACACTGTTGATCACCAAAAAAACTCAAGGTACAAATTATTTATGCAAGCAGTAATCAGTAATAATGATTTTCCAGTGTGAGAGTTAACATTTCAAGTTACCTATAAGCTAATTATTTCCATGTATGTAAGAGCTCATAAATGAATTTTTGACAGAATTGGCAGTAGAATCAGCATCTCTTTTAAGCAGCATGTGACATCAACTTCCTAACCTCAAGGTAATCTCATTTGATAAATCAGAACACAAAATGTTACAATATAATAGAAATTAACCTTGAAAATAGCCCACAAAACATTGAGCCTTGTCCCAACTATTCCTGGTTAGCTTCATGAGTCCTCATTTATTAAGAATTAAAATGGTTACCTCTGACACTATTCCAGCAAATGCAAAGAATCCAAAGAATATGATCAGAAAAAATGATAAAGCATTATGCTGTTATTCCTGATTCATTAATTTTTAATTTTTATGATGTGCTCACACAAGAATCTGAACATTAGGAACTTGACAGGTATTAGACATTCTGTCATGAAATTTGTGATTTAAACAGTTTCATTTTGCTGTCATCTACCTATATAATTCATAATTCATAAAATTTGTGATTTAAACAGTTTCATTTCCTGCCATCTACCTATATAATTCATAATTCATACAATGCAGCTCATTGCTCTTTTAACATTTTGCAAGCATTTACTAGTTTCCTCCATAAGTTCAGCCCAGATATTTCAAAAAATTTAAAAAAAAATTCGGAGTGGAAAAATTATCAAAAATAATAACCAAGATAATGTAAGATTCACCAGCATCAAAAAACTAATAAATCTCAATGTATCAAAGTTGCAGTCTACTGTATTGGTTTAAGCTGAGCAAGGTATTTTCAGTTTAACAAGTAGTATGTCTTTTGCAACAAAAGTTGAAGCTAGAATGAATGATATTAAGACAAGAAATATATAAAATATATTATATGTGCTAAACATTTACCAGGACGAGAACCATCTGCAATAGCAAAAGAAAGAGTTCTTATGTGATCAGCAACCACTCTGTAAGCCATATCAACTTTGTCAACATCATCTGGCCCGACTCTTCCAGAGTATGGCTGAGCCCCTGTCACCTGTAATCATAAGTAAAAACAGTAAATTTAAAAAAAAAAAAAAAACTTCAGAAAGAGGCCCATGCTTATTTTGAACTGAGTTCTCATAACAACTTTAGTTAGTACAAGTTTTCAATCAACAAAGGCTGATGGTGTTATAAACATACCTTCTGGATAGCATCAAATATGGGAAAGAATACATCGGTATCATAATTGCTCATCTTATTCTGAAGGATTGAAGTCACGCGTTCAAAACCCATTCCAGTGTCAACATGCTTTGCAGGCAAAGACCTTAGGCTGCCATCAGCTTCCCTATTGAACTGCAGGAAATCAGAGGTGGACGTAAATATATTATCATCAAATGCAAAAGCACAAAAAAAACCACTATTACGCAAAGACATAATCAAGAACTGAAAGATGGAGTGTCAGATGGTAAACCTGAATAAACACAAGGTTCCAGATTTCAATACACGTAGGATCATCATTGTTGACCAATGAAGCAGCATCTCTGTTACCTATGCGATCAAAATGAATTTCAGTACAAGGTCCACAAGGGCCAGTATCACCCATCTCCCAGAAGTTGTCCTGTTGAAGTTCAAAACAACACATGAAAATAAAGAACAATACATGTGGAGTTACAAGGCATGCATTTAAAATTCTATCAAATCAACATGCAAGTTCAACCATAAAAATATATATCACAGATCAGGCTATACAATAAACTTAATTGGAAGTCAATAATAGAACAAAGTAAAGATTAATATTATACTTAAAGAAGAAAATAGCCAGAGAAGACAACATGAGAAACATTAAAAAAAAAATGCAACCTAAAAATGAGTAACTTTTGAGATGGGAATTATCATGGTTCAAAGCTTCATCTAGAATGCCAGAACTAAAAAGTTCACTTTCAGCCATAATTGATATGAGACTGAAATCACTATCAAACTTTCAGCTAGATACAATTATGGGTTGTTTTAAAGTGTATATAGACAGAGGTCCATCAAGAGTATAAATTAGTATGTCTTACAGATTATTTTAAGGAAATTAATTCATCCATGGAGGCTTTTCCTCACAATTATTGCTTCTCAACTTCTATCTCAGCTTCTTCTCTTCCTCAATTTCTCATTCTTATCCTTCTTTCCATTTCTTTCCTCTCGATTGAATCCTTTTAGCTGCAGGTTTCTACATTCCACAGAAAAAGTGGTAAGAGTTCCAGATATGAACAGGTTGCTGCATAAAAAGACTTCAACAGCTCTTCTCTGTATCTGGGGCTGCATCACTCCAGCAATAGTTCTCCATGCTTCACCTCTTGATCTAGTAATCCTCCAAACAGACTATAGTACCTTGACCTTGCATGACCTTCTCAAGACTTCCTTTACATCTATTATCCACCAATTTCACAGGCATACATTTTCAACATTGGTTATTTCCTAAATATCTTTGAACTTACAGCAACTTTCACACTCAAAACTAATCAAACCCTTGGTACATATGCTGGTGCCAGTATATGGTCAGTTGCTAATGTGATATGAATGCTAATACTATAAGCATACAATTTAGGCGTCATACCAAAGGAAGCAAGTGATCTCTCTCCATGAAAATTATATAATTGGCCAGTGTATGAGAAATGCTAAATTGGAAGGTATAATGCAAATGCAAAATATCTACAAAATGTCATATTCATCATTTTGCCTGATATAGTATGGCGGCAAGCGTTGCTAGGTAAATGTCTACCTTACCTTGCAACCAAAAGGCAGTACTCGTCCAGGTGGCAAAAAATTTAGCCACGTGTTTCTTGCTTCAGTATCAGCTGCAAGGCCAGCCTTCTCATCACCACCAAAATAGGTGGCATAGATCCTGTCTGTAGGCAACTTATACACCTGTGGACAAATCAAACAATAATAGTAACTGTCAGTTGATTACATAGACAAGCAAAAACCACCCAGAATACATTGACACAACTCTCTCAACCTGAGGGAGGGGGTGTAGATCTTTCCAAACTTCTATATATAAAACAAATTATCCAATATCAATGTTCCCTACATGATATAAAAGGTATTTTTCGTTTATTTTCTCTGCGGTGAACGAACTGCAAACTGTAATTATGTAAACAATGAAACTGGCAAATCAACGGAACTAATTCCACTCAAGCATACAGAGGCACCACTCAAGAACAGTGCAGAATTTTGGACAATATAAGAAACTTAACAGCAAGAATAAGCATGCAAACCAAGAATTCATATTGACTGGGATCCGGATGTAAAAACTCCTTGAGGAACATATCAGAACGAGCCAAAAGAGAACCTCAATTTAACTTATACAAAAGTACTCGAAGTAATCAGTATTAAAAAAAGAAGAAAAAAAAGGAGAAAAGAAAAGGGCAAGGCCTATGGTAAGAAATTTATCACGAGAATGCGATGGAGAGGGACCTGCGTGAGGAGCTCCCAGGCCCAGCAGATGGCCTCCCGCTTGAAGTAGTCGCCGAAGGACCAGTTCCCGAGCATCTCGAAGAAGGTGTGGTGGTAGGTGTCCTTGCCGACGTCGTCGAGGTCGTTGTGCTTCCCGCCGGCGCGGATGCACTTTTGGGTGTTGCAGGCCCTGGTGAGCTTGCCGATGGGGTGCACCGGGTTCACAGTCCCGAGGAAGATGGGCTTGAACTGGTTCATCCCGGCGTTGGTGAAAAGGAGGGTGGGGTCGTCCAGCGGCACCACCGGGCTCGACCGCCAGTTCACGTGCTCCTTCCCCTCGAAGAACCGGATGAAGGTCTCTCTCACCTTGCTCGCCGGCCACTCCATCGCCGCCGGTGGTGCCTCCTTCGTCATCGGCGCCGGCGGATGGGGAGCGGAGGCGGTGGAGAAAAACCTAATCCGAAAGCTAACCCTAACCCTAGGGGAGAGGACGAAGCGAAGCGGCGGGAGTAGAGCGGACAAGACCATGTCCGAGGCCGGTCATTGAAAGGATATTTATATGTGGAGAGTTGGTCTAGAGAACCATTTTCACCCTGCGTTCCAGGGATGCTGGGTCAGTGGGGTTGGCAAAGGCTTGCTAGAGGTATACAAAATATCATATGGCTCGAGAACATATTTGCCTCACCATATATATATATATATATATATATATATGCGCGTGCTAAAACAATGAATTAATTATTTAATCTTTTTCTTTGATCAAATAATTTTCTAAATTATTTTTGGTGTATTATATAAACTGATCATAATTTATGCAAATCAATTCTCAGCTAACTATCAATGACTCCTTCATGAATCTTTTATTGATTATAAATTAATATGTTGTTATATTTTTAGTTTTCACTGATCGGTATTGTTAACTCTCCCATGCTAGATTTTAGATGAATTAAGTATATATATACTTTATTATCACGATTTTTCTTATCATATTTTATTTAGGAAAAATAATATTTTTTATTTAGAGAAAAATATAACGTTATAATCAAGACCAGCAAAATTGATATTGAAATCCATAGCAATATATTATAAAATATTAATATATATAAACTATTTTTTATGCTTTTTTTTTTTCCTTCATATGTCTTTGTTTGTTTCTAAGTAAAAATAGTAAAAATATTGCATGCAGGAAGTAGGGTCAAGGGATTAATTCCACCTTTAATTAAATTTCTGTAAGATATGATATAGGTTCACTTGTTTTAACAAAAACTGAACCCTATACCCAAATGGACGAGCAAAGAGTTCCATTAGACTTATGATTTAAGAATGAAACAAGCTAATTGTTAACTTCCTAGGCCCAACCCTAAAAAATTGATTCATATCCTTTTATTTATTTTAAAATTGAGTTCAGTTCAACCTTAAGTCATTTTATGAAGGAGTGATTTGATATATAAAAAATAAAGATAATAAAAATTAACTAAAAATTATATGAGAGAAAGTGATAAAGAAAGATTTAAAATCTTTATATATTAAAAAAAAGTATGGTTCAAAATTAAGCAGAATGAAGAAAAATAATTCAAATAATCGACTCGAATTAGTTTAAAATTAAAACTTTATTGTAATAGTAATTTTTGTTGTTCATTTTTAGATCTTCTTATAAAGGCTCATAGAAAATTTATTGATCAAATATAACATGCATGATATAAACTCTTCAATGCCTTTATCCTGCCGTTCAAATGGTCATGCTTAACCAATGCAAGAGAAGAAAAAATAATAAAATACAGAAGTGTCTTCACTTTGAGCACAAATTTGTTATCTGAAATATATATATATATATATATATATATATATATATATATATATATATATATATGTATATAAAAGTAAAATAAAAAGCTTCATAAATCTTCCGACGATTATAATTAACTAATCTGTCCTAAAGGGAGAGAGATAAAAATGCGGAGTCTTCATCCAAGCACTGCTGCATGCTC
This sequence comes from Metroxylon sagu, assembly GCA_017589505.3. Taxonomy (NCBI): domain Eukaryota; kingdom Viridiplantae; phylum Streptophyta; class Magnoliopsida; order Arecales; family Arecaceae; genus Metroxylon; species Metroxylon sagu. Next base: position 585,585 of record JACVBY030000565.1, read on the forward strand.
TCACCAATCACCATCTCCATGCTAATCTAGCCATTAGATTTATCTTCTCCAAGGGAGGCTTGCTTTAATATGCCAGTCTTTCAGTGAAGTAGACGAAGATAAGCGTTGAGCGTGGATAAGTCTGCCACATAACCGTTGGCGTCTTCAATTGAATTACGTGCCATTCCCTTATTGTAATGGGTCATCATCGAAGTTGTTTATTCCAAGTCTCTTATATTTTTATGCAATATTAAAGTGCTAGCAGAAAGCAGTCAAATCATTCAACCATCCAAGTTGCAGGAAATTCAACAGGAGACTATTTTGCAGCCAATGTGAATAAGTAGTATACCAAATATCTCAAGACATCCTCATTTGTAAGGAGTTATGACCCCCCAAGAGAACATTCTTCTGTTCTCATTTTACCACGCAGATATCCTGCACATTTTGGAAGTCCCTGTGGCACCATCTACCTTTATCCTTTCCCATTGGCACGAACTCTCTTATCCTTATCTTCTCCTATTAGCACGAACTCTCTTATCCAAATATTTCATGGGGAGATGTGGGGCATGCACTAGTTTAACGATATTGTCAAGCAATAGTCTCTTTTATCTTCCTGTGGTCTTTTGGAAGAATCAGAACATTGACATCGTAGAAACAAGCATCTACCAGCTTGTGCTATTTTTTTTGATGATTTATAATTCAGGCTACATATCATACAAAATTTGAATCATGGAGTTTCCTTAAGCAAGATCTCGTGGCATTGAGCATAGAGAATTCCTCGCAACCGAGTTGAACCAGAAATCGCTTAGCAAATCGAAAGCAGCCAGTATCGTTGGGCTCTTTTTTCTCCTTGTTGATGCTTCTTCTGAATCGGCTCACACACACAGATAATTCTAGAGTGAAGCAGTAAAATGAATATATTGGTGATCAGTTCATAGTTCATAATCCTTTGTATATGGCAAGTCGAAAGAAGGTCCATTCAGCGCTCTGACCATTTAAATTGCATACTTGTACAGAATTCGCATCCTAGACCGTCATTCTGCTACAATATCTTTGATAGACAAACGAAATTTGCCTATGGGCTTTATTGTGTCAAAGCAGACTCCACCAAACCCTAGCTTTGGCATTCATTGGTAGACTTGTATCCCAATTTTCAAGTCTTCACAAGAGTTCTGTAAGAGATTACCAAGTGGTTGGCAACTTAAATCCCAAAAGAAAAATTAAGCAGGAAAGGAAAATCAATGTACTCTTGATAACAATTTGACGAAACTTTCAGAATGGTAGCCTAACAGAAAAAGAGTTTCTCAAAGTATCTGATCCCTCTAGGTAATTTAGGCTTAAAACTAGGACTTGAGGATTCAACCCACCCCCCCCCCCCCCAAGCTTTATATCTGGGTTTTCAGGCTTTTGCCTTTCACATTTCTCAAGCCCCTGAGTTTCCAATTACCACAGCTCTGGAATGCCAGAAAGAACCACCTCCAATACCACTAATAGCAGGGATGCAAGCTTCTTAAATGCATTAATTTGATAAATGATCATCATGTTAAGTTATGATAAGTAAACATCTCAGGCAATTTGTGAAGATCATCAAGGATTAGATCATCAACATTATTCGAGATTTATTCACATAGTAAAACTAATCAAAGTTCACAGGATACAAAATTGGCAGTTGCAGCAGAATCTTCACAGCCTCTTCCATCATATCATCATGCATCCTACCGGAGTCACCATGACCAATTGAATAATGGGAAAATATCCAAAATTGGATATTCTTACATAATCCAGACTGCCTAGTCAAATGGGTGGATTATTACAAAAAGGCAGTGGCGATATGATATTGATATATTATTGCAGCAAAACATGGAAGAACATGCCTTCTGAAGTCAACTTTATAGCAAACATTACCATGATTGGAAGTACATCATAATTGCTCCACAGAAAAGCACAGTGGAAATTACATGTTGGTGAAATCAAATCACAGTCTCTAGTACATTGAATATATCATTCACTCTAAGAGATCATGGATATGATAGTTTCAAGCAAACGGTAGCCAGTCACTCTGAATCAAGAGAATGATTTCAGGATTTCTGGCTGTGCGATATAAACCTCCTCAAACTCGTTGTCGTCTGAGAAAAGAAAACAGATCATTAGACAACTAGTTGATAAAAAAACATTACAACAGTATGGTTGTCACAACCTGAGTCCTCACCCAAAAAGGCAGGTTAAAAAGTTATTGTTTGGGTTTCTTGATCTTATATAACCATCCAGGATCTTTCTATTACATAGCCGATATAAAACTAAACACTTGTCAGGATTCGCTTTCACATACTCCTCCTGTTTGAGCCCGTCCTCGCCAAGCTAAGGGTCTGTATTCAAATCCATATCCAAATCTAATGAAATCCAATTACAAATATATAGAGCCCATCTACAGTGCTCTTTAATTCAAATGGACTATGAACTGAGTTCGCTCTGAAACCATTTGTTACAACCCAGGATCTTACCCAAGAAGGCTAGCCAAAAAAGTTATTATTTAAGCTCCTTAATCCTATTTAAGTACTCAGAATCTTTCTAATACATAACTGATGTGAGACTAAATACTCCTTAGCACCAGCTCCTACAATAATACAAAATAAGAACTTGCAGATTTTAAATGACATAAGAAACAAGGTGAGAAAGCCCTTTGACATACGTCTCGATATCAAAGAATCATAAAGCCACTCTTTTCTTCCAAAAGAAATGATAACAAATGTGCTAAAGCTTCACATATTAAACATTTCAATAAACAATTTTATTCAACTAGTATTGATCCAAGTTTTGTTATACCTGACATTCTTCTCTTTTCAGAGTACAGTGAGCATAAAGCATGATGCATGTCAAGGTGCTCTAGATGCCATGCTACAACTCTTTCACTCCCATCTCAAATCAACAATGCATAAAAATGATGTAACAAATAACACCAACTTTCAGATTAGCAATTAAAAGAATCATAAGCATCACCATCTAGATTTGAACCTATTTGAGAAAAAAATAAAAGAACGAAACCAGAATTAACAATAAAAAAAATCTATGAACCCATTTGTCATCTAATGTCAACTTTTCTTTCAAATTTAGTAGCATGTGCAAACTAGTGTATCTTAAGCCCTCGCAGAAATAACAGAATCAAATAAGAAAATTTTAGTGTTATTTTTGTCCTTATTGAAAATATGTCTCTAGAGAAAAGCTAAAATAAGACTTCTAAGAGAATTATTCTCTTCTTTTCCACTCTTAGGCACCAAAACTAAAATGAAGGCAACAGAGAGCAAAATGCATGCTTAAAAAACATTGGGATGCAAATTTGTGTACAAATGCAGGCTGTTAATCATCTGAATCCACTAATGAGTCATCCCTACTGATGCTACAATGGTTGAGATATCGCTATACTCTAAAATGTAGCTTTGACTAAATTATTGATAGATGTAACCTATCTCTCCTTCAGATCATTTTTTTTAATTCTATCATCATCTTTCATGGGACTTAGGCCCTGTCAGGGAACACTTTTGGAAGGATCAAAAGTGCTTTCTCAAGCTCAGAAAGCAATTCGGGGAGATAAAAGGGATATGATAAAATTTAAAAATCAGCTTTCTATTAAAAGTATTTTGGCCCAGAAGCTAGAAAAGATCTATTTGGCAAAAGCTGCAATTTGGAGCTTTTAACCAAAGGGGCTTCCTCAAGCCCATCAGGAAGTTGTTTTCATTAAACTTCAAGATCACAAGTTCAAAACATAAAAATAGTCATATTTAGTATTATGACATAATAACTTTACAATATCATATAGTTATATCATATTATATTAGATATATTATTATAGTATTATTACAATATTATTATAATATATTATGATATAATATAATAATTATATTATATTATATTATATAGTATTGTATTGTAATACATTGTATGAAAAATATTATTATGACTATAATATAATTATATAGTGCAAAGTAATATAATATAATAACATTCAATATTAATATAGTATACTAATATAATATAATAATTATATTATGTTATAATTTTATAATATTACTATAACAATATATCATAATACTGTAATATTATATTATTTGAATAATAATTGTTATATTTCCAAGTGTATAATATTGTATAATTATTAAATAATGATAAAAATATCATATAATATGGTATTATGATATTATTATTAGATTTTTAGATTATAATAATCATAGTATAATAACATAACATTGCAATATTATATTATTATATTTTGTTATACTATATTATAATATTATAATAATTTATAAATTAAGAACAATTTATAATAGGGTAATTACAATTTAGCCCCTATAGTTGGGGGGTTTTCACTTTAAACCTTGGAATTAGTAAAATATCAAAACAAACTCTAGGGTTTTTTTTATGTATTACACAATTAAAACCCTCCATCCTTGCTAGCTGTTAAAATGTGGACAGCTCTGGATTACGTGTTTTTCAAGGCAGTTAGAAGAGAAGCATGCTAGATTATATGTTGTAGTTTATGGGTTGTTCAGCTCTAGTTTATGTGTTGTAGTTTGAATTTGTGTGTTTATGCAATCTATGAATTGCTGTCAACAGCTTTAGCTCTCAAGAAGAGGAGGCTGCCAACAAACACATAATCAATTAGAAAAGAGCATTAACAACTACTCTGTTTACTGCATTGATTGAACCATTGAACTGAGCATAAAATTAGAAAATAAATTAAAAACAAAAAGGACACAAAAATTGCTACCCAACTTATAGTTTATTATAAAGGCTTGATTGTTACAAAACATAGAGAGCTAATTCTTATGACAAAACATCCATTGCACAGTACTCTTAATTAGAACTCTCTCATCATAAATTACAAATTTTCAATTATAAACAAAATGTTTAGCACAATTGATTCCACTAGAGAATGAACACTTCTCCCTCATATGATATATATCAATGCGATTTTGCAATTGAGATCTTTAATCAACAAGTCTTAGGACAACTTGACTTCCACGGGCATACGTAGGAGGATCAAACCAGAGGAAAAATCCACAAGCACCACATGTCTATGAGCCAAACAAAATGAGAGCCAAAAAAAAGCCAAGAAAGCAATCAAAAATTAGGCCAAAATAATGAGCTAAGATATCAAGCGGAGGAGGACAAGTACGTACCCCGTCTCTTGGACACCCAAGAAATCTTTTAGTTGGACTTGAGGGTGTCCAAGAGATCCTTAATCCGATCATTTCTCCACAAATGCATCGTATGGCATTCTCTACATAGTTATTGCTTTCCACCATGCAAGCACCACCATTGGGATGGAACTCTCAACCAAAGAGAAGGAAGCTCTCAACTGCAATGGACAAAGCTCTCAATCGACATTGGCCCTCTAAAAACACTCCATTCTCGTAGGTCTTAGCTGCATAATGGTGCCTTTTTTACCGCCAAAATGGTTAACAAATTAAACGACATCTGCCTCAGATGGATGGAGGGTTTTAATTGTAATACATAAAAAAGCCCCAGGGTTCGTTATGATATTTACTAATCCAGGGTTTAAAGTGAAAACCCCCCAACTATAGGGGCTAAATTGTAATTATCCAATATTTTTTGATAATACAAATAATTGGATAGGAATGGTGGGCCGGATCTCATCATCATTCCCAACTTCCAATACCCCCCCATCTCCACCCTATGCCCCACCAAGGCAACAATATCAATCCCCATCTCCGACCTTGATGAGAATAGGGACCCCTAGTATGCCATGTTGCCCCGCCACTACTCTTTTTTCTTTTTTTGAAATTATCTTTAAAAAATACACTTTAAAAAATATTTAAAAAACCATTTAAATATTTAAGAAACTTAAAAATATTTAAAAATATAGAGTCGGGTGGGTTTGGGCTAGATTTCGGGATGAGGTATATAGCCTCGCCTTATCTCTGACCATAAGGTTTTTGGCTTCCCTAAAATATGCCTTGAACTTGATCAAAGCTCGAAAACCCCACCCTGCTTGGGGTGGGTTCCCGCCAGGTCAGGATAAAATTGTCATCCCTATAGCTGGATAATTGAACACACTATACAATGCTTTTTATACTATCATTTTTCATTCTAGAAGCACTTCTTAGCTTGGTTATCAAATAAATGTTAAAGTTGCATGATACTTTAGAAATGTCATTACCAAATAACATTTTTTTTTAAAAAAGCTTTATTTTTAAAAAGTTCTACTGCTAATAGCTCTGCTAAAGAGGGCCTTGCATAGGCTCTTGATTCTTTAGAGAAGGAAATGAGGTCTAAGTGGAGCAGAAGTTGGAGCGTTGGTCTTCTCTAGGGTTGGGCAACAGATTGAGATTCCATCAGGGAATTATTTGATCAGTAAATCATATTCCTTAATCACATGAGAAATGTCACCTGCAAGTAAGCAAAGGGAACCATAGCCAGCAGTTCGATATAACTTAATATTGCATACAAGTTGTTTCTCTAGATGGTATTCCACACTATATTCCAGCGCCCATGAAGCACTAAATCAGTTTCTTGGGCATCTTTGGTATTCAGGAACTCTTCTTAAAGAGAACATTTGATAAACCCTTTTTTTTTTAAGAACAAATTCATTATAAATGAAAACAATCCAGTAAAAGCAAATACTGATGATATATTCTTATGTGTTACAATTTGGCTATCTGAATTGGATCTGCTAAACTAAAAATGATTATCAGTTACAGTTATCATGTTGAGCATTATTGCTTTAAGTGCTGTTCTTTCATCCAATATGCTACATGTGTGGACACAATATAGGCTTTATGATAACAATAAGCAGCACTTTGCAAGGACTTATCGTATCAAAGAACAGTTTTAGGAAGAAGTAAAAAAATAAAAACATTTAATAAGACATTAGGACTTAACATAAATTATCTTGAGCAAACTCTTCAGCATGCCATTATACTTGCATGTTAGCATGAAGTTAACACCTTGACAGTTGACAAAAATATCCACAAAAATGTGGGTGCATGCACAAAGGTAACCATACATGTTAGTTGCAAAGCCTAGGCTATATGGTTTCTGTTAAGCCTCCTGACAAAATATATTCTTTCTTCAGTGACATAGCCTCTCTATCTCCTGATGGGATATATTAATCTTTCACCTGCAGTCAAATTTCAGCTTAGACTCTAAAATGCACACTAGTCTGGCCTGTCCAGCATTACTAAACCATTAAGAAAATTGTTATGGCCATCTCAAATTCTTGCTTTGCTGATGTGGTTATAAAGCTTTCATCTACCCTTAATCTTCTTGATATAATTCAAATCCCTTTCAGATAAATCATGCAAAACTAACTTTTGACAAAAGAGACGTGCATAAGTAATAGCTACCGTAAACTCACATAGTACTATTTTCTTCCACAATATCACTTCATCTGTTTTCTTTTATTTTTTTTTTGTCTTTCTTTCTTTCTTGGGTTCAGCTAAGCTACTTTTTTATAGATTTTTTTGAAAAATCAGGCTTCAATCCCGTCGTTCAAAAGCTCCATACAATGCCTTCAGCCCTAATACCACCCCTTTATACCCCCTTAAGCCCTTAGCTTCCCTTTATTTAAGGCACCACCCACATACAACCGAAAGCATTGTAAAAAAAAGCGTTATTTCCTTCTTTCTTTCCTTTTTATCTTCTTCTTCTTCTTCTTCTTCTTCTTCTTCTTTTGGCCAAAGGTTACAACTAGAGACCAATCTTTCAGAACTTTGATAAATCCACACTATATTGACCTGTCCAACAATCTGAAGCAAACTGGAAAAACAGCCTAGAGATCCAAAGAAAACCATCAGGTCAAGAAATGGGATCAAATTGTTCACAATAACTAATATCACCTAATTTTGTTGCACCAGCAACCTCATGTGAAAAAGACCACTGATCAACTGATAAAATTTGCCAGTCTAAACTTGTTATTTTGTGACTAAACAACAGCAACAACAGCTAGGCCTTTGTTCGTACCCTTAGCAAAGCAAATTTACTGCATATGAAAAGTCTAAACAGTCCAGATGACAGAAGACTTGTATCCTTAAGGTTCCCTTAAAGGTTTTGCTTTTGACTATGTTATTGCACCAAAAGGAGGGGACTTGCACTTTTGCATGATTGTCTTGACAAAAAGCTCAAATGGACTAATGAAAGCAGGGATGTTATCACTGCCGACAAGATAGGCAATATAGAGGGTGCTTGAGCATCAGACAGGTTCGAACACTAGTTAAATGTGTATGCAGCAAACAAAGCTGCCTAATATTTTTCTTTGGGAGATGATCACCTGCCTGATCTGACCCCAGCAGGGGAAAGTGAAGTGTTAGAGATGAAGTAAAAGGAGTTGTAGAAAATTTAGGTGAGGATCACAGACCTAGAAGAAACTAAATATATGAGCATAAAGGCCTTGGAAATGCTGTCTATATTAAGGGTGAAGTAGCTAGAAAATAGCTGCAAGATAGCTAATGAGCTATAGATAAATTCTAGCATTTATTGACAAACAATTACATACAGGAAATATAGAGAAGTTCCCCAATAAACAGGTCAGTCAGGTCATACAGGTCGGTCATGAAATAATGATGATCAATGGAGTTGAGCTTTTTATAAATATAAACAGATAAGAAGAACAACAAAACCTTTTCTGAGTGTCAATGCCACAACAGCATCATTCTCGACCTACACATATATCAATAAAAAGAAACAAACTTTACTGATCCAATTGTTTGTACACAAACAATACTCTATTTAGGAAAAGCATCAATCAAAAAAAAAAAAAAAATGCTTGTAAAGCAAGAAAATTTGGAGTATGATCGAGGATCTCTTTTCTATGATTACCTTCTGTTCAGCTAATGTCTTTGAATCATCTAATATGTCATTAGTTGCTACCAAGGTTAAACGCTGATTATTACTTGGTTGATCAATCAAAGTTTGCAATTTCTGCTTAATGTCTAAAGTTGTTTCAGTTGGATCGCACTGCACAAAGTACGTTGTCTTGTTCCGCTTTACACGAACATACATAGCCTGCATCATAGAAAAGATAGCATTATAACAAACTGCTAAAGGGAAGATAATGTGGATAGAGAGAGAAGACCAACGCCGCCAGCAAACGACATTGACATGGTTGTAAAATAAGCAGCCCAAACTTTCCTTTTTAGCTATTTAAGTAGCACAGATCTGTTGAAAGTCAGATAAATTAGTTCTGCTCATGCAAGTGAGCTCAACAGCAAAATATTTATCAAAAATTTATATATTACACAAAACGTTCTTGTTTTTCAACAAAAACAAATTTAAAACCTATTTTAACCCCTCCTACAGCAGGATAACTCATTCCTTCACCCAAGTACCAAATCTTCTCCTATATCAAATCCATTGTGTTAGCATCCCATACAAATCCTTCATACTTGGACATAGCTCCACATGTCAGTTCTAGCACCCAATACGTGGTTTACTAATGGACAGTCTATTCTTCTTAAGCTTACGAGATTAAACTTACTTCTTAATTGAAGAATTAGTGCTTATTTGCCAACTAGTTTTCCATCCCGTTCAGTCATGCTAAAGATGGAGTGGGTTCCTCCTTTCTCCCAGAAAAAGAGGAAGAGAGATAAGCCATATGGGTTTTAGAAAGAAATAAACACTAAATGATTGAGTATTGAAGCACCAAATAGAAAGTGATGCATGCTTAATATAAGAACAAGTGTAGAGAATGAAAATCTGTTATTTGCAAAATGTAGACATGACACACATATATATGGAACATGATTGAGAATATCCTGCATCAATCAATCATTCACCATGGATCATGAGTATTCATGCCAGCAAACTAAAGTAGGAGCAAGCGAGTTTAGTAAATACCATTTTCAAATGACAGCTGCAATGAAGATGAAATATATTTTTTTTTCTGACACACAACTCCAACAGGTAAGCTGACTGTCCTGGTCAGGATCCGGTTGGATAAGCTGTAATGATAGAATCTGCATCATAGATTTTAGAGAGCATATGAGAGACCTCCATAATATAATATACTGTTAGTGATGTAAGATGACATAAAAATCAACTATAGGAATATGTACAGCTAATTATTCTTAAATCTTTTAATTTTTTTCATAGACATGGGAAGTCAAAAGAACACCAATCCTTTGCAAACCCAATAGACTGCCATACATCATTTCCTTAAAAGATTGAGAGAAAAATTGATCTCTGTTTGTACATAACATCAAATTATTTGACAAACTAAGAAAATAATTGCCTATATAGAAAAGATTACAAGTTCTTATATGTGCACATGTGTGCGCACACAGACACGAAAAAAAAAAAAAAACTACATAGACATGCACATAAGGAGAAGTGAAAAAAGGGAAAGAAATAAATAACCAGATGTTTATTCTTTGAGCTATTCCCTAACATAAATTCAATTCCTTTTGCATTCTCTGCTAGTGGCTTGCTATAAAATATATACTCTTAACAAAATGTATCTCTGGCAAACAATTAACAAGTAATGCAGGCCATCCAAGATATTCTTGGCAGCAAAACTACCATCACCTTCCACTGCTAGCAAAATTTGCCTTGAAGTTGATCTTTTTTAAAAACATCACATCCATCTACTCACCATGCAAAAATATATCACAAAGAAATTGACAGTTGGGCCTGAACTAACTTTCAGTATCAGCACTGCACCAAAAGCCCAGCTGAGCTGCAATACAACTTCGATAACATTGTGATATGATCTATTATTGATTAGAATCATTTTACAGGTGATTTTAAGGCTCATAGATGGGATTACTATATTTCTTAGCCGTTCAATATGTCTGCTTTCCAGAAATCTGCAAACAGCCATATACAAGCATACAACTTTTGGTTAAGAAGAGGATCATGGAAGGGTTCACAAATATTAATGAACATCACCACCATCATCTCCGCTACTTTTGTTATTAATTATTAAACATTCAGTACAATGCTTACTACCAACATCCATTGATTTATCAGAATACATTCTTCAAAGAAGGAAGTCAATTTTCTAGGAGAATTATTGACATCCATCTTCTTTCGCGCAGGAGACCATTGGCAAAATTTAGACATAATCCAAACCACTCCGCAAATTGGTGGAAAGGATAACCATTCTGTTAACCACTTAGAAAGAATAACCGCCATCCAATCTCGGTGTTAGACAATCACGGCCAAAATTTGGAATACGGATTGATAGTATAGCACAAATTCTTAGGGATCATTACAAGTGCAATCGTAGCAGCAGATCACATCAAGGAATTAAAACAATCAGTACAATAAAACAGATCTAATTATTACAAAATTCTAATGCCTAAAGAAGACAAAAAGAAAAAAAAAAAAAAAAAGGTAATCCACGGCAAATACAAGTAGATGGTAGCCTTTTTGCACACCAAAATAGCATAATTTCCCAACAATCAGTGGCAGAATTAAAGGGAAAGAATAAAGGAAACCAAAACGAGAGCGAGAGCGAGAGAGAGACCTTAAAGCGATCGAAGAACACGTGGGCTTGGAGGAGATGGAACCTCAGGTCTCCGATTCGTGATTCTATGGGATAGATCGGAGATAGAGGTCTCCGATTCGTGATTTTATGGGATAGATTGGAGAAAGGCCGCGACGGAGATCGACCGCCTACGAAAGAGGAGCGACTTGGAATGGGGAAGAGCCCAGCGAGTGAGAGAGAGAGAGAGAGAGAGAGAGAGAAAGAGAGGTCACGGTATCCAAAGAGGCTACAGCAAATTTTTTTTTTTTTTATTAACAAAATTTGTCGTCAGCGTCAGTTTACCTTAAAATCGGGAAACGAAAAAAAAACTCCTCACCTCAATTCAGAAAAATTCCAAATAAAATCAATAAAAAACAACGATCTTAACAAAGAGTCATACCATTTTTACACCAAAATGGAACAAATAAATTTCATAATTTTTATAAAATTTATTTACAATTCCATAACTTATCATATTTTGAAATGTTATCAATCATGGGTTTAAAATCTTAATTATTAAATCATAAAATTACGTTTTCTTATCATGGATCCTACCAATTTTGATAGAATTTTTAAATAAATTCTATATAATGAAAGAAATAAAATTTTTTTGTTAAAATTGCTTTGATCCATGGTTAATAGTTTTTAATCAAAAATAATACTATTTATGATATTATTATCATGATAAATTATTATTATTATATTAATAATCATTATAATATTATTATAATATATAATTTATACTACAATAGTATAATATTATTATATTAAATACATATAATAATATTATTATTGAATATCATATTAAATTCTAAATATCACTATATTAATAATATTATAATATTATATATTACAATAAAAAGTATAATATTATGGTTATATTATTAATATATAATAATATATTAATATTATAATATATTATTTAATATTTCACATATTATAATATTATAATATTATGATTGAATACTAAATAATATTATATAATAATATACTATAGTAATAATGTTATTATAATTTTATAATATTATTTATTTATAATTATGCTAATATTAATAATATATTAATATAATTATAATATTAATTTATTTGTAATATCATTATAAATAATAATAATATAATTATTCATATTATAATTAGTAATAATCATAAGATTATGGATTAATAATTTATTATTATTATATTTTTTATATTTATTATTATAATAATTTAAATAATTATTTTATAATTATTATAATTATTAAAGTATAATCATAATTAATTTAATTATGTGTTAATTAAATATTTAATAAATTTATAATTTACTATAATTATATTAAACTATAACTAATATACTTAATATATTTAAATATGATTTGAGAACATCATTAACATAACAATTCTCAAATTTATAATTTAGGAAAATGGAATGTTGAAATTAATTTTCATTTGTTTCGAACATGAAATTTTATTTTAATTCTACAATTTTATGAATGGTGGGACAAATATGAAAATTTATTTACATATGAATTCCATTGTAGAATTTGTTTCATTTGCACCATGACCCTCCTCCCCACCCATTGCTATGTTTGGTTCCCCTTATCACTCTTTTGCATTGGACCTAGTTTATTTGGCTTCATTCATATTAAATCTATTTGGGTTTCGAGTTGGACTTAGGTTTAGGCATAACTTAGGGGCTTTTGCTTGATATTCAAAATTTTATTTGAAGTTCAATCCAATCTAAAGTCTAAAAATTGTAAAGATGTGACTATATAAATATACATGTAGTTTATATAAGATATAGAATTTTGAATTAAACAATGGAGATTCTACATCAAGTAATTTATATGAATATAGAATTTTGATAGACTTTTTTTATCTTAAAACTTGTTGCTTCTATTATTTTCTTTTGGTTAAGGTAAAAAATTTACAATAAAAATAGTTATCTTCTTTTTCTCTACCGCTAGTTGCAAAATGTTTTCTACCTTTTTTTAATTTTAATCATATATTATATTTTTTCTTAAAGTCTATTTTTTTAAAAAAATTATTCTTGAATATGTTCAGCTTTCTCTCATCTCTACTTTCAAGTCAAACAATATTTTTTTTATTTGTTGATATATATATATTTTAAAGTAATAATTGAATTAAAAATTAATAATATTAGAATGTTTATTTTTTATTTTCCTTGCATTGGTAGTGTATTTTAAAGTAATTTATTATTTATATACTAGTTAATTTCAAGTTATACTTAGTATAACTTTTAAAATTGGAGATTTTATGTCAAATAAATCAAAATCATGCGATTTGGAGACTCTTATTCTATGTATCAAGTAATTAAAAATTATTTAGTTTCAATAATAGAAAATATTATAATTTTTTTGATCATTTGATGCTTAGGTTAGGAGTTTCTAGATCATATAATTTTTCATATATAAGTTGCTTAGAGAGAGCTGATCATATCTAATGAGTAGGATAATTAATATGGAATCCTCATTATCACTAGATATTTAGCTTGGTTCTAACCCTATATACGTGCATGCGTAAACATACCCATGGAGACCGTGCTATTATGCAGAGTTCCTTACCATATACATGTCTCTATCAATGCGCTAATCTATTTAAAGTTCATTACTTAAAATGTAATAAATATTAATAATATTAATAATATTAATATTAATATTAATATTAATCTTCCTAAGTAATCAATCTAACGAACCCTTAAGTCAGCTTATTAATGAGTTCCTCAGGGGTTGAATCCATTTTAGAATGAGCGGAGTAGTTTTTAGACTCTCCCCAAGCTTCTTCGACTTAAGAAATACACTTATTTGATTTGCATGGGCAAGATTGATCGTTCTGCAAGATCTGGTTGTTTATGGATCTGTTTCCTATAAGTCTTCTTAGCCCATCCTTTGTGGGATTAAGTTCTGTACTAAGTTAGAACTTCAACACATTGTATAAGTATATCGAATTATTCTTGAGTGATCACCCTAGCTGGCAGCAATGTAGCATGGCTACTCGGATCCTTTCTGGAACTTTGGGACTTAACCTGAATGCTTGGCATAGAGGGCTGGACATTGCTTACCCTTTAATCTATGGCAACATATTAGTGGCTTTTTTAAAGTTGTCATGGATGATGTCAATCTGTTGATATCTAAAATAGGCTTTTAAATATCAACTGCTGATGACGATAAGGAATTGCCCAATAAAGCATTGACTACCAAGGAAGAAACTTATAAGAGGAGTAAAGACATTCTTTGTGGGCCCTCCAAAGTTTAAGGTAGGAAGAGATTTTGGAGAACATAGACTCAAGAGAGGAAGAGAAAGTCTATAAGGAGGTATTTTCTTATCTTGGATATTTGTAGCCCTTGACATTTTATTTATAGATGTGAAATCTACCTTAGGGTTTAGGAAACCTTTGTAGAATCTCTTTAAGAAAGAAAGACACAAGAATCCTAGTTTGACTAGAGAGTCATGGGCATTCATAGCACTTCTATTCTTAATTAGAATAGAGTTAATCTTCTGAAAGTATACATCTCTTACTATATGTCATCTATTGATTGAATACTTATTTATTATACTTTAATATGGATTATATGCTAGACTACATAAGTATAAAGTCCTTCATTTACCATGTAGATAATTGTATTAATATGCTTAGTTATTATCAATGTTCATAACTTAGTACACAATAAATATTAATGATATCGGTATTGATGTACTTAGTCATTTTTAAAGTTTATTGTTTAGTATACAATAGAAATTTGGCTATTGAAGCCTTCCATTTATTATAATTTGTTGCATTACTATATTGCATTTCAAGAAAGTTAGAAAAAAGAAGATAAAATTGTACCTTACGCATCATGAAGGGTCAATTTTAATAATGCTAGTGTTAAGAGATTTTGCAACAAACCTTAGCTTGTATAGGGTTATTTGTTTGCTATGCAAATTGTTTACTTATTATAATTTGTTACATTGCTATATTACATTTCATTAAAAGTTAAACAAAGAGAAAAAATTGTATCTCATGCATCATATGGATTATATACTAATTTTGTATATTATAAATAACTTGCACTAAATATGCTTGTCCATTGTCAACTAGTTAAAAAGTGAATGTAGATTGGCATGCCAAGCAAACAAAATGATTAGTAATCAAGAAAAAAATGCTTTACCAACACTCGATCATCTCTACTTAGTATCGTGTCCTTCTTAAAAGACAGAGAATAGCTACATGGCCCTCCATTTGCACTCATGTGACCCTACTATTAAACTAAACTAGCATAGGTAACTAGTGCTCCAATGAATAACTATTAATAGATTTATAGTATAATTATATTTAAGTACTATTTTACATTTCATATATAAATTATTTAGAACTATCACTCTAACCTGGAAGTCCAATTTCAACTCAAACTCAACATTGACCCTTGATAAATGGGTTGAATTTGGATCTAAAATTAGATTCATTAAAAATATCAAGTTTGATTTGCATTTGAAATTTTAAGTCCAGCACAACCTAGTCAACTAATTTTCCAATTTATTCATATATAATCTTAGTGTCAGTGATGTACTCTTTAATTTCTTAACTACCAACATATAAAACTTTATTTTATAGTTTAATAGACCAAAAATATCAAATATTAGAATATATTTTTATGTTTGTATGTGACTTTAAATTAAGTACGTGTGTGTATATATATTAGCAATTATTATCATATATAATTAACTATTAAGTTCCTTTTGGTCATGATTTAATTTTTGCAATGTATAATTAGATATTTTATTAATAAATTTATCATGGATACTTTTAGCTTGATTAATTGTTCAAGATATTTAGTTGGATACCTAATATGAACCTAGATTGATAGTAACTGAATCCTATTTTTATGATATTTGTATTACCCAAACTTATAACTAGTTTAAGACCTCGTTAAAGATTGGTGGCTAAATTGTCTAAACTTCTATTTATAGTTCCTTAAGGGCTTTTATTAAAAATGATGAGAGTGTGACTATGTTTCTATTTATGGTTCCTTAAGGGTTTTTATTAAAAATGATGAGCATATGACTATGTTTCACATGATTAAATTAAATACAACATATGAAATGAAAAACCGCTAGTTGTTCTTTCTTAAATAATAGTAATGATATATTGATATATTATTTTTCAATTTAAAGCATAGTATATAACTATCATAAATTGTGACATCTAGAAAATATTAGTTTATTGTTTTTATTTATTATTCCATTCAATCTTTAATTTGCATTATAAATAATTGCCATAAATAGTGACATCTAAAAATATTGGTTTATTATTTTTATTTATTATTCCATTCAATCTTTAATTTGCATTATAAAATTTTCCATATCCCATTTCATTATGTGAAATTCAATTCTTTTCATATTGAATTATTTTTAGATGGACTGTATCATTTTTTCTCCACTCTCTCTTCATTTTAATTGTTTGGTTTAAAATTCGAGGAGTTATAGCTTTTTAATATCGCACAGCATCAAATTTAATTTTTCTAGCTTTAAATTTATTTCTAAATAAATTATATCTCTTTTATCTCCATAATATCTCTTCATTATGATTGGTTAGCTTAGGATTTAAGGAGTTATGCTTTTTTCGCATTCGATCTTAGTTCAATGTATCAAATTCAATACTTGTTGCATTGAACTTATTTTCGGGTTTATATTTGATTTAATGATCATTTATAACTTCACTTATCTTTCTTTTTTATTATTAATTTGTTGATATTTAGTCATCTAAATGAAAATTTACTATAACATTGTAATAAATGAATAGATAGTAGTATTGTTACATGGATATGGTCCTTTTCAATTTAAAAATTACTACATCACCATCATAAATAGTGATATAGGTTCATTGTTCATATTTATTATTTTGTCTAATCTTTAATTTTATCACAAATATATCCAAGTCTTAGTTCATGGCATCAAATTCAAACCATCTTGTATTGAAATTAGTTCCAAATGCATTGTACTTTTGTCATTATATCTTTGTTTTAATTAATAGGTTTGAAATTTGAAAAGTCATTACTTTTTTATATCCTATTCTTGATTCATTGCAATAAATTCAATCCTTCTCACATTAAATTCTTACCTATTAGACTTATTTCTAGAGGAATTGTAACTCTTTTCCCTTATTGTATTTATCTGTTGTGATTAGTTGGCTTAGAATATGAAAAGTTATTACCCATTTAGGGTCCAAGTTCAATCCCTTTTGAATTAAATTCATTTTCAGGTCTGTGTTTAACTAATGATTGTTTAAGGCCTTTCCTTTTTTCTCTTTTTAATGTTAATTTGTTCATATTTAGTAACTCAAAAAGAATATTATAATAAATGAATATGTAGTAGTATTGTTATGTTAATTTGCTCCTTTTCTATTTGCAGTTTACTGCATTGACATCCAAAAAACATTGGTTCATTATTTTCATTTATTATTTCATTTAATCTTTAATCTATATTATAAAATTATATCTTAGCACAATTGGCATAAAAGTAAAGTACAACTAAATTTGACTATTAAAATCATTTATTTACTAAAATTTATTAAACTTCTATATAATATTTCATGAATAGCTAAAAACATATAATAATTATGATGAGGAACCTTATCATAAGACAATCTATTATTTAAAACCATGATGAAAATCCACCACTACTAGGCTTGCAAATAGTTGAGTTGGTTTGTGACCAGATTTGGTCCTAAACCGATTAGACCTGACCCAGTATATTAAAAGACCTATGCGTTGAGTCGGGTTTGAAAATTGAAACCGATTATAATTCTAGGTTAGGGCCAAATCTTACATTTTTTTCTACTTAACCTAGGTCTAAGTTAAGTCAATAGAATATGGACCTGGCTTGACTCGAACTCGATCCAGCGCAAACCATAAACTTAAATTATATAGGCCTCATTTTTATTTACTTCAATTATCTTTACTAATTCGTTAAATGAACTCCCATTCATCTTAACAACTACATCTTTTATCATCTATTCTCATCTAATTATATCTAAATATCCATATTTCGTTGTTTATTTTGATGGATTCTTATTTATAATACCTTCAAGTATATCAGTACATATTTTAGAAATCATAATTTATAAACTCAAAAGTAGATATAAATTTAAGTTGATTTTTTTAGTTTTATTTAAATTTTTTAATGATTTTATATTTAAATTTTTATTATTTGATTTTAGCTATAAAATAATAGCTAAATGCTTAACTCAAATGTAAACCTGAATTATCCTAAATCCAAACAATTTGGATTGGATCCAAGTTACATTTAACCTCAGCTCAACTCAAATGACATATTGTGTCTTTCTATGGACTTAAACTAACCTGATTCAATCAATAAGTGAGTTGTGTCAATAAGTAAGTTGTGTCAATAAGTAAGTTGTGTCTAAGTCCAAAATTATGTTCTGAATATGAAGTTAGTTCAGATTACGGTCAATCACGATCTAATCCCATTTGCAACCCTAACTATACATCTAATCCAACTCATCATATTTGCAACCCTATCTATACTATCTCGATGTATTGTCTTGCTTGTTAGACTATAATTGCATTGAACATAGAATCAGAGGAAGGATGAAACTTAAGTGTAGTTTCTTAGGTATTTGATATGTGGTTCTCTACTGAATAAGTGATATATGCATCATTATCTCACTAAAAAAGTGATGTATCTCTCTTGAACTCTTTTGGAGAAACAATGGCAAATATATACCACCTTTTAAGTGGGATTATGGTGCACATGCCACTTGAAGTGGAGAACTTTATAGTAAACATTTAAGAAACCGCACCAAAGTCCACTAGAAAATGAGTTCCTTCATAGTATAAATCAACATTCACACTTAAGCGGCCCACAAATTATCTTGTCAAAAAGCTTTTCCATCCAACATGGTGATTTTCCATGTCATTGGATTGCATTGGTTTGGGAGCCAATTTGATTAATCTAGTGGCCTATGGTAATTATTTTAATATCTCAATGCAGAGTACACTTCATTATGCATCTCTCCTTATTGAAATCTAGAGTTCTCCTTTTTGTCTTTATGGTGAAGCACATTTTATTTTTTTAAAAAAATATAATGTAGTGAAGCTATCACTCGTATTAGCAAGTAATCTACATAGTAATTGTATTTGGTGCCATAGAAACTTTGAAAATATTTCCATTTCCTCTCCTTTGACTCTTAGATATCACTAAGACTATGAAAGATATCACCAACCTAATCTAAGGTAAATCTTGGGCCTAGCATACTCACCCCAAGTTTGGATCAAACTAAGCACATGCATGAGGATTTAGCCACGGCTAAGATCAATCCTAATTTTCACTTGACTCATTGGAAACCCTAAGGGTGTCTCTGGTGACCATTTTGGGATCACCTTGGTTATCTTGGATCATTAGCGATCTTAATCATGTAGTAATCTTATCCCTAGTGATCAAAGATCATCGTATTTGGTATGGTATGGGAATCCAAGATTACTAACCATAAAATACCAAAATTACCCTTATTATATCTATATTATATTACTATAATATATGCAATATAATATCATATAATAGATAAATTATAATATAATATAGTATAATATAATGTGATAATTTTTTATATATCATGTTATATATAAATTATTGCTATTATAATATATTTATTATAAATAAGGAGTATTTTGATCTATACATTTTAATCCAAGATTACTGTAAGGTGATGATCTTGAATCATCACCCTTGAGGACGATGATAGGATCAATCCTTTGGAAGGTGATTCATAAGGTGGGAGTGATCTTGGATCACTGCCATGTAGGATCACCTTAATGCAACCAAATCGGGTGATTACATTGCCATCCCATAGATCATCAGTGATCTTAGGTGGATCATCCCATATCAAACGTTCCCTAATTTATTTGGCTTGGATCACTTAAGCATACCTTGTTTACACACCATTAGTGCACTAATATAACTAACTGCATGGCAATGGTAGCTTGCATGAACTCCACAAGGAAGACCTAAGGATCCTCACAAAATTCTTGTAGCTGCTGGGGACATAAAAGGAATTGATGATGTTGAAAGGAACCGTCATTCCATGCAATTGAAATACTAGATTGATTAGTCCATCTATTAGAATTCTCATACGTAATTGAAGAAAACCTGCTCCATTAGGACCAGATAGGGTCAGGTACTCAACAAGTAGATGCAACTTACCATCTACATTGGTCACTTTGACCAATAAAAGTACTTCTATATGCTTCTATATATAGATATAAAAGATTACTTTGATGCTTTTGGATTGCAACTTATACATGCAGCATGTTATGCATAAGACGTGAAAGCCTACCTTATCTCTTTAAAAGATCTAGCATGGTGAAAGTGATAGGAGGCATTTGTAGACAAAAACAAAAACAGTCCATTGTCTCCTGCGGTCTTAAATGGTGATGCTGTTCCTACGTGAAGTGCGTTGGAATGTTGACACCCAACTTCGTGGCAACTGCCACGTGAGTTGGCCCTCTCAGATTGGATTGAGCTGTTGTTGTTATGGATGTGATTTAAACTCATGATCTCTAATAATTTAAGCTCAAACACTATGTTAACTAGCCTCCAGCGTGTGTGCGTGTGTAATGCTTTAAGTCATTCCAATGGATCTGGAAGGGACAAGAAGATGGCCACTGAAAGTTGTGGATCATAGTATATTAATTAAAAGCCTCATGGCCTACATTGGAGGTTTGATATCTGTAGGCAGCAAGGAGGACTTGAGTTGGTAGATAAAAGAACAACTGCCATCTCTTAAATACAAAAGCAAATGACAATATCGAAAAAAAAAAAAAAAAAAGAGGAAAGAGAAAAATGATAGAGACTGTTCCCTGAGAAAATTATTTCTCTTGCAGATATGCAATTCATCTCCAACACAAAAGCACTTCAAGAAATTTATGATTTCATCAATTGAATTTTTTTTTTTTTTCCTTGACAGTCATCTGATTTTTATAACTTAAGCATTGATTGTGGATCCTTTCTTACTCCTCAACTCTTGAAGACCCCTTCTAGCACTCCTTTTGAAGAGCTAAAAAGCACTTCCTAAATGTGAATATATATGGAATCAAGCTTACTCTTGTATAGATGGAGGGAGGCTCAAATTAAAGCAACTGTTTGATCGAAACTACATGGAGGAGGTGAAAGCACGGATATGAGAGAAGGGAGAGGAACCAAACATAAGGGAAGGGAGGAGAAGGTGGATGTGAGCAGGAGCAACGGATGCGAGCATGGCAGTTGAAGTTCAATTTTAAATCATGATTCAAAAACCCTTGACTTTTACTATGGTTACTGGGCCAGCCATTTGAGGACCCGCACCATTCATTATGTAACTGGCATTAATCAGTAGCCAATGATGAACTTCTAGCCAACGGTTTATAATTCAACGGCTAACATTTTGCTGTATTTTTTTAATCAGAAAGCAGTGTAGAAAATGCTTTGATAAAAACTTGGATAAAATGGAGGGGAACTTTATTTTGAGGCATGGCCATAATGCCATTTTGCTATGCTTTTTTTTCAGCAGTAAATGTGCATGAATACAATTAATATCTTCTTCTTGACGCAAAGAAGTATTGGGACTGCTATAATTGCCTTCTTATTACATTATGGTAGCTATCATGTTTATTTTAATAAATTGGATCAGGCTTTCAATTAATTCCTTTCCCTCAAAAACATATATATATATATATATATATATATATATATATATATATATATATATATATAAAGTGTTATCTTAGATTGTTATTGTAGCGCTCCAAGCGCATCTATTGGACCAATTAACTTTAATAGCGGGATAAAATCATATGGTCCAAAAACTCGAATGGAAGTTAATATGTAGTAAGTGAACTTGAGTTATAAGCATAGAATACTTGTTTTCCTAATATGGGCTTATAATGCGTCATTGCATGTCACAAGCTAGACAAAATTTACCTTCGAAACGGGTCGTTAGTGTTGTAAGAATGGCTTCATGTCATGACGAGACTTTATCACCGTCCCATGAGTAGCCTTTTCTTCATGCCCATCAACTTTCCCATACTCGGATTGGCTCTGATACTATTTGTAATGCCCCAAATTTACTTGCGAGCCCAATTAACTCTATTAGTAGATCGAAATCATGTGGCTCAAAAACTTAAGTAAAAATTAATGGATAGTAAATAGACTTGAGTTATAAGCATATAATACTTTCTTTTTGAGACTAAATTTGAGGTTAGAGTTATTTAACCAGTCCATTTGATAGTTCACATTCTACAACCTTAACCAAGGCAGCAAACAGCTTTCTGCTACCTCTTCGCTACTCTAACGTTAAAATTTGATTGAGTGGGAATGCTAGGGGGGTAAAAGTAATAGGACAAGTTACATATGGGAATTAAAAAATTCGAACAATTATATAATGCATGGCAACCCAAAATATTTATTGAAGTCATCCACGAGACCAAACCTGAATCTATAGCCAAAAAAAGTCTTGAATTAGACCATTAACAAACATTATAGCAAGATAAAAAGTTGATGGGATGATATCCATTTAGATATACTTCGTATCCAAATTCTATCCTGATATGAGTATAAATTTGGATGTTCAACTAGTATCCATATCTATATCTTCGTTCATTAAAGAAAAATAAATGTAGATATGAATAGATAAAGTAATCCTATCTCATTAAACATAGCATTTATAAATTTTAAAGAAAAATAAGTAATTATATTAAATAATATTAATTTAATTTACTTTTTGTTTAGAGTCTATTGAATAATTTGATAGAATTGAAGAGGATATTTTCACTCATCAAAGTTCATTTAGGCATGATTAATACCGACCCCACATTGGTAGCCCTTTCTTCATGCCCACCATCTTTCGTACACTCAGATTGGCTCTAATACCATTTGTAATGCTCCAAACCTACTTGCTAGCCCAATTAACTCTATTAGCGGATCGAAATCATATGGCTCAAAAACTCAAGTAAAAATTGATGGATAAAAAATTGACTTGAGTTATAAGCATATAACAATTTCTTTTCCATTAATATAAGACTAAATTTGAAGTATTACAGTTATTTAACAAGTCTATTTGATAGTTCACATTCCACAACCTCAACCAAGGCAGCAAACAGCTTTCTGCTACCTCTTCGCTATCTTAACGTTAAAATTTGAGTAGGAATGCTAGGGGGTAAGAGTAACAGGACAAGTTACACATGAGAATTAAAAAATTTGAACAATTATATGATGCATGGCAACCCAAAATATTTGTTGAAGTCATCCACGGGACCAAACCTGAATCTATAGCCGAAAAAAGTCTTGAATTAGACCATTAACAAACAATATAGCAAGATAAAAAGTTGATGGGATGATATCCATTTGGATATGCTTCGTATTCTAATTTTATCCCCATATGAGTATAAATTTGGATGTTCAACTAGTATCCATATCTATATCTTCGTTTATTAAAGAAAAATAAATGTGGATATGAATAGATAAAGTAATCCTATCTCATTAAACATAGCATTGATAAATTTTAAAGAAAAATAAGTAATTATATTAAATAATATTAATTTAATTTACTTTTTGTTTAGAGTCTATTGAATAATTTGATAGAATTGAAGAGGATATTTTCACTCATCAAAGTTTATTTGGGCATGATTAATACCGACCCCATATTGGTAGCTCTTTCTTCATGCCCATCAACTTTCGCACCCTCGGATCGGCTTTGATACTATTTGTAATGCTCCAAACCTACTTGCTAGTCCAATTAACTCCATTAGCTGATCGAAATCACATGACCCAAAAACTCAAGTGAAAATTAGTAGATAGCAAGTTGACTTGAATTATAAGTATATAACACTTTCTTTTCCATTAATATGAGACTAAATTTGAGGTATTACAGTTATTTAACCAGTCCATTTGATAGTTCACATTCCACAACCTCAACCAAGGCAGTAAACAGCTTTTTGCTACCTCTTCGCTACTCTAACGTTAAAATTTGATTGAGTGGGAATGTTAGGGGGTAAGAGTAACAGGACAAGTTACACATGGGAATTAAAAAAATTGAACAATTATATGATGCATGGCAACCCAAAATATTTGTTGAAGTCATCCACGGGACCAAACCTGAATCTATAGCTGAAAAAATTCTTGAATTAGACCATTAACAAACAATATAGCAAGATAAAAAGTTGATGGGATGATATCCATTTAGATATGCTTCGTATCCTAATTCTATCCTAATATGAGTATAAATTTGGATGTTCAACTAGTATCCATATCTATATCTTCGTTCAATAAAGAAAAATAAATGTGGATATAAATAGATAAAGTAATCCTATCTCATTAAACATAGCATTGATAAATTTTAAAGAAAAATAAGTAATTATATTAAATAATATTAATTTAATTTACTTTTTGTTTAGAGCTTATTGAATAATTTGATAGAATTGAAGAGGATATTTTCACTCATCAAAGTTCATTTGGGCATGATCACTACCGACCCCACATTGGTAGTCCTTTCTTCATGCCCACCAACTTTTGTACACTCAGATCGGCTCTGATACCATTTGTAACGCTCCAAACCTACTTGCTAGTCTAATTAACTCTATTAGTGGATCGAAATCATGTGGTTCAAAAACTCAAGTAAAAATTGATGGATAGAAAATGGACTTGAGTTATAAGTATATAACAATTCTTTTTCCATTAATATGAGACTAAATTTGAAGTATTATAGTTATTTAACAAGTCTATTTGATAGTTCACATTCCATAACCTCAACCAAAGCAGCAAACAACTTTCTACTACCTCTTCGCTACCCTAATGTTAAAATTTGATTGAGTGGGAATGCTAGGGGGATAAGAGTAACAGGACAAGTTACACATGAGAATTAAAAAATTTGAACAATTATATGATGCATGGCAATGCAAAATATTTGTTGAAGTCATCCACGGGACCAAACCTGAATCTATAGCTGAAAAAAGTCTTGAATTAAACCATTAACAAACAATATAGCAAGATAAAAAGTTGATGGGATGATATCCATTTGGATATGCTTCGTATTCTAATTCTATCCCGATATGAATATAAATTTGGATGTTCAACTAATATCCATATCTATATCTTTATTCATTAAAGAAAAATAAATGAGGATATGAATAGATAAAGTAATCCTATCTCATTAAACACAGCATTAATAAATTTTAAAGAAAAATAAGTAATTATATTAAATAATATTAATTTAATTTACTTTTTGTTTAGAGCCTATTGAATAATTTGATAGAATTGAAGAGGATATTTTCACTCATCAAAGTTTATTTGGGCATGATTAATACCGACCCCATATTGGTAGCTCTTTCTTCATGCCCATCAACTTTCGTACCCTCGGATCGGCTCTGATACTATTTGTAATGCTCCAAACCTACTTGCTAGTCCAATTAACTCTATTAGCTGATCGAAATCACATGACCCAAAAACTCAAGTGAAAATTAATAGATAGCAAGTTGACTTGAATTATAAGTATATAACACTTTCTTTTCCATTAATATGAGACTAAATTTGAGGTATTACAGTTATTTAACCAGTCCATTTGATAGTTCACATTCCACAACCTCAACCAAGGCAGTAAACAGCTTTTTGCTACCTCTTCGCTACTCTAACGTTAAAATTTGATTAAGTGGGAATGTTAGGGGGTAAGAGTAACAGGACAAGTTACACATGGGAATTAAAATATTTGAATAATTATATGAAGCATGGCAACCCAAAATATTTGTTGAAGTCATCCACGGGACCAAACCTAAATCTATAGCCAAAAAAAAGTCTTGAATTAGACCATTAACAAACAATATAGCAAGATAAAAAGTTGATGGGATGATATCCATTTGGATATGCTTCGTATCCTAATTCTATCCTGATATGAGTATAAATTTGGATGTTCAACTAGTATCCATATCTATATCTTCGTTCATTAAAGAAAAATAAATGTAGATATGAATAGATAAAGTAATCCTATCTCATTAAACATAGCATTGATAAATTTTAAAGAAAAATAAGTAATTATATTAAATAATATTAATTTAATTTACTTTTTGTTTAGAGTCTATTGAATAATTAGATAGAATTGAAGAGGATATTTTCACTCATCAAAGTTCATTTGGGCATGATTAATACCGACCCCATATTGGTAGCCCTTTCTTCATGCCCATCAACTTTCGTACACTCGGATCGGCTCTGATACCATTTGTAACGCTATAAACCTACTTGCTAGTTCAATTAACTCCATTAGCTGATCGAAATCATATGACCCAAAAACTCAAGTGAAAATTAATGGATAGTAAGTTGACTTGAATTATAAGCATATAACACTTTCTTTTTCATCAATATAAGATTATATTTGAGGTATTACAGTTATTTAACCAGTCCATTTGATAGTTCACATTCCACAACCTTAACCAAGGCAGCAAACAGCTTTCTGCTACCTCTTCGCTACTACAGCGTTAAAATTTGATTGAGTGGGAATGCTAGGGGGTAAGAGTAACAGGACAAGTTACGCATGGGAATTAAAAAATTCGAACAATTATATGATGCATGGCAACCCAAAATATTTGTTGAAGTCATCCACGGGACCAAACCTGAATCTATAGCTGAAAAAAGTCTTGAATTAGACCATTAACAAACAATATAGCAAGATAAAATGTTCATGGGATTATATCCATTTGGATATGCTTCGTATCCTAATTCTATCCCGATATGAGTATAAATTTGGATGTTCAATTAGTATCCATATCTATATCTTCGTTCATTAAAGAAAAATAAATGTGGATATAAATAGATAAAGTAATCCTATCTCATTAAACATAGCATTGATAAATTTTAAAGAAAAATAAGTAATTATATTAAATAATATTAATTTAATTTACTTTTTGTTTAGAGCTTATTGAATAATTTGATAGAATTGAAGAGGATTTTTTCACTCATCAAAGTTCATTTGGGCATGATTAATACCGACCCCACATTGGTAGCCCTTTCTTCATGCCCACCAACTTTCGTACACTCGGATCGGCTCTGATACCATTTGTAACGCTCCAAACCTACTTGCTAGTCTAATTAACTCTATTAGTGGATCGAACATGTGGTTCAAAAACTCAAGTAAAAATTGATGGATAGAAAATGGACTTGAGTTATAAGTATATAATAATTTCTTTTTCATTAATATGAGACTAAATTTGAAGTATTACATTTATTTAACAAGTCTATTTGATAGTTCACATTCTATAACCTCAACCAAAGCAGCAAACAGCTTTCTGTTACCTCTTCGCTACCCTAACGTTAAAATTTGATTGAGTGGGAATGCTAGGGGGTAAGAGTAACAAGACAAGTTACACATAGGAATTAAAAAATTCGAACAATTATATGATGCATGGCAACCCAAAATATTTGTTGAACTCATACACGGGACCAAACCTGAATCTATAGCCGAAAAAAGTCTTGAATTAGGCCATTAACAAACAATATAGCAAGATAAAATGTTGATGGGATTATATCCATTTGGATATGCTTCGTATCCTAATTCTATCCCGATATAAGTATAAATTTGAATGTTCAATTAGTATCCATATCTAAGTCTTCGTTCATTAAAGAAAAATAAATATGGATATGAATAGATAAAGTAATCATATCTCATTAAACATAGCATTGATAAATTTTAAAGAAAAATAAGTAATTATATTAAATAATATTAATTTAATTTACTTTTTGTTTAGAATCTATTGGATAATTTGATAGAATTGACGAGGATATTTTCGCTTATCAAAGTTTATTTGGGTACGATTAATATCGACCTCACATTGGTAGCCCTTTCTTCATGCCCACCAACTTTTGCACACTCGGATTGGTTCTGATACTATTTGTAACGCTTCAAACCTACTTGCTAGTCCAATTAACTCCATTAGCTGATCAAAATGACATGATCCAAAAACTCAAGTGAAAATTAATGGATAGCAAGTTGACTTAAATTATAAACATATAATACTTTCTTTTCCATTGATATGAGACTAAATTTGAGGTATTACAGTTATTTAACCAGTCTATTTGATAGTTCACATTCCACAACCTCAACCAAGGCAGCAAACAGCTTTCTGCTACCTCTTTGCTACTCTAACGTTAAAATTTGATTGAGTGGGAATGCTATGGGGGTAAGAGTAATAGAACAAGTTACACATGAGAATTAAAAAATTCGAACAATTATATGATGCATAGCAACCCAAAATATTTGTTGAAGTCATTCACGGGACTAAACCTGAATTATAGCCGAAAAAAGTCTTGAATTAAACCATTAACAAACAATATAGCAAGATAAAAAGTTGATGGGATGATATCCATTTGGATATGCTTCGTATCCTAATTCTATCCCGATATGAGTATAAATTTAAATGTTCAACTAGTAGCCATATCTATATCTTCGTTCATTAAAAAAAAATAAATATGTATATGAATAGATAAAGTAATCCTATCTCATTAAACATAGCATTGATAAATTTTAAAGAAAAATAAGTAATTATATTAAATAGTATTAATTTATTTAACCTTTTGTTTAGAATATATTGAATAATTTGATAGAATTGAAGAGGATATTTTTGCTTATCAAAATTCATTTAGGTACGATTAATATCGACCCCACACCTCCCTGCTCCAAATCACATGAGAGGTAAAAAGACCTTTATGGGCCTGTCTCCTTTTAAACCAATGGGCTCATGGTAAAGACTTGAATCAGTCCTCAAAAGACTGTGGACCAAGGCTTGAAATTCAAAAAAGCTAGGGGCTATAAGCGGATTCTTGTAGAATTATCTAAATAAATCCTTAACATCTGATTTATATTTATATTTTTACTCATAATTTTAAAAACCAATTTAAATCTATATTCATTTAAAGTAAATATAAATATTAATTTTTATATAAATTAATATTTATATCATTATTTATATTTTTTTAAATAAAAATAAAAATAAATATAAATATATTGATGCCTGATTAGCATCATCAATTATGGCATCATAGCCTTATATTATGGCTCTCAGCGTTGTAAATGCTAGTATATTTATCTAGAATGCTCGTTCTAGAACAAAAATGCAAAACTCGTTTCACATCAATGATAGAATGTCATCAAAATATTTTGGCCTCTTAGAATTATGACAAAATATATTTTTGGCCTCTTAGAATTATGACAAAATATTTGTGATATAAATAGCTCAGTTACACAACTCATCTTTCCTATCTCGTGATGAGAGAGAGTTAATGCGAAGCATAACTGGCGTGAACGCCGTTGGTTAAATCACAGCCCGCCATGCCAACAATAAGGTGGGCGAACAGTACATTTTGTCCAATGTGCCCTCAATTTAATTTGAGGACGGGGATGCCAGCCAACGCCTGTCAAATATCTCACTATCACAGAGCCATGCACAACAGCGTGATCCAAGGCCATCGATTATTCTTATTATTTAATTCAAATTACGTTAGGACCCCTCAAGATGGACGGTTAATCAATGGTCCTAATTTTTTTTTTTCAAAAGATTTTACACTTTCATTTTAGTACACAGGGTACCCTGTTCTAAAATAAATGTTTTAAGTTTTTAAAAGGCCAATATATATATATATATATTATATATGTTGAGGCTAATGGGTAAATCGGTGACACTAAAGGGTCTTTTGCCATACTTTCCTCTATATTAAAATTAAGAGAATCAAAAGGATGAAATGGATTTGTTGTTACACTTGGGTGTCAACTATAAATAAATTTAAAAAAAAAAAAAAAAAAAAACCCAACGGGCTTACAGGTGTTATACCACTACACAGCCTTAGCTGTGCCGTTTCTGGACATCCCCGTTCTCTCTGTCCCTTCCTTCTTCTCCCCTGTCCCGGCGAAGAGAGAAGGCCAGACTGCCCTTCTACCTTGCCACCCAAATCTCCCCCCCTCACTCTTAGATTGAAAAGGAAGAAAAAAGAAGGGAAAGAATTGGGGGGGGTTTTACTTCGCCGATTTCGCTCATCGGAATTCGGCCTCCCCCGTCCACATCCCCGTCGACGAGGCTTTTGCTGGGGATTTTTGCGATATTTTTCGTCTGTTTTTCCTTAACCGATCGAGTCTGGGAGAAATCTTCTCGTCCTGTTCTGGGATTACCCTTGGAGGTGTCGGAAATCATCGAAAGGTGCGATCTTGCGGGCTTCCTTGTGTGAATTTAGGGTTTCCGGTGGGGAATTCGGGCGTTATTGAGGTCTTGATTTGAAGGTTTGTGGAAAGTTTGCTCTTTTTTTTTTTTTTTTTTTAAGTCGACTTCTTGATCGTGATCGAGGGGATTCGGGGTTTTGGGTTGGGAAGTAGCTGTTTTGAGGGGGTTTTCTGTTGCATGAGTTGGAAAAAGATTGGATTTTTAGCGGTGGGTTGGGTTCCCTAGAGTTCTGGTGTTGGGGCAGGGAGAAAGATGAGCTCTTCTTCGACTTTCACCACCACGGCGGATGATTTCGTCCTCGGGAGGAAGCTTGTGGTCCACGTCGCCGAGAACGGGCACAGCTTCGAGTTCGAGTGCCATGGCTCCACCCTCGTCGAGGCCATCCAGCGCTCGATCGAGGCCCTCAGCGGCGTCCACATTGCGAGCCAGCTCCTCCTCTGCCGCAATACATCGCTCGATTCGCGGCAGCCGCTGTCGCGCTACAAGCTACCGCAGGATGATCGCGAGGTCTTTCTCTACAACAAGGCCAGGCTGCACGCGAATTCCCCTCGCCCGGCCCTGGAGGACATCGTTGTCCCCGAGGCCGCCATCCCTACTCCTCCGTCTTCGACGCAGGACGCGCACCCTTTGGATAACGCGGCGGACCCTGCTCTCAAGGCTTTGATTTCCTATGAGCGGCAGTTCAGATACCACTTTCAGTTCGCCAACGCCGTGTATCGCTGCATCCAAGCAAAGTTTGAGCTCTGCAAGAAGTTGTTGAGGGAGCAGCTGGTGCAGGAGAGGGCCTTGGAGACGGCCTGGGCCAATCTGGACTTTACCTTTCGAAAGCTGCAGCAGAGGTATACAGAATTCATCAGGTGCCACTCGCTGCAGCGCCGGAGCCACTTGGACCTCTTGGATCATTTTGATAGGGATGTAGAAAGGCTCCGGTCGCTGAAGCTCCATCCAAGGCTTCAGTCTGAAGGGCGTGAGTGTCTGCTACATCTTGTGGAGGAGGATAAACTGCGCAAGCTGGCAGGCATCTGCTCCAACTCCCACCAGCAGTTTGAAGGGAAGGTTTCACGTCTAAAAATGAGCTTTGGGGAGCTGAAGAGAAGGCTGGAAGATCTGTACCCGGAAATGAATTCAGCTGCTTGCAAAGATTTAGAACATGAGATGGAAGACCACAAAAGGATTCTTGATGCCCAGAAAAGAACAATGCAGTTTTTGAGGTTAGTTCGTAGCTCATCTTTCTACTCCTATCATCTAATTTTGTACTTTTCATTGTTTGGTGACCTTTGGTATCTTATAATCATGCATTATACTTTCATACTGACCATGATCTATGCTTTATTAATATTTGGAAATCACCTTTTCACTTAGAAAGATTAATCATTAGTTTGCATAAGGAAAAAAAAGAATAAAAGTAACGGAATATGACCAGATAAACTCTTAAACAAGGTTTCACAATCCCATAGAATGGAAAATTCGATGGCTCTATTGATATATTAATTGGCACAGAATATTGAAAAACAATCTATGATGAGATAGAATGCATAGAACCGAAGAGTTGCATGCGTAGGGATGCCCTTTTCTTTTTAAAGGAATATAGCAAGGTATCAATCCTGATCATCTGTTTTTCCCCCCATTCCTCTATGAAACACCATACTTCTTGGTAGAATTCTTTCTTCAAGAAATGATATGAATATATGAACACACACCCAAGGACACTAGAACGTGTGCTTGCGTGCACACTTTTGTTGGGGCCTTTCCTGGTCCATGTGTGAACTGCTGTCTTTTTTGTTTTGGTTGATGTATGCCTTTTCTTTTATTTTAATGCAAGTATTTAAAGTGAGCATTGGAATTTGCATCCTTTCCATGCAGCAAAGATGTCAACACTGCAAAGAAACTTGTTGATGATTCTTCAAACCACCAGCTGTCTGGATCAATTCGTCCTCATGATGCAGTCTCTGCTCTTGGTCGTATATATGATGACCATGAGAAAAGTCATCTTTCAAATGTGAAGAATTGTGATCATGCAATATCAAAGTTACTAGATCGATGCAAGTGTAAGAAAAATGATATGAATTTGTTAGTGCATGTCTGTATGCAAAAGGTCAAATCTGTTCAGTCCAGCATCAGAGACAAGGTGAATGAGCTGCATGCATTCCAAGAGGTAATGGGACATCAAGAACAAGAATTTGAGAAGCTAAAGTTTGTTAATAGAATTGGTCAGGCATATAGGGCTTGCCTTGCTGAAATAGTACGGAGAAAATCTTCATGGAAGTTGTACATGGGTCTGGCTAGATATTTGGCTGAAAAGCTTGCAACTGAGAGGGAGGCTGAGATGGCAAGGCGAGACGAGTTCTTCAAAACATGGAGTAAATATATACCACATGATATTTTAGATTCCATGGGATTGTCTGATTCTCCAAGTCAATGCATTGTTCATGTAGCTCCTTTCGATAAAAATTTGCTGGAAATTGATGTTGTGGATGTGGATCGGTTTGCACCTCAGTTTTTGGTAGGCTCTCCTTCCAAGTCTGAGAGGAGTGGAGTACCAATTGGTTGCCGAGGTATGTCTAGTGATAGCTATAATGTGGCTACATTCGAAGAAGATTCAGCACATACTGGTGAGAGAATAGACTTTCAAGAATATTTTGAGGATTCTGAGTCGGTAGATATTGGAATAAGCAAGATGGAAGTTGAGAATGCTAGGTTAAAAGCCGAACTTGCTTCTGCAATTGCCTTAATATGTACTATGAGTGCAGGAATTGGATATGACTCCATAGATGAAGGTCAAATGGATGATACATTGAAAACCATGAAGGAGAAGACAACCGAAGCTCTGCATTTAAAGGAGGAGTATGCAAAACACCTCCGGTCACTGCTGAACAGGAAGCAGGAGCAGTGCTTTTCTTATAAAAAACGCATTCAAGAGCTCGAGCAGGGATTGTCAGATCAGTATTTACAAGGACAAAAGCTTTCAGCCAGTAAAGATGCCTCTGATTCCATTCTTTCAGCTATAAAGACTGATGACTCCAAGTCAGATATATATGCAGAGGGGGATGCTCATATACCTTATGCATCAACCATGCCCGTGGATGAGGTTTCTTGTACTTATGCATCAGCGGATCCAAAATTTTATCAGATTACTGGACAACCGAGCAAACCTGGAGAAAGTGGAGATGAAAAAATGACAGATATTCTGGGCCCACTAAATATGCAGTCAGTGAATTCTGCATGTGCTATGGATGCATCCATGCAGGAACCACCTTGCGATGAAAACCAAGTTGGTGATATAGACAGGGAAGCCAAAATAATGGCACCTCAGTTGACTGTGACAAATGATTCTTCTGATCTCAGCACAGTGGTGTCTCTGAACGTGTTACCTTGTGAAACAACTGCTGAACCAAGTATGGAGTCAAAAGATAGTGATAGTCTTGTAGTGGACTTGCAAAATGCCCTAGCAGGAAAGTTGAAAAAGTTGGATGAAACTGAAAACAAGCTCAAATCTGCTAGGGAGGAGGTCAACTGTCTTAGAAGGAAACTGGAGATCAGCCGAAACCTTCTTGATGAATCTCAGGTAAAAAGAATTGGAAACGTAGTTTGGTATATTTTATTGTCTGGTAAAACTAATTCATGAACAAAGTACATCTCTTTATAAATGTTTATATATTTTTTTTTGTTGGGCTTTTTTTTTTTCTTAATTTTTGCAAAGATGAGGATTTAGCAAAAGACAATCATCTGAACGAATGTTGTACAAAATTTATCCTGGTTGACACTAATCATATGAGCATTCTTTTTTCCCATCTAAATCACTAACTTGCAGAAATATTTGTTCGAGACGTTGCAATGATATTTTGGGATAGAAATTACTGAGCAGTATTTAACTTTAGGTAGGATTCTCTTTAAATGGTACAAAGAGGTTGTTATCACCACATATCTCCAAATAGGGAAGATTGGACACATTTATGTATGTTTGTGCACTCAAATCTTTTCAATGAAATGCAAACTTGTGAAGTTTTTTATCCTCCCATTTGTTTCTCCCTTTGTGTACCAGACTGCTTTTCTTTTTCTCGCTGTGTACCAGACTGCTTTTCTTTGTCATAGTTTTGCAGCCATCGTACCTGACTTTGTATTGTAGTAAATTAGTTTTTTTGTTGCTCCTATATTATTTTTGATCATCCAATTTTGAATTCTTGATCTTTTTAGTTATATATTCTTTCTACCCTACTAATTTGTTAGGCTTAAGATGAAAGGATAGGCGTGTAGGCTGTACTGGTACTAAGGATGGTCAATGATCTAATGCTTTGGTTATCTTCATCTAGCTATTATAATTCCTGATTAAATTACGCTCCTTGCTGATCCCTTCTCTATATCTTTTCTTGATTGTTCCTAACCACCCTCCTTGGTGGCCATAGACTTGCATATAGAGGCAAGAGTTTTCCCTTACGCCGATTGCTCTGGTAATTTTTTGTTCTTTAGGCCTACGTAG
This sequence comes from Metroxylon sagu, assembly GCA_017589505.3. Lineage (NCBI taxonomy): Eukaryota > Viridiplantae > Streptophyta > Magnoliopsida > Arecales > Arecaceae > Metroxylon > Metroxylon sagu. Next base: position 620,743 of record JACVBY030000565.1, read on the forward strand.
GGCATAGGTGGGAGAGTCCCATTTTCTTTTTTCCTTTTCTTTTTTTCCCCTTTTTTTTGGTGTATAGAGGGTGAGGGTGGTGTTGGGAGACCGTTTGTTTACCAAATGCCACTTTCAAGCGCATTTGGAGATGATAAATACACAAGAATGCTTTTGATGTCTACATTATGTTTTGTTGCAAAAGGCATGAAACATCTTATATAGAGAAGTTGTACCAAGGTTGTGTTATCCATTTGTCATTTACTAATAAGATCCTAACTTCAATCAGGTGAAAATGTATTCTGTTCTCCCATGGCTTCATTACTGGTGGAATGTGTAATACTAACTTAGATATAATATCTGATGCACAGCTGAATAGTCTATATGCTTATTTCTTGAGTGAATGTGTACAAGTTTTCTTTTCCCCTTGTTGCCTCCACAGGGGGGTTGGGGTTTGCATGTAAAAATTTGCTGAATAACCTAGCACATTTTATAGGTTTAAATTCATTTTGACCGCTCCAAGTTTTATTCACAATCGCACAGACCCTTCTAGTTTTATTTGGAATAATTTTACCCTCATAGTTTTTAAAATAGATAAATATGATCCTTCTATTAACTTTCCATTACTTAATCTAATGAAACCTTGTCATGTGACTACAAAGCACTATTGTTGGCGTCAATGACTTGCAGCTTTCATATTCTGTCTAAATCGTTACCTCTTTGTAGCATTTCTCTTAGACCTAAAAATTAGGATTAATAGTTGATCTAAAAGTTTCATTAAAATTAGAAATCCCTCTTGTTTTATGATAGTGATAGATTAATTTATACGAGAGATAAAAAGAAGAAAAGAAGTATTGTTCATGTAGATTGCAAGGGAGCTGGACAGTTAATGGACCTATATCAGCATGCGATAATTATGTGATAACTCCCATTAGCAAAAAAATAATGAAAGTCTCACATTTGTCTATTTTGAAAACTGCAAGAGTAAAATTATTCTAAAAAAATTAAGAGAGGTATGTATGTATGGTTGTGAATAAAACTGGGGTGAACATGAACTTAAGCCTATTTAATAGTACAAGTATATTTGGTTTGTCATCTACCCTTCTTTTTAAGAGCATATTATGTGGATCATGTGTTATATATTTTTACATAGGTTTTGTGCATGCACTCTGTTAGTATAGTCTTTGACACTGTGATTTGTTTGTACCTGCATGCTGCAATAAAGTATTTATTTCATGTAGATGTTCCTTGAGCTTCATGTTGAATGGACGTTGGCTATATTGCCAAACAATGGCCTTCCAAGGGTGTTTTTGGCTATACTGCCGAACCAGGACCTTTCACAAGTATCAAATATGCATGTTCAAACATGTCATCTACAGATTTAGTTATGCATTAATAATTGTACATCTTCCTGATTTCATGATTAATTCATTTGTTAAAGTTTTTTTTGATGTCTCTCCTTGCAACTTTTGAAAACAGTTGAACTGTGCCCGTTTGGAAAATTACCTGCACCAAGCAAGAGAGGAAGCTCATGCTGCTGATAGAAGGGGCTCAGAATATAATGCTTTGCGTGCGTCTGCTGTGAAAATGCGTAGTTTATTTGAAAGGTTTCATAATTGTGTAGCTGCTTCAGGTGTGGCTGGTTTTGCAGACTCGTTGTTTTCTTTGGCCAGGTATTCATGCTTGATAATTTTTCACTTGTGCTATTTTTGGTGTTTAATGCCCATCCATATGTGGTCAGATATCTTTAATTTTGTCAATCTGCAGTTCATATTAGTTTGCTTGCACCATAATTAGTTTCCCAGGTATTCCTGCACACTCAATTTCTACTTGAACTATGTGTTGTTCAATACCCATATTTTGTTATCAGGCTTAGGTTGCTTCAATGCAGTTCTTATTTATTTTTTTGCACCATATTATTTCTGTAATTTGCTTTCCTTCTAATGCCAAACAAAAGAATGAATATATTGTTTATCTGTTACATTTTTGAGGATAGCTGGATGCACATTCTCTAAAGCTAATAAGTTTTCAACATTGATGCACATATGTGGCAAACACTTAGGAAGTCTTGTGTGGTGCCAATTTGAAAACCTACCTTTAATAAAAATCTCACAATGTGCAGGGTGACAAATTGCGAAACAAACCCTATCAGTCAAACAAGTTAACTGTACTTTGTTAAGGTATCAATTTCACACTTTGGCAGGTCTCTGTTTAGGGATTCATATAGGTGAATTTGGGTTCGAATGACCCAGATTTGGACCAAAATGAAGTATGTATATAATATTTTAAAGAAATAGTTGTCTTATTTGTTCATTTGCACCATACTTCACTTCTGAACTGCTAGGACCTACTTTGATTTTTCTATGACATGGTAATGGTAGAATAAATGATGTAAGCATGTACCTACAGAGCCACTTGATTGACATATGAGATTAATAAAAGAGATCACGGATGCCTGTTAAATGAACCAAAAGGTTCAGATGTTTTGATGCATCAAAGCAGCTTTATTAGCAAAACTTGAAGTTATTGGGGTCTGGATAGCATTTACCACCTTCGGGGAGTATAAGATGAACTTCAAAATGGGAAAGAGGTGGTTCTGTAGCTGTGGCCACTTTGTGGTACTCGCATCCATGTTTGTATTGACAGATATAAAGTAAAGAAGAGTGGTGCCCACTTGCTACGGACATTCAACTTAGTTGGCCGAGGCATTGGGCTAACAGGACTCTGCAGCAGTAAAATGGAAAGAAAAAATCTCTGACTGCACTAAAGAAGGCTCACATTTGGTTAATCTTGAAAGGAACTTATCTCATTTGTTGTTACCTACAATAACTTTTAGCTTTGTTACCTGGACTTGGCAGTTTACTGAATCTGACTGATGTCAACACAACATATCACTGGGATCTGGTGAAAAGGGACAGATCTAGACATGGCTTTGAAAAAGACCGTCATGTGCCTTTTGTCCTGAGCAATATAAAGTTCTCTGATTTATTTAGCGTTATATTGAATAGTCTGTGTAGGATTAAAGCTGGTAAAATTGATAATGCAGGATTTTTTTCTGGTTTTTAGAGCTGCATTTAACTTTAAATAGAAAATACTAACTCATTTCAAGTTGTGGTGATGATGATGGTAACAGTGACAACGCTGTATTTGTCATAGAAATGGCACAGTTTATAATAGCCGCCAAGAATTTTTCTCCATTGGGGTCTTTCTCTTTCTTCCTCCTTTTGGTTTCACCCCTTTTCTTCCCCAGCTGTGAATAATTTGTTGGGCTGCTATTTGTGAAGATAAAAGATGGGTTATAAATTTAGTTTATCAGTTTGATGTTGAAATTGTTAAAGGTATACCAAAATAGAATTAATGGTTATTTGAGCATATTGATTCGGAATATCAGTTGTATTCCATCAAAAGTTCATGTATATTTTGTATAGATTTATTATGCAGGTCAGTGGTTTCTTTTCTGACTTTTATATGTTACTCTTTTAGTTCTGTCAACAAGGGTGAAGATGATGGTACTGCAGAGTTCCAGGCATGTATCGAGGTCCTTGCAGAGAAAGTAGGCATTCTATCTCAACACCAAGTGGAACTCTCAGAGCGTTGTGCTGGAGCGGAAGCAGCCCATGGACATCTTGTAAAGGAATTGAAAGGGAAGGAAGAGTTGATTAAAAGCTTATATACTAAACATCAACAAGAGAAACAGGTTGGTTGCATGTCTTGTTTTAAATTTTTGCGCTGAATTAAATGTGTCACTGACAGCTTAGTGACTGAAGAATAAGTCTTTTATGTATTCATGGATGCTCCGTCTTTCATTGTGGAAAAATTGTCATGCTAAGGTCCAATCTCTGTGACTCTAGGGTGAAATGAAATTATACATTTCGTGTGGCTTTAGCATCTACAATTTGTTGAAGAATAATTAATTCGGGACTGAAATGTGTTAGCTTAGTATTGTACATGCCATGCAGGATATTCCTACCTACCTGCCTACTTACCTACATATATACATATGGACATACATATGGGCATATGTACATGTACATATGTGTTCATACATGAATGTATAAGCTAGTCTAAAAGGCATGTTGAAATATCATATGGTGAATTCTAGGGCATAGAAAAAACCAGAAATAACATAAGAGGGAGGCATGTAACGCTAACTAAGTATGTTTGGTGAATAAGAATTCATAACTTTTGTTGTTGGAATATCGTGCATACCAGCATGTACCAAGATGCCTCTTAATATGCCCTAGGCCTTCTACCTGCCTGTTATGTCCCAGACCACCTTGTACCTCCCATGTTGACCCTGAACTGAATCCTTACCACTTTATGCTGCTTGATAGACCTTTTTCTTTTGCTCCTTTTTGCTGATTTCAACAAGCTGCATGCCTGTCAATACACGGTGCTGGGTACAAAGCATGACATGTGCCATGCTAAGCAGGGACAGGTACGATTTTGATCCTCGATATTTAAAACCTTGAGAGCATGAGAGAGAGAGAGAGAGAGAGAGAGAGAGAGAGAGGGTTGGTGGTGGGTGGGTTAGGCTGCTATCGAGAATAGATGACCCGAAATATATTTCCAACCTTTTATGCATTGGATTGCGTTGTTAAAGTACAGAAACCAAGGAGCCGGCTTTCTTCTAGATCTCATTTTACCCCTCATATTTCCCTCCCTCCCCTTCCCTGCCAGCCTCCCTTCCCTTCTATTCACTTCTCTCACATCCACCACAGCCTGCAATATCCTCTTCTGGTTCCTCGCTAAACCCGATCCAAATCTTTTCGCATCCTCCTCCTAAGCTGCTTTGATTGAGCCTGCTTCCCCATGTGCCAGCACTCCTCCAGAGTGCATGTGGGTTTTGGGTTATGGAGCAGTGTCTTCATGGGGTTGGGACCCTGATGGTTTGAATTCTAATTCTGTGCGCATGGTGAAGTTGGGATGAGACTAGAGGGCATGGAGACGAAGTTTCAAGCTGGCTGTAGAAGGGAGCAAAAGAAAAGGTCAAACAAGAAGGCAGTGGTGGAGGTCTTCTCCCCATGCTGCGGGTTGGGTTGAGGGGAGGGGGGGGACCTTTGTCTTTTTTTCAGTAATAAGGAAATTGTTCTGCACACGTATCAAATCAGATCTGGTGTAAAAAAATTACAAGAGTTTTCGGGAGTTTTCTGAAAAAGTTATTTAACCACTTGACCCCTCTTGTCATTGCTTCTAGTTACCATTTATTAAAAAAGTTTTCCGGTAGTTTATTAGTTTCAAGCCAGACCAATCACCCTTGAGCATCTCACCTGTTCCAACACTTCTGGATTGTGTTATAATTAGCCATATTTTTGGCAGCGTCTAAAACTCATGAAAATTTGTATTTTTATGCCTTCTATTCGAAAGAACTCTATTTTCAATCGATTTCTGTCATCGCTAAAAAGTGGATGTTGTTGTGATAGGCAAACAAGGAGAAGATATCTTTTGGTCATTTTGGAGTTCATGAGCTTGCCGCTTTTGTTCTGAACTCTGCTGGGCATTATGAAGCAATCAATCGAAACTGTTCAAATTACTTCCTTTCTGGAGAATCTGTTGTTCTGTTCACTGAACAAAATCCAAGCAGACCAGCTTACATAATTGGACAGATTGTACACATTGAGCGGCGAAACGTGAGGCCAGCAATATCCTTGCGTTCTGAGCTTGGTGATCAAACAGAAGCTTTGAGTTCTGAGAACAGCAAGTGGCAGTCTCCAGGATCAGGGCCTGCCTCGAATCCATACAATCTTCCTGTTGGTTGTGAATATTTTGTTGTGACAGTTGCTATGCTACCTGACATCATTCATTGAAATCTTTCCTGATCCTGCCTGCGGCTGAAATGAAGGGAGATTAACTGTACATATATGAATAGAACTTGGTTTCTTGTGGGGTTGGGGGGGGAGAGAGGTATCCTGTACAGATGATCAATTTTACTCTTTTATTTTGTATATAGCCAGCTTTCTGATGTTATTAGACTGTGAATATTCTTAAAGTCCCCTGAAAGCCTTCCAAAGGCCAATGAACTCTCAAAAAGAAAGCTAAAGATATTTTGTTTCTGTACAAACTTCTGCATCCATGATGTTTGGACTGCATGTTTGAACCATCCATTGCTGTAGCTACTGATAATCTGATGTAGAGGTTCAAAAAATTTATGGAAAATATCCAAGGAAAACTGCTGCTCTGTATGATCGGACAATCATTTGGGCTGATGTCATGAATTTCATGACTACAGGGTAAATCATCTGCCGAGCTCTTAATTATTTTGTTTTCTTTGTAAATGATATGCATGTTATCTTAGGTCTTTCATCTTCCTTTCTATCCTTGTCCAGCTTCATCTTTTTCTGTGTCTAATGACATCCCACCCAGTTATTCACCGTCCTTGTTCAGCACAACTATTATGCCCCCTCTTTATATGCTTTCATCTAAGACTAACCCCTGTGTGGTCTTAGCACATCTAGTTAAATACCATTTCACAACTGCCCTGTTTGCGTATTTGATTCGTTTCATTCCATTCTCAAGACATTTCAGTTCGTTCCCCATTGTTTGCTTAATCAGTCATCTTGAAGTTCTCTCCAATTTGATACGTATCAAGTTGCATCCTAAGCACGTCACAGCTCAGTTTCAAACTTGAGTTCACCTCCAAGTCACTGTGTTTCTCGTTCAAGTCCCAAAAATTCATCATTTTAACTTCTATATTGTCTCTAATTTTTCATTTACCTCTCGGTTCCCATATTGCTTGTGGATTCCCCATCTTGTGCTGCATGCGTATGGTTTCCTTCTTGGTGTGTGCCTGTGTGCGTCTTTGGGCATGTGCATTGGTGACCATGCCCACTGATGCCATGCATTAGCACCATTATCGCTTACCACAGCGTAATTACAGAAAAAACACACAACTTAAACAAGCTAAGACTGACTGAAAAGTACTTGAATGGAACACGACCACAACGAGTTCTGATCTTTCCTCGTTGAACCAAGCCTTCCTGACTCAAACTGATGACAGTGCTTGGTTTTCCTTGAAAGCGCCCTCCTTGTTCTCTGAAGAATTCTTCAGCTCCTATTTAAAGCCAACCAGCAATAATTTTTGGACCCTCTTCCTCCACACAAAAACTCTATACATGAGCTCAAATCATTTCAGCCACTACTATTCAAGAATTATTAGAAGACTTAAAACAAGGAAAATGCTAGAAAGAAACTCACAGCACCGAGAAGTGCCTGATGTTGGGGAGCTCAATTCCTTATCTAAACTCTACCTTGCGAGAAGCGAAAGCATGGAAGATCTTCATTTTTTTCCTGTGGATCCATTTACTTGTTCAAAGCAACTAGTGTGATAAGAATGACCACAAGGCAGGACTACCTGCACCGGGGCCTCAATGAAACTGGACCCTCTTGGCATGAATGCCAGGTCCAAGTTGCGGAGCTGACACTTATAGCCCAGCAGTTCAGGCTTATCATCACTGTAAGTCCACTGGAACAAGATTAGTTATGTTAGCTTTCTTACTCTACAATAGTATCATAGTCCGAAATCTGTTACATATCTTATGCAATTTGCTGAATATATGTGTAGTTATGGATATGGTTAAGCCACTGGCTTCCTCAACTTGTACCCCCATCAGCATGCTCATGCTCAAGTTCTCCAAGTATCATGCAATCCAAGTTCAAGCTATCATGACTACAATGATGGAATAGGAATCATACCACAAGACAACTGCTCAGCTTGTGCCATTCTCTTTTGTTTGACCTGAATCTTCCCCAGCCTAAAATGCTGCATGAGAGCGAAAAGAGAAGCTGGAGGCATACCTCTCATCCTGATGTCTCGGGCCGGTCGCTGCAGGTCATATAGTATAGGGTCACTCTGATCATCCCTTCGCTTCAATTGTCTATGAGAGATGGCGTACTCAGGAGGAGGACGTGGTGATCTTTTGACAATAAGAACAGGTTCATCACTGTTATCCTTTATGATTGGTTGGTGGCAACCACCTGCAAGGCAAACTATCATCAATATTGTTTGGGGTGTCTTGAATTTCTGGACCACCCGGTGCATTTTTTTGGAGTAAACTTGAGGGAGAAATTTTTGAGGTGCGATAGTAGGTTTTTTGAGAGACTACTACTACATTGTAATCTATTTTTTTGATAGTAAAATTTTTTACTCTTCTTTGCCTATTAACTTAAGCCAATAGTTGAATCAGATTGATTCTGTATAACTTGTGTTTTTTTCTCTTTTGTTCTTTTCTCAATCACATATTGCGCTAAGTTTTGCCATAACAAATATTGCCACAAACTGCTGCATTAGGAAACTTAGTACACATACCTATAGCAGGATGAAGAGGGTAAACCTTGGGAGAAAGTTGGATTGGTGCGACTTCTAGAGGTTCTGGGAAAGCACTGTATTGGCTACAAGGGTTGCCACTGCCTTGGCCTGAAAGTGTAGGACTGCTTGAGCTCCAATGGCTTATTGCAGTTCAGTCTTCTTGAACATCATGGTGGATACCATTGGGAGCTGTAGAAGTGATAAAAAGATCTGTGGAAGTGTTGAAATAGAAGCCTAAATTAGACAATTAAAAGAATAATAAACATGCACCCTCGAAGCAAGGATAAATTATTTTGCATTAGTGCATAAAAGTAGATACTACATATGGAACCAAGTCAACGAAGTCCAATTGTGAAAGTTTCACCAAAGAAAATGGAGAGAAATACTTGGTAATGAGATAATTAGTCTAAGAATTTATTGTTAAAAGTGAATAACATAGCAAATAGAAGCACCTCCATCTACTTCATCTCCCTGCTTTAATTGTATGTAATATATTAATATGTCTTCATCTATCTTATAAGGGTACTTGCTATAGGGGGATTTATTAAGGATCACCATAGCAATCTCAAATCACCTCCAAATACCCAATTTAGTGATCCACCTATCCTTAAGGATGGGTATCCCCAAGGCAATGATCTTGGACTAAACTTTAAGAACAAAAAAGCCTCTCATTTATAACTAAAAGGATGCTCAATAAAAAAGCACCCTTGTATTATTTTCATGCTATTATAATATAATTTAATATCTTAAGGTTATATTATAATGACATAACAAATATTATTGTATTATAATATTATATTGTACTAAATAATATGAAATAATGATAGAGTATTATGATAGTTATAAAATAAATTAAGAGTAGTTTTGGTATTACATAGTTAGCAATTTTAGATTTTTATGGCATATTAAACAAGTTAATCATGGATGCTTGGCGATCTTTAATCACTGGAACTAATAGGATAATCCAATCCATAATAAAATAATCAATATAATATCTAAATTGAATATTCCAGCTACTTTATATTGCTTAGAAATTAAAAATATATATATATTTTATAAATCGCTATATGACCAATCATTGCTGCAAAATATTTTTCTTCCTCAAAGATTATATTTTTATTTTTTGATTAATAACAACAAACCCTAGCAAAGCCTCATTTAGTCAATCATCTAATGATAGGATCAATAAATCCAAATAAGATGAATCAATCAATCTATTCTCAAATTCTTCATTTTTTATTGCAAAGGGCTTTCAATTTGTTATATAAGTAAAAATCAACTTTATAGGCATACACAATTATTGGGTATATCACTTATGTAATTTGAAATATTCAAAAGAATAATTAAAAGATAAATAACAACTAAAAAAGATGACTAATGATAGAAATAAACTAAATATAAATTAATATAATAGGTCAAAGAGGCTTGAAAGATATCAATGGAAACACAATGAATTAAGCCTTGAAGAGACATTTACATGGAAAGTTCATCTTTGTATCATTGTTGTAAAATATAAAACAATCATTTTGAAAGTGAAAGTTTACATGAGCTTATTCTCAAATTGACATGAGTCCATTGAGAATTTTTAGCTGTAAGAAAAATGAAGTAAACTTCTTCTCAAATAAGAACTTATGACAGTTTGTTTCAATTTTTGGAATGATCTTTCCATCTCTCCTTAACTAATTATTAAGAGGTTGTTTGCAAACTTATAGATACCTGGTGCTGCAAGGTTGATGAACTTGTAGATGTCGATCATATAAAAGAATACAACTAAAGTGTCTTGTATCAGGACACCATGATGACCTAATCTCATAAAGATTGTATCGACATTAATTGAGCTTCTTTTTCTCTATACCTATCTTAAGGCCTGGGTTCTCACACTTCAACCCGCCCTCCACCACTATTAAAGAAGACTTCTCTCGTACCTTTTCTTGAACCTTTCTATTTCTATCTCCTCCTTACCTATGCTTGTACCCTCTACCCATTTCCATCTTTCTTGTTTTGCTATACTTTGACTTGAACTCTTCTTTAAACATAAGGAGTTTTCTTGTAAGTCATTTACTATAGCTTAAATTGTCATGTGACTTGAGTTGTGATGCAACTGCAACTACAAGACTTCAAACAATCCTTAAATATGGGTGGTTAAATTTGACTTAGTGATTTATCTTTAGGGAGTATAACTTTTGAAAACTTATTATATATTTTTAACTCAAGCATTAATTTATCAAATATTTTCCTAATCATTAGTGTTTGCATGTATATACTTATAATAATATAGCTATGTAGAGTGGAATAACCAAGTTAAAGAAAGCCTTTTTTTTCCTTCTTAGAAGATGGATTTCTTCTTATTCTCCTTTCTATCCTTCTTGGCAGATTCTCTCAAAAGATGGGCAGGGTTCTCTTTTTTCTTAGTAAAGTCCTTGAAGAAAAGAGAATAACTTTTACTAGCTTTTCTATTACTTTGTCTTGTCCAACGCAACGATGATACCTCTTAGCATCAATTAGTATATGATCTTAGGTAATCTAAGATGGTAGCTTTTATGTAGGTAATTTGAGACTATAGTTTTCATAAAAGCAGTCTGAGATGTAATTTTTGTAATTTTGAGATAGATGATTTGTGAAGACAAGTGTAACTTTTGAAAGTGCCTACTACAATTTGAAGTTTTGAGATGTAATGAATCTTATTAAATCAGTTTGCATAAAATGCTATAGATCAAGGTAAACTACCAGTTCCATAATTTAGAATCAATTGAAGAGAATGATTTCATGCTTCATAAAGAACTCTTATTAGAAGATTACATGGATGATTTATCATTGATAGGTGCAAGTTTGATTGCAAGTATAGCATCAATAAATATTTATCATGACTTTATTTTCATCCAAACCTATAGATCCTTACGATCCCATCTATACTAGTGCAAGGAAAATGCTTCATGGCACCCTTAGTGCATACAAGAAGTACTTGAAGCCTGCTAATGCAAGCTTGGCAACTCAATATTCCACCACTTCCTATGCATCTCTCCATTTTTATAGGTTACATCAATCCCTTTGGGTTATGTGATAAACATAAATTTTTATGCACATATAATGTACCTTATGGAATTACTCTTGTTACAAAGTAAGTCCTCAAAAAGGTGCCACTAGACTAAGCAAGTGAAATCTCACTTAGATTATATATTACATTGACTAATCAATTTCCTAGAGGTCTCTTTTACTAAAAAGATATATAACTAAAACATCTTCTTGAGACATGTATAATTTGTTGTCCAAATCAAATATTTAATGACATCAAGTGATAACTCATATAAAAGAGCAAACAATGAAAAAGATAATTAGGCCTCTCAAGAAAGGTGAGTAGGACTTTGAAAAAAAAAGTCCAAGAAACAAAAAATACAAAATATATAAAAGTATATCAAAGTTCAAATATAGTATTGATAGTCTTGGGATGCGATGGTGATGTACCTCAAACCATCAAGGATGATGAAGGTGACATGAACAAAAATAAGAAAGACATAATACAACCTCAACCAGAAGGATCTTTAGATGGCTTTGGGCGATGGACCTACAAAGGACACAAGAAGAGCATGAAAGGTATTAGAATGTCCCAACAAAGGCCCTCCGATGCTTAAGTCAATGAGAGAAGAAGAAGATGGACCTTCTAGCCATGCTCTCAATAATAGAGAGTGGAAAGAATTGAGAATAGGAATCAGAAGTTAAGAAAAGGAGAGGCTTCATTGAGAGAAAGGAGCCCCTCATAAGAGAGCGCCTGACCTTAAGCTTGATGAGTTGGTATGATGAAATTTGATGGTTTGATATGATGGGAAAGATGCTGCTTCTGGGCTAAGGAGGGCTCTCCACTATAGTTGGCTTTCGTAGTAGATGATAAGATCGGATAGCTGGTTCGGATTGTGCATCCCATATTTAGTCATGATGGGACCATCTCTAGTACCATGCACTCACCACTGTATGTTGCTTTTTCTGTAGAGAGTGATTGGTACTGCCAGCCGATGGTAGGGGATGCGCATCCTAATAATATAAACTAAAATGAAAAATATATTTATCAAGTCATTATAGTTTTTATCCTTTCTTTTTTTTAGCATTGGGATCACAAGCATCTATGAGATGCACCCTTCTAAATAAACTATGAGCATTGCAATTGCCAAGGTCAATATGAATTATTGCACACCAATTGAATTCATCAAGGATTATACAATAAAGGACCAACTAAAATATCATTAAAGTGATTAAGTGGATGTCATTCTTCCCTAGGTTATTTGCCATTAATCAACATAAGCGTTCACTTGATAGAATTAAAAGTTTTACAATATGAGAGTCCTCAAATAAGGAAGGATGTGAAGCTTAAGCTAATAAAAAAATTAAGAAGAAAGTCATCAAATTGTCACGCTATAGAATACTTATGATGAATTACATCATCAAGTCCATCCAAAAGGAAATATGAAGTCAAAGGTGATTCCTCATTAATTAGGAAAATAAAAATCACAATTTCATGCCTTTGACCCCAATCAACCCATCCATTGAGAATTTTAGTGAGATAAAAGTTAAGCCAACTTAAGTGAAATTCATGATGGATTCTTTTAACATTTGGACAAACATTTTCATTTGCTTGTAATCATACATGAACATTGAAAATGGATGGTTATGTTTAATTTGAAAAAAGAAGTAAAATATTTTGCGTCAATGGTGTGCTAGACTAGCAATGGCAATGTTCATGCCACATCGTTTAATTCCATTCTATTTTAGTGCTTAACACTTGCTAGCATGATAAGATGCCAAAGAATTGGCATATTGCTAATATCTTTACTTAAGGAGTAATGAAGGAAGTGAGACACTTCCCTTAGTTTTATTAAATAACAAGTATTTATAAGGATGAAAATTTATGAGTATAGACAGTGAGACTATAAAGGACAATAAAGCACACTAAGAAGTTATGAGGCACCGTCTCATATTAATGGTACTTTGCAATTCCAAGCTTTCCGTGATCATCAATTGATTTGCTCAAACATAAACTTTCTCAAAATTTGGATGTGTGAAGAATCTTTTAGGAAACTACATTAAATAATGAAGCTTTCCTAAGGAAGAATTTTGCTTTACACTCATACCAATTTGCCAATATAAAGCAAAAAATAGTTGATCTCAAGCTTTTCGTAGTGAAGGGCAGAACTTTCTCTATCTCCAAGAAGTCCAAAGTTTGTGAAAGTTCAATAGCCAACCTTCTAAGTTGAGGCGAGATATCAATGCTGACCAGATATATTTGGAGAAAGGATAATTGGAGAAAAGATGGTAGATAATTTAGCTCCATGCAATAGACATTCAGAGCCACCATTCGACTGCTTTAAGCCATAACCTCTCCCTTTTACATTTTATTTTTTAGAGAAAACCAAATGAATACTTCATCCTTTTTAAGTGTTGCCGACTTCCATATCACTTTGTAAAATGAAGAGAGGATACCTCTATTGTTAATGAATCTGTAATGAGACTCAAACGTAAGACATCATTTTTAGTAAGCTTTCAAGTCGATATATCTACTAGTCTATAAGGACAAATGGAGGATAGAAGATTGTGCAACATTCCAAGTTGTTAGAATTCTTGAAGAGAAAGCGATTGATGTCCCAACACATATTTCTCCACTTCTAATGCAAGATAACAAAGAGCTAGTCTTAATAACCCTTTGATAAAACTCCATGAAGAGATATGATGGGAATCCTTTGAAAAATGAAGTGCAATTCCTAAATGTGTTAAGCTCAATATTATCTTTCCAAATAGGTATGATCTTGATTGTAGCTCATTTGACCCACATGATTTCTTTTGGCATAGTAAGCACTTTTTATCTTGTTCATCTAAGGAACCCTTAGATGGAAATTGGCACAGCTAATATCATGCCAATTCAATGTGCGGTAAGATATCAACATTATACAGGCATACCTTATTATGTTATGTTAATTAATATTTCATTTCATCTTATGAGGAGATCCTTTTTTGGAGTTTACCATGTATTTTTGGCTTATGTGTTATTTCATCTAATTGTGCTTTCTCTTAGCCTTATTGATGGAACCCTAAAGGTTAGGTTGCGTCTCACACTTTCTTCTGATTGGATTCCTTGAAAAGAAGGACATAATATTTGCTAGCTCTTTTGTTACATCCTTCTCTCAAACTTGAGTTTGATCTTTCTTTTATATTTGAAAGATCATGCTTATTCTAGTTCTATCAACTTTTTCGGTTGATAACTACTTTCTTATTTTATCTTCATATGCTACATGACCACTTGTTATCTTGTCAAATCTTTCTGTTTTTAATCTAATTGGGATCCTCTTTAGTTGGTGTAGGATTGAAGAGATCTCATCTCTAAAGTTGGATGATGTTTGGCTATTTAATTATCACTTTGATGGCCCATGATTAAATGAGAACAAGTAATGGGAGCTAACATCTTTAAAGTTATCACCCAACTTATAAGTTGTGGAACCCAATTAAAGATGGGCCATTCAAGTAACAGTTTGATGGATTGACTTTGCAAACCAGACAATAGTTTGATGGATTTACTTCATCAACTAGACATCTCTAATCTCAATATGAACTAGAGATGAACCATGTTTACAGGGATAAAATTTCATGGGAAGCTTTATTAGGGCTTATTTTTCATACATTCGATGGCCCACTAGGGTGTGATCACACTTGAAGATTTGCATCCCACTCTAATGTGTAGTTTGAGAGAAAATAGGAACACAAGTCTCCTAATAGTTTTAGAGCATTTTTCTATCAAATCATGGCACTACAAGATGGTTGCAATGGATATGTAGTTCATTATAGTGGTTTTTTAATAACTTGTGGCATGTCTAATTTGGCCTAGAAATGAAAAGTTGTTTAAGGTGGGTGGTCAAATCTATGTTGTAGAATAGTGGATAGGAAGTTTGATCCTTGTCTTACCCATGTCCTTGCCTTAGGCTGGGTCATAAAGGAACTTATAAGTTCATTACTAGGCATAATCCAACTATTCAATCGAGTCCCTATGTTTAGAAGTAGTGAAGAGGAAGGGTCCATTTAAGGGATTAATGGCACCTTTCATAATTCCTATTCTAAATGGCTGGATCATAAAGGAACTTATGAGTTCATTACTAAGCATCATCCAACCATTCAATTGAGTCCCTAAGTTCAGAAGTAGTGGAGAGGAATGGTCCATTTAAGGGATGAATGGCACCTTTCGTAATTCGTATTCTAAATGCCACATGTTTAAATACACAACTAAAGATGTGGTACTGATGTAGCTATTACATAGTGTTGATGGCCCTATGATATGATGCTAACAAGGCTATGGGGTGGCACTGATGTGGTGCTAGCATGACAGTAAAATGATAGTGATATGACAATGACACAGTTATGACATGGTAACTTGGCATGTTCTATTTAAGTATCGTGGGCCATGGTCCATACTGAAATAGAATAAAACCAAAAAATTGATCAAACCATGCTTGGTTGATGGTGATTGGATTACATGGCCTGCAACTCATGGTACCATTGAAAGACCACGATCATGACACCTTGAACATTCTAAAGGCTACGTGTTCATTAGAGTAAAAGCTAAAGTGTCATAGAATTTAAGTTATGGGATGCCACCTTTTTGGATGATTTTTCTAGTAGAAGCTGAAGTTACCAAGAACTTTCAATTTTATGAAATGAAAGATCAAAATCTTGGTATATCCAGCCCACAAGTAGAGGAATAGAAGATGGTTCCTTAGCCTCCTAGGATAAGTAAGAATAGGGATGGCAATGGGGATGGGAACATCCGATCGTTGTGAGAAACCGTCCAGACAGGGATGGGTTTGGAGGAATTAAATAGAGATAAAAATAAAAAAAAATTAAAAATTCATCAGGTTTGGATTGGGGGATGGGAATTAGGGCCCCCATCCCCAAACCCAAATCTAAAACCTAATTATTTTTCCCATAAAATAAAATTACTTTTATATCTATTTTTTTCTAAATACATCTTGAAACCCTCCTACTTACCTTTTAACTTTATTTAGTTATAAATTTTAGGTATTTACATATCCTAATATTACCACTTTGTCCTAGATTTTTTTTTTTATGAAATGAGTTTTCTAATATGCCTAATTACGAAATAGTTTTAGTTTAAAATATGGATTATTGAATACTAAATTATAGATTGGTCTTTCATAATTTTGCTAAA
The DNA here is from genome assembly GCA_017589505.3 of Metroxylon sagu. Lineage (NCBI taxonomy): Eukaryota > Viridiplantae > Streptophyta > Magnoliopsida > Arecales > Arecaceae > Metroxylon > Metroxylon sagu. The sequence continues at coordinate 637,227 of JACVBY030000565.1, forward strand.
TTTTGATAATTTTATTGTTTACTTTATTAATTTGTCATATTAATAGATATGATTCATTAATTTGCATTATTTCTTTAATTCTAGAAGTTTTTTCTCTATTAAAAAAAAGAAAACGAGGATTGAAGATTTCCTATAAGAAATAGGGAATCACTGGGGTAGGGATGGGGGAAAAATCAATCCCTATTTGGGGATCAGTGCAGGGATGAGGAGAAAAAATCAATCCCTATTTGGGGATCGGTGCGGGGATGAGGGGAAGGGTTGGGGAGTGAGGATGAAAAATATATCCTCCGCCCTGAATCTACTATGTTGCCATCCTTAAGTAAGAATGACATACTCAATAGATTAGCTTCAATGAGACATGATCAAGAAAAAATTTCACCGTATAAAATGTTCATGGTAGGATATCTTATTGTCAATTTAAGATTAAAAGTCATTCATAATTTCTATAAAAGATGATAAAGGGCCTAAGACATTTGAAGAGGCTATCATAAGCCTTGTTGCAAGAGAATGGATTAAAGTGATTCAAGAATGAAGGTCAATCATATTTAAGAATTAGTTGACTTTCTTCATGGGTATCAAACGATTGGGAAACACAAGTTTGATGGATGTGTTGAGAGTTATAAGACTCATGTAATGTCAAAGGATTTTACCCAGATTGGTTATGAAGAGATGTCTTTAGTTATTAGATTTGTCTCAATCCACCTCATTCTAGTCACTATTGCACATATGGATTTTGATCTCTCTACTAAATAAATATTAAAACTGCATTTCTTAATAGAGAATTGGAAAAGGAGATCTATAAATTTTAACTTGTTGGTTTTGTAGCTCAAGGCTAGAAGTGCAAAGTATGCAAGGTCTAATGATCTATTTGTTGCTTGAAATATCTGAAATCCTAGATTTTATAGTACTATCTTAGCTGATAAACTTATGATGATAGAGAAGGATCATTGCATTTGTATTAAATGATCATTGGGTAGTTTCATTTTCCTATCATTGTATATTGTTGATATTCTATTGGTTGGAGATAACAATTAGTTGATTGATGCCCTGGAAAGTGCCAGCCCAACTTCAAGGTAAAGAATATGGGTGAATCTAGCTATATGTTTGGTGTCAAGGATGCAAGAGATTGATCTAAGAGATTTCTTAATCAGACTTAAGATACTTTCATCAAGAAGATGCTTGAAAAATACGAAATGCATGACTTTAAATACATATATACTCCTATAAAAAAAAAAAAATTTGAGCCCGAGCCTTCGTATGAGTCTTAAGATTCTAGAAGGAGAGAATGTCGAGTTTTTCCTATTCTAGTGTAGTTGCAAGTCTAATATATGTTATAATGTGTACATTGGGGTTTGTTATTTATTTTTAGGCCAACCCAAGTCCTAAGCATTGAAAGAGAGTTAAGAATATATTTAGGCACATAAGAGGAACAATAGATTTCATGTTATATTACCAAGATAAGGATTTGTGCCTAGTGAGTTACAGTCATATTGATTGGGGAATTGAACTAAGTGAATATAAATTGGTATCTAGATATGCATCATTAGTTAATAATGCCACCATATCTTAGAGGTACAATTAGTACAACTAGATATGTCGATTGGCTAATATTGGTTTACTTGCACAAATAATTGGTTTTGATACTAATAGAATGAGTAGAGATGAAGCAAAGTTAAGCTATGGTGCTAAGAAAGCAAGTTTAGTTCAATTCTTTGAAATGTTGCCTTAAAAGAAGACTAAGGTGAGGTTCTTTAATGCTTTCCCATCATTCATGAAGCTTATATAAAGTCAGGTGTGAGAACTTCATTTGACATTATTGAAAATAAGCAAATAAAAGGCTTGAGTTAGATGCTTGATGTATGATTGAATTAAGATCTGTATGGCATTGTTGAGTTGGGATATACATTTTGTCTCCACTATAGCATATGTTTCATATTACTTGTGCTTAATAATCAATTAGGAAGTAAGTAAATGAATCCCTTTTTCCTCTTTGTATGGGTCTTATATGTCATGAATTTGATCTTAACAATACCCTTTGTGATTTTTAACCATGTCACAAAGAGAAAAGTTGGTGTTAGCTACTCTACTATGTTACCTATAGTCATGATTGATTTGACTTCAAAGGATATTATTAGGAAAGTAAATAATTTAGATCCAAGTTATATTAGTGTGAAAGGATGATCATTTGAAATCAAACCACTTGCTTGCATTCATTAGCTAGCTAGTTATGCCACTTTGATGAGATTGGACATAGTTGTAATATGAAGTTAAAGAGAGGTGAGGTGGTGTAATGATCTCTTGAGTGAGTGATACTTGATCTAATGCAACTAAATGAGCCTAGATTATAATAATACACTATATTCTCTTTCTTTCTTTAGTTTTTAGGGAAGGTAGTAAAAACAAAAGTTCAATTCAATAGAAAAAGAGAGCGATTTGATGGAAGGTCAAGATTTGATAATATTATAAAGTACGATAAGGGCATGGTCATATCCATCATATGCAAGTGAGAGATATTGTACATTATAGTTAGGGTGCCTATGGGGCTCTAAAGAAGAGTTGCTAGCTATTTTGTGTAGTTATAATAACTCCCTCATGGGAAGAATAACTCTCTATAGCTCCCTCAACAACCTAGATAATAAAAAGAGATCATAAATGGGTGAATCAACGTAAGAATATCCTTCTCCTTTCCCATCTCCTTCCACCACTCTTGAATTCAGTAGACACTTGGGTTGTAAATTATAGTATTTCTATTTTATTTGTAAATGGATTCTCGGCCATGAATTTTTCCTATGAGGAAGAGGGCATTAAAGAATATAATCCAAAGTCTAAAGCAAATAGTCTTAGAAGGATTCCAAATATGTTGATCGTGCGCTTCTGAAAGGTAAGTTGTCAATTTCCTTTACAGTTAATCATTTGATTTCTGTCAATAATAACGAATAAGAGAGATTATTGAGAACAGAAAGAAACGGACATAGGTAGTGAAAATCAAGCCTAATTATTAAGGATTCAACACCCAGCATAAGAATAGCATGGTATTCTTGGTCATTCAGTTTGAAGTCTATATGAATCTTTTTAGATGCATAAGAGTAGGTCATGCAGGACTTCACTAGAAAATGATAGCAATAGCACTAGAAGATAATCCTGAGCTGATATTCCTCTTGTGCAAACCATGGAAATCCATCAAACATTCATTAAGTGAATGGAATGAGGACAAATCTTAAGCTTATATTCAATTTTCTGATGCCGATTTAGATTTTTCTTTGGCTCTCCGGTTGACAGGATCAGAGATTTCAATATTACTACATTCAGGACAAAACTTCAGAAGATCAAATCACCATCTACACTCTTGAGAAAAACGAACAGTATAATATTATGTTCAACTTCAACATGGTAAAACTGTTTAAATCTTTTAGTTCCTTATAATGTGGCAGTCCCTAATGCTCAGTGTTCTTAGCACCATGAGAAGATGTTGAATGCTGAGGTTGTATTTAGTTAAATGATTATCAGTTTATCAAATTGAGCTTGTAGAACCTTTACATAGCATTGCAAATATTAGTATTCTTCTAAACAATACAAAGAAACATTTTTTTTAAAGGTAGTTCATTGTGTTTAATATGACAGTGATATAGTGAAGTTATGTATGTCAAGAAAACAAATAGAAGAAAGGAATTCAAGCATGCAACAATACTAATACAACAAACAAAAATACTGGTAACTTTAAAATGCTAAAAGCAAGCCATTGCCCATGATAACTAATTTCGTGATGTGTGGACTTCTTCATAACTTGTTTCCAAGGTCCAAAAGACTAATTTCATAACCTCCAGACTGCTAAGGAAAAGATCCCACTATTTTTCTTTATTTATGAGCAAGGAAGTGGACACAAGTACTGCAAGTAATATGAGAATTGACCACGTACTAAAAGAACAAAAAAAATTAATGTGGGAAGTTCTCTTATTCCGTCCAATAACAACCCAGAAATTGAACTCAGAGCAAGAGAATCAGGAAAATGGATATATCATGCGTAATCCTCGAACGGAACTTACAGTTTCAAAGGAAATTATGATGCTGAAAAAAATTCCAGAATGAATAGATATCAGGGAAAGTGCACTCCATGGGAACCAACATATCAAAATATAACTTTTAATACCTTTACCAAATCTTCAGTGAAAGCTAATATGATAGGTAGATTTTCTCATCCCAGCCAGGCTCTAGTGTTTTGTAAAATGAACTTTCCCTTCTATTGTACCTGCGAAAATACAAAATCAATGAGAGAGAGTGTTGAGATATATCTCTGTCCATTTTGTAAAATTAACTCTTATCAGACCTACCAAAGCACAAGACAAATCACAAAATGCCAAGATCTAATTTTCTGCAACTTAAAATTTCTAGCCCTCCCTCTTTATCCATTTCTTTCTGCACCTTAATCAGATCCCAAGAAAATCGTCTGTTTTTTTTTTTTAAAAAAAAAAATCTTTTGTGTTACATAAACAATACCCTGAAACATATATTCCAAATGCATGCCATGTTGGTGAGATATATGAACATAGAACCTAGGCATCAAAAGAGCCAAAGTCAGCATGGAACTAAGACACTCTTGAAGGTTCATGCAGGAGACACAAAAAGGAAAGGAGACAACTGAAGGTTCACTCAAAGAGGAGGAAAGAATATACTTGAAGATACGCTTATTGGCCATTAGGAAATCAAATAGATTTCCCTGATGAACCAAAAAAATTTGAAGAAGAAAGTATTGAAGAGAATCAAGTTAAGCATACATAAGTACGTACGTATTTACACAGGATAGAGTTATAACACTCCCAGCAGCTAACTTTGAAAAGTTTCTCCCACCTAGTAGAAATGACAATTTTAACTCTCATGTATTGTAATAGATAAGCTTTAGATGCACAAAAGAATTCATAGGGATAGACCTGTGCAATTTGGTTTAATAACAACATTATAACTCAATCTTTACGCTTGGAAGGGTGATTGATAACTTTGAATCCAGATATTTTGCCTGTATCTGAGAATACCTATAGATGACCCTAGTAAAAACATGAAAAAAATAGGCATGCTGGTTCTCAAGTCTCACATAAAAATTAACTGCAAAAATCGCACATTAGTAAGAAACTGAACAATGAAAACCTTAATAAAAATATCATTAAAGAACAGCAACGAGAGCTGTGATTGATCAAAAAGTCAAACAGAACTAAATGGAAGAGACACCTAAACATGGTCTGGGTCCAAAAACCATAAGATTCTTAAAGGCTAAAGTAAGGGAACACCGAAATTCTTAACTAAAAGTATATTTTTAGAAAAGAAGTTCGAACTCTTCTTCTCAAGAAAAAGGAGTCATATCTAGTTCATTTGAAAGCACAACAAAATAGGCTTTCAAAGACAATTTCATTGATGAAAATATCGTCGTTCACAAAAAATGAAACGTATTGATTCAAGAACCAAATAGAAAGACTAAAGAACCAAAAAGAGCATAAATTGATTAATTAGCTGAAGAAATTAATAATGGAAGAGACATCTTAATGTGATATACATCACACACTCAGAGAGAGAGAGAGAGAGAGAGAGAGAGAGAGAGATTGCATGCAGAAATAGAACTCCAAGATCTCTAACCAAAAACTTATTCTAGAAGAGAGGACTAATCAGTTCAGTGGAAATCACCAGACAAACAAGCTTCCAAATGCAAAAGCATCCACAAGGACATCATCTTCCATATAGACGCACGCTAGAAAAATGAAACATCTTACATAAACCCAGCATAACAAGCCCAAAAGTGTGCTAAAAAAGAGAATCAAATGGGGAGACCAAACAACAAAAGGAGCAGAAACTGGTGAAAGATTCAAAGAAATAATTGATGGAACGGATAAGTGCATGTGGTCTCTATCGTCAATGGCTGACTACCAGAGAGCTCTTGGGGTCTGAATTCGGGCAAGGGGAGAGCTTGTGGGATTGAGAGTTTGAGCTCTCTAGCAGAAGAAACAGAAGAAGTTTCGAGAGAGCATGACGGATGTCCGAAGGCTGTGGGGGAGCTGGCTTCTCTTTTTCTAATGGAGAGAGTGGGACGTCAGGCGGATGGGTGGCGAGACGGTATATACGTGCTCCCGCTCAAAATCCCACGTATTACTCATGCAACGTTGTGTTGGTGATTACCGTAGGTGGTCCGTAGAGTGTGTCCGGTTGCATACAAAACCTGTTTGACATAGAGCTTCATTTATCAGCTAGGAAAAGGATTTAAGTTTCTCATGAATGCATTCTCTATTTCCATGCGTGAATAATAAGTTCACATACATACACACACATATGCTTTTATAATGATCCACAAACTTATCAAAAAAGATTAATTGAAAGATATTATTTAGATTATTTAATTATGTATAATTACTTAGGATCTCTTTAGTACATGATTGATATTAGATTAAACACTTGCCAGCTTGAGCTTTCACATGTGAGAACCTATCAGGGAGTATAAATAATACCTTTTGATTAGTTTTTTTAAGATGAAATTCTGAGTTGTTACTAATGGTATCAGAAAGAATCCATCTCATGACTCATATAGACTGAGGAATATTATAAATAAGCTTTATGTGTTTATGATTGAATTGAAATATAATTTTAGATATGTATCCTTAGCTTGATGAGGACATAAGATTTGAATGAAGAAAGTATATGAGTGCTCATGCAAGTGAGTATTTCGTTCTACATTAATAATATACTAAAGAGATTCTTTTATTCATTCTTTTTGGTGAGTCTTGGGTTGTTGCAGCTTTCTCCTACAAATGAAAAAAAAAAAAAAAAAATGAAGGGCAAAAGAAAAAAATCAATATACAGTCTACTCTGAATGTCCCAATTAGCTTAGTAAAACCATTTGGTGTTAACAGCATGGACCTAGGTTTGATCCTAACTTTACTAGATTTTGGCCCAACTTCCATCTTGACCTAGTTTTTTTTTAAAAAAGAAAATGAAAAAGAAAAAAAAAGGACCTTCTTTTGAAAGTTCTCACATATTTATATTTTATGTGGGGAAACCAAGAAAATGATTTTTTTTAAAAAAATTTTCTAAAGAAAAGGGCCAAAAGGGCCAAGCCTTAAAACAATATAGTAAAACTCTAATTACAATATAATTATACATAATAACACACATAGATGAAGCCAACACTCAATAGAAGGATGGACATTTGAAGTAGACAAGCCAGCCTCTATAGTGGTACAAGCCAAGCAATTTGTGATCCAGTTTCCTCTCCTGAGAACATGAGAAAATCTGAATCAAAAAATGGCCTTTTGAAAATTAGTGATATCTTGGATTGAGTCTAGGTCTTTTAATTCTAAGGGAACTAACAACTCCAAATGATACTAAGCTCATATTTATGTCCACAAACTCTTTTTCCTTGTGGCTAAGCAGGGCTCTAACACTTTGACCATCCATGACAATACTAAATAAAAGTTATACAAATTGATCGTCTTAATACCTCTTCCTATCATCTAATATCTACTTAAAAGAACCTAGATGAGCTTTATTCTAGCAGGAATATTTAGGGAAAAGATCTATGGTAATATACATTATGGAATCAAAAAACCAAAAATATAACTTTAATACCTTAACCAAGATTTGACAAGGTGTTATAGTAGATAGACAATCTCCTCCCTCCAAGTGTGAACATATTGTAAAATAAACTCTCCCTTTTATCCAATATGCCAAAGCCCGAAAATCAATCATGCAAAACAAAAATATCTGGTTTTGATGATATATAGTGATAATTCATTCTATATTCAAATGAAGGATGTCAAGATCTCTCACTCTAAAACTTCAAACTTCTAGGCCTCCCTCATTCCTCAAGTATACAAAACTTTTCAGGACTATTGCATGATGGCCTATTGCTCAATTTCTTCATCTTGAACTGACCCTAGGAAGTTCATCCAGATTTTCATCTTCCATGATCCAAATCAAAACCATATAGTATATCCTTAATGCATGCCTATTCTAGCAAGTTACATGAACATGGTGCGCAAGTATATAACTGCAAGATTGATATGCTGCTCATGCATCACATCAATATGCAACTAAGATAGACTTGAAGGTTCCATCAAAAAATGAAAAAAAAAGGGAAAAAAGGGAGAAGATATACTTGAAGATTCACTCAGAAAAGCAGATACACTTGTTTACTATTAAGAAAACTTTGTTGAACCAGTTAAAAGAAAAGAAATTTAACATTTGAATAAGAAAATATAGAAGAGAATTGGATCAAAATTGGACATGAGAGAAAAAAAAAAAAAAAAAGTTTGTGTATCTATGCATATACATACATATGCACATACATATACATGATGTATAAATAATATGCATGTATACTTAAACATGCATGCACACTTATATACCTGTTTGCGTGAGTATGCATATACATGTATATATATATATATATATTAATATGTCATTTCTTTTTCTCTTTTTTCTTGTCCTTTGGGAGAAAGTTCAAGTTAGATTTTGAAAGGACCATGGACTACCTCTTAATAATGTAAAATCATGATATTAAAGGGCAGCAGATGATTTTCAAATAAGATTTTTTTTTTTTTTTTTTTGAGGGCCTATATTTAGGGATAAATTATACAGATGAGGCTAATAAAAACATGGAAAAATTAAGCATGCTTATTATCATATAAAAGAAAACTGGAAAAGAAATCTAACATCATGAAAAAAAAATAATGGAAATCTAATGACTCCCAGAAAATAAAAAAAATCCTATAAGAAACAGGTCCCAACAAGTTGAGCTAGCAAAGCCATTGAATGTTGGGAATCTGTAACCTAGGTTTAATCTCGCCTGATTTCTGCCAGTATTCTGCTAGCCCCAATGCCAAAGATTAAAAAATCGAAAGCAATCATAGATATATGAATTTTCTTGATTAGAGGACCAAAGAACAAGGAAAAGAGCTGAATTTTATGAAAGAAACAAAGAGAACCGTGGAAGCGTTGTCTACACGCGATCTGGGTCCAAAATTACGCCTTATCATCGCAGAGATCTTGCGGGTTAAAGTAGGAGAACACCGGAATTCCGATAAAAATCCATGTGAAAGGCAATGAATTCTAATCAATTCATTCGAAAATTCAATAAAGCAAGACTTTAAATACAATAATATCATTGATAGAAACATCACGATTCACACAATGATCGCTTAGAAATATGGAACATCTAATCGAAACCAAAGATGAAAGAAGTAAAAAAACGCATAAATTGATGAAAAATAATCTAAAGAAATCGTTAATGGAAGAGGCATGATCCTCATCTATTTTAAATTAATAAAGTAAAGTTTCACTCTTGATTGCCGACGAATCCTTGCGTAAGGGAGCTAGCACAAGATTTTTAGTCGAAAACTCTCTCTCCTTAGGAGAAAACCACCAAAAAATCACAAATAAACACGATCGGGATGTATTACCATAAATCAAACATCATCTCTGAAAAAAAAAAAAAAAAAAAGGGACACCTAATTAATCCGCATACAAAGCATCACGAACTATGGAAGACAAAACAAGGTATAAAATAGCTCAAACTAATGAAAGAATCGAAGAAAACTGTGAGGGAATAGATGGATACAGGCGCTTATTACCGTCCATGGCTGAAGAGAGGAGAGCTCTGGGGGCTGAATTCAGGCAAGAGAGAGGCTTACGGAAGCGGAAAAATCTTCAGAAGAGTGCGACGAGTGTGAAAAGAGGACGTAGCGAGGGCGCTGGCTTCCTTTTTCAAATGGAAAGCTGGACGTTGGCGCTCGGCCAGTGAGGTTGGCACGCTAGGTGCCATGTATCTGCTATCCGGGAAACCTTACGTTACGGGTTTCGCCGGTTGTTCCTGTGGGTGGCCGTGGGATGGATTGGGTCTAAGTCGGCTCTAAATATTTTATTACAAGCTACAAGGAGTAATGAATCAAAGATATCAAAACACGAATCAAATTATTAAATAGGAGGTTAATTCAGACCCGATGTTGCTGAGAATTAAATACTAATGGCATTGATTGGAGTAAGGGTAGCAATTCATATTTTCATTTCATGTTCATATTGTGTCAAAATTAAAGTTCAACAATATATGGATTGATATGAATATAATATAATTAATTAATTATATTAAAAATCTAAACATAATATGATATGAAATTTGTTTAATAAATAAATCATATTAAATTGACATGACATATCTCGCTCAACGAGAATAGATATAATTTGCTTAATATGAATAAACACGATCCAATCTACTTAATATGCCATTAACTAAATGGATTTCAAATAAGTCACTTTTGGATTAATGTATCAATCTGCAACATAACCTAATTATTTTATATTATAATCATGTCGATATATTTACGACATGAATCTACTTAAAATCAATTAAAACTTATTTATTTCATGTTGAGTTTGAGTGGTATTCATGTATCATGTTTAATTTTTTAACTCTTAAATTGGAGTTCTTAATGCATGATTTTAAAAATTATTACTTATATAAATTAGACGGATATAACTATCGAATTATAGATAAATATTTGGTTGGTGTTGCTAAGTGCTAACATATAAGCCTAATATAATTAGGAACGATGCCACCATGTTTAAATTGTATTGAACAAATTGGCTATCAATGCATGAACTCATTTAGTAAAATGGTTGGGTTGGATCTAGGCACTAAACCCTAAATTCATTTATTTAACAAAATGGTTAGACCAGCTCTACTCCAAACCAAACGTGAGCACGTTAGATACAAACTAAACCTTCTGAACTTGTGACAGCCTCGCGCTTGTTCACATGTTGCATCAAGGATTGCCATTCCTTGTTTTCTTGTAAACTTTGTCGTATATGAAACCTCTTTATGGTATTAAATTTCGGATAAGCTCTAACTTTTTAACCAAAATCCTTCACTTTACTTCTAACGTGGTCTAGTGCTATGTTACGCATATTTATATTTAACCCTAAAAACAAAAAAAAAAAATCTTTACTTTATTTAATTTTTTATGTATATGTAAAATAAATAAATATTTAAACAGTTCAAGCCGCATTGAAAATAATGCTTTCTTTATAATAAAATTCATTCAACTTAAAAGCATACAATTGATAGCAATCTATACATAAGATACAATGAATCATTGTATGTTCTTATTCAACTACATTCTAATGAAAATAATTAGAATGGGTCTGAATTAGTCAAATATAGATGCGATAAAAATTAATAAAATAATTTAATAAAAATCTCTCTTTATGTTTCTCTTCTTAAATGCTTAATAAGTGCATTTAACTTTACTTAATATCAAAAGCTAAAAAAATGAACATGAGTTCATTGAGTTTTTCAAATTTTTTCTCTTTTTTTTTACTCTGTTTGATTTTATGCATATCACGATGTTTTATTTATAAATTTAAAGGAGTATATATGAATGGATGTTTAGGTATTCATCGGATGACTCTGGCTTGATGCATCACATTTCCTCGTCAACAAGACACGATATCTCATTTGATATATCGTGCCAAATAATTGCATGTCTCCGTAGGGTCAAATCACTCATCAGTTCAATTGTTTCGCAATGCGATACGGTACCAGAGAAGATACAGAGACAAGAAGGTGTCTCTTTATGATAGCCATGCCCAAATTTTCAAAGCCCACTAGAAATAAAGAGAGATAAAAATTAAATCCTTATAAAAAATACTAAAAGTTTACACTACTTTAAAATTGAAATTTATATTTATATAGATTTATATTTTATTATCTATCCAATATAAGATATATATATATATATATATATATATATTCAAGCTCGAGTATTGACAAACTAACACGGTGGTTAACATGCTACTCTTTCTCCGCCGAAAAGGTACGACAGAAGAGAACACAAATTCAAGATTTCTTTCTAGGATTTTTGTATTTAAGATACGTCAGCTTGGTCTTGGTCTCGGGTCTGAGACTGAAGTACGGGCCAGGACCATGCAAACCAGAAGCCAGGCCATTTCTTGTCTTGATCTTCATCCGACGACGGATGGTTCTCAGACAGGGACAAGACATAACAATACAACTTGAAACACTTTTGGTGACGGCACTCAGCTCGCCACAATGAGAGTAGTTGACCTCCATTTCCTCCAGGTTGATTTAACCACCATCGGAGGCATGCTACTGCGAAGATCATCATTTAGAATAGGTTAAAAGGTTAACTGGATTACAAGCAACACAAGATTTGTTCGAGTGTTGTACAAATGAGCTTCCTGGCGATACGACACCGGAGAACGTTTTGGAGCTATTCATATGGTTTGATAACAATCTTCTTAAAGAGAGAAACGATAAGCTATAACTGAACCTTACAAAACCTAAATCAAAATGGAATATAGTATTTTCCATTGAAAATATTAAGCTCTACGGAAGGGCAACTATTATATTTTTAAAGGTGACACATATCAAGGCCTGCAAGTGTTACGTTCACAATGTTTTGAAAAAAGTAGCACGGCCAATTTTTCTTTAATTTTTTTTAAAAAAATATGGTTTTGGTCCTCAAATTTTTACTCAAAATTTATTTTAATTCCTAACCTTTTAATTGTTACAATTTAATCTCTTATAATTTAAGAATATTATATCTTTAACATTCCATTACATGAGATCAGTTAATATTAATAAAGCACCTAACTTCATCTTATTAACCAATGTACATATTCATGTCAGGATGTTAATCATTCCTTCAATTTTAACTAATTTACATCAGAGATATAATATTTTTAAAATATGAGAAATTAAATCATAACAATAGGAGAGTTTGAAGACCAAAATATTTTTTAAGAAAAAATTTGAGAACCAAAAATATATATTAGATTTTCTTTTTTTTTTTTTGGTTACAAAAGTTTCTATCACCTTGAAAGTTCTTTTTCAAGTGGACGAATAATCCTGCGTCAATAACAGTTCCTTTGACCAATTGTCGCAACAAAATAGCACATCGGTTGATTTCTTAGCAGCGAACAAATATCATCGCCATATAAGTGTACATCAAAAGCTGTACCCACTTTATCTCTTAGTGCAATGCTTATCTTGTGAACTATGGCACCTATGGTCATTGTTTTAATTATAAAAAAAAAATTAAATTTATAAATTGGTCAACAATGATCATCATAACCACTACAATGATCAATAACAATTTTATTATTAGCTTGCTGTCATGGAATAATATTCCCACTGAGAGCATTAATCTCTTATACGGGCATTTGTCGCATGCCCTATCACCCTGCAGTAATAATATTTTGTAGTTATAGACAGCAAATCTAATGAGCTTGTCAAAAATCATCAGAATATAAACAAAATCTTGCACCCATAAATAGAGCATCTGATTTTAGAGAGCTCAAAGTATTCTTGTTCATGAAATGAACAAACCAGCCTGCCAAGATGAAATTCACGCATCAAAGATTCCAACAACCAGGATTCTTAAACTTTCAGTTTCACTAAAAGCATTTTCTTCAAACATTGGAGTCTTTCAGAGTATGTGAAAAATCAACATAAATCATCAAATATGTCCTTCCAGGTCAATTTAACAACATAGCAAATTAATGGTGGCAAAAGAAACCTTCAGCCTTAGCAAACTTGGATGACAGGTGACATCATAATCATAACACAAATTGAGCCAAATCCATTACTGCAAGCTGATGAAGCTATTGCAGAAAACTAAGAATTCTGAAATCCAAAAAAGGAAAAACAAGTCCTTCAGCACAAGTATGATCACGAGATGTTTCCAAACCAACATTGATGTATGCACCTTCCTGCACAAAAAAGGTCACACATGAGCTCAAATCATTTCGCTCACCACTCTTTGAAGTATTCTTAGAAGACTCAAAGCAAAGAATTTGCTGGGGGGGAGAAACACTTACAGCAGTGAGAAGAAAGTACCTGATGGTGGGAGTTTAGTTGCTCCTTTAGGCTTCATTACCGGGACAAAGAAAGCATGGGGGATCTTCATCTTTGCCCACAACACCATGTACTTCGTCATAGCAACTGCTATGATAACAGTGACCACATGGCAATACCACATGAACCATAACCGCATTCGAACTGGTCCCTGGTGGCTTGATTGCGAGGTCCAAGTTGCAGAGCTCACACTTAAAGCCTAGCAGTTCGGGCCTGGGATCACTGATGTCAACTGGAACCAAACGTTCTATGTCAGCACTTTAATGAATTTTTTGACATGAATATGGTTAGGCCACTGAATCCTTGAATATTTTCCAAAATATCTGAGTTCCAACTATAATGATGACAATGGTAGAACAGAAATCATGACATCAACCATTCTCTCTAGCTTGGCCTGAAATATATGAAAGCTGACATGCTGTAAGAGAGTTAAAAGAGGAGCTTTAGCCATACCTCTGTGCCATTTCTCCTCAGGCTGTGGCATCCAGAGATCATTGTCACTATCAATGTTGTCGTCCTCGTCATCATCATCGTCATCGTCATCGTCGTGGTCATGTATTCGCATGGGCTGGGTGCTAGGGCTGGCATACATAGCATGTTTTTGAGGAGGTGGTGGCCTTTTAAAAGGCAAATTGGGTTCACCTGCAAGGTGAACCATTGTCAATAATATTGCCACAAAAAGCTGCAATAGGAAACTTAATGCACATACCTCTAGCACGATGAGGAGTAGCCCTGGGAGAAGGCCAGATGGGTCGACCTCTTGTAGGCTTTGGTAAACCACTGGAACTGCTACCACGAGCATATGCAGGACGAGGAGTAGCCATAGGAGAAGATCGGGTTGGTCTAACTGTTACAGGCTCTAGTGAAGCCCTAGAACTATTGCCACCAACATATGCAGGATGAGTAGTAGTCATAGGAGAAGGCTGGATTGGTTTAACTATTATAGGCTCCGGTAAAGTACTAGAACTGCTACCACCAATATATGTAGGATTAGCAGTAGCCATGGAAGAAGGCTGGATTGGTGTAGCTATTACAGGCCCTGGTAAAATACTAGAACTGCTACCACCAGCATATACAGGATGAGAAGTAGCCATAGAAGAAGGTTGGATTGGTCTAACTATTATAGGCTTTCGTAAAGCACTAGAACTGCTACCACCAACATATGCTTTAGTGGCATGGCTCTTCCGACGTCGGCTTGATGGGCAAGAAGAGATGCCAATAGATTGGCTTGAAAATGTTGGAATTGCCTGACTTCCATGGCTGCTTTCAGAGATGTTTTCTTGAACAACATAGTTGCTAACAATTGGATCTGCAAAAGTGCAAAGATAATAGCATAAATTAGACAAGCAAAAGAACCATAAACACACACCTATAGAGAAGTAAGGAAAATGATTTTAGGTTTAATTGATGTTCGGTCCTTAAGGGCAGGCATATATATGACATTTAGAGCCACATCCCTTTGTGAAAGTTTGATCAAAGAAAATAGGCAAACATACTTCCTCTTAGAAATTAAAGATGGACCAGCATACTAGGCAATGAGCTAATTAGTCAAGGAATTTATTGTCAAGAATGAATAACACAGCATCAAGGAGATATTCTGAATACTTCATCTCTCTGACTTAATTCAGTATTAAAAGAACCAATGAAAATGACCGCTATTGCTTGACTTGTAAAATTTTTGCACAACCTTAATGCACCATAATTGTATTATATGCTAGATTTAAACTATTGTCCCTCCAAACTTTACTTTTATTATTTGACCTTGAATTCATATCATTTATTAGCATTATGCCTTCTACATATAATGTGCATCATTAGTTTTTTATCCCCTAAAGAGTAATAGTAACTTCGTATAAAACTAGTTTGAATAAATAAGAGATTTGTCCCAATCCTTGATATAGGTCACTAAAAATAAAATGCAATTATCTCACCACACATACTTTATCACTTATAACAACTCCTTCAATAATGTTAAATTTTCATGTACCCCTTATGTGAGCTTTTCTCTCTCAAGTCATAGCAAATCTCCCATATGATTTTACCATAACTTACCAGTAAAAACCATGTGGAGCCTTTTCTTTTCTCATTATAATTTAAGTTTTTAGAAGTATAGCTAGAAAATGGTCCCCATTATTGACCTTCTTAACACAAAGCCAAATCAAGTCTTTGAAATAGTTTCCATTCCTTTTAATCTTTTTTCTACTAACCTACTTATCAATTTCATAATGTGGAATCTAAATTTAATGCCACACTAGTAATGCCTTGCATGTTGGTTTTATTTCTATAGGCAAATAACTCTTGAAATCAATTCATGCCATATTGAAGTCTTATTGCATAAGTTAGTAAACCAAAGTAACCTATAATTCCTATGTTGGATTACTTAGTTTTAATACATGGCCCTCAAACTCATATTTGGTAAACCACCTACGGAATGGACATAGCATAAGATTAAGCAACCAGATAAGCACTTGATACAAAAGTATATCATTTTTCAATTCATCATATGTTCTCTAATTGCTGCATTTGTCAAGTCATATGAAATGATTTTCATGTTATGAAATGTTAATTTCCATATATTTCATAAAAGAAGCACAATAATAGTGATAATTTTTGGAAACTAAGTAGAAGCCCGACTAAATTTAGTTGAGAGTCAAATTCAGTCCTAGGTTACTATTATCTACACCAAGTTACTTTACAACTGAGCTAATTGGCATTGATAACAGTAGAAATAATATAGTGTTACTATTTTATCTCAAATCATAGAGACTATTACACTCCCTAGATGCCCTTATTCTAGGAGTTTGACTTGTGATTTAAAGGAACTTTCAGTGAACTCCACTTAACATCAAAATACAATGCATTATACAATCCTAATATTTCATTTATTGACCACTTGATGTATATGTGGGAAATCTACAAAATATCTTTAACTGTTGGGTCTTCATGCATTTTTTAACACTATAAATTAAGTTTAAGAATGCATACTTCAAATTTAGATATTACACCAATAATTTTGCACCAATAAATTGATGTTAATCTTAGCAACAGAATTCTAGTTTAATTCTCTATCCATATATATAATGTATAGATACACATAATACAAAATTATTTTTCTCTAGAGTGTAATCCAATGCATTTCTTTTCACTTTGGTCCTTAATCCATTTCCATATATTATATAGAGAGTGAGCTAGAATCAAGCTAGTAGAATTGAAGTCTCATCCTAATCAACAAAGAACCATTAATGTAAGGTCTATATTGAATATATAAGCTAGTCTAAAGTACTTGGAAAGCAAAGTAAAACATGTTCTACAAATCACTACATTACTAGTCATTGACTATTATTTTTTTTTTTTTCCTCTAGAATCTTATTTCCATTTTTAGATCAATGATCTACAAACCCTAGAAAGGCCTCACTTAATTGATCAACTAATGATTGGATCAAAGATCCAAATTGGACCTATTAATTAATATAGTCTTGGGATCTTCTCCATTCCTTACTAAAGAGGACTTTTAATTTGTCAAGCAATTAAAATCAGTTGTATAGTCATTTTCAATCAATGGGTTGATCATCTATGTAATTATTAACTCCAAAACATGATGAAAATTAAAATATGATTAAAGAAGATAAATAAATATAGCAACAAAATCAATATAAACTAAAATAAGATGCCAAAGAGTGTTAAACGACATTAATGAAAAAATATGTTTAATAAGCCTTGAAGAGGATACATTAAGAAAATCTTATCAAGAAACCACCATAATAAAGGAAGTTTTCATAAGCCAACTCTCAATTAGACCAAAGCCCATTGAGAAATTTAGCTATAACAACAAATAAAGTGAACTTCTGCATGAAGTAGAACTTATGATAGAATGTTCTAGATTTTGTAGGAGCCTTTTCAATTTCCATGACATTAAGTTTGTAATTTTCCTTTAGAAAGTCTTATTTTTGAAAGGTTGTGCATTTTTTTTAGTTCTTGTGCTATCTTTCCCACAAAAATCACTAGTACTCACATGTACATATTTATAAATAATATAGCCATGTAGAATGGAATAACTTAGTTGATGAATAAATGAAGAAAGCTTATTTTCCCATCTTAAAAGATAGATTTCTTCTAATGACCCTTTTTCTATCATTCTTGGTAGATTTTAAGGGGTGGGTGGCAGTCAACTCTTTCTTTATAGCGGTTTCCTTAAAGGAAAAGACATAAATTTTACTAGCTTTTATATTACTTCCTCTTGTTCAACTTTGAATCGATTCTTTTTAGCATCAATTAGTATTGAATATTAGGAAGTTTTACAACATAGTTTTTGTGAGCATTCTACACATAATAATTAGAAATAGGAGATTTAAGGCGATAAGTGCAACTTCTGAAAGTGCATACTGTACACTTGAAAGCTTTTAGATTTAGTGAATCTTATCTCATTTTGGAGTATGGCACTCTAGCAATGATGAGCAATTTCTTAATTATATTGAATTCATTAATGTTATGTGATGAAGCATTGTTTTAGATGTTATAATGGATGGATGTCATATTTGTCTTACTTGATTTTCTATCATTCAACATAAGCACTCATTTTATAGAACTAAAAGTTTTATGACATGCAAGAATCATCCATGAGGAAGAATATGATGTCTACATTAATAAAGAAGTTAAAAAGAAATCATTAAAATGTCAATGCTTTGCTGAATCACATCATATTCTTCAAGCATCAACCATGAGGAAATATGAACTCAAAAATTAGGAAAGTCAAAAACTAGAGTTGTCCATGCTCTTAACTCCATAACATCACAAGTCCACTAAAAGTTTTAGCAAGATAATGAAGTCGACTTATCCACCAAATAGAATTTTCAATGGATTCTCTTAATATCTAGAGAGACCACTCCATCTTTTGGTAACCATACAACGATAGCAAATATGATGGTTATATTTAATTTCATAAAAGAAATTTAAGGCATGTTGATAGAGTGCCAATTTGGAAATGATATTAACTATATGTATCACATCATGCTATTGCATTTCTATATTAGTGCTTACTAGATGCTTGCTTAATAGCATGACAAGTACAAGCACACAAGTAATATATGCAATGCCAATGCAATGTGCTAGTAGGGTTTTGGCACAATATATATTGTGTATATCTTGTCAAGCCACTTTGATTAACACTTCATATGTTGTCTTTTGAGGACTCTCTCTTTTGAAAATCTGTTGTATTTTTAATTCATATGTTGTTTCTTTCAATACCTTTCTCATAGACATCTTGATGAATTGATAAAAAGTTATTAATTTCTGACCCTTCCTTCTTAGTGGATCCCTTGAGAGTTGAGGTGAAGAACATAGCATTTACTAGCTCATTTATTACATCCTTTTCTGACTTAAGTTTCATTGGGCTTCCCATTTATTTAAGTTTCTACCTTATGCTTCACTTGCTAACCACTTTCCTCTCTTATCTATATGATACATGCCCATTTGCTAACTATCTAGTCCAATCCCTCTACTCAAAGCATCTTTGTTTATAGGATCGAGATCCTCTCTAATCAATATATGGACATCGGAGAGGCCCAATCTTTACATTCTAGCTACTTGACCATCACTTGATTGGCCCTCAATTAAGTGGGAACTAGTATCTTAAAATCATCATCTTGCATTTAAGTCATGGGACTTGTTATTAGGAGTTAGCTCTCCATGTCACCTCTGTGACTCTAATCTTGAAATAATCCCTCACCTCTTAATTCAATGCCCCTTTGCTACGAGCCCTTGGAATAAATTGCTATCTTCTAAGGCTGGAAGTGTGTCGGACTGTGTTGGGCCACACCCCTACTTGAGCCTAATCTAAAATTTTTTTAGGGTCTCGAGCAGTTGAGGCCCGAATATTATCTCAGAACTTAGACCCGAGCCTAGCCCGAGCTTAGACCTAAGCCCGGCCCGAAACCCATTGGGCCAACCCAAGTGAACTCATTTAGGCCAAAATAATTGGTTGACCCAAATTGACCCAATTTTGGCCCATGCCTACCAATCTTTCGAATAGGACCTCTTTTCAGACTCGAATCATGTCTACAATTTAAATTAAACACATATAATTTGAATTCAATTACATTTTTTTTTTTTTTCAAGAAGCCTTCTCTAGAAACTAATGGCAAGAATGATATAATCTTGCTCCTGCTAAATACCAAACAATACAATCATCTAAAAATGGAAAAACTTTGAGATGCAATCAAGCACTTACAATTTCAACTAAAGAAAAACAATAAGATTTTCATTCATGGAAGAACCCAACCATGCATCTCCCTCTCTATTCCCCAATACTAAACAATACTAAACAACCAGATCTACAAAAGTAGCTAATATTTTTATGCATAAAAGTGAGGTAATAAAAGAGGGTGCCATTCAAAGAATAAATTCATCCCAACCTCTCCTTATAATAATTGTTCCAAGAACCAAGATGGAAAAAAAAAAGCTCTATTAACATAAAGATATTAATAGACTCCTAACCCTAGTGCCGAAGACATAGAGGGTGCAGCATCCATGGAAGCGATGCTCTTCTGGCAGGTATTGCTCCATGTACGTGATGGTGTCGTAGATGACATTCTTCAAAGAGATCTTGAGAACACCACTGATCTCCTTGTAGATGAGAATGTTGATGGCTATGCACTTGTATTCACCATGCTATGTGAGATGCCAAATGGCAAGCTTGGTAGTGCTCTAGGAGGTGGTGGAGTCGGAGACTCAGATCCTCAAAGATGCTTGGTGATCGATTACGCCAGGACCTTGGCAATCCTTTGAGTTTGCCCTCTCTTCCGATCTTTCCTTCTTTGATTTGGTCCACCCCTTTGCCTCTCACTTTCCTTTTCATGGTCTTGGATGGGATAGCAATCCACAAGATAGATTTACTTTTGTTTCTAACCGTTTGATTATTTGACATCTCATGCTATTGGTTGAAATACAAGTTCATGGATTCACAGGTCCTCCCAATTACTGAAGGCTTGCAAAATGAGGCAAGTTTGAATCCGGGTTAGGTCAAGCTCAGGTTTGAATTGAGCCTATTTCGGGCTCAAATCTAGGTGGGGCCCAAGTCAGGCCAATGCTCTGCCCGAACCAAGCTTGAAATTGATATGGACTTCATTTTTTAGCCTAAGCCCAGCCTAAATGTATGAAACCCAGCCCGTGGCTCGATCCGAAGTTAGCCCGGCCCGATGAGCCTCTGGCTAGCCTAAGCCCACTTCCACCCTACTATTTGCTCTAAACTTGACGTCTTGCCCTTCCATTTTGTGACCCTTTTGGATGATTAGAAGGTGCAAGAAAATTGAAAGGCCATTGAGAAAAGTATGGATCGATTATTTATGGCTATTTCCTAGCAGTTCTGGCATTAGTGTAACATGCACATATTTCTCAGATGATCATCCTCGTCGATGATAGACCTTCACCAAACCCTCCTATTCCAACAAGGTGTAATATCTACTCCAACAAATACTTGGACAGTCACAGTTTGCTCTTGAATCGCTTTACTCCTAATTGTACTCTCTTGAAGAGAATCTCTCTTATTTCTCTCCTTTGGCTCTCCATCTTATCCATCTCTTCTATTTTTGCACTCTACACTCATTCTTTTAACTTGGTAATAAATTTTGGGAGAAATTTTATTCCTTTATCTACTCTAAAAAAGACATGGCCCATTTAATCATAGGCCATCTGAGTGACATTCATATAGCCTGACTTAGAAATTAGACATCTCCCATTCTAGTACAAACACGATGTGCCCTAGTCCTTCTTCATAACCCTTTGACACATTTTTAGGGATATAATTTGGTGGAAAAGTTTAGTAACATAAAAATTCTATCCAAGCTGCTAGCTTCAACTTCTTTTGAGAAGCTTGCTCTTGCACCTACTTCCTAAGCTCTTCCTTTTATTTTTCCCTCCAATAATCCACTTTTATGTACCCAGACCTAAACTCTCTTATAACAACTCCCACTTAGATATCTATGTGGAGATAGATTTTTAGCAATAATCCAACCTTCAACTTCTACATATGTTTTTATATTCTATCCTATGAAGTCCCAATCATGGTGTATAAGATAGAATACATTAATAAGCATGTCTTTATAGACCAACAACCTAGAATCGATAATAGCAAATGCAACCATTTTACATAAAATCATAGAGTGAATGCACATGCTAATCCCTAAAACATCTGGAAATAGCATTTCACTTATAATAGTAAATCTAGTGACATGTTTCCTTTCTTGTCGCCTTGGAATATTAGGTCCCTGTACACATGAAAAGAATGAGGTCTTTTAGCACAAACAACTTACGTTGATAAAATCATATTTTGAGTGCAAACAACTTGATATTCTTCAAATTAATTAGTATAATAGCCGTACCATAGTACCAATAAGTTGTCAGCACTAGATGCTTATCAATATCATGTGCTGATAAGGTACTATGCCAATAAAGTACCAATAAAGGTTCTAGTACCCATACTTCTATCACTAGCCATCAAGCTTTAACTTATGTTTCTTCCCATATGGGTCTTATTTAGTTCTTAGGAATGGAAATCATAAATGACTTTTATATTTATAAATTAAGATTTACTACCGTGCTTCTAACCTCTTTTGGATGAGCATAATCTCAACCATTCGACTGAAATTTAACACTGGATTAGATATGTGCGGCTACAGCCACCAGCCAATCATGTGCATGGCTGGTGCCTGTAAATTTTGCGGAAGCAGCATGGCAAATGGTTCGAAAGGGGACGAGTGCATGGTTGGCCCATACACCCCTTCTAAATTTCCATTCCAAGGAATCATTAAGAATGGTTGGTTTTGATTCATTATTCTTGGATAAGTCTAAAAATCCTAAGTAAAATGACATCTTCAATGGTATATTTCTATCTTCATGTTTTCCATTTTCCAAAAAAGAAAGATTAATCAAAGCCTAACTAATTTTATTGAAATGAAAAGAAGAAACAAGAAGCACTAGGAAAAGAAAGACAAGAGAATGAATGAGAAACTAGTTAGATGAAGAAAGAGGGAGTGAAACTAGAATTTCTATGGGCAAGGTAAAATGTTAAGATTTTATCATATTCATCTAATACTAAATGAACAAAAATAAATAAAAAATTAATTTTTTAAACAATATGTATTAATCAAACAATATCTTACATTTTTAATAAGACTATAATAATTGATTCCTATGTGAGAAACCAAATTTGACCCTAATTATGGTGTTGTTTCAAGCTTAACTATTCTTAGGTCTACAAGTGGATTGCCTTGGGTCTAATTTGACTTGAAACAATTTCAGCTCAAACCAGCTCAAAGCCTAATGTTTACACCCTATTTGACCCATTACTTGGCAAGTATTGGCTAGGTCAAATCTAAGTTTTGTTATATCTCTATCAGATATAAGCTTAACAGGTTAGGACCTATTTAGATTGATTGTTGGGATGCTTTAAAGTGGCTATTTTTCAGCAACTATATGGGATAGCTATTGGCCAGCTATGCCAAATAGGCCCTTAATCCCAATTTTTCTTTAACTATATCTTCATGGACCAAAGCAGGTTTGGTCCAATCATGCAATCATTGTTATAAAACTTGGATTGAATCGATCAATCCAACCAGTGAACTAGTGAGTCAAACCCTTAACTGGTCCGGTTCTTAATTAGACTAGTTGTATAATTGACTTGATCAAAATCAGATGAATCAACTAATATTTTTATTGATTTGATGGAAATCGATAAAACTGGATCAATTTTTTCATGCCCTTTAAAACTACTTAATCATTATAATTTGCAATATTAACATTACTTTTTAGGAACTTTCTTTGTTTATCAAGCTTAAATCTCCTTTTCCATCTCTCATCCCTCTCAAGACTAAGTGACTAACATCAAAAGATGAGGTCCATAACTTTGTAGATACTTTTGTATCTTTGTTACATCTTTAGCATACTTATGAATTAGTATCATTATTTTTTAAAAAAATTTAAGATTAATATCTTTATTTATCATTAATCTACTAGTGGACCACCAAACCATTGACTCAGTCCTTTAACTGGATTGATATCTAGTCCAGTTCTAATAACTATGCATGAAAGATCCAATTGTGAGATCCATATTCAACCCATAAGCCTGCTTTCTTACTAAGCTATAATGGTAAATCTTAGGAATTAGTTGAAGTATAAATGGGAAATAGAGTATGGTAGATCTTTAGATGAACTATGGATTCTTTGAGAATGAGGGAGGTATTTAGATCAACTTGGGATTGTGTTGAAATATTTCTTATGAAAGATTTGTGTGTGTACTAACCATACTAGCATATAGGTTTATGGATATTTTTAATTAGTACAAACACTAATGACACCATCAAGTTATAATATCTAAAACATTCAATAAATTCCCACATAATATATATATATATATATATATATATATATATATATATATATAATCCAAATTCTTCATCCTAATATTTCTACCCCTACTTATATATTATTAGCTAATAAGAAATCAAGCTTGCATGAACTTAAGTGTTGTATTTATTGCAGAAGAAAAACATAACATGACTCTAAATATAGCATGATTCTAAATTTAATTCAATTATTCTAGAGTCAAAATTACACACATATAAATATAAGCCTCACAAGAACCAGCAAGCCATGATCCAATAGATTGAGAATTGGCAAGAATTTATTTGTTTATTGTATTTCATTCAATATTGTTGTAAATAAACTAAAGATAAATGAGTATATTTAACTGGCTAGTGATTTACAATTAGTTTCTAACTAAGGATAACTTGAAGAAAAGAAATTGGACAGCTCCTAATGTTGCAGATTGTGAGTCATGATAAAGCATCCTTCTCTAACTTGCAGATGTGTGAAACCTACGTGAAAACTCTTTAGATATAGATCAAAGATTAGAACTCATATAGGAAACATAAATGACTTGTGGTTTGTGTTAGAAACTAAACTTGATTCAGCTCATGCGGCATCCTACTTGGAAGAAGTCCTGAAGTCAAGTCATAAAGAATCATGTGGAAGCTTGATATTTATGACTTAGTAATCTATAACTAGCCATGGAATATGAACAATCATCCAGGAACTATAATTAGACTCTTTGAGATATGAAGTCATTAATTAGAGAACATTAAATGAGAAATGTGTAGGAGTTCTATATAGTGCCTATAACTCATGTATTCAAAGTAAGTTGAAATGAAAAATTATCTATTGCTCCACTATCTTCCTCTCCATATCTCTATATTCCTTCATAGTGGTATCAGAACCTAGAAACCTTTTTACTTTCATCCCTCCATAGCCTTCATTAATCTTGCTCAACCCCAAGTATCTAGACTTATCAAAGACAATTACAATAACTAGTGCATATAGATGAAGGCTCTACTCGATTCTCTTGATGTTAGGGAGTTGATTTAAGATGAACATAAGGAACCAGAAACTTTACAAGAGGAGGCAAGTTTATCTAATGCACAAAAGAACCAACACGATGAGGCAAGGAAAAAAGATAAGAAGTCACTCTATACAATCTATTAAGGTAACCACATTTGAGATAGTAGATGGAGCCAAAACATCAAAGAAGGCATAACAGCTTCTCCAAAAAATAAATAAAGGAGCAGAACAGGTAAAAAAGATCCGCCTACAAACTGTAAGATCTAAATTTGAATCTATTTAATCAAAATTGGAGAGTTAATTCTAAATATTTTTTGAGAATCATGGCCCTAGTCAATCAACTTAAAAAGAATGGAGAATTACTAAATGATGTTCGAGTGATGGAAAAGTTCTTACGGCCCTTAGATTTGAAATTCAAGTATATTGTTATGGCCACTAAAGAATCTAAAGACTTAGGCCCCGTTTGGCTAAGATTTTGGAGCATTCAAAAATAATTTGAGAAGTCTAAAAGCACTTTTAAGTGATTTTATGGTGTTTGAGAAAATTTAAAAATACTTTCTGACTCGAACAAAAGCTATTAAAAGTTCAACTTGGAAAAGCTCCAATTTAAAACTTTTCCCAAAAGCTCTACTTGTGAAATATCATAAGGCTATTTTTATTAAACTTAAGGTCATAAATTCGAACTAGCAGTATAATATATTAAAACATAATCATTATAATTATAAAAAAATATTATTATAATTATAATATATTATATAATGTAAAATATAATAATATAACAATATTAAATTTTATAATATTATTATATTATAATGCTATAATTTTATGATATTACTATAATAATATATCATGATATCATGATATTATATTATCAGATAATAATTAACATAATTTAATAATATGTTACACTATAATTATTAAATAATAGTAAAATAATATGTTATAATAATTTTACATTATAATCATTACTATATTGAAATATTATTATATTTTTATATTATATTATAATGCTATAATATGATAATATTATTATATTATCATATTTTTATAATAATTTATAAGTCAAGAATAATATATAATAATGATTTTAATAATACAAATGGCTAAATAGTTAAAAGTATTATACAATGACTTTCATTATATTTATTTTAAAAGTATTTTCTTGGGTTGATTATTGTTAAAGTCTTATAGTATTTTAAAAATATAATTATCAAATACCAATAGCTTTTTTAAAAAGCTCTACCACCAACAAATCTATTAAATTGGACCTTAGAAGAGATAATAGTGAAGCAACTTATGAGATCTCTACAAGCCTAAGAGCATAAGCTTTCAAAAAGGGAGGAAAAACTTTCATAGCAAGCTCTACAAATAAAGCTCACTCTACAAGAAAGGAAGAATCAAAAGAAAACAAAACTTATCATGGTTGGGAAAGTGGAAGAAGAGGAAAAGGGGAAGATTGAATCACACAAAGGAGTCAAAAAAATAAAAAAAAAGAAGAAAATGGAGCATCTTCTCATAAAGGCTTTAGTAGAGAAAGATTCTCTAAAAATCATGGCAAGTCAAGGTAAGAAAAATCTAAACTAAAATGTTATGTTTATAAGAAGTTTGGTCATTATACCTCTAATTGCTTGTTTAGTGATATTAATAAAAATGATGAGAAAGCAAATTTTATTAAGAGGATGAAGGAGCTACTTTGCTATTGATCTACAATGATGATTTTGGAGCAACCTATGCAAGCACATGGCAGCTTGAGATAGACACTAGTGGCCACATACGTGGAAAAAAAAGAGTTATTCATAAAGCTTGATGAAATATACAAAGGTAATGTTACGCTCGGAGATTTATCCAAAAGGCCATCGAAGGCAAAAGTAAAATGTTCATGAGACTCAAAAATGGAAAAAAAAAAGATTATTTCAGATGTCTAATATGTTCCAGATATGAAGAATAATATCCTAAGTTTGGGCCAATTGTTTGAAGAATGATACAATATACATATTAAGAAAAGATGTGAAAGTTGCACCATTGGCAAGCAGCATCATAAGAGTTAAACTTTAAAGCAAGGAAATCATGATGAGTAATTTAACCTTTGGAATTGATGCGCTCATATATTTGTGGTCCTATCAAGCTTACATCTATTAGAAGAAACAAATATTTTTTTCACCTTCATTGATGATTTTAGTAACAAAACATGGGCTTATCTTCTAAAGAAAAAGAACGATGCTTTTCAAGAATTCAAGGAATTTAAAATTTTGGTTGAAAAACTAGGTGATTAGCATATTAAAGCATTAAGATCAAACTATGGTGGAGAACATACATATCATGAGTTTGAAAATTTTTGAAATAAAATGGAACTATTCATCAAGTAACCATGCTACATTCACCCTAGCAAAATGAAATTTTTGAAAGAATTTTGGAGAGATATAGTTGCTTGTGTTTTATATTTATTAAATAGGTTTCTTATCAAATGACCTCAAAATATCACACGAGAAGAAGCATAGAGCTTCTACAAGCCAAGTGTTTATCATCTTCAAATCTTTGGGAGTGTGACTTATGCCAAAATTCTTGAAGAGAAAAGAGCCAACTTGGATGATAAAGGCAAGAAGTGCATTCTCTTGGGTTATGGAAAAATTGTTAATGGCTACAAGTTATGAAATCTCATTACCAAAAAGTTGTGCTCTCAAGAGATGTTGAGTTCAATGAAGAGTTGGTTTAGGATTCGAGAAAAGAGAAGGAAATGAAGGAAGAAAAGATAATCATTAAAGAAGAAGAAAAGGCAAACCAAGAAGAAATTATCCTATCATCACCTCAAGAAAGTTCAACTAAATCATCAAGCAATTTAAGCATCAGTGGTGAACCAATTAGAAGAAGAACCAAGATGCAAAGCATTCAAGAACTTTATAACACTACCTAGACCATTAAGCTACTAATGAAAATGATATTACTATATTTTACCTTCTTGTAAGTTGTAATCCAATTAACTTTGAAAAAGCATCTCGAGATGAAAAATAGAGGCATGCTACGAATGAAGCAATTAAAGCTATTGAAAAAAATGGCACATGGAAGCTCACAACTCTTCCCAAAGGACATCAAGCCATGAGAGTCAAGTAGGTCTACAAGACCAAAAAGAATGCAAAAGGAGAAGTAGAGAAATATAAAGCACGCCTAGTAGTGAAAAGCTACAAACAATATTATGGCACTAATTACAATGAAGTCTTTGCTTTAGTGGCTCGTTTAGACATAGTACACCCTTGCATCTCCTTGGCAACCCAAATGAAATAAAAAAATTTTTAAATGGATATCAAGTCCACCTTCTCAAATGGATACGTAGATGAGGAAGTTTATGTTGAGCAACCTTGGGGTATGAGAAGAAGGGATAAGAAGGGAAGGTATACAAGTTGAAAAAAGTTTTTTATGGGATAAAGCAAGTTCCAAGAGCGTGGAATGTAAAAATTGATAAATATTTTACTCAACATAGATTTTCTAAGTGCCCTTATTAGCATTCTTTATGTATGAAAACTAATACAAATGGAGATGATTTATTGTCCTACCTATATGTAGATAATTTGGTGTTCACAAGGAATAGTCTCTCCATGATCAAAGAATTCAAGGCCTCTATGATTAAGGAATTTGAGATGGCCAATATTGATTTAATAATATATTCCTCAAAAATTCAAATCAAATAGTTTAATGAAGGTATATTCATCTTTGAAGCTAACTATGCTAAAGAGATCCTAAAGAAATTCAGTGTGGAGAATTGCTATATGATCAACTCTCTCCTTGAAAATGGTGCAAAACTAAAAAAGAATTATGAAGGAAAACTAGTAAATCTAATATACTATAAGAGTTTGATTGGTAAACTTAGTTATCTCACTTGCACAAGACCAGACATTATGCATGGAGTTGGATTAGTAAGTTGTTATGTAGAGGAACCAAGGATAACTCGATAATTACAAAAAGAATTCTTCAATATATCAAAGGTACTATTGACTATGGACTATTTTATTCATTTACTAATCCTTTGAAGCTTATTGGATACATTAATAGTGATTGGGCTAGAGAATTTAATGATCAAAAATGTATATCCATATATGCCTTCTATCTTGGAGAAATAGTTTTTACATGATCTCCAAAAAAGCAACCCATTATATACTATTCTTTTATGAAGCCAACTATGTTGCAGTGGTGTATTGTGTTTATCATACATTATAGCTCGAAAAGCTTCTCAGTGATATTAAATTCCTATAACAAGAAGCAACCATCATGTATATTGAAAATAAATTGGCAACACAACTAGCCAAGAATCCTCTCCTTCATGACTGAAGTAAAAACATAGATGCAATATATTATTTTATTATAGATTGCATTAAGAAGAAAGAGGTTTAGTTACTTCATATATAGGCCAAAGATCAAGTGCTGACATTTTCACAAAATCCTTTAAGACCAAAGATTTCCAAAGGCTAAGGAGCATGCTTGGAGTCAAAAGCCAAAAAGAATCAAGTTTAAGGGGGATATTGGAAACTAAACTTAATTCAACTTATGTGGCACCTTACTTGAAAGAAGTCCAAAAGTCAAGTTATGAAGAATCATATAAAAGCTTGATATTTATGACTTAGTAATCTATAACTAGCTATGAAATTTGAAAAAGCATCTATAACAACAATAATAAAGTTTTAATCCTAAACTAGTTGAGGTCAACTTTATGAATCCTTTTTCTCCATTCAGTTCGATTTTGAGTTATATTTTTTTGTAAGATACAAAGATTTTAAGTTCTTCTTTATCATTTCTTCTCATGTAATTTTTGATTTACCTTTATTTCTTTTTTCTTCCATGCAAATCAAGTCATTCTTTCGTATAGATACATCTCTAAGTCTACATTGCACATATCCAAATCATTTAAGTTGTCATTTTCTTAATTTGTCATCGATTGGAGCTACCTCTACCTATTTATAAATAGTTTCATTTTTATTCTATCTTTTCTTGTATTACTATACATCCATTTTAACATTCTTATTTTTATTACATTGATCTTATGCATGTATATTTTACTAACTGCTTAAAATTTCATACTATAAAGCATAATTAGTCTTATAGATATCCTATAAAATTTTCTTTTTAACTCGATAGATACTTTATAATTACATAATATTTTAGTTGTACTTCTTCATTTCATCTAATTTGCTTTAATCATATGGACAACATCATCCCCAATCTCTCCTTCCTTATGAATAATTGATCCTAAATATTGAAATAATCACTTTTAGAAACTTCATGGTCCTTAATTTTTACTTTACATTCATCTTCATTTCTAATTATACTAAAATTATATTTCATGTATTTTATCTTTATCTTGCTTAACCTAAAATCTTTAAATTTCAATGCAGTTCTCCATAGTACTAACTTATGATTAACTCCAACCTTAGTTTCATCCACTAGCATATATCAACTGCAAATAATATGCACCATAGAATGTTATCCTTAATATATCTATTAAGCTCATTTATAACTAAAGCAATAGGAATTAAGAGAAGATCCCTAATGTAAACCTATTATGATGGAGAATTTACTAATATTACCATCAGTAGTTTTTACACTAGTAACTACTTCATCATACAAATCTTTTATTATGTTAATATATCTAATAGTACTTTTTTCTTTTTTTTTTCTAGCACCTACCATAAAATTTTTTAGGAACTTTATTATGTACTTTCTTTAAGTCAATAAAAACATATGAAGATCTTATATTTTTTCTCTATACTTCTCCATTAACCTCTTAAGGAGGAAAATAGCTTCTATAGTCGATCTTCTTGGTATTAAACCAAATTAATTCTCTAATATTTATATAGTACATGTCAACTTATGTTCAATTATTCTCTCTCAAAGTTTTATAGTATGATTTATGAGCTTGATACCATGATAGTTAGAGAAATTTTGAATATCTTCTTTATTTTTATAAATTGATACTATAGCACTCTTCCTCTATTCATTAGGTATCTTTTTAGTTTCTCAAATATTATTAAACAAATTTATCACCCAAATTACTTTAGTATCACCTAAACATTTCCAGACTTCTCTATAAATCTTATCAAGTCCCACGGGTTTTCCTACTTTCATCTTTTTCATAGATTCTTTTACCTCAGATGTCCTAATTCTATAAGTATATACTATAACTTTATCCTCAATGGAGTTAGTAAAGCATCCTAAATTATCTACATAATTTTTATTTAATAATATTTATTAAACTATTTTTTTCATCTTTCTTTGATCTCTTGCTCCTTAACTAAAACTTTTTTATCATTATCCTTAATGCATTGAACCTACAATATATCTCTAGTTTTTGTCTTTCATTTTTGTAATTCTATATACATCTTTTGCTCCATCTTTAATTTCTAACTTGTGATATAATTCCTCATATGCCTTACATTTAGTCTCTTGCATTATCTTTTTAACTTTTTTCTTAACAATCTTATAGTTTTCGTATGTTTCTTTATTCCTACATTTAGGCAGTTTTTTATAGCACTCTCTTTTAGGCTTAACTGTTAATTAAACTTTCTTATTCCACCATCAAGTTTTCTTATTATATGCTCTCTTTTTTTTTTTTGACTCTCCTAACATCTCTATAACTACTTTTCTTTTTTCATATGGTATTGATCTCTTCATTTATACTTCATTTTCCTTCCTTCATAACTCTATCTTAAAAGCTATTAGTTTCGCTCTATTCAAATTTCACCACCTAATCCTCAAATTCTTATATTTTTTAATTCTCCTCCATTGTCGAATACATACATCTATAATTATTAATTTATGTTGCGTAGTTAGGCTCTCACCTAATATAATGTTACAATCTTTACAAAACACTCGATCAATCTTTCTAGTAAGGAAGAAATTTATTTGACTAGCATTATATCCACTTTTAAAAGTTATTAAATGAGATTCTTCTTTTTAAAATATAAGTTGGCTATTCATAAATCATATTATATTACAAACTCTAAAATAATATTTTATTTTTTATTTCTATCTCCAAATTCATAACTTTCATGTACTCTTTCAAAATTTATATTATATTTTCCTACGCATCCATTCAAATTTTCTTCAATAAATATTTTTCTCCAATAGAAATCTCTTGAATTAATTCATCCATGTCTTCTCCAAAACTTTACTTTGTTGCACTATCTAAACCTATTTAAGGAGCACAAGCACTAATAATATTAATTAACTCCTTATCTAGTACTAAGTTAATTAAAATTATTCTATCTTCTATCTTCTTAATATCTATAATTTTATCTTTTAAGCTTTTATTTACAATAATTTCTACTCTATTTTTATTTTTATCTTTACCTGTATACTAAAGTTTAAAGCTATCAATCTATTTTGCTTTTTTTCCTATCCACTTAGTTTCTTACAAGCAAGTTATGTTAATTCTTCTCTAATCATTGTATTTATTTGTTACATTAATTTTCTTATTAATAACCCTATATTTTAAGTTTCTAAATATATTTTATTTTTAATTTTTAATTTTTAATTTTTTTTAGACTAACTTTTTTTATTCATATTCATCCATGAAGGTATGAGAACTTTTACTTACTTTTTATCACAGATGTGATGCATCGCTTTCAAATATTGCCCTAGCTATCCTTATCTTTTCAGCTAAAATTATCTAGGAACTATAATTAGATTTTTTTGAAATATGATTATTAATTAGAGAGCATTAAATAAAAAGTGCGTGGAAGTTATATCCTATGCCTATGTAAGGGGATGTACTCAGCATTCAAAATAAGCTAAAATAAAGAACTATCTTCTGCTCCATTATCTTTCTCTCCATGATCCTATATTCCTTTAGTCTGATTGGCACAAACTTAAAAACAAAGCAAAGGAGAGGTTTGGATATTGTGGTGAGGGGGGGTGATTTAGGCAGTATGGTTGGAGCAAAATGCAAAATTTTTAGTGGACGGAAAAAAAAGGTAGTCTGGACTTCAGATTATGTTGAACGAATGTCACATAGTATGCTATAGCAGAAATCAAAAGGAGATTGAAGCTCGTTCAGAAATCTAAGTCTTGTACCTATATGGTCTAAGCTATACCTTAGGAGATGGAGGGAAGTATGATGATGCAGTACTTGGTATTCTTTACTTTCCAGTGCCATTGTGATTTTTGCATCATTATGACTATTAGTTTGGTTTGCCACTTTGTGTTTACTCTTTCCCTATCACAAAAGAATAAAATAATATTTGAACTGGTTTTGAACTTAAATATTACTCTCTCACTTGAATTAAAATCAGAAGTTTCAATATCTGGCAGAAATATCTGTGCATACTCAGCTTCTAATCTTTTCAAGCAAATTTAATGTCAAGCACCAAGTCATGGAAAATCATCAATAGGAAATTAAAGAGCTGGCACAAAATAAATATAATCGAAAAATGTATGAAACCTGCTATAAAGAAACAAAGAAATCATGCATCCAAGACATACCAGAGCGATTCTGAATGCTGGGAGCCCCTGCAGCCTCATTAGATGAAGAAACCATCACATTCCCAGTCTGCCAGTTAGAAATTGAGCCTTGTAAGCTTGATGGTGGTTTTGGCATAGGCATTGACATATCAATGGCCATGGCGACACCTTGTGATGGAGGCGCGGAAAAGCTGCCAGAAGGGATGCGCAGCGCAGAGCTAGTGTGCGACGGCGAAGATGGATGCCCGTGCGTTATCCAGTGGTCAAATTCATAATCTCCTCTAGCTGCAGCTCCTTGAATATTATCGAAGTCATATGGAGCAGTCTGTTCACTGGATTGTCCACGCTGATTAACTCTGGTACTATTATTATTATTATTATGATATTGAAATCCCCCAGTGAAACTCGCATCAGGCTGAGGGACAATGGTCTGATAACTGAGGCCACTCATATTTCTGCTCCGATAGTCAACCCAGTTCCCTGGAACTGCATTGCTTCCAAGTCCAGCGCTCAGAAATCCTCCAGTTGATTGATTTGGATAGATCAAGGGCTGGTATAAACTGGGCACTGCACCATACCCTCTCCATTGGACACCATACGGTGCACCGGCCGGTTGGAATGCATTTTGCCCGACGTTGGTGTGGCTTATGAATCCTATTGGCACATTAGCAGCCACGCCGGGGTAGCTTTGCCCAAGTTGTGGCGAAGGGGAGTAGCTAACCCAAGCCGTATTGCCCACGATATCGGTACCAGGAAATGGACTGCCATGAGGATGCGACGGCAAACTTCCTTCAGTATTTTCTGCAGGTGATTGAAGTCTTCTGCGTAGGAAACTATCCCAAAACCCTGGAGGCACGTTTCCCGCAGCAAGATGGCTCTGCGTATAAGCTGGCGACATTGCACCCTCCATGATATTGGCAGCCTGTGACTGCGTATGTCCAGCAAAAGCACTGTTCGATGGCAACGTCGACGCCATGCCGCCTCCAGATCCAATCTGAAAGCTTCCATACGCTGTTGGCACAGAAGAGCTGCGTGCTTGACTCGAACCAGACGCTGACTCACCCTCGTTCCTATAACTGTGGCTACTTGGAAATCCACGGCCCATGTCATCCATGGTACCGTTACGGTACTGAAAAGTACTGGCTGATATGCTTCCGATAATATTCGAATTATTCTGCACTGTGATGTTGGCCTCCCAAACCCGTTGGTTCTAACACCCTACCTGCGATGAAAATAATGAACTAGAGAGATCATCAGAAGATCAGGTAGGAGAACTAAAAGAAATATGGATAAGTAGTCAAAAAATCATGCCTGGTTATCTTGGATCCACCTCCCATTATAAACATGGCAGGTGATAGTCATTCAGATTGAATTCTATATTTATCTTTTTAGATGGACTAGAGTACATCATGCAGGAGTTTGCAGAGTAAAAGTAAGAATAATGCAAGAAAATAATTTCTAGATTATATTTGATTTTCAAATATTGATTCAGATTTTCTTCTGTTTTCATATACTGATTCGGACCTTCTTCAGCTCCCCGCATGACATGATCAGAGAATTCCATGTCACTACAATTAGGGCAAAACCTGTCTAAAATTGAAGTTTTTTCATGCTGTCAAACAAAGAACCATTGTTTTCTTAGGAATTTCATTGTGTTTCATATGAGTATTTTCTGTCAGTGATATGATGAATTTATCCATTTACAGGGTTAAAATAAATAAATAAATAAAAGAAAGGCAGAACCCAGTCTACACCTATACTTGTACACTGAACAAAACCTGTTTTCTTACAAAACTTCTCATGACTAATTAGATGATGACCCATTTCTTTTATAACCTACACCAGATCCTAAGAAATAACTGACTTTTTGGTTAATCTTCTGAGGCACAGTTGCTGGCACAAAATATTCTAAATGCGGGCTACATTAGTAAGAAACAGGAACAAAGAGCACAACTAAATTCCTAAACTACTCATGCATCGCACTAGCATGCAACTAAGATACTCTTGAAGATTCACTTAGAAAAAGGAAAGAACAGATACGGCTGAAGGTTCACTAAGAAAAAAATATATACTTGAAGATATCTAATTTACTATTAGGAAACTTCATCAATTATTTCTTGAATTAAAAGTTAAGAAACTTACAATTTGGACGAGAAACTATTGAAGAGAACCGGATTAAATAGAAAAAAGTATATAGACATGGGAAACATCTTTAGAGAGATAAATCAGAATTAATAAAATCTCTTGTGCACTAAATGCACAGTAAAATGTAAATGAGAACCTACCTATAATTCAAAGGTCTAAATTTGAGATGCTTATATAAATGATATACACTTATAGATATTGATATTCTCTCTCTCTCTCACACACACACACACATATTTTATATATACCTACATACATGAGGTAAACTTATAATGCTCCCGCCAGCCAACTTCAAAAGTTGTTCCTATGAGAAAACGATTGTTGACTAGATAGGTTCATATGCATGAAGGCATTTTTTGTCATTTTAGCTATGCAATTGACGGGTCAAAAAGTGAAACATTTAATGCAAAAATGGTGCATTAAGTGCATCAATTAAATGGCCAAAATACTGCAATGAAAACTTAACTAATTAGTGGAAATCATGGGGTGTAAATACATCATTCTTAAGGGGCTACAGCTTTCAAATTTGGTTTATTAAGGGCGTTATAACTATATCTTTACATATAGGGTCAGGTTCAAGTTACATTGGATGTAAATCTTATAGGGTTATACTTCTTCTTCTTTGAGTTAGATGATAGGTGTCCTATATTAATGGCCTAAGGTATTAGATTGAATTTATTGCCTCTAAATTGATTACATACCAAAAATTGTATAATTTGAAGATTCATTGCCTATGCATCAAATGGTCAAATAACATAATTTTTGACTATTTAATACATAGGCCAAAGGTTTCTAAATCACATAATTTTTGGTATAGTGTAAATAATAAACCATACCCAATAGCTTCTATCATCAACATTGAACTTTTATCATTCAATTCAAAAAGGTGTAACTTTTAGAGTTACACCAAGTATAATTTGATCTTGACCCTTACATATATACATATATGCATTCAAGCGAGTGCATGTGTGCGCAGGCCTACACACATATATGTATAAATGTATGTATAGATGGATGGATGGATGGATGGTATATGAATGTATATGGATGAATCTTTGAAAAAACTTGAAATAACAGAACAATAGGGGAAAAAAAATCCCTAATGTTATCTAAATCTAATAATGTAGATGTACCTAAATGGAGAGGCAATTCATGATGTTGAGGCAATATTTTTTGCCAATATCTGATATAGATAACTATTGTAAAAAGCATGGAAAAAAATCAGATATTAATAAGAAAAGAATAATGAAAACATGAATATATATATATATATATATATATATATATATATATATATCACAAAAGTAAAACAAGAAGAGTTGGGACTGATTAAAGAAACGAATAGAACTGTAATGTAAGAGATCTAAACATGGTGCAGATCCAAAAGTGACTTCTTATCATCTTAGAATTCTTGAAGGCTAAAGTAGAGGACAACCAAGATTCTGAACGAAAAATCCATTTTGAGAAAACTAGTTCTAAGCCATCTAATTTATATATATATATAGAGGTGTTCTAATTGGTTCATTTGAAAACGTGATAAAAGAGCTTTCAAATATGACGTTAAAAATATGTATAAATAATAATAATATCAACAACGACAATAATAATAAACGTCATGCTAATAACCGGTCGCTTAAAAATTGAAACATCCTATTGTCATAAAAAAGTCTTGATTCAAGAACCAAATAGAAAGACGAACAGCCAAAAGAGCAGAAATTGTTTTGAGAGAGAGAAAGAGAGAGAGAGAGAGAGAGAGAGAGAGAGGTCACTCCTGACTGTCTCGGAGTTCTTGCACGCAGAAATAAGAATAGACCAAGATCTCTAATCAAAACACTTAAAATTTGAAACATCTTATTCAAATAAAGTCTTGATTCAAGAACCAAATAGAAAGACGAAAAAGAGAAGAAACTGTTGAAAGAGAGAAAGAGAGGTCATTCCTCACTGTCTCAGAATTCTTGCACGCAGAAATAAGCGAAAATCAAGATCTCTAATCAAAAGTCTTAAAAATTGAAACATCCTTTGAAATAAAAAGTCTTGATTCAAGAACCAGATAGAAAGACGAACAAACAAAAGAGAAGAAATCGTCGAAAGAGAGAAAGACGAGGTCGTTCCCAACTGTCTCAGAGTTCTTGCACGCAGAAATGAGAGAAGACCAAGATCTCTAATCAAAAATTAAGCTCATTTTAGAAGAAAAGACGTCAAATCAATTCCGTGAAAATCACAAGCGAACATGCTTCCAAATGCGATAGGAATGATAAAAGCATCATATTTAACATCAAGAAACGCTGGAAAAATGAATCATCTAACGAAAACTCACATCCAAAGCATCAAGAACGTAGAATTTTGATCCAAAAGAAAAGCAAGGAGGAAAACCAAACAACGAGAGGAGGAGCTGAAGAGACTGAAGAAAACAATGATGGAAGAGATTGATAGAGGGGCTCGTTACCGTCTGCAGCTGATGGGCGAAGAGCTGTTGGTGTCGGAATTGGGGCAAGGAAAGACTTACGGTATTGAGGGATCCGTTCTCTTATAGAAGAAAAAGAATAAAGTTTGAGAAGCGTGAGACGAGCGTGACAAGAGGACAGACCAAGGGGGCTGGCTTCTCCTTTTCAAATAGAAAGTTGTTGGACATTTGGCGCTTGGCTGGTGAGATAAGGTTGTCGTGTGTGTATATACATAAATACACACACAAATAGCACCTTGGATCTAGCATAGAATGTGAAGGGAGCTAAAGCTTGTAACCCCCAAAAAAATAAAAAATAAAAAAAGAAAAAAAAAAAGAAAAAAAAAGAAGAAGAAGCTGGGGAGAGGGGTGGGGTTGTAGATTTTGTGTTTGTAAAATGATATTGATAAGGCATGACCCAAGCATTAATGATATAAAAGATAATGTTGAGTAAAATGTTATACAATTATACCAATGAGATTTATTTGCCGCTATGGTGTCAATAGTGTTGTTCCATTATAACAAATCCATTATTGACCATTATAATATTTATGGCAGTCATTACTTGTCCAATTTATGTTGGTTGAATATTTTGTAATGAAATAATCTCTCTTATAACAACTAATTCATTTATTACTATGATGTCAACAATAGTATTAATACATCATTAAAACTAACACTCAAAACATTATCAATGGTTACAAAAAATATGATTATCATTATTCATCCAATTTATGGCAGTTAAAATTGTACAGTATTAAACCAATGACTATTATGACAGAGATTATCAAAGTAGAAAAAATTAGGAAATAATAAAAGAACAATGGTGCTATTTTTCTAATCCCTCTCCACTCAATATATTTTATATTTTTAAGCGTGATAAAAACTTCATGGAGAAATAGTAAGAAAAGAGAACTTTAAAAGAAATCATTTAATTTGGAGTGTAATTGCCAAATATTTGCTTTTATTCCTATTATATATATGTAATGGCTATTAAAATAGGATAATGGGCAGATAACTACCCTTTTTTAAAATATTTATTATTACACCAAAATTACTGTAACATTATGATGTCTATTATATTTTAATCCATGCTATTAAGTAATTAACAAGAAATAAGTCCATTTCTTGTTGCATCATTCATGCATCATTACTCAAAAACATAGTTAATATAACACATCATACACCTTTAAAAATAGAATAGAATTCCTAATATCTTGATATTTTTCAACTAAAAGTAATATATTAATTTTATTTTGGCTTTATAAGATTCAACTATAGACTATCACTAGGAGGGAAGCTGCACTACATAGTGAGAAAGTGATTCCAAGAGGTTCCACTTTATATTTCAATTTTGTCTCTTCATCTTTTTTTTCTAACTTGAAGTATGTGTTTAATAGGGAACCACTTAAAGGGTTTTGCTTTATAATAGACTATGATTTTGAATGGTGTTGTTATTCACCGTATATATAGCTGCAAAATTGTTCTTTGGTTTTGCATGAGCTCATTTGACCAACAAATTTGTGCAAACAAGCACAAATAAAAACTCAAAAATGTTGCTTGTTACTCAATTGACCTCTTAACTTATTTTAAATTAGTATCATCAAGTTCACCAATTTACCTTATAGAGGTCAATTTAGGGAGCCATCCATAGAAGTTTTATGAGAAACAAGTGGTTGGACCAACTACGATGAAGATAAGGTTAGTCGCTATTATTTTTGCCCTATAGAAAGCTAAGCCAAATGTAGCATAGTATCATTGCTATTTTTGTCCTATGGAAAGCATTGGGCCCAATTGGCAAGGCCTGGGTTTAGTGAGGGTTTGTCTTTGGCCTTTATCTTTGTGCATCGAAAATTCAAAGGGTTTCTCTTTGGCCTTTATCTCCATGCATCGAAAATTTAAATTTAATCCATGAAAATTTTGAGGCAAGCTCAAGCTTAGACCTAAGGCCAAGTTAACTCATCTTATATATAAAACTCCAAAATATTTTATTTGCATTTATAAAATTTGTTATGCATAACTCTTTTAATATCACTCCTCCAACCCATCAACTAGATTGGACATGCAACACCACCTCATCACCTCTAGCCATGACCCTAGAATGAACGCAAGGCCTAAAAATTAACAAATATCAATTTAACAGAACATCAAAGTCAATTAAATTTAAATTTTCTTTAAACATAATCAAATTAAAGCTAAAATCCAAGTCAATTTATTTATAACAATACTGGTACAGAAAGTTCTAAAATTTTATTCTCTCTTGTTCCTCATTCTAGCCGAATCCAAAATTCAATCTTAAGCATCCTATTGCTCTAAAAACATGTTAATAAAAAGAATTGAGTTACAACTTAGTACAAATCCTCACCCATATACTTTGAATGCTTAAATAATACATATACATTAAAATCATAAATAATCATTAGTTAATTGTAACAATAAAAGCATGCATTGCATTTATCAATATATCCAATATTACATTGCAATTAATCAACATGTGATCATTATTACATTTCGTTGTCCAAAGTGGTCAAATCCATTATTCTTTCGAGGGTTTACGAGGGCATTGATACATTAATATGTTTACAATATAATCAATACAAAAGCTTTCTTTCCAATATCTTAGCACATCTTTAACATTATCATACTATTCAATAATTTTGAAAGACCAATTCTCAATAATAAATTATTAAGTTCAAAACTATTATTTTTCGAGTGTATAATAATATTGACACATCTGATCAACATTAGACAAGTGATGTTTATGTTTCAACTTATGACTGATAATTTAAAGTAACATCTAGTTATGTTTTTAGCTTATAACTACCATTTCATGCTTCAACCAATGGTAGCAAACCATGCATAGGGTCATAATTTTAAATTGTGACTAGCATTCAACACTTCAATCCATGTTAGCAAACCATACATGTGTTCACAATTACAGCCTGCGATCAGTAGTTCAAGGAAAAATATGGTTAGTCCAATCCTCTTATGTCACTAATATAATTTTTGATTTTTTTTATTTAACTTAATTTTAAAATTCCACATGCTATAACATTAAAGGTAGTTTAATTACATGCATATTCAAAATCAATACTTATAACATTAATTTATGCATTAATATCATGTTTCCATAAATGACCAATATCATGTTATCAATTCATGAATCATCAAGGTAATGTAAAATACACATACATGAAGCATATGCACTTATCAAAATCTATAGGGATAATTACATTATGAGCATATGAATTTATTTGAAATTTTTAATTGTGTCCTTATACTATTTTCTTTTCAATTGAATATTTCAACTCATGCAAGTTTTTCAATCAAATATATTTTTTGACGATCGCTAACAATCACTTGATAGACCATATGACATTCATCAATGATGACTTGAATATCCTTTTTTTCAATTGAGTATATAAACTTATAAAAGTTTTTCTATTTGATATATTAACTTATAAAATTTTTAAAATCAAGTATAGAAAATATGGGCAGAAAATTTATAGGGGTTATCCATTGACACTCTTTTAATATCTAGCTCTATGTGGTAGAGCCAGACGCCTTTGGGAGTCACATGACCTTTAGGAGAGGATAAAATTTTTGTTGAGAAATGTGTTAGTAATGCATCAAAAAATCTACAACATAAAAAAAAGTATATACTTAAAGTGTAATTTTCTCATTAATTCATTTACTATTAGTCGAGCAATTGAAAAGTTACTATTTTGCTACTTAACCTTTTATGCATATAATTTTTTTATGCACAAATAGATAATAATATTTCTTCTTTAGGTTTTGAGTATAGAATTTTATATATATAAATTTTTAATTGATTGGTTTGTCATGCATTTATGAGAAATGATAGCTAGACTTAAACAAGTATACTTAATTTAAAACTTTTATAAGTTGGTGTACTCAATTAAAAAATTTTTACAAGTTGATATATTGAATTAAAAAAAAAAGTGTACTCAAGTGACTGTTGATGGCCATCATATGGTCCATCAAGTCATCATTAATGATCGTTAAAATTGTACTTAATTGAAAAACTTATATGAATTGATATACTCAATTTAAAAAAAAATAGTGTAAGAATTAAATTAAAAACCTCAAATAAGTTCATGTATTCCTTTTGTAATTATCCCAAATCCATGCTATTAAGCATGCAACATTCATAATTGGTTGACATATTATTAAATCTTATAATATAATATGATCAAGTTATGTATCATCAAAGCAAATGTAAAGAATGAACATAACATGCCAAAATTCATACTCAAAGGCATATGAGGGGATCCTTACCTCAACTGGAAGTTAAGTTTTATCCAAGTAAATTAATTCCAATACAAATTTGTTTCTACTAGATCCAACTATTATTAATAATGAATTAGCATTATGTTTACAAATGGTACCCTCAATTATCAACATTCTGATTTATTACCCTAACCTAGATCTAGTCTGACCCTAATCTAAGCTATATAGACTTAAATTTTAAGAAAAAAGCTTGTGATCTTAGTTTAAGCTAGTGAATAGGAAAAATAGGCTCGAGGCTGACCTTCTGTTGCTCTAATCATTGTTCACTTATGTAAATGAAATCAATCCCAAATTAATATATTAAGTCTAGTAAAATGAGGATCAAGGATTAGGATCCAAGGTCTCCATTCTAGGGTACAAGCAAGCCGTGCCTCAATGTTAGGACATGCATTGAAGAGAGAGAAGGTCAAGATGATTCTTGCCTAGGTCATCATCTAAAGAGAGAAAGTGAGATTAAGAAAAATAAAAGAGAGAGAATGAGAAAAAGAGAAAGGAAGAGAGAAAAGAAGCAAAAGAGGAGATAAGAGGGTTAGGATTGATGCTAGAGTCCCCACTGATGACACACCTCAGCCTTTCCTTGAGATCCCATCAATTGGATGCCATAGCAAACAACAACATCACTAAGATTTCCCAATTGTAAAATAGCACAACAATACATTATAAGTAGAGGTCCCATCGCCAATAATTGATTGGAAAAGAGGAAAACAGAGAGCTGTTGAGGAAAAAAAAGGGGAAGATGACCCTCAAGTGATTCTGCTTGGCCGTGGGGTTGTCAACAACAAAATAGTGAACAAGGAAGACCCCTATTGCAAAAAATAGGCAAATCCCTTGTCGGTTGAGCATGGT
Source organism: Metroxylon sagu (assembly GCA_017589505.3). NCBI lineage: Eukaryota > Viridiplantae > Streptophyta > Magnoliopsida > Arecales > Arecaceae > Metroxylon > Metroxylon sagu. The sequence goes on from JACVBY030000565.1 coordinate 680,711, forward strand.
TGATGACCACCATGGTCAAAAGAGGAAGAGGGTAAGAGAGGGAAAGAGAAGACCTTGGGTCTTTATCGGCCATTCTAGTTATGCCTTCAATCAATGGTTGACCAGCAATAAAAACTTAAAGAAAAATAGAGATGAATAAATCGATGGATCTTACCTTCTAATGATCAATAGTGACTCAATTAGATACCACAACTGGTTGAGACTCTGAGGATTATGGTGACTACAACCCCAGTGGTGAAGGACATAGCAACTAACAGTTCAAATAAGAGGCAGTGATGAATAGAGGAGACAATAATAGTGGCTCTTGGAATAAGGGAGAGGAGAACACAATCTATGAAGATGGATCAAGCAAGATGGTTTAATCTCACAATCTACATCATGTCAATACTCCTGCAACCCTTAGCACATCTTCACAGCATGCTGACTATTGCTAGAATGGTTGGATTGACCATTTATGGTTGATCATGGAGGGAAAGAAAGGGAGCTAGCACCTAGGCTCGACCATCAATCGGGTTGATTCAATCAAGTGAAGACCAAGTCCAGGACTAGGTCATTACACTTAACTTTTGGATAGAGGACGAGAAGTGTTTTAATCAATTTATATTGGTTGTATCTTCGTTCTTCTTTCATATTGTCACCATGTGAGCTCTAAAGAACCCTCCACAAGTCATGATATCAACAATCTTATATGTCGTAACAATTTACAAAAGGTTTGCAAGATATTGTCGTTGTAAGAAGTTTTCTCAGTTTAATTGACTAGTAATTAGTTCACTAGAACAAACTCATATAGATGGGACAAAGCTTGGTGGTTAGAAGTAAAGGAAAGAATTTTTGTTAAAAAGACACTCATTTGAAATTTAAAACTATCAAAAGTGTTTATATTTGATAAAGCTAACAGCAAAACAAACTACAACAGCAGTCCTTGATACAACATGTGAACCAAGAGCGAAACTGACACAAATTCAACATATCAGCATTTGACTTCCATGTTTGGTTTACAATCAAATTGGTTTGACTATTTAAGTTAATTTTGGTTTATAAGTAAAGGACAAACCTTAACATGATGGTAAGATTTCTCTGTTTTACCCTAGAGGTCACAAGCACATGATATTTTATTAAATTAAGAAAAGCGTCATATGAACTTTCATAGGTAATACATAAGAGGATTAAACTTATTTTATCATTTGAAGACATTTAGTTTATGCATCAAGTGATCAATAAATTAAACAGTATAAACAACACAAATCATAAAATCACATGATTTTTATGTATAAGCTTTTAAAAGGTAATAAATTATATCGAATAGCTTAAATAATCAATGTGAAACCTCTGTTATTCAAATCTGACAATAAATGAAGGAAATTAACTATATATTTTCAATAAGCTAATGGATGTGTGTGTCTCTTCACTGGCATAACAAAAGTCAAATTGATTTATAGCTATTGGTATCAGTTGTTCGATGATCAATTATTTTCCGTTTCAACTATAACAACATATATGTATTTGTAAATTTTTAAAAAAAAAAAAAAATTGCAACACAGTGATTTGGGACTCATGCGCATCTGCAGTCTGGACATACCCACCAAAATCGGGAGCACTTTTTTTTTTGGAAGTTAGTGCAGTGGCGTCCACTAGCTCATTAAAATCTCGACTACATTGGTCTCACACCTGAAGTGAAACGCCTTTTGTGTGGCTTGGCTCAGGAATAAATCATCTATTTGTTTGTTCACTGTAGATATGGGGGATTAGTTTGGTGCTTCTTGATGATGCTTGAACCGAGAGCTATCCTTTCTCACAGCAATGTTGACTAAAGGCGAGGCAAAGCAGTCGCAAACCAAGTTCCAGTTGCGACCTTTTTGTGCCAATATTTTATGGGAACTATGGAAAAATAGGAACCAGAAGGTGTTTAATGGGTCAATGGCATCTCCTCACTAGATATTTTGACGTGCTTGAATGTTGTCTATCTGATGAACTATGACACTTCTTATGTTCCTTCTCAGCCCAGGTCTTCAGCATTATCCCTCATGGGAGCGCCTTAAGATAATACGAACGACACCTTCCATCCAGCCCTGGAGTACGGTTTGCATTCCATAATTCTGACGCTAATGTAATGTATTCTGCTTCTCAAGCGGCCCCTGCTTATGGTCTTCTCTTTGTAGAGGCTATTGATTGGTATTGGTTGCAATGATCGTCATATCCTGATATATATAGAGAGAGATCTCTTTGCCACCTTGTTTTTTGTTTGATGAGTTATCGATCTTTGAATTGAAGGTCAATGGAGTTCTATTGATATGTCAAATAATTCAAAATTTTAGTTGCATATTGGATAATATTGAACTAGATGCATATCCACTTAATTATGTTTTAAAGTAGATGAAGTTTAATTTCTATCACTTTATTTATCACTACTCTCTTAGAAATCATATGGATGTGCCTGTAGTTATCTCTTATACACACGGACATCATATCATGGAAGTCTGAGTATTTAAACTATCTTTTGAGCATTTTAAAAGAGAGAATTGAGCCTAATCAAAGAGAGAGATTTTATTCAATTAGTTTACTGATTTTTACCATATCTAGATGTGGTTGGTTTCCTTGGAGTGCACTTTAAAAAGAATGCATAATAATTTATTATATCTTAAAAGTAGATTGCTACCGACTATTTGCACCTAAACAGGACAAATTATATTCTAAGGAGCATCATCTGTAATATATCTAACACTGGATAACTTTGTATTTGAACTATTTTATTTGTTCTTATATGCAAAAAAATTGTTTAATCAAGAAAATAATATTATTAAAAAGAAAGAGTAATTTTCAACTATTATTTTAAAGCTAGTATCTTTATGTTGATTTTTCTTGAAATTTTTATGATTTCCCAACACTCCTATCCAACAAGTCATTAATATTATCATCTTAAAGCTACTGTGTTTCTGGTGATTTTTTTTTGAGGTTTTCTTTGAAATTTCTACAGTTTCCTAACTTTGATAGAAGTATCTACAATTACTTCATATTTGTGATTGATGTTGCCATCTTAAAGCTAATATTTTAACAGAACCCCCACCAAAAAAATAAAATAAAATAAAATAAATCCTTTTTGGTGCTTTTAAGTCAGTCTCACTCTGCCCGTTTGTGTTTATATGTTTGAAAAGTTAGCATATATCACACGATTGTTTCTGAAAATGTGTGCGCCCTTTTAACATTAAATATTCACATCAAATTCAACCTATTCTTTCTTATCAGGATTCATCAAGCTGATGATAAAATGATTCCTTGTATTATATATTCTATCATAATTTTGCATTGATTTTTATTTTGTCCCTTCATACCTTCCAACGCTTGTCATTTTCACCTTTATTGGATGTTACATTGGTTATTTCTTCATGATTCTTCGATACACATGCATGATCAAACAAATATTATGACTGCAAAAGCTTTGTGAGGGAAAAATCTGCTTGTTGATGAATTTGAATGCATAATAGCATTAACTATACCATGCCAGATTGTTGTTTGATTGGTTTATCATTTTATTGACTAATTCTGGTTGGTAGAAAGAATACTTTTTGCACAAGAGAACGCGCTCATCTGCGATGCAAGAATTTTCTTCAAGCAGAACATACAGGCTATGGTTATTGATTTGGTGGAATCATAAATTAGTTAATTACATACATTACTCTTAGCAATGCCCCTCATTCAAGTACGTGTCCATGCCGCAGCCCCTTGTTGATGGTATAACATGACATATGATATTGCTATACCTAAGGATGGCTTGATTAACATCCCATCCATAGATATATTAAAACATGAAGTAGACGAGCAAACTATGGTCTTAAGGGAACATTTTATGCGGCATTGGAATAGGTTGCCATCCCAAGTGTTGAAACAGGATCATTTCACTATCATTCAGCATTCAATTGGCATGTTTTGAACACTTTCTGTCCTAAATATTAGGACGAGATATGATATGAAGCCTTCTGTTACATAGAAAATTTTGGATGACGCCTTTCTTATAGCTATCCTGAATTAGAGAGCCCTTCTGTCAGTGGATGGTGCACAAAATACACAACAGGATACTACTGTTTTACAAGAGGTAATCACAGAATACTTATGCAAAATCCAATGTAGATAAATTTTTAGTTCCACATAACAATGGAGAATATGATACTGCAGCCATCTAACAGCATCTGGGAGTAGTGATTTCGTAGCCTTGACGTTCTGGTGATCCATGAATTACTCTTTATCAACAGGTGCTCTCCTAATGTTCTCATCCAGTCCGCTACAAAAGTTCTTAATGAAAAGTAGATAATCCAAACACTACATAACTGTTCCAGGAAATTGTTTATAAGACAAAAGTTAGATACGAGGATTCGCATCACATCACGTACCAAGTAACAATACATAATTTATGATCTATGCAGGAAGAAAATATAACTGTTACATAATTTATGATCTGTGCAGGAAGAAAATAGAACTGTGATTAGATATATCTCATCTAATTCCATATAAGACTTGACATTGGATCCAAGCGTAGATCTTGCAAGCACATAAACCCCAAAAAGACACATGGACTCAAAGAAAAGAAGAGAATGTTCCCAATATAATGGTAAATAACAATATAATTCCGAGTTACATTGAGAGATCTTATACTTGCTGATTCACTCCACAAGTTCATTGCCACATTTGTACACCATTATTTGAGAGATTTTACTACCTCCAGTGTTCTACAACAACTAGAACAATAACATTTACAAAAGCAACTATGATAATAATAAGCATGGGACAACTGAATGAAACAATCAACCTGATAATGCATCACTCAAAAGTACCGCTCTTCATGAGATCCATATCCCATCAGAAGCAAATATGCTGTGATTTGTCCTGATGCAAGCGCTCATGAATGCAACTGAAATGGATCAAAACAGTTGCAATAGCTCCTGTAGGACAATGTCTACCATGAAACTCTGATGTTAGCTGGGAGCAAAGCTTCCCAGATACATTGAAAGATCTTAACGATGCTGGTTTTCTTTACTAGCTTGTTGCAGAACAGCAGCAGCCAACAATCACAACAACAAGCATATGATAACTGGGTCTTCCAATCAGCACGATAGTGCACCATGAACTACTGCTCCTCACGAAAAATACATCTCACCACCATCATAATTAGCAGTAAAAACCATGGGTTTGGAAAAATGCATATAAAAAGGAAATATCAAGAAATTTCGCACCCATGAAATATCTGATATCAGAATGCATATAAAGCACTTTCATTCAAGAAACAGAGAGTAGCCCCATGCGTGGACATTGTAATACACGCATCAAAGTTCATAGACAGAAATAGCAAGCAAATGAATAGCTGCTTCTATGTTTGTAATCCTGCACGGTCTCCAGTTTCAGAACTCTTTCTAATCAAAGCAAAGTACATCAGACCGTGAGCATTAAAAGGAGAATCCAAGTACCACAATCTCACTATGATATTGTAAGAACAAATTTACATGGCAGACATAAAATAAAGCTACCGAAGGATATATTTTCACATCAGCATGCAGAAAGAAGACTCCAGCAAATTACAAAGTTATCCAATGATGTGCACTGCTCTATATATAAAACCACAGAGGAATAGAGAGGGGCGCAGAAAGAGACTCTTTTGTTGTAAATTTATTACAGCATTATCCAATGATGTGAGGTTTATCACATCATCAATATTTGAACCCTGACACTTTACCTGTACTGCTCTATATACACAACTACATGGAAAGAGAGCATGGGTGCAAAAAGAGACTTTTGATGTCATTTTACATTAAAGATTTTCAGTTGAACAGCTATCTGGCCTCATTTCCAGCGTCTTCTGAAATGTTGAACAAGAACTGATGCAATGAAGCAATTCGAGGAAGATGCATCAGCAGCTCTCCAAATGATTCTCTTCTGGAGATTTTCGCTGGCTGTTTGCATCCAGAAGCATCACTAGGCTCTCCCTCTGGGGCTGGAAAATCAAATAATGGCTTCCTCTCAGTTGTTGACCCTAGCTTTGAAGCATTGTCCGTGACATCATCTCCTGCAGCAGTGTTGCCACTGTTTATCTGCAGGCTTTGATCTGTGCCAGGATCCTCCTGGATCAGATTGCAAAGAGAATTGACCCTCAACATGAGGGATTTTTCGTCATAAACGGACGAAGTCTGGGAATCACTGAGAAGGTATCGGGTCATCTCTTCCAGCATATCTTTGGTTCGTGGACCATCACCAGATGATGGTGGGTTGCCTGAATTTATCTGTTCAGAAATGCAATGCCCTATGTGGTTCACTAAATCGCTCATGGACATGGATGGCCGAACTCCAGGCACTTTGAACTGATCTGCACAGCCAGGATCCTTCTGGATCAGATTGCAAAGAGAATTGACCCTCAACATGAGGGATTTTTCATCATAAACAGATGATGTCTGGGAATCACTGAGAAGGTATCGGGTCATCTCTTCTAGCATATCTTTGGTTGGTAGACCATTACCAGATGATAGTGGATTGCCTGAATTTATCTGTTCAGAAATGCAATGTCCTATATGGTTCATTAAATCACTCATGGATATGGACGGCTGGATTTCAGGCACTTTGAACTGATTCGCATGACGAGGATCCTTGATCTCTTCAGTTTCACTAGTAGCCTGCTCTTCAGTTACCCGAGTGTCCATCACTGAAACAGAAGTTACATATAAAAACAATGCAAAAGCAGCAACCTTGGGTCACTCTTGACATCAAAATTATAACACAAATTGAAGAAAATCCATCACCTGGACCTACTCGAGATTCCAGAATATACTGTACCAACTTACACAAGCAATTAATATCTATGAACAGATGAAACTACTGCAGAAACTAACTAAAGCTTTCAAATCAACCGGATTTTATCAGCAAAGACTAAGGGAAAAAAATAAAGGTTCCCTTCAATGCATGTATCACCACAAAATCAACACATTCAGTGGTTTGGACCTCTGGAGATTAATATGGCAAGCAAGACCATATGTAAAGAACATGGAACTGAAAAGTAATATGGCATGCAGATAAAAACGAAGAGAGTAAAAAATAAATAAATAAAAAAAAGAAGCAGACCCATATGAAGAATCAATGGTCAATCTCAACTGACTAATCCACTAAGCCAATTCATATATAAATCATAAATAAAGTGGAGATGTTAAAATTTCTATGCAAGGGAAGTGTCAATTTATAAAGAATTATCACAGTTTCACAAGTAATCATGCAGAAAAATTAGATTGGCTTACTAATGGTCAGACAATAAAAACAACCAATAAATGAACTGAAAAAAACCATTACGAAGAAGGTTTTCATCAGCTCCAGGTTCATCAACCCGGAATGGTCCGGCTACAAAATCTGAAATCCATTTCAACAACGGCACTGTTCTAGAAAACAACAACAATGCTCTGAGCATCATGCTCCAATATCTAGGTTTGACTTGATACACCAGCATCTTTTGGTAAGATTTTCGAAAGGCTTCTCTTTTTTTTTTCTTTCCAAACTTCACAGGACAATGATCCTCAGAAGACACTAAAATTAGTATTAGTCTGGTAAAGTCATACTTGATAGGCAAGAAGTACTTTGATTGTCTATTAGTAAAACACATCACTTTGAGTGATCCACCATCTTTGAGGGGGGAAAAGAAATGAAAAGAATGGGATTCTTTTTTCAATCCCCTTCAACCTAAGCCAAAAGGAGTTACAAATACTACATGACATACACATGACACAATCATACACAAATGCATCAATGCATTACATACCTATGCACACCCTACTGGTTATGAACTGGAACAACCAGGTTACCTGAGCTAGGTGAACGAGTGTCCTGTGCCACAACATCTGCTGCCCTACCAATAGGATCCTTTACTTCACTCTTGGTAGACATTGATGAACCAGAATGGGGTGATCCAGAATCTTGAAATCCTCGCATTGGGGATCCATAAGCATCCGTTAGATTATTGAATCCATGGCATTTAGATTCATCTTGGTCCTTAAAAACAGAGCATCCTGGTTCAAAGTATGGATTTTCTAAAATAATATTGGGCTGCTGACTCAATGCATATAGTCGTGGATCGCATTGGATAAGCTTCTCAACATGCTTGCTTAACAAGCCTTGTGAACACTGTAGAAAATGCCTCCTGAAAGCAAGAATGTCAGTGTTATTACTAGTTTAAAACCATATCACATTCACTTCATATGACAGAATTGAACTAACAAATCAAACATAGACATGAGAAAAAAGAGGGGGTTGGATGAGTAGAACAGATTATTAGTTATTATATACCAAGAAAACATTTCAAGATGCATCTCTTATATATCAAAAATAATGCAACAGGTTAGACCAAAACAACCATGCTAATTTACTTTTAATAAAAACATATCCTCCCATCAAGCTTTACATAGAGGCGTCTTAGAAAACAAAGACACCAACTAAGCGGCTGTTTATTTACCTGCAATTCAATAAGTTGCAGTTTGACATCCAAAACAATTGTTTTGATGCCTGCAATAGCAATTGGAGGTTTCATTTGAACTGCAAAAAAGGGCCCAAGTCATTGTATCACAATGTTTCTTACCATAATCTATATATAACACAATAGAATTTGCAACTGTATTAATAAATATTACAAATACAAATATCTATGATTAGAATTAATATATCTAATTATTAAAATATTGAAATATTTTATAATAATATGATTACTATAGTAATTATTATTATTATAATGATCCACTAATAATTTAATAATGATATTAATTTGCTAATAAAATTATAAAAATAGTATGATGGTTATTGAAATATAATAGAAGTACATTGCTATAATTATTATTATTGTAATGTTATAATAATCATCTAATAATGCAACCATTATGATGATAATATTTAATTACTATTATATGATAATGACTCTTATTATAATCTATATATATATAATTGCAGGCTGATCAGGCCAGGCTTAGGCCCTAAGAAATTCCCACTAGCTAGCTATGCTTAGCTCGAGTTCGGGCACAGCCTGGCTCGATGCCTCGAGCTGCCTTTTTTATCCTTGGCCCGACCCATGCCCACCCCTATATACCACATCTTAATAATTAATTTCAGATCTAATGGTAATTTAACTTAGACTTACATCATGTCCAGAAATCTTCTAGATTTGGTCCAAAAACATGTGACAATATCAGGCAATTTTGTCATTTCTGAAAAAATTGGGCATTTTATTCTAGTTTTTCAATGCATCCCATCTCAGAATAAAAATTCAAACCACCCATCCCACATAAACACCTGACATAGTATGCCACCAAGCATAACTTTACTTCCTTTTTTCATTTTATCATACAAATTGGGCCCAAGGGTAAAATGACACAATAGATTTGCTTTTTCTAGATAACAAGATAAGTACAAGAAAGAAACAGCATCCACAAAATATCATGTTGATGAAGGTTAATAAGTCCAGTTCTAACAATCATGTGTCCAACAAGCAGTAACCAACAGGTAATGAAACTAAATTCTTACATTTTTGACTCCTTAGATGCAGGAACTAGAAAGGAAAGATAATATTTACAGAATAGGATATTTATTCACAACTTGGCAACACTAAAATATGCAATAAAATGTCTACAGCTTAGCTTGAGAGCCTTCTAATTACATCATCAATAATAGCAACTTCAAAGAATTATATTACCTATGTATGCTTGCTTGCCCATCAGTGAAATCTGAAGTTGCCTGCCACAGAGTATGCTTCCGAGGCTGTGGATTAACCTCTCTGAAGAAGAGAGGCTGTCTAGCCAACTAAGCAAAGCAGGAGAAATATGTTAGCAGAAAAGAAAATGCTGTAGCAATTTTATGCCATGTAACAGTTCCCATGTGAACTTACCACTATATCCAAGGTCCCTGGTCCATTTTCTGGGCACGTAGCCTTCAAAGATGTGATATCTGACCATTGGATCTCAATCTTGCTCTTCAGACCACCATGAAGAACTTCCCACACAAGCTTGTGTTTTGCAAAATAGCACTTTGCTACTAAATCACCTTCATATGTTGATGCATACTGTTTATCAATAGAAGTCAGTTAATTACTTAATTATGTTCTAAGCCAACTAAATTGACAAATAAAAACTTCACAAAACAGAGTTGAGTATCAAAGATTCTTCCTATCCCACATGATAACCATGGATGGTTTTCATCCTATATCATGTGAGATGAAAATAATGATTGATTTAGATTTCAGACTATCCAACCAAGTGCATATAACTCAGAAAGACAAAACTCAAAAATTCATGGCAATAATAGGATGCAACAGTGTTTGAATGGCTTTCTGCATTAATGTAAAATGAAAGGCAAAAAAAAAATAACTACAAGTCTCTGCGCATATGCCTATACAAGGATGTTGCAATAATCGCATCATGTGCCATATCCCATGAAGCATGGAGATAGATATGGAATGTGGACACAGCATAGTACAAATATGCTAAGCAAACATTGAAACAGAGGGATAACAGATGGCAAGGACATGAATATGTGTGTAATTAGATAATGCATTTAAAGTTAACTCCTCATAAAAGGAGTTCATGAATTTAAATCAATGATAGGCCATCTAAATCAAAGATTCAAGCCATTAAATGTGATTTACACAACAAAAAATGTCTAGAAATCAAAATTCAAGTAGTCTCGAACCTATGCATCCATTTGGTACAAAAATGAATAGCATCAATTACACTAATATCTGGATAAGACATATAAATTGAAAATTCATTTTATGGATCATGATCTAAATATCTTAAAATATGGATAGATTTAAACTCACAAGGTTTCAACAATTAAGACATAGTAATACATAGTATCATGCTATTAAAATTGTCGATCTTGGCACCTTCTTGATGATTAGGTTAGAGACCATAAAAATCCATGAATTTGCATTTCTAAATATTTTTATAGAGTATATCATGTTCAATGATTTGGATCTTGAATTTAGAAATTCTATCACTAGTTTTGAATCATTAATACCATTTTCAAAGTAGTTAACTCAAAAGGTGCAATCCAATACTGAGATTTTTATGGGGCCAAGATTTATTATTAAGGGGCCAAGATTTATCAAAAAGAATGGAAGGATAAAAGAAAATAATGTCTTCCCTTTCATTGATAAAGTTATCAGGACACTATCCTAGATGCACAAGAGGAGTATCCAAAACCTCTTTTAATTTTGAAAAATAGAATATTTAAAATAAGGAGGGGCATGGCACAACAAGTATCCAGTATCAATATTCAATACATATTTTACATGGATACAGCATGCAATCTTAAGTATCTGTGCTTCTGAACCACATTATGAGGTGTTTGAATGGGATAAATTCGAAAGATCAAGTCATGATACATGTGGCTTTAAAATTAAATAAAATGATGAAGTTGCCAGTAAAAATACTAACAGATCCAAGAGTGGTAAGGGCCATGGCCCCTCTAACAAATTTAAATTTCCTTTTAATATAATAAGTAGGAGATGCACTCCCGTGCCCCCTGACCTTATTTAGCATGCTGTTGATCCAAGGTGGCAGTAAGAGTCATGGCCCCCACCCCAAAAAATTTGAATTCCCTTTATTTAATATAATATACAGTGGTAAAGATCTACATGGATTTCGAAACATCCTTTAACTATAATCCATCATCATTATCCTCCATATAATCAAAATATTAGATGTTCAGAATTACAATTCCTATGATAAATAGGAAACTTCTGCCGCATACTTGTTTTTGTATATTTTAAAGTGGAAGAGGAGCCTTGGAGGATTAATAGATGGAAAACCCCAGTCCTAAAACTCTTTCGCAAATAGGGAAAGAAGCAGAGACAACTGCTCTAATCCTTCATGTATTCAAAATAGTGATTGGGAAAAAGAAAAGCACCATATGAAAAGCAGAGAACTATTTTGTCACCATCTACATGACTACGCAACCAATTCCATTGTATTGACCTCATGAACTGACAACACTGAATAGGAGAAATTTTCACATTGATTGAATAATGTATCATGTGTGTTTCTCTGAGAGCAACAGCAAGACCATCTTTTGATACCATCAAGCACACTTTCTTAAATTTTAAAATTCAAGATAAACAAATGCAAGGTAGGTGCAACAGTTTAATATTCTTCTTAATTATGTGTGTGTGTGTGTGTGTGTGAGAGAGAGAGAGAGAGCACTTGACTTACACTCGAGTGGACCATCCACTTAGATTTGGTGAAACCTACATTGGATCATAAGGCCCCACATCAACGATTCGATTAGATAAATATGATCTACTACCTCTGAAATGCTTAAACATAAAAAATCACATGATTTGAAGACCTTTAGCCTATGCATCAAGTAGTCTAAAAATTAGACAATCTAAATAACATGAAACAATACATATTTTTCTAACCATGATGCATAGATTAGGGGGTCTCCAAGTCATATGATTTTTGATATTCAAATATTTTAAAGGTAATAGATTGCATCTAATGGCTCAAATCATTGATATGCGGCCTCCATCATCCAAATCTAGATATGACTAGATTAGAGTGAAGAACCTCTCTCTCTCTCTCTCTCTCTCTCTCACACACACACACACACACATACAAATATACATGTAGATGTATATGTATATACATATAGATGCATATACATATATGTATATACACATACATATGTATACATATATGCACACATACACACATACAACTCTATGTACATATGTATGAATGCATGTATGTATGTAAGCAATGTTTATAGGAATGCAGATCCAAATAGCATCCGGTGTTATCAAATTTGAGCAATAAAATTTCATGTATGGTTTGAATTTGACTTAATGTTGTCATTATCCCTTATGCAAGATTCATAAATCACCGCATTAACTTTTTTTTTTAATGCAATCAACTGATCAAACAGAAGATTTTCTTATATATCATCTATGGATGATAGATGTCCAAGTCTAAACCTATTCAATAATTATGGCATCAAAATTCAAGATTATTTGCGCTTTGCCCTATACGTTATCGGTAGTACTTTATAATTTATTCCTTTTCCTTTCGGCAACTCTCAAGGGGGCATTTGGTAACTGAAATGAGATCGCTACAGTGATTTTACATCATCAGTGATCCTTATTCCAAAGCAATCTTATCCCTGATGATATAAAAGCATCACATTTGGTATGATATGTCCCAATAATTAAAGATTCTTGGATATGTATGCTAAAGCTATTTGGTATGCCATAGAAATTCAAGATCACTAACCATATAGTACCAAAAATATCCCTATCATATTTTGTAACTAGCATGATAATTTATCATTATTTCATATTATTTATTATTTAGATCAAATTATAATATTATTTTTCTAATATTATGTTAGGTATAATATTATATTATAATATTATAAATATATTATATTTTATAGTATTATCATTATTATAATATTATAATATAATGATATTATATTATTATAATATAATCTTATGATATGATGTTATATTATATTAATATAAAAATAATACCAAGCATTTTCTATATGGGCGAGGGGTATTTTGATCGTCAAATCTCAAAGCAAAATCATTGCCTAGGGGTGATCTTGAATATCCAACCTCAAAAATGAGTATAAAACCATTACATTGGGTGATGATTCTAAAGGTAAGGTGATTTGGAATTACTACTTCGTAACATTACTGAGATGCAACCAAATGCGATGATCCCATCACCTCCACCCAAATCACTGGTAATTGTGGATGGATCACCTCACAATACCAAATGCCCTCCAAGTATGTATATGCATAGAATAACTAATGATGTTATCTGATACTCAAAATATGCCTACAAAACATTGAACACGTTTTTAATTGGTCATTCTCAACCACAAGTATCATAAAAGCTAAAGTCTGCAACAAAATGGAAGATGAGTTCCTCAAAGTTTATATGCTTGAGTATATTGAAATTACAAATTCAATCCTAGATAAATGCTACTATATGAAAGAACATCAAATGAAATTAAAATAAATTTTGATTTTTTTTTTTTTTTGCATTGACGAGAAGATTTAATTTTTCATTACTTTTTTTCATTAAGTTTACCTCCCAAGTCCCTATTCTCAAAAGGGAAGCAGGAAAGTTTGAAGCCTTCATCTTGTCAGCAGCCAAAGTACCCATTGCACTAGCAACCTTTTTTCCAACATCAGAACTCTCGCTAATCCCGTTGGCTTGAGAAAGCCTCATCTGAATCAAATCCACTAAAGAAGGACTCTTCCTCAAGCGCAGGCCCAATGGACTTGGCTCGTGAAGCAAATTATATTGCAAAGCCTGTGGGGGGACCATATCTGCAGTTTCACTCCACTGCTGCAAAATATTAAATCAAGAACAAAAATCAATATAGTCAACATTAATGGACATAACATCTAGGACAGGCCACACAACTAATGAATCAAAACAATCAGCTACATCTACGACAGGCCACAGAACTAATGAATCAAAACAATCAGATGATTACAACACCTATCGAACTTCCTTTCTGTTTATATCTCGCAGCAGGATATATTGTAGTCACAGCCCCGTTTTGAGAATGAAAATAAGTATATATTGATCCAAAAATCACGCTCTATATATAAAGCTTGATATTTTATCATCTAAAGGAATGTATTTTTCAAACAAAAATACATGACATATAGCAAATTAAAGAAACCATCCATCATCTTCAACAACTTTTCCCTGCTGAAAACAAAAGATGAGTGACTTTTTCAATAACTATCAGATTTCAATCCACCAAAACAGTAAGGGCCTGTTTCAGAACATCCCACGAATTCCACCAACAGTAAGGGCCTGTTTCAGAACATCCCACGAAAATCGGACTAGTTGACCCTTCCACCAAAACAGTAAGAGCCTGTTTCAGAACATCCCACGAATATCGGACTAGACCCTCCCAGTCTCAACACGTAGCTTTTTAAGGGCCCGCCCAACCCCCAATCCACACTTCTAAGGGTTCGTTCAAGTCTCAGCCTGTGGACCTGTTGGCCCGCAAGAAGAAACAAAAGAGACCCACAGTCCACAAAGATTTGGGAGGTGTTAGGTTGATGGACCATGCTCAAATGGGCTGGCCAATAAATGAATCCGATGGGAAATCCACTTCAATCCTGCTGGATTAACCGAACACGCAATAACTTTTCAGCAAAACCTTCCAAAAACAACTCGCGCAATGAAACAAACACCTCCTCCAATATACTAAATTTTCGTTCCGCACCCCCAATAGTTTCTAACCATGGAATTCTAACCGAAGAATAATAAACAGGTAATCGTGATGAATAACCGAGCTTGGACTTGAGATTAAACAGCTGAATCCAAATAAAAGATAAGAGTAGGGGAGATTTGCCTGCTGAAGCGAAGCAGTGATCTTGGATCTCTTGTTGAGAGGCCCATGCTGCTCATCCAACGGATCTTCGAACTCCAACTTCACCGGCACCGGCGGCGCCGCCGCCGCCGCCGCCTCAGCCGCAGCCGCCTTGCTCGGCAGCTCCGATTCCGGCCGAAAGTTGCCGAAACTCGCCAACTGAACCATCAAAATCCCTAAGAAATCGAGGATCAGTGACCAGGGCCGCTAGAAAACCCTAGAACACGACTCCACGCGATGCCCTCGTCCTTCTACTCCTCTCTAGCTGGAGAGGCGAATCGAAGAAGATCCTAACCCTAGGAATCGAACAGCTGGAGAAAACGCGAGCCGAAGACCGGGGTGAGGAACTGGATCTGCGGGAATCTCGCAGGGCAGGCGAGGAGGAGTTCGCGAGGTGGGTGCCAATTTGTCTTCCTTTTGCACGAGAACAAATAAATAACAAATTAATACGCAGAGGGCAAAATTTGTTAAGGGGACCCGTCGGCTTACGACGCTCTGGCCGAAGGCGAAAACGCGTGCCACGCGGCTGCTGCGCACGTGGCAGCACTTGGGTATCAAAACTACGAAATTACCCTTGGGTGAAAAACTAGTTTTACTAACTTTTTAGAATGATCATTTTTGCTCTTGATCCAAATGGATAGTTGCTCTAGTATTAGGTGGGTTAAAATGTATGTATGACTAAATGCCGATTTTATGCTCAAAGGCAGATCAAATTCAAGCAAAATATTTTACAGTACAACTACTATAGAGTAGCACATATCATAAAAATATATATATTTAAAAAAATTAAAATCTTATATTTTCATATCATCAAGAAAATCTTTATGAGTATTGTAATCTTTTCTTATCCTATAAATGGCGTCTTACATAGTATCCCAAGTCACATGCCATAGGACCTTAACCAATACAAAAGCATCACCAAATAAAATCAATTAGGGACTAAAGCATGCATGGAGCATTTTATTTATTTTTATTACACCATGAAAAATGCTCAAATCATCGTCATACTCCTTAAAAATGCCATTACATTTTTATATATCAATGGCCCAATATTGTGCATCAATCTTACTAGAGTTTAGTTAATAAAGGAATAAACCATCATGGCTTATTACCTAAAAAGTAAAGAAAGAACACAAAACAATCTAATAATCATAATGTTTAAATAGCTATCTTATTCTTATTATATAAATTAGCACTTCGTACATACAATGTAGATGTTTATTTTATGCAAGCTAAAATGTATAGTTATTATTTAATCATTGTTCTAAATTTACATGAGCCATATAGCATGTGATCTTTTAAAATGTTGTAATGCACTTGTTATATGTAAGGGATCAAATCTTGCCTTTGTTGAGTTTTAGGATATTAAAATTATGTGCAAGGAATATGCTATTATCCATATATCTTTTTTAAAAAATGAAAAAATAATTACAACCATTTACAATCCATGACTTAAAAAAATATATTATTGTAAAATATCAAAGAATTTAAATCTTATAGGGAGTGAAAAAAAAATAAAAAGCCATCAATGAAATAAAGTGGGATAACTCTTGATCTTTTATCCAAATTAGCTAAAAGCCGATATATAACTCATGCGATATAAGAGTTTTGATATTTTCTCCTTTTCTCAACTATTTTTAAAATATATTATGCTAGTATAACAAATTACAATAAATAGAAGATTTAAATGGCTAAATATTTATTACATATTAAGCAATCAAATTTAATGATAGTGAAGTAAAGTTTTCATCATTAATGCTAGTAATATAATAAATTATAATAAATAAAAAGTTTAAATAGTTAAATTTTTATTTTATATTAAGCAACAGATTTTAATGATGGGCAAATAAAAACTTTTGCAATTAATACTAGCATTATTGATACTAGCATCCATAGAATGAATAAATAATTTTGCATATATTAAATTTCTTTATAAAAATTTATCATTAATATTATCCTTGTACAATGTATGAGATATAATCTTTTCCAACAAATCAGAATCCAATGTAATAATGCCACAAATCTTATATGCGCTAGCGCATTAATATTGATATTTGTTTTACGATAAAAAATTGTATACCAATAAAGTCTCTATTATATAATTTAATGTCTCAATCTCTAAACCAACACCTTGTCCAAATTCAAAGGAGCGAGGAGAAGTTCCACCGCACAAAAAACAAAAAAAAAAATCTTCTGGCAAAAAGAGATGAGGGCAATATGGTCATTGGGGTGATGCCGGACGGCACTCGGAGAGAATATAAATAGCGGATAAGTCGGCACGGGACCATCAGCACGTGCCGGGAGGGGCGGGGTCCCTTTGGGCACGTGTGGAACCCAACCGCGAACCTTCTGGCTCGGCGGCCCCGGCCCTTGGGACCGCTTTGGTTGGGTCGTGGAAACGTGCTGGCGGGCGGGGCGGAGGGCCGGCACGAGACGGGCGGCTCACACGCGCGGGCTGAGCCGGATTCTGATTTCCCATCGTGGATAAAAGATTGGACAACAAGTAAGAAGCCTGTCTGGACCCAGGCCCAGACAACGAGCCTCAGCGAGTGGTTTCTGATGTGGGACGTCTCGTGGCACGAGTGGGCGATGCCATTTGCTTGGGAGGTTGGACACCCAACGGAAATGACAAGGTTTTTTTTTTTTTTTTAAGCTGCAATAGACTTTTAGTCCTTAACTCTCATTCAAAATTCATTTTGATCCTTAAGCTTTCAATTTTTATAATTTAATTTTTTATATTTTAAAAATATTATATTTTTGATGTTTTATGATATTAAGTAGTTATGTTATGTGACATAAGTTAATTAAAATTAATGAAATAGTTGATGTATTATTTTGATATGAATATATGAACTAATTAAAAGAATGATATATCCATTATTCTATCGATTTAATTGACTTCATATAATAGAACGTGAAGAATGAGCATTCTTAAGATATGAAGGACTAAATTGTAATAATTCAAAGATTGAAGAGTAAAATAAATTTTGAGTGAAAGGTCGAGGAAAAAAGTTTTATTATCTCTTTTTTTAAAAAAAAATATGCTAGTTTGTCTTGGGCTCTGACTTCTTAATTAAACGGCATACTATGGCATACTTCTTGTTAACAAAGTGGTATAGATGTTTAATCATTCATTCCCATGATTTCAACTTATCTTAGTTATAGACCTTTTCTTTTAAATTGATTAAGGTAATGTCACACTCCGAACCACCTGATCTGGGCTCGTAATATGGTTGCATGCTCTTAGAGTGAGATTTAAAGCACAAGCAAGGCAAGTTGATCATTATCATGCACAACTCAGATTATAGCACCTAATAAATGTGTATTGTATTATCTTCAAAACAAAAACTGTGTATAATAACTAGAATACAATTAGATCTATTACCAATATGTCTCTCTCGATCAATTATAAATCCAGCTCTGCAACCAAATCCTTAACTTTTATAAAAGATACAATAAATATAATATGAGTTCTTAGCTTAGCAAGAATCCCTAGGCATACAGATATAGATGTGTAACAAATGTCAATGTAATAATTAAATAATGAACATGATCAAATAATTTTACTTTGTGCTGCAAAACACCATGCTACAAAACTATACATTTAATATAATAAAGATTGTTGGTACTACAACAACAATAAAGCCTTAATCCCAAACTAGTTAGGGTTAGCTGTGTGAATTCTTTTTCTCCATTCGGCTCTATTCTAAGTCATATTTTTTTGTAAGATGCTATTGATTTTCTCTATTAGACTCATATTAATAAGGTGTGACTATAGTTTTATATTGGCCGTCAACCTACTATAACCCTCATCCTTTATTCGAGCTTAGAATTGGCTATGTATGAAAAACTCATCATAGGTGGAGTTATAAGAAAAATTGTTGATAGCTTTTTTTATATTATTTACATCATTGAATTATATTATCTCAACATCAACCAATCTATGCCAAGCATCATAAACCTAATCTAGCCATCACCCTAAACCTAGATAGGTTCTACATTGTACCAAATCTGACCATCAATTTAAGCTACAATCAATGTCACATCTATACATCACTAATCTAGCCAACAGTTTAGACTGCAATCATTGTCACATCTATACAATACTAGTCTAATCGTTAACTTAAACTACAATCAGTATCACATATGAACTGTATCAATTTAGGCATTAGTTTAGGCTTGACAATCTAACCATCAACTTAGTCATACCCAAGCCACACCACTAACATCTCCGTGCTTACTCCACATGCCTTTTTCTCACATCGGCCCCAACATATTTTTAAACATTTTAATATGCAAATCCAAATCCAAATCATCAAAGCATGCCATCATAATATAAGATATACAGAGGCATACCTAACCCAAAATCATACTATCATAGCTTAAACATAAGTCATATTCAAATCTGATAAAATAATAAATGTGAAATCATGATGCATGACAAATATGTGCAAAAACTTCTACCTCACTTGCTAAACCTTAAAATCCAGTGCTCACAATCCACCGAAAGCAGTTTATTTTAGTAACAAACCATTCATTATGCTATAAATATGGGTTGTCCTTCTGAAATTGATAAATGAAATAAGCAGTAGAAAATCAATAATGCCATAGATGGTTAATAATTTGCAATTGTGTAATGGTAGACGGGATAGAAAAGAGACAAGGAGGGATAGAAAAGAGAGAAGGAGATATGTTGTACAAATCTTTCTATTGGAATAATCCAACAGAAAATGCATTGGCCTGCAATCCAATGAAAAAAAAAATAATTATAAACCTATCATAACTATAAATATTAATCATTAATTCTATCGAAGTGCTTTCTTTCTTTCTTTCTTTCTTTCTTTCTTTTTTTTTGTGTTTGGGTCTCTCCTATTGTGTCATCGGACATGGCTACTAGCTTCTCTCTGATTAGTAGCAATAATGGCATCTGTGGAGAGTGCCACGAGTGAAAAGAGAGGAGAAAAGGTCTCTGCCATCAGCTTTTCATATATTCCAGCTAAATGGCTTTAGCACGTTGCATTCTACTTCCAACAATAAGACCAGCATCTTTGGAGAATTTTATATCTGGATATAAAAACTGCCTTAATTTTTTCATACATAAGGACATGCTTTCAGATGTTTTCATCAAATTTAGGTCTTTCCTATACCTTTAATCCCAAATTGAAGCTGTATCTTTTTCTCTCTGCTTGCACTAGTGAAAATGACAGTGAGACTAACTTCAGCTTCGCATTTACGTTCAAGGGAAAGTCTTTATAATACTTGTTGTTGTATTTAAGTCGAACAGGCTTTTAATTCTCTTCTATTTGTTGGAATCCTTCATCTACTAGAAGAGAGAAGGGTGCAACAGTGCTAGAAACGAAACACCATTCTCACTACCACTCAGGGCTTATCAAGAACTATGGGGTGGGGAACAGGAACATGACAGTGGTTGTCAACACCGGTAGCGACGGCACCTGGGTCCAATGCAAGCCGTGCTTCCACTGCTACGACCAACAAGACCCTCTCTTCGACCCCTTGGCCTCCCTTTCCTACCAAACCACTCCCTGCAACTCGCTCTGATATCATGATGATTAATCAAGTGGCTCCAAAAGCTTCAGCTTTTGAGGTCAATTAGTTGATCAAGAGAGGACTTGCTACAGTTTGTCCGACTTTGAAGTGCTGGAGTTCCAAACACTAAGATTGGGATCTGTGATCTTTTATTTTACTAAGAGAGATGCTTCTTAGGTGTGCTTGGCAATTACTAGCCTACCTGGAAGATGCAAATTGGTAGTTTATAATATGCTAAAAGAAAAATAGGAATGAGAGTCCAATGCTCCGTGAATAAGCTATCCCTGATATATCTGTAGAAACTCAGGAGGTTTTTTGAAATTACTCTTCATTAGATTCTGAGAAGATACTTGGATTGAAAAGATACCACTAGCTCCTCTCTTCGGTGCTCTGTATCAGAGGATAGATAAGGAGTAATGGTACAATAGCTCTCTGGCGAGAAAGGAGTTTGATAAGTATTGTACTCTGATAGATTTGATTGCTCCCTTAAAACCACCAAAAATTATAGATAATCCACCATGGGAACTCACTAGAAATGGCATTTTCTCAATCAAGTCCCCTTATAAATTTCAAATTATAAGAGTTTAATTAAGCCATTCCACAAGGAAGTTTGGAAAGCAGCTATTCCTTTAAGGCATAAGATTTTTTTATGGCTAGCTCTGAAAAAAAAAGCTTTATACAAGAGATAAGAAGGAATGGCTTAGAAGCACGTGTCCTCTGTGTGGCTCTATAATTGAAACGGCCAATCATTTGTTCATGAGGTGTTTTTTTCCAAGGGAGATTTGGCTTCCAATTAAGGTCTGTCCATCTAGTCATGGTCAGCCACTCTGCAGAGATATCAGTTGCTAGCATCTGCCATGTCTTATCCTTAAAGCTGTTCATCTCTTACTCAGTTTCTTCTCCTCCTATCTGTAAATTCTCTCTCTGTCCTCTTATTCACAATCAATAAACTTGGTGGAAGCTGATTCCTCCAAGTTTCCTTCAAAAAGACAACAGCTAGCCTGTCATCTGGAAACCACCAGCAGAAGAATCACAGGGCTGTCTGTGAAACTGTGAGCTCTAAATTGGAATTTGGAGAGGAGACTTGTGGTTATGGTTGACAAAATAAGAAGTTATAGAGAGAATAATCCAATGGCCAAATCTTCCGTATTTTGATTGGGGCTGGGTGATTGTAAATCTCTTTCTTTCTTAAGCTTAATCCTTTTTGCTAGAAGGATTTCAAGAGAGTAAAAGATAGCAGATAAATTGGATGCATCATTATGATTTCTGAATTTTGTATCTTTGTTTGTTTAATAATTAACCTATTTTGTTGTGAGATTGGATATTAAGGACCTACAAAATTTATTTGCTTCTGATTGCATGTGGGTAATGAAGTCATAATGCAGTAATGTTAGAAGCTCTCGATGTCGAAAAGCTACAAATGAATTGATGACTGCAACTCAAATTAAAGGTTCAAAACTAATTCGTAAGCTGAGAAAGAAGTTATCATTTGGTTCATTTAACCTAACCATCCTCTAAGAAATTAATTAGAATTAAGGCCAAGTTCAAGTCACATCAACTATAAGTGAGCTACATCCTTTTTGAATTGGATGGGATATGAAGATTTTTTATGGATAATCTTAGTTATTGGATATGATATATTATCTTTAAATTATTTACCAAAAATCATATGATTTGAAAACTTTTAGCCTATACATCAAATGATCAAAAATTGATATTATTTAAATAAGATTTTAAATTTTATAAGATAGAGGCATCTCGATTTCTAAATAATGAGATGCATTGTTGCCTCAATACATCTTAGCGGCTATCTCAGTGAAGGCTTACCATTTTTTCTTTTTTTATTCTTTTATTCTTTCATTTTTTTTTCTTGTATTTCTTTCTTTTTATTTTTCCTTTCTTTCTTTTCCTTCTTCCTTTTGTCCTTCCTTTTTTTTCTTTTCTTCCCTTTTTTTTTCCTTTACTTTCTTCCTTCTTTCTTTTCTTTGTTTTTTCCTTCTCATTTTCTTTCTTGCCTTCTCTTCTTATTTCCTTTTTTTTTTTTTCTTTATTTTTTTCCTTTTTTCCCATGTAGATAGGATTTAGAGTCTCACCCCATTTCAATCCTATTTTCTCACCGGAACAGGATAAGAAAATTGGAACATCTCCCATCCCATTGAAATTTAAAATATTGATTTAAATTTCAAGATATCCAACTTTTGACTATTTTGATACATAAGCTAGAGTCTTCAAATTACTTGATTTTTTTTCATATATAAATAATTTATAAATTATCGATTGCATTCAACAGCTTAAATCATCGATATTAAATCCCACCATCCAATTCAAAAAAGATGTAACTCTCTTAAAGTTTACTAGGTGTAACTTGATCCTGGTTAGCAAAACTATATTATTTTATAAAAAATAAATATCTAAATATTATGAAGATAATTTCAACTTAAATATTTCCAAAGCTAATGAAAATGGGCTCTAATGCCTATTGGATATTAAGAATCTTCCACAGCAAATATACACATAAAAATGGGCTCTAATCCGATTCCCATATGAAAGATGAGTGTTTGAGATGTTGGTAATCTTAAATTACACTCTTAACTTTCATACAAATATTTAATAATATTTAATCTAATTATATATTTAATTTATACTCAATAATATTTAAATATGTTATACTATATTTATATTTAATATTTAATATTTAATATAATATATTATATATTAATTTAATATTAATGTAATATTTTAAACACTATTATATATTTATATAATAAGATAAATTTTAAATTATTAGTATTTATATATTATATTATTTAAATATATAATATATTATTAAATATTTATATATTGTATAATAAGATATTTAATAATATTATATTATATATTTATAATATTTAAATATATAATATTTTTAAAATCAATTTGTAAATAATCTTGATTTTTATCTGAACATTTCATATTCTAGTAAAACGAAGAGAAGGCCACTTAAAAGATAAAAAATATTTATAATAAAATTCAAATAAAATTCATAAAAAAATAAATTGATTATTGTATTTTGTTATTTGAATCAAATGTGACAATCTTCTATTCTTAAAAATCTGATTACCGAGTATAAAATTATAAAAAATATAAGATTTCTGATAACACTGCATTACTGCAAACCAAACACCACCTTATATTCATGTTATAAGTTTCAATTAACATGCAAGAAAAAAATGGCAATGATAACAGTTGGTCAAAATTACTTGTCCATGTTATAAGTTCCAATTATTCAACAATGCTCGCAACTACTATGAGAAGGTAAACATGTTTACATAAAAATACAAGTAAAAAAAAAAAACTTCTTCAAAAATATAATTTTGAAATGCTTCAACATATTATCATTGGTTTGAATTGAAATTATCTTTTATTTTTTGAACGAAAAGAGTTTTTAAAAGGATATCTATAGTTTATAAGATCAAGCACACCTTGACATTGTGGCATGATCCATGTCTGCGATGATGTCATGAACGCTTTCAAGTCTTAGCAACTTGCATAATACAAAGCCACAAGTGAATTACACCATCACAAGCCTAATAAACAAGGCCTTAATTCTTCTTGGAGCCCAAAGCAGCCTTTGGTATTCAAACTTTCATCGGCGTTATCATTCCGAACGGAGCCACGCTAAACCAACGCCCGGATCGTTGCCAGTGCACCAAGGGAGATTCACCAGTGTGAAACCCTAGGCTGTACCAGCTACCAAACAGAGCACAGATGCCAAAAATATGCTCCGCATTTTGCATGCTACTGAGCTGAGAATCCAACGGACAAAACTGTTCACCAGAATGCCACCTTCTTCCTCCTTTCCTTCTGACGCCCTCCGGCGTCTCCTCGAAGATTCTAAGAGATATCATCCGCCTCTTTGCGTGGCAATGGGTTTAAAGCAGTCGCACCAAAAGCCCTCCTCTCCCCATGGAACTCAGCCCTGGTGTGAAGACCATGATTTCTTTAACGTCCCTTGCTTTCAAGTTGATACCTTTGATTCAAAAATTGCTCCTTTCCACCAAACTCCTGAGCTTTTGATTGGATTCGAGCCAAACGGAGCAACCTTTTCCAAATATTCACGAAAAATCCCACCTTTTGCCACAAAACCTGACCCTTCTGAGGCCAACGCAGAGAAAATCCACGAAAAGTCCCTCCTTTGGAAAAAGTATAGCTTTCTAAGACGAAAACAGAGGAAATCGACTCAGGAATCCATGAAAAGCTTCTTCTTTTCACGCAGAATTCGATCATATATCCTAAGGACAACATAGAAGAATCCGTTTCAGGATGCCATGAAAAATCCCATCTTTTAGAGCAAAAAAAAAGAAAAAAGAAAAAAGAAAAAAATCAACCTTTCTGAGTCCAAAGCCAAATAAAAACCAGCTCAAGAGACTCCGGACTCAGAATGGAACCTCTGCCATCCTCTCCAGTCTCCGGAGACAAGGAGAGCTTGTTGAGGGAGAAGGAAGAACCTCAGAATTGGCTTCAGGTATCTCTCTGCTCCCCTCTGCATTGGTTCCGAATGCTCGTAAAGGAGATGCACTGGAGCTTCGTGTATGGCATTGTAGCCGTGAACGGGCTCAGCCAAGGCCTGGGCGGCGCCGTCTGCCGGGTGGCCTCGGACTACTACTGGAAGGATGTTCAGAAGGCGCAGCCCTCGGCGGCCCAGGTGTACCAGGGGATCACTTCACTTCCATGGATTGTAAAGCCTCTGTGGGGACTTCTTACTGATATTCTCCCAGTGGCTGGCTACAGGAGAAGGCCTTACTTCATTTTAGCAGGCAAGCTTCTCTTTCCATGTCCTATTCGTGTAACAGTGCTTTAGTTTCACTCGTTTCATCCATTTTCTTTCGCATATAGTGATGTAGTCTAGAAACTATTTTTTTACCTCAATTCAGGAATTTTGGGAGCAATCTCCATGCTTATACTGTGGTTGCAAAAGGAGATGTGCACCGTGCTTGGCTTGTTGTTGCTGACTGCGGGGAGTGCAGGAGTGGCGATAGCAGATGTGACCATTGATGCTTGTGTTGCACAAAATAGCATAAACCACCCTTCACTGGCTGCTGATATGCAAAGCTTGTGTGGGTTTAGTTCATCCATTGGAGGTCTTATTGGGTTCTCCATAAGTGGCCAGCTTATGCATGCCGTTGGTTCTAAGGTTAGAATCTGAGCATTTACTAAAGGACAGAAGTTAGATGCAACGCCACGTGTGTGGGCACTATGATTTTGTCTCTACCTCTCCTTTTTTTTTTATTTATTTATTTATTTATTTATTTATTTAAGCACCATCACATAAGTGGTCGGATAAAAATAAATAAATAAATAAATAGAGATGGATAGACCTGTCATTGCACTTAAGTTTCGTTATTTGCTAAACTAATAATGTGTAAGCTATCTTGTAGCTCTCTTTACTATATAGAAGCATATTGATATAGGCGTGGATATCTACATTTTGAGGTCTTTAGCAGATATTAATAATGCTAGTAAAATATTTCTTTTCTAATTACCTTAACTGTATGGTAGCATTTGCTTTATGATAATACAATAGGATGAAAAAACATAGGTACAGAATGTTAGCGTGCCCTTTGATTCCCTCTCTATCTCTGTCTTACTTTTTTTTTCTCTATCATCACTTGATATTTACGAAGAGCTGAAATGATGTTGAAAAAGAAAGAAATAGATAAAGAGAATTGGAGGATACACAGGTAACCCACTGCACCTATGTTCCATCCAATATAATATTATAAAAAATTTTACATTCCTAATAATCTTAAACTTAGTAATCAAGTAGCGTAAGGTTACTATGTTTGATTTGTTTTGATAATATTAGCTCTGAGCCCTAGGAATGCAATTCTTTTTTAATTTTAAGTGGCTGACTTTTTTTTGACTAGTAAACAGCAAAGCATATTTGTAAAATTATTTTAAAAATATTATATATTTAAATTTTTAATACATAAATATTTAATAAATATTTATATGATATATTATTTAATAATATCTTAAAAATATAAATTATTAATATATATTATATATTATTTAAGTATTAAATGAGATTAATAATCCATATATAATATATACATTATTAAACTATTTAAAATTATAATATAAATATTATTTAATATATATTATAAATTATTTAAAAATAACATTTTAATATTCAAGAAGGTCATAAATATTAATAATTTAAAATTTAATACTTATATATTGTTATATAAATGTATATAATAATATTTAAAAATTAAATATTATATTAGTATTAAATTTAATATTAATATAATATATTGTACTATATATTATATATAAGTATAAATATAATATTAAATATTTAAATATTACTAAGCATATATTAAATATATAATCAAATTAAATATTATTAAATATTTAACTAAAAGACAAAAATGTAATCTAAGATTACCTAACTTTGATAATCTTAGATACCCACATTTTAAAGAGAAATCAGATTTTTATAGTTTGTAGAAATCTTATGTTACCAAAAATCAAATAATATCATCTAAATTACTATATCTAAATGCTAAACATGATAATTTGTATAGTAATCTCAGACTATAATAATAAATTACGACCAACCAAATGCTTTATAAGGTTAACCAATCATCTTTATTTCAACTTTCTAGCACTAGCTCATAATCTTCTACTGGTATATAAAATTAATGAATATATAGTGAGGTAGATTTGGTTATATTCGAATATAACCAAACCTAAATCTGGTTACCTCCTCCATTCTAAGATCTACACAGCTCACGGATGTCAAAAATGAAAAAAGTAAAAAAAGTGGGGTAGCTTTAGGATCTATATGGATCCAAAAGTGGGGAAGATAACTAAATTCTGAAATTGGCTACGTTTGAATATCGCTAAAGCTGCCTCAATATATAGCTACTATTATTATCATTTTTTTATTTAAATTTCTTCTGTCATGGCTCTTGTCCATATTCTTTTATGTCTTCCCCTCCTTTTCTTTATTGCCTAGGAACAAATTTTATCATCTCCTGGTGAAACCTTCTTGGATCTGTGTTGCCCTAGCCAATATTGCTTCTAAGTTCTTGTCCAAGTCATTCATAATTGACACACTTTCTTCTTCCTTTTACCACACAACCACTACAACATACTCATACCTAAAAGCTTCATTGGTAACTCTCTCTATTAGATATCTCTCCTTATCTCTCTGGTTTGTGTTATGGTCTGAGAAAACAAAATTAGAGCTTTTCAGCCATCAATTATAACATGTCCTCACTTTTGTTTTTATCTTTCAGCAAATTAAACTCCCTGTACTTAATTTCACTTATTATTCTAACATTTTTTTTTCATTATTTCACACTTAAAAGGGGGTCCTTGGCTTGTTAAGCATCCCAGCCGCACTGGTATTTTCAGTTGGAATGGTGCTGAAAGAACAGCATCTGCCCAATATTGCATACAGACAAGTAAGATCAGTGATCAGTATAATTAGCCTTCATGTTCTTCCACTGATTCCATTTTACCACTTAGCACATTTCAAACTTCTTGCCATCAGATTTATCAGAAACTACTGCAAGCAAATCGCACCATGTGGGCAACATTAAAATGTTCTGAAGTTTGGAGGCCATGTGTGTACATGTTCACATCTCTTGCTTTGAACCTGAACATCCAAGAAGGAATGTTCTATTGGTACACAGATCCAGAATCTGGCCCATCCTTCTCTCAGGTATGTTTCAAACTCTATAGAGTCACAACTCCTCCTATCTCAAACCTATAACATTGCTTTTTTTTTTTTTTTTTTTTGATGCAGGGAACTATTAGCTTCATTTTTTCCATCGGCTCCGTGGGATCATTACTTGGTGTCTTGCTCTACCAAAACTTTCTAAAGGATTGTCCCTTCCGTGGGTTGCTCTTTTGGAGCCAGTTGCTTTCAAGCTTCACAGGAATGCTGGATTTAATTTTGGTGCTACGTCTGAACTTGAAGTTCGGCATGCCCGACCATCTGTTTGTTGTGTTTGATGAGAGCGTTTCTCAAATGATTGGGCGCATCAGATGGATGCCTCTCCTTGTGCTCAGCTCCAAGCTATGTCCCTGTGGAATTGAAGGCACCTTCTTTGCTTTGCTCATGGCGATCGATCACGCCGGCTTGCTCACCTCGTCATGGGGTGGTGGCCTACTCCTTCGAGTCTTGAAGGTTTCTCGAACGGAATTTAGTAACCTCTGGGTTGCAATCTTGATCCGTAGCTTGTTAAGAGTGGTGCCGCTTGCTTTGTTGTATCTGGTGCCTAAAAGCAATCAACATTCTATGATTCTTCCTGTTGATGTGTTTATGAAAAATGAAGTGCCAGAAGCTCTTGAAGCAGGAGGTGGTGATGTTGAACGAGCCTCACTTCATGAAAACACCTAACGGTTTCAAATTTGTCCATCAGCTGTCATTATGAAACCTTGGACTAAGTATTTGTTATGGTATGTTCTAAACTTAGAAGCGAAAATTTGTTCTTTCCCATGCTCTTGAGAACAATTCTGCAATCGTGTTAGAAAGTTATCTTTTTTTCTGAATGTAAATCATGTTAGAAAGTATCGTGACTGCGTTTTGCTCATTTTGGAAGTTTGCAGTGACCCGAGCTTTTTATATTTTTTTTTAAAAAAATATCAAAGATGGACAGTGGAGCAGAAATTTTGGTAACTGGATTGGTTAAATGTTTCCTATAAGCTGGTATTGATAAATTGTGAGGTGTTTGGAGGTTCACTTTCTGCCAGGCCCAAATGAGTTAGGCTTCAGGAAAAAGAATGGACCCCTAGTTTCATCATTCATGATAGTTTAAACAGAACATTACAAAATTTCATAATTGAATTTATACGAACAAAAAATAATGAGTACCGAATATTTTGACCTGAGCTAATTACAATGGTTACCCATAAACACTGATGACATGCCGTAATATACACATGAAGCATAGCTGCAGTGGACCTCTCCTCAGAACTGTAATCAATGTCTTAGCCAGTAGGGGGCCACACTCCAAGCTGCAATTATTATGCAACGGTGTCAGTCTTATCAAAAGGAACCAGGCATTACTTATTGAACACAGGATTCAGTAGGACAGAGTAAAAGCAATGGCAATCCCCCAAGGACATCGCATTTCTGCTGATATGCCTCAGTACAGAAGATTGCAGATAAATCCTGAGTTACAGATCAGGGCCAACTGTGTACATGCTATTCACCTAACTTGTCTACAATTCCTATGGCAAAATCATGGGCTTGGTTAGAAAAGATTGCTTCATATTGCAATATGACCAATTATTAAGGGGAAAAGGTTTTAACTAAATTTCTCCAAAATTTGAATCCCAATTACATGTTACATTATGTCATGTTAGAAGTTATCAATACAGAAAAGCATGAGCAAAGTTTTTCTGAATTTCCAACAAATAATAAAGCAATAACCAGTCACATATAACTTTGGTATGGTCACATATGAATGGGGCATATTTAATATTAACAATGTTAATTATGCTTTGACGGAAATATAGTATGCAGCCAAGCAAAGTTTTTTACCTTTATACAGTTAAGGCTAGGCAAAACACTCAAAAAAGACTGGTTCAGAATTTAGCTGTTGAGAGCGCAGGCATCGGTGAAATTAGAATATCAGCATAAGCTTCTTCCTGTTGCACATCAATAAGCCCATAGCTCTTCAAAACCTGCATGTTGAAGACAATTTCTAATAAGCAAGAGGAAAATACTGGAGTCTTCCAAATATGCTGTTACCGGCATATATGTATGTATGTATGAATGAATGAATGCATTTGGTTGCACCTGATACCATGCACAAAATGTACAAAAAACTAGAAAGTTTCTAACAAGATGTGAAGACATACACTGCGATACATTCACATGTAAATACACATGCTTAAATAGATGCACAACAATATATGTACAGAGAGAGAGAGAGAGATTAATCCAAGGCTATACGCTACTGCAGACTTGCACAGAACCTAGAATGCAACTGTTGACATTTTACCAAAGTTTCAAAGAACATCCTTGCACATTGCTTCCTTGTCTTCCCTTCTAATATCCTTTTCAAACTTATATTTCCTGACTGGTCATCTGAACTCTTAGTTGAAGGAGAACATTCCTTTAAAAACTGCGCCACAGCCCTGAACCAAACAAACATATCATCAACACACGACTTGTAGAGGAAATAAAGAATGCTTGATAGAGTGCCATATCTTCTTTTACCTTGTCCTAGCGGACATATTTTCAACTTCAGTCACTCCATAACCTGTCAAAAAAAGATATATCTAGTCAGGATTCTAAAAGATGGAAGGTGTTGATATTAATAATTACCATCATAGAGCAAGTAAAACAACCACTAAGCATCATTGACACCATAGAAAATAACAAAGTTCAATGTAGCCACAACTTGAAGCTTACCAGATGATGCATTGCTTGCTTCCAAAAAATTCAAGTCCTACAAGAAAAGGTGTTCCATGAGTTAAAATAGTCATTCATGCTTATCTGTATAATTGTATCCATCATCAGTATGATCCTAATGTGCTACACCTAAAGGATGATCATTGGACATTGATATAAAAAAAAACTAGTGCTCTCACTTGTCCATCAGCAGAATCTTGCAGACCAGGAATTTCTGGAGGACTTGTGTCATTAAGAGGCCATTCTTCCTCCACACGAAAGAGAGGACTTTCAAGCAGAGAACTAGCTGGTTCAGCTGTGGCAGGAATTTCAAATGTAGGCAGTACCTCAGTCTCAAGGGTCCTTCCAGTATCAGACACCGAGCCCACATTAACAGTGTTAAAAGGAGTCATTTCTTCTTTTTCAGATGGAGATGGCATTCTGTCAGGTAGATTTCCCTCAATGGGGCTTTCAAACCGGGGCTGCTCAGGTTCCATATCAATGTCAGGCCTGTCAGCCAGAGATGATGGATGCATGAGCCGAGGGGAAGCATCCATGGGCACAGAATCTGCATTAGTATGAGGAAACTTTTGAGGAAGGCTTTTCTCAAAAGTTTCCTGGAGAGCAGCACAAATCCCTGCACATAAACATGTTTTCGCTTCATGACACAGTTCGTTATATTAAAATGCAAAAGGAGGCAAACCTGTGATACAGGAGAGAATTAGCTTACCAGATAGCAATGGCTCATGAAAAATGCGTACATTTTGAAAGGTTCTGCGAAACCTCCATGTGTCCAGAGCTGAGCAAGGGAGTCTCCTTCGCTTGCATACTAATTTAGTAGTGTCTTCAAGCTGTTTCTTCATCTCCCTATATAACAAATATTGATCAAGAATATTCATGAAACAGCAACAACAAAATATCTAAAACCATCACTAAGGCAAACGATATATAACTGATCAAAGAACAGAATTATTGTTACTAAATCCACTTAGAATATTAGAGTGAAAAAAGAAGTGCCACAATATGTATGGAAATGTTAATGCAAACAAGGCCATTTTAATAATTATTCTGTCATATTCATGTAACTAATTTCAAAGAATATAAGTTTCACCATAAGTGACAAGCATTATCCTTACAAATCCAAACATTCTCTTGATCCAGTGGAAGATACAACACATGAGATAACCTCACAAAAATTAAGTGCCAACTGTTGTTCAACAAACAATATAAAACTACATACACAGCTGCCCTTCCTTAGTAAGCCACAACAGCAAAACATATTCTGTTAACAAGAAAATTACCATCTAACAACCCAACTTGAATCCTTGATATTTGAACATGTTCATTCTATTGTCTAGTCAGACATAGATATTGATCTAAAGAAACCTGTAACAGAGCTTGTAAGGCTTCCCATCAGCTTATTAAAGCAGCCATGTGCGTATGGAATAACACTTTTCTAAAAGGTGTCTGACCCATTTGACATAAAAACTGATATTCTAGTACTCCAAGTTCCAATAAGATTTCTAATTGCATAATGTACAGTAGTTAGGAAAAACAGATCCTCAATTTTTGGCATTCAGCTGGACTCTCTACATTATCAACTCCAAGTAATTTTTTAAAAAAAAGGTTTAAAGTAACATGAAGACTCCCTGTATGTCTATCATTGAGGAAGGCACATGAAAACAACTATGAAAATTAAATTTCTTAACATGAAGATCTTAAACAGATTATAAGAAAACTAGTCGATTAGTACAATCAACAACAACATGATGTCCAATGAGTCCAATATGTTTTTCTTCTTATTTACCTTGTTAAGGATGTCTCTTTCTTGAAAAGCCTCAACTCAAAATAAAAATATAGATGAGTTCTTAAGATTTATTAGTTATTAAATAATCTTGAAAAGCTTTAGAAGTTTTTAAGGACCTCCACTTGCTATTTAGTGTCTTTCCACAAGGTGAAACCTGGGGATTGGAGTTTTCAGTTGGCCAGTCTGTTTCCCCGACCGGCAGTTTACCCTCGTTGATCTTTGGCCTCAATCTTGGGCAGTCAGTCCCAGATTCCCTATCATCTGAAAAGGGAGCCAATTCCTCTTTCTTCCCAAAAGAGGCCAAAATCAATGGAATCAAAGGAGATCCGCATGGCCACCCAGTGCTGTTAGATCTCAATTCTTCGGTACATTGGGAAGTGCTCCTGCTAGCTCTTATGATTAAAGCAAAGGGAATGCTCCCAACGAATAAATCTTGCCAAGAGGGCATAATATTCCATCAATATGGATAGGATACTAGAGGCCCTACCCTTGGTCTTCTTTTAGCCCAAAGAAAACAGTTAATAGGGCTTTTAAAAAGCCTCAAAACCTTCTCTTTGGCCACTTTAAAGCAGGATGCCCGACCCAAGCATTGCTCAACCAAAAAGCCCTCTCTCTTTCCCTTCAAAAGTGGTTCCTGCTTCCGCTGCAGAAAACTAAGGCATCGTAATGCCTTGGCGTGTTTTCAATGCCAAGGCATTGAGCATCCTTCCAAAAGGTGTTGTCTTCCTCTCAACTAGATGGACAGAACTCACAAGATCCAATACTTTGTAAACGCTAGGAGATTCGAGATGTGTCTAGAGGTGGTAAGCAACCCCTCAATCCCTGTGATGGACCAGCCTGAATCCTTCATGTGTATTTGCCAATAGAGGAGTTCGTCGGTCAAGATATGAAGACCTAGAGATGGTGGATATCCTAAAGCTCTTTCCCATGGATAGCCATGTCCTCGAGCCAATCAAGGCAAAGCAAGCCATAGGCCGATACTTCCCTAAAGGTAGTTGGAGCCTCTCCTGGGATCCTCAACCTCTCAATTCCTTCTTAGTAAGCATTCCATCCAAAGCTAACCTGCTGATAGCCTATCAAGAGGGCATCAAATGGAGGAAAAAATACTTCTTGATCAGGCCTTGGTCCATCAAGGAAAGAGGGAGACCGCACTGACTTTAAATCAAAGCCATGATCCACCCTTCCAACATTACACTTCATCTCTAGGATGTTGATTCAATTGAGCAAATGGTTTTTAGATTTAGTCTCCTAAATATGGTGTTTTCAAGACGACTAGTTGAAAGAGCCTTCTCTTCCTATGAAACTTCAATCTTCTGCAAGACTATTGAGAACATCTCTAATTAGTACAAGTAACAATGGGGGATAGTTGTTACTTTATCCCTCACCCTTATGAACATAAGAGCAATCAGAGCATCCCCTTTCCTTTATGATTTAGCTCCAAGAATTGATTGGGAACCAGAATGGGGTGATTCTTCTGGCCACACTTCAAGAGGCCCTCCCAATCCTACATAAATAGAGCCTTCCGGATGTTGAATGCTTTTATTGGTCCTAAGGTGCGTGGTATCTGAATATTCCCATATCTTATAATGAAGTGTGTCGAAATAGAATCTTTTGAGTTTGATGCATGAAACCACAGCTAATGAGAAACTCCTCTATCTCTTTGGTTCTCAAAATCAACTCATACGTTTGTAGATATACAAATCAAAGCTAAGAATCTAATTTTAAGATATCCTTCAAGCTAATTCCCACAAGAGTTTTAAATTTTTTTTCTTTTTTTAAAATATAATGATCATTTAATTGAAACAGTACCACCTTTCGATCCAAATTTGAACTTTAGAAAATTGACTAATAAACGACTTCAATCCATCTAATATTGCAGTGCTTTTTTAATGAAAAATCATTATTATAAATTATTCTTAATTTATAAATTATTTATTTTGATACCTTAATCTATATAATATAGTAATAATAATATTTATACATATTATAAAATGTAATATTTTAATAATAACAGCATGTTATAATAACATAGTTCTAGTACCATATAGATACATAATATTATATTACGTGATGCTATTATATTATAACTATATTGTTTTAACAACATAAACAATAATGAAACACCTGATTTAACAAAATATATATGTTAGTTCTCAGGTGTAAATGACTCAATAAAAAGTGTCCCAAAGACATAAATAGAATCAACTAAATTACTTGCCAAGCAAGCTACCATCCACCAAACCTGACCAGGATTATTACATGCTTCCATCCATCCATCCATCCACTCATCTCATTCATATTTCATCATAATTATTGTAGGGGCTAACTCAATAAACATGACAGTACGGAGATGCAATATTGCATGTTGAATAAATTTGGAAATGATGATAAATGATGACCTTTATAAAGGAGCATAACATTGCATATTCTCAACATCCAACTATTTCTCCCTTACAAAAGTCAGTATATTTCTTACTCGCTTAATTATAATCAAAACAAAGAAGTGGTTTTATGTTGATAATTGGGAAATAGCATCAAAAGAAAAAACATCTTTACATAAATTTGCTTGGGAAAAGTTTAAGCAGAATGTTCAGCAAGCTATTCAAAATTTTAATGAAATCAAATTTCTAGATATTCTTATGGAACTAATAAATGAACTCCTCAGAATATGACAAAAGTTTATATTAAAACCAGCCATCACTTACGCATTAGTCAACACCAGAGATTCATCAAAATACTGCTTTTTCTTTCTCTTCTTTGCCTTTTGCCCATTGACAGGAGGAGATGGTTGAAGTTCCAAATCAGGTAAGGGTTGCCCTGTATCATTAAAAAATCAAAATGACAAAAAGTACAAGCTTTAACATAAAAGGTAAGAGATGAAAGACTCAGTGTGTTCAAAAATCAGAGGCAGACATTATCACATAAGTTAAGAGAGGAAAAGAACCAACCCAAAGAAAGTCCTGAGTGAAGAATATTAAGATCATCTGCAGATGCAACTGTTGGAGCCTTGGCTCGTGAAGGTGAGGGCAAAGATTCTCCTCCAGAAACCAATGCGCCTTCCAATATTGGAGAAAGATTGTCATTTCTGTTCATCAATGGAACAGAACCTTCAAGCGGTCCACCAATGTCATAGCCGGTATCATCCAACTCTGGAATGTTTCCAGGCTCAAAATTGTGCTCAGCTTTACGCATGGTCTCAATCTCTGGAAAATCTTGAGCAAAATGACCCTCATTAAAACTCTGAACAGAACCTTCCGCCTGGTTACTTGGACCGGGATCTCTAAAACCTCCAGCATTTACATCTGGAGTGAGAAGTGCTTCAAAGCCACCCTCGAATGGAGGCAACACACTACATGGAAATAAATTATCTAATAAAGTTTAACAAAGTAGTTTGAAGAAAAACTTATGATATGGAGGACATACTCTTCTTCCATTAGTCCTGCACCAGGATTAGGCATCTCTAGCTGAGTCGATGAATCTGTCCTATCATCCTGAACTAAAGAAAACCACATAACAAAACAAGCATTTGAGTTTGAAAGGTGGAAGAATAGCAAACAGACAGGATAGTAAGCTAAACAAGAAGAGACCTCATTGATGAAAAATCTTATGTACTGTTCTCTTCCACCTGGGGATTCATCTGCAATCATTAAAAAAAATTCAGCGTATGCAAAATTTTAGTAGTTATATGCTAAACTTATTACAAAATAAAATTGAAATCAATTGACAACCTGTCATAGTAATTTCCTCGTATGTTTTACGGTGGTTATCTAGGCCACTGTCAAAAAGCATAAAAAAACTACACATTGTCAAAAATAAAAAAATCGATGAGCTTCTAATAAATTAAGATGGGCACGGAGGGATCCATACTCTGTCTGATAGATTGAGTCATCCAACTCCAAAGCATCAAGCTCGAATGTTTCTGGCAATGTCACAGA
Source organism: Metroxylon sagu (assembly GCA_017589505.3). Classification (NCBI taxonomy): domain Eukaryota; kingdom Viridiplantae; phylum Streptophyta; class Magnoliopsida; order Arecales; family Arecaceae; genus Metroxylon; species Metroxylon sagu. The sequence continues at coordinate 717,804 of JACVBY030000565.1, forward strand.
TTCAAATGGTGCTCGATCTGCATCTGCGGGGAGATTGACTTGTATCGAAGCGATTGCCGTTCTTATATCAGTCAGCATCCTGTTACAATCCTGGAAGAGGTAGTTGACCTTCCAAGAGTATATCCGGACAAGACCCAGTAGAAGGTGCCCCGACAATCTCAGAGCAATGGGGACTTCGGGAAACATGATGCATTCTATCAAAACCAAATGCCAAAACCCAAACAAATCAACACATGGAACTGATTACAGCCTAACATCAGCCACTCACATGTAAGACAGAAAACAATCAAATTCTTGTAACACCATAAACTGATGCCAAGACCCACAATACATCACCATCAAAACATGTATCTGACTACAGCCTCGAATTAACTATGAGAGGTAGAGAACGAGTGAGAAAATAAATTCTCCCAACATACGAACTAAATTGCACTCGTTGTGAAATGAAAATATTTAAAAACTAGACTTTCGAGTTCAACAGAAGAATGATTCAAAGAAATTTTTTCTATAAAAATGGTATCTTTCATGAAATTCAGTGCTAAAATCAGCACCAAAAGAGGTGGATCACCAAAAAATCGAATAAAACTACCAAAATTAAAGAAATGCGGAATTGGCTAAGGGAATAGATATCAAAAACCCGAAGAACGAAAGGGTGTTCCATTACTAGAGATCAAAAAAGTAAAACCCCAATAACCGCGAAAGGGAGCTCTTTTACCAGACATCAAAAGAGGAAAACCCCAACAATGGCGAAAGAAGAGGAGATTTACCCACCGGCGTAGGACGGGATATCGATTACGTCGATCTGCGGCTTCTTGATCCTCCGCTCCAGGTGCGCCGCGATCCATACCGTCCCCAGAGGGCTCTTCCTCGCCAGAAACGTATGAGAATAGAACATCGCTCTCCCTACTCCTCTTCTCTCTGCTCCGATAAATTATTTTTCCGTCTGGTTCTCACTAGGGTTAGGGTTTTCTATGAGAAAATTTTGGGGCGAGAGACCCAAAGGCAGTAAGGAGAGTCGAAGAGGCGGGAATAAAACTGGCGGGAAACCTCGCCGAAAAAAATAAAGGAAGCAAAATGCCCGCGCCGTTTCAGCATCGGAGAACTTTTATTCACACGTCCCGTTTTGTTAGACTCCACCGTCGTCTCTCTTTTCAGATGCTTCGCTCTCGGCACCAGTTCCTAACAATAAGAAGAAGGGGCGTGTACCTATATCTTGGGATGAAGTGCGCCGTTTAGTTCCGATAGTATTTTCTGTTTCCATTTTTTTTCATTTTTAATTTTTTAAAAAAAATTATTTTCCGTTGTCTAATCTTTACAAAGTGCATTTGATAAGTAAAAATAAAAATTATTTTTATTTTTATTATAAATAATATTTTTTTAAAAAAAATAACTTATAAAATTAAAGAAAATATATTATATATTATTATAGTAACTTTATAATATATTATATTTAAATTACATATTGGAATATAACAATATGATAATATATAATATGATCATATATTATAATTTTAAAATAATACATTATATAATATATATTATTATAATATATTACATAGAAATTACATATTTGTTATATATAATAAATATAAATAATAATATAATATTAATTTTAGTATACTATTATAATATTATGATATTATAATATATAATGTATAACTATTAACATAAATAATATATAATTATATTAATAGTTATAATCATTAATAATATCATATGTATAATATATGATTAATTTTAATATAATAAATATAAAAATTAATATAATTATTAGCATAATATTAATAATATATTAATTTTTATAATTATATATTAATAGTATATATTATTACTTTTTTAAAAGTTATCTTAGGTTTTTTAAAAAAAATATTTTTAAAAATAAAATAGAAAATAAAAGTTATGCAAAATAGGCCCATTGTTTTTTACTTTTTTTTCCTTTGTTAAAATAGTTTTCTTTCATTTTTGAAGATGTTTTTACAAATATTTTTATTTTTTATAAAAATAAAAATGAAAAATAAGATGCACCTTTAAATTCTTGAAAATGAGTAACATTCAGGGAGGATGGCACTAATTACGAGCCAGATATATGAGGACCACTAGTCAAATTTATTCATTTAAAAAAATAAATAAATATTTTTATATTAGCACAATGGATTAAAAAATATTTAATTTTTTAAATTAATTTTATAAAAAATTAATATACATATCTTTGTTCATATCTAGCCTCATATGTTATTCTTAAGTTCAGAGTATTCGTTTAAAATTTTTTTCAAAAATTAAGTTTCAATACTATCCGTTTAAAATTCCATCCACCCGTTCAGAAACCCATACGCCACTTTTTCTTGTTTTTAGAATTTTTTTTTATTATGGCACTAACCAGCAGTGCCAGAAGCATAGAAAAAGCCCTTATTCTTTATACCTTTGAGCGGTATCTCCACCGTCTGCTTTAAACGGCGTGCCATGAACGCGCTTCATTTGTGACGCTTTGATCGGATTTGAAAAGAAATGACGCGTCCGATGCCAAGCCGCGAATCCAGTCGAGCTTTCTACGGTTTATTTTATAGCGGGCAGCCCATTGCTCCCTTGAAGACGAATGCCCGATGCCCGAATCCGTGGAGACCGAGCAAAAAAGCCTTAATAATAGAGAATAAATGCCCTGCCCGCTGCCCGATGCCCAGCGATAAGAGACCAAACGACTATAAATAGGAACGAAGCAGAGATCTTTTTGTATGCTATCGCCGCCGGTCATCTCCTTCGCCGTCATTACTTGTTGGTAAAGTTTTTTTAGGCCGCCATTAATGGGGGTTTATTGCATGCATGATGCATCGCAGGGTTTCAAGTTTTGTTATGTTTAATATGTTTTCATGAGTGCAAAATATCCCATCCGGCTGCGACGATACTTTGTGGGCAGCTCGTCCACCTTTTTGCACATAATGAACGTGCCTGAGTGCTGGATCGATGCATGGCCTTGCTCCAGCTAAATAGCAGAGCATGCAAAGGTTTCTTTTTCTTTCTTTTTCTTTTTTTTTTTTTTTTTCGAGATAGCATATATGACCCTTTCTGGAACATTTTTTTTTAAAAACAGTTTTAGTTTTAGTTTTAGTTTTAGCTATGTTGTGTTTAAAAAAAAAAAAAAAAGCATTGTCTTTGTTGTAATGTATCGCTTGCATGGTTTTCTTTTCTTTTCTTTTCTTTTTTTTTTTTGTCTTCTTTTTTTCTTCTGCAATTTTGTTTGAGTATCAGTCTTTTTATTTTTTATTTTTTTTTTTTGGTGGAAACATTTGCCTTTTTTCTCTGTTGTGGATGGGCTTTAACAATGTTTTTTTGCTTGCTTTTCATGCTCCATGGATTGGTCAAAACTTCTCTAATACGATGACACTTGGATTGCGATAAATCTGTGAGAAAATATTTAACCATGCTTTTACTATTTTCTCGATGAGAGCATGGATCTAAGTAAGATAAGGCTTATTTGGAAATAATCAAACAGAAGGTTGAGTGCATGTGCCATAATTTTCAAGTCCTCTCAAGGGCTGGCTTTATGTATCAATATTTTTGTCAGGGAATGTCTAAGGATATCTTCTTATTGGATCTCTATTAAATGCGGTTGTTGGTATTATTTCAATCAATTTTTGATCATCTTGTTCTTAATTAATAAAATGTTCCTGAATACCGTCGTTAGGATCATGATGTCCGTTATTTGTTATTTTTCATTATTTTATCACTTGAAATTACCAATGGATGTATTAGTATTTGTAAAATTATATTTTTGTAAACATGTACAGCATAAGTTAAATATAACTGGCGGTTTTGAAATTTGAATTGAAAATAGCTTTGAATATTTGTTTGTTTAATAGCATCTTAATAACATGATATAAAATTATAATGATGTATTTCTATCAATGACACTAGATAACCATAAAAGTACACCTGGTTACTTGGGAGCATTTGGCACCAGTTGCCATCAATTTTTTATCGTCTTTTTCTTAAATTATGTAATCAAGACTATCACTAGGATCATGATGCCAGTTATTTACATTATTTTATAATTTGAAATCATATACATACATACATAGATACATATATATATATATATATATATATATATATATATATATATATATATTAGTACTTGTAATATAAATATAGGTTGTATATGATTAGAGGTGTGAAATGAATCGAACGATGCCAACATAGCTCATATAAGAATTAAATCGATATACCATTATATCATATCGATTAGCATAACTCCTATTATAGGACATGCTAGCATGACCTATAATGCTAAGGGAGCCTGGCATAGCCTATAGCTCAACCCAACAAGTCAAGTATTTTTTTATTATTTTTAAATTATTTTTTAAAATTTAAATAAAATAAATTTGATAGATAAAAATACTTTGAAACTAAACGTTTAAGGATATTGGAAAAAATATACAACCACACAAATGGATCATAGGTGGCCTATTGCATGCTAGGTCGGGTTACGTGCCTAACCTGTGCCACTTATCATGTTTGACAACTTTGTTTAAGATGTTGTTTCATAAATAGTATCGTCTTTATAATGGCCATATAAACTGTTATAACATTGTGATTTTAAAATTTGAATTAAAAAATAACTTTGAATATTTACTGACTTAATAGCATCTTGATAACAAGATATAAAATTATAATAATGTGTTTATGCCAAGGACACTTATAACCATAATACTATACTTTTTTTTTTTTTTTTAATAACAAATAAGGAGGTCTAATGCTTCAAGAAAATTATACCTTATGCATCTGCCAAACTTAATTGATTAAAAGAATCAAAAAATTCCAAACTCCAGTTTCAGTGCTCCTTTTGTACAGCTTAATTAGCTAAGTAGTTTGCTACTTAATTTTCTTCCTTGTAAATACGATAGCACTTGTACTGTGGAATAGATGATAATATAACCAAAATTTCCCTTATGAAAGGATGGTAACTAGATGATTTTCCTTATAACTAGGTTATTACTGTAGCAGAATCTTCCTCTAAGATTAATCTTATTTTTAGAATCGCTTCATAACTTCATTCAAACCATACCAAACTCTCGACAATTTAGCAAATGGCATCAAGCTAGTTGACATGTGAGGAGGCACCCTAGAGACCAGAATAGTCGTATTGAGAAACTTTTCTTGAAAGAATCAGTTTAGCAACCTGACCAACAGCTTGTTTAGCCATCCATACATGGTTGAATTATCTACCTTAGAAATAATGCTTATATGCTCATTCCTCCCCTTTCATAACCACCACAAAATGTAGCATACAAGAATCTGGTCATCCTACAAATGTTCGTCCTCAGGTCTTTGAAGGAGGAAATCTCATGTGTGCTGCAAAGAATAAACCATGGAGAAACTGTAATGTCAAAATTAATTCCACACCCGGGAAGACCCCTCACATTGGAAGAAGAGGTGGTTGGCCATCTCAATCTTAATCTCCACCCTACACTGTTGGCAATAAAAAGAAATGGACTACAGTCTATAAGAAGAATGGATGAGGTAGGAATTCTATTATGCCATAACTTCCAAAGGAAAGAAGAAAACACTTGGTTGATATTTTAATCTCTATAACTTTCAAGCCTCTTACTGCAATCAGTCAAACCCCTCTTCATCCAGAACTTCAAAAGTAACTTTTACAATAATTTTAGATTTATATCCCTACCCTCAAAAAAAAAATTGTCCTTTTCCTATAGGAATATTAACAATTTCATTCACTATTTCAAATAAAAATATATTAAGCAGCAGTTCTTGATTCCAACACCCACGTGTCAACATCAAGTCATTCACCTTTAATAAAGAAGAGCGAGCTGCAGTGTTATATGGTAGAGGACTTTTATTTAGAGGTGTAAAAGAAACCCAAGGTTGAGACTTAATGTTAATAGTCTGTCCTCTCCTTTTGGACCACACCACATACTTTGACAAAGAGATGGACAATCTACTTGAATTCTTCCATAATGGAAAAGCTTTTTTAAGGGGTGTAACTACTCCAATCTTCTTACAACTAGTACTTGGCATGAAAGACTCTTGCACATAGGCAATGAGGTTAAAGTAAGAGCCTCCCTACAGTACGCCCAAGTAAAACATCCCATCACTTTTGAACATTTGAAATGTTAGACCCACCCTCTTGTTTAGGACTGTTTATGACTTCCCAAGTGATAATATAAAGCACTCTCCTACTTATCTCATGTCTCAAAGGAAAGTTCTTACAAAATGAGATAACTGCTCTACAAATTCCTTTGGAACCACCACATTTGATATAATATGAATTAGAATAGACAATAAGACTAACTTGATGAGGGTAGCGTGCTGTGGAAACAAGAGGCATCTCCATTTCCAAGTATTCAATCATTCAAAAATTTTCTCCTTCAGAGGTTGCACTTCATTGGACTTGAGTTTAGAACCACTAAGTGGGACACTAAGTAGACACCTAAAGTCTGAATACGTCAAATCCCTAAAATAGCAAATAATTTTGAAGTCACAATATAAGAAATTTTAGAGTTGAATTGAATCATTGATTTTTAAAGATTCATAGATTGTTTTGACTGAAAGCAATAATATTCTATTGCTAACTTAAATGCCAAGCAATCACCTCTTTTGGCTTGAGAGCAAGAGGCAATCATCTGTGAATACCAGATGGCTAACCTACGGACCTCTCCTATTGGGTTGGTAACTACTATTTTTATTATCATAGACAGCGTTCTAAATTCTTTTTGTCATCATTTCAATACATAATATAAAAAAATAAGGCGACAAGAGACATTCTTGTCTCAATCCCATTACAGACTTGAAAAAATTAGATGGAGATACATTTATCTAGACTACAAATTTAGGCTCCATAATGCACCCTCTAATCTAGTTTATTATTTTGGAAAAATTAAAATGAGTGAGAACAACACAAAAAAAAAAAAAAAAATCTAATTAACCTTATCATAAGCTTTCTTCATGTCCAGTTTCACAACCATCATTGATCTAGTTTTACGAGCTTTAAGTAATAAGTATCGCTTCTTGCACCATTAAAATGTTATTTCATATACTTCTACTCTTAAGAAAGGTTATTTACTCTTCTAAAATAAGCTTCTTTAGGAAAAACTTCAATTCTGTTTGTAATTATTTTGGCCAATATCTTGTAAATTGTGTTGCACGGATTGATAAGTTGGAATTGCAAAAGGAGTCTTCGGATTAAAGTATTTAGGAATTAGAGATACAAATGTTGCTTTCTAGGCCCTCATCATTATATGATCAGTAAAAAAAATATGGGACTACTAAACATTTCTTCTTTCTAATGATGTGCCAATATTTTTAAAAAAAACCTAGGTGGAAAACCATAAGGACAGAAGCCTTGTCATAAGGTATTGATTGTAAAGCCACCCAGATTTCCTCATCTAACACCCTACTACCAAAAGGTCTCTCTCATGATCCAACACCCTATTTTCTACTAAAAGGATATTGAGAAAAAAGCATGGTACAAATAAGGTCTACCTATCCTCAAAATAGTCTTGGAACACCTTTTTGATGTCTTCCTTTGTATCAACAATCTGCTCAGTTCTATCTTTAATCTCCTTTATCTTATTCTTCCTTCACCCTATAATAGTGGAATTATGAAAGAAACTTATGTTATAGTCACCAGCTTGCATCCACTGAGTTCTTACTGCTTCCAAAAGCATCATGAATGATTGAGAGTTTATGGTATTCCTTCGTTTTTTGTCTGAGCCGTGCCATATCTTCTGAGATCAGATTACTTATGGAGTCCTTCTAATATTATAATTTACTAATCTCCCTTTCTATTTATGTTAACCTTGGAAGGATATCACCAATATTGTCCCTATTCTAAGCTTTTAAAGCATACTTAGTTTTCTTTAGTTTTCTAACAAGACCAACATGGTGAAAGAATGGTTCTCTGAAAGCTAATCATATTTTTTATGTAACAGGGGCTTTTCTGTAAAATTCTTCCGACTCATGAATGATATTGATAAAAGGTATTTTGATTCATTATATGCTGTGTCTTATAACTTTTTGTTTTAAGGTTATGATGAACCCTATAGATTAGGGCAATGGTTTCACTGTTATGATGAAGTTCATAACAGTGAAACCTAATATCTTATAAACCCTAATTTAGAATATTTCTAGTCGAAGGATCATCGAGTAGGGGATCCATGTTTCCAGAAAGACTGGCACATTCTATGTATGCTCGATGGAGAGAGTGGTTGGTCTCACGATCACTTGTGTATGGACACTAATACAAGGATATGGGTGCTCATCAAGGTATGAGTTCACTGAATTGATCCATAATGTGAATATCTTATGAAAGTCTTACTTACTTGTCAAAAGATGATTCTCTTAGTGGAAGTTGTGCAAATGATCCTTAGACCTGAAATTACCATGGAATCTTATACACATAAATCCATGTTTTGATTCATACTCATTCATGACTTAGCTATGTACAAAGTGTTCATGGATATGATGAATTGTGTATGAAGATTGTGAGTAGGTCAACAAAGAATCGATCACTCCTAGTAAGAGGAGTATTTATCCTATGTAATCTCATCAAATGATAACTCAGGAAGTCTTTGATCAAAGCATGATGATATTAGAAATGGTTCTAATCTTTCATCGATCGAGTTTTCATTAATAATTTGAGATTCAAATGAATAAAGTGTTAGGGTTTGACAATTTTTCATATCCATCGCATATTCAGGATAAAAGGAGATCGAAGGATTGAATTGCATGGTAACTTGCCACTGAAGGATAATTTGGTAATTTCTATCAAATTCCTCATCTTCTGGGTAAGCATGATACGTTGCTAGATATCAATCATGTCTTGTAGGTTTTCATGAATTAAATTGATTGAATTCATGAGTCAATTTGAAAGATGGTTCAAATTGGCAACTAGGGTTAGCTCGATTTGACCTAATTCAATTAATTGATTTTTAATCGAAATAAGTCGACATGAGCCTAGACCTACTGCTTACTGGATGAGGAACCCAAAGGGTCATACACAAAAGGAACTGATCAAGGGTCTAATTAGATTAGATCATGTTTGTAAGATAGACATGCTAGCACGTGTTGTAAACCTTAGCTCCTGATTCAAATTGGATTCGAATCTGATTCTTGTATTAGGTCAATCTAATATGATTAGATCATAACCTAATATGGGTTGGCCAAGAGTTGGAACTCAATTGGCTTTTTTTAGACCATTGGATGTCTCTTTGAATAATGGATCTGGATCATTGGATGACTTTCTGGATGAAGGATCTGGACCATTGGTTGTCGCCTGAATCTGGACCATTAGTTGGTGTCTGAATCTGGACCATTGGTGATGGCGCCTTGCTTCTGGACTATTAGATGGTGCCTTAATCTGAACTATTGAATTATTATGAAATAAATGTGGGATGAGGTTATTAGCTGATAGCGCATTTTTGAGCAGATACGTCTTTCCCTCTCTTACAGATGCGCCCCTCCCTTTAGCGCCTCATCATGATGAGGCGCTACCCTTGGGACATGCCTCATCATGGTAAGGCGTTACCCTTAGGACACGCCTCATCATGGTAAGGCGTGTGGATGGGATGCATCCCTTGGTGCCCTCTGCCTCTTAAAAATAGGAGTGTGTCCCGGGGTTTTAGAATATATAAAAATCCATCCGAAGAGAAATCAATACCCTCTCTTTCTTATTTTATTTCTTTTATATCTCTTGTCCTAAACCAAGACAAGGAGGTCTTCTTCAGGATAAGAGGTTGTCTTGTCCTAAACCAAGACAAGGAGGTCTTCTTCAGGACAAGACCTAAATCAGGACAAGGAGGTCTTCTTTAGGACAAAAGGCTTTGAAGGGTTTTTTGTAAGAGAAAAAAAAATTAGAAGGGAAAGAAAGCAAGTCAATCAAATCCTTTGGAAGGATTAAACATCAAGGATCAAAGTTTTGAAGAAGGAGCTAGAGTCTTGAACTCAGTTCCTGTGTGGATCACCTTTGGAGGGCATACACTTGTGTGCCTAGTGGAATAAAGGATATTAGCGTTACAGGTATTATTCAATATCTTAATATATTGCCTTGATAGTTGATATAATCAAGGGGTCCTGGGTCTAGGGTTTCAGTTGACTAGAGTTTCAAAGTTTAAAAATTTTAAAATTCGGTCTTCCGCTACGCAACCAAAACCCTGCACATGGGAGAAGCATCAATAACTGAACTCCAAACATGTTGAATTATGGTGGAAGATTTCTTAAAGCAGAACCATATATTTTTAAATATAAAAGGAATTGATCAATACTCCTACCCTCTAGAGAGATCTTGATGGTGCAATGGTTAGATCTTACTCAAATAAGGTGACATATCTAGGACATAGGAAACTTATGGAGCCAACTATCGCAGGCTACCACCCTGTCCAACCTTTTCTAAATTCGAGCACTTTCATTTTTATTGTTACACAATGTAAATTTTGATTCAGGGTAATCAAGGTTAATGAGCCTCTACTGTTTTAGAAATTCTTTGAACTCTCTACTCTCCCAGTTTTTATAAAAGGTTAGCCTCCTGGCTTTTTAGCTTATGATGAAATCACCCACTACAATAATTGGATGATTTAAGGCAATTTCATTTTCAAGCGCGGTTCATAATAGTCTCTTGTTCAGCTCATTTGTATTAGCATACACTATTAATGAAATCCAAGGCACCTATCACCCCCTAGAAATAATATCATAGAAGCATTGTTTAGAGATATTAATTTCTCCAAGTCCTTGCTTTCATAAAATAATTATTTTCCTAGATAAACCCTCTGGCTCTATAAATTTGGACTGCCACGCTGGACCCAATTTTCTAATTACTCTCTGAAGTGACTCTCCAGCTAATCAGATTTCTAATAATACAGATATCCATGGATGTAATAAAAGTAATGTTCTAATATTTGATAAACAGAAAGGCTTCCCTCTTCCCTACAATTCTAGATTAAACAGTGCATACAATCAATGAATTGGTCTTGTAGATACCTCGACGCTCTTTCCTTCTTCAATATTCTTCGAACTCCCTTGCATCTCCCTTGGTTATAGCACCCACCCGGTTCTTTTCCTCCCTCAGATGTTAAAACAACCTGGGCTTCTTGGGATGGCCCAACTTGAGTCGCATCATTTGGGATTGCTTTATCTCCCTGGTCCGCTTTCCTCGTTTCTTTGGGCCTCCATTTACACTACCTTGCATCACCTTATCATGGCCTTGGACCCCTGATACCCAGTATTTGAACCGCTATAGCCATTTGGTCGACATCCATAGACAGCGTACTCTCCTCACCGTCTGCCTCCTTTAGATTCGTTAAAATTGCGTATTTTTATTTAAAAGATCCAATTGGGTTTTTTTCTTTTCAGTACCATTGTCATCTATACGCCTTATCTGTTGCTGGGTGAAGTTTAAATTTTGAATGGAGACCTGCACATCTCCCTGAATAACGTCCGTATTTCCTCCATTGGTGGTGCCTTTGGTTTCGGCTTGCGGTATTGGGATGGTGTGACTCAAATAGCTCGGTACACCCAGAGACTGAGTTGACTCGGCTTGGTTTAGTCCTCCTCTCTCTTTCTTCCGGTCGTCTCTAGAGTGCCAAGCAACGAGCCACAGTCTAAATAAACAATCCTCCCTCACCACCTTGGAAGAAGATAAGACATTTGTTTCACCCAGAGCCTTCCTGGAATCACTGGTTACGTCATTTTTTATTCCAATATTCTTCGTTTCCACCGCAAGGGCCACTTTAAATGAGGCTACTTATTTATATTCCAAACACATTATGGCCCATTCGACTACAAGTTGTAACGTTTCAAACTCACCTACTAACTCAATTAACTTTATTAATAGATTGAAACCATGTGATCCAAAACTCGAGTAAAAATTAATGGATAGCAAGTAGAATCGAGTTATAAGCACATAACACATTTTTTTTTCATTCAATGTACGAATAAATTTGAGGTATCATAGAAGCATAGCAATAAATATAAATGCCTTTACATGAGAAACTTTACCATAGGGATTCCTCCTCTTCCTTTGCCGATAGATTAAACTCCAAAAGCAAAGGATTCCTCTATATCAACTAAAACACAAACTCTCATAAAGCTTTTAAAATTGAAGTTCTTTGTTGAGTCATCCAACTAGAGGCTTCCTTACCAGTAATGCTGTATCTAGGATTTGTTCTTTTGATCAACTCTATAGGAAGTTCCTTCAAATGCGTCCAGACCGCAACATTTTTGAGAAGGGTTGTAAATGCCTTAAAATTTGGCCTCCATGATTCTAAGGCTAGTACATGGCCTCCTACCATCCAAGAACCCTTTGCAGATTACCTTTGTTAAATATGCTTCGCTCTGAAAATGGAAGACATAGTAATCCAATCCCATAGGAGAGATCTCGAAATCTCTAGCTAGTTTGCATTTGATCTTAAGAGAATTGGATAAAAAACTCCAAGTTAAATCTTCTTCTAATCATTCTTCCAATAAGTGCCAATCTCCATTTTTGCCTTGACTTCATGCAAATCACTACCATCAAAATGAACTACCTTCTTGAAATGATTCCTCAACTTCTCAACGTCACTTGAAATGAACTTTGGCTGTTAATCCCGACCATAATCTACAGACCTTCGCTGCGCAAAAGAAGACCTGGCGATCTTATCCCCTATCCTCTACTTTTTTTCCTTCTACTTGGAAGCATTTGACACCATGTGCCATATCCCAAAGTTGCATGGCAGCAGCACAGAGAGTGATGCTGTCGCCTGCCTTGTCCGACTACCATGCCATCTTGTTCCCATGAAACCAAATGTGGGCTCACAGATGTGGCATGTTGTCAGGCATAATGGAGACCATTGATTTCCAATTTTTAGTTTCCATCACAGAAGGGTCCCCATTGCAAATAGGCAGAAGGGAGTGATCGGGGCAACCATTGCATTGTTGATTTGCACAAGAAATTTTCGATTTCATTAATGGTTTTGCTTGTCTAGAAATTGCTTATTCCAGGATCAAACTTTGGGCCAGAACTTGGTAGCAGACAGTGATCCAGTCTTCAACCAATTCAACTAATGGTGTAGCATAATTGCATAGATTCGAGCTTAGGCAGTGTTTAGACCTTACAAAATGATAAAGCTTGTAAAAATTAGGCCTTATAAAAAAAATAAAGCCAAAGGTGATATAGCTAGCATGGTTCAACTTTTTTTTTTTTTATTTATTAATGACAGTTAATCTACGGGACAGACGTCAATTAGTTTGGGGATTTCATTTTGGGTTACATGAAGCTCTATAAACTGGTTGCCGAAGCATTCTCCCTAGTTTTTACGGCAAATGCTAATATTCATGAATGGTGCGGCAAGCTTGCAGTCCTGGAAGGCACCAAATGTAGGACCCTGGGTTTATATATATATATATATATATATATATATATATATATATATGGAGAGAGAGAGAGAGAGAGAGAGAGAGAGAGAGAGAGAGAGAGAGGAAAGTGGACAAGAACAAACAGATAAAGATATGCAGTTCACATTTTGTACAGTTTGATGGTACGAGAGGGGTCGCAACAGCTCACAATCATGAAACCAGTCAGCTAACCAAATAAATGAAATGAGAAATATTTGTCCACATTAGGATTTAATGAATCAAATTATTGTTTCATCCTAGCTAATAATAAGAGCGTTGTCCACAAGTGAAGCTTGCCGGCAAAAACAATGGACTTTGGAAAGCTTTCTCAAGCAACCAGTCTACCACCATAGCTAATAATAAGAGTGCTCTCCGTAAGGAAAGCTAGCTGACAAAAACAAGGACTCTGGAGTGACCTTTCCCACGCAAACCAGTTTACCAACTTTGGATCTTGCTTACTATCACCGCACAACCCCATTAACAGACCAGCACGTCCTAGACTTCAATTTTAAGATGATTATAATGTCAATTGGGTTGTTTTCCTGTCATACTTCTGATACAGTTCCACTACAGAACACACCAACCCTAAATCTGAACCAAAGGATGTGAAGCAAGAGCAAGAGTAATGAAAGAATTGTCATAAATTTCAAAGGATGACGAAATTCTTTATACAGAGTAGATTGCATCACACTTCAGCAATCAAAGAATCATCAATTGGTTAACCTAAGGACTACATTTTTTTTTTCCCCCTCCATATCCATGTCATCATCTTCTCCTAGTAGAGGACATTCATTCAGTTATTTCCACTGAAATTCTTTGCAAGCAACCAGGAGAACATGGCCAATAGGCCATCCCCTACAACCTGAAGGTGGTGAATGGTTCGCTATCTATGCTTCTGCACATAATACATCATGTAGACCTGTGAAGCTCGCACTACACCTTCAGTCACTTGGGTAATCCAAGCATCATCACATCTATACCATTGGTCTCTTAGCCGAAGATAAGTGACATAATGGCCTGATTCCAACCTTCCGCTGTGTGTAATGACAGCAAACACCTCAAACTCAGAGGACAATTCGCTCGACATGTCGGATTCATCACCTTCAAAAGCGAAGATCCTATTGCCAAACCTGTTCCTTATGATGGATGAAGATAGGTATGGCGTCATGTCCAGTGAAAAGGGGAATTGCAAGTATTGGTCTATCTTTTTTGATGTTCTTCTGATCAAGGAATGCTCAAATCTTTTTATATGGAAGCACAGGACAAATGGAAGCCTTCGGATGGACATCTGCTTCACCGAGTCTTGCCTTACCTCACAGTGTTGGCAGTATAACTTCTGGTCAGAGCCCAACTTCTCAGGCCTTGTGAAGAGGTCCAAGCATCCCATTAAAGTAGAAATTCTGGAATTATCACTTGTTTTTATTCCACTGCATGGTTCCAAGTCAACTGATAGGTCGAGACAAGGATCATAAGTGGTAGAAGTAAAACCACAGATGCTGCAAGTGACATCAGACCTCAAGACCCCAGAGAATACTCTATGTGCAACACAATGGCAATCTCCAACTCCTGCAGCAGAAACAACAACCATCAAGCAGCTGAACTATTGAGAAAATCAAAAGCTAAATTCATATAGATTTCTTTTTTAAAGGATATGGTATGTAATGGCTAATGTTTAAATTACAGAATTAAAGTGACCACAATCAGATATGATACAAATGGTACACAAGCAGAAATTTTGTCTTGGCCATGGATTTGGCACCAAATCCAAGATTTATCCGGTCAAGAGCCATTCAAGAAGCATTGTCAAACTCCCCTCGATCATATGTTAGTCTATGAAGCCATATCATATAATTGCGATACAACTTGTTGGCTGGGATTGGGATAAACAGAGAAAATTTTACCTAGTTACAGTTGCACCTACCTCTGCTTTGGAGTTCAGCTTGCTCCTTTTCATGAATCCTGTCAAGCATGGAGATGAAAAACTCATGGGCATCCTGCTGCTCATAACTAGCAAGGTCTGATGAATGCTGCCACCAACTGCAACAGAACCAGGTAATTACAAACACTGCCTTTAAATTTCACCCTTGAATAATCCAAGGTAAATAAGGAAAGGAATATGTCCATATAGATTATATCAGAAATAAGTCTGTAATGGTGGATAAAGAATAACTTCAAAATGATCTATCTGAATATGTTAAAAAGTCCAGTAGTCCAAGCGTATGATTCAGTATACCTGATTGGAGATCTAATTAAAAAAGTTTCCCTGATTCCTTGAAAAGGAGTTGGCTGTTTTTATCTAGAATTAGTGAACCCTCATTTTAACAGAGCTTTGGTCATTGCCAAATTCCTATTTTGTTTAGTCTATGCCATCCATTCATTAAATACCTGAAACAAAAGGAATTAACATGAAATCAATAAAAAAAAAATCTTAAATACCTTTGAAATGCATTCTAATTTGTTGATTCAACAGTGGAGTTTGCTTAAAATTAATAATATGGGTAGTCTAAGGTTCTATTCCTGTAGAGGTCACTGACTCAGTGACTTCATGTGTGTATGCATATGATATGTTCCAAGAATTTTACCTTTTCCTTTTTCCACTCACACATATATATGGTTTTTTCACAAAAAAAATAACTTAATATATGGTTAAGCACTCTCATTTAGACTTGGGTCTTTCTAAACTTTCAAGCTTTCTCCACTGTTGATGTCCATATTATTAAAAGAGTATTCCTCTGTTTAGGGACCTACATCAATCAATGAGAAGACTTACTAAAGAATTGCTCGATACCATTAGCTGGTATACAGAATTAAGGAAATCAAAAAGTTTGCAGTGTAGGGGACATCAAATGAACCTTACAAATGCTTGAGCCAATATTGCATTGGCATGTTCCCTTCCTAAGAAAGCTTGTCTGAAATTCTTTTTAGTACAGCATGATTCTGCTATCCAGAGCTATGTATTTTATCAATAAATTTTATCAACTAGCATGCCAAAAAAAAGGAACAGTGACTGGAGTTTTGATACAATAACATTAACAAAAAAGGCATATCTTTAAATATTGGAAAGCGAATAGAGAGGAGCTAAGATCCAGGATGCGGTCCCAAGGGGGCCAATTGATACTGTAGGTGACCTACAAATGGCTATACCCAATAGAGATGAGAAATCCGCATTAAGAAATGAAAAACCTGGATGCAAAGAATACACCAAATGGACCTTCTAAGACTCTTTGATGCTTCATATCAATTATATCAAACCTGTAAATTATATCAATTAAACTTCTCGATTTAGAAAATGGAATAGAAGCACTGAAAGTTCTAAAGAATCTGCTAAATAATCAACCACAATGCTCGCTTACATCACTAAGCATCTCATTTATATCCGAGATCTATAGAATTCGTTCTGTTCTCATCTCTAAAGAGGCTTTAAAAGTCACTACAATTACTAAATGCTAACTAATGAAACTCGCGGCATATCCAACAACCAAAATCCATCAACAATCACAGTTCACACACTTACCAAGATTATAAAGTAAAACAAAGAAATGCAGTCAAAATGCCTCACCTGTATAGAAACCGAGCGGGGCTATACGGCGTCCGATCCCCGGAAAATACCTCCGAGAACACCCCAGCTACATCACAAGCCAAACATGGCAACTCCCCTGACACCATCCCCCTCCTCCTCGTCCTCCTCCTCCCCCGGCAGCAGAACTCCCGGCCATGGCGATCACTCAAGAAGTAATCTTTCAACGGCGGCGTGTGGAGCAACGCCTGAAGGACGGAATTCATGAAGCAAGTATTACCCAAATTATTCAACCCTCTCAGGCCCAAAGGGTGGCAAGATCGGACCTTTACCGCCCGGCCCGCCACGAGATCGGCCCTGGATCCCCCGTCCTTTAAATTGACCGGATTCGCCCTCCTCTTCCGGCCGCGGCCGTTCTCCCGGCTCTCCGGCAGCTTCACCATCTGCTTCACCATGACGGCGGTATCGAAGTCGGGATCGTAGACCTGATCGGCACAGCCGCAGCAGAAGAGCTCGGCCCGGTTAATGTCGACGGCGATGTCGTGTCCGGGGTTGGACCGGGAATGGACGGTGGCGTGGTCGGAGCAGGAGACGGAGGAGCAGATCAAGCAGAGGTAGAGGCGGCCCCGGCGGTGGGAGCAGAGGGCGCACCGAGGGGCCGAAGACGGGAGCTTTCCGAGCGCCGTGCGGCCACTGGGGGCGGTTTGGAGGTGGGCTTGGAGGGAGCTGTAGCCCTTCAAGCCGTGGGTCTGGCGATATTCGGAGAGGTGGGAGCAGGGATTTGGGTTGGTGAAGGAGGGGTTCCGAGTGGAGGCCATCTTCTGGCGAGGGTAGAGAGAGGATGGATTTGGATTTCGATAAGGTATAGAGGCGGAAAAAATTGATAGAATTGAAGGAAAAACAATGAAAGTTTGAGCTTTTCCTTTGATAGGGGTTTATTTTTTGGAGGAAGATTTGGGTTTTGTGCGATTTGGTTGAATGATCAATGGATTGGAGGAGGAAAGACGGGATCTTTGGCTCTTTAATTCTCGTTTGGGGCGTTGGATTTGGTCGGGAAAGAGAGATAGGAAGAGACTTTGTAATGACCGATCTATGTTTTGGGTCTTCTGGTCATTTCTGAACTTGACCTTTTAGCGGACAGTGGGATTGTTTTATTTTGGTAATATTTAGGCTGTCTAAAGGTGTGTTATCTTAATGTAGTGTTTGAGTGCCAAAAAACCAGGAGTGTCAAGTGATATTTGGAGAGACATTGAAACTTGAGAGAGATTAATGGTAATGAAAAATGTGGTAGTACTAATTTTTTAACACTGGAAGCTTTTTGTTACCTCAATAAGTTTGATTTGCATTTCTTTAACGAGCAAATGTTTAATAGCTTCTAGAAAGCTATGAAACCGCACTAGCAATATTTCTTTATACTTGATGTTTTCACAGTTCTTTAAGAAAACATTATTAATGAAAAAGTAGAGCTACGATTGGTGTAAAAGATTATTTTCATTTTGAAATTAATATCAACAAGACTATCTTTATTACTTAGTCTGCATCTTATCAAAAAAGTGACACTAAAGTTTGCGTTGCCGACAAATGTGCTAAGGTGGAGCACTTTTTTTTTTTTTTTTTTTGAAAGAAAGACAAGCCGTTGGTGAGTATAATTTTTGTTTCAATATATATATATATATATATATATATATATATATATATATATAGACTTAGCCATATTTGAATATGGTCAAGTCTAAATTCGATCATCTCCTTATCTTTGGATTTATATAGTTTATGAATCCTAAAAATAAAAAATGTGATGTGGTTGCGGATTCGTATGATCAAAAGATGAAAAAAATGATCAAATTCTGATTTTAGCTATATTAGAATATAATTAAGTTTACATACACACACATTTATATATATATATATATATATATATATATATATATATATATATATATATAGTAAGAGAGAAGTAGACTTGGCTATATTGAAATATAGTTAAACTTAGATTCGGTCACCTCACCCACTCTTGAATGCACATAGTTTATAAATCTTAGAGATGAAAAAAAGTAAAAAAAAATAGGATGGCTATGACATTCATGTGGATATAAGGATAGAAAAGATAATTGGATTCTGAACTTAGTTACATTCGAATGTAATTAAGTTTAAATTCGATTATCTCTCATATTCTTGCATTCATATAATTCATGGATCCCAAAGATGAAAAGGTGGAAAAAATGGAGCGGCTTCAAGATTCATATAGATTTAAAGGTAAAGAAGGTGAATCGATCGAAAGATGGAAAAGATAATTGGATTCAGACTTTATATTCGAATATAATCAAATCTATTTCGAACCCTTTCTTTTTTTGTCGATATATACACACACTAATATGGCATGTAGTGCAGCTAAAGTTTCTCTATTTTTTTTGAGGAGGCAAGGGCATGGCAAATATAGTTTAGTCAAACAAATATATTTATGCTTCTTCTCTCTCATACACACATACAAAAACAAAAAGACAAAAAATAAAAAATAAAATGAGACAAATTTATTTATGCAATAAATAGTCCGAATGCTCAAATTGCCTTGGATATTCAAATCAGAATTTTGCAAAAATATCAATTATAAGAATTTGCTCAAAAAAAGCCCGGACTGTCCTTTTTATAGTGTTGTCCCATTTTGAGCTTTTCTGCAGTGCCTCTATGTCAAAGATGTTGGCCATCAGACAGCGAGGAAAGAGGAATGGTGGCCCAAAAAGGTCCAAAAGAAACCCTCCCTGCAATTTTTTAAAAAAACCTGTGTACTTTTTTTTGGCAAATTCTGCATGCGAACTCACTGTTTTCACAAATAATTACTACTCCTTTCACTCATTTCTATGATTCCAACAGTATGCAAATGCTTATTAGATTCCATACAACACATCCATGCAAAGAGGGGAGAATCAAATTGCTAGGATTATCTGAGACGGATAGAAAAAGGCATTTTCAACAATTTTCCGATTATTTTGTTAATCCTAAAATTTTGTAAGGGTTTTAAAAGATCGAAAAAATAGAAACTAGAAATGTAAACAATTTCCCTCGATTGGTCAGCCGTCCCCATTAACTTTCTCCATTCAACGGCCAGGCAACAAGTCAATTATTACACAAAGCAGTGCCTTGCCTTGCACCGGAAGCAAGCAACAAAATTACTAGGCTAGATGGTAAATGGTGGGAAGTAGACGAGACAATCCCTCAAGGAACGATGATTAGAAATGATTCCAAATCAATGTCGCCCACTTCCTTCCACGCTACACCTCATGCATTCATAATAATGCTTAAACAGAAAGTAGCAGCAACCATTATGGTGCTCCAGTGACATGCTGGCTGATCCTTTAATAGCTTTACCCATCCAGTTCTGGACCATCATTTGGTTAACCATAAGCCAGAACTAATCAATAACAGGAAAACATCCTGCAACGAACTACATCCAGCTGAATGCTTAATGTTTCAGCTTTTTTGCACAAGATTACATCCACCCTGCGATCAAAGTGACATCCTTGTAACCGATATTTCTTACACTGCTGAAGCAAGTGAAATAGAATTATGTAATCACAACCACAAAGAATTGTGTCCTCAGAAAGCAGGGTTAAATTGCATTATTTCTCGTGAATACAGATCTAGTGTTAAGATGTAGTTCCCTGAGCGGTTCCTCAGGAAAGGTAATAGCTTATTCAAGATAAAACATACATAAGTTTTGTTGCATAACATATGCAGAAATCCATATAGAATTACTGAGCTGATGTTTGCTTTGAGAGCAGGAAATTGCACCTGTACTGGCATTAACACTTTTGAGTACAAAAAATTGCAACTGTGAACTAGTTGGACACACCAATGAAACAATGGCATCAGAGAATCAATGGATTGGAATGCCCCCACTTGAAAATTCAACCTCCTACAACATAAAGTACACAACCGTGAGCATCCGCTAGTAGAAGACTTCTGTGTAAGAGTTCAACACAAAATTAAACATGATAAATGCACACTCAAATACATAATCGACAGTGAAAAAACATTCTTTCCATAGTCTTCCAGATATGTCAGGAAGCACAGGTTCCCTTTCTGCTTTCGTAAAGTCAACTGGCATTTTCATGTATATTCCATGCAGTGAATCAATGAAAACATTACCCCAATGTCTTGCAGATGCAATACAAAAGAGCAAGAGTGCAAAGAACTTTTATCGAACTTTTACTAGGATAGGAATATCAGGCACTGGAAGATTATCATATTGTTGACATGAAATAAATGAAGTGTATTTGTCTCACACCAAATGAGCTTATGAACTCCTAACCCCTCTTGCCCTAGATAATTTCTTCCCAATTTTGAATGCATAAATTAAATATTTTACTCATCAGAGAGTCAAGATGATTGCTAACATCTGTATCACAGTTTAAATGAAATATTAATACCAGTCATATGATCAAGATGCCGCCCTTGTATGACCTCCACATGGTTGGTTACATAACTTGATGTCTCTTTAAATGAACATCCAACAAAAATCAAGAAAATATTAAACAAAAATGTCAAATTGATGTTATTCATTGGTGCAACTTTGCAAAGTGGTCAGCCATCCATAGGGTTGCCCCCTGTCAAATGGATGGGCTCAGTCAAGTTTGGATTTTCCCAAGCCCATCCCATTCAACTTGCCGCCCCAAAACCCCATACAAGATCATAGCGGTCTTGCTATATATGGCCAAGTCCAGACAAAAACTGCTCACAATGATCTTATAAGCTCTCATAATTTTATTTTATTTGAAAATCAACTGTTTCAGCACTTTCTAAGGATTGTACAGGCCTCACAATATAGATTTTTTTTTCTATTTTAACAAGTCCCATAGAAGATGGGTCCAAAAATTGATCCCACAGCTAGCCCTGTGGGCTTTATTTTCAGTCCAAGAACACGACTGCAACAGGCCTGAAAATGGCCTGCTAACCAGTACATTGGCACATTCACACACCATCTTACAATCTTGGAGTAGTTATGATATTGAAACACACTACACAACATACATAAAAAATTCAACTACTCGCCAACAATTAAATGCATACTAATTGAAACAAACTCACATATGAAGCATTTCTTTATCGAGGATCTATATGATATGCTAATTGCTGACATGAAGAATATGTAAAGCTGACACATTTTCTAATTTCTGTCAAAAATATGACTGTTTGAATTATTATATGTTTCCAAGCAAGAAAAGTTTCAAAAGAAAATTTTACATTGCAAAAGAACTCTAAGGATGGTGTGCAACAGATCCAAAACATGACAAAGTAATTTATTTTGACTAATTAGAGCTGGGTTTTTTTTTTTTTTTTTTTTTTTTAATGAAAAACCCACCAGTGAAGGTACCCATAATACTGGATATGTGAATCCAATACATGCATAAATTCATTGTATCGCAAGCGATTCAAAATAATGGACAAATAAGAATCTAATTGTAGAATGATAACTGATATATATAAAAATCATACTACAATTCTAAAAGCAGAATTGATTCTTGAACTACATTAATATAACCGTCTTGTGATAACCATGTTTTGGCATAATTAAGGGAAAAAGGAAATGATGCAGTTTGTGACGAACTGTCAATATATCATACTCAAAGCAAGCATCAGCTAATCTAGTGATATCTCAGAATATAACTGTAAAATAACAAGCTCCATGTGATGATATAAAGCAATGCCGCATTAGCATAAATGATTCAATATGGTAAGCCGCACCCTAAGACACAAGTATGCATCAATAAGGCTGGCAGTGAGTTGGATAAAATCTGAGTGTATCTGGATCTGGGTTGCATTCAGATAGAAAAGTCACTATGCAATCGAATTCAGGTATAAAAATCACTATTTCACCAGATTCTGATACAGAAATACGAATTTTCTTTTTTTGGAATATGGATATGAATAATGAATTCTAAATATTTTTTCGGGATTTGGATTCAGATATCCAAACAGTAGCTTTTCCAGATTTGGATAGCAATCCTTTTCATATTGGCATTTGGATATCTAGATACCAGGGTATTTTTTAGATTCAAATATCCAAATGCTTAATATTAGTTTAGAAAAAGAAAATTTTCTTTTATTTAAATTATGCATAGAGACTTGCTTAACATTTATATGGATGATCATATGTTTTTATGACCAAGAAAAGGGTTATTAATTATGCGAATTCTTCATCTAAGATACTTGTCGCTCATACATCTTTAAAATTATCAGTATGTCTAAATTAGATAATGCAGTATTATCCTTTATTTTTTCTCAAAAAATATTACTCCTCAAATTTTGCTCACAAATTTGATATGCATTCAGAGAAATATCCGATTTATATCCTAACTTGTGTAGAAGAAATATGGATATCATTAATATCCAACTCATATTTGCATCCATTCAGAACAAATGGATGCAAATTTTAGTATCCATTTAATATTCATATGTATTCCTAACTGCTGAATAAATATGGATTGCCTATATATGTAGGTATGCAAGCAAAATTTGATTTGTACCTAGAGTAATATCCGATTTATATCCTTATCTGTTTAGAAGAAGTATAGACATCATTACGAGGGTCACCTTTTTGGATTGGATGGGGTCCCACATCAATGATTCAAACCATTAGATGTGATCTACATCTAAATTGCTTACATAATGAAAATCATGTAATTTAGAAGCGCCAGCCCTATGGATCAAGTGGTCAAAAAAATAAGTATTGCTTTGAGTTATTTAAACTATTCAATTTTTAACCAAGTGCATAGGCTAAGAGTAACCAAATCATAAGATTTTTAGTGTGTAAGCAATTTAGAAATAGTATACTATACCCAGTGACTTGAATCATCAAAGTAAATCCCCTACCGTCTATTGCACTCTTTCCATATGTGTGTGTATAGCATATCTGATTTATATTCAATCATTTTCAGCCCTATGTGTCACATTGGTTGGGTCAAGAACAAGCAGATAATACATGAAGTCACATGATAACGTAACCATGCTTGCTTCATTGAATGCTACAACCAAGTTGGTAAACAATATTAAACCTAGTGAATACATTCCATACAGAACTATTTTGTAAAGTTAAATAAACTGGATATTGATGCTAGAAACATGTCTTAATGCATGGATCCCATTTCCCATCAGCCTTTGAAAAAAAAAAAAAAAAAAAAAACCAAAGAAGACAAATAGAATATAAGGAGAAAAGTGGACATGCACAACAGAGTCCCCACCTACTAACATCACAAATGAATATGAGCATGAAGACATACCTGAGCAGGGGCTAGAGATGAAACCCAGTCCGACGCATGTGTTGGAAGAAGTCCCAATGTGTTCAGCTGCCAAATAAGAAAGACGACCACAAGATGAAGAACAATGCACATGGACTCTAGATAAACAAGCAATACGCTAACATTATCATTAACATAACTTACCTTCCACACACCCAAAGCCAACCCAGCCAAGTTAAGGGCAATAAAAAGCAACTTGGGTGCAAGAGTATCTACCCTTGAATCCTTGTAAGGGTCAAAAACTGCAAGAAAAATTTGCAAACAAATGCAAGGGATAAAACATTAAATCATCATAACTAATGCTGTAAATCATTATGAACAAGACAATGCCACTGAAAAAAGAGTAGAACGACGACAAAAAATCTCATCACACTACAGAAAGCCCAAGCCACCAACTAAAAGAGGCAGGGACAACAAAATATATGGTAATCCTTCTAATAGTATTATTGCCGGGCTAACATCCCATTTGGTACAAACACAAGGAAATGTTGTGCCTAAGCTGGCATCTTGCATCCCTCTTTTGGCACATCACAAGTGATTTGTTTAAGATTCAAGCATGTAAGCTTGAGATGTGCATAATTCACTACCTATACCTGAAAAGAAATTTATGCCAGAAGCCAAAATGAAAAATAATGCAATTCTTCCATGTAAAACTGAATGGCAAAATGGCATGATGTGAACATAAAATGCACATCCATTTCACATTAGTTAAGGCTCGTATGTCAGTGACATATGAAGAGAATAGATCATGTCTTAATGTACAGGAAAATAAAAGAAATAGAGAGTAGGAGAGGTAGGGGGAAAAGGAGAGATAATGGGGGAGGCAAATGACGAAAACAGGAAAAAATTAAACCTTGTTTCTTATTGTTCAAGAAACTTTAGTGGCCTATTTATCAGTCTAACAGCTAGCCAACTTAACTTAAATTGTTGAGACCAAGAACTCCAATAACAAAATAAGAAAAGAAAATGAAAGTCAATCTCATGGTATATTCATTTAAATGGATACCTGTAAGAAAAATAACTCACAGGAAATACATTTAAAATAGAAGGGAAATGATTGATGACTTTTCCAGCAGGTGGTTTCTTACTCTCCTCATTAAAACTCAAAAAGACCATGCTTACCTTCAAAAAGATGCTGTTTAACATTGCATCAAATAAAAAGACTCTTTGATGTTTATGGGCACAATGTATGCCCAGAAAAGGCACAAACATGGCCTGTTTGTAGTCTGTCAGATCATTGCAATCATAACAGAATCACTATCAAATATTCTACTTATCATTTAAAATTATATAGCTGTTTTCTGTTTCACATAAATTATCTATCATTCGGGTTCCTCTTTAACTAATGTACAGCTCTTTAAGATCCTAAGTTAAAGGTCAAGGCCTTGATGCAAGATTTTGGTATTATAAATCAGATTCCTCCTAGTTTTGGATTTTTTTGATTGCCTAATGTCATATTAAATCAGTTCAATTTAGGCGCTATATTATCACAGTCATCTCAGTCCCTTACTTCAATAATAATGTTACCTTAACATTCTACACATTGCATATTAACCAAAACAAGCTTGCCTAAATACATCTGCTTTATTCACATCATGTGCACATCCATTATTCTCTGCTTCTTGTATCACCCTACAATAGGTGATAATATAAAGCTGTTTGTGCGCTACCATTTCCTTGTAATATGAGAAGTCTGAGTTAAGTAATTCTTGGATAATTCTAGTCTGAACCATTGCTTGCCTCATACTCTTCATAGGTGTTCTACAAAGACCATATATTTACCATACAATTCCACATAAATTAATATTTCAACCAATTACCCCAGATTGTATGCTAATATTAATTGGGAAAAGTCACAAATGAAACATAGAAGTTTTTATTTTCAAAATTCCATATGCAACTAGTTTCACCCATTATATTTTCTAAAATAAGCAGTAATTTTTCAAGTTTCGGCCAGTTATGCTTAGAGGAATAGCATGGCCATTTATTTGATGATTGAAAATTAATATGATTAATTCTTACCATGGAAAAACTTCTACCATGTCAAGAGCAAGTCTAATATGCAATACTGAGGACATTTTCATAAGTAGACCAGGAATTAGTGCACAATGTTATTTGGCTTACTATCTTGCCTCAAAGATGGAAGCACTTTCAGACTCTCCTATATCAAACATCACCTTCTCCCTTATTTTCAGTATCTAAATGCTATTGTACCACTGTTGCATGAGCTTTGTAACTCATAAAGTAGGTTTCCATAGTTACCAATTTACCTGTCATGCATTATGACAGACCCCTCTTTGCCCACAATAACTTCAACCAAGAACTTGACATCAATCTACAAAGGGATGGATTCTATAAATCATTAAAGATGGCGCAATGTGGCAATTAAGATCAAGAATTAAAAGGCATTGGCACAGCTGATAAATCATTGTTTTACATATTAAATATCTACTGCAATTAGTTTTGAAAGTTACTACATAAAAAGAAAAAGAATAACCATCTAATCAATGCAAAGAAACCCAAGATGAGCACATAAGAGATCAAACAAATACCAAAATTACAAACCTTGCTTCTGACGCATGTATAACCAAACAATAATAAAATTGAACTATGGTACCATACCCTTCCCAACACTTTGAAGTGCACTAATTGGCTGCCAAAGAGCTGAGAATGTGATGCCAATGCTGAACAAATGGACTGTACTTCCAGCCATCCACATCATGAATCCCATCATCAACAAGTTCTTAAAAGGGGCTTGAGCCACTTCCCAAGCTTTCTACTCACCCAAAAAAAAGAAGGGGTTACAAATAGATTAAACCAATGACAACAACAACAACAATAATGCTAGAACATGAAAATCTCAAGAAATTAGAAATCAAATAAAAACAAAACAAGTTCAGACAAATTAGATTCCATTTTTGAGGACATTGTGTAGCTGACAGACCTTTAAGGATGTCATTTTGGTGATTTTATTATGCAAAGAATGAAAAATTATAAATTGTTACGTAAAATTAAAAAGAACTGATGGAATACTGCTTCTTTCTTGAGTGCACTGTGTCACTCCACTATTTCTTGACAATTTAGCACATGACAACCATATGATAAAGAACTTATATAATATGATAGTTATGCCTACATCAAAACTTCTCTAAATTTCTGTTAAAATAACATCACAATGCTTCTGATATTTTCAAAACTTGTAAAACTCCAACTTTTATCTTAAGGGGAAAAAAAATACCAGCTTCCCAAAAAATAAAGAAATGACAGGAAAAAAAATCACCCAAACTACTCATATATACAGTGAATCCCAAACCATATGCCACTTTTAGGTGATACTTGATATGACCCAACCAGTCTTGGCTAGTAGGATTTGGGTCAGACAAGTTAGTGGCACTCTTAGCAAATAGAAACAATCACTCCTGCACAACATAAACCAAGTTCTATAAAACTATTTAGTCTCTTCTAAATATTCAAAACAGTTTAAAATTTTAATCAGACCAGGGAAAAATCACAAAGCCATAGTTGTAGTTAATTTCCTGGTTTAAAAATATTCATCTTATATACCCCTACAGCAGTTCCTCTTAAGCCGTTTACATATGGTCACGTCTCTATAAAACTGACATACTATTTAATATTAAAATAAATTCATCTACAATAAACAGGAGGATAAACATAACAACACTAACTTACAGCTTAACCACAGCCCCTAATCAAAAAAACACAATCATCCACAGCAAAAATCAATCTAATGGGTTAACAGTAATTCTTGTCACCATTAACCCTAATCCGGTAATTAAAAACTCCAACAGCACTCATATAATAAAACGTGCAGTATAGAATTATCCAAACCAATTAAAAAAAACAAATTACTAAATTTTATCCCAACGTACAGAAAAGTAATTAAAAAAAGACACTCCAATAGGTATGTTTCGTCAATCCTCATCGACCGTCGGAAAAATGAATACTTATCAAAACATCATAAAACGAAAATTATCCAAGCCAAATCAACAAGAAAAAAAAAAAAGATGAAAAACCTTTAACAATGCCCAAGTTCTCAGTAAGAAGGAAAATTCCCTCTCATGCATCAAATCACATCCACAGCGCAAATTCTAACCCTCGTACCTGCGCCTTCCAGGCCGCCTCGGCGTCCTTCTTCTGCCCGCCCCCGCTAGCATTGTCCTGCAGAGACAACAGGCTCCAAATCTTCAAAACAAATCCCTAAATACGAGATTATAGAGAGAAGGAGAGAGAGAGAGAGGATATTACGAGATCTTGCGAGGATCGATTGAAACCGAGAGGGTCAGGAACGACGTGGGAGGAGGACGATGTGCTCTCCGCGAACTCCACCGCCCATCTTCGAGCCAAGCCCTTGCCCTTCTCCATAGATTCTTCTCAGCGAGCGAGCGGATTTTGGAGCCGTCGCCTCCTATCTGTAGTCGGGATCTCTATAGAACCGTCCCGGGCAATTAATAGCCGAAACTGCTACGATGCCGGAAGCCCCGGAACTGCTGCGAGGTCAAAGCGTTTCCGTGGGGTGGGCATGGGCCGGCCGGAGCCTGGCCAAAAATTTATCAGACCGGACTACAGTTTTTAGCTTGTGGAACCGGATTGAGCCAAAAATTTTAAACCCGTTAAAATTTTGGATCAAACTTGGGCTTACGAAAAACAAGTCAAACCTGACGTAGCCCAGCCCAATAACTTATATTTTTATATTATATATAATATTTTTAAATATATAATATATATTTATATATAAATAAATATTTTAAATATTTTTTAAATATAAAATATATTTTTAAAATTTACTGCTTTAATCACCGTCCTACTCACATAAAAGATACATAAATAGTAAATATATTATATATCTACCATATATAACTTAGATCGGGTTGAGCCTCGACCCTGAATATTATTCGTCGGCTGGGATCGAGCTGGTTGGTCTTAGCCCAAGGCCGAGCATGGCGTAGTTTGATATTTTGAGCTAAACTTTTTACCTTTTGTTCCGACCGAGCCTTGTCCGATCTATATCCACCCCTAGCAATTGCTAATATTATATCTGAATGGTTTTGCCTTCAAGCTCGTTGGCCTAGGTGCAAAGAGATTCACCATGAGAGGCCGTTCAATATTACATTTTTTTTATGCTTCATTTCTAAGAGCCATAATACTTCCACTAAAACCAATTCTTGCCGTTATAATAATCATGATAATTGTTATGTAACTAAAAAACAACTTTTAAATTTTTAATATTAAAATAATAGTTTAAATAATAACTATTATAATGCTTTAATAACATTATCCTTTTTGATTATATAAACAATATATATTTTTAATCATGTAATTACTTTTAAAGCAAATTTTAAAAATTTCTTCTACCAATCTATTAAGTTGGGAAGATAAGGCTTTTAAAAGGTAGGGATAGAAACTTAATTGAAGATGACGTGGAAATTAGACAAGAGCTGTTCAATTTTTTAAATCCATGTGAACCATGGCAAATAATAGTGAGGAGCACTCTATCTCCCAGCCACAAAATACTATTCCAAGTTTGCATAATGATTTGTTGCTTAAAAAAAAGGTGTATTAGGGGTACCGTGCAATTGATCATCGAAGGAGAAGCCTCTGGTCCGCATGGTTTTCATCTATTTTCTTAAAGCACTATTGACACGTAGCCAGCGTAAATATGTGTTTAACAGTAAGTATTGTTTGATTTATAAAAAATGACTTACAGATAGAAATAAAATATTTAAAAATTAAATGATCAGGCATAGAATATTTGAACTATCACGTTTGATTGATCATGAAAAACATACATTTTCCTAAGAAAGAATGAAACTCTTACATTTGGTTGAACAGTTTCTTTTCCAGAAAAATAGTGCAGAATACCAATTATATCCTTAAGTTCTTAAAACTTTTTTTTTTTTCATCTAATTTTTTTAACTTCTATATGGGTTATAAAAAATGATCAAAAAATCAAGATATCAAAATTGTAAATCATGATAAAAAGTTTTAGATCAAGTTAATACCCCGTAAATCTGAAGCGAAGCGTTTTTTTCTCTCCTTCTCTTACCCGCTGATTTGGAGAAAAAAAAAAGGTATACGACGGAAAGAAGGGTATGTTGGAAAGAAAAAGAAAACACGCTACAGTGAAAAAGTAAATCACACGGTACCGATAGGATTTTATTTCTCATAAAATGCAAGAATTCAAATTACGTAGGAATAGAGTATTCCCATAGATGGGTCCTAAAAGGGCGAACGAAACATTCTAATTCGCGGAAAATAAAATTTCACGATCTTTTTTCTCGTGAACCAAACGAGCCCGTAAAGTAATTCTTCCTCACCGACGCCGTGCCCTACTCTGGGAAAAGTAATTATCAGTTTGGTTCCGAATAAATCATATGCCTTGCTTTAATCTAGCTTTTGACTTGATAGCTTTTGCTCTACTTTGTATAAATTTGTTGTAAAATATTGATGAATTAGATGCAACTACTATTAAACTTCTTTGTCTATCTTGGGCAAGAAGCCTTCATCAAGGGTAGAAGTATCTTAAATAACATTTTGTTAGCTCATGTGATAATGCATAATTTGAATAAAGCCTTAGTCAGAAGCAACTATATGACTATTAAACTTGAAATGGAGGAAACTTATGATAAAATCAGATAGGATTTATCTTTTGAGATCTCTCTAGCAAATAAGGTTTACTAAGCAATGGATAAATTAGATTCAAGATTTTGTAGAGTCTCCATCTTATGTTTTATTGACCAATAGAACACCAATAGAGACTTTTCATTCAACTACCGAGCTTGAGGAGAAGATGCCCCATTTCTTCCTATTTATCATACATACCGGTAACTTTTTCATATTACATAGAGGTATTGTGCAAATGGATATCTTGACTGCCTACCACCAACCACTTCATCACCACTTATATCTCATCTCTTTGCCAATGATTGTGTGTTATTTGTCATGCAGCAATTTTTGCTAGCATAGTTAAAGTATATTGCGAAGCTTTTAGATAGAGAGTGAATTTGAGTAAATATGCTTTAAAATTTAGTCCTAAAGTCAACATAGCTGTGAGATAGCAAATCAAGGATTATTGACATATTATTGAATTCGAGGTAGTTGTATCAAGGAGTTCTCAAAACGGGAAGGAGAATGACCATAGTTGACTGCAATATATTAGTTCAAAAATTCTTGAATAAATTGGAAGGATGAAGGTGGATAACCTTATCAATGATGGGGCCAATCAACCTCATAAGTTCAATTCTACTCAATCTTGATGACCAATTCTGTCATGCTGTTGGTGTGCTAAAGTAGCTTAACCTTATGAAAGGCTTCTATGTGGCTTATTTGAAAGCATAAGAAAAGTTCACATGCTATCTTGGAAGTAGGTTTATTCACCTATTAATGAAGGAGGCTTGGAGACTCCTTCATTGGTTATGACCTGTAAGACAAAAGGTACTGATAGCCAAGAGTACAATTGTAACAGTCTTTTCTCCAGATGGCATATGCAGTTCTCTTATGGAAACCAAGTATGGTGATTGGCATATTGCATCCCCTCCTTACCCAATGCATTGTATGATGTAGAAATGGATGTGTATGGTTACACTAATCATTTTATTTATCCTCAGATGGTCAATAGATGATAAAAGATCCACAAGGGTGTCTAAAACCAATGGATTTTATTCGTGCCTATTGCCTACTGACTAGCTTTAGTAGAAGGTATGGCTTTGAATGGACTTGTAGTGAGAGACATAGGAGTGTTGGATGAAAGAATATGGAATGAGAATCTCATGAATTAGATTTAGAGTAGACATGGCCAAAATCTTGTCTATGGATTATGGTCATTCTAGTTTGTGATAGTGTAGATAGACTTTGGTGGAATCTTTTATCTTGTTTGCTTAGAGCAGTTGATCTAAAGCCAAAACTTGGATTGGGTGTGGAAATGCGAACTCATCTCATGGTCTTTTTATTCATCTAGAAGGATGCATTTAGTCACCTTCCCTATTGGGATATTCTTCATTGACGTGGCATGCATATTAGATTTAGATAGCTAGGAATGATCAACTTTTCAGAACTTTATGAGAGGGCACAAACTAATTATTTTAAAAGCTTTAATGCAGGCTACTGAAATCATCAAGGCTTCTACCACTAAAACTTCTTTGATAGCCGAAAAACCTATGTCATCCTTTATAGTAGAATTTGTAACTCTTTAGACTATCCACTTCACATAGTAGCTACCATCCCCTAACTTCCTCAAGGTTCACTTTGATAATAGTGTACTAGATGGCGGAACTCATGGAGTGAGTATCATTATGCAAAACCATTGCTTCACTCTTGAGGCAATTGTAGGGCAACAACCTATTTAATATTATTATTCCAATATTGGCCAAGTTGCAAGTTGCTTGAAAGGGCATTATCTATATAGTTAAAGGGTTGAGAGCTACCAAGCTTGTATTAGAAAGAGACTCTAAGATAATAATTAGTTAGCTATAGTATAAGAACAATGTAGTAAAAAGAGTCCCTCCTTTACTTTATGATGCTATGCTAATTACTTTATATGTTGTTTGGGTTAAGCATGTGTATCGAGAAGCAAATATGATAATCAACTAGATGGCCATATTTTTGGCTAATCATTCCGACAGCACCTTATGAAAATCCAATGCTAATGTTCCCTCCTAGGGGATCTCCTATCTTTTAACTTCTTTATGTATATACATGAGAATTGTATATCATATTCTTCTTACCTAAAAAAATTTAAAAACCAAATTATATTATTTTATTTCAAAAAAATATATTTAGATATATTATAAAAAAAGAACCAGCATCACTATGGCTTGGCGGAACTCCTGCTTAGCTATCACTGGAAGGGTGATGTTCCCTTTGACTAAAATATAGTTTTCAGAGAAACTAACTAACAAATCATAGAAGGGCTTCAAGCGATCTCTGCCAACTCTTTTTTTTTTTGAAAGCTTCGAAATAGAGAATGTTAGGCAAACTTTTATTGTCGACCAAAAATCCTCTTTACTAATAGTTGGTGATCACCATAAAAACCACGAATAAATCATTATGGGAGGTTTGGATCCTCTTTAAGACATGATTGGATAAAGATGTGATCTCATTCGTTCTTTGCCTCTTCGGTACCTCAACTTTGTATTACCGAGCATATGCCTTTCTGGTTAAGGAGCTTTTTACATCAGCGATAGCCCCCTAAAGTCACATTAATCACTCTAGTGGTAGGCTGGTGACCACCATAACTTGGCCTTTTAACTGGCCTTGGCCTTTTGGTCTCCTGGATGGGCTTCTAGTACCTCAGATGTACTTCATGATAGGGGTGAGCATAATTTTGGATTAACCGAAAAACCGAACTAAACCAATATAATTTGGTCAATTCGATTCTTTATTTTTTGTAATTCGGTTCAGTTTGGGTTTTTTTTAAAAGAAAATTTTAGTTATTTGGTTCGGTTTGGTTTTTTTCGGATTAAAACCGAAGAAACCAAATCAAATTGATTTCTTTATATATATTTATTTACTTTTTCTAATCCTAGGGTCTGTTTATGTAAGTGAACAATATTTTGATTTGAGAGTTATACTTATTTATATGGTGTTTAAAATTATATAAATTAATTTTTCCTATTGATGCTAAGGAAGTTTATGCTAAATTTAAAATTATACAAAATTATTTCAAATCATTCAAATTTTTGGTTTTAAATTATGCTGGATCTTGGGCTTAAAACCCAAATAATAGGCCTTTAATTGTTTTAATCTTAGGGCTTAAATCCTAAACAAAAGGCCTTATTTCTTCTATTTTCAAGTTTTTGAGCTTAAAGCCCAAAATAATAGGCTTAAAATTGAAAAATTGACCAACTGAATTAGCATAATTCGGTTTAGTTAATTTGGTTTTTTTTATAAAAATCAGTTCGATTTGGTTATCAATTTCAAAAAATTTAGTTTGTTTGGTTTTATAAAATTTTGAACCGAACCGACCGAATGCTCACCCTCACTTCATGAGGTCGCTCCTAATGAGGCTGTCGATCTCATCCTTCAACTATCAGCACTCCTCTATATCACAGTCATGCTGATGGAAGGTGCAATATATAAACCTTTTCTTGCTCTCCAACCTCCATTTCATGGGTTCAAGCCATTGGAGATAGGGCTTACCATGAGTCTCCATCAGGATCTAATTTGGAGATAGGCTACTGGAGATATGGCTTGAGTATCAGTTTTTGACTGCTTTCCTGAGGATAGTTGTCGGGCCCCTTCCCGACGGCATGATTTCTTACAAAAATTAGGTAAAGATCTGCTAGTCTTTATGCTAAGCACCATAAAGCCCCAGCGATCCTTATCTAATTGTCATAAGTTACATGCACTAAAATACTATACATGTTAAAAATTTTGACCTGCTCAGATAAAATATAATTTCCACACTTTTCATCATGTGATTCTAAGCAGTATAGCCTCATTATACTACTGCTATAAAGATCATACTCACAAATTTCTTCTACAATAAAAGTCACTTCTCATAACCAATTCAAGTCCAATATACATTATAGGGTTACAGTTATACATATCCATCCATATCCATTTCAAATACATGTACAATCCCAGTAACATAAACCAATGACATCAACCAATTCATCCAACATCCAGTAACCCACATCAAAATCATGCATCCAAGAGCCAACCTGCTATTCCTGATCTAAAATCCAAAAATATCAACGATAGAGGGGTGAGACCTAAGTCCCAGTGACTAGATAACCATCTAACAATGGAAAAAAACTGAGAACCATATTATAAAACCCATAATCATATTCACAAGGCATATCGCAATAGATATAGGAATCTTTATAAATGAGATAAGTTAACTTATAAGTTAGCTTATACTTCCAATAATATAACTTAAATAAAGAAATATCACATTACAAAATTTCATGATGGTGGGCTGAGTCTGCTACCACTAAGGTACCTCCCTACAGTCGCCCTCCTGCAGGTGTACTCTCAATGGATGAGTGTACTGAGCGCCGAGGATCCCCACTCCATATGGCACCCCTCACATGTGCGGTTCACCCTAGGTGTGAGCTTGCCCCTTTTCCCTGGACCTTCTGCTTGCCCTTTCTATGAGCCAATATCTCTCAGCCCCCTTGGGCTATATAGTAACCTAGCTCATTACCGAGCTGTGATTTTTGCCCCACTGGGTTGCTTGCAATCTGCCCCACTGGGACCAATCTCTTGGCCTAAGTCATCATACATGCATTATTAGGGTCACATGCACTGAGGGTTTCATGAAACTATGCATACATGCTCTATGCCTTAACATCTTAGCATAATACTCTTTAATCCCTAACATACTCAAAGATTTATGATATGCACATGCTATCACTTCCTTTACCTTTAAATCATGAGATGTTAACATCATTCTCTAGCTTAGAAAGGTTTGGACTTACCTTAGCAAGGATGAGCTAAACCACTAAGTTTTCTTCTTTTCCTTCTCTTTCTCTTTTTCTCTTCTTTTTCCTCTTCTCTTCTTCTTTCCCACCGCTGGCTGAACCTCTCTTCTTTCTTCCCTTTTTCCTCCCTCTTTTCTCTCTTTTTCTTCCGATGGCTTAAGGGCTAAGGAAAGAAGATGAGTTTTTAATGCACTTGAAAATTCCCATTTTATTCCTCTCCACTCTTAAGTCATGCTTTTTAAAGTCTACGTGGCTTTCTCTCTGCCTAGTATTTTTGCCCTTCGATTCTTTTTCCCATTTTGCCCTTAATCAAACTCTCAAATGACTTTTTATCAAATTTCACTTTTGCCCCTGGTCAATTTTCGTTATCAGATGAACGACAGGGATTACCTATCTATTAGACAGCATGGATACTATCCAATAAGAGTGAAATTATTTTCAGACCACTTTCACAGAAGATTTTTATCCACCAAAATTCAAAGTTAAGCGTGCTTGGGTGAGAGCAATGGGTGACCTCCTAGGAAGTTCTAATTTTTATTCATTAGTCGGCTAAAATGCCGATTAACAAGAGGAAAATTGGTCTCATACCAACTCCATAGACAAAATTCCCACAGTAGTCGGCTACTGTGGCCAAAATCTCTTCCAAACCACTTTTATAAATTGTTTTTTTTTTTCTTTTCCAAAAATCACTTCCTAGGCAAATTACAACAAGTTTTGCCACAGTAGTCGACTGAATAGTCGACTACTGTGGCAACAACCACCTTTCCAAGCCTTTAACAGTGAGTTTCAGGGTGTTAGTCGACTCTACAGTCGGCTAACTACCCCTGTTACTCACCAAAATTCTACGGACGAAAATTTTTCATTTGTTAGCTGACTCTAAAGTCAGCTAACATCAAAATTCCTCACGTTAGCTGACTCTAAAGTCAGCTAACGTCATTTCCTCACAGGTTAGCTGGCTTTAGAGTCAGCTAACCTCAAATAAAGCCAGCTAACCTCAAATTTCCTTCTTCTCCCCCCCCCCCCCCTCCCGCTTTTTTTTTCTTCTTCAAAAGCCATTTTCTCTTATTTTTCTTTTCCAAAAGCCCTTTTTATGCATTCAAACCATCAAAATTTTTCATTCCAACCTCTCCCAAGGATCAAAAACAATTAGTAAACATTGAAATCATTACAAAAACTTTAATTACAAGTCTAAATAACTGACTTTATTAGCTTTTTAGAAGGATCACGGGGGAAACTCAAATTAACTTCAAATTTCTGCTTTCATATTTTTTTAAAATTTTACTCAAATCATTTACATTAAAAGACTAAACTAACAATAAAAACATGTTTAAAATAACATTTCAAAACTTTCAGGTTCAAGATATTACAATAGTTGTGTCTACAGTTCCTTAGACCATATTAGAGTTTGCATTAGCAAAGGCTCCCTCCTGACCTCCTCTATGAATGAAGGGTTGACTTTCAGATCGAGGTCTTTCAGAAGGTCTACTTTCATCTAGATCTCTTGCATTTCGACTCTGAGGCACTCATCCATGGCTTCAAGTTATCACATAAAGTCAAAATCTTCGAATCTCACCCTTTCAAGGGTGATGGTGGACTTCGCAGTACCAGCCTCATCCATAGACTCACTTCTTGATTATAGATCTCGTGTGTCCATGAAATCGACATCTCAAGGGTTCTGCTACAATGAGGTTGGGTGCATAGGAAGTAGTGGTTCTCCTAGTCGCGCCGGTTGGAGGATAAGGATCCGAATAAGCATAGAAGTGCTTTGACCTACTGTTAGAGTTGAACAAATTGCACAGTGGTCATAACTTTCAAATGGATTAGAGCGAGGGATCTAGTTTTCAACCTTGTCTGAGTAGTGCCATTAATACCAATGAGAGCTTTCTTACTAAATTTGGGCAGCATAACTTTCACCTCATTTTTATAGATGATGCTAATCTGTTGGTACTAGGGTTTGGTGATGAGATTCTATATGCTAACAAAAGTGATGATAAAGATGCTGAACTCTACAAGCCTAATGAAGAAGGACCCCACGTTTGGGTTAGAGCTTTTGCAAGCACAAAAGATGAGCATGAGGAATGTTAAGGCTTTTTAGTTAAGGTCTTTCAATGCTCAAGTTAGTAATGGAAAGAGAAAATGGCTAAGGATATATTTTATAGCCATTATGATGGAGAAAATTGGAGAGATTGGGATGCTTGGAGGCTTATTGCAAGTGGAGGAGAGGAGAAAAAGCCACAAGAAGTAAGCTAAAGGAAAGAAAAGAATGCTTCATCTTCAAATGAGACATCCTTTTAAAGGTGGTCTTAGGATCTAATGCTGGGATCATCTAAGCTGCAATCACCTGATTCACCATAATAAAGTTGACTATTAAATGAGACTACCTTGGTTGTCATAGGCTATGCCCTTTGTAGGCGATTGATGGCCAGAGACAAGTGCGTTCAATCTTATCGAGATGCATAGCTTGCGACTTTGTTGATTATAATAACCAGTATTTTGTTAGCCATCTTCTTCCAATGCTATCTTATCACTAGGTATTATCTTATCACTATAGACTTCGATGATATTGGATAGCCGGCCATGTGTCCCTCAAGTATGACCTTGAGATCTACATGATTTTAAACTGGGCTCCTTCAATTATCCTATCCACATTGACCTCCCCTAGACTTTTGTTCAATGAGTTTGGAAGAGTCCCATAATCCTAATATAGCATTATAAGCCGACTAACTAACATCACTGAAATATTGATACCATATTAACTAATATAATATCAACCGAGATAATACACATATCGTCTCAGAAAGTGGCTCATATCTCGTAGATAAACAGTACCTACCTATTATAAAATTCTTGGATGCGCAAATCTATATATTGGATATGATAGATCAAAATCTTGACCCCTTTGCAATAGAAGAGGATAATGATCGCTTAAGAAAGACAAGCTCGATTCAGTGACCATAAGGTTATATCTTAGACCTTTATCCATTTCATAGTTTTCACTCATCATCATTAAAAAAGAGAAATAACAAGGGAAAAAACTATTGCTCTTGCTCATATTCATAAATTAAGTTCAATATAACATATAAGCTAGCATTTTTAAAAAGTTATTAAAAGATACAAGCCAACCTTTCAACAATGGACATGGTGACCTCGCTGTTAGGGTTATTGGCTGAAATAAAATACTTCAAACACCACCATCCATGCATAGTAGTGTATTGTCAATAAATTTTGAAGAGCTGAGAGCTTAAGTAACGCAACATAGGATGCAACTGATATATATTATGGTCAGCAAAACTATGCTAAACTTTGTTGAAATCAACGAATTCACGAAAAAAAGGCTTTAACAATTGAATATTCAAAAGTTTTCGTTGTATTTTTCTTTAAATTTTTTATTAAAAAAGATATCAAATTTTAGTTAGATTTCTATATTTGTATCCGAATAAATTTAGCATATCTTCCTATTATTTAGTCATATTCCAAATATAATTTTGTGCTAGGTTTAACATCTGAATTAGAGTTAGGATTATGATCTCTATATTCGTTAAATTTATTATAAAAATCAGCATTTAAAATATTAATAAAAAATTATTTTTGTGAGAAATTTTTTTATCATCTTAAATTACTTTAGCTTTACATATTTAATTTTTGAGTTTAATTTCTATCTATCGGCTTATCTTTTAACCCTTTATGCTGCACCTTCATAAATAAATAGAGGAGGAATACAACGCCGGTCCAAGTCTGTAGTATATCAATTACCCCTAACATTATTTCTAGCATAGAAACTGCCTCTCAGAAGACAAATAAGAATATACGTTAAAATCACTGCAGCACAATAAGCTCCATGCTCCTTGCTCTGCTTCCATTTCCCCTCTCAACTTCTCTGAGTTCTTCCACTGTATGCCACTGATGACAAAATCATCGTCCCTCTGAACCAGCTAAACTCCAAACCACCACCATCGTTCCAAAGACAAGAACTTATTCCTATCAAACCAAAGATAGAGCAGCACCATAGGACAAGGCACCGCAGGCGCCGCCCGACCGCTCCCGCCAGTCGACGATCACCGCAATGGCCGCATAATGCGTAAGCGCCCCGACAAGCACGAGCACATGGAATATCTGGTGGCTGTTGCCGACGATGTCGAACACCCCCGGCCGCCACCTCTCCGGCACACGGCTGACATACACCCCCGCCCCCATACCGTAAGCCAAGCCCATCAACACCTCCAATCCCAGCGCCACGTGGCACTCTCGGTGCTCCCCGTGGATCCACAATGCGTGGAGTGCCGGAACCACCCCGGAGAGGCCCATGGCAAGAAAGAGGTAGGTGCGGAGCGGGCGGAAGCGAGGGGAAGAAAGGCCGGGGACAAGGAGGAAGCCGGCGGTGAGGAGGCCGAGGACGGTGATGGTGGAGAGGTAGACGTGGCGGGCGAGGGCGTGGCAGAAGAAGGCGTAGTAGATGGGGGGGACGAAGGAGGAGATGATCATGACGGAGATGCCGGTGTAGTCGAGGCGCCAGAAGAAGAGGTTGAAGCGGCGCGAATGGCAGGCGAGGAGGTGGGAGATTGCGCTGATGGCGAGGCAGCTCATGGATCCCAGAATGAATACTAGTATCGGCCATCTCGGCACGGCTCGATCGCTGGCGGGCAAATTCGACTGGAGCGACTGTATCATGGGAGATGAGAAAGAAACAACCAGATGAAGTCGTCAGAAGCTGGAGATCGCTGAGAGTAGGTGTTTGATGCATTGCAAATAGTACTTCACAAAATTCATGAATCATTATTAAGTGCTTTTAATTTTAAATGCTTCCCT
The DNA here is from genome assembly GCA_017589505.3 of Metroxylon sagu. Taxonomy (NCBI): domain Eukaryota; kingdom Viridiplantae; phylum Streptophyta; class Magnoliopsida; order Arecales; family Arecaceae; genus Metroxylon; species Metroxylon sagu. The sequence continues at coordinate 758,240 of JACVBY030000565.1, forward strand.
TGCTCAAGAGTTAAGATTATGACGCAGTAATAATAATTGATCAAGGACTTCTTTGTAATTATCTAAAAATTTGCAAAGATTTATCGTGGGACGAGCCCACAGCCTTTTCTTTTAAACGTTTACTTCCATTAAAGCAAAGAAGCGACGGTCCCACCATACAGATGCCTCTGTAATCCATCGCGGAGACACCGAGATGCCGTTGGAACCAATCGTAAGCATTCGCGTGTCCCAAATGGTGGTAAGCTACATTAAACAAAAATCTCAACCAAATAATATTAGCAATCCTCTGAAAATAAAAAAAAAAAGGGATCTTTTACTTATATACCCTTATAAGTGTTTAAAATTATATTTATACTACCACCAATTTGCTATTTATATGTACATTCTTATAAATACTAAATCTGTTTTTATTCATTTGAAGTAAAATTTTTGTAGCATGCTGCACGCCCAGAACATACTTGGTTATTGAAATCTTGAAAGCTATCTATTTTCTTCAAGCAAATGTTTCTACCGATGAATTTCTTTAGAACATACTTGGTTATAACTACTAAATCTATTTTCTTTAAGCAAATGTTACACACCCAGAACATACATGGCTGTATATTTGTTTTACAGGATAATTTAACTGCACAAATTCGAGCAAGACTCAAAGCATAAACAATATAGAACAAGCCAAACAATATTAGAGAAGAGGAAACTGATGCTAAGGTATTTTCTCAAGATATTTTCTAAATTGTTGCAGACCAGCCATGATGTATGATAGAGAGTGAATATAAAAACAAAGTTTTCTCTTGAGCAAAACAAAACTTGCCATCAGCTTCATCCTAACTTCATTATCATCAATTCTCCAGATGTTATGCCAACAACCCTGGTCTCCTACCACAACCATTCAATGCTTAGCGAGCAAAAATTTCATTTCAACACATGGAACCTCCAACACAGTTGGTTACTTCAAATGCTTTACTAATATCTCTACCCATGCTTTGTATACATGTCCGCAAGGTTGCTTCCTTGCAAATCAATTTACATCCAAACCAGGGACTTGTCCATTACTCCGGTCTCCATTTCCTATTGTTAAAAGTGCCCTGAAAATGCTTGTGAAAATGCTTGAAAGCACAAAAGAAGTTTCCTTGTTCTGCACTTCCCATACCGCCTAAGGTGCCATAAACAAATAGTCCCCTACAATATCCATTAAGCATACACATCCAAGCCACCATATTTCATTGGAGTAGCTAGAGTGCTTTTTGGTGTCTGCTATGATCGAAGAAGGAAGCAAACAAGTGGCCTACGAGATGGAATCTTAAAAACAAATCGTCAACAATTGGTAGGCAGCATCACGTTGAAGACATTGTTGACAATGAGGACTTCCTAACCGATAAGACCCAAGCAATGTCGGGGTGGATCCTCACTGAGTGGAGAGCGAAACCCTTGAAGCACTGCCATCCCCATCATAACGGTCCATGCTCATGAGTTTAGTGCTATTTCTTGCCAATGTTGTTGTTGGGCAGTGGAAATGAAATAACCATGCTAAAGAGACTTAGTAATGGCATCAGAGGGTTGGTCAGTATTGGAGTCAAGGGGCAAAGGAGGACAAAGAGAAGGCAAAAAAACAGGAAAAAAAAAGTCTACCAGCCAAACCAGCAGAACAGGGAAAAAGAACCACTGGAATTGAATTGATCAATTCAAAAAGAGTATATTGGTTGGGTTTAAAACTATAAGATACATTGTAATACAAAAAAATATTTGGAACTCTATAGTTGAAGCAGCACTGCAACTCAAATCATATTGCAACATTAGTTGCAGTAGTTGACTTACAAATAATCTTGCCTTTTGTGTTTGGAGAAGAGTAGGAAAAAGAGAAGTGCATCCTACAAACATTCTATTAAATATCAACAAGCAAATGCTAGGACAGAGCACATATAGAGATGTGGATGTTCTAGACAAAGAGATTGATGTCCAAGTCACCAATAGCAAGAGCTTAGGTGTACATCTGAGCAGCCATGAGAAAAGCCAAGAAGGTGAAAAAAAAGAAAAACAGAGCGAAGGGGTAGGCAATGATGGAGGAGATAGCATGGAAGATGACAATATGATAAAGTTTGAGGCAGAGGAGGTGATCCTGTAGTGGCACTGAGGGAGAGTTGAGGGACTCAAGAGCGAGGTGAGAAAAGAGAGAGGAACTTGCATGTAGTCCAACTTCTTTACGGTCTAATGAGAAACTCAATTTACTATGCAATTTGAGTTCTAGGTATCAAAATAAGTGGATTGACAACTTGGACTACATGAAACTTCTAACGTGGCGACATCAAACATGAACATCTCCCATTAGAGCCAAAGCCTAACCGAATTAAAAGAATAAAAAATAGCATGAACTGTAAAATAGGCCCCATGCCAAAACACCTTCAATATAAAATCAGGAAAATAGCTGAATTTTCCCAAATTTCAGCTCGGGTTTCTTTTCAGGACTATCCAGTGGGTGTTCAAGCTTTCACTACCAAGTTTGGATGGCAGCAGTACACGGTACCAAGAGAGGAACGCTTATTTTTACCATCTATTACAATTATATACGAAGTTCCAACTTTCATTTATTTGTAAATGAAATTAGACGAAAAATATTCCTTAATAAACTTATGCGTAACTAGGATAATGGATAATTCCTTAAACATATTTAGGGAGTCTACATCCTTAAAAAAAATGATGTAATATATTTGTGAATTATTAATGAGCTATTTATGAATTATTAATGAATTTCTAAAATTATTTTCTTCTCATAAAAAAATAAATTTGATTTTCTTACCGAGAAAATCTCCCACGAAGCCTGCCTTCTCAACGTGAGGTTCACCGACCTAACCATAAAACTGCAAATAAAAGCATGAAATTACGAAAAGAAATAATAATTTCATTTTTAAAGGAAAAAACAGAGCGATTTTTTTTTTTTTTCTTAAATGACGAAAAAGCCACCGGAGAAGCACCTAGAGAGGCCGGGCACCACCGCGTCGCGGACCTCCTTGATCGCCTCCATCGACCCCGCCACCATTAGAGCCAGGAACAACAAGAACCCTCCCAAATGCCTGCACCAAAATTTTACAAAAATTACCGACCGTATGATATCCGTTCAATGGCCAGATCTCATGATCACCCCGACCGCAACCCCAAATCGGACGGCCGGTGTTACTCACGTCCAGACGTTAAGCGTCTCGTTGTGCCAGGCGAAGGCGCTGAGGAGGGCCTCCCGGACGGGCCACTCGGCGCGGTAGTGGTCCAGGATAAACTCGTTGTCCTTGAGGTACTCCGGAAGCTCCTCGTACCTCACCAGCCGCGTCCACTGCTCCCGCTGCTGGCGGTGACCGGACCCCTTCTTCCTCTCCGCCGCCTTCGCCCTCGCCCTCAACATCCTGCAGCCGTCGCCGCCGCCGCCGCCTGGCCGTCCCTGCTTCCTTTCTCTCCGGTCAGGCCGCGATCGCTCCGCCAATCGCACGGATCCGGGATCCGAACCGATCGGCTCCACCTCGTCTCTCTTCTCTTGTTTTTCTCTGCTTTTCTCCTTTTTTTTTTTTTTTTTTTTTTTCTCTCTTTCTCCCTCCGAGAAATGAATCGGATTCGTGGTTAAATTGAAATCTTGGAGGCGAGGAGTTGGGGAGAAGGGGATGCAGTCATAGGACGCGTGGCACGACGCAGCTGGCTCTTGTGGAGTAGTTTTAGAATAAGGTTGAGGCGAGACATCTAATGAAGAAACAGGGAGCAGGAGCCCCGCCTTATGGGACACCAGCTTTCAAGATTCTCACATAAAAGAGAGTCGAGCAAGTCATCCCAGGACATTGGTCCGTACCTCCTCGTGTGGTAACGTGGGCCGGTTCGACGGCCACGTCAACCGTCGCGTGCGCTAGGTTACCGTCGCGACGACGCGGGATGTCGAATTTTAAAAGTATTTTTTTTAAAAAAAAAAAATTTACTGTTTGACGGTGACACATGATCAGACTTTGATGTTTATTTAATAATTAAACTTTAAAAATATTTTCAAAATAAAATAAAAAATTCATAATATCTTCAACTACCTAGCTTATTAAAAATTATTATAATAATATTAGAATATATCATATTATAATATTATAATGAAATATAAGAAAATATAATAATATTTTAATGTAATAATGTTTATAATATATTAATTTACTATTATTTAATAATTATATTGTAATATATTATTAAAATTATGATCATTATTATCTAATAATATAATATTCCAATATTATGATTTATTATTATATTAGTATCAAAAAATTATAGTGTTAAATAATATAATAATATTATATTTGTATACTATATTATAGTATTTTATAATATAATAATATTATTATATTATCTTATTTTACACTATATAATTTATCATAATTATAGTAATTTTTATAATATATTATAATAATATTATAATAATATTTTAATATAATATGTTATATTATATTATTATAGTTAAGTTATTTTATTATTATATTATAGTATTAAACATTGTTATTTAGTTAATTTAAATCAATAGCCTTCAAGTCTAATAAAAATAACTTTTCAATATTGTTCAAGTAGAGCTCTTGGAAAAAATTACAAATTAAAGCTTTACCAAATAAAGCTTTTAAGTGTTTTTGATGGAGAAAAAAATATTTTTAAAAATTTTATAAAACATCATAAAATCATTTAAAAGCACTTTTAATGGCCTTTAAAAGCATTTTTGTATCCTCCAAGCTCAGCCAAATGAGGCCTTAGCATATTAAGAAATTGATTGATTTTTTAATATATTTATTTATTTATTTACATAAAAATGAGAAGCTAACCTATTTTATTTGATAGAATAGTTAAAAAAAATTATATGTATAGTCGGAGTTAACTTACACATAGTGCAACTATAAGAGAATTGCATCTTTTTTAATTGAATTATGAGAATTTTAGATCGATGATTCGAATGGCTGGATATGATTTAATATCTTTAAATTACTTATATACTAAAAATTATTTGATTTGAAGGCTCTAAGTTTATGCATCATATGGTCAAAAATTAATGAAAAAATTGATAATCTAAATAATATCAATTTTGATCATTAATATGAAACGTCCATCATTTAAAATGGTATAAATTTACAAAAGTTACATTGCATCTGAGTTGATCTTAATCAATATATAAAAAGGATCTCCACTCATTAATGGTTTGAGCCATGAGATATAATTTACTATCTCTAAAATACTTAAGCATAAACAAAATGTTTGATTTGAAGCTTCTTATCTCATGCATAAGTTGTTAATAAAATATATTTTTTTATTATTAAAATTATTTAATTTTTTAATTACTTGATACATAAAAATATCCAAATCACATAAAGTAGTAGATCATACTTAATAACTTAAATTATCAATATGAGATCTAATTAGACCTAAGTAGAGATCCACTCAATGTAGCTAAGTCGATCTCCTTTGTATAAATAGAAAATGGAGTAGAGTAGGATTCACTTAAATGTATCTCAAGTCCCATCAAATCTTTAAAACATTATTTAGAGGGAAGAGTCTGGTGATAGTTTCCTCGCCAGAGGAAGAGAAAGGGCCAAAGGATGTCAAGATGGGCACAAGTGACCTATTCATCGATGAAACTCATAAAACAAGGCATTAAAATGATGATAAAGAAGTTAAAAAGAAAGAAACTGGTAGATCATAGACAACAATAGCAAGAGTTTTATCCTCAAAGAATAGTAGCTTGAAGGTCACAAATGATGAAATAGAAAAGTTAAGGCCGCAATTTAATTGATCAATCAGGTTAGCAAAGGAAGAGCTGAAAGATTAGGATAGAGGTTAGTATTGATATGTAGAACTTTAGGAAGAAGATTGAGGCTAGATTTTCTGACAAATTTTCTTAAGAAGAAATGGAGACTAGGGTTTAACCAGAGGCATTCCTTATATGGGCAGATCATTTAGTATTCGGATTCCAATATGAAGATATCTTAACAATGTAACAACAGAAGCCCCATAGATGATTAGAAGGCAGGTATTGGCGTTAGAACTATGGCAGCCAAATTTTAAGGCATTAAGGACTCCTATTAAATAGGTGGCTATGATTAGATTGGAGGAATTTCTGGTGGAATTATGGAGTAGGGAAAGGATTCTAAAGATTATAGCACTAGCTGAGAAATTGTTTTGGTTAGATAAGTGGGAAGAATGAAATAGAGGTTAGCGTTAGTAGGTAGAACCTTAGTAAGAAGATTGGGGCTAAATTTTCTGATAAATTAAATAGAGACTAGGGCGTTAACCAAATGTATTTTCAATAGGGCCGAATCATTTCGTATTTAGATTTCAATCTAAATATAATTTTAACAAGGTAACAACAAAAACCCCATGGATGATTTGAAGGCAAGTGTTGGCGCTAGAACCATGATAGCCAAATTTTAAGGCATCAAGAACTCCTATTAAACAGGCGGCCATTATTAGACTAGAAGAACTTCTGGTGAAATTATGGAGTAGGTAAAGGATTTTGAAGATTGTAAAAATAGCTAAGAAACTATTATGGTTGAATAATTAGATAGAGAATCTTAAGTTATGAAACTTTGCTTGTGCTTGTGTAATGGTGGATTCAGAAGTACTGCTGGCCTCAAATGTTGATATTATCAGTAAAAAGGATAAAGTGCCGATCTGACGAGTATTTACTTATAAATTAAAATTTTAATTTTCTACTTTGCATGTGGTAGAGTGGGAGATGGGGCTCTAGATTGCCTGTTTGAGAAATACTCAAGGAGGATAACAGTAGTGGAGAGGAAGGAAGAGGCGAGCATTAGTAAAAATGATATATCATTGCTTGCTGAGAAGTTTGAATACATAAAGGGGGTAATAAAGTGGATATATGGGCCATGGCTTGCTACTCAGACACCAAGGAGGAGTGTGCTTTGGAGCTCTTTAGAAGAAAAAAATAAGTTGAAGGAGTCAACTCAATCATCATCGAGAAATCAAAATTATGCCTACTTAGCGAGGGGCTCTGAATTGAGTCTTAAAAAAGCAAAATAGATACTCCAACTTAAGGAAACAGGTATAAATGAAGGAAAATTTGTAGAGAGTGGTAGGAGGGCGCATCGCAATTAACAGTAGTAACTCTGTCAAAAAAAGGGAAGGAAGTAAAGCCATCATTGGATATCTTAGGATCATGATTTGGGTACTAGGAGAAGTAGAAGTGGTGGAAATGGAGGAGGATGGGGGAAAATATTATGGAAATTTTGCTAAAAGGGAAAGAGATGTCATCTTCTAGATAGAAGGAAAAGATGGAGCCTAAGTTCAAATTTCCAAGTCAGATTGGACCAAAAGATGGGCTAAGTGGGAAGCGGGCTTGTCTAGCCTCTCAATCAAGCTCTGAGGGGTCCAGCTTAGAACTTAAATTTTAGGCTGGACCAAATAGAAGCAAGAGAGCATCAAAGTCTAACAATTCTGGGCCTAAATCAAGAGCCCAATTTAATTGAACTATTGCACATGAATTAGGACTTCATTAGTAGGGAAGCTATGGTGGCACAACCATAGAGGTGGCAAACCATAGCTATGACCACCAGTTCATAAAGGTAGTGTAGATTGTGATAAAGATAATTCCTCCAAATAAGAAATGGGATCATAAATTCTATAGTTAAAATTGTGAGGAAATTGGTGGAAGAAGAAAATTATTTAAAGAAAGCCATTGACGATGAACCAAATCCTGATTGTTGATGGTCAAGTCAACCTTTTTAAAAGCTGGAGCCAAGCTGGTAGCAAGAAGGCAACTAAAGGAGGCGAGCTACCAAGTGAAGACGACAAAGGCACTGACCAAAGCTGGGAGCAAGGTGGTGGTGGAGGTGGTGATTTGAAAATTCATAGAGCAAATCCAAGCCAACCAGCTAAAGATAAAAGCTAGGGCAAAAACCATGAGACGGAGCAAGGAGGTAAGATCACAATAGAAGTAGCCTGTCGTACCAACCATAACGAAAATGAGACGAAGAACCAAATGACAGAGAGTGAGGAGACCCTACTTCAGAAGGGGAAAATAGAAGTTTGATGGATGGATTTAAGAAATGTGGGAGGTTGGAGGTTACTGAGGTGATGGGAGACGAAGGGTTGCTAATGGAGAAAAGTGATAGTAGTTGAGTTATCCAATGAAGTTTCAGAGGAAGCAACTTTATGTGGGTTGAGCTTTGAAAATGAGTTAGAAGAGGGTGAGACACATAGTGAGGTGGAGAATGTAGCTTTAGTAGCACTATTTGAAGATACCATACTACACCAAAAACTCTATAGAAAAGAAGGCTCCAATGAGGAATCATAGGGGATGGAAGAGTTTAAAGAGGTGATTACCAATGGGCAGGTACAATTCGAACCTCTCCTTAAAAAAATAGGTACAATTCAAACCAATTTTAGGGAGTTAAAAGCCTATTGAAGAAAGTTATAAATTTTAAGTACCAACACATATTTAGGGAGGCAAACTAAGTAGCAGATTATTTAGTTAGGATAGTGGCTTTGGGAATTCAACCTAAATTTAGTATACAAGGGTATTCCACCCAAATGGTGCTTCTAAAAAAATGATGCAGTAGGAAACTCATATATGAAAATCTAGTTCTCAATTATAATTACAAAAAAATCCTATCAAATCATGATTGAAAGAGTTTAACATTAGTAATTTGAGCCATTAGATATGTTTTACTATCTTCGTACTACTTACACAGGGGTTTAGCTACTATATTTTTTATTTATTTTAGAAAATCAGACTTTAATCCCATCTGTTTAAGCCTATCATTCAATGCTTCAGGCCTTTACTCAATGTTCTTATGGTCTCGAATTTCCTATTATTTATGGTACCACTCACATGCAACCAAAAGCATGATTAAAAAAGATACTGACACAATAAAAATTATATAATTTAGAATTCATAAGTTATGTATAAGTGATCAAAAATTAAATAATTTGAATTATATTACATATATATTTAATATTATTCATTTAATTTTTGATCACTTATATATTTATATAGATAGATGGATAAGTTTGAGGTCTTCAAATTAAATTTTTAAGTAATTTTTAAAAATATTATATCTAATAATTTAGATAATTAATGTTAGAATTAATCTTCTAACTTTATCTCATATATTTTTCAATTGGATGCTGTTAACTAGTGGGGCACTTAATGGACATTTAATTATTCAATTATAGATTTTTCTCACTGCTCCCAACATGTCTTCTTTTTACTTTTCTTTCGGCAATGTGTAGGATATTACAATAATATTAAATATTATCTTCACAAATTAACTAAATGCACTTATTATATTACATTAAATTTTTATTTATAAATATTTAAAATAATATTTCACACTATACTGAACAAAGATTCACATTCACAGCACTCCATGCACCTAAAACATGAAGTGGGTTTAGGTGAGGTGAAGCTATGCTATATCATTATAATTATAATATAATTAACTTCATATTTTTATTAAAATTAAGAAGTTATCTTGAAAATAACGAATTTAAAATATGAAATTAAAATGTAAAAATATCTTTAGAATTATGATTAAAAATATTATCAATTATATGAAATTCAAGCATATTAAATATATGTTGAATGTATTTTTTTTATATTTTTAAAGTGTAATTACTAAACCCTAATCAGTGCCAGGCACTCGCTGATAAAATCTTTTTCAATTAAATTTCACCTAGTTAAAAAAAAAAAGCCATTAGTTTTTATTTTTTCTACTAAAATAATTGCCACATCTACTGGCGCTTCATTGATCATCACCAGGGCAAGTCCGCTCGTAAGATTACCGGTGTGGTATCAAACTTCTCGATCTCCGGCGCAAATTAAGAACCGAGAGGTTCCTTGGTTTGGGAACCGAGCCGATCGTATGCGGTGAGGACCGGAGTCTTCAAGAGATTCTCTCAGCCGAAACCCTAGATTACCGAGAGGAAGTGATCGCCTTTGTATTTCTCCGTGATCCACCTCGCTCTCCCCTTGTTCTATAAAGGAGAAGATGAGAGCAGTGAAGGGATCCGTGGTGTCGTCGAGGCCCGTCTCCCTCTCCAAGGCCGCGGCCATCCTCGCCCGCTTCGCCGCTGCCGAGAACGGAGCCCGGCCGGAGACCGCCGCCTACCTGAGGCGCGCCTCCACCGCCTTCGACGAGCTCGTCCAATTCCACCGCGAGATCAAAGCCGCCCGGAGGAGGCCCGAGATCCAGGTCCCGAGGGAGGAGGAGGACGGCCGCGATGGATTCAAGGAAAAGAAAAGGAGAAAGAAAAAGGAGGAGAGGGTTGGGTTGGAAGATGGCGGTGAGAGGGTCGCTTTAGGAGGACTACGGGGTGAGATTGGAGCCGTGGATGGTGGAGATTTGATGGTGGATGAGAGGAAGCATGGAGGTGGAGACGAATTTGAGTTGGAGGAGAGGAGGGATGAGAAGAGAAAGAAGAAGAAGAGGAAGAGGGGTGCTGAGGAGGAGGAAAAGAACAATCTTGAGAGAAAGGAGGAGCACGTGGACGAGGAAAGGCATGGGAAAAAGAAGAAGAAGGGGAAGAAGAATAAGGAGAAAGGGGGAGGGAAGAGGAAGGAATTTGAGTGAGTTTTGATCGAAGGAATAGAGATTAAAAAAAAAAAAAAAGTGGAGGGTTGGACTACGAAATCGAGCACTATAAGAAGAATAAAAGGAAGGAAATTGAGGAAGAGGATAAGAAAAATCTAACAAGGAGTCGTTAGATGTATCTTTGGGTTATTATTATCATCCCCTCTAAAAGAAGCCGTTTTTAGAAATATTCAGAGTTGGGCATCTTCCCTTTGTGATTACTTGGAATATGGAACTTGAAACAGGATTTCAAATGTCAGATGAAAGCTTTGTTGATGGCTGGTTACAACTAGAGGCTGGATTTCCTCCAATATAATGCAAGGTGATGGCCCATTGAGTTAGAAATTTTGCGGCATTTTGATTGTTTTATGGTAGAAAGGTCACTAATCTTAGTTTTCATTATTGTATTTTGTTATACTTTCAACTCACAGCCAACCTGCCGGAGCTTTAATTTAATATCATTTTATCTATGTTCTGAGTTCAATCGAGCGAACTTCCAGCATGCAGTCCATCTTGAGTGTGAAATTTGTGTTATTCGAGAAGCATCTGATATGCTTGTGATTTGTCAGACCTGCCCATAACGTAGCTATTTCTGTGTAGATGATTTTAGTTCCATAATTCATCATGGCCGTACATTTTAGGAAATGAGCTTGATAGTAAGAGGGCTTTAGACTTTTGAGATCACAAACAAACTGATGTCATCAGCTATATCTTACTACAGTTTTATGCTAGAGCAATATTATAGCTTTGTGGCTTTGGATACAATTTCCAGTACATTTGTTCTGCTGAATTTAATTAAAAATGCCTGTGTTACTTCTATCCACTTAACTGTTCTTGGGAAAGTAATTATGTTGAAACTTGAAAGATTCCTTTTTCCATTCAAAAGCTATATAGACATTCAAACATTGTCTTGTGAATTGTGATTAAGAAGATGCTAGTTGCCAAATCTAGAGTCTCTTTTCTCCCCTTGTTGCTTGTACCAAATTCATAAGTATATGAGGAAAAGAAATGGCATCATTCAATGTTGAATTTGTGGTGTAATTAAATAACTTGAAGTTCGCTGATTCTAGTGGAAATAAAAGTCCATGCTACTGTTCTCAAATTAAGAAAAAATAAAAGATCAGGGAATCTTTGTTATTGAACATTTTCTTCAGTTTAACTAAATGAGTTGGAATTTTTCGCTCTCTTTACCTGTCCAAGCAAAATGAACTTTCCAAAAATTGTCATGTATTGGGAGATGTTAAAATTCCATCTCCACTTTTGGACATGATATAAAGAAATGGATTGCTCTATATATTAGGACAATATAGATGCCTATGAGTTCACAAAGTTGAGTACTCTATCAGAATTTATATTCTAATGTTCCATTTGCGAAGAAAAGAAAACATGCAAATAATTTGTCTCCTCCATTAAATTTCTTGACATTTGGAGCACTGGTCTTCATTTTTAGAAAAAGCGGATTTAGATTTCTTTTTATTTTTTTTGTGGTTGGTTTATCAAATTTTGAGCAAGTACGTTAGGTGGTAAAGGAAACTCATACTCTCCTACTAGCCTCTCTTCATGCATGCAAAACCTATCCTTTATGATTTACTTGGAGGTTATTCTTGTAATGATGATTGCCATCTTTATCTTAACCTTCTGGCTTTAGATTAAATTTCATGCTGTTGTTGTTTATATTTATGGACACCTTCCTCATTATAATCCATTTAGAAAATCGTAGTGTTTTCATTTCCTAGTAACAACCCAATCATTAATTTTGATAAAAACAATTTTTTTTTTTTTGGCACAAGTATCTTGGGTTTACATTTCATAAGTATCTTTTTTGTGACGTAATAATCTCTCTCTCTCTCTCTCTCTCTCTCTCTCTCTCTCTGACACACATTTTCGTATCTCTAATTGATGCATTATTCCAAACTACTGCAGAAAGTGGAAGGGGCAAGGTTTTGCTTTTTAAAGAGACCTTATCAAATTAGAGAAATTTGGAAGAAAGGATGACATAAAGTGTTATTGAAAGAAGGAATATATTCATTTTGTGCATGATTATGTGTTTCATGCAAGCACCACTGCCTTGGACTTCAGAGAGAGGCAGAGGGGATGATGACTGGTTCTTTTATGGTAAGGGTTCCCTTTTGATGTCTGCTCAATGGGGTTGTGCAGCCATGTTTCTGTATACTTGATCAGAGCAATACACTGAGTTAAATCTTTTTTGAGCTTTGACCGCGTGCTAAGCAAGTAATCGAAAATCAAACCTAGAGTGTGGTACATACGGTCAACATTAAGGGTAAGGGTTTTGTCAATGCCAGACAAAGTGTAAGATTGCCACTGGCATTGCAAGGTAGAGCTTCTTGTGTTTGTTATCTCCTTTTGTTGTCCACTGGATCATCTACTGCCAGATTGTAGAATTGGACATTATTGTTAGAACATTGAAAACGAAGTTAGATGCTAACATGTCAACTTTTGGATTCATATAGGTTCATTATTGATATTTCAACTGAACTCAATTATTTTTACATCACAGCAGCTAACAAAGGAATTGCTTACTGTTTTGTTGCTTTACTTTTTTCTTTGTGGATCTGTGTTTTGCCCATTTTACGCAAGGATAAGGTTCTTTCCAAAGAAAATTTCTTAAGGTGGCTGCAAACTTTTCTTACAGAGAAGAGAGCATCAAATTCTTGTTGATATATATCATCAAGAGATTTTGAAAATTGTAAAATATGTAATATTGTTGCAAGGATTACAGAACTAAGATAGCAATTAGACATGGTATTTCACGGTTAAGGTTTATTAAACTTCCATGGGGCGCAAGAACGTGAGATCCGGTTTTAGTTTTTTTTTTTTGTCTAGATCCGGTTTATTAAACTTCCCGTTCTTGGATTAACAACTTTCTGCTTTGATGTTGCAAAGGCGGCTTACAGAAACCTAACTTCAGAGGCATTCAAGCAGAGTTTTAGGCTGTAGATTTTCAAAAAACAGTCTCCTAATTGTGGTCGATCACATTCTAGGATTATGTTGCCTATGCTATTCTATTTTCCATGGTACACGTTGAACTGTGATTCAGAGAGTTTACTGCTCCCTTTAACCTCTGAACATTGTTATTATATGACTCTAGTAAATCTCTCCTTTCTCCAACATCAGACTTCAAAGTTTACATTGTTCATACAAACGTCAACCAAAATATATGCTCATTTACTCTTTTTTTTTTTGTTAAAAAAAAAAATCATGGATTGGTCACCAAAATGGATGATTATCACCTGCTTCCCATGCAAAGATAAAACCCTCAAATGGTGACTTGAATCGGTTCATTGTTTATATGGTTGCACTCCTATTATATGGAGTGTGATAAACTGTATACAAATTACAACCGTTCTATTCTCTCCTGTACATCAAACGGTATTAATCCTTGGCCTAAAAACTAAACGTCGTAATATTTAGTAAATATCTGCAGTTCATCCATGTATGATAGCTGAGAACATTGTGAACTTTCACAACATAAAATTTGTAGACAAATCTTTTGTTTGATGATTGTAGGTGACATGAGGCATCGAAAAGGATATCAATCGGATACTCACAATTTGCTTAAAAAGCAACAAGTCCTAAATTTCTCATATGACCACCAGTTCCTGCAGTCAAGCTGTGTGTAGTGGGCTTGCATCCGGGTTCCGTTGTGCAAATGCCTTCTTCGTCAGTGAGTAAAACCAACCATTCCTCCACTTGAACTGCTGCATTTGATGGATCAAATGTACAAGTTAAAAACCATAAAGCAACAAGGCCTAAATTCTGGCGTTTGCTCGTCCACAGCAGTCGGAAAGTGCGAAACAGCTGTAGAAAAGCACATAGCTTCTCCTCTATGCCCTCATCAAATAGCATCCCCTTCTTCTAGCCATGTGGCATCTTCTTTTTCTTCCTAACTACCCAATATATCTTGACTGCAACTCGAAATGAACTCTGGATTGCCCAAAGAAAGTTGCCTGTAGGAAAATTATCCTTGCATGTATAAGTGAAGCAGGGTTTTCAATGGTGAAATTTGTAAAGCATTAAGTTTGATCGGTTTTCCTATACTGACTTTCATTAGACATGCTGAAGAGTGTTCAGTTAAAAAATAAATTTTATGTCTAGAGCTAAAGAAGTCTTCAAAAGTAAGCCACATCTGAATTTGCAAAAGATGTTTTCAGCTTTAGTAATTCTGAAAACTTCATTCCATCTAAACTGCCTGCAAATAGCGTCTTAGAAAAAAGGAAAAAAAGATGGCACTCTAGGCTTTTAGATATAAATTTTAACGCTTTCCCTGGTTTACTCTTTAAGCAGCGTCATTTCCCAAAAAAAAAAAAAAAATCAATGGACTTGATGACATGATCTATTCTTGATGTCAGCAGGGAAGCCCACATGATCTGCTGGTTTTGTTGTATAAGATAACTTTTCTCAATATTTCCATACTATTAGTAAATATTTCATTTTATTTATTAGTGCTATACATATACATATATACGTACGTTTGTACATATATTGAGAGGAGGTTTGACGGAATTGGTATCTAGCTCAGATGTGAGCTACCTTTCCTAATTGAATCATCCCCTTCTGTCTCTCTCTCTCTCTCTCTCTCAAAAACTAATGGACAAAAGCAGGACAAGTCCACGGAAAAGGAAAGCGCTCACCCGGAACTATGTATCTCACTTTGAGTTCATTTGATCCCATTTGCCACGAAATGGGAAGCTACCACCTTTTCTTTAATTTCTTCGGGGGGAACTCCACCACAATTTATTCCAACAAGAAAATGAAGTAAACCAACACGTGCTGCCACTCGTTTTGAGGATCAGCAACCTTACCCTAAGAGAAGGCTATCCTTGTCTCAGCCTGAGGAGGACTAATCCTCTGGGGGACCATAAATGAATCTAAAACCTTAGAACATTATGAACCACTGCAACAATATCTTGGGAGGTTATTTATCAGGGAGGGGAAAAAAAAATCTGAAGCTTCCGAAAAGGATGGAAACAAAAGAAAGAACAAAAAAGTGAGAGAAGAGGTGCATGCTTTATTGAGTAGAAAATATAAGGATTAAATAAAATGCAACTATTGTACTCATCATTAAGAGGTTTACAAATAATATTTATTACATAAAGTTCATGGCCAACAACTTTTCTTCCTTTTCTTATGGGAGTGTGGCTCTGTTTCTTTGACTCTTCATAGACAGATACACGTTGGACCTGCTACCTTTTTGCTATAAACTATTTCAGTTATTTTTGAATACAATGTATCATGTCTGCATAACGTGATGCAATGCTATACACACATATAAATGATAGGATTCAACTATAGCTTGCATTAATGTGTGTGGGTGTTTGTGTGTCTGTGTGTATGGAACTCAACTCTAGGGACAGGAATGAGAAAAGGCATAGAAACTGAAAACTGGATCAAGCTCAAAGAGGTTGAAAAGCGTAAATTACATGGATGACCAGTTACCTCTTGCAAGGATTGCGCGGTACAGATTCCAGGAAGTGTAGCCTTGTCCTCTATCATTAATTCAAGAGGTAAACAAAGGATGATAGATTTAGATGAAACATAAATTATTAGAAAGCAAGTGCAGAAGATACATAGGAGATTTGGATTAAGTTGCACAATGGAAAAAAATAAAAAATAAAATAAAATCTAACAAATCGGGACGAGATACATGACAATATCTAAGATTTGGATTCAGCTGATCATATTACAAGACTGTTCATAAGTGGCGCAATTCGTGAGAGCGAGAGGAGGCAAGTATCATCTGAGAGATGGACAATCACGAGGTCAGACCAGTAAACAGAGTAGGAAATAGAATGATGCTCCGTAGAAATTCAATTATTTTTAAATTATTTGACAGAAGTCCAATTATATTAGTAGTGACATTACTAAATCCAAATCATATTCCTAATTGCATCCAATTTGACAATGATTTACTTGCTTAAGCATTTAGTTATGTCACTCCAGCTCTAATGTTTAAGCATCTGTCTCAAATGCATTTCCCTCGCAATTAAGTATTCTTTCAGTGATTGATATTTGATGAATGAATCATAGACAGAAGTGCAGTAGAAGCATCACCAATTACTTTAAAGAAACAATGCCAGCATTATTCGTATCAAATATTTGAGAAAACATCTCACAAGGTGTGTACGTGGAACTGCCTCCAATGGAGGGGCAGCAATGCAATCCAATCCAGATTTATAAAATATAGCAAAGAG
The DNA here is from genome assembly GCA_017589505.3 of Metroxylon sagu. Taxonomy (NCBI): domain Eukaryota; kingdom Viridiplantae; phylum Streptophyta; class Magnoliopsida; order Arecales; family Arecaceae; genus Metroxylon; species Metroxylon sagu. The sequence goes on from JACVBY030000565.1 coordinate 775,032, forward strand.
TTCAGCATGATGATTTAAAAAAATTATCACGTGCAGAGGATGGTCCAACAGTACGGCAGGGAAGAGCACCACAAGACCCAAGCTGTGAGCTGTGAAAGCATCCAAACTTTAGATTACAATGGTCCCCTGCACCGACGGCCGCTAATCGTACAGAATAACATTTCACCAGAATTGTCCCTCAACCCAGCCAAACTTGCGATCGTTTTTCTAATGCAATGGAAAAGAGGCTCGCTAGACAACGGAAATTGGGAACCTATCAGCTGCTTCTTGCCTCCTTCGGGAGAGGAAGAAGAGAAGCGGAGGGAATACTACAGCTCTTTTTTTGTTTTGTTTTGTTTTGTTTTGTTTTGTTTTTTTTTTTTATAAAAGCTGCTATAACTGTCATATATCGATCGATTTATGACAGTTGTCATCTTTTTACTGTCATACAGGGATGCACGAACACGCGTTTTCACAGGCAGAAAACTAGACTACCCAATTACAATCCAGAATTCTCTTATGTACAAAAAGATACAATCTTATATGGCAATCATAAGCATCCCCTTTAGAACCAAAGACTTTTATTTTCAAATATTTATGAAACAAGGGCACAAAGTGATCATGGTCGAAGGGAGACAACCGTATGCTTTTGTTGCAGGGCTCCCTATTAGCAGGAACTTCAGAGTGATAAAATCACCAGGTCAGCTGCTAGATTGGACATCCAATTAAAAAAAAAATTATATCTTACGTATAAATGTGGAATTATGTATTATATATTAATAGATAGTTCAAGTATGTCAGCATGCACAATTTATATAGTCTGCTGCAATCATTATAATTTCAAATTTGTATTTACTCTTATTCGTTTAAATGTAGGTTTAATTAAAATCATTAAGTTGAACAAATTTATGATCAGTCTCTCATGTTGGAAGCATCAAGTTCAATTGAAGAATATGCAATTGAAAAGGAAAACTTGAATCTGAGTTCAAAATTTACTACGAATTCTATATTTTAAGGATTGTTCACTTCTATAAAATTATAACCATCAGCCGAGCTTTACGTCCGAATCCATCTATTTATTCGTGAATTCTCATTTACTTTATGTTTGACTCCATCTATTTATTCGTGAATTCTCATTTACTTTATGTTTAACTCTTTATATTACCTTCTGACTGATTTGTCAGTCTACAAGTTTTATAAACATCCTAATACAATCAATGTACAACATCATGGTATTCTTATTGAGACCGGAGGTAAAAGGCCCTATATACCACCAATCCACTGCACAATCACATGGCCTTCAGAAATTGTCACAAAAGAACAGATTTCATGCATTATATGCTACAATTTGGCATGGCCAACCAAATTTTGGGTTTGAAAATCCAACTTCTTGAACACCGCAATAATCATCTGGCCCTGTTATGATTATTGACATCCAAAGGCTCCCACGCCAAAACATCGGATTTCCAATATAGCTCCACTTCAGCCTATCAGCACCCTTTCATCGATGGTCACCACTGAACTAGCATTTCTTGACTAGTTTGATAGTGGTTATTCAGCATAGAAGTTCCCTTAGAATCATATGATGGATCACTGTGCATACAACATAATGCGACCACATGTCTCCTACTTTTGATTAAATAACAGTTCATTCTTGTCTTTCCATAACAGCTAGCAAGAAAAAAACATCATGGAAGCTAGTTCCTTCGATCAGCCAAGTTGGAAGAGTGCTCTTGTCATATCTATAATGTGGGGCATAATAGATCATTACATGAATTTCATTAAGTTGCACAAAAACTGAGGGTTCTACAGGAGACAACTATTCAAGTTTCAATACCAACTCATTACTCCAGCAAAGGATACAGTTACAACTTCATAAATGAAAGGTGGCACGTTTCATCTCATAAGAATGGGTTTTAATGAGTAAGACGAGAGGTATTTCAAGTGTACAAATGGTTATTCAGGGCATAATCAACATTATGCAACAGTAGATGACCATGATGCAAAATCAGAACCAATTGCACTGGCACTTGGAACAGGATCATTATATATTCAATTATAAAAATGACTACAAATAGAGACCTTGCTTGAGGCGCCCACTTTCATTATAAAATCATAATTGTCATGACAACTCAATAGGTAGTTCCAGTGAAGTTATCAATAACTAAATTCTGAGGCGTCAGATCTTGACAACTTGCTTAAATTAGTTAATTTAGAATTAAGGAAAGAGACCTAGGTTCATTCTAGCAATCAAAAAGTTCCCTAGAGATGTAGAAATCTAAGTCACAGAAAATTGACAAGATGATCTAATGATTATTAATTGATTGCCTCATATTACAACTAGCAGATTATGAATTAAACTAAGGAAAAGTCGCACTCATAAGAGCAATCCTAATCTAACTCAATCATTGCAAAAAACCTTGGTATGTCACAAGTCAAAATTCTTAATCTGACAAGTTAAAATTCCCCTATAAAGGTCACTAATTTGGTATTAACCTTGGTGTTAGTTTTATATTTTTTTATTTAAAATAGAAATTAAAATATCATATTCCAAATTGCAACACCCTTGGGCAGTCTAATGGACCATTATCTCTATCAACTACACTTACGATTATTAACCATTATCATTTTGAGAGATCTGAAAGAACAGATTGCTGTCCACCATGCACCTGTGCATTCAAACTAACCATACAGTGATTCGCTCCCAGTAATCATGGACCATAATGGTTGTTAGCTTTCCATCCAATAACCATGGATTTGCCAAGGCAACCAGGAACCCAAAAATATCAGAATTGTGTATAGAATGAGAAATTGACAAAGAGCAAGAATCATGAGGGAAGGCTTTGAAGATCTCATCCTGAGACTTAAAAGGAATGAAAAGTCATGTTAAGAGATGCAACACCGATAGGCTGGAAAGTAAGGTTAGATCAAACATGGAGCGAGCATGAAAAATAGAGCTGGAGATGGTTAAGGCCCCAGAGAATCATAGAGAAGGCAGAACTCTAGGGGGAGGCCTCATCTTGTGGTTGTGAATTGGTTGAGAAGCAATCTCACCAGGTAGTTTTAAGGGTAAGAAAAATGGTCCTACTTTGACTCTCACAATGATAAAAGGGCATAATGACAAAAGGAAACAGATAGATCTCTAGAAAGAGTTTAGTAGTTACAAGGACTTCATGTCTGGACCCTGTGGACTAAGGGAAGACTTTGATATAACTTTACCATGGATGAAAACAAAGTGAATGGCCCTTAAACAAGAGAGCAAACGATTTCTTTCTATTTATAAATTTAAATGGGTTGACTGCTTTCTTGTTCATGTACACAAAGTTTACTTGGATATGTTAAAGAAAAATCCTAATATGCATAGTTATGAAAACCAGACTAGATCAACCAATCAGACAGGGAAACTGGCAAATCGGATCCTTGGCCAGTCTGGTTTTCACATAGGGCTGGAAATGCAGTTGAGCCAGCTTAGAACCACTGAACCTGGCCAGTTGTCAGAAGAAATCAGAGTTCTGGACAGCTGAAAAGCAAGTGAAGCAACCAGCTTCAGAAAAACTTCAAAAAAAATACTGGTTGTGTAGGGATTGGAACCCTTGATCAGGAGTTTGGTTAGGAACTTCTCAACCACCATGACAACAATTAATTTCTAAAAAGTTATTAGCACTGAAAATATCTACATTATTCAAAAGATGTTATTGGTTGAATGCTTTAACAATCAATCCTTTCAATAAAAAAAAGAAAAATAATCAATTCCATTTCTCGTTCATCTAAAATAAAAGAAAAATATATATACTTCATTTTATGCATTTGGATACTTTTGGAGCTTCACTATTTAGAAAGTAAAAAATATCAATAAACTTTGTATATTTTCTACATGATATATAACTCTATTTACATTTTTTAAAAATTAGACAAGTCATGATTATTTTTCTATTATGATGAAACTAAAGGGAAGTATAAAATGTAGATCAATGTGTTTTAAAGAGTAGTACTTAAACTGAAAAAAAAAAAACATAATTAGTTACACATACTTTTTATATTATATCTATTTTAATATTTAAATATTAATATTTTTTAACTATGATCCGATCTAACCAACAGACCTAGGGTCCAATGACCTGATGACCCTGCCCCTTGGTCAAGTTGGTCTTCGTCCGATATTTATAACTATGCTCAAGTGATAAAGATTGGTAGATTCTCCCATTTAAGATTACACGCTTTAGCAAACCAAGATGGCAGAACAAGAGCTAAAAGCATACAGAGAGGACATGGTGGCAATACCTAGGGCAATTAAGGAATGATGAAAAATAGAACATCATTTGAAAATGTTTCTGTCAAATTGTGTCTGCTTGGGACTAATAGCACTGATCTAACAGAGGGAATTACAATAATATCCGAAGAAAGAAAGAAAAGAACAAGGATGAAATTAGAACATGGTACATGGACCAAAGTGAAGGAAGTGGACTGAAAGAAAGGACTGGCATAATAACCCAAAGAACGGATGAAAGTTTGTTTTTTAACAGATGATGGCAAACAAGAGGGGGTTGTCATATAGATTGTATTTCATGCAGAAGGTCAAAATGTGGTTTACATGGAGAGACACACTTCTAAGACAACCCAACATCTTGAGAAAGAATATATCCTTTTTTTTTTTTATTTTGGTGCAAAGAAAGATGATATCCATCACCAAGACCAAAAGTAAACTTAGACACCACATCTGTCCTTTCTCTTAAATGATGCCTTGTACATCATAGAATGTAACTTATTTGATAGGTCTAGTGAACTTGTAAGATGAACAAGATCATCATGAAGCTTGAGAAAGGCTCATGAAACACATAAGCAGAAAAGAAAAAAAGCAGCAGCACTGGGTCATCAATGTTGAACACTTGCTAGACAAAATGCTACACAGAAACCCTCCATTCATTGCTTGGACCTACACAGCTCTAAACATCTAATTAATTGATTGAGCAAAGATATTAGGTCCACTAGCTGATTTGAAGATCTTGGCAATTTTAGTACTATTTACAGGGTTGCAATTTAGAACAGTTTATAGTTTGAACTTATTGGAGTTTCAGGTTTAATTAAATCTCTTTTTTCTTAAGTCAAAATATACTTAAGAGTCTTAGGGCTAGTTTAGGTAACATCAAATTAAGGAAACATTTTTTTAGTGATTATCATAAATTGACGTTTTTGAAGAATGTTTGAGTTTTTTTAATTGAAAGAAAAGAAAGAAGTCAACTTGGGTAGTTCCTCCTCTCTTCATATTTTACTCTAATATGATATCTTTCTATTCTATTTTTATTTTCCTTCATGTTTACCTTTTGTTGAAACCAATACTTAAAAAAAAAAAAAAAAAAAAGAACCTTGAGATCTCCATTGACCCTTTTCTCATCTCTCTCTCATGCAATGAAGTCTCAAGCACTTTTTGTGCACCAGGTCCAAGCTCTATCTAGATTGATACCGGCTAAACTAGTCACCAACCTAGTTGGTTCCAGCCATTACAAACCATGATACACCAATTCATATGGACCCGAGGTCCCATAGCTATCCCTGGACCCAATCTCTCACTAGTCCAATCCAGGATGACCGAGAGGAACTGGATCATGAATCTATGGTCTAAAGTTTTATTTCCTCCCACTATTTCACCAAGGGAACAAACTCATCCAAAGATGGCGTTCAAAGTGAACTTCACAAAAATCAAGATCAAATTCCCCTCCCCCCCCAACATTGTCCCCCCTTTTCCTCGGAAAAAAACTTAAAGTAGATTTTTTTTTGTGCAATTAGGTCAAATGCAAGTTTTATTCTATGGCTCTAGATGATTTACAATTAAAAGCGCATAAGCATAAATAGGTAGTTTTGATAAGGAAAGTGTAATACCTCAAATCCTCCCAAAAAACATTACAAATAAAGAAACTCTCAAAATAGTTTTTTTTTTGACTAAAATTGAATCTTTCAAAATTAATTTCTGCATAAAAAGTATTTAATATTGTGTAAGATGTAGAGTTTATCAAATTATCCCCTTACCTCAAGTGATTTTGCATTATATTCATGTTTTGTGATCCTTCCTCGTGCCAGTATTAAATACAAGTTTTTAGAACCTTACCTAAGGTGTTTTGCATTATATCAAGAAAGTGGCTTTTGAGAAAGAGTTAAGGGCCTTGAGGAAGGTAGATAGGAAGTATTATCAAAATAAACTACATGAGGCTGTGAAACCGGACATAGCGAGGAATAGGAGAAAATGAAATCAAGAAGACATAGGATGTTGCCAAGAAGGATGCTCCAGCGATTATGAGGGAAAAAGAAAAAAAAAAGAATGTCATTGACATTGGCGATAAGGTACTATGGCCAAAGTGTTAGTTGTTGCAATTAGCTCTGCATTTAAGATATATAGTCAGGAAGGGTCTATGGATTTGAGCTTGAAGTTAGATCCTAAATATAAATGGTAAAGTAGGTGTGGTTTGAAGACTTTAAATTATCTTAATGCCACTTTAAAGTCTGAAATATCCTTGATCCTAACATCAAGGGAAGCACTTTAGAAGAACCTCCAATTGAACTAGAGGCATGGTGTGGGATCTGATGTTTTGTTGTCATTGTCTTCCCAAACAACATACAGAGTGCTAACGACTGTAAACAAACATCGAGAATTAGATGATCACTTACCATATTATCTACTACATAGAGATGTTTCATGGCTGTGGATGGTTCTATAATCCTGTATTTTCTTTCAAGATTATGCAAAGCACCACTCCACTGTATTGCATCTTATATCAAATCATGCAATTCCTTCAAAGCTAATCCCTTCAGGATTCGTAGTTATAAGGAGACATCTTGATTAAATTTAACAGGCAAAGCCATACTCTTTTATTTAATCCCTTTAGGATTCATAGTTATAAAGAGACATCTTGATTAAATTTAACAGGCCAAGCCATACTCTTTTATTAGTAAAATCAACCAGAATGTAACATTACAGATCCATTCAAGATTATGCAAAGATAACAATTTGATCTCAATTCAGTCCTCTCCCCAAAAGCAATACTGGTATAAGAACAACAACAACAACAACAATGTAATGGAAACCATTAGATAGAACACAAATGGAAGAAGAGAAAAAAAAAGATACCACTGGAAGATCAGAACATCACTGCTGTTGCTGCTTTGCTACATTCTCCACGTACCACTTGTAGGTGTCGACGAGGCCATCCTTGAGTGAGATCTTCGCCTCCCAACCCATACCTGCTAGCTTCGAGCTGTCCATGAGCTTCCTCGGGGTCCCATCCGGCTTTGTCGCATCCCAGACCAGCGCCCCTTGGAACCCCACCACCTCCTTGACCATCTCCGCCAGCTCCTTGATGCTCACCTCCTTCCCGCTGCCGACATTCACGTGCTCCAGCCCCGAGTACTGGTCCATCAAGAAGACGACGCCGTCGGCGAGATCGTCGACATGGAGGAACTCCCTGAGCGGGGAGCCGGTGCCCCAGACGACGACCTCCTTGGCGCTGGAGACCTTGGCCTCGTGGAAGCGGCGGATGAGGGCGGGGAGGACGTGGGAGTTCTCCGGGTGGAAGTTGTCGTAGGGGCCGTAGAGGTTCGTGGGCATGGCGGAGATGGCGTCGAGGCCGTGCTGCAGGCGGTAGGCCTGGCACATCTTGATGCCGGCGATCTTGGCGACGGCGTACCACTCGTTGGTGGGCTCGAGGGGGCCGGAGAGGAGGGCGGACTCGGGGATAGGCTGGGGAGCGAGCTTGGGGTAGATGCAGGAGGAGCCGAGGAAGAGGAGCTTGCGGACGGAGCCGCAGCGGAGGGCCGCGTCGATGATGTTGGTCTGGATCTGGAGGTTGACGGCGATGAAGTCGGCGGGGTAGGTCGAGTTGGCATGGATGCCGCCGACCTTGGCAGCGGCGACGATCACGTAGCGGGGCTGCTCGGCGGCGAAGAATGACTCGACGGCGGCCTGGCGGGTGAGGTCCAGCTCCCCGTGGGTGCGGAGGAGGAGGTTGGTGAAGCCCAGAGAGACCAGCTTCCGGTGGATGGCGGAGCCGACGAGGCCGCGGTGGCCGGCGACGAACACCTTGGCGGACTTGTCCGAGAGGAAGGAGTTCTCTGAGTAGAATTAGAGATTGGGTGTAGGTTAGGGTTAGAGGGCGAAATAATGGAAATTAAGAAATTGAATGAGATCATATAGATAGAGATGGTTACCTGAGTTAAAACTTCCCATTTTTCTCCTCTTCTTCTACTCTTCGAAGGCCTCTCGTTATACGAGGGAGATGGGAGTTTCGGAGAGGCCACCGGGGAGAGGAAATTATTCGGAGACGAAGGGGGCTCCAGTGCGCCTTATTATATTTACATCGAGGCGCCGTGCGTTTAAAGAATAGCACGTGCATGGCACGTGATGCGAGGTTTTGCGGTGGGGATGGAAGAATGGAGGGAGCGTGTTCCAAGGAAGCCAAGATGGCGCAGTGAGCGGTCGACAACGTGGTTCCCAAATTCGCATGATATTCGACGCATCTTTTTTTTCTGATTAGATTAGGGTTTTCGAGATGGAATTGGGTGGCAACGGGCGACGGTGGGATCAAATGGGAGACTTAATAACAGTCTCCGTTTGACTTTCTTTGTTTTTCTCTTTTTTTTTTTTTTTTTTTTCTTTCTTGTGTGGGTTGGGGGGGGTGCTGACTTTAACTCATTGGGTAAGTGGACCTATCGATTTAGATCATGTTCGGTTCCAGCATTCAAGTGGTAGGGAACCGGAAAAAGTGGAGTCCTTTCAAAATAAACGAGAGGAAATGGTTGGGCAAAGAGCCACCAGATTGGCTATTAGGTTGGTTTGGTGGATCACAGTATTTAGACCAGCCTCTGGATTTGACCAGAGTTTGGGTTCCTTTCCGTCGCGTTCTAAAGCGCTTTCTACCTTCTAGATCCCGTTTCCCTTGGTCTCAGATGAGATTGTTCTCACCTCCGCCGCTGCTTCGGCCTCCAACAGCGATCAAGCCCATCGATCAACTGCATCGCTACAGTGCATGCCATGTCCCACGTTGGATCTTTGGCATGCATGGTCCTCATTTTGATCCTGGAAGCATATTAGCATTTGGGCTTCGCCCTTTTGGGAAACCGTATGCGAGACGAAATCATAATATTTTCTTCATGATGATAAGCACTTTCGAATGATGTGAAGTGGAAATGTTAATTCATCATCAGAAATTTCAGTTCTAAACACAATATTATGAGAATATATTTAACAATTTCAAATTTGGCTTGCATGTGGCACCAAGGATTATGTGAGCAACGGGAGAGAAGAATGTTTGGCAGATGAGCCTTGAAGCTAAGTTGGTTAAGAATCACAAACATTTTCTGGATTATTAGATCATGGGATCAGGTTGATCCATATTCTATCTTTCCCAAGCCAAGTTAGTCCATGACTTTACTCCTGTTACTGTCTTCATCTGGAAAGCATCAGCCAAGAGAAGCATTCTCGCAGATCGCCACAGGGATCCTTTAGCACTCTTTTTTCTGTGAGCCCTTCCTAAACTTCAAAAAGCTTGTAGGGATTCAAGGAGTAGATGCATGAGGAAAAGTCACTTCTGAAAGTGATCTGTAATTATGCTCTTCAGAGAAGGGTAACTTGCGAAATCCTGCTAATTAACACCTATTACAAGAATTCCTTGATTCTCTACTCTCATGAATGAATTGATGGGTATCCATTGCTTTTCTTAAAATGCAATAATAAAAAGTAAACTTGAGCCTCTGCTCCATTTTCATCTTCCATAAAATTTTTCACTCTCTTGCCATAAACGCCATGTATTTTATAACAAAACTTAGGTGCAATTAGTTATGTGTTTATCTTCAATTCTTTACTTAATAAATGATATGTATATAATTTTATATTTTATTAGATGCTTAGAGTCTATTAAAATAATGATAACAAATATGTGTCATTTATTAAGTGTGATGATTAAACATTGTAACTTATTAAGTAAAGAATATGATGGCAAATATATAACAAACTGTACCAAGTTTTGTCTAACATCTTATCCAATCATGTTGCATTTTAGAAGTAGAGGAGGATTTCTTTTTGTTCTCTAATGTTTCGAAGTTCACTATGCGCCATTTTCTATGAGCCTCAACTTCACTGTACTCATTGGCCTCAAAAAGTCATAGAACATCTTGTCTTCTATAGCCCTACAGCTTTATTTAAGGAGAGAAGGAAGGCTTCGATGCCTCAATCCCAAGCCCTTCCCCTCTTTACAAAGCTTTGATAATGGCTTAGTGGTCACAATTGAGCAATAGGATGCCTCAAAAGGAGAGAATTACCCATAACTTCTCACGTGAAAGAGCAATTATGGTCAGTCATCATGTGTATAGATGAAATGGTCTACTTTAGCATGTAGGCCTTCTTTTGTGACTTTCAAGCAAGTCTAGATGACATCAAGACCCAGCCCCAAGGTCACAGCCATGGGGGAGGTAGGAATTAGTGAATCATGTTTTTAGAGCCTCTTCGATATCCATGCAACTTCTCTCAGGATACAACACTCTTTTTTGGTTCTTCCTTTTCTTTTTTTCGTTTTGAATATGTCTAGCTTTAACTAGCTAACATAAGGCTATTGGGCCATTTTTGGTTATAATATAATATAAGTTTTATGAAACACTATACATGTGCTCTCAAGCTTCTCATAAATCCTTTTATGCTTCTTAGAAAAATTGGAAATAGAGATCTGCTTCCCGACCTTTTTGAACAACACCATTGCTACAATGTCATTGCTACTAGTGAGAGCTTTTTTACTGGGTTTTGGTAACATAACTTTTTCCTTGCTTCTTACAGATGGTGCTAATCTGGTGCTGTCCAAAGTGAATCGGCAAGACCCCAAATATCATTAAAGGTGATGAGATTGATGAGTCAAGAACAAGAGAAATGATGTGATCCAATAAATAAAACTGAAGTGCTATTATTGAGCACCTGCAAAAATAAAGGATGAGTATGAGGGGTGCTGGAGGTATCCCAGCAAAGACCCTTTAATGCTAAAGTTAGTGAGAAAAAAATAAAAAAATGACCAAAGGCTATGTGCTTATTAGGTGAAGAGAGTAGAGAATAAGAGAATAAGAGTTTGAGGGTTCTGTGTAACGAAAAAAAGACTTCTTCCTGGGTCGACATGAAGTTTTCATCCTTGGTTAGCATCTATATCTAGCGACACGACCAAATAGCATATCCAGATTATGTGTCATATCTTTTGTTATGATGGGTTTACTTCTATGCCATATAATGATTGTTGTGGGCTGCATTCTTTATAGAGAGTGGTTAGTTCTACCAGCCTGTTATAAAGTGTGCATATCATTACTAGTTGGCCTCGCATTGCCTATCAATTTGTTGGTCATGAACTTCTACATTGAGAGGTCAGTAGTTGTCGCAGTGCAAACTTGTTGTAGCCTCACGGAGGCCTAACTGAAGGCTAATTAATTATGACTTATTATATGGAATCAATAAGAATGCAATAGCTAAATCATTATCTATATATATCTAAAGATTCAAATATTGGAACTAGAGCTAGCATCCCTTGAATGACATAGTCGATATGTATACACAACTATATAATGTTTTTACAATCTCACCTACCAAAATCAATTGTATATTTGACCTAATTATATTCAAACTTATATTCAACTTATTTTGTTGATTCTTAGTGCTCAAAACATTAAATTAAACAAGCACCAGCACAACATGCTGAATGAAAAAAGCAATCACAAAATTTAGTCTTGATCATATGCAAATGCTTGTTTCATATGGTCTTTCCTTTTAATTTTAATTTCTATATCTTATGCAAGATCAAACACCTAGATGGTCTATGCAATATAATTTAATGGTACATTTAATATTAACATTACCAAGAATCAATAACCATGTTTGGCATAAATTGTGTTTGAACCTAATGTAGCATAATTTAGCGGTCCATTTAAATTATTTTTTTTTATTTTTATTTTTTTAAAAAATAACATATTTTTCAATGTTTCTTCTTTTTTCTCCAAAGCAATTCACTCTTGCCGAGTTCATTGCTCCACGTGGCCAGGTGTCGAACCTCTTATGTCCGTCCTCGCCATATCCAGCATTGAAATCCCGTCACCGCCCAGTGACATAACACCGAAATTCTTCTCGCTCGCCCTCGCCTTCGCCTTCGCCTTCGCCATCCTTCCCGCCTTCTCCAATGGCCTTTCCGCGCTCGCCTCCGCGCTTCCCGTCTCTCCAAAAGCCCCTCCCTTTCCTCTCCTCCGCTCTCTCCCACCACCTCAACTCCTCTTCGATAAGAGTGGCGGCCTCCTCCGCCAGACCGAGGCGGCGGGGGACGCGAGCCGTGGTGAGGCATCCGACCGCCACGGCGGAGGCGAAGGTGCTTCTGGGCTCCGATGAGCAGGTGGAGGAGAAGGTGGAGTACGATTGGAGGGAGGAGTGGTACCCTCTGTACCTCTCGGCAGAGGTGCCGGACGACGCGCCTTTGGGCCTCACGGTCTTTGACAAAGAGGTAGTTTTGTACCGAGATGGCAATGGCGTCATCCGTTGCTATGAGGATCGTTGCCCACACAGGTTCGGTCTTCACCTTAAAACTTTTACAGGGAAACTAAATGACCTTAAGATGCTATATGGTTTAAAGTATGTTAGGATATAAAGAATCCATATCTATAGAAGACTTTGACAGGTATGAGTTTAGCTCTTGTTTGTGTTTTTTTGCGAGAATACATAGCTGTCTTCTTCTTTTTCTTTGTGCTTCAAATAAAGATAGTGAACATAGGAAAGGCATCGGAGCACAAGTAGTTGAGGCTTTTGACAAGAACAAGAAAGGAGTGGTGTAGCCATGCCAATCTTATATATATAATAATTGTACATTGCCAATGATGAGCATTCTGTTCATCACCTTGGGAGCCTGAACTATTAACCTGTTCAGTTTAAAATTTTGTATCATGTAACATTTGGAGATTGATTTGCATAAAGAATGCTGCACATGCTGCAGCCTATTTTCTATTCTAGCAACTCTATCTGACCTATCTTATATTTTAAAATGTCTTGGCGTTTCTACTTCTTGGGTGTAGTGTGATCATTGCTTACTGATTTGGTTTATGAGGAAGTCTAGCATTCATTCGTCCTGCTTGAGTCTTTGTGTCAGCTAAGGGGTGCATAAGTATTCAATGAATGTTCTTGATGTTAAGGTGCTTTCAGGGCAAATTTTGGAATGAGCAATAACGGAGAGAGTTTTTCATAACAAATTGGGGGTAAACAAGAATGTTTCCTGATGTCAGGTTTCAGCTACATCTGTTGATCCGACTGATCCAGTTTGTATTGTTTTGGAGGTGAAGAGATGCGCAAGACGCAAAAGGATAATTTAATGTTAAAGTACTGAAATATATTATTTACTGAAAAGATTTGTGGCAAAGCTCCTGAAACCAGTTACTTGCTGAGGGTGCTTTGAAGTTTAAAGTCAACTTTCTTCCTTGAGGGTTGCTAACTTAAGTGGACAATAAGGTGAAGACTGACGAAATGGACTTTAAAGATGTTGAAAGAAAATAATTCTAAGTAGGAGATCAAAACTAGAAGGTTCTTTGCAGGAGCAACCAGAGGGGCATGACTTCGTGTGTTAGATCTGAGGAATATATCCAGAGCAAAGGGCAGGAGGTTGGGCACCATCTTTTTCAAAAAAAGGCCAGAATTTGTAAAGGATGTGTGGTGTCTTTAAGGAGTCTGAGGGATCACTCCTGAAGATACTGTGTGTGTGTGTGTGTGTGTGTGTGTGTGTGTGTGTGTGTGTGTGTGTGTATGAAGTGGTTGAGTCTTCTGTATGAATATAGCAAACATGTCAACCCACCATTTATTACAATTATATGGAAAGAGAGAGGGGGAATCTTAGAAAATATAGATTATCTCATTTTGGCTATGAGAAAACTGCTTGAAGAGAAATTTATGCGAGGAACTGATAAAGTTCTGGTTATTTTTTATGAAGGCAAACCCATGATTGCGCCCTGGTTTGTTCAATAAAAGATCATGGCAAATTTATAGCACAATTAAGATAAATCATGCAGTTTTACTGCATGCATTTGGTGCTGCAAAATGCCACAAAATATAAGCAAATCAGTTTTAGTTAGTTGTTAAAGATGCAGATCCTCAAATAAGTTGCAGCCTTGACCTGTTATGTAGAATGAGCACAAATCCAAAGTTCACGGAGCACAAATAAATTTAAGCCTTTTTTCTATTTTATGTATGTTAACAGGCAAATGATATATTTGTTAACTAAGAGGACAAATCAACATTCATGTGGCAGGTAAGAAGCTTTTTCTTTTAATATAAAAAAGAGAAGTTTTAAGTATGAGGATGTCATGTTGTAGGAAACTGATTTAGAAGTGTGGTGCCAACGACCATACAAGACTGCCATGAAGCAAAAGTTACTACATTGCTACTACATATGATGATTATGTTTAGTGTGTTATTTTCTTATCATTGTTCTGGATTTGGAAGAGGAATGAGAGGGAGTAAAAGTCATTTAATCTAATTGTTTTATCCTTTTTCAGTCACACTCATGGGAGCACTCAGGTTAAATCACTTTTTTAGAAGGATAAAAAGGGTTTTCTTTTCGAAAAGTTGGTACAAAATTTTTTCCCTTCCAAATCCATTTACCCCACTTAACGCAGAAATAATTCCAAGATAAAGAGGAGTAGGAGTAAGTTAACCTTCTACTTCCAAATGCGACTCTAGCGTCAAGCATCTTGTCGTTCTGGATATTGTGCTTTGATTTCACTGATTTTTTAAGAAAAATAGTCCTGAAGTATGGTTGACTTTTCCTCAGATTAGCGAAGCTTTCTGAAGGTCAGCTGATTGGTGGAAGATTGGAATGCCTATACCATGGCTGGCAATTTGGAGATGATGGCAAATGCTTAAAGATACCTCAGGTCTACTTACATTCCTGTTGTTCAAATTTCAGTTCAACATTTTCTTTATATTTTCTTTGTCTTGTCTATATGATGATGCCTATCAAAACACTCTCACTCAGTTCTAATGCATACAAAGATGAACACAAACGTTAAAAATTGAGCTATTTTTCTTCATTTATTGCTGTAGCTTCCAGTTGAGGCACGGATCCCTCACTCTGCTTGTTTAAAGACTTATGAGGTAAGAGACTCTCAGGGAGTTGTATGGGTATGGATGTCAGATAAGAGCTCACCAAATACTGGCAAGCTACCCTGGTTTGAGCACTATGCCAGGCCTGGCTTCCAGGATGTGTCCACCATCCATGAGCTTCCTTATGACCACTCTATACTTCTTGAGAACCTCATGGACCCTGCACATGTCCCTATCTCGCATGATCGAACAGACTTCTATTCAAAAAGAGAAGATGCCCAGCCACTGATGTTCCATGTAACTGAGCGCACCGATAGGGGCTTTGCTGGATGGTGGTGTAAATCTAAGGAACCAGCTATGACTAATTTCCTACGTTTTGAAGCCCCTTGTATTCTTCAAAACAACAATGAGTACATTGACAAGGATGGCAACAAACAGTATGTCTCGGCTCTCTTCCTTTGTCGTCCTACCAGACAAGGGAGGTCCATGATCATGATAAGGTTTGGGACTACATTGCGATCTCCCATAGTGAAGTTGCTTCCAAAATGGTTCTTCCACCAGAATATATGCAAGGTCTTTGAACAAGATATGGGATTCCTTTCATCTCAGAATGAAGTCCTTGTGAAGGAGAAGGTGCCCACCAGAAGATTGTATCTTAATCTCAACTCCAGCGACACTTGGGTTGCAGAATATAGGAAGTGGAAGGACAAGGTGGGCCATGGAATGCCTTATTACTTTGGACACAGCTCCTACAAGCTGCCCAGAGATCCTGCTGTTGTGGAGCATTACCCTGCTGGGCTAATCGCAGGGATTTCAGCTTCTGTGCCTGCTAAGGGTGGAATAGGAGGCATTTATACTCTGAACCCGACCAACCGCTACTTCAGGCACATAGTCCATTGCAAGGATTGTAGAAATAGTGTGAAAGCTTTCCGAGCTTGGAAGAATGCTCTTCTAGTTCTGGCCATTACTTCTGTCTCGTTGGCTATTCTTGCATCAAGAAGGCAGTGGAAGGCCCTCTTTTTGGTCTTATCAGCATTGTTTCTCTCTGGAGCTCATGCTTGTAACTCTTCACTCTCTCTCTTGATGGAAAACTTTATTCGAAATCACAGGAGATACTGAGCACAAGATATTGTACATGATCCTACAGAAGCTGTAAATTTGCTTCTTGCTTGAGTATTCTATTGGTTGTCTTTTATTTTTTTTAAGAAAAAACATTTATAAATTTTTGGCTAAAATATACTTTTGACCTCAAACTTTCACTCAATATTCACTTTGGCTCCTAAACTTTCGGTTGTTATAGTTTGATCCTTAAGTGTTAGGAATGTTCCATCTCTAAAGTCCGGTAATATAGGATTAGTGAAAATTGGTTGAATAGCTGACATGTTACCTTGATGTAAACATATGAATTGATGCTAGTTAATAGAGTGATATGTTAGCTATTCCTTCAATTTTATCTTATTTCATATAACAGGAGGTTTGAAATGCAATATTTTTAAAATATGAAGGACTAAATTGTAACAATTGAAAGTTTGAGGACTAAAATAAATATGAATAAAAGTTTGAGGAATGTAAGTATATTTTGCCTTTAATTTTTCTTGAATGATTTTATTTGTACAACTTAGACTTTGATGAAATATAGTTAACTTGATTGACCCTAAAAATGCATAGACCAACCTTTTATGGTGAATTTTATGTAAAAATATAATTGATTCAACTTGGGCACAAGGCATGTAGAGACTCATCAAACCCTGATCAGAACAATACCTTATTTTAGTCCATTCGTGCAATCACTAATAAATTTTACTAGCAACGTAGCTGGCATCTTGAAACTCCTTAATCATGGCATATTAGTTATTAAATTATCCAACACCCATGCCTGATGCTTGAAAGCTGTTTCCTGAACTTGTTCCATAGTTTGATCTTTGATCAAGGGTATGTTTGTTTTGATCTTTGTTTTAAGGGTCCTCTGTTCATAAAATTTTGACCCCCAGTAGGATATATATGAGCAACAATACGCTCTCTAGCCATTAATCAAATAGTTGCCTGGCATAGCATCTCCAAAGGTGTGAACATCCTGCATGTTTTGTGTGTGGGTGAGAGGTTATACCATGATTTCTGTAATAATAGATCTCCTATGCCTAGGCAAGCATTTGACAACAAAAAATAATGGATGGAAACATTTTGATTTATTTCTATTTTTTTTCATTTATTAGAAAATAAACAAAATGCTTAAGTTTAAAGATATTGACTGTTATAAGTTTCTATCAGCCACTATAAAGCTTCAAAAGGCCTTTCATTGCATAAGTTAAATAGAATAAGCACCATCTTGATATATGATACTACATTGTTCTGGTACCAGATCTGATCACTAGCCGAGGTTACAATATAGCATAACATGAAATGATGCTAAAATGCAAAATATTGACATGATTTTTTATTTTATTTTTTTTTAAATACTTCAAATAGAAAAGAAAAATAAAAGAAGAGAAAAGACCACACCTGATGTTGGCCTTGATTAAGATTTAAAATTATAAAAAATCACTTCGTCCTTAATTTTCTTCACTTTTGGATCTTTTTGTGTTCGTAGTACAAAAAGAGCGTAGAAAGGCATATGTATGCCCTTTTCCGTCTTACTCGATTTTTTATCTTGGTGCAGTCTGAGTAGCGATCTGAACCAAAAGATTCAGTCATGCATTGAAAGCATCTGAAGCTAGGTTTATAAGCCTAGCCTTGACATAGAATGTAGCTTCTTAAAATAATAGCCATTATGTAATTAAAAAGGAATTTTAAAAAATATATATATGACGAATACCATTTTCGCGAGTTTCGCATCGATTCAGGCTTCACCCCTTCACCTGTGCTAAATGATCCGTTCGGTAGATTTCTGGCAACTCAGCACAAATCCAACAATCTACAAATCCATCAATCTAAAATTATACATCATTTATTTTAATAAAATAACAAATAATTTAGGACACGGCAGGTGCGGGCGCGCGCAAACTGGACGCGGCCCGCGTTAGGCGCGCGTGCATAGGCAACACGGTGCGCTGCACAGGGCGCACGGGAGCTAGGCATACGGTAGCACTTGGATGCGCGCATGGAGGTTAGTTGGGTGATGACATGTCGACTGGGCTGATGTGGCATCAAGGCATTGGCTCCTCGTTTTGAGTCGCACTTGGGCGCATGCATGGAGGCCAGCTAGGTGATGACATGGGCCTTGGCTCCTTGTTTTGAGCCGCACTTAGGCGTGCGCATGGAGGCCAGCTAGGTGATGACATGGCGGCTGGGCTGATGTGGCGCCAAGGCATTTTGTTTTGAAGAGCATCTCAGCTACCTAACGGTTATGGAAGGGTGTGCATGTCTATTTAAGGACATGAATGGCTTCAAGGCAAAGGGGTGTATGATGAAGGTGTGGAATTGGATGTTAGAGTGTTAGCCAACATTGTAAGGAGTTTTGGGGAGTTTTGTGAGAGAGTCTTTGGGAGTTTTGTGAGGGAGAGTTCTTGCAAAAGAAAGAATCCTTGTAGGCTTCAAGGGAAGAAGGTCTAGCTTAAAGGGGTTTGAGAGAAGTCATGTAAGAATTGTGAAAATTCTTGTAAGGGTCTTGACGGAAGGTTCTTGACGTAATGAGTCTCTTGGATAAATGAAAGTTTTTGACGTAATGAGTCTCATAGATCAATGAAAATCTCTCTTTCCCAATCTCATTGTGTGTATAAGTATGGTGTGGCGTGGATCTTTGATGATTGTTGATGATTGTTGGAGCAACGCAAGGTCTGACGCAGCCTTAAGGGATTTGGCGGCAAAGTTTCTAATTCTTGAAGCTAAGAAGGTCGTTCTTGATGGAACAAAGGCTATCTTGGATTGATCCTGACCAATATGCATGCGAAAAGAGCTAGTTAGAATGGGCGCGCAACTTTAACGGGTACACAAGGCTATATTGTGGCATGTGGGTTGATCCTGACCAATATGCATGCGAAAAGGGCTGGTTAGAGTAAGTGTAACTTTAACATCACTTTAATGTCATACACAGTAAAAATAGACTTAACGAAAGAAAAATTATAAACTATTTCATCTTTTACAAAAAGAGGTGCAACTGAGTATCTTTAAGTTTTTCCATATTTCTATGCAATATTTCTGCTTCCATACCATCATCCGCTATCATCCCTGCAAGGCAATATGCCTCCACCTTTGGAAACAGACGGACGACGGTGATACCGTGAACGGCAGAGGACCGTGCATGCTTGGATAGCCGACTCGAAGTCGGCGAGCGTGGCTCTTGTCGAACTCGTGGAACGAGCAAAGAGCCCAAGATCGAACGGCGGCAATAGAGACGAACTCGATCTCCGGAAGACGTCTATGGACTTCCTCCGTTTCGTCTGGAAAGGCCAGTAGCACCAAACTTTTGATTATGGGAGCAAAATTGTCACGCCCTCGAACGGTGATCGAGCTGAGAAACGCAACGAACTCATAATTGAAACCTACATATTATACAATTTAATCAAAATTTATTTATTAAAGTCTAAATCAAACCTAAATAATCATGAATATTTTCGAAGTAGGTTCAGTAGAGGTAAAGAATATATCAATTTTTTAAATCATATCTGTGTTAGAAAGAAAAAAAAAAAAAAAAAAAAGAATTTCCTTAATTAAAAGCGATCTGCAAAAATGGAATCCAATAATTTGTTTAGATGAAATAATGATTCTAATTCCATTTGTAATGCAAATCATCTTTTA
The DNA here is from genome assembly GCA_017589505.3 of Metroxylon sagu. Lineage (NCBI taxonomy): Eukaryota > Viridiplantae > Streptophyta > Magnoliopsida > Arecales > Arecaceae > Metroxylon > Metroxylon sagu. The sequence goes on from JACVBY030000565.1 coordinate 794,830, forward strand.
AAAAAATTCGGAGTCTTCATCAAAATAGCAATTCACATACATTGTAACCATTCTCGCTTGCCTCCTCTTCTCGCCACCCACGGACCCTCTTAACATGCACTTGTAAACAGCAATTCACAGACACCGTAACCGTTCTCGCTTGCCTCCTCTTCTCGGCACCCACGAACCCTCTTAACATGCACTTGTAATTGCACATTAAAAGTAATAAAATAAACAGAATCACAGTCAAACGCTAGCATGAAAATCCTGACGGTCCGACAACCACTACTTTTTTCTGATCTTGAAGAATGAAGGAGCCTATGAGAGGAACCTACTCTGCTCATCTTCTGATATCGATCGAATAAAATATTTTCTATTCTAGATAATTAATTACAACTAATAATTATTTTATTCTACAAATTCTAATTTCAAGAAACAAAATAGAAGGCCTAGGTTACTACAAATTCCAAGGTCTAGCACCGTTAAGAAAGACTCATCCCCACAGGCAAGCATTTATATGCTGTTAGGTATTTGAACATGCATTAGTTTCTTCGTGTCAGACAGGTTTATCACATTATAAACTGGATCCATTTGTTAAAATGTAAGTGGTACCTCACATGGTTGGCTTGCTTTTCAGCCTCCAGTCATGTCAAGTTAAGACTTCTATGCATTAGGGGCGGCAGAAATACTGATGCAAATTCAAATGACAGAACACCATATAGAGTCTATATACATTGTTAATAGAATTTCTGGTAGGTGAAGTCGTGATGAATTACTCTACAGGCCACTGCTTCGCTACTATCATAAAGCATTAGCAGGCTGTGCCCTCGAGCAATTTCTAGCTACAACAAGACCAACATTTTTAGCTCCATTATTATCCTTTAACACTTCATGTCAGACAGCCTTTCCTTCCGCATTTGACCCTGCTTTATTCCTTTACCTTGCCTTGGAGAGAAAGCTGGGCATCCGTATCAAACCTGAACGGAAGCTTTGTTAGTGTGAGCTTCTGTATCAATGCTGGGGGTCAAGCTTGGTTACTGACCTGAGCATTTTTGGTTTTAAGCCTTTGTAGTTCTTCTTGGATGCATATAAGCCTGTGGTCACAAAACCAATCCATGAGACTCGGCATCATGACATTGTAATCTATTTCAGATCCTCAGGATTTACCTCCATTGCAGATCAGTGATATCCTGTAATAGCTCCTTCTCCCTTTCATGTGACGCTTCCAGCTGCAAAATGGAAAGAGTTTCAGCATGCAGCTCTAAATTTTGTATGTGTACCATGAAACATGGATGTCAAAGTAAACTGTTTCCCTATCAAAGAGTAGAACATCCAAGTAGGTCATCAAATCACAACAGTACCAATAAGCAGGACCTATTAGAAGCCACAGGGTATTTCACGTAAACACGTTGAATCTGCTAAGCAGCCAGTATAATTTTCACCAGCCTCAGATGCCACCCATTTTGACTCCAGGTTAGTGCTTTCTTGCCATGAGATTTGTGCTGCTTTAAGGCCCTAAATCTATTGTGGACCTTGAGGCTCACTGGTCTGCAACATGTCCAGCAGAAACAAACTCATTTTCACTGGCTGGAGGCAACCCTCCCACATCTCATAGTTCTGATTTGAAACCTAGTTTATTAGAAGAGTACATGAAGCAAAAAAAGTGTGTGCGCATGTTGGAAGTAGAGGAATTGAATGCGACACCAGGAATCAGAGATCAAGATCAGAGAGAGAAAGGCAGAGAGAGAGAGAGAGAGAGAGAGAGAGAGAGAGAGAGGTTTTGAAGAGCATGTGCCATTATATCAGAACCAAAGTACAAAATGAATCTCCCAAGTGATTCATACTGAAGCATAACAAAATAGATCAATCAATAACATTACATTACATTTACCGTATGGTGTATGTGTTAGTAGTGTGCTACTAAATGCTGAGTGATTCCTTAAATGGCAAGGGCAAAAGGAGACTTTCATTCCATGAGGAGAAGGAAATTTCCATTCAGGTTGCATTTTCCCTACTGCTGGCATGTCTGATGGCCATATCAGATTGGCAAATGCTGATTTAGATTTCTCACAAAATTGACTTGAAGGGAATCAATAAGATTATTGACACAGAGAAATCAGAATTGATATCATTAATGGCAAGATAATGGCCCTTCTGCAAGCACATAAAGGTCATCATTGCCATATCTAACATACTAAAATGCATGCTAGAAAGATGCTTAGATGAATAGGATAAGACAACAAAAAGACATCAATTATTACCTAATCTTTTTTTTTATCTTAAGTGCTCACAATACTTTGAGCATAATTCTTATAAGAGGCATTAACTGCTTACCAAAGTCTTCTCGGTTACAGGGGTAGATGCCGCTATGTGTACACCCTCAGCCAAACGAGTAGCTGTAGCAAAATGACCAGTAACTTTAACCCATAAAAAGGCCAAAACTAAGCTGAGAGATGAAGTGGCGTTACCTGATGAGTCACCGGTACTCACTTGCTTCATCAAACTAAGGATGTTATCCTGATTTAAAAAAACAAAAAAAAACAAAAACAAAAAACAAAATAACAACCTAGACAAAATAGACCTGGGAAAAATTGATGTTAACAGAAGTCAATGCATACCCTTTGAAGAATGTTTGTCTGCAATATATAATGCAACTGTGGAAAAGGCGACCAGCCAAGAACAGTTGGTGTAGCATCAGATGGTGATGGTAAAGTGCTTGAAGGAAGCTGAGTAATCACCTACATGGTCCAGAATGTCTGTATAAGCCATTCAACAAAACAAGGTGCACGCTTGTCTAATTTTGAAACCTAATTCAATATCATATTTCATAACTGCCAGCCTATATTCATCCATTTGTAGACATTGAAAATTTTTCACAACAATAATGACAAATAATTAATTTTGAATAATTTCTACATGCCATCAAGAGAGATTAAAGATGATAGTCACCACATTGTATCTCTACTATTATAATGGACACTCTTCAGATAGAACTCCATCCACTTTTGACTCCACTTTTAGTATATTTACAAAAAGGTACCCCCCATGATAGAGATACCAACCATGATAAGGACATGCATCACGCGTCAAATGCTAGTTAGATATAACTAACCTCTATTATGTTTAAATTACTTGACCTAAAGGTGCAAAAATTCAAATCTGGCTGGTTCCTCTCTGTTTGAGTGGCAACACTTTAGTAGCTAAAATCTTTTACCTAGGGTAATGCACTTAACGAAATCTTAAACCTGCACCAGCTTCCTAAATGCTTCCATAAAGTGTTTCTAAAATATCCACATACCTACACTCACTTGTGATTCTAGAAACTAAATACAAAACTTCTGTGTATGCAAGCGCATGCTAACATCTTTGCACTCCCCCTTCTCAACAGTCTTAAGTTGTAGACAGCAAAGTTTCTGTTGTGCTACTACTTCATCTATTACTTTCCCATTTGGACCTATATCACACCACCTAGAGCAGCCTAATTTTCTGTTGTAGGTGGTCAATAACTGTATCCGGTTAATATATTTCCCTTCTATGAGGATTTAGGAGCCCATGGACATGGTCACAACATATTGTCTTCATTCTATAACAGACTAAATGTTGAAATTAATGTAGATACCTGGCTTCAAAGCCTTTCATATTACAGTCAGCAATAATTTATTATAATTGTCTTTACATTAACATAAAGGAATTAAAATGGCTCCATGTAAAAAGGTAAACGAATAAAGTTAGTGTGTCTTAGTGCGCTAATTATGGCATTTTTATGGACTCGAGTATCTTTCCATGCTAGCATGTGCCAAGTGTTAGCATGATATGTGTATTAATTCAGTCCCTCATCAGCACTGCAACAATATGCAATAGTTTAATTCTCAAACTAAAGCAGAACTTGGGAACCCTCTCCATCTAGTAGAAACATTTTCTTTCCCTACAATATTGAGTGCCTATCTTTCTAGTAAAAAGGTAGCACCAATCCAGTATGAGTTACCTTCTCCTCGGATATAATCATTTAGATTGCATGGAATGGGAATGGCTTAACTATGTGAAGGGGTTTTAAAATATATTAGGCTTGAATCCAGGAAAATTTGGTTCAAAGTTGAAATCAGGGTCTAGGCTAGGCTGATGAAGCTATTTGGTTGGTTCTTCATCCATTTAGCACAGATACTAAGCAAGGGAGTACAGATTGACATGGTACACTATGTGCAATGAATACAAGGAAAATCATGAGTAAGAAGGATAACAGCTCAAATTTTGCATGAAGGATATGGAATATGCAAGGGCCAAAAAAGCTGAATGAAAATTTCATTGAAGGATTTAGAAAGACCTTTTTAAGAATTTTTATCACAAATTAGACCAGATTATGCTTGCTACAGACAATGTGGACTTTAGAATACATGCATGGACACACACGCATAAAAGATGTAGGATTCTAGCACAACCAGCTGGTATGTTGGTATATAATTAGGACCTGATACACTTTAGATCATAAAATGAATACCCACAGCTTATTCATCCTTTATTTATTTAGACAATTAGACCCCTATGCATAAGTGCGCATATATAAGATGCAGGATTCTAGCATAACCAACTGGTATGTTGGTATATAATGAGGACACGACACACATTATATCACAGTGAATACCTACACCCTCTCCATACTTTGTTCATTTGGACAAGTTATAGACCCCTGACCAACCAATTGATGACTGTAGAATCCCAGCCAGCCCAACTTAGTATTTTCAATTAAAAAATTTGAATGAAGATTTAGTTTGATTTTGTATCATGAAGTAACTCATATGTGATGATGTTTCAGGTGTATTTTTTCTTGGCAATCAATTTCAAAGTGTTTTGCCTACTTGGGAAGAATTGGTTGCATCTAAATGTGATCTAAGTGACCACTTGACAATTCATCCAACTCTTGATCCACAAGTTTCACCATGCAATTGAATTGAATGTTGTGAAGCTGGTTCAGTAAAAGTGAATTTTAATTCCAAAAGCAGAATGTGTCAGATCTACGATCTGACATAGTAAAGGATGATAAGCTGTTGATTACTATGGACAACAAAGTCAGTAAAGGTCATTTTTGTTGATTACTATGGACAACAAAGTCGATAAAGGTCATTTTTGATTGTAGTCATAAGAAAAGTTTTAAACATGACCACTGTCAACTCTTAGAAGGCACTAAGGAACCTTTCGTGTTCCAAATTGCTTCCTTTAAGTCAAACTGAATTATAAGACATTTACTTAAATGCAGCAAGAAGACTGACTATATGACTTAACTTCTAAATTCACTTATCACAAAGCCATAACCATAACCATTATGCCTTTTATGGACCATTTGGGGTTGATTCGGCAATCATAAAAAGCAAATAAACTTTAAAATAAGCATCACTTATTATCACCATATAAAGTCAAAATTTTCCAACTAATAAATGGTTCCATGACTTTTGCTAATAGATGGGCTTAATTCATGGTCACAGGTTTTTTCCTAGAACTATGAAGATTGTAAATAAAATTATCTTTAACAACCTACATGGAACATGAACGATATATGCACATGAACTATAATCTTAAACAAACTACAAGGAACACAGAACCCTAGCTTACCAAGACCAATCCCAAGTCTGGCCTCTTCTAATATTAAAATTTTTCCTGTTAGTTCTCATCCGCAATAATTCCAGTGACATATTCATAATTTTTATCAGGATGGTTTTAGTTCAACACTTTCATTCACATGTTGTTCAAGTTTCTCTTTTTTTTTTTTTTTGGTTTTGTGTGTATGGTTGTTTTGGTGAGGGGGGGTGTGGAGGGATTGGACAAGAGTTACATCAAACAATCACCAGCCTTCAAAACTAACCTACCCTTACTCTAAGAAGGGAAGGCCAACAAAGCTGACAGCTTATAAAAGTTTCTGAAGAACAAGGTTAATTGGTAAGAGCTTATTCCTGCTACAACAACCTAATTATGTTTGCAATTTCTCTTTTCAAAACCTCTGAACTTTTGTTTAATCATGAGTCTCTGCCCTTGCCAGGCTAATACCCCATGATGATGTGAGTGTGACTATGGATGTATTATATATTTTCATTATTCTATTTGATCAAGTATGACTTATGCAGTGGATATGTCACTGTACTTTTTCAATGATATGGCTATAAGAGAGTCAACGGGGAAGGATCAATCAGTGGGGCAAGAAATTGTCCAGAATGGTGATTAAAATATCTGTTATGGAAGCATAATGGCGTCACATGGATTCCCAGCGACTATTGATCAAATAGGAGAATGAAGATAGCTCTGATATTTACAACTAATACAATGGTGCTAAATAATCTAGATCAAGGTTTGTCGTACCGATCCATCCTATTTATACTATATTGTATTGGTAAGATACTGTTATGGTATCAATATTCGATTCGATATGAAACGAATTAATCTGAACCAAGTTGAACAGTCCTGTACCACCTAGTAGCAACTTATACCATCTGGTTTTAAGTGGTACTATAATTGAGAGTGAGAAAAAAATATTAATACTCTATCTCAGTATAGGGTACATGTCATACCATACCATACCAAACTGGTAATGTACCAACACAATTCTTGGTATTGGCTTTTAGACCTTGATCTAGATCCTATCATTGTATCTAGGATCATAAAAGATCAATATCATAAATAATGCATTCCCTTGGATCATAGGATACAACATAATCATGCTATTTACATATTAAACCATGTAGAAATCCATTATCTATAATTTATTTGACTACATGAATTTCAGATTCACATATATATTGTAAGAAAACCTAAAGCACACATTAGGGCATTTAACTTATAAAAAAGTTTTTTTGAAAAAAAAGATCAGCATAGTTAAAAGCATGATGCAAGTCTTCATAATTTTACAATCATTTGTTGAAATCTGTTCTTTTTTTTTCTAAAAAAATATACTTAAAAGGACCATTTAGTAAATATATTTGAATTTTGAAATGCAAGTACATAATATCTAAAATTAACTAGATATGATGCTTATTTCATTAGACATACTTTATATGGGCTTCTAATGATGGAAAATTCTTACATGTATGACTATTTTCCATTCATTTACATTTTCAAATTTTCTTGGTTCTTCATAGCCATAACATTTTGAAAGAAATTGTAAAGAATCTTAGAAATTGTAAAGAATCTTGTGTTTTGCGGTTGATCCAAAATGCAATCTGATCTGCTTCCATTAACTATTCAGATTCATAATATGCAAGACTAAATAAGCTGTATTCTGGCAAAAGAAACAAATCGACATCAAGAAAAATTTTGATGTAATGACTAGCAAATGTTCCTCGCAGTCTGGAAGCTAAATGAAGAACATCACCAAATAACTAACCTGCATACTGCGACTCCTTGGTAGACTGAGATGTGGAAGAGCCTGAAAGTAATAAATAATCATCAAATCTAGGTCAACAATATAAAAATCACAGAATCAGATCATGATGGTGTCCTGTATGCCTTATCCAAATCAACATTCTCAGACGTCACTTTAAAACGCCCCCTTTGCTGCACCACTGGAACCTTTGATTTTTCGTCAAGATCATCACCATTTGATGCTGCAATAATGCATCTAGGTTTAAGAATGAAATTTTAAGCAAACATGTGCCCTAATTAATTGTCAAAGTCACCAAAGTTTCTAGACATGCCTGCTGACTTCGGTGCTTTGTGTGTTGCTTCGATAGGCAAGTCAGCTGCCGCATGAGACACCGAGCCATTACAATTTTCTGCGTTTTGGAACTGATTATGTTGCTTCACACTAAAAATTGAAAAATAATAAATATGTTAAATTCAAAATTTCAATAGGTAGATATCATATCAAGATATTTGGTCAGAATTTTTTTATAAAAAAATCAAAATTAACTACAATGAATGTTTGCAACTAATTGTGGTGTTTGCAGATGATTGTGCATTATACCAAAAAAAAAAAAAAAAAAGCAGCAGTAGCATAGTTCCAGTCATGAACAGAAGAATTTCAACAGAAACTGCAAAGGCTAAAGTTGATATGCTCCGCTCTCTATTTCCCCTGTTAAGCTATGGCCTTAGGAACAGAGTGACAGATGGCAATCCTATCTCATCAATTCAGGTTGACCATATCTTACTATCACATCAATTCATGAAAGCCAAGTTTATCAAGACATAAAAGAATAACTGGTTTCTGGCTAAATTGAGATATGTAAAAGAATATGATACAAAGCTTGCACATGACCAAAAAAACATAATCAATGTTATCCGTAACACCAATGTTTTTTATGTCATAATATGTGAACTTTGTTGAAACCTCCATGCTTAACTAAATGTGGCATATGCTGCACTAAGTTCAGGTGCAACCACAGATCTCTTAGAGTTAGCTTTATGTTCCCTGATTTTTGATTAGGTTACTTCTTACAGATTAGCCAGTTGACCAAAATTGAACTTCATAGGGCTATTTTCTAGATATTTCAATGAAAGGATGAGTTTCTAAAATTAAGAGATGACAATTAGATGAATAGTAAAAAATTATATCAAGGTGAAAAATTCATGCTTTGAGAATTTTTAGAAAAGGCTAATGTATAACAAGTAAGAATAGAAAGGGCAAATATGACTGGACATGCAATATTATCATCATCTTTCCAAAGGTTAGGATTAGGAAAAAGCAAGAAGGTCAAAAAATGAGGCAGGAGATGAAATTTTAGCCAAAGATGTTACGATTTGAGAAAGATGGAAAAACTATCCCCAAAGTTCAATTAAAGAGGAAACTACATGAAGAAACTTTTTCAAAGAAGTTAAACAACATTAGTCTCAATATTTATGCCAACATTCAAGTTGGATAATTGAAAAATCAGGGATCTTTGACAAAGAGGCAGAAGGATACGAAACTTTTTTTTTTAATGAAATGATGAGGGTTTGGGGTAAGATGAAATACGAACTGAGTATCCAAATTCATGCGAGAAAGTGGGTTTTGTTGAGAAGCAGCTTCATGGCATTTAGATAATAAGGAGAATGCCTATAATAAAAGTATTTAGGTTCGTACCTATACAAGAAAAGGTGATATGCAAAAGTGTACCAGATATTAGCAAAATAAGTCATTCTAAAGCTAAAGTATAGGGTCCAGTCAAAAAAAAAAAAAAAAAATTATAGTGTAGGGTGGTTGGAACAAAAAAAAAAAGAAAGAACTATTTTATGAGTTAATTTGCCTTTATATAAGGAAGGTCAACAAAAGGAGCCTGTTTACTTTTCTAGCCTACAAACTGAAAGACTTTGAAAACATAAAATGAATTTACATGTGATTTTTGTTGATTGAAGATAAAAATATGACAATATATGATCAAAGACATTTGGAGCAAGGTTTGCTATACAAAAAACTGGATTAGTACGATCCGTCACAAGGCATACCATACCAAACCGATGGCATACCAATCAAGCAGACTGAGAGACCCCACCCATGAACCACCTTGTAGTAAGCTAAACCAGGCAGTTTGGCATGGTATTGGGCAATTCAGTATAATTCGAGGTTGGTATAGGCAGTTCAGGATGGTTCGGAGTTGTACAAGATCATTAAGCCCCTATACTAGTTCTAGGTTGATTCAGTATAGTTCGCTTTGAACCATCTATTTTAGTATGGTTTAGCCATTCTTGTTGCTTTGGAGGATATATTGATATAAGGTAACATATTGCATCTTATATGTAGATAACAGAGAGCTAACAGATTAGACAACACCAAAGTTAAATATTCAAGTGAAACCATAAAAAAAAAACTTTACAAGATAAAGGCTTAAAAAATCAAAAATAATAAGCTAAAGCAGATGGAATGTGATTTAGTACCAATAAAGATGAATATGAGGTTACAGCCTTAATCATGGTTCATCATTTTAGTACCAAGGGGCGTACCAGTAAAATTTTAACTCAATGTTGGTACACTCAATATAAGGGCATACTAAGTGTTGGTATACCTCCCATACTAGTAATGGTATGGTACGTCCAGTATGGTGGTGTACCAATCAGTATGGTATACCATAGTCTTAATTGATGTTCAGGTGATATCACAATTTGATTGTTTATATTATAATTGGATAAATTGTACAAAGATTATAGAGATGATGAAAATATATCAAATAGAATTATGGCCACATATTAAATGGAAGCATACTTTAAAGTGTTATATTAGTGCATGCCTTTGATCCCGAGGAAAAATTTTATAAGATAATCATAACACATATTAAACGTATTGAATAGGATATTGCATGACAAAGATCCAAAAAACAAGGTTAGTATGGTGGCAATAAGAATTCTAGGGTAAAATTGTAGTAGAACTAGAAAGCATTACTATCTACTTATCTATATATCTACATACATATGTACATACATACAAACACATGCATGCACACACATGCAAGCATACATGCATGCATATACACATGCTACACACATGCACATGCACACACACCCCAACCCAAATGCACACACACAAAACTTTATTCAATTCTTTTCGAAGAGATGACTTTATTCAGAAGTGACATAACTAAGTTCCATATATGATAAAATATTTGCCAATAATGACAACTATAAAATGTATTTGGACTTGGAAAAAGAACATAATTAATGAAAAAAGAATTATCTTTATCAACATTCACATTTATAGGGATCCATATTGGCTTTCATTTTATGGTCTTTGGTGATAAAAAAACATCCATTCTTTTCCATCTATAAGACTTGCACTTCAATATACTTTGGTATATATTGTTCAAGGAACTTTTAAATACCAAGGATAAAAGAGTATCTGTAGACTTAAAATTTATGCAATCTGAACTAACAACTATTTCAAACCATCATTTTAAAAGTTACTAGATTTTTTTTTTAAAAAAAAAAATTCATCTAAATTACTTGAAAAAAACCATGCTATTTTTTAAATCTTGCCCATGATAAACATGCAAAATTACATATATTCATTGTTTAAGCTAAGTCTTATGCAGCTTAACTATAAAAATAAAACATTTTTCAGTTCATAGATCCTAAAGATCAAATGCAATTTTAGGTCTTTTTCTTGAAAAACTATATCAAAAATTCTTTTCAATTTCCACAAGCAAATGATGGCAACAACCTCCCTATACATATGTCTATCAAATCAAAATTCATAAATCTCCCAGGATGTGCACTCCAGAACAAAGCAAAAAAAGTAAAAAGAAACATAAGCTTGTTTAGAGATAAAGAACACACATAACAAGATAGACAGCTTATAATTTCAAGTGGAAAACTTCTATTCAAAAACAAAAATCAAAAAGCCGAAAGATAGAGGCATATTAGAAATTAACAAATTCAGATCAATGTTTGTAAATATTTTACAAGAAAATGAAGAGGAAAATATCTAGTAACATATCTGTCACATATGTTGTTGATTCTCACATATTTTAAGTGCAATAAGTCAAACCTTTCTCCCTTGCATGATGGAATAATGTCCAGTGAGCACGAGCTGGTTGAAAGCTTTCGTTCATGACGACAATGTGAAAGCATATTTTCCCAATGCTTTTCATTGTTATCTAAATCACGATTTGTAGTATTTTCTATACCATTGCCATGGAACTGCAAGCTATTCTGCTGAGAATTTTGACCATTTAAAATATATTCACTTTCCGAAACATTGGATCTGACTCTGGAACAAAGATATAAAAAATTATGTTAGTATAATGACAACTAGCCCTGATCCAAAGCAAATGGCAAAACTAGTAAGCAGATACAATTGATGCTCAATAAGTAAGATTTGCCATCGAAAACTTTTAAACTATAAGCGAACAAATGAAGTGAATACGATAAAAAGATGATAGATCAACATAGCTCTACAAATTTCACATAAGATCGTATATGTTGTCATGCACAATATATCTGTGAATGGAAGAAAGGCAGGTGAATGCCAAAAAGGAGGCTTCATGCAGAGGCTGAAAGAACTGATAAGAGAGAGAGAGAGAGAGAGAGAGAGAGAGAGAGATTCATAAAGGTTGGAGAATAACCTTTGAAATTTTGCAGATTGTTCGGGTGAGGGAAGGGGATCTACTTTTTTCTGCAGATTTCCATCATTATTCTGCCAACATACCTATTTGTTAGGAATTTTTAAAAATAAGAATGGACTAACCATATTTTTTCAGAAGACCAACACTTACCACATCAACATCATCCTTAATGGAGCAATTTGTGATAGGGGGCATGCCTAATGGCATGCCTTCATGCAAAGGTTCGAGAGCAAAGAAAGAATTTGGGCATCCTTCTGGACCTCGACCTGGAACATTATCTTCATCTGGAATCTGGGAGATCATGCATTCAGTCATGTTTGTCAGCAAAATCTCTAATGCACCAAAAATGCAACAAGGTTGTAAAGAAACACATTCGTACCAGTGAAGCCTGAGCCTTTAAGTCTTCAATTTCAAAGTTCCAACTGCTGATTCCCCTTTTATATTCATTCTATATGTAAGGAGAAACAAATCATCACATCTAGGAATTTCTTCAAAGGTTTCATATAAAAATTACAAACCAAGGTATCATGTATCAGTGATGTGCAGCCTGACATTGTCATGATAGATATTGTGTTGTGCGGTAGTTGTGTTGGTGCTTGGAACAATGGCAAATAATGGCATACTGTGCTGGTACCACGTGCAAATAAGGCACTAGCATCATGCATATTGTAGGGGGCCATGCTGATTGGCGCTAATTCCATGCTTTAAAACTAAAATAGAAGATAATTGTAACACCAAGAATCATTGAGAAACTGGAACTCATGATAAAAGCAAGATTTAATTTATATCTTATTATTTATTGCTAAGCACAAAAAATTAAATAAGTTATTTCTAATTTTAAGAACTAAACATCGAAACAAGTTAAGAATCCAACTTTAATGAAGAAATGACTCATTCACAGAATAAAATATTAAATTTGCTAATGCAATTTGGAGCTGCACAAAATGGAAAATTATACAGCGTTTAGGCCATCAGAAAATAAAAAGAAACAATATCAAAGCCTAAAGGATTACCTATAACTAAAAATGAAAGAAAATGAGATGAATTCTGATCAACTAGTACAAATACACAAGAATCAATTGATAATATTCTTGATGAGGATTATAAATTAGTAATTGTATAACTAAAGATCCTAGAAGTTATGGCTCCAAAATGAGCAGAAACTATATTTTGAATCCACATTTGTCATTGGACCATGCATTCATTATAGTTTATAAGTTGTTGAAGACTAAACTATGCAAAAGCCCAGCTCACCTGACTTGATAATTTGCTAGGCTTGAGTTGGGGTTTCCAATGCATTAGCATGGGCCAGCCTTAATTTTTCAAGTCTGACAAAAATCGGGCCATGGTCAAGCTTGTCGTTGTTTAACATAGCTTGACCCAAAATATTTATATAAATTTGTATATATAACATAATATTTCATATATTTTAAAAATCTTAGAAAAAAGAAAAAGAAAATATAAAAGGGAAGGGAAAAACCCCCTAGACCTAGATCCCACTCCCCACTCAACGCACACCGCCCCTCTCCCATTTATCACCATCCTTGCTTTCTCTCTCCCCTTTCCTCTATAGCTTCCCACCTCCATCACCTCCTCTTCCTCCTCCTCTCTCTCTCTCTCTCATCCTCCTCTCTGCAACCAGCCTCTTCCTTCACTCCTCGCCCTCTTCTTCATGGCTTCCCTTTTCCACCACTCTTACCCTCTCCTAACTGACTCCTCCTATTCTATCTCTCTCGCGTTCCTCTCCCAGTCCAACCTCCTCTCTCCGCAGACCTTGCTAGCCAGTCATCGCCACCTCCATCTCTCTCCCCTCCTCCTAGATCCAATTCAATTGGGTTGGATCTGGTCGAGCGCCAGGCTAGTCAAGATAAGCCCCAGCCCTGCCATTTGCTATTGCATTAGGCTTGGACTTTGAATTTTAGGCCCTAGGTTGGGTCGGGCCAAGCTCAAGCCTAACTACTTTATCTAGACAATGGTGCTTGACCAAGTCTAGCCTAATATGCTCAAATATATTGAAGGTTAGAAGCCCAATATGGTATTACTGTGTGATTTTATTTAGGCCAGCTAACTATCGGGAGTATTATGGTCAAATATCTCCAAAAGGTGGCTATTTGAGCTACTAAGAAGAGGTTAAGGTCTCTATAAATTAGACATGGCCGTCCTTTCTTCTTCTTGTCCATGTCCTTAACTCTTATATTCCTTTCTTTGCCTTTGTTCTTTTCTTTTTTCTGTCTTGATTCATCTAAGTTATGAATTCTTGGGTAGTCAGATTTATTTTAGTAAAGAAAAAAATTGGTCTCGAGTTTCAACATCTATTATCAGGAAACTATTTGACATTTAGAGCTCCAATAAAATTTTATATCAAGATTCATATGACTTTCATGCAACATGTTTTCCTCTTTATATTTCACTTTTCTCTTCTTTTCCTAAAATTGAAGAGATCACCTGACTGACCCCTCTTGCTGATTCTTAGAGTTTCAATCTTCAATGCAACAAGCAACCTCCATTATTAGATTTTTCATTAATTCTGTAGTCTTGATATGCTCCTGATCTCCACGTGCATACCCATTTGTTCTTTAAATAGGAGATTTGTCTACAGTGAAATTTTTTTCATGTTTTAGTGATATTCTAAGAATCAAAAGAAGATTATTGAGATCTAAACAGATTGGTGCATTCTTCTGGTCATCAAGTACATTGATTGCAAGTGAAGATTGTTGTCCATGGTAGTGTGTATAATCCCATAACAAAGTGCACCTTTGCTACCATATAGACTTGCTATTGCATGAGCATAGTTTAAAGTATTAGGCTGCTGCTGTGAATCAAAGAGTTAAAAGATTGGCTGTTATTTTTTTCAGTAAAGGAAATCATGTAGATCTGCTATGCTATAATATGCATTATGTTTTCTGTTATTTTTAAAATATTTGGGTAGCAATATTTTTAAATTTGTTATAATACTTTAGTGCAGTATTACTAAGTCGTTTTACTGCTGTTTCTGAACCAAATATCACAGCTTTCATAAGTATTGTGATTTATGACTGTGCTGCAGCAATTTCTTGAGCAGATAACAATATGACTGAACCTAGCTCTTGTTATTGATACATGATCACACGGAGTGAATGTAACTGTGAAGCCAACAGGCTCTCCTTTGCCATTTTAATAATGTAATTTTTGTCCATGAGCCTCAGAGTAGTTGATGAACAAGCTTGCTATGCAAAACAAGCCTTAATAAAAATGCAGGCCAATATCCAAATTTCATTCCTGACGATGATCATGATCATGATTATGATGATGATGATGATAACACTATCCAGACCAAGGAGTTTTGAGGTAGAATGCCCTCATCAAAATTCAGAAATCAGAAATGCATGACTGGGCTGCCACCATTATCATAAAGGATAATTTACCTGCAGTACCTCTTTATCAGTGTTTGGATTAGTAGCATAGGTCTTCGACCTATCATTTTAGTTGATTTGTTGTAGAAGGGAAGAAATCAGCAAGGGCCCCCATTACTGGGAGGCACAAGAAGGGAAAAAACAAGATAACACTTTTCTCCATGCCCCAATCTTAAGATTTGTCTCTCACCAAGACGTCCTAAAAATTCCAACATCCCCACCTTTCGCACTTGTATTTCCCTAATAGTTATGTCAAGCATTGAATTATCAAGCAAAAACACCATCAGCACCATGATATAATTAGTGCATATTGATTCCATGTCTAATGTTTTCACCATGAACAATTTGCCAAGAAATATATGCAACTTGAGGATATCATGAACTAGGCAGTACCAATAGTATCTATGCGTCTGAGATGTCCTTGACACCCACCAAAGAAAAAGATTTGATAGCTCTGATCAAAATATACCTGTGACATCTCCTCCTTTTCCCCATCAAGCATTTTTTTTTGTGCAAGTAAATCAGCTTCCTTTTGCTGCATTCAAGTAAACTTATTATGTCAGTATATTAAACTAACCCAGCCATATTTGTTTTGATAAAAAGGATTAAATGGAAGGTTCTACATATGGATCTTGAAGCCAACATAATTCTCAACCTTTAATGCTTGAAAGCGATCACCAAGAGAAGGCAATCCCTCCAAAATTTTCCTAACGATGTAATCATGGGATCTTGCTTGCCTGAAGAATGGCTGTTTCAACAGTTTTTGTGCAGTAGGCCTTTTTGAAGGATCTTTTACCAAGCACATAGCAATCATATGTTTAAAAGACTGTGAGAGAGAAAGCATTTATGAGAAAGGATTATTTCACATAGAAAGTGCAAATCTAAGCGTGTACTGTAACAAGAAGCATACCCTTGAAAACTTCTTATCCTTTTTATTATCAAGGGATGGAGGAGCATTTTGCAAGGTCATGAGCAAGACCTGCTAAGGTAATCTGATTAGAAAAATTCTATTTTGGGTACATGTAGTCTCTCTGTTGCATCACTTCAGATGCAACCTTCCTTGCAACACTCCTGACTTGTCTATTAAAGTGGTTCCCACATAACCCAAACTTCTCCAATTGCACCATTCTCCTGATGCACGCTATGAAGAGCCAAATATTGACAAATCCAGTCCGTGTTGCAAGTGAGGAATAGGATTTTGAATAACACAAAGTACCTTCATTGGAGGTTGTGATGAAAAAGGTGCATGCCCATGAGCAAGCTCTAAAGCAGTTATTCCGAAAGACCATATGTCTGCCCTGCAAATTCAAATGCATTCATGATGGGGAAAATTGACTAATATAACAGAGTTGAAGAAAAAATGTTGATCCCGACTTGAAATCATAACCGTTTTTTTGCTCCATCACCTCAGGTGCCATCCTGAAAGGGGACAAAAAGTTCCACAAATTAAAAATCTACAGATGACATGAAAACCAAGGTAACCAATATAACGTAAATATCATGCAAAAATACTACATATTAAGAAAAAAGAGAAATATGAACCAGCATGGCGTCCCCACAAAGGTATTCCTCATCCGCTGCCTGTCACCCGAGTCAAAGAGGCAAGCAGAAACCCCAAAATCTCCTAGCTTCACTTCCCCACGTGCATCAACCAAAATATTACCAGCCTACTTAGGAAGAAAAATTTCAGTAAA
Organism: Metroxylon sagu; assembly: GCA_017589505.3. NCBI lineage: Eukaryota > Viridiplantae > Streptophyta > Magnoliopsida > Arecales > Arecaceae > Metroxylon > Metroxylon sagu. The sequence goes on from JACVBY030000565.1 coordinate 811,906, forward strand.
ACTGCAATAGAAAATTAAATCTATATTATACACTTTAAAACTAGGACAAAGATGGTCACTACAATAAAAAATAGTTGTACAGTGATTAAAATAGTCTACTGAGCAAATAAAGCCAATACTTGTGATAAGAAATGTGGAAATGACGGAACATATAAAATTCCTACCAGATAAACATGCTTCAATTTTGGTGATAACAATAAAGAAACTAGATTTTTCTAAGAACCTGAAGAACTAGACTCGGGAATCAATACTCCTCCAAGTAATGTAACTCTGAGTAATGAATCAAAAACCCATCTGAAACTCAACAAGGATGTTCTTATATTGATGCTAATGTCCAGAATATAAAGACAACAAATGAATAAATAGACTTTCATGATTTACATGTGGATGTTACCACATCAGTGGAGTCTGAAAGAAATCTCTCCGAGTCATGCTGGTGATGGGAAGAGTGGTACACCAGGCAGCATCAGTTCCCAAAAAAGAAAAAAGACGGGATCAGCAATAAGCTACCGGATGGACAGGCAAGCAAGGCAACCGCCCCACTACTACTACATGCTTTTATTATTTACCATACCAACTTAAAATTTTTGACCCATCAAAATATGAGGGTGTGTAAGAAACATAGTTTATATAAAAGGTTATCTCAAATGTGTATCCTTTGATACTTATGCATATCTCATAAATCATAATGTGAAGGATCATGGAAACTATAACTTCAAACCATAACCATATAAATATATATATATATATATATATATATATTGCATATTTGCAAGCTTTTTGAGATGCACCTACAAGTGATCCTCCATGATGCTAAAGAGAGGAGCTTCAGACAATCTACATCAGACTCTCATCTTCCATTCCAATTTTTCATCCACATAAGAGCACTTATCTCAAAGTTCAACTCAAAGAAATACAAACACATCTCTTGAAACTCAACAACCATGTAAATGACAAGCTTCTGGTTGTGCTACATCCTTACATCATCTAAATATCTCACTCCAACTCTTAAACATGTGAAATGTTGGCTATTTGATCAAGTGACCAACATTTTGGTCAAATAAATAAAAGCATAATCAAGATTCAAATATAATAACAAATCGCATGAGCAAATATTGGAAAGTAGTCACTCTATTTTCTACTAAAAATTATAACCAAGACATGTAGAAATATAAGAGAACTTGAATTTGAATTTAACAGAAGTGGAGCACTATGTGGATGAATTGAATCATGAATAACTTCCAAAGGAGTGGGGCATTATATGGAAAAAGCGAATCAAGTAACCTTTAGACCAAAGTTTTAGATCTCATGGGACAGAAGTGCCTCACTTTTTCAATGAAATAGGACACCTTATTATCCTGCCCCATTCCAGCAGCCACAATAGTTGGGTATCTCGATAGGTACCCTTCTCCTCTCTCCCCTTCTTTTTTTCTTTCTTTTGTTCTTTACTTGTTTTTTCTTTTCTTCTTCCTTCCTTTCTTTCTTTCTCTCTTCCTTCCTTTCTTTTTTTCCTTTTCTTCTTCTTTCTTCCCCTTTTCCTCCTTTCCTTTCTCTTTTTTTCTTCCCCCTTTCTTTCTTCCCTTTTTCTCACTCTTTCTTTCCTTCTTGTCTTTCTTTTTCTTTTCCCTTTCTTCCTTCCTTTCCTTTTCTTCCTTCTTTCTTTTCTTCTTTGTTTCCTTTCTCTTCTTGTTCCCTTCCTTTCTTTTCTCCTTCACTTCTTCTTTTCTTTTTTTCCTCTTTGTTCTTCTTTTCTCATTCATATGGGTATCAAAGCCCAGTCTCTATCCTGATCCCATTCTTATAGGAATAGGATGGGACAGCCCCCCTCTAGACAATTGATGAAAATACACCAGATATACACTGAACAACCATGCAGTTGTTATCAGTGGGATTTCTCTTTAAGGGGTTTAAGATTATGAAGACTGTGCCTCTCACCTCTTCAACAGCAGTGTGTGTCACTTTTATAAGACTGAATCAGTCCCTTTGTCCTTCTACTCCTTACTGCTTTTCTATGTATTCTAACTTATCCTCTCTTACTCTCACTGTTTTCTATTATTTCTTTATTTCGATATTTCTTTACAGGATTGATTGCAATCTTTCCCTCATCGTTATCCAATTGTTTCTATATGTTACTGATGATGTAAATTTACTGTTATTATTTCATTGTACTAAAATAATAATTTATCTTATATAACTCCAATTGCTTAGAGGTTTTTGAGTTTAATTGAGGCAATAAACAACGCGAATTAAGTCTGTTATGATAGTTGAATATCATTTTATTATGTTTTTGGTAATTGATTAACAATTAATCATTGATAGTTATCTCTCCACAGAAATTTTTGGCAAGCTGTGTCTTATTAACTGTGCATGCCAATCAATGGTAGATTGTATCAATAATAATCAATTGATAACAACATGATCATGTAAATAAGTTGACTGGGGGTTCTTACTTGCCTCAATGAAGACGGAACACTTCAATTGTTAAAGCAATAGCAAATTATCTCAATCATCAATGGCATACCTTTACTTTTTTAAGAGATATAATCCCTATATAGCCAACTCACAACCCATTAACCTGTACAACTCCTAAAAAATTGACTGGAAAGTTTATTGAACCCAAAATTATCTGGATGATGGCAAGGAAAAAATCACAAACAACCCTGTTAAATCCAAGATCACTTGGACCTGAAAAGAGAAGGATAACAACAAAGAAAGGAGGAGGTAAGAGAAAGGATGAGGAAAAGGGTAAGAGAAATGGTACGGAGATGAAAGATAAAAGACTAATCTGCAGTTTGATAAAAAGAGTGATCAAGGTATCTGAGAGCTCAGTCCTTTGAGTGGACATGCTGTAAAGAACTGCCCCTTGTAAACATCTGGAGTTATTTTGTTTCAGTTTCCTCAGCTGTCTGGAAGTTAGTGATGGTTCAATTTCTACAAGTAGTCCCCCACTTCTGTTGGAAGACATTAATGATTCAGTTTCTCCACACAATATTCCACCTTTTTCTTGAATTCAAATTCAAAATTTCTCTCATTCGCACACAATTCTAAATGTAACTCTATGTAGAAATAGGATGATACTAGTCCAGTCCTTGAAGATGTCATGTCTTTTCAACTTAATTTTTTGTTTGACTCAATTTTCTGAAAATTGTTCAATTAATCAATCGGTCAACTTCCTCAATTGATTGGTCATTGTTAATTTATGGTGAAAATACTGTAAAATAATGTGAACCAAATGTCTGAATAAAATCAAGAATCATCATGCCAACACAAAAACATTTAAAAGTTTCAAATAATTTCAAATTTTTATTTATAATTGACAAAACCTACTTCACCAAAATAATGAAATAACAATTTCATAAAACAATTTGCACTAGAGCCAAAAAAAAAAAAGTTCATTAGGACATGAAACCTCTGACAAACGTTATTATTTCGCCACAATTGCTTATCAAAAAAGTGAACAACATGCATCATTTCTATGTTATGCAACTGCATTACTTAGAGCAAATGTATATGCAATTGAATATCTTTAGATAGTTTTCAAGGATATAATGCAACTTTTTTTTTAAATAGTCTTCAAGGATATAATGCATCTTTTTTTCCAATCAGATAACATGATAAGGTTAAGGATAAAAACATGAATAATTACCTTAACATCACGATGTATGTGCCCTTGGCGATGAAGATATTCGAGGCCTTTTAATGCTTCACGTAAAACTGTTGCAATGACAGCCTCCTCAAAACCATTAGGATAGCTAGACTTCATTATATGAAGACAGGAGCCACCAGACATATATGGCATGACAACCCACAAGTTACGATCATTGACAAAGGAACAATGTGCCTTGAGAACATTAGGATGATCAATCAAAATCATCGTCTGGGCCTCACGCGAGATGTTATTCTGCATGCAACAATAAAGGAATTGGAAATATTTCAGCCTTGCACAACCGCAGTTGACATTGTAATAAATCAAACAGAAGTCACAAGGAAAATGACTAAATATTTTGGACTCAATATGAATGCAAGATGGTAACAATATAATTTCATCTGACATTAAAAGAAAATTTTATCGGCATGGTTGTGTGACAATGGGATGCAGCAAGACTGATGCACAAAAAAAGTGTGAGCCTGTAGTAAATTTCTTCCAATGAAATGCATCATAATTAAAAATAGAAATCTAGAGTATAGTTTGAATAAATCCACACCTTTTTTGAGCGATACCCAAGATTTGGAACCTGGACGTCTTCCAAGGGTCAGCCCCTAAGGGAGACATGCCAACCATCTGAGCTAACAATTGTTGGCTCAAATAAATCCACATCAACTAATGCTTATGGTGAAAGTGTGATACTAAGAATTTAAAGGGTTCTAATCAGAAAACCGACAGTTTTTCTTTTATACCACATGTACAAGTAAGTTAAATAGCTTTCAATCTTATTATTTTAGTAAGTGTAGAAATAAAGCATTGGTATATGAAGTGTTGGGAACTCGAGGTGTAATGTTTCTATCTCTTGAATTTTTCAGGTGAAAAGTCTTGCAAGGAAGAGCAAGGGCACCGAGGAGAACGTGAAAGATGCTGAGATGAACACCACCAGTGAGAAGCTTCCTTTTGTGCAAGTTCATAAACCTATCCATTGAAGAGTTTTATTTCATTTGAATTCTATATTTTTTTAGAAAAAAGAAAAATCTCTCTTCCTTTCAAAAACCTGGTGTTCCAGATGTTGGGAGATGTATATTAAAAAAAAATTATGATTTTAAAATTTAAATTTAGTTATATAAAATTGGAAGAATAAGTCTATATTTCTTCATCCTATTTTCCATCTTTAAAATTTAAATAACACTTTCATGGGCATATGCTTAGTTTCTTTAATATTCATAACATGAGGTAATTTCTCTGCAGAAATAGCAGCAAGAGCCGTAGAGGAGACCAAGATGTATGGTTAGCCCTTTCATCACCCCTGTGGGGCATAGCAAAGTCCCTCCGGTACAATAATGACAAAGATAAAGCAAGCACTAAATCTATGGAGGAGATTGTACAGTATAGCAATATATGCTGGATTTCCTTTAAGCAATCATATCAGGTACCTTTATGAAAGAATTACATAAAACCATATTATATATAATCTCTCTGAAGTTGTAGACATACTTTATATATGAGATGGATCAAATCATTACCGTGTTCTAGAAACAACCCCACAATGTTTCTCGAACTTAAAATAATGGAGGATTGTAGTTCAATAAACCTCATCATACTTTTTTCCCAGATAATAAATAGCCATGCTCCAAGATTTCAGCCTTACTGATTTAACAATTTGAGGCATCACGAGAGAATTCACGTGAAATAGTAAAGAAAACTTAGCATACCATTTAATTTTATAAAGACTTGAAGAAATACCATCGTAATAAATGTTTAGCTAACGCGGTGATTATTAAGTAAAGAAATACCATGACTTAAACTGGATCAGTAGCATCAAAATGACTTAAACTGGATCAGTAGCGTCAAAATTGATGTATAGAATAATCTCCAATTCTGCTTCCGAAATCACATCTTGCTATACTAATCCCAGAATTCAGATTTAAAAACACAAGTGTGAAATGTAGCTAATACCGCACAAGAGGAGACTTACAAGATCGCTGTTCTTTCTCTCGAAATCGAGGATTTTGATCGCCACGATCTCATCAAAGGGAACACACCGAGCGCGATGAACGGCGGCACTGACGCCCTCCCCAACGATCTCAAACAACTCGTAATCCTCTGCGTGGATCGAATAATTCTTCCTCTCCATTATTGCCGCCCACGGTTCAGCTACACGGATCTCCCTCTCTTCCCCGAAGACCTCAGAACCCTAAAGCCGATCCAGAACGAGAGCAAACGGCGATCCAAAACAACGAAAAGAAGGGGAAAGATAGATCGATCTGGCTCTCATCGAGTGGATTCCTAGGATTCAACGCTCACGAGCGTGGCTCTCGGCATCAGATAGGGACGTGGAGGGCGGGGAAAGGGGAAGGGGGTGGAAACCCTTGCGTGGATATTGGCTCTACCTGAGCTTTCTCGTGAGAGAGAGAGAGAGAGAGAGAGAGAACGCGCGGTTCGGGAGGCCTCCGGGATAGAGACGAGGATTTGGAAGCGAAAAAGCCCGCGACTTATAACCAAAGTACGAAGGCATCGTCGAGCATAGAAATTTTTATGCGGTTATCGGATCTTCTCTGTGCGGAGCCATCGCGTCCGTTCATTTTTTGGCGTCGACGGAGAAGAAAAGGTGACACAGGAAGTGAGGGCGGAGATGGGATTGTGGCTCTGCTCGACGGGCTGTTCGACGGTTGATGTTATTCCTATAACATAAATTATAACCATATCATCTGTGTGCTCCAATTTGCAAGGCCAAGCGGACGTTCGCTCGGGTCTAGAATTTGGTTGGATGGCTTCTCCCAGCTTCCGAGCGAAGAATTAGACAGTTGGAGTTTCTGGCAGTTTGGAGATCAGCGTGCGCTCAGCTAGTCCTCTCATAGCATCGGTCAAATTTTTTTTATTTATTTCTATTTTAAAATTTAAAACAAATTTTAATATTATTATTTAAATAATTTAATCTTTGATTTTTCATATCAATTAAAAAAACCCCGGTATCATCCAAATTTTCTCACTTACTCTATCAACCAACATAAATCGAAACCTCAGCTCAACTCAATCTCAACCATTCACTAAAATAATTAATAAATTAAGATTTTAAAACTTTGTGTAAAACTCTTACTACATGTATCCATTGCAACAAGGCTGCAAAAGAGAAGAAAAAATATATATAAAAGAAAAAAATTCTGGAATATTTTTTTCAAAAGAAAAATATATTCTGACATATAGTAATAAGTTTTCAATATTTTTAAGGGGGGAAAAACACTTAAGAGCTCTCGCCTATGGCGAACAATTTCAACTGCAAACTAAATTAGCATGTCCTTTTCTCCGGTCTTATGAATGATAATATTAAAATTAAGGTGGACAAAGGCTCACATTTCCATCCCATTTAAAACATCGGATGTAAATGCTAGCTGAGAGTATACACTCCTTGGGTTAATTCATCCACAACCTATTACACAAATCCTTAGCAGATTTCCTATGATCCAAAACAAATGGATGGGAAAAACATATGAAACGATCCCCCCACCCCCCCAAAAGAGGGGCCAAAAAAAAAAAAAAAAAAAACTCCTGGAAACTTTTCTTAGTCATCATACAAGAAAGAGAATAGTGTCTTTTGATGCATCTTTTATATAGGGAGGCATGTTAAAATTTTATAATCCTTCTTTTGGAACCTAAGCTTGTGTCTTCCATTCTTAAGGCTGTGAATTCTATGCACGGCTCAGAACTGCAAACCAAAGTAAATTAAGAGTCTATAACCCACAGGGAATGACTTATGAGATTGTATGATAAAGATCAGCTTATCTACACCTCTGATTACCGAGCATCAGACGCTCTTCTTGTAATTCCAAACCCCGGGCCATATCACATGTGGCCTGTGTGTGACTTATGAGGAGGGTAAGATGGAACACCTTGTTCTTCGAAAGGGTTGCCAAAGGGATTATTAGTGCGATACTGTCCCAATGGTTGCTGTCGCCATTGCATCATGTATGCTTGCTGCTGGGCCATGCGCACACTGGCTGGTGTATTGTTGAAGGCATGGAAAGGATCTTGATGGTATTGAACCGCCTCGAAGGGATTCGGTGCCATCTGACCCTGGTGGTGGCTTGCACCAGGATTTGTTCTTCTTGCAATTGCATCATCATATAAACTATCCAGGGTCAACTTGTCTAGACCACCAGCCTGTAAGGTGAAGAAAACCATCAGGTCAATGGGAATGTAACAGAACCAGGCAAGTAAGAAAATACATTCGAAGTGATGTGTTGACAACTACCCAAGGTAAACAAGGCAGCACCCTTATCTAGAGCAAAGCAAAGTCAAAGTTCTATACTTAGACTGACCCAATCAACAGAATCTATGAAAGAATAGTGCTATATAAACAGAGATACAATAACACATTCTTTAACTAATTTTCTCTAGTTAATATAACTTTACCAGTTTACTCTCTGCAACAGCACTTCTATTGGAACTAGGAGCATCGACAAGTGCAAGCTCCCATCCAGTAGTTTCACTTGCAAGATTAGAAGTATGTGTACATTCTAGTGGATTATCTGGTATTCAGAGAAGAACAACAAGAAATGAGGATCATCCATTTACAGATAATTTAATGGCTAATATCACTTTAACCTACCATTGCCAACAACAGCAAGTGCTAGGGAATTTTTCTCTTCCAATTTTGTTGCATCCTGGTCAAAATCATCCAAACCCTGTATGCAATAGCATGGATCAAAATCAGACGAAACAATAGTTAGAGCCATCAGCATACTCAAGGTGCATTGGATGTTTAAATTCTTACCAAGAGATCAGCTATTGGAGCTTCTGCAGTGTCAGCTGCTGGAGGTTCAGGTGTTGTGGGGGTTGGTGCCGGGATCAGCTCAGACTTTTCATGATCATCTTCCCATTTTTTGTTCTCAATGGCCAACATGGATTTAAGAGCTATTCTCCGGTCACCATATACCTAATGAAGATATCTGAATCATCATATGCCCAAACAGGAGGAGCATCAAGGAAAAATTACAACCCTCAAAAACTAGAGCAATGGATAAAATGCATCATACTAATGAAGCACCCATAAAGTCCACCAAGCATAGAAGCATGCCCAAGTTATTGCATACAACATTTATAATTCCCAACAAATTCAAGAAGTAAAATCCATTAGTCCTCTGCATATCTAAACATGGAGGGATCTGCTTGATATAGACCCAAAAGGATATAGAAAACAATATGAGCAACCATCAATATGAGCTATCTTCTCTTTTGGTTCACTGGAAACTTTATTTAAAGATTCCAAAATAAGCACACCTTAAAGTGGGGAACATGATTAATTGCATCAGAAGATAAGCTTATGCTAAATACTGAATCATTAAAGACAAATGCTTTGCACTAATTAAACCTAATGCAATAGAATCAGTATCAAAGTGATCCTCACCAGTTCAAATAAACACAGAAGCTTGTAAAACTAATAATAGAAGGTTTCACTAAAACTCCTACACTCATCATGAACAAGCCAGAAAACTTTGTGTCTACATCCTACATTCTTCTAGAGAATGAATAAAAAAAAAAATTCAATTTCATGAAGCATTTGAGATATATACCACATTCCGATCAGGAGGTAAAGTGTGTGGAGCTTCCTTCACATACTCTTCCATTGCTGAAATAAATGATGCAGGCGCCTGCAGAAGGATGAACCAAAACAAAAGGGAAGAGAACCATCACATTAGAAGAGGAAAAAAAATCTTCAGAAATATTCTGCATTTAAATTTCAGGGAAAAAAAAAGAGAAAAGCATTAATTTATTTTTTTTAGAAAAAAAAAAGCTGACCCATTCAATTTTAATAAAAACTTTCCCCCGCCCCACATCGAGACCCTTACAGATCTGATAGAATTCAGACAGCCTCTCCGCCTACAACCAGATGGAGAGTATTCTCAGACGATAGATAAAAAAAATGGTATAATGATAAAAATTATATCAGCAATTACAGTTAAATCAAAATATATAAGAACCAAAAATTGACATGTACCTGATGCACTGCCTTCTGATAAATTTCAAGTGCCTTGATGGCATCGTGACGTTGCATCTCAAAGAACTATCACAGAAGCACTATTAGTTTGTGTATCTATTATGAACAAGCACGCTGTACAAAAGCAGTCACCTACCTTGTCAACCAAATTTAAAATTCCTTCATTAATTGCAGTGTAAATCCTAATACTTTCACCAGCAACCTGAACAAAGGATCCTATTAGAGATATGTCAAGGTTAAAATGTAAACTAAACCAGAAAATCATTATGCATCTATGTGTTACTTACGATTGAAAGTGCATATCTGATCAAGCTATTGTATGCAGCTGATCCCATTGGCTGCAAAGGCAGGGAGAAGTGAATGTTTTACAAAAATAAAAGAAAGGTATAACAAAGTAACTAAATAGTTGGATGTACAGAGATCCATAATTTATTTGAGAAAAAAAGAAATAGGGAGAGTGAAGTGGTGCAGGAGATCAAAAGAAATCACAAGCCACCTTCAACTGTATTACCTGGCAACCAAGCAGACGGAAAAGAAGCAGTTGCAGAGCAGGTAATTGTTCAAGCAAGCCAGCAGTGCCAAGTTCTGAAGTTCTCTGTTGACAAAGCATCCATTCATGGTAAGTTGAGCTCAAAGTTGGACTTATTAACAGATGTTGAATTCCAATTTGACTGATGATCTTAGTGACAAGGATTTTACATTAAGCTTTGTATGTAAAGACAAATACATGACATAGAAATCAAGAGGTTAAACCCAAGTTACAACAAAAATACAATAGCCTTAACATCAGAAAATGATTTTGGAATTTCCATTTAGTCATTGAGAAATTTGCCCAGGGTCCCATATAACAGAAACCAATCAGATCCAACCTACATTCTCAAGAAATGCATATCATCTATCCAGTCATTACAACGATTAAGGAAAAAATGTCAATATTTCCTCCTCCTGAGAAAAAAATAATAGTACCATTAAAGAAAAAAAATAAGGAAAGCAAATGCCTCCATAAAATAAGAAATCAAATAAAAACAATTCCATAAGGAAGAAACTTGAATGCAAATTTTAAACCACTTACAGAACGTTCTGTCTCAATGTCATATTTCAATATGTGAAAGCACTTTAGCCGCTCCTCTAGATACAACGCATATGTTCGAACCCAAACAGAATAATCCCATGCTTGAGAGAAAAATATAAACAGGAAAAAAGAAAAACATCAGGAACATTTTGTTTTCCTCCAATATACAGGACATTGTTATTTGTACTTTAAGTATTAAAAATGGATCCTGCACTGTGCAATTAAGACATCTTCTCACTGAAAAAGCAACTGACAGAGAGGTGCAATGGATGGAAAAAATGATTGCATTATCAGCTTTTGAATGGGAGGACAACTTAATTGCTAATCACAAAATCCATTTTTCTAGTTATTAAGTTTTACATGGTACAAGATATACCATTTGGACTTGAATCATCCCTGAAATGTGATAAGTTCAGCATATGACCTCTTCTCCTGGTGAAGTTGATGAGCTCTTCTCGAAATGAGGGATCAACTTCTCTCAAAGCACGATGAATAGCAATCAAAGTTTTTAAGGCAACCTGATTGAAACTAAGAAAGTAAACTGACTGCAGATAAGCTAGGAGCAACAGAATAGGGCTTCAAAGTAGAGTAGCAAACAGTGTTGTGAGCAGTCAAACTACTATATTGTTGTCTACAACCATCTCCACAGCATATTTTTTAGTCAGCTTGATATCAAAATTATTAAAAAAAAAAGAATTTAAATTTGCCTAAGCGGATTTGGATGTCTCCATCTAAAATAGACTATATAAGGATACAGCTGCCAAGCAAAATTATGCTCCTGCCTTTGCTTTACCTTTTATTAAAAGGAAGCAACAATAACTTTACATACATGAGGTTCATATATAACATCTAAGTAATTTCACATTGTTAAAATAGATAATCACCATTCATCAATTATTTTAAAGATAAGTCAACATATCAAGTCTACCATAGTCTGCAGACATATAAATGCTTTGCATGTCTCAAACAGTGATGCTTAAATCTAAGGTCAATGCCAAAAGTCATTGCTTAAAGAACAATATAAAACTTTATTCTCATGTCTTAACATGAACCAGAAAAAGCATGATCCTAAATGCAAAACTACACAACCACCCATCAAGACAAAATGAACAATTGCAAATATATTTAGACCCGTGTCTGCCAATGACTCTGGACTCTCAATGAAGTGAGTGGTACATGATAGAGATGGTTCCCACAGACAGGCTGTTATGGAGATATAGAGCTTCTAATCATTGACATGGAGGTAAGATCTTGTCTGAAATTCATGGTCAATATACTAACATGCCAAAGTCAGTTGCAAGGTATGAAAATAAGCACATCTACAAGATAGATGGCTAAAAGATACCCTATTTCAATTGCTTTTGGTTTCTTGAGCATACCATACAGAAGAAGACACAATGTAGTCTACATTTCTGGTAGAATTAGCATGATACAGCGAGTGGACAAGAGACCAAAGGCCATGGGATGATGTTTATTGAAAAGAATTTTCTGAGATGACAATTAGAATTGCATTCCTGTACAGATTAGAATCTTGTAAGCTCTCGCAGAAACTGGAAAACCAAAACAAAATTATTTTGTTTTTTGCTGGAACCAGTCTGAATCTAGCGTCAACTTCAAAGTTTCAGCTGAAAAGTGTCTTATAGGGACAAATCTATCATTTAAATGGAAAATTGTGGAGCTCTTTTACCATTTATTCCTTTGTCCAAATTCTGATGAGCATTTTGTTGAATGTAAACTTGAACTATGCAAGTTTTAGATGAATTGGAAGCATGTAATAATGGGCTTAAAAGAATTTTAAGCCAAAGAATATATTTATTAAAAGGTTTGGCAATTTCAGGACATAAACTTTACAAAAATTAACTGCACCATATATCTGATTGTCGCTAAATAATGCATGATATACTACATCATAAAATGATATGGAACATGAATTTTAACCCTTTTTTAATTTAAAACTTATATATTTTTAGCCAATTCAGCATGAAATTATTGAAAATGGTATACCCAAAGGTCCCAAAGAATTCATCATGTTTTAATATGATAATCAATTTATTTTCTTGTCTAGTTTTATACTTCTTTAATTTTCTAATATTTTCTAATATGTTTGATATTTTAATTCTTTTTGAGCTAATGCTACCCAAATGGAGCTGAACTTGCAAAAGCATCTAAATTATTGAAACCAAAACTCATTTGGTAGCTGGACCAAAACCAGGTTTTCAAGCTTGGATTAGAATGTGTGCAATAAGGAGAGCGAATGTACATCTAGAATAGACAGAAGAATACTAGGACATATGTTAGGAGAAACAACACAGGGTTCAGGCTTCAGAAAAAGAAAGTAGACAAAACAATACGAGCTGCACTGGCTGAAAATATACTAGTGAGAAGTATGACATAAATAGGATATGAATGTACAAGAAAGATTTTTGGAAATGGCAAAAAGAGGACAGCTAAGATTTGTGTTGAATGTTTAAGGCAGGGAGGGCAAGGCTAGAACGGCATGAACAGATAATCTGATAAGGGGTTTCGAAAAGATGACAGGGAAAGAGGATACCCCTTTAACAAATTAATAGTAAAGGATTCTTGATGTTGACCATAGGTACTTGGAATAAGACTCTAATATCTAAATAGAAGACCATTCTCCAAAAATGGCAAAAACTTGTTCATATTGCCAGCATATCTGCACATAGCTATACAAGTGGGATTCAAAAATTATGTTCTGCGATCAATGTTTTCAATTGAATCACTCTCTAATAGCATTTAAGCATAAAAAAACAATGTCACTAGCTCAATAGTAAGTAGTCAAAAATGGTAGTTGTCCGGTTTACAACAACCCACTCCATTGAATAACACTACTTGTCTGTCAACAATTTTTTGAAGAGAGTCTCCATAACAATCAAATGTTCTTGTCCAAATGATTTAAGCTCTGGCGTTTTCTATAAAACTCTAGAAAAGATGATCCACATCTTAACAAGATACAGCAGTCAGATTTAGTATTTTTCCTAAACTATGAGACTACAACAACCTAGAACCCTAAAGGAAAAAAGAAAAAGCTGTTTGGCTTACCAATTAATATTAGACAACAGTTCTGATGAGGACCACTATATCCAGATAGATCAACCATGTTCATACTTCCCTTTATTCACTAAATATCACATTCATCCTGTTATATTCCTAAAATTAATGATCCAAATCTTTGGACTTGATTCACATAACCAACCAAGCCCTACCATCTATCTTTAGTTCACATTTACAGATCCTTTGTCACTATTCTTTCCTATCAAAAGCAATATTCATCATCAACACAAGCTTTGCTAAATCTACAATTATAATCTATCTGTGCATTATATTAGGTCTCTCTCTCTTTGTGAACTTTCCAGAATAGACCTGGACCACTATCCTTGCAAGGGCTTCCTCTAGCTCAACCAGTCTATCCTTAATGGGGACAACCTTACATAAGTAAGACCTATAGTGCAGAAGCAGATAAGTCGCATAAGGTTGTCATTAAGATTCAAAAAATTACTAAACAACAAAATTCAGATTATCAAGTAACTGCAAGCTCATGTTGAAAAATTATGGAAGCAATGGTTGAAATATTTGTCCATATGAAAATAGGTGCAAGAATGGGAACAAGATATTGAAGTTGGATCATAAGTGAGAGTTCTCAACCATTAAGCTCCAGAGCATTCATTATATTTACCTTGACCTTCTGCTATTTCAGTATTTTCAACTTTAACATGCCCATTATGTCTAACCTCCTCACAAATGGATTGTTGTTAACTTCAATATTCAAGTCTTTAGGTGAGTGGAGATCACAAAACACTCTAAAAGAACATCTCCACTTCGTCCTTGCTTCAATTCTATTTAACTAATCATGAGCACATTACCATGCCGATACCCCAAAAAAAAAATAAAGAAATCTTACTCAGGTAAGAATGTGGGATTTATTTACCATCAGTGCTTTGAAGTCTGAAGTGTGCCATCTGCATTATCAGCATGATCCAACTTGTCTATCACAGCAGATGACTCTAGTTATTAATGAAAGGAAGAGCTTGTGTCCCACTTTTAAGGAGATGTACCAGAGATTAAATCTTCTTATACAGATCCTTTTTTATGTTGACAGTCTAAATGCCACTATTCTAACTTTTGCAGTTTCCTGCCACTGAAAATACTTTAATCATTGATGACTCATTAATATTCTGATGGAAAATTAATTGCAAAGAAAGGGCACAATTCTCTTTTATCCTTCATGCCTGTTACCTTGCAATTAATCTGATTTCCAGAACACATTTTCATAGTTATTCTATAGTTCACCAATTTAAATTCATAATAAAACATAAACACCTCTTAGAAACTACTTAAATTCAATTTCAAACCATGAAAGAAAGTTTGTATGAACAATAATCCATCCCAAGTCAATGCAAAATGAAGATCCTAGCATATTTTAGATGTGACATACAAAATTTTGTAGATGCCAACAAGCTAAAATTACAAGAGAATTCACTTGGTATTTCATAACCTGAATTCTTTTTAACAGCATACATACAAAATTATTCAGCAAGACTAGTCAGCAGAACTTACAACCCAATTGGAAGTTTTGGCAACATCAGCACGAGGTCTTGCAGCCGATGCAGCATGAAAAATAGCTGTAAAAAAATTGTGATAATCATCATAAGCAGGTTTAACAGAGCTTCAGCAGATACCACACTAAAAAAGGGAACAAAAAAAAAGAAACTAGAGCATCAAGATCGATGTTTTTTGACAATTGAAATGTTCACACCCAGATCAACTAGTTATACAAAAACTCTTCTAAGCAATATTGTGCAAAAAAAGGGCATAAAAAGCAGGACTAACTGTGCATATGCTTCTCCTTTGCCAACTGTTCTGCATGGTTAGTGGCCTTGACAATGGCAATATCCAACTCCTGGTGAAGATGTGTATAAAGTAGAGTTATTAACTGACAAAGACCATAATCTGAGGGGGAAAAAGATGATGCACATTGATAAACACTGACCAAAATATGCAGAGTTAACAACCTTGTAATCACTGTTCACTTTTGCCAATCCAACTTTTGCGGAGTCTTTTAACACTCCAAGAGCTTTTCTTATGCTCTCATGACTACTACCGAACCTCGTCATTATGCTACTATAAGAGTGTTGGGAAGTATACAATTTCTGTAAACAGCAATCAGATTATTTAGTCACCAACCTGCAGAGAACATATACCAAATAAGATGTGTGTATTGCATGTTGTAGAGGTTTGTGCATATGTTTGATTCTCAATAAGTAATGATAGCTCATTTATGGTGCTTTTTTAAAAATAGCAGAGGGTTGAAGTTTGCAACTAAATGTTTTTAAATTGCATATAAAAAAACATTTTATTAAGCTGTACAAAGTGATAAGGTTTAGTTTGCGCTACAATATATTTGCATAGCACATAAAATTCATGCTATTAAGTTTCCTCACAATTATCCAAGAGATGGTTCCCTGATAATAATGATTGGGACTTCATATAATGGTAGGTCCAATCAGTAAGCATATAGACCCTAACCAGCTATTTCAAAACATCTTTATGAAGCATACTTGCCACTGTTTCCAATCCAACTCATCTGAAATGGATGGTAAAAAAGAATATGAAGAAAGGAGGAGGGAAATTGAAAATAACTAGACAAATATGCCACTAGATATTTCAATAAAAATATCAAACTTCTAAAAAAAAAAAAGATAACTTCAATAATGAAACAGAAACCAACGTGCATCAGATTGATAACATGGGGAATAAATAGGATTCCACATTATATAACTTTTAGAAAATAGGGTGAACAAAGGTGTCTCAGGTTCAAAATCATATATTAACAAGATACTCAGGTTCAAAATCATATACTAACAAGATAAAGTTAGTGGATATGATTTCAAACCAAATTTGAGTCCATAACTGAAAAGAGGAAAGTCCCTAAGCCCAAAAGGATGGTTTGAACATAGAATCCACCATAAAAGAGACAAAAGAGGGGAGAAAGCAAGGTCATAAGCTGAAATTATCGTTGTTCTCAAACTTGCCAATTTTCAAACATATACAGTGAAATCCTGATGTAATCTACACAATCAAAGAGTGATTCTTTTAGATGTTTTCCCATTTATATCAAAGTTCTAAACTGTCTCACCTCAGAACTCCTAACCTAAAAAATAAATCATCACCAGGCTTTGCTCCAACTACTAGGGACAATAACAACAAAACTAGCTGCACTGTACAGACCAAAAATATACAGAACCAGAAGTTAATCTCAACACAAGTTTTTACATTCCTACAACAGACGAATCTCTATGGATTAATGCCTCCAAAAAGGCACCTACATCATTTTGCATAAAAAGAGAACCCAAACTTGTATAAATTACTACTAGCACCACACTGCTGCCATTGCAGAATAGTAGCAGGAAAAGTGTTTGGTTGTTTTTAAATCTAAAGATAGCCCTTTAATCTTTTTTTTTCAATATATTTTAATTAAAATATTTATACAATATTTAATATAAGGAATAAAATGCATTAAGAAGTTATTAAGATAGCACATAATCGACAAGTAGTCAAAATCTGTAGTTCTATACCCATTTGGGTTAGTCTAGATTTATATATTTATGATTGTTGAAATCTTAGCAATCTTCTTTATCTAATGAATGAAGAGTCCATCTGGAAATCACCTGCCCTGCACCCACCCCCTAAGTATATGATACAATGGAAATTACATGTGGGAAAATAGATAGAAACCTCTAGTAAAATACCCATCCATACCCATAACCTAGCAGGTAAGGTAAGCACAGCCAATTGACCACCTTTTTGAGCCTTTTCTAGTTGTTCTTCATTTAAAGGACATGAATTAGGGCTGAACTTCTTAGTAGTGGGTAAAATAACACAAAAAACTCAATAAATCCTGAACTAATTCACCTTCACTCTGCTTATTTTTTATTCTCGACAATTTTTACATGAACTCTCCTAATAAGAAGCAGCCAACAATTTTTTATACAAGAATTACTCATTTCGAATTAATGGTTCATAATGCAAGACTTATCCGGTCTTATTGATTTTCACATCATTCTTTATCCACTGAAATGACTTATCTGGTTTTATTGATTTTCTCATCATTCTTTTATCATCTGGTCTTATTGATTTGCTCATCATTCTTTTATCCACTAAACTGCGACCAAGGATATCTTGGGACAAAAATCTCAAGAAAACAACAACGCTGCAAAATCATTCAATCGCTTGTCTTAAACCATAAACTCCGTAAACTTTACCAAAGAGCAAACTAAATATCCAACCAAAGATATCGACTTTCAGAAAAAGATCACTTCGAAAAAAAATTTTTTTTTTTTTTTTTATTCACCCACAAGGAACAAACAATCACGTATCAAAAGAAACAACAGAAGAGCAACTAAAAATATTCAAAGCCATCGAAGAGTTCTTCAGGAATCCAAATTCCATCAAACTATCAGCATCATGAGGAGAGCAAGCAAAGAATTCTACTTCTCCAACCACCAATTCATCAAAACAAACTCCGTAAACTTTACCAAAGAGCAAACTAATTATCTAACCAAAGATATCGACTTTCAGAAAAAGATGACTTCGAAAAACTTTTTTTTTTTTTTTCACCCACAAGGAACAAACAATCACGTATCAAAAGAAACAACAGAAGAGCAACTAAAAATATTCAAAGCCATCGAAGAGTCCTTCAGGAATCCAAATTCCATCAAACTATCAGCATCATGAGGAGAGCAAACAAAGAATTCTACTACTCCAACCACCAATTCATCAAAAAAAAAAATCCCAAAGAAAGCATGTAACATGGCTGAAATCGACCGTCACCTCAACTTCACGTTAGAACGGTATGTTAGAACGGCTAAAATCCCATCCCGTTAGTCCCAGTGGGGAACCGAGAGGGTTAGGGTTTTACGCACCTCGAGATCGGAATGCAACAGACGAAGCGTGCGGCGATTCGCTTGGCAGACTGAAATCGAATAAAATGGGACAGAAACGATGAGGGAAGAGGAGAAGAATGAGAAGGGGGTACGTCGGAGACGATACTTTCAGGAATGACGGTGGTCAAAGATTCCAAAAATGGAATGGATATCCCTTCGTACGACGGTCATGCCAACGGAGACCACCGTACCAACGGTTTATGAAATAATAAAAGTTTGAAGGCTGGATATAATATTTCGGATTAAACATAATTAATGCAGGAATCCAACCTCAAATTAGCTTTTTTTTACCCTTAAACCCTTACGTGTTCCGTTCGGACGCCAATAGCTCTCTCCTATTCACAGCTCATCCAGACGTCATCTTAGCACCTCATAAATCCTTCTACATTTCTCGATTAGGGCACATAATAAGCATCTAAATATGCATCATAATTTATGATACAAAATTTATACCATAAAAAATTTACATTTATATTTATAATTTAAATATATCATGCATACATAAAAAATTTATTAGGCTATAAATATAGATTTTGATAATTCAGTGAACTATCAACCTCTTATAGGATAGTAAAGCGTATGAGTACACTCATCCTACGACAAAAAAGTTTGATCAAAATGGATCAGATATCAAAGCAATAGTTATTAGTAGTCAATGATGAATGGTAACCACATCAAATCACACATAGTTGGCACCTTCTTGAATGATTTATGTGATGAATATTTTAAAACTTTGCCTTATCTTTTGCTTTAATGAAGCTTGAATTGTATCTAATAAGAACAATCATGGAGGAGGTGTTTTTTACTATAAAAATCTTTGGCAAAAAAATAATTAATATTCTCTTTAATTTGCGGATGAGGTTGAGAAAAAGCACTTGCCATTTTACATCAACTTATAATGTTAATCAAGAGAAGACTCTTAATCTTAAATGAGAGCTAATCAAAACTATATCATATTATTTATCATTTCTTCTTTCTTGCTACATCGGCGAACCCTCTAACGTGATGAGTTCTATTGTTCCTTAGCTACTCCATAAGTCATTTAACATGTGTAATACTATAGGCCTAAATTTCGTACTAAGAAAAAGCTCTTTACAACTAGGGCACCGCATGCCATTTAGAATGTCAATAAAATACAGGGTGGGTTTTTAATATAAGTTGGCAATCTCTTTAAGGTATGTGGTCCTAAAGTTTTCGCATTTTAGAGGAACAAGCTAGAAGGAAAGCAATCATGGGGGAGAACGCGTTTGATCCTTCGGAGTTCTATGCATGCAAGATCTTAGGTCACATATCAACTGCATTTCCAAAGTTTTGGGTCCGTAGGCTCCATTTCATTATTAATTTTGCAAGCAAGTTACATGCTGGCGTCAGAACATTTGAGAAAATTAAGGCATCTATTAATTACAGCATGAAAGACATCTAATAATGGTTAGCAGTTAGATGTAAACAACTCTTTTTTCCCCTTCATTTGATGCATCTCTGTTGGAGCCATTTTCATTGGAACAAAACTTAGGTATGGTTATTTAGGTGAATTTCATATGATGTATAAAACTCTCCTACCAAAATAATGGCAAACTTGCTACAAAACAATGAAAGACTTGCATTACTTTTTTTTTCGTGAGATGATGGTATACGTATCACTTCTTGAATAGAAAATTGTTTATTGCACCAAAGTTTCAATTTTTTTTTTTTTTCTCTGTAAAGAGAGAGAATATTGCTTGGCAAGCATGCCAACCCATTAATAACAGGAAAGGGAGCAATCATGCAGGGATATAACATCTTCCATCATTTAAGTTCTCAGCTTTCTCATAGCATGAATTGTGCCTTTATTCGTGATTGGAGTATTTTAAATAGCGTACCTGCAACAAAACAAGTCAAAACATTGTACCACCACTGAACAATGAGATACCGAATTTAAGAGAAGCCTCAAAGGCTTTTATTTTGTTTACCAAATCTGGCTTGTGGAAGGATTAATGGCACATGGTGACGCAAGCTTAAGAAAAGGGAAGCTTATCAAACAATTTGGATGTCACCAGATAGCAAAAAAATTATGGTGATAAATGCTTGCTTTATTCATTCTAATGATGTAATCAGAAGATATTAATAATCCCACCCCCTCTGAAAAAAGAAAAAAAAAGAGATTTTGCAAGGTATACAGATTAGGCCTCTGCTGACCTGAGGCTTATGGTGCATTATTTACATTCTCCTGAACAAACTGGGGTGGGCTCATGTTATGGAACATTATAAACAATAGGTTTGAACAAGTTATACTGCATGCAAGGTGTTGCCTCTCTCATCTACATCCAGAGAGGAATTCTCCTGAAAGTTGGCATCGTGCTGTTCCAAATACTCCCTGCTGTTCATCTCTGTCAATCTGGAAAACAACAGCGGCAATGAAAAATTAGGCCCCCCCCCAAAAAAAAAGGCAAAATACCATTACAATTTTTTTCCTTCATGGAAAATCTGAACTGCACCATAAAACCACAAAGAATGTAAGGATTGGTACTTTTTTCAATTTTGTCAGCCAGATGCAAAGTGCCAGAGCTGACCACCGAATTTTTGCATCCAAAACCAAGATTATTTTTCCTAACTTTTCTTCAGTGAGACTGTCAATAAGATATATAAGATGGATGTCATACCTACTAATTGTGCGGTCCTTTGCAAATCCTAGCTCATTGTCCACACAAAGATCAAGATCATCCCCTTTCTGTGGCCTTGCAGAAGTTCTAGGAGATATCTTTTGGGCATCAGCCGCAGTCACAATGCTTTCAAATAATTCAATTGGAGACGCCTCAGCCGTGCATAAAAGCCTGGCCTTGTTCTCATACATCACCTGTGAAAAGGGACAAGCATATCATATTGAAGCTGTTGCCCCAAAAAAACATTGCATGTAGACGCTCGTGACCAGATGAAAACAGCTTCTTTCTGAAGTAAACCTTGGTTCAATCTAATTGCACAAGACAAGAACACTAAGGATTTTCTGCAGCTACTGGCAGTATCATATTGGTAATATGTTATAAAACTGGTGATAATAATATATTTCAGTCCGCACTGACAGGTCTACACGACATGCTTGCACGCAACCAAAAATAAAAAATTCATTGAAGATGCCTGATATGTAGGTTAAAGTAGCAGTTCCTTTATATATAAATCAAAATCACACACCCTCATGGTTGCAAGTATATTTGTCATCTAACCAACCAGTTAAAACCCAACAAGAAGAATTAATAAATTCATCTAAGTAATAAATGAAAAAAACAGCCTCCCATAGCTCCATAATCAAAATAATAGGTATACCAGAAAAGGCAAATAGCAATACCAGCCAGGGCTTAGCATAGTAGTTTGGCAACCTCCTCACAGAAGTCCAGGTTTAAGTTCAGTGAGGTACATCCAGGTTTCTCAATTGTGTGATCACAGGATCAGTGGTGGAAACATTGGCAAAACATGTACTTAACAATGGGACCATGCCTGAATACAAAATCAAGGAGATGACAGAGCTAAAGATGAAGAGCCTGATGCAGAAGGGCGTCGTTGAGAACAGGATGAAGCTCAAGATAAAGTGATAGAGACCACAATTCAGATCTAGTAGGTTCGATATTGGAACATGTATTTTCTAGTATCATTCTAGCCCAATGAATTTGGATTTATATCTCCTATGAAGGTCTTAAGAAACTAAAAATAGTTATCCTCTCTAACAATCTCCACCTATGCCTAGATTTCTCCAATCAAAAAAATAGGCATATACCAATTCCAAATGAAAGTTTCACCACATTTTCCTAACATGTTCACTACCACAAATGTTGCCTTATGCTTACCTCAATGCAACATGCCCTAGTAGATGAACTTTCAGCATCATGTGCAGCACATGATACAATTTTTGAACCAATGAATCCTTCATTCACATCATTTAGTGCATGAGGTTTCCCTAGCCTAAAAACCTCTGCATCAAAGATGATATTAGTCTTTGACGCTAGCACCAAACAAAGATGCCGGACTCCAGTATGTGTTGTTACAACGGCATCTTAATGATAGCTTTACTCCTAAGATACTATGGATTTCATGCCTTAGCTCAAAATTTTACATGAGTTCCCAAGTGAAATGCAAATAACTAAATTGTCCAAGGAAAAGAGAGAAGCAAATCCCAAGAAAAGAAGGAATTTTCTTATGCAATCAACGACCAAACTAGGTTCCATCCACTTATCAGATTGCTGTCAGACACTCCTTTATTTCAAAAGAGATGCCAGCTGTGTTGCATTCCTTGACAGCGAAAATGGGAGAAAGCCTTTTCTATGGAGAAATCCCCAGCCAAAATCCCAGTTAGCATTAAAAAGCCAGCTCAACTCTTTCCAGTTCCTTGAGAAAGAACACCCAAAGATAAATGTGTCATATAAAACATTGAGATAAAATGTGGAAAATCATGCCCATTTTCTTCCCAAAAGGGGTCTCTAGCACAATGTATGTCTGAAATAGGAGTTCGCAACACTTTTTCAACCTTTATTTGTTCTTCCCAGGTCAATTAGATCATCTAGATATCTAATCCAAATCCAACTCATCTCAGATGCCTACCTTCCAAAATAACAGAGTCGAGGTCACACATAGGGTGTAATAAATGCAATTCAAGAATTCACTCATCAGGCAGAACAAATAGAGCAGTTCCAGGGATTAAAATATTATCAGTTTGACTGGACAGCACTTGCAACAGAAAAATGAAACAAACCCAGGGGATTTGAATACTTCGAGTTCAATGGATAAGTCAACTCATCAAGCCTCGACTCCTTGGGATGGGTCGTCTACTTGCATGCACAGAGGCTGTTTTGTATGAAAAACAATTTCATAATATATATATATATATATATATATATATATAGAGAGAGAGAGAGAGAGAGAGAGAGAGAGAGAGAGAGAGAGAGATTCTAAGAACATGGTCTAGATTCAGCATGTAGAAGACTAGCTTTATAATGCACAATCATCAAACTTCAAAGGAATAATAAGACGCACATCAACTAAGGTGACAAACCGGTAGGCTGCGGTCCGGTTATGAAGCCCAAACTTTGGCACTGCTTCCAATGCTAGTGTATGGAATTTTCCTGCATAGAAATGATGCTATCCATTAGAGAAAATGGCAGCTCATGTTAAGTTAAAGAAACAGAACGGCAAAGTCATGGCTTTTAAAGAAATATGATTTCTTCTACTTTACGTGCAAAATGGATGGAGACAACTCACTAAACAATCCAAAGTAATCAGCTGCCCCCAAAGGTTTGTCGCAAAGATCTTCGAAAGGAAAATACGCACATCCATTAGCTCCCAGTGGGACCTTAAAAAAAATAAAAATTCAAATTTATTTTCTATGTCCTGCGTATGAATAGGAAGGCCTGCACTATTTATGAACTTAAAGACCTGCAATTGTCTTCCCATAACAACTTCTACAACTTGTGGGCCAGGTATTTCCTGTCCAATTAACTGATGGAATTTCTGTTTAAGAAGTTCAGAGTACTCCTTTCCAACAAAATAAAAGCCTTGCCCGGCCTGCATCAGGATAACAAAATTTGTTGGCCTAAGGTATATTTGTAAGTGTTAAACATGCTATGGATATAAAACGGAGAAAAGATAAAAATTTACCGAACCCAATTTTCGATAGTCTGTTGAAGAGCCAATTTCATACACCACACACCTTTCCTGCACAATCAGTTACACCAGATTCATTAGCTGACCTGTGATAAACAGATGGCAGACAAAATAATAATAAAAAAAAAAAAGCAATAACTTAGATCCAAATATCACACCTTCAAGGTTTCAATGAAGGGCAAGAATAGATCCCTCTGTAAGCCACCTTCATAAAGCCTATCTGGAGCACGATTTGAAGTGGAGACAAGAACCTAAAAATTCCAAGATGTCCCACACAGAAAATAGAGAAGAACAAGAAGATGAGGTCAATGCACATCATAAGCAGAAAAATATACAAACTGTGTAGAGAAGGAAAACCGCCAATTTGGCAAATCGAAAGAGCAGCTACATACAATGCCTTTGCTGAACAAATGACGAAAAAGACGATTCAGTATCAAAGCATCAGCAACATCAGTCACCTATAATTACATGTTCACAGTCATCAGAGCACAAAAGCAACGGTAGAAAGAGTCACAAACATACAATGCGCACAGAAATAAAGACCTAACCCAGTATTTCCAACATACCATGAATTCATCAAGACATAATAGATTTGACTCATCAGATATCTCAGTTGCAACAACTTCAAGTGGATCTGCGACCCCTTTATGCATCTGCAAAAGCCGTTATGACAGCCCAGGAATGTACGAGAAGTACATTAGGGAAAACTAATCAGCAGCAAAAATATTCAACTAAATAATATCCATAGGAAAAAGAAATAAAGATCACTACAGGACGCCATAAAGCCAAAGATACCTGTAGGCGACTATGTACACTCAACATAAAATCGTGGAAGTGTATTCTTTTCTTCCTCCAGTTACATGGCCTACCCCAAGAACAAGATTATTTTAAGCAAAACAAAGTAGGAAGAAGCAAAAGAGAACCAAGAAAGGTGGCTTAAGAAAATAAGGAATTATTGCTATGGTATCCTACAATTTACATGGCACTTGGATCCCATAGTGCCTAGCTGGGATTCCTAACATAAAAGAGAAGAGAGAAAATACAGATACTTGAAGGACACAATTAAATGTGTATATGGTTGGAATTTTACAGAGTGTAATTTGTGAGATAAATTTCTGAGTTAAATCAAAGCTCCACATATCTCACAACCATACATCTGCAGGGTCTCTTATAAACCTTCATCAGACATTATAGCACACATATTTTCAATGATGGGTCATGATCACATGGCTATGCTGAAGCATGCATTGGAATGGCAAGATGGACAAGGAATGCAGGACCCCAAATAAATGATCATTAAATTGAACTTACCCTTGTTCAGGCTAATAACCAATTAAGAAAGGATATGAGTACTAAACAAATAAATGAAAAAACTATGATGGATGTGATTTCTCTTGGTTCATGAACTTCAGGATTTTCTATGCAATCAAACCATTCTTAACCTCTAGCATGCAGATATTTTGAATTAGCACTTACACAAAAAACTCAGTATTTTTTTCATGTCTTCAAGTTACAAAATAAACTGTTGTCATACAAACAAAGAACTCAAAAAACCAAGAAATCATACAGCAGAAAAAAATAAGACTACATGCAATACTTGAAATGTAAAAGACTTACAGGTTGTAGCTTTTCTAAATAAATATTCCAGGTACATACTAGAGGCAATTATGGGTGAACATTGAAAATTAACTGCAGTAGAGTCTTTCATATCACCAACTACTTTAAAATGCCTACATCACTCACAAAAAAAGGAACAATAAATTCGTTGTCTACTATAATCTTGATAATGTTCCAAAGTGCATTTTTTTCTTTTCCTCCTAAAAGCTCTAAGGCTTCATTGATTCAGAACACTAGGGCATCTAAGTAAAATGGCTATACCTTAATACCTAACATGGATCTCAGTTTACACTTACAGTTGATCATAAAACAAATCCATAAGCATGGTCTTTCCAGTGCCTACTCCTCCATAAAGGTAGAGCCCCTTGACCGGTGAATATGAATACTGAGGAATGAGACGAGACCATAACCAACTGCTCCTGCAAAATCATGCTATAAAATGATGAATACAAATGATGGATGATGGATAAAAAATGAAAAACTTATAGCTCAGGCAATGGATACATCTGCAAGCGTGGGATGTACTCTAGAAATACTAATAAGCTGTCCGGTATATATCAATTACCTCCCACTTTTCCCAGGTGCTTTGTATTTATCCAACCGACAGCTATCTTCATGCTCAATGAGTTGCTCATAAAGTCTTTGCAGAACTCCAAGGGTGCCCACCTAGGAAAGCATCATGGAACATGAACAAGAGCATAAATAACTAAAAAGACACCACAAACTTCACTTAAATTATCATTTATTACCTGGCAACTGTCACCATCAACTAGCTCCCCCAATTCAATTCTTCTTTCATACTCGAGCAAAGGACCAGCTCTTCCAAAATCTGCAACAGATCACATCAACACCAGCAACAATGGCAATGTCAAAACCGTTGGATTCCACCAATGAGCCAAAAACTAGAATAGGATTAACAAGACAGAAAATGCAATTTTTACCGCTACATGGATCCAGTCCAGAAATGAAGATTTTCTTTCTTTTTTTTAAAAAAAAAGAAGATTTAGCATACAAACCATGCACCGTGAAAAATTGTGTTCATCATCCGAATTCCCAAAGACAAAAAAGCTCTTCAACATGGTATTACAACGCAGAGACAGGGTGTTAAAAGAAAACCTGAGGTTGCTTCGTTTGCTGCAGCGGTTGACAGAGTCCTCAAGAGGACCAGAGTCCGGTTCAGATATCTACTGATTTCTTTATCGCCATAAGGCTTGATTGAAGAACTTGCAGCTAGATCATACAAAATCGAAACCTTCTCATTTTCTCCCAAAGCATTCAACGAAAGCCCTCCTCCACGAAACCGAGATAAATACGGAAGTTGTCGAAGAGACCGACCCAATGCTCTCATCTTCACCAACAGCAAATATCCTGTAACGCAAATTTACAAAGATCGGGCATCAGAAACCTTCACCTCATCTTCTCATTTATTTTATCCACCAACTAGAAAGGAAAAATTCCACCTTATGATGCGATAAAAGGATGCAAAGGCGACAAAACAAAGAAGTTAATGTAGAAAAGATGCTGATAACTTCGGAATTAAATCACAAAACATGATGACAACGATAAATCCAAGCAATCAAGAACTTTCACATGAGAACATCATTCCAAAAGACAACGCATGTAAGTTAAAGAAGGATGGAACAGAGCTGTCTACAACCACCAGTTCCGAATCAAATCAAATAATTCCGATGCCAAAAAAAAAATCAAACACAAATTCCAAAACAGAATCAATCTTTTGAAACGCTAAAATTAAACAAAATGCAAAAGAAAGAAAGAAGAAGAAGGAATATGCGCACAAGGAATCCAGAATCAAGAGAAACTCGAGTCAATCACACTCCGGTCGGCTCGAAAAATGCTACTCTACCAATTAATCGACAACAGGATCGACGGATCCCCCCTCCGAGCCCTCCTCCGATCCGAGGCACCACCAGAGCCCCGACCCTAACAAACTCCTAAATTCGAGCAGAGGATTTCAGAGCACCAATGGAGAACTCCCAGTCGCCAGGAGGACTCGACGCCTTTAATTTCCCTTTTGGCTTTCGTCCCCGAGGAATAAAGGGGCAGGGGGATGACGCCTTTTTCAAAAGTGAGAGCAGGGCGGGGCGGGGCCCACCGGGGGGCCCTCTCAGGCGCCGGGCTTTTACGGACGCCGAGGAGAATGCGATGCCGCACGGAGACCATCGTACGGCCGGCATTGAATATTTTTTTATGGCGATCGTGGGGTCCAGACTTCTTGGGGCGTGCTCGCAGGCGTGCGTTGTTCCCCAGGAGCATCCGAGCCGGGAGCGCTGCGGCTTTCGGTCGACGCGTGATGCGGCCGTGGCGTGTGGGAATGGAGGCGGCCGTTTAGGTACGTGGCGGGGTTTGATTAGTCGACGATTCCGGGCGGATAGTTTTGCGTGGAGCACAAGAAAAGGAGGGTGGGAGGTGCCGGTGGGGGGAACTCATCCTTATTGTTAACCTGGAAACTTTAGCCATTGAACATGGAAATATGTCCACAGGGCAAGCCCAAATTTATAGTTCATAATAATTTACAAATATTTTATGTGTTAAAACATCTTAATAGAATTTAACAACAATGAAAACTATTTTAAATTTTAAATAAAAGAAAGACATAAATAGTCCAATAATTTTCTATTAAAAATTATTTTTATTTAAATTTTAAAATCAAAGTGCTCTAATATTTTAATATAGTCATGCGAGCACTAGGCATAAAGTAACACAACTAACATGCATCTCTGCTGTCACACTAGATATATATATATATATCATGCCCCAATTCCTAGATCCATGTGCATAGAATGATTTGATGCTATTGTTTATTTGGTTATCTTTTTTTTTATATAAAAATTTTTGCACGCTAATAAAGTTTGATTTGGAAATCAATTTTTGCCATATGTGGGATGAGAGCATGGGTGGATGTGATGGTTTGGTTCTGAAATGGGAGCGTTGACGAAGGTTTTGGGGCTTCACCAATCCAAGATTGCCAGCCAACATAAAGTGGATAAGATTGAGAATTGCAGCGTGATCGATACGTCGGTCCCCTTCTTTTGATAACATTTGATGACGATGCTCACTAAAAAGTAGTCAACATTCTTATCATGTAAAAATTCCTCATTGAATTGTGAATTTGTGGTGCAAGACAGAACCATGCTCTCAAAACCTTATTCATAAATCTTTGGCATTAAGATTGACTGAGAACTGACATCTCATGATCAAACAATATATGATATCTCTATTGATCAAGTTTGATCAAGTAATCGAATGGTCTTAAAAATTGTTTAGAAGAGATAACATTGATGGACCACATTAACTATCTTCTCTAAGTGTGAAGAAAGAATATTCAAGCCTGGCATCAATAGATTAATATATTATTACATCCTTGCTTGTGTCAGATATTGGTCATTTATAAATTTATGAGCAATTATGGGAGAAGATACATCGTGCCCAATGAAATACACCTATTAGCCTCAACCCATTGCCAATCTAAAAATAAAAAACTTTTTATGCCATCATAGATCTCATAGCTCTGATGAGCTCCCTAGAACTAGTCTTAAATAAAAGTGGTTTTAGGGTCCAACAAGAACCCTTTGTTTCAGTTGTGTGGCAGGTCTAAACGACACTACGTTCCTTCAAATCCTCTAATCATTCCCCATCACCAATCAATCTAAAGTAAAAATACATAATCATGCCAACGCATGTAATTTAATACTATATTATAACTACAAGTAAGTTCTCATCTCATCTGAGGAGGAAATAATTACAGCTTCATACGAAGAATTGGTAAAATTGAATGCCACATGCGAGCATAATTTGAATTTAGTATAAAATAAGTTAGTTTAAATTGATCTTAAGTTGGCTTGCATTATAAATAAATCAACATGATTATAACATAAAATAATCATATTATGTCGCAGATTGAGTTGTTAACCTGAAAGTGATACATTTAAAATCTATTTAGTTGGTGACATATTTAGTGAGTTAAATTAAGTAAATCAGATTATATTTATTCATATTAAACAAGTTGCATTTATTCGCATTGAGGGAGATATATCGTATCAATGTAATATCATCTGTTTATTAAATTAGTTATGTGTATTGTGTTCTGTTATCTATTTAACAATCGTATTGTATTTATATTTAAATTTTTAATATAATTAATTATATTATATTTATATTTATATTGATTGATATAATATTATATTTTAATTTCGATACAGTATGGATATGATATGAACTGTTACCTTTGCTTTCCCTCAAGCCAATATAGCTTCGGATCCAACACACAGCCCCACAAGCAGTGGGCCTCATCTTTGCCGTAAACAAAAATGATCAAGGAAAAGAAAAAGGAAGAAAAAAAAGAAAAGAAAAGAAAAAAAAACTGTCTGCTGTCCGCCATACAAGTTAATTCCCACTTGTGCCTCTAACTAACTTTGATAAAGGTTAAGAGTTGGCCCGCTGTTGGAGTCCCCAGCTTGAAATCCTAAATTAGGTACGATATGATTCCCCATTGACCTTTTTTTTATTGTTAATGAGATGGGGGGATTCACGTCCGCCTAAGTTGGATTTAGTGGCAGTAGTTAGGTAGTACAAGGTACGACACGATCCACCATCAACCTTTTCTTATTGTTGATAAAATGGGATTTACGTCAGCCCGAGTTTGATTTACTGGCAGTAGTTTGGTCGTGCCACCTTATCTTGTCCTTTGGAGCTCCTAACCCAAGAAAGACGCGCCGACCGAAAGGCTTCATTCTATTTTAATCATTGTACCCTTCATGCCTCCAGGGGAGCATGCCGAATGACTTGGCATTTACTTTTTTTTATTATCGGTTGAAGTCCGTGACATGAGTCGCATGCAACATGCATAATATAATAATAATAATATTATAACATATAAACGACAATGCAACAACTTAGCCGTCAACAACATGATATAAAATGCAACGCAAGTGCTTCCGTTTGCTATGCGTCCATGCTTAGATCACCAAAATAAATGAAGAAAAGGATGGATAAGTTAAGAGAACAATTTCTTTGAAGAATAATTTCTTTAAAAAAAAGTAAAAATTTGATTAGTAAATTTTACTATTTAATTAGCTGAAAATCTATTTACGAAGGAAAAAAAAAAAAAAGAAAAAAAAGGGAGAAGGACTCCACTAATATGAATATAAATTTTGTGACTAAATAAGATTGAAAGTTCATCAACAAACATTCAAACGAGGATAATTCAAAAAAAAATATACCTTTTAAACTGTATACCTTTCTATTTGGATAATAAAGAGAATATTAGATTTTTGAAAAATAAATGAATAGTCTCCGTTGCTCTTACCTATCTTTTTGATGATTTATATGGTAAAACTATTAGAAAATACTCATCAGTAGCCTCAACATGGAGTAAAAGAGTGCAGCAGTAGAAAATCAAGTTATATGGCCTTCTCTCATGCAATGAATTTATATAGCTTTGACAACTTCAATGCCTCTTAGCACCCATTCGACCATCAACATCGAAAGATATACTAGTCTGAAAGCCTTCTTGGAGCGATAAATATAATGTTAAGGGGTCAAATACCTCTTTACAATTTAATATAGAGTGCTTTTATTTTAGAGAAGATGAAGATATTTCTTTAGCTATCATTGCTCAACCAATTGCATACAGGAGAAGTCTTGACAATGAAAGGGTGGCTTGTGAGCATAGGTTGTACATTATGTAAGATTAATCATAAGTTAATTATTTATTTATTCATTAATTGCTCCTTTGGAGATTTAGGAGTCTCTTTCTTATTGCCTTAGTGTAAGCAATATGTCTTTCAATTTAAATGGCCTTTGGTTTAAGTGGCGGAAGAGAAAAGTACCAGTGAACTTAAAGAAATAAAGGGATAAGTTGATGATGTTATTTATATAACAACTATAAAATGAGAGAAACTTTAAAATCTTTCACAACAAAACTTTCTCATTAACCTTAGCTATCTTTAAAATTATTACTAGTTTTATAGTGTGGCAAGCTTTGTTCGAAGAGATGAAGGAGGTGCATAGAGACTTTCATAATTTACTTTCTTTCTCTGTTATCTTATCTATGTAAATAACCATATTATCTAATAAATTTTAGTTTTGACATGACTCTTTAAAAATAAAAAGCAAAAAAATCTTGTTGTACTTTATTAAAGAACTACTATCATATTTAGATGCCCCTCGAGTTGTTTCCCTAGACAAATACTCAATGCAGGATGACAGCTAATGTCAAATAGTTTATGATCACATGGGATTCTTATAAAAAACAAGCTTGAGTTTGTATCTTTTCCATTCAAATAAAAATTTGGGACAATTTTTTATGCCCATTGACACTTGTTGACTGTATTCTAGTGCAGGCAAGTTGAAGACCTATTCATAATATATATATATATATATATATATATCATGCAATACAAAAGTCATGGAAAACTGTTACATAGAATCATCAACAGAGGAGAATGGTGGAATTTATGCTATCTACTTTCCACTTGACATAATAAAACGAAACTGTTGAAAATTTCCAAGTGGGTACATGATGTGAAGTAATCAAACTTAATTTTATAACAATATATTACAAAATATTTGATGGCACTCTTAAGTAGCTGTCATGGAGATACCATAAACCATACCACTTCCGCATGCGTATACCTTTTCGCCGGTCTTTTCTTTGCTGTGTCATAGTTGCACTGACGTGATTATAACCCATGTCCACAAAATTTGGTGCCCCATATTTTTTTGTTATCACATGCAATTGGTGTTTAATGATACTGGGATGCAATAAGCATGAGATGAAGGTAGACTACAACGCTTTTCCAAAGCAGGAGATATGGTTCTCAGTGTTGCTTGCGTTGCAGCTAAAGGTTACTAGTGTTATTACAAAATTTGTTGTGTCATCTAACAAATTGGATTGCCAACATGATCACCTCCATCAATGTTTAAGTGGATCAATGTTTAAGTGGATCGGTTGTCTGGTTACACATCAGACCTGTTCCATAGTGCTCAGGTTGATGACAAGGATACCTTTATTGGAGTTAATTTGTAATTAATGAGAGTGGAAGTATAAGAGTTGTTATATTTTCTATGTGAGTTAAATGAGCCAAGAATTCTAAGAGTTATCTAGAATTATTAAGAATCAGTTAGAAAATCTAAAAATCATTTAGATATTCAAAGAGTTATGAATTACTCTGTATTTATGGGGTAGACCAAAAGTCACCTTCATATATTTATATATAGGACAATATGTATTGAGTTTAAGTAGTGTGGAGAGTTTTATGAAACGATATTATGAAATGATATTTCTTCCATTCCAAGCATTTCTTCTTGAACATTATTAGAGCAATACTGAAAAAATGTTAATAAATTGGTATCAAAGCTAGAGAGCCTGGTTAATCCTAAGGCAAAAAAGAGAGCCAGAGTACCAAAGAGCTAGAGAGGTAGCTTCAGAGTTGGAAGAAATTTGTGAAGAAATTGTTCATATCCTTCATCAAGGTGATAAGACTCCGGGTCAAAAGAAAACGTTAAGAAGTGTGCAAGTTTAAGAAAAGAGACTTTGCATAAGAAAAAGAAGGCAAGAGCAATCTTCAGAGGTTAAAGATAAGAGACCTCATTAACAATACTAATTGAGCAAAATGGAGGATGAAAAGGAAATTAAAGATGTCAGTGCAAGATTTGCATGAAGCCTATGAAGAGTTGAAGAACAAATATGAAGATGTAATTAAAGAATTAAATGAGTTAAAGTTGAAGATAAAAAAAAGGAGTTATCATGGAAGATAAAAAAAAGATGATTGAAGAAGATACAAGGTCTCCACCTCATAGATCAATGAGAAGAGCATTTGTCATAAGAGATTTTCTTTTTGGCTGCGGTTCATATCAGTAATTGAAAATATTATGAAAAATTATAAATTAAGGGGGGATATTGGAGTTAATTTGTAATTAATGAGAGTAGAAGTCTAAGAGTTGTTATATTTTTTATGTGAGTTAAATGAGTCAAGAATTCAAAGAGTTATATATAATTATTAAGAATTAGTTAAAAAATCTAAGAGTCATTTAAATATTCAAAGAGTTATGGATTACTCTGTATTTATGGGGGTAGACCAAAAATTACCTTCATATACCTATATATAGGACAATATGTATTGAGTCTAAGTAGTATGGAGAGTTTTATGAAATAATATTATGAAATGATATTTCTCCTACTCTAAATATTTCTCTTTTAAGCATTATTAGAGAAATACCAAAAAAATATCAACAAACCTCTTCAACAACGCTTTGGTGCTGGGTTTTGAGCTTTCTCCTCGTGTCCAGAAAAAGCCTCCTCCCTTCTACTTTTCTGGATGAAAGTTGGCTGGGCCTTCTGGGCTGGGGGAAGCTTGACGTCGGATAGAGGACCAAGAAACTGGCTCTTCAAGCACTTCTCTTTAACGAGCAACCCATTGATCAATTATCATTTTTTTTTTTCATTAATTTTTGATCTCTTTTTTTTTGTACCTAGCTATATATTCCTCTCGAGCCCAACATAAGGTGCTAGTAGTACAGATCACCACAAACGCTCCCAATTTATGCTTGTGAACTGGCAGCAAGAAAGACAATGCCATTTGTTTCGCCTAATGGAGGAACGGTAGCAGGTGCACTGGGCCACCATGGACATCAAAATGTAAGCAATCCATGATCAATGCTGTCCAAGAAACAACATTCCTCTCGGGCATCAGGCTGAACAACCTAAGAGCTCCATCTAAATGTTGGCATCTCGAGTGCATGCCAACGAGGGTGGCGTGCAAGAGGACACACGCTTCCAATGCTCCATTCTGAAGAGCATGAGCACGAACGAATGGTCCTTCCAAGGCGCAAATCCTGGACATGACTGCAAACCGAGAGGACTGCAGCAATCGGCTCGGGGTTGAGCATGAAACCAGCCAAATGCGTGTCTTGGAACGTTTCCATGGATTCAAAGGTGTACCCATGTCTGATATAGCCATGTATCATCAAATTTCAAGAGAACATGCCTCTTAGTGGCACTCTATCAAACAGCAGGCGAGCTGTGCTGATCATCGAGTGCTTTGCTTGGAAAGGAGCGAGTTCGTGGTTACAGGGTCTGAGGTGAGGCCGGTCTTGAGGAGCTGGAGACCGAAGCCGACGGATTGTGGTGGGAAAAAGCAAGCTTTGACGAAAGAGGAAGGATAGGTTTGTTGTTGGGTCATTAATTCAATGTTGACTTTATATATGAATAATTATATGTTATGAATTATTAAATAAATTTAAACTTAATTAAAAGTAATTGATTAGTATTCAATAATTTAAGCTTTAATGTATCTGATATGGCGTGGGTCTTTAATGTGTAAAGACTTAAAAAATTATTTCTATTTTTATGATGGACTGAAATAGAAATAAAATTAGGTTATTTATATATATGTATGCGGTCATGATCCCCAAATCGCACGAACATAGACATTCTTTTTGACATCCCATTATCAGAGAGAAGAGAGAAGCTAAATGACTCTCTTTAAAATGGATGTAGGCAAATCGCTCAATTTTAGAGAGTAATCAATCGATATGGACTCAGGTACGCTTTCGCTTATATATTTAATTTTATCTTGGTGATTCAACATGAATGATCCTATTATTTTGGGTGATGGTTTTCACCTAAGAGAATTTCATAAATTTTAACAAGTGGTATCCGAGCCCCTTCATATTGAATCATCGAAATTGAATTACAGAATAAATTATTTTTTTTTAAGAATAAACGGAAAGAAGGAATTCAAAATATTTCTTCTCCTTTCCATTCGGGTTTCAGACTCTTGCCGGTGGTTTTCGCCATCACCGGTATCAAGTTTTTTTTTTCTAGGCATGGTGATCTGGCCATGCCGGTGAAGGAGCCACGACCATTAGGCCATGGCATCTATGGCCGCACATTAAGTACAGGTCATTAAATAAAAAAAAGGGGCAGGCGGTTTCTTCACTGTCGGTCATAATGAAGACCAGCGCGGGTCTCTATCCGCACCGATGAAGGAACGTTGCAGCCAAACAGTCACGTCAAACGGCCACCCGAACACTAGGAGGCGAAACCCCTAGGGTTTCCAAACACGAGCCCACAGTTTCTTTTTTTTTTTTTGGCAAGTAACCCGTAATATTTTCTTTCCTTTCTTTCTTTAATTTTTTTTTTGGTAAGTGGCTCATGATAGCCTCTATTTTTTTGTTTTCTTTGTAAGTGATTCATCACATTTCTTTCTTTCTTTTTTTTTGGGTCTTTTCCAAAAAAAAAAAGGAATTTTTTTTTAAGAGACCGGGGGCTGGTGTAGGACTAGGGTTGGCTCATCCAATCAGTCTTGATCCAGTCACAGGTTGACCGGTGCATCAACGGCTTTAAGGATAATTTTTTATACGACTTTAAATTCAAATATTGGTATGTTTATATATATTTTGAGACGGATTAATTAAAACAACATATCACCAAAGTGATATCTCTTGTAGAAATTAATCTTATTTCAAAATATAAAAGGTTATGTGCATATAGTTTATGTAAATATCCATCGGCCTAAAGGAAGATCAATATTTAACATAATTGCATGTGCACTTATGGTAAAAAATGCGTGATGTTATTCAGTTTTACATGTGAATAATAAATCGGCCCAAAGATAGATTCATTATTCGATATGTTCTTATCATGAGTGTTTGATTACTACCAATATCACTCGCAAGTTACTATTTTATCCAAAAATAAAATATTAATGAGTGTTTGATATTTTGGGATGCGATTTACCTTTATTTGAATTTATTTTTGCTTTAAGAGGAATATGAGTTTGTTTTGTTGTTCTCTGTCCAGCTTACAGTCCTGCTAACATTACTGCCAATATCAATTCAATTCCTATGTTGAATGGCTCAAACTTCAAGTCCTAAAAAAAAAAATCTCTTGATAGTTCTTGGAGTCATGGATCTCAACCTTGCGTTAAGGACTGAATCTCTTTCACCTCTTACGGATAAAAGTACCTTGGATGATAAGTGGGACATAGAAAGATGGAAGAAATTAAATCGCATGTGTATGATGATCATGAAGAAGGCCATTCCAGAAGCATTCAGGGGTACAATGTTTAAAAAAATAACTACTGCTAAGGCTCTCCTTGAATATATTGAAAAGAGATTTGTCAAGAATGAAAAGGCTGAAATTGGTACGCTCTTGACAAGTCTAATTTCAATGAGGTATAAGGAGAAAGACAATATCAGGGAGTACATATTGGAGATGTCTCATTTCGCTTCCAAGCTGAAAGCATTTAAGCTTGAACTCTCTGAAGACTTGCTAGTGCATCTAATTTTGATATCCCTTTCGGCATGGTTTAATCAGTTTAAAGTGAGCTATAATTGTCAGAAAGAAACTTGGTCTCTGAATGAGTTCATCTCACACTGTGTTCAAGAAGAGGAAAGGCTTAAGCAAGATAAGACACAGAGTGCTCACCTGGCCTCAACCTCTAAAGACAAAGGAAAGAAAAGAAAGAAGGATAAGGCTGCAGATACGGCACCTCAAAAGAAACAATAAAAGAAACCGAATGATTTGAAAGGCACTAGTTGTTTCTTTTATGGAGCTGAAGGACATAAGAAGAAGCAGTGCACTAACTATCACGCATGGCGTGCTAAGAAGGGTATGCTTCTTAATTTGGTTTGTTCTGAGGTTAATTTAAGTTCGGTACCTAGACATACATGGTTGATAGGTACCTAGACATACATGGTTGATAGATTCTGGTACAACAACTCACATCAGCGTGTATATGCAGGGTTGCCTGAGTTGCCAAAAGCCAAATGATGCTGAAAGATACATCTATGTGGGCGATAGCAAAACGGTTCAAGTTGAGGCAATAGGGAAATTTAGATTATTATTAAAGACTGGATTTTATTTGGATCTTGATGAAACTTTTATTGTACCGTCTTTTAGATTGAATTTGATTTCTATTTCTATTTTGGACAAATCTGGTTATTTTTGTTCATTTGGAAATGAAAAATTTAGTTTGTTTCATGATTCAAATTTGGTTGGTTCCGATTCTTTGTCAGGTTACGATAATCTTTATTCAATTAATATAATTGCTTCATTTAATGAATCCATACATTTAAGTACATGAGGTACTAAGAAAAAATTAACCAGTGAGAATTCGGCTGTATTATGGCATAAGAGATTAGGTCATGTTTCCAAACGGAGAATAGAGAGACTTGTGTCAGATAAAATTCTTGATTCCTTAGATTTCATAGACTTTGATGTTTGTGTTAATTGTATAAAGGGAAAAGAAACCAATAAAAGGAGATTTGAAGCAAATAGGACTCTGGACGTCTTAGAACTTATACATATTGATATTTGTGGCCCATTTCCTATAATTGCTTGGAATGGTCAACAATACTTTATAACGTTCATATACGATTTTTCCAGATATGGCTACATATATCTCATTCAAGCGTTCTGTTTCATCTTTCAGCAACACCATTCGTAGTGGGTGAACCCGGCATGGTGTACTGTGTGACGATACCACATTCCTCTAGGAACTTAGCAAATGGTCCTAGACGTTGTTTACCTGAACTATCATATCTGCCATAGTACTCTCCACCATGGTCAGATCTGATGCTTTTGTTCCTTTTACTAAGTTAGTTTTCAACTTCAGCCTTATAATTTTTGAGCACGTCCAGTGACTGTGACTTTTCAGGATATGGTAAGAACTATGATTAGTCATTCTAACTTACCAGAATCACTTTGGGGAGAAGCACTTAAGACTGCAGCATATATCCTTAATAGAGTTTCAACTAACGCAACTGCCAAAACCCCTTATGAACTCTGGACGGGCAAGAAGCCTAGTCTAAAGCACTTGCATGTTTGGGGATGTCCAGCTGAGGCAAGGCCTTATAGGCCTAATACAAAGAAACTAGACTCAAGGACGGTGAGCTGCTATTTTATTGAATATTCTGAAAGATTCACGGGGTACAAGTTTTATGATTTCACAAGTAAGTCGATTTTTTAGTCAAGAAATGCACGGTTCTTTAAGGATGTTGAGCTTGCAAGGGGAGATACAGTTAGGGACTTTGTCTTTGAGGAGGAATATATTGATATTCCCACAGATGTCATTGGTATTGATCAGGATCCCATTCCTAACCTTGTTCAAGACATAATAGATCAAGACACTGTCGAAGAACCTCCTATTCAAGAAATTGTTTCAGAAGAATAAGCTCCAACATCTCAAAAACCTATGCCATTAAGGAGATCCACTAGAGAAAGGAGAAATGCAATACCAGATGACTACATTGTATTTCTCCAAGAGCTTGAGGTAGATATTGGAATAATGGAAGATGATCCAATCAACTTCCGTCAAGCTATGAAAAGTTCTAACTCTCACAAGTGGATTGATGCCATGAACGAGGAGATTAAGTTCATGAAGGATAATGACGTCTGGGATCTTGTCCCATTACCTAAAAGTGCGAAACCCATTGGTTGCAAATGGATATTTAAGACCAAGAGGGATTCGAAAGGTGATGTAAAAAGGTACAAGGCTCATCTTGTCACAAAGGGCTTTACTCAGAGAGAAGGCATTGACTATAAAGAGACATTCTCTCTAGTTTCTTCGAAAAACTCTTTCAGGATTATAATGGCATTGGTGGTGCATTTCAATCTTGAGTTACATCAGATGGATGTAAAGATGACGTTTCTCAATGGTAACATTGATGAAACGATCTATATGGTGCAGCCAGAAAACTTTGTGTTGGGAGACCTAAAGAATATAGTTTGCAAACTTAAGAAATCCATCTATGGACTCAAACAAGCATTTCGACAATGGTATTTCAAGTTTCATCAAGTGATTATCTCATTCGATCTTGAGATGAATTTGGTCGATGACTGCATATACCAAAGTTCTATGGGAAAAAATATGTTTTTCTGGTTTTATATGTCGATGATATCTTGCTTGCCAGCAACGATATAGGCTTATTGCACGAAACCAAGAGATTTCTATCTAAGAATTTTGAGATGAAAGATCTTGATGACGCCTCTTTTGTGTTAGGCATACAAATGTATTGGGATCGCTCTCGAAGTATTCTCGGATTATCACAAAAGAGCTATATTGAAAAGGTTCTCAAAAGATATGGCATGCAAGATTGCAAACTAGGTGATACCTCTATGGCTAAGGGAGATAAGTTTAGTCTCAATCAATGCCCTAAGAATGATTTTGAAAAGAAGGAAATGTAGAAGATTTCCTATGCCTCATCAGTAGGGAGTCTGATGTATGCTCAGGTTTGTATGCGTCCGGATATTGCATACGTT
The DNA here is from genome assembly GCA_017589505.3 of Metroxylon sagu. Classification (NCBI taxonomy): domain Eukaryota; kingdom Viridiplantae; phylum Streptophyta; class Magnoliopsida; order Arecales; family Arecaceae; genus Metroxylon; species Metroxylon sagu. Next base: position 852,115 of record JACVBY030000565.1, read on the forward strand.
ACTGGGATATTGGATAGATATTTAAGCAATCCAGAAATAGACCATTGGAAAGCAGCTAAACGGGTCTTGTGGTACTTACGGAGAACAAAAGGTTACATGCTCACGTATCAGAGGTCGGATAAGCTTGAGATTATTGGGTATACTGACTCCGATTTTGCTGGATGCCAAGATAGTATGAAATCTACATTGGGCTATATCTATCTGTTGATTGGAGGTGCAGTCTCCTGAAAGAGTTCTAAACAGTCACTTATAGCACCTTCCACCATGGCAGCAGAATTTATAGCATGTTATGAGGCGTCCAATGACGAAATATGGCTGCAAAATTTTGTCACAGGGCTGCGCATAGTGGATGATGTTAAAAGACCACTTAAGTTATTATGTGACAATAAGTCAGTAGTTCTATATTCCAACAACAACAGGAGCTCAACGAAGTCAAAGCATATTGACATCAAGTTCCTAGCTGTTAAACATAGAGTTCAGAGTGGACAATTGTTTATAGAGCACATCGGAACAAACTTCATGATTGTGGATCCGCTTACTAAGGGATTGCGACCCAAAATGTTTCATGAGCATACTGCTCATATGGGTATCATGTCACTTGAAGATATTCAGTCTTAGTGGAAGTTTGTAATTTTAGATGCTTGCATAGACATTTTTCAGTTATTTCAGTTTATGAATATTTTGAGGTTATTTTTGCAGAAATAAAGTTTTTTTTGGTTTGTTTACGCTCTGATTTTAGTATAATTTGATCTCACTAAGGTTTAAGGGAGAATCAATTGGAAATAGGCATGTTAAGATCACATTGCATGAAATTTTCATACTACACATCCACACCATGATCCATGTCATTCAATTGTATCAGCATATGTGACCATTAATGGGTTGAGTTACGATAGATGTAATGAAGACCACTTTGATCCTATGTTGGTGTGATTGATGGATCGGATTGGTTGCAGATACATTTCGTAATGACAGTAAATTTGAGCTCATTCAGTTATATCTGGCAAAGCATAATTATAAGGTTACACATATAGCTTAAGTGAAAGATTATTGGATCATTAATCAAACGTTGAGCTTATATGTGAATAATTATGTATTGCGGGCTGTTAAATAAATTTAAGTTTAATTAAAAATGATCGATTAAGTATTCAGTAATTTGGGCTTTAATGTATCTGATAGGGTGTGGGCCTTTAATATGTAGAGACTTAAGAAATTATTTCTATTTCTATGATGGGTTAAAATAGAAATAAAATTAGGTTATCTATATATATAGTAGTCATGGTTCACAGATCGCACGAACAGAGACATTCTTTTTGATATCCCATCATTAAAGAGAAAACATTGAGAGAAACTAAAGAACTTTTTCTAAAATAGACGTATTGATCTGGAAGGCCAATCGCTCGACTCTAGAGGGTAATCAATCGATATGGACTCAGGTATGCTTCAGCTTATATATTTAATTTTATCTTGGTGATTCAATATGAATGATCCTGTTATTTTGAGTGATGATTTTTACCTAAAGAAATTTCATAAATTATAACATTTGATTGGATGGGCTGTTTGAATGTTGAAATTGCCTCCTGGATTGGCCAATGAAGGGGACAAGCATGGGCAGGAAGTAATATTTTGATTCATGATATTTGTTTACATCTTGCCCGCCACACTCCGTTGTAGTCTAGTTGGTTAGGATACTCGGCTCTCACCCGAGAGACCCGGGTTCGAGTCCCGGCAACGGAATATAATTTTAGTTCACAATTTTTTCATTCATAAAATGGCCTCTTATGAAAATATTAAAATATTTTTTTTAAAATTTTTATTATTGCTCATTATATTTTAAAAATAAAATATTAAATTTTATATAACAAATAAAACAGAATATTTTTTTATTCATTAAATGGACTCTTATGAAAATATTAAAATATTTTATTTTTTAAATTTTTATTATTGCCCATTATATTTTAAAAATAAAAATAAAATATTTAAATTTATATAACAAATAAAATATGTTTAAATAAATTTATTATAATTAAAAAATTTATGAGCTAATTCATAAGAAATATATTAAATCATAATTTTTTTCATCTCTATATCAATGGGGAGAAAAATTGTTTCATCCCCACCTTATTTGGGTAGGTCTCCACAAGGATCAAAAAAAATAAAGAAAATTATCATCCCTATTTCAAACTAATATTTTAGCAATTAATTTTTTAAAAAATTATTTATATAAATTAGAAATATTTTAAACTTAAAGAAGATGATTGAAGGAGATTATTTTGTAATAAATTTATTCCTTTTTTTTCGGTCCTTGATTAAGGAGATGAATAGAGGAAATTATTTTATATGAATTTATTCAAAATTTTCAGTCCTTCATGAATGCAAGCGGCAATAGGTGCAATTGTTCAACATTAATGAAAACAACTGAAATCAATATTTAAGCAATAGGAAAAGGATAAATTTATTTATATAAATTAGAAATATTTTAAAGCTTAAAGAAATTAAATGAAGGAGATTATTTTGTAAAAATTTTATTCAAATTTTTTCAGCCTTGATTAATACTAGCAAAAATAGGTGCAATTGTGCAGCATTAAATGATCTTATTTTGTCTTCGAATTAAATTAGTGAAAGAAGCCCAATAGAAGAAAATACTAATCATGATACCATTTCTATTTTATTTTAAATTTAAATTTTAAGCTTTATAATATAAAAACAAATAGTAAAAGTTTTCATCTGTATCCATATCTTATATTTCATTCATCATCATGAGATATATAAGCATCATTTCTATTGTATTTTGAATTTAAATTTTAAACTTTGGAATCAAATCCAAATTAACTAGTTGAACTGAGCATATCACAGTAGCTGAATGATAAGCGACTATTATTCTAAATTCTTTTACTTTATATTATTATTCTCGAAATCTTCTTTTTTTTTTTTTTTTTTTTTTTCTTAAGTGTAAAAGCACAATGGAAATATTGGCTATGTTCGTATATAATTGTTAGGATTGACATTTGCTTGCACAAAATTTTTAATATAATGAGTTTTTTCACTTGCATTGCATGTACAATAACGCTATATCACTTTATGGATAAAAGAAAATAAATATTTACCATGAGAAAGTCTAAGTTGGTAATTGCCCATCTGAAAATGTCATCCGCAATACCCTGTAGCCATTTGTATTGCATTCTCTAATGCATTGTTCTACTTTGTGATATGGCATTTCTTAAATTAAAAAAATATAAAAAAATTGATTAGCCATGTTAAAGAAATAGATATGATGTTATATATTAATCCATAATGTGGTGTTGTAGCTCGACTTATTCAAACAAGTTGGTCATATTTTGCTCATTCGCAGTATGCCCTTTGCTAGTGTTAAGAAAGGATGAGCCACATTTATAAAAACAGTCATAGGTGTGGGTGTAGCTATCACAATTCCCTGTTGATAAGATTTACTTGAAGTTTTTCATTGCATTTCCTCGATTCCAAAGGGTCATTGCATGGTGTCTTTGTGTTTTTTGGCCGCGTTTGGACCATTGTTTGGATTGAATTTAGTAAAAAAAAAAAAAAGAAGATTGAAATACCATGAACCCCACCATTCAATCGGTTTTTTATATCTAAAAATACTAGATTGATAAATCAAACCTCTCTCTTAGGTTTTAGAAGCTTATGAGATTGGATTGCCAATTCAATCCCATGATAATCCAAGCAACAATCCAAACACATTCCAGTGCATTCCCTTGATTCCTAAGGGCCATCTCATGGTGTCATCATCCTCGTAGCTATACTGCATGTTGGTTCTCTGTCAGCCACAAATATATATATATATATATATATATATATATATATAAAATTTATCTTTTGAAGGAATAGTGAGGGCAAGAGAGCATCCCTCACCAAAATTTATTTAAAATTCAAAAACTTTACAAAGAGAAAGTTGAAGGAAAAATTTACATAGACGAAGAAAGAAGAAAGGAGAGAGTATTAGGTTAGCCATAGTTGCAAGATATAATTTGCTAATCAGATGATTAATGGAATCCAATCTTACCAAAGGGAAAGGAATATAATAAATCTACTCTAAAACATATAAATCCAATCCAATCCAATCCAATGTTTGAAAAGAGAAAAGAAGAAGTTATATACCATAGGCTCCATTAAAAGTGTTCGTTTGGTATGCTTAAAAAATCTAGATTGCCAAACTCAAAGGGCTTAGGATTGATAACAATTCAATCTTGTCTCAATTTAACAGGGATAATGATTCAATTTCATCTCAATCCAGCATTGGTATCAAACACGTTCTAAATGAGATTTATTTTGCAAGATTTCATGCACCAATATTTAAGAACAATCAGAGCCTTACCCTTAACCATATTTAGGCCTTTCATGGTTAATGGTGGTTGTTTTGTGGAAAAGGCGTTAGGTTTGGTGCTTCCAGACGTGGATGTTTAGTCCAAATCGTATGCAAATGGCATGAAGTATAAAGAGGTCAATGGTAACATGTCATCAGTAGAATTATTTTGTTTACTAAAGGAAAAATAAAGAGTAGTACTATTACCATATGTCTAAAACTAAGTTCAACCTCTTTCAATTCAACCCCCTCTTGAGGGAAACGTCACACTCTAGATAAGTTTGAATCACTGGCATATGTTGTTTTTCCTCAGGAAGTTGAGAAGTTTTCTTGATTGGTCCAAAAAAAATTTTAAGAAATAATATACATGGTTGCATGGGATGGGGGGCAGAAAGAGAAAAGGGAGAAAGAGATCTAAGGCTATACATAATTGAAGAACATAAAGAGGTCAAGAAGACCTCATCTTCATCCAAGTGTTGCTAGGGTTGCTTGGCACTAACATTGAATGTTGTGCAACATATAGAGTGGTACTTTTTCTAAGTTGGACAATAGAGATCTTCTGATTTGAAACACTAGTTATTGTCTAATACATCTAAACTTATAATTTAGACACCGCTTGATCTTACTCTCTACATCAATTAGTTAAAAATTATATAATTAAAATAAAAAGAGAATACATGTTTTTTGACCATTTGATACATAGAATAATTTCTAATTACATAATTTTTATATGTAAATAATTTATGGATAGTAAACCTTATCCAATAGTTTAGATCATGATGTGGGATTCTTATCATTTATTTTTTTTTAAAAAAATGTAATTTGAACTTGAATCATATATATATATCCTATGCATTAAGTGATTAAAAATAAAACAAATTAAATAACATAAAATAATATATATTTTTCAATCACTCAATACATAAAATAAGGATCTCTAAATTATATAATTTTTAATATATAAGTAGTTTATAGGCAATAAACTAGATCGAATAATTTGGATCATCAATGTAGGGCTCTCATCATTTATTTAAAAAAAGTGCAATTTGAATTTGAATCATACGTGTAACATATAAATCAAGTGGCCAAAAATTTGATAGTTTAAATAATATTAAATTATACATATTTTTTGACCACTTTATGCATGTACTAGAAGTTTTTAAATTACATGATTTTGATGTAAATATTTTAGAGATAGTAAATTATATCTAATAGCTTACAACATCAATATAAAAACTTTATAATCTCATTTTTTTTTTAAAAAAAAATGTAACTTGATCCCAGCTCTCCTTACATTGTATCTATATTTATATGTATAGGCATGCGCATGTGTGCGCATACATACATACATACTAATTAAAGCCATATAAATATCCTCCTTCCGTGCTTTAGGCTAGAAAATTCCTATACGTGTCTTTTTTTCTATGTTCTTCCTCCTTAGACTTTTGTTAAATAAAGAAGCTAGAACCTCTTCTTCCATTGACCTATAAAATTTTGGTTCCATGTATTTTGCTTTTACATTGATTAAATTTGTTACTACTTATCATTTTAAATTTGATAAATTCTATCATATTTTTGATTATATATGGGTGGTGCTATAAATAATAAAAAGTCCAAGAATATAAGGGCATTAGGTAAGGGCTTGAAGGCATTGAATAGTGGCCTTGAATGTATACGGTTTGATTTTTAAAAAGAATTATAAAAAAAGTATGGTAGTTGAACCTTTTAAATTTTGATTTTTATTATCTTGATTTCACCTCCCAAATAGATATGGTGCAAATACTTGATTGTAGCATTAATGTTTTGATTTTACTTTCCTAGTATTATGATTTATTTGAATGGACATTTGAATTCCATCCATTATATCTTTCTTTTCCCTTCACATGCAAATAGACATGGTACAGAAGTATGATTATAGTATTAACATTTTGATTTTTTTTCAAAAAAGTAAAAAAAAAAAAAAAAGTAATTCACTTGCCTTACCCGTCAACTTACATACGCTATGAACTTTAGCGTGCCTACGAATGGCAACAAAAATTAATTGTTCATTAAATCAGTCAAATATCAATCACAAATAAGAGAAATCAATTCCGATTTCATTGAATGACTGATCATTTTATATTTATCTCCTATTTGATGAAAATTTTTTATTTCCACCCAGCCATCTTATGTTTCATTTATGGGTTCATCTGCGATCCTTTTATACCATTCTTTTTGAACAACGAGTTGCAATCTAGCTGGTCAAATTCAACCCATTCAGCCTCTCACATCTCCATTTCATTGCCCTTACGTGCTGCCTTTTGCAAAAGTTATGGCACCACTCCAACAAAAAGCATGATAGCCAAAGCCTTTATTTTTTTTCTTGTAACCTACCAGCCTAGGGCATTTGATGGATCATTACGATGATTTGCCTAAGTGATAGGATTGTCATGGTAGCATCATCAGATTTGAAATATTTTTTTAGTTAAAGACTAATTTATTATATCATAAAAATAAAAGATTATCATGCATACAATACTAATGAAGTTTTGAAAACTTGTTTGCTTAATATATGAATATGAAACCTATAATTTTATATAAAAAGGATAAAATTATCTAAAAAATATAAAACTTATCATATGATTATAAAAGATATCGTTCTACCTCAATTTAAATACTTATAATGCAAACATCAAATTAATCAAATCAAAAGAATTAATCAAATTTAATAACCTAACCACCTTAAACTTGCAAACAAAATATTAAAACATATATTTTAATGATAAAAAAATTAACCGGCACAAAGGAGGCGATAGGATCAATGGTACAAAGAGAGGAGAGAGAAGCTCAACTGGCACAAAGGAGGTAGTAGGATCGATGGTACAGAGAGAGAGAGAGAGAGAGAGAGAGAGAGAGAGAGAGAGAGATAAGCAGAGGGAAGATAAGGTAGGATTATAATTAGGGGTAGTAAATCATATCAATAGATCATAAATAGATTGACTCAACTTTAAAATATAACGATAAATGGGTCAACTCAAACTCAATTCATTTATTAATTGGATCAGAAATCTAAACCCCAGCCTAACTTGTATATTATATAGGTTACATGATACAACTCGTGTAACTCATTTAACCTGTGTGACCTGTATAACCTTTGTAATCTATATGATCTCTGTAACATGTTTAACATGAATGCATGACCTATGTGACCCATATAACCCATATAACCAATTTAATACCGATTTAATCATCAAGTAATTATATATTCAAAATCATAATTAAAGTAGTTACATATTCATCCAGCATAATTTTAATTATCCCTAGTCCATTCCATCAAACCATTGGATCCTATATAATGATAAAATAATAATTAATTAAAAAATAATATTAACTTAGATAAATATGTCTAGCGATCATATCTGGATTGGTGGGTTGGGTTACATGAATTAACCTATTTAATAATTAAATTAATTACTAATCAATTTTAGGTTAGTTGGTCAATCCAAAACTCGATTTGTTTATTGATTGTGTCTAATGGGTTAATCAGATTTTAACCTGAATTCATTTATGTTTAATCCGAACCTACTAACTTCGTATCGAGTTTGAGTTGTGTTTACGAGTCATGTCTAAAAATGCTACCCTTAATCAGAATGTGCTGCTTATAAATGAGAGGGGAAGTGATTGTAATTCTTTTTTATTATATTAGAATAATTTCATCCTTTTAATGATAAATGTAGGTCTAAAATTGTTTATAAATTTTGGTGTGCATTACCATCACCATAGTGATTCATTATTTCCGACTTGCTAGGAGGGATTAAGGTTATCGTCCATTATCGTCTTGGACAATAACCTTAATCCCTTAGTTATCACACAGTTCACTACCTAAATGGTAATTTCAAACAATCACCCGTACTAAACACTATGAAAGTGTGTACGCATACATTGCAACCATCATTGGAGCCAAAGATGAGATACACGTAACCAACCGTATATGAGCGTTTCCCAATATATAATTGTATACATCCAATTTCAAATCTGATGGAGCCAAAGTCCAATAACTTTTTATTGGGCCGCTATCTTTAGACCAAGCTCGGCCGAGACAGCATAACGGGGCCCCTGGGCATTATCGTTATTCTACATAAAAGCAATGGCATATCTCCGTTGATCCTTGCTTGCGAGCTCCGCTTCTCCTTTTTCTTTTTCCTTTCCCCCTCGAGTTGAAAGGCGCCAACTTTAATCCTCTCCGCCTTCTCCTCTCTCTTCTCCGCGGGCAAAACCCTAACCCTAGATGAGAAGGAGGGGTGATCGGAGATGGGGAACCGGATTTTCCGCAGCCGTCGGAGGCCGGTGGAGGAGCGCCTCACGCGGCCGCAGCGGCTGGTCCGACAGCCCTCCGACGTGGACTACAAGAAGCTCCGCAAGCTCATCCTCTCACAGAAGCTTGCCCCCTGCTTTGACGCCCTCGACGACCCTGACCTCGGCGACCTTGAGGAGTGTCCCATCTGCTTCTTTGTATATGTCCTTACCTAGGGAAAAAAACCGATTTTTGTTCAAAATTTCCTCATTTTTTTCCACGATTTTCCTCTTTTCTCATTACAAAGCCTTTTCCTTTTCTTTGTCTATAGTTCTATCCGAGCCTGAATCGGTCCAGGTGTTGTTCGAAAGGAATTTGCACTGGTGAGTTCATTTAATTTTGTTTAAAAATTGCATTATTTGTTTTTTCTTATCACTTTGATAATATATATATATTTTTTTGCATAATTTGCAGAGTGTTTTTTGCAGATGAAGCCTTCTGACATCACCCGCCCAGTGCAGTATCCTTAGTTCTTTCTAATATTATTATTATTTTTTTGACTGTAATTGGGGGAAGAAATTCCCCCAATTTTTATTAAAAAAAATTAAGTACAAAAGGATGGTGATGTACAAGGAACATTAGGAGATGCGTAGATAATTTTTCATTGCTATTGTTGATTTGTTCTTTCTGATTATTTTGCCGTTTATGGTTTATACAAAGGACATCGATATTTTTTCATTGGGGAAAGAATCGAGAAGCCGGTGGTGTTGTTTTTAATGTAAAAGCTGACATGCAGGCTACTGTTTTCATTGGCTGTCCATTATGTTTCTCTTCTTTCTTTTTTCTTTTTTGAAATGATTTCTGTTCTTTTGTTTGCATTGTATTACCATTGTATATTGGGAGATTGCATGTTCTAGGAGATTATCATTATGTTATATTTTCTTATGGAAATTATGTGGCTGCAAGCAATTGCAGCATGGATGCTCTGGTTGAGAGCAACTGATAATAGATAAGTTGCTAGTTGACTTCCATCTCGATGGAAAGTATGAAACAACTTGTGTATTTCTCTATTTGTGATATAAGTAACGAAGCTCAAGTTGCAGACAGAGATCTTTGCAATTTGTGTCATTCCTTCTTCCTCTAGTTGGTCTGTCCAGCTGATAACTCCTCTCATTTGGCAGTTTGTGGTAGAGCCTATGGTCTAGCGTATTAGTTCTTTAAACTATCTCAATGGGTCAGTTGATGTATTGATGTATTAGGATTTAGAAGTGTGTTTCAACCAGTCATTTATTCTTCTTCTACATTAACATCATATGGTATAAGTTAGAAAAAAAAAAAAATCATATTTTGTCAACTTATTCTTGAGTCGAAGTTTTTGACAGTAGGGTCAAGAATGATGAAATGATAAGGCTTTACTAGCTTGTTCCTTGATCTGTTAAGCAGATTTATATTTTATGACAAGGCTTTCTGGTTAAAGTCAAGGTTCAACTGAAAACTGCATAACCGTGCTGAAGTAACTAAATTGAGCATTATAGTTGTGGTCAGTATCACTGTGATTGGAGAATCAACTTACCAACTAGTCTTGTTATATCCATACTATCAGGGTATGTTCTATAAAAACTTGAGATTTTGAACTGGTATTAAGTTCCTGGCTAAGGCATCACTTGGCAAGAGAGGGGCCTGTTATGAATCTGAAAGGACATTGGTGGGTACGAAGACTTACCTTCTTGATTGGAGTATCTATTTTTCCAAATTTGAAACATTTCTTTTCTTTTTCTCTTTTCTTCTTCCCCTTTTTTTTTTTTTGTTTGCTTTCTTTCAGACTTGTGTTAAAATCTGATAGTCATAATTGTTTAGAAGGCAGAATTGGTGCCTCTTTAGGGAATGATACATGACACTAGTGATGCAAAAAATAATGGATTTCAGAACTATGCATATGCTTTCTTGACAAAGTAATGGACTTACATGTTGTTTAAGTACTTAACTGTCAAAGCTGCCCATTCTGCAAAACTCCCTCCTATGGAGTTGAGTATCGTGGTGCTAGAACTGTGGAAGAGAAAAACCTTGAGAAAGCTGTATGATTCTTAGTTGTGCTTGGTTCTCTGGTCATTTGAAGTGGGCATGTGGTCGGTTTTCTTGATGCAGCAGCTGTCTCGTTTTTTCCACTTATGGCCTTATAACTGTTTTTGTGGTTATGTAGGAAGAGCAGAAGGTCATTGAGGCAAAAATAAGGATGCAGTGTGAATCTCAAGATGTGGTTCAAATCATGCCAGTGGATCAAACTTGTTCACTCTTGGAAGTGGGGGAACCATCTAGTGGTGATTATCCTCCTGTCTGGGTTGATTATGGCCTGGTTGTTTCATGTTTTCTTTAGGCTTATATCATAACTATATTGTTTGTAGGACTGAATGATGGTGGAGGCACCTCAGATCTGGAAAGCAACTCTTTAATGCAAGAAAGTTTTGATGTGGATAGTTCTTCTGCTCCAAATACTTGCAGCAGGTTTCCTGAATACTTTGTATCATTGATTTATTTTCTGTGGTTTTCACTGTGGTCGTCTGCTACAGCAATGTGCATGGAGACCACTGTCTCTTCAAATTATAGACTGTTGCAATGAACTCTATGTGTGATCAATGTGGCATCAATAGAGACAATGAGAAAATAACAAATGAAACACAAGACAGCAAGATTTACATAGTTCAGCTCTTTCGGCCTATATCTAAGGGTGAAAATGAGGAGAAAATTCCTCTATAAATGCAAAAGGGGTAGATGCAAGGGTACAGAGATGACTTTTACAAAACCCTCTGCTTCCATAGCAGACCTCACAAAAAATTTCCAATCTTTTTTTTTCTTAAATTTGCTGAACTGAATCATGGAACAAGACGAATCAAGGAATTCAAGACATGCTTTACATAGACAGTATTTAATGGTACACTCAATTAGGATTGCATGGTGTTTAAATTATGTTGTAAAAACCATTCAATAGAAGAAACTGATGCAGTGGGTTTTGTTACTTCAAAGCTTTCCCTGGAAAGTAGTAACATGTGAATTTGCAAGCCAGAAAATTGAGCACACCTGATTTATCATCTCTGAGTCTCAACATCATAGCATTTTTGGGCTTGTGCTTTAGACAAGAGTGTCACATATTTTATCTTGCAAAATCATTTTTTAGATGATTAAGATGTCATCAAGTACATAAGTATTCCTTGAGAGGTCATACTTATCAATATTATGCTTTTAGTAACTAATTTCAGGATCCTGGGGCTTTAAATTCGGAGTTGTTTCTGCTGCAAAATTTTGCAGCTGCTGGTACCTACATCCTTTTATCTTTAGTTTTCATTTGCTTCCAGCATGGTATAATCATCCATACTTATATGACTGGATATATTGGTGATTATGTCTTTTATAGTGCTGTGTTTCTGTAATAGCAAATATGCTCTATTTAGTGTTTCCCTTAGACACCTTGGCCTTTGCCATCACCATGGCTGCTTTCAATTGACACTTTTTTCCTGCTGTCAAGGGATGTTCTTATTTTGTCATTGAAGCAGTTGGATCCATGAAGCTAAGAATATATCAATGCTAAACTACATTGATCTAGTTTCACTGTCAACTTTTACTATCTGAGGTTTTATCTGGAGTATTCCATTAATGGTCTTGTTCTCTTTTTATGTTTCCATTAATGGTCTTATTCTCTTTTTATGTCTTTTCCTAATCCCTACTTCTGTTGGTATTTGGCACTTCATATATAGGCTGCAAAACAAATATTAACCAGACCAGTAAGGCTATAACCATCAAATGGCCAATATTAAAATAGTTGACTGAAAATCTGTGACTCGCACCATGCTGAGTCCTCACAATTGTTATGAGTATCTAAAGTAGACAAAAGTCAGTGGTTTAGGGTTTACAAGCTCAAATAATAACAAGTACCAACATTGGTTATTGTAGTCAAGCAGACATGATTCCAAGTCATGTGATGTGTGAGGGGTTAACAGACATTAGGACATACTACAAAGGTGCTATTAGACCTAGATGAGATTGTGACCATCTCCTGGTTTAACATAATGCTCAATATTCATATCTGTTGGACTTGGAAGTATCTATCTACTAGTCTATCTTGAAAAAAGAAATATCTATTTGCTAGTAAATCACATTTCCTTTCCCATAAGGACGATTAGCATACATTGCAGTTTTTTTTGATACTTGACTTGAGAATGTAGATGTAAAATTGTTAAAACTCTAGTTATGTGCAGCGGCAGGAACTCTGTGTTGTCTTGGAGAAACAAGTAATACAGATAATAACGACCAAGTATAATTTGCCACAAGCAGGAACTCAGAGTGAGATATGGAGGCATTCATGTCCAATATGAAAGGCATAAATGTTTTAGAGCCACATCATTCGTTTTTTTGCATGTTTGTCACGGTTTTTCTGTTAGTACGATAATTCTAGGGTTCTACTGATTGTACTGTCTGCATTTCTTTTTATTATAGTCATTTACTTAGTAGCAATTTCCTTTTGTTTTTTGGTTTTTTAAGTGTACGTCTTGCAGTCTCTGTTTCTGTCAGTGTACTAATAGATTTACTAAACTATGTTGTTTTGCCATTAGAAATTGCTGAATAAAGAAAAGGAAAAGAAATTTCATGTTTCATAAAATTTCAGTTGAATAAGACATTTCAGCGGTTTCGTCTATAGTATGGCATGCTATTTACTCTATATCCTAAATTTTTTACCAGACATTGTCGATATTAAATGTTACAAAGCTTGTAATTTTACTCAGAAGATATCTTGATTATTGGATTCTGTTTGGTTCAGGGATGAAGAATTGGATATGGATCTTGAGGAAATCATGGTGATGGAAGCCATATGGCAATCTCTTCAGGTGAACTGTGGATGTGCTTTATCTCCATGTTTGGCCCTTTGTTTTGATTAAATCTCACATAATATACAGCCCATAAATGTACATTTGCATTAGGCATGAATTACTTTTATTAGTATAGAATTTGATTTTTGTGCTACTCACTTTTGGGCAGGATTCCAGATTTCACCCAGGTGGGATCTATCAAACTTCAGGATCAAATGCTAGTGTTGGACTTGATGATGGAACACAAGAGGCAGATACCGGTAGAAATTGTCTTTTGTCTTCTGATCAGGGAGAGTTCTCTTCCTCAGATTCCTTGGCTGAGGGAGTTGCAGTTGCTATTGCAACATTAGTCGAGGAGGGTATTCTGCAGCAACATACTTGTGAATCGGATTGCGAAAGAAATCAGACCAGTTCAGACCCATACGGGCACTCAGAAGAAGAAGATGGTGGAACTGGATTAGCGTCTTGAGTTTTTGGCCAACTCTTTTGAGTCAGGTGAAGGCATTATAGCAGAGCCTATTGATGCCGGGTCTAGCAGTTGAATCGGTGTATCTTCCACATCCAGTGCATATCCTGGGAACATGCTTCATCCAGATGACATTACAGGGAAGTGTTCCAAATTTCAGGTCCAAGCATCTTAGAGAAGTCACATATTCTAGATCAAGTGGAAGGTTTGCTTGGTGAGAATTATTAGCTATCTCACTTTGTAGAGCTGCTAATGCTGCTAGTGACTGGAGAACAGATGATGTAAAAGGATTATATGTGTTTCATTCATTCTGAATTCAATACATAAAACTTTATGAGAAGTAATCAGTCGTTTCTTTGTAGGTCTGACATTCCACGTGATAAGAAAGGGTTACAGTAATTTCTTTATCTTTCCTGTAGGCGTTCACTTGGTTTTTACATTAATGGAAGAACAAAGGCAGAGACATTATACCTATAACTTTTGTCAGAAGAAGGTTGTAGAAATCTCTCCAGAATACTAACAATGGAACGAGTGGAATCAGTCAATCCAGATGATACAACCAACAGAGACCTGCCATGGCGTCGGATATTTTCTATAATATTAATGCACAACAAGTTGCCATTATGGATTGGAAGCTTCAAGATATGCATGTGCTCTCAAGGGTTTCATCTAGAATTATAGGCGTCTGATTTGGTCTGGATTGGGTTGAGTTTGTGTTCATAGGCTTTCAAGCCATTGGAATTACCCTGAGGCCCCATGAATGAAGGCTAGATCCATGGTGCTGGATCACTGCAGTTTGTATCACTATATGCATCTTGATGTTGGCAACCAAAACTTAGTCTGACGTGAATTTATTGCTCGAGATTGTAGGTTTCCGCGTGACTAGTGCCCAAGACCTAAACGGTGGTGGTATATCCATGTAGGTGCAAATTAGGTCTTGGAAGTACCTACCATGCATCAGTTTCTGTTAGTACGTAACATGGTGGCGTGCTGGCTTGAGCAGAGTGCATCAGCATTCATGACTCAATGTTTTCCGAGTGCCCTGAAGCTCACCATCTCACCGCCAAATATCATGTTATTTTAAGAACTAACACATAAATCAGAAGCATAAGAACGTCGGATTGACACAAATGATGTCGGTGCTAATAAACACCAAACAAGCCATCCAACACGATCGCAGCACTCCATCTACTTTGATCATTTGTGCAATGTAATGGTAGGAGTCTAGTTATATTTAGTGCATATATGTATATATATATATACACCAAATTTCACAATGAGGCCTTACAACAACTAGGGTTGTGCTAATTAGAGTGACTTATGCTAGCTGTTGTATGGATTCATGAGCCCCTAGAAAGTCCACAAGGGTATAAAGTGCCGACAAGCCGCCGCATCCCAACCGAAAGCTGGGCAGCAAGGCTAATACAAAAGAGTCCCATCGACGTAGCAGCTCTAAGAGGCCTATTAATAGAAGAATCTAGAGCATGGCTTTGAGGTCCTGTTACGATGAACCTACGGTGGCTTAAATCTCGAAATGGTTGAACCAAAAGGAGTCGCAGATTAGGTTCCAAAGCGTTAGGTGAAAACCACATGGGCGAATCGAGTTGCTTCACGTGGAAACGACTGCGACTACATACGTGTGGCCAAAACTGAGAGCATGCGGACGTGGCTTTCAAACTTTTCGCAACATGATCACATGGTTAGAATGATTGTTCACAGGATCCAGTGCTATAAATACTTGCGCTAGGGGCTGCCCGATAGCATCTAAGAGCAAACATGGCATCCCAGAGAGCTTTAGTTGTGTGTTTACTCGTGCTTTTCCTTACCTTGGGCATGGCCAAAGGCCGACCGATGAGGAAGGACTTGGGCGTGGGTTTGGGTGGTGGGTTAGGGCTTGGCGTGGGACTTGGGCTTGACCTGGGAGGGGGCAGTGGCGTTACCGGTGGGTCGGGCTCAGGCTCTGGTTCTGCTTTTGCCTCCAGCTCGGGCTCTGGATCAGGCTTTGGTGCATGGTCTGGGCCTGGCGAAGGGTCCCATGTTTCCTCTGGTCACGGTGCAGGTCTTGGGTCTGGTTATGGCGCTGGCTCAGGCTCCACATATGGCTCGGGCTCGGGCTCGGGCTCGGGCTCGGGCATGGGCGCTTCATCTGGCTATGGTGGAGGGTCTTACGCTGGGGCTGGTGGAGGCTCGGCATCTGGTTATGGTTGCGGTTCGACGTGTGGCTCGGGCTCGAGCACTGGCATGGGCGCATCATCTGGTTATGGTGGAGGTTCTTATTCCGGGGCTGGTGGAGACTCGGCATCTGGTTATGGCTCGGGATCGAGCACAGGCATGGGCGCATCATCTGGCTATGGTGGAGGATCTTATGTTGGGGCTGGTGGAGGCTCGGCATCTGGTTCTTCCAATGGAGCGAGCTCGGGAGGGGGCTTTGGTGGTGCATCATCCGGTTTTGGTGGAGGTTCTCGTGCCGGAGCAACAGGGGGCTCGGCGTTTGGTTATGGTTCGGGTTCGACCACGAGCGGGGGCTCGAGGCTAGGGCCAAACCCTGGGTCTGGCTCGGCAGGGGGCTCTTACGCTGCCCCAAGTGGGGCCTCCGGCTGCGCACCTGGTTCCAACTCTAACTCTGGCCAGGGCTCTGATACGGGTTCAACTTCATCATCCAATTCCGGAGGGAGATCTGCTGCTGCTGCTTCAGGCGGCGGGGGCCCTGCCTTTGGTTCTGGCTCTGGTACCAGTTCCGGTGCTACCTCTGGCTCGAGCTCAGGAGCAAGTTCCGGTGCATGGTCTGGCTCTAATGAGGGATCTACCGATGCTTCAAGCAGGGGCTCAGGAGCTAGTTCCAGTTCTACCTCTAGCTCCACCTCTGGAGCAACCTCTGGTGCGTGGTCTGGGTCTGGTGGTGGATCTTATGCAGCCTCTACTGGAAGCTCCCACTCCAACTCTGTTTCCGGTTCTTCCTCTGGTTCGACTTCAGAAGCTGGTTCAGGAGCATCATCTATCAGCGGGGAGGGTTCTTCTTCGGCTTCAGGCAGTGCCAAAGGTTCTGCTTATGCCTCTGGGTCAAACTCAGGTGAAACCAGTGGTGCAGAGTCTGGTTCTGAAGGAGGATCCTATGCTGCTTCTGGTGGAGGCTATGGCTCTACTTCAAACTCAAATACAGGCACAGGATCAAGCGCATTTTCTAGTTCTAAAGGAGGATCTTATGTTGCTTCGGCAGGGGGCTCGAACTCCGGGTCTACCACGGCCTCTAGCTCGAACTCTGGCGCGTGGTCTAGTTCTAATGGAGGATCGAACAGTGGCTCTTTCTCAGATTCTAGCTCTGCGTCTAACACGATCTCAGGAGCAGGCTCTGGTGCATGGTCTGGATCCAACGCAGGATCCTACGCTGCTTCTGGTGGGGGCTCCAATTTCGGCTCTACTTCTACCTCTGGTTCGAGCTCTAGAGCAGCGTCTGGTGCATGGACTGGCTTTGGCGGGGGCTCCAACGCTGCTACTGGCCAAGGCTCTGCCTTTGGGCAAGGAGCTGGTGGTGGATATGGTTCTGGATACGGGTTCGGTTCTGGCTATGGTGAAGGCTCTGGATCTGGCTTTGGTCAAGGTCGTGGGTATGGCTATGGAGTCGGCTCTGCAGAAGGGCATGCAGACATGAATTGGAATGGATCTGGCATGGGACGTGGCCAAGGATATGGCTATGGACCCGGCTTTGGGTCTAAGGGTGGGCATCTTTGATCGGGACGGGTTTGTAGGCTAGCCTTCAATCGTCAATAAACCTGGAACCCTTTCTTTTCTTTTCTTTTTCTTTTTTTTTGAACTCCCCATAAATAAACATGGAACCCGTCTTCTGTATTTGCCTTTGTTTTGTTGCTCGCAAGGTGAACTTGCTCTTATGTGCTCAAGTTGTACCACTTTTCAAATTTAAATATTTTGCATGATGTTGCACGTCAAGATGGCTAATTGTGTTATACTATCGTCCCCCTTTCCGATGGCATGATTTCTTATGAAAATTGGATAGAGATTTACTGGTCTTTATGCTAAGTACCATAAAGCCCAAACGATTCCTATCCAATTGCCATAAGTTACATGCACAAAAATACTGAATCTGCTAAAAACTTGACCTGCTCAATTCATTCATACTCTTTACAAGATCACATCACAATTTATTTTACCCTTCTCAGATAAAATAAGATTTTCATACTATTCATCACATGATTCTAGGCAATATAACTTTTATTACGACACTGCTATAAAGAACATATTCACAAATTCATTCCTTAATAAAAGTTATTTTTCATAATCATCCAAGTCCAAAATACATCATAGGGTTACAGTTATACACATCCATCGATATCCATTTCAAATACATATATAATCCAAGTAACATAATTCTAAGACATCAATCAATTCATCCAACATCTAGCAATTCACATCAAAATTATGCATTCAAGAGCCATCCTGCTATCTCTGATCTGAAAATCCAAAAAAATTTCAATAGTAGAGGGGTAAGACCTAAGTCCCAGTGACCAGATAGCCATCTAACAATGAGAAAACTGAGAATTCACATTGTATAACCAATAAATATATCAAATCAATACAACATATCACAATAGATACAAAAATCATTTCGAATGAGATAAGAAAGCTCATAAGTTAGCTTATGCTTCCAATAATATAATTTAAATAAAATAATGCTACTTTTACAAAATCTCATGATGATGGACTGAGTGTGTTACCACTAAGGTACATCCCTATAGTTGCCTTCCTATAGGTGTACTCTCAGTGGGTGAGTGTATTGAGCGCCGAGGATCCCCGCACCATGTGGCACCCCTCACATGTGCAGTTCACCCTAGGTGCGAGCTTGCCCCTTTTTCCTGAGCCTCCTGCTTGCCCCCTCCATAGGCCAATATCTTTGAACCCCCTCGGGCTATATAGTAACCTAGCTCTTTACCGAGCTATGATTTTTGCCCCACTGGACTGCTTGCAATCTGCCCTACTGGGCTGATCTGCTTGTACTTCCCCTGGCCTCAGGATCATAGTACGATTGAGTCGCAAGGAGTTGCCGACTGTAAATAGTGTGTGCAATGCTCATGCTATGGCACAGTCTATAGAGTGATCAGCCCCATAGATGGCCCAATGCTCTTTATGCTGTATGCTGTAGAAATACTCAAATATAAGTTTATAATCCAATATATAATCAGCTATACTTTCTTTGAAACATTAATATTCATGCATGCCCATGCATCACTTTGAAACATAAATCTGAAAAGTAAATTTCATGCTTTATTGAAACATATATTTTTATCCAAACAATACTTTTCATGAAACTCTATACTTTGCTTTGAAACATGCTATAGCCCATGTTTCCTTTTCTTTTCTTAAACTCATGCTTTGCTGGAAACTCTTACTTTTTTCTGAAGCTCATGCTTTGCTTTGGAAACATGCTGTAAGCCCATGCTTGTTCTTAAACTATGTTTTGCTTTAGAACATGCTGTAAACTCATGCTTGTTCTTAAACTCATGCTTTGCTTTATGACATACTTTAAAAATAAGATACATCATAACTGGGTTCTCATTTTCCATATTTAACTACTTGAGATACTATACTTAGCATAACATACTTTGATTTGTAGCAAAACATCACTATGTTATTATAAAATAGTTCACAAAGATAGATGAGAAACCTACTCACCTTAGCTGCTAGCACACCGATATGGCTGCTATTTCTCCTGTTCTGGCTCTCTGGAACCAATCTCTTGGCCTAAGTCATCATACATATATTATTAGGGTCACAAGTACCAAGGGTTTCATGAAACTATGCATGCATGCTTTATGCCTTAATATCTTAGCATAATACTCTTCAATCTTTAACATACTCAAAGATTCACAATATGCACATACTATCACCTCATTTGCCTCTAAATCATGATATTTTAACATCATTCTCTAGCTTAGGAAGGTTTGAACTTACCTTAGCAAAGATGGCTAAACCATCAAATCTTCTTTCCTTCCTTCTCTTTCGTTTTTTCTCTTCTTCTTCTCTTCTTCTTTTCTTCTTTTCTTTTTCTTCTCATCTTCTTCTTTCCCACGGCTAAAATCCCTCTCTTTTCTTTCCTTTCTCTCTATTTTTCTTTCATTTTCTTCCCCTTTTTCTATCTCTTTTTCGTACAGTGGCTTAAGGGCTAAGGAAAGGTAGAAGGTTTTAAATGCCTCTGAAAATCCCTATTTTGCCCCTCTCTACTCTTAAGTCACACTTTTCAAAGCCCACATAGCTCCCATCTCCACCAAATATTTTTACCCTTTAGTTTTCTTTTTCTATCTTGCCTTTGATCAAATCCTCAAATGACTTTTTACTAAATTTTACTTATACCCTTGATCAAATTTCCGTTATCAGATGAATAATAGTGGTTATTCATCCATTAATCGGCATGGACGCTAGCTAATGAGAGTGAAATTAGTTTTAAATCAATTCCATAGAAGATTTTTGTCCACCTAAACCTGCAGTTAAGTGTGCCTGGGTGAGAGCGATGGGTGACCCCTTGGGAAATCCTCAATTCACTCATTAGTCGGCTAAAATGCCGACTAATGAGAGTGAAATTGGTCTCAGACCAATTTTACAGAGAGATTTCATACAGTAGTCATTAAGTAGTCGACTACTGTGGGTAAAATTGGTCCCAGACCAATTTTACAGAGAGTTTCTGCCAGTTAGTCAACTAACTAGTCGACTACTTACCAAGTAGTCGACTATTTAGTCGAAGTAGTCGACTACTTTCATAGTAGTCGGATACTTTCACTAGTTAGCTGATTAAAGAGTTAGCTAATTTTATAAATCATTTCCAAAGGTCATTTTAATGCATTCTAACCTTCAAAATCTTCATTCCAACTTCTCCTAAGGATCAAAAACAACTAGTAAACATTGAAATCATTATAAAAACTTCAATTACAAGCCCAAATAATTAACTTTATTAAACTTTTGAAAGGATCATGGAAGAAAACTCAAGGAAACATCCAAAATTTCAGCTTTCACATTTTTTTTTTTAAAGATTTTTACTCAAATCATTCATACTATAAGGCTAAACTAAGAATAAAACATACTTAAAATAAAATTACAAGACTTTCAAGTTCGGAATATTACATATACCATTGAGAATTATGATTCTTGACTCAGCTTACTCGACTGTTTCGTCTCTCTCTCACACACACAATCTCCAACGATAGGAAATTAGGTAGGTATAATCCTTACCAGCAAGGCATTAGCCAAGTATAACCTCTGTTAGCAGGGTATCAAGTATAATCAACTCCGTTTCAAAATTCACAGTAAAATATATTCGATCATAATCTATATTTTATCAATCCATGGGTAGAAAACGTATTCAAAGCGAAATTTCAAACACGCATGCACCATATCTAAATGCAACATTTGCATCTATAATTAGAAAACAAGCGCTTGTCAAATCCCAAATCAATCATGAAATATTTAGGAAATGATTGACCGTTAGCTTACAAGCATAAGTAACATTAATCCTAATCAACTCTGATTATTTCTTTCAAAACCTATTGACTATCAGATAAATCCAACTAACTTTTAACATTATCATCATCATATTACAAGATCAAAATTAATGCAGGATTATCTTGATGATATTAAATCCCTATTAATGCAGATAAACTTGTATGAAAGAGACAACTATTTTTCTTACACCAATTACCTCTCACAAGATTGAGATCGTACACTTCAACAAATAAAAAATCTCTTTTGGGCTACGAAGAAAATCTTTAAAAATTTTTTTGATGAATTTTTTTATATCAAAATATTTCAATATCTCTTATTTATAAAGAGTTTTCTTAAAGTCAATAGATTTTCATTTTCTATTAGGGTACTAATTTCCTAAAACTAATAGGTTTCTTACTTTTGGCAGAATTCCTATTTTCTAAAAAAATAAAAAAGATAAATATCAAATAAATATATAAAAATAAATTTCAAATTTTTATCAGATTTCTAACTCATCTAATATGAGTTTTTAGGAGAAATGAATATAAAAGTTTATGTAAAAATTTAAGAAAAATTATTCTTAAATTATGGTCTATAGAATGCATTATCATCATTTTCTTGAACTTTGCTAGCACTCACATATATTTACTAAATTGCCTATAACCCACTCAGTTGATCTCTATTTTCGATGATTCAAGATATGTTGTAAAACTAACTCAATGACCGAATGTCATGAAATTGATATACTAAAAATTTTGGTTATAATAACTTTGATGAAGCATCATTTTTAATTGATAGATGTTGGATTGGGGTATTACATTTTTATCTTAAAAAGATATTTGAAATTCACATGTTGATGTTTCAAAAGTTGATAGTTATTAATCCTTATCTTATCCTTGGATTCTAAAGGTTAAGGTCAATCAAATCATATCAAATCCTTATCGGATACTAATAATCTAATCCCTAAATAAGAATATCACATTTCTTATAATTGTTATCTATTGTCTTTTATTTATTCAATCTTCCACAAAGCTAAAATTAACCGTGATCTATTCACAAACAAGATAAAAAGCACATTTAGCATGGTTCACTCTTGAAGATCAAAAAGTTCTTTCTTTGTGATTTAATTACTAGGTTCTTAATCATTATGCAACCTTAAATTTCCTAAGCAGATGGATGACTAATATTTGCTATGGAATAACAACCTCAGAGTTATAAGAAAAGAAATTTTTATCAAAACATTTTAGGTGCAAGCTCAACCAATGAGCCAATGGCTTATCAGCCTCAAATTTGAGATGCCCAAAGTTTATCTTTTGCATAGCTAATAACTAGCCTTTACTACAAATCAAACAACCATATTTAGGTTCATCTAAGGATCAACAACTTCTTTTTTTCTTTATTAACAAAACATCTTGTTTTGTGAAATCAAATCAATACCTATCATAACATCCTCGAAACAAGATTAAAGATTTTTTTAACCCAATCTTACTCTACATTTTAAATTTATGAAATCATAAAAAAATTTTAAAAATTTGAAGCAGAACTAAAGCTAAACTTTTGATCTTCTTTACCAATGATTTATCTAGGGCATACTTCCATTAAGATTAAACCTCGAGTGACTCACTATATTTGAAACCAGCATATAAACTTCACTACACTTTCACTATGCATTTTGATATGAACCATATAAATCATTTGATCTACTCTACATTAGATTTAGCTAATAGCTTCAACATTGGTGATAGAGGACCCTTGATCCATCATACACTCAATAGTCAACAATTATTTTGAAAAAATAATCCAATGTCCAATCCAAATATAGTAGTTTCCATATCACTATCTTAAATCATTTCAAATATATATGTACTTTTACTTCCACACAAAAGTTCATAAAATCACTAAATTACATATGCCCATTCTAACTCATCATTAAGGAATGATAATTTTTCAATCAACAATAATTGTAGAAAGGTTCATATAAAATTCTCGATAATTTCATTGTTATCAAAATCGATTTCATGATTTTCTTGAACTAATTGATAATTTTTCATCTAGTGAAAATAAGCTACATTTCTATCTACATCCTATGCTAAAGGTTTCCCCAAGTAACTTATCTATAGTTTAACTAATTTCTAAATTTTATCAATAATTTCCTGTTTCTACATCTTAAGTTTCTATAAAATTTTTGTAACAAAAAATTATCAACATAAGTAGAAATTTATTTTTATACCTAAAATAAATTTAGACTTTCAAACTACCAAAATAACAATTTGATAAATAGGTACAATACATTATAATCAACTTATAGATCACAAAATATATTCTTATAACTAATTCTTTTGATTATTAGAAGTTTTGTCATTGGACTATCACTCATTCAAGAGACACTAATATTACTATAGATAGCTCAAGCTCAAGAAGTGTCAATAATTTAGTAGGATCAATTGCACTAGGATCCTCGATAAGATCTGTCAATATTTGAGTTTATGGTTAGGTTTCTTTCGCGTCTCACTACTAGCTAGTTTGAGTTCCAGGGTTTTCAATCTTATGTACTGGTGTGACACTAATTGTCATACTTTTGACTCAAGATCCCATGTTAAGGCATTATCTCATAAGTATGCAAGGCATCCAACATGGTATCAAATCAATAACTAAGCAATAAAGTAAAATTCAAACTTAACATTTATCATGACCAACAAAAATCTCCAATAATTTGAAATACACCATTGATGACAATTATGCTCTAGTCAAGTTGATTCTAGATCATGGTATAGATTTTTTTTGCTTAACAAAACATTTTCTTATCATTGTCTTGATGAATCTATTACTTTGGGTCTGAAAGGAGAGAAAAAGTTGAACAATGCATGTAACAACTAAGTAAGCAATGATCATCCTAACTAAGTAACTCATATAGTAAATTGATGGCATGCATATAAATAATGCCATCATATCTAAATATAATGAAGAAAAGAAAATTCATAATTTTTAAATATTAAATTTATTCATAAAATAATAAATTAGATCATAATTCATCTCAGCTAGCTTGACTATGCTTAAAATCTTAGAATTAATAAGCGTCCAATCCCCTATGGCTAGGCACAATCTTCATTGATATGATATTGAGTAGGTACAATTTCTACCGATAGGGAATCACATAAGTGCAATCCCAATTGGTAGGGCATCGATCAGATATAATTTCCATTGATAGGGCATCGACTAGATATAATCTCTATTGGCAAGGAATCGGATATAGATGATTGGGTTTCAAAATCTGTTATAAAACATATTTGATTGCAATCCATATCCTATCAATCTATGGCTAGAAAACATATTCAAAGCCAAATGTATATGCAAAATATCTAAAAGCAACATATACATTTAAATTAGGAAACAAGTACTTGTAAAATCCTGAATCAATCATGATATTAATATTTCATTAAAAATAGGTATACACTTGAAATATCTAGAAAAAGATTGTCACTTACCTTATGGGCATGAGTAATAGTAATCCCAATCAACTTTGATTATTTTTTTCAGAACCTATTACTTAATTTGGAGCTATGACTATCAGATAAATTCAACTAACACTTAACGCTATCATCATATTACAAAATCAGAATCAATACGGGATTCTTTTAATGATATTAAATCCTTATGGATGTAGATAAACTTGCACAAAAAGTTAACTCTTGTCCTCACACCAATCACCATTCATAATATTGAGGTCTTGCACCCTAACAGAGAATTTCTTTATGGTAGGAAAAAAATCTTCAAAAAATTTATTGATGATTTTTTATATCAAAAGATTTCAACTATGTCCTATTTATAAAGAGTTTTTTAAAACCAATAGGATTTTTCTTTCTGTTAGGATATTGGTTTCCTAAAATTAATAGGTTTCCTACTTCTTGTAGGATCTCTATTTCCTAAAAGATTAAAAGGATAAATATCAAATAAATATATAAAAATAGATTTCTCACTTTTATTAGATTTCTAATTCATCTAGCATAAGTTTCTGAAATAAAGAAATATAAAAATTCAGGTAAAAATTCAAAAAAAATCATCCTTAAATGATGGGCCATTGAATGGTATTTTTATAATTTTTTTAGAAGTGCATTAACACTTACATGTATTCATTTAATTGTCCATAATTTCTTCATTCAACCTTTATTTTAGATGATTCAAGATGCGTTGCAAATATAAATTGATGCCAATGACATAAAAGGGGCATACTAAAAAAATTTAATTAGAATAATTTTGGTGAATCTTCATATTAATGACAAGTATTGATTGATTTGCTTTTCTTAAAATTTCATTGCGGTATATCCTTCAATTCGATATTTAAAAAGATCTTAACGAATTTAGAGGTTGGAAATAAGTATTTGAGTGAAGAGAAAGATATAAAGCATCAATATTATATATCTCTTGCGAAATAACCAATTCATTGCACATGTGCCTATTATTCATGAGTATAGTCATTTCTATGATGGTTGGTAACAAGTAGTCAAGTGAAAAGGGGAGTCTAAGACCTCAATATTTTGCTTCTCCTACAAAGCGTTTGATACATCACATGGGACCACAAGTTAGATGTTAGAGGATCAAGTCATTATTGGTACATGAAATGCCAGTTAGCAAGCCTTAACTATTTTTTAAATCCAGATTAGTTAAGGGATTAAGAATAGGATGATACATTTACATGGGATGTAATATCCTGAACTTGGAAGTCTTATAATTTCATTTTAAGCATGCTTATATTTTTAGTTTAGCCTTCTAGTGTGAATAATTTGAGTGGAATCTTAAAAGAATGTGAAAGATGAAATTTTGGATGTTTTCTTGAGTTTTCTTCCATGATCCTTCCAAAAGTTTAATAAAGTCAATTATTTGAGCTTGTAATTGAAGTTTTTATGATGATTTCAATGTTTACTAGCTGTTTTTTATCTTTGGGAGAAGTTGAAATGAAAATTTTGAAAGTTGGAATGAATTAAAAGGGCTTTTGGAAAGAATTTATGAAGTTAGTTGACTCTATAGTCAGCTAACTTGTCAAAGTAGCTGACTACTTTAGAAACTAGTCGACTACTTGGTAAGTAGTCGACTAGTTAGTCGACTAACTGGTAGAAACTCTTTGTAAAAGTGGTCTAGGACCAATTTTACCCATAGTAGTCGACTACTGTATGAAATCTCTCTGTGAAATTGGTCTGAGACTAATTTCACTCTAATTAGTCGGCATTTTAGCCAATTAATGAGTGAATTGAGGACTTCCCAAGGGGACTCTCATTAGTCGGCACTATCTAGTCGACTACTGTATGAAATCTCTCTGTGAAATTGGTCTGAGACTAATTTCACTCTTATCAGTCGCCAAGGGGTCACCCATCGCTCTCACCCAAGCACGCTTAACTGCGAGTTTAGGTAGGCAAAAACCTTTTGTGGAATTGGTTTGAGACTAATTTCACTATCATTAGCTAACATCCATGCTGACTAATGGATGGATAACCCTGTTATTCATCTGATAATGAAAATTTGACCAGGGACAAAAGTGAAATTTGATAAAAAATCATTTGAGGATTTGATCAAGGATAAGATAGGA
Source organism: Metroxylon sagu (assembly GCA_017589505.3). Taxonomy (NCBI): domain Eukaryota; kingdom Viridiplantae; phylum Streptophyta; class Magnoliopsida; order Arecales; family Arecaceae; genus Metroxylon; species Metroxylon sagu. The sequence goes on from JACVBY030000565.1 coordinate 879,121, forward strand.
AAGAAAATTGAAGAGCAAAAATACTTGATGAAGAAGGGAGCTATGTGGGTTTTGAAAAGCATGACTTAAGAATAAAGAGGGGCAAAATAGGAATTTTTAAGAGTATTTAAAACCTACTACCCTTCCTTAGCCCTTAAGCCACCGTATGAAAGCAAATAAAAGGGGGAGAAAATGGAAGGAAAATAGGGAGAAAAAGGAAAGAAAAGAGAGGGGTTTCAGCCGTGGGAAAGAAGAAGAGAAGAAGAAAAAGAAAAAAAGAAAAGAAAAAGAGAGAGAAGAAGAGAAGAAGAGAAGAAGAGGAAGAGAAGGAAGGGAAGAAAGCTTGGTGGTTTAGCCATCTTTGCTAAAGTAAGTCTAAACCTTCCTAAGCTAGAGAATGATATTAAAATCTCATGATTTAGAGGCAAATGAGGTGATAGCATGTGTATATTGTGAATCCTTGAGCATGTTAGGGATTGAAGAGTATTATGCTAAGATATTGAGGCATAGAGCATGCATGCATAGTTTCATAAAACCCTTGGTGCTTGTGACCCTGTATGATGACTTAGGCCAAGAGATTGGTTCTAGGGAGCTAGAATAGGAGAAATAGTAGCTATAGCAGTGTGCTAACAGTTAAGGTGAGTGGGTTTCTCATCTAGCTTTGAGAAATGTTTTATAATAGCATAGTGATATTTTGCTACAAATTAGAGTATGTTATACTAAGTATAGTATCTCAAGTAGTTAAATATGAGAAATGAGAACCTAGTTATGATGTATTTTATTTTAAAGCATGTTCTAAAGCAAAGCATGAGTTTAAGAACAAGTATGGGTTTACAGCATGTTTTAAAGCAAAGCATGAGTTTAAGAATAAGCATGAGCTTACAGCATGTTTCCAAAGCAAAGCATAAGTTTTAGAAAAAAAAGGCATGAGTTTTAGATAAGCATGAGTTTCAAAAAAAGCATGAGCTTCAGCAAAGCATGAATTTTAGAAAAAGCAAGAGTTTCAGCAAAGCATGAGTTTAAGAAAAGAAAAGGAAATATGGGCTATAGCATGTTTCAAAGCAAAGTATAGAGTTTCATGAAAAGTATTATTTGGATAAAAACATATGTTTCAGTAAAGCATGAAATTTACCTTTTAAATTTATGTTTCAAAGTGATGCATGGGCATGCATGAATATCAATGTTTCAAAGAAAGTATAGCTGATTGTATATTGGATTATAAACTTATATTTAAGTATTTTTACAGCATACAACATAAAAAGCATTTGGCCATTTATGGGGTTGATCATCCTGTAGACTGTGCTATAGTATGAGCATTGCATACACTATTTACAGTCGGCACCTCCTTGCGATTCGATCATACTATAATCCCGAGGTCAGGGGGAGTACAAGCTAGATCAGCCGAGTGGGACAGATTGCAAGCAGCCCAGTGGGGTAAGAATCACAGCTCGGTAAAGAGCTAGGTTACTATATAGCTCGAGGGGGCTCAGAGATATTGGCCTATAGAGGGGGCAAGCAGGTGGCCCAGAGAAAAGGGGCAAGCTCATACCTGGAGTGAACCGCACATGTGAGGGATGCCATACAGGAGGGCGACTGTAGGAATGTACCTTAGTGGTATCACACACAGCCCATCATTATGAGATTTTGTAAAAGTGGCATGATCTTATTTAAGTTATATTATTGGAAGTATAAGCTAACTTATGAGTTTTTTTATCTCATTTGAAAAGATTTCTATATCTATTGTGATATGTTGTATCAGTATATTTATTGGTTTTAAAATGTGGTTCTCAGTTTTTCCATTGTTAGATGGCTATCCAGTCACTGGAACTTAGGTCTCACCCCTCTATTATTGAAATTTTTGGATTTCAGATCAGAGATAGCAGGTTGGCTCTTGGATGTATGAAATTGATATGGTTACTAGATGTTGGATGAGTTGGTTGATGTCATGGATTTATGTCACTTGGATTGAATATGTATTTGAAATGGATATGGATGAATGTGTATAACTGTAACCCTATGATGTATTTTGGACTTGGAGTGGTTATAAGAAATGACTTTCATTGTGGAATGAATTTGTGTATATGGTCTTTATAATAGCATAGTAATGAAAGTTATATTGTCTAGAATCATGTGATGAATAGTGTAGAAATCTTATTTTATCTGAGCAGGGTGAAATAAATTGTGATGTGATCTTGTAAATGGTATGAATAAAATGAGCAGATCAAATGTTTTTAGCAAATTTAGTATTTTTGTGCATGTAACTTATGGCAATTGGATATGGATCACTTGGGTTTTATGGTACTTAACATAAAGATTAGTAGATCTCTACCCAATTTTTATAAGAAATCATGCCGTCGGGAAGGGGCCCCGACATGAGATGAGTTTATCTTTTCTAGAATACTCTATCGAATGATTTCAACTATAAGATTGATCATTAATATAATGAAAGGGTAAACAAATTATTATAAACATTGGTCTTTAGAAAATATTGATATGCTATTTTCTTTAGTTATTTCATTTAATCAAAAGTAATATGTAACAAAAATTTGACTGTCAAAACCTTCCATTTAGATATTTTGCTATATTATAATATTATATTTGAAGAATGATTGCAAAGAAAAAAAAAGAGAGCAAAAAATCATAGCTAGTGGGTTATATGCTCATATATAGCTAAAATAAAGCTTAGCTACCGCTGAGCTCTCCAATTGCTGCATAGATTCCTATATTAATAATGGGGTAAGTTAACTAGTACTGGCTAGCAAAAAATCTCAAAGAGTTGCAATAGAAAGAGATTATATTCTATTTATTTTAATAATAAGTAAACATCATGAATATGCTTAGTTTATGTGATTCAAAATTGATTGCTACTAAAAAACCAATAATTATAATTATTTGGAAGAGTAGATTTTTTTGAAATTAGACTTTTCAACCGATGTTCTTCAATAAAGATGCTATTAAATTCCCACCAAATTCATGGTTGTTTTGATGTTTATATTTTAATTTTTGATATGTAGCAAAAAACTTGAAATCTATATCATTTATTTACCATGGGACTAGTTTATGAGTATACTCAACCAAATTCCTAAACTTCTCACTTTCTACATAATTCAAATCTTTTTAGCATTCTACATGATTATTAAGGATCACTATTAGCAAGAAATATCTCTTTCTCACGTTCCATATGTATATGGGTTACTCAAATTCTTCTCCCATTCCATAAAATCATTGGTGATCATTAATGGCAAAAGGCAAACATTCAAGGCAAAAAGCAAACATTCAACACCATCTATCTATAAGAAGCATGTCCTCATATTCTACATTTGTATTTGATTTAAATCCTTCTCATATTCTACATAATTATCAATGATTATTAATGATGAGAAGCAAATATTCAATTGTATAAATAAAATTGAGTTTCCATGTCACTTATTACCTATGCAGGAGATCGGTCTATCAGTATTGGTAGAACTCTTTTTTTTTTTCCTGAAAAATGGGAATCTTATACTCTACTTTACATAGGTTATATGCTCCTACGGTTTAAATAAGAGCCTACTTACTTATAGATTAAGCTTTCAAGCTTGAGAAGGGTTTTTAAGTTTAAAACCTTAACTCCTATAAGACACAAGGTTATACTAAACCTTGGATCAAAATTTCTTTTGTATATAAAATTTCTTTTTTAGCGAACATAACTAGAGGTTGCTCATGTACAATTAAAATAGTTGTAGGACAAATTGTAGCCTCATAGGTAGGTAATTTAATTATGATAAAAAGAATTTTCTCTTCTCATTTTGTTCCTCTCTCCTCTCCTTTCCTAACTTACTCTCAAGTTCATCCTCTCCCCATCTCTTGTCCCACCACTTTCAGGAGGCCCATTGTTGCCTTATTCATCTTCAACCTTCTACTTCTCTTCCATTGCTCTATACTCCTTCCACCCGTTTCCTTCACTTTTTCTATGCTTCTTAAGGCTTGCACTGCTACTCACTCCCTCTTTATGGGCGCCTAGGTCCACTCCTAGGCCATCACCACAAGTGACTTTGATGGCAACTTCTTCAACCAAAAGGTACTCATGTCCATGTATGTTGGGTGTTCTTACTGGGCATTCGTTGGTAAGGTATTTGATGAAATGTCTGCAAGAAACCTCTTTTCTCTAAATTTTTCTTCAAATATAAAATGTAAGAATTCTTATAAGTATTACACCTCAAATTAAAATGTGACTTGAGTTACAATGCAACTTCAACTACAATGCTTTCCTCAAGTAGACTAATTTCTAGAAGGATTACCTTATAAGATAGGAATAGTTCTCAAAAGTTCAATGTATAATAAATTTACACAACAATTTAGGATTGTTGTTTGACATACTATTGACATGCATGCTAGTTATGCAAAGATGTGAACAAGCATCTCATATTTGGTCTATAATATCTAGATTTGCAAGTTGATTCTCACTTTGTAAATTGAGGGTTTCATCATTAATCACCTAATCTATTGGTATATTTTAGTTTACTTAAGTACTACCATTCATTCAGTTTGAAATGTTCTAGCTACATAAAACTTTGTTTGGGGAGAACAAAGTTTGAAGTTTGGTTTTAGAAATATCATTCAAAGTCTTATTTGCCAATTTAAAATTTCCATCTAGTTGTGGATTTGCCATCTAATTTTAACGTGGAATTTAACAATGATAGTTATTAAAAAAGAAGAAATATGTTTTCAAGATCCTACTTGCCAATCCAAAATTTATTGTCTAGTAATAGACTTGCCATTTCATTTTGTAATGGGTTCTAACAATCTTAGTTATTAAAAAAAGTAGGAGAGAACATGATGACTCACTCGATGGATGAGCCAGCTTCTTTATTTTTCCTTTTCATAGCTGAATCATCATCTTCATCACCTTGCTAGGAGTTCTCTGCTACCTTCATCAATAAGTGAGCCCTAAGCTCAACACCTCCTTCCTTTCTCCCTATATATCTCTCTCTCCTTTGCGGAGAAGGCTAAAACCCTCTCCATCACTCCTATATGGTTGGTATAGAGGCTAACCTCATCCTCTCTTTGCTGATTGATCTTCACTTCTCTCTCCCTTTCCTACTCTCTTCCTCTCTTTGCTGATCGATCTCCACTTCTCTCTTCCTCTCTTTCTCTCTCTTCATCCTTCCTCCATTGACTGACTCCCCCCTCTCCCCCACTTTCTCTCTGCTCTACCAACTGATTTGTCTCTCTTAATCTCTCTCTCCTCCTTTATAGATTGAGCTCACCCTTCTCTTTTCTCTTATGGATTGAGCTCACCTTCTCTTTCTGTGGACTCTTTTCTCCCTCTCTCTAATATCCTTTCTACTTTTCTATTCATGGTTTTACCCTTATCCCCTCTCTACCTCAATCTTTAACTCTTAGAAAAAAGGGATCGCTACCTTGAATTTATGACCAAAATCATCGACGCTCTCTTTCATCTTAGATTATCTCTAACTAAGATTGGTTTAATTTCATGTAGGTCGATAGTAGCAAGGTTAAAAAGAGTGTCAGCATAAATCCTGTTCCTCTCATTAATGCATAAAGCTTTTTTTTCTTTCATTAATTAGGCATACTTATGAATTGAGTTGGTTGCACTTGAATTAACCTTGCTACTAGTAGAGGTAAAGATCCCTATGTATGAACACTTGTATGGATATGGATATGAATATTTCTATATATCATGTGTTGACGTTTTTTAATGTTTTATATATTATGGTATTAATTATTATCACTCTACATGGAATGTAATATTAAATCACCTCTAAATTAGATAAGTGTATCATGTGTGATTAACAACAACAACAACAACAATAAGATTTTATTTAACTGAAGAAAAGGGGCATTTTGATTGGTTGGCCATAGATGAAACATGATATATATGATTGTTATTATGGTATTTGCTAGCTATAGGTAGAGTGTAATCATAGTTAGTCTGTATTAGGGTATTTGAACTAGCCAATCATAGATGAGATATGAAAAATACGATTATTGTTATGGTGTTTATCAGTCGTGGGTTAAAACTCTATTACTGACCGAGATATAGCTATATCTAGTTTAATATCGAAATGTTAAAGATGTCAAATCTGATCCATGCTAATGATGATCATAAAAAAATTATTTGAAACAGGTGTTGAATGGAATTGCTATTTTAGAAATATATGACATGAATATGATGTGCATGTTAAACTGGTATCTTGATAATGTATGAATTAGATCTGTTAAATAAATATTTTAATACCTATTTGTTGGCATATGAATTTCATGATAATTGTATATTTAATGTTATTTTAGTTATTATACTTATAAATTAATTGCTAAGAGAAAATTATTTCATCTTTCTGGTTGATATATATGTGTGGAGGTTCTTACTGAGCTATTAGCTCATGATATTATTTTAATTTTTCAAAGCTACATAATACCTAGATTCTTAACTTTGATTTGAAACTTTTGGTGAGAAAATAATGGTTAGACTTTGATATCACATGTACCTGAACTTTAAAATTAAGTAACTATTAATAAAAATATTTTATTAATTATGATTGTTTCTTGAGAAACTACTCAAGTCCACAAGTCTTGCATATCCTTTAAAGGTATGCTCTAGGAGTGTCATGTGTCTGGTATGCATGACTAGTTTGAGACGTGATGTATAATTATTAAGAAGAGTAGAAGAAGGTAAGGAGGCTCAATTAGGTTATTTAAAAAACACCTCACTTGTCCGTATGAACCAAAATCCTTTTATAAGAGGTAATTCAAATCTATGCTAATTATCTATCTTTGATCTCTCTTCAAATACCTTTTATCACCATTTCATTAATTTGTTATTCAACCCTTCTTGATTGTCAAAACATTTGATAGTATGCTCATTCACATGCTTATTAATGGATCAAGGTAATACATTTTTAATAGATGAAACTTAGGCATAATTCGTTAGGTATTTGCCATATCTAGTTCTTAACAACATGGGTACGACCATTCTCTTTCCACTTAATGATGATAATACTATTAAGTAGGATTGTTATGCAGGTATTGCTTTTTAAGTAAGAGTCAGATGTTAAATACTTAGTGAATCGTATTTAAGTTTTAAATTTTTTTAAGTAGCTAATATGTTCATTAATATTTGGTATAATCATTAATTTTTTTAATTCTCGTTGACTGGTTCACCACCATGGTCATCCATGCGCTACTCACATGCTCTCCAATATGCTTGGGCACAAGAAAAGAAAACCTCTGTTGGATCATTAAATGAGATGTTTTATTCTAACCTTATAATGGATTTCTTTTTTCTCACGCAGTTCCTCTTTAATCTCATCTCTTCTTCTTCTTCTTCTCATGTCCCTTTTTGTCAGACCTTTTACTTCCTTTCCTTTCATTCTCTAGTTTCTTTCTTTTTTTTTTCAAATTTTCAATCAAAATATTTCTATTATTATCATGGAGTTTTCAATACCTTCCAAACTATTTTTCCCATCTCTCTCAAGCCATTGATTTCCGTAGCCCAGAAATTTAGTTAAGAAATATGTGCTTTGTGCGTCTCTCGAGAATGAGCCTGCTACATGCAAGCATGCATGCTGGGAAACATGTGCTCGCTTTACTGGGAAGATAAAAAAGTATGGTATGCTGGTGTGTATGGATACTGAACCAAGATAATACGGAATGTCGATATGTTAAATCTACCTGCATACCAAATATGCCGGTGTTGTTCCAATGTGATTCTAGTACAAAATTCAATATCGAGACAGTGAATCATTAATTATTTTATTAAAATCTAGGTTGATCTTTTTAAAAACATCTAAATGTTATGAGAAAATATATTACATTGAAATAGAATTTTATCTGAAGAAGTTTCTTACACTACTGATTTCCTAGCACATGCTCAATTAACAATATAACTACATTCAATTCCATGACTTAAGCCGTCTCTAATTCGTAAGAATAGCGTGCCTCCGAAAAATTGCTGGCAGTTACCACATCTTTCAGTGGTGGTTTAAAGGAAAGTAAATTCTACAATATTTTTGACTTCCTTTTAGAAGGTGTTGTAAGTAATGAGAACTTCAAAGATATATGAACATTATATAAAAAAATAATAAAAGCATCGTACAGTAAAATGAATGATAGAGATTAAAATTTTATTTTTTAAAAAAAATAAAAAAAATATATAATAGTTGAATCCTTAAAAAAAACCATCCTTCCCTTCGCACCATACAACACACCACACCGCTCCACCCTTCCCTATAATCTTTTTCCATCCCATAAGCTTCGATTTAAATCCGATGAATCATATCAAGCTTCATGGATCTTGATGGTATTTGGATTGGTGGTGGTACGAACTACAAAGAAGGGAAGCAGTAGTTCGTTTCCAAAACCTTTTCCGGAGCCTTACCAGAGAAACTACCAGGAGAGTGGAGGACTAAGGTAGCTTTTTTTTTTTTTTTTTTTTTTTTAAAAATAAAAAATAAAAAAAAGAGTGATAGAAAACTGCAGCACGTGAGCGAAGAATATCAGGTAGGTCGAGGTTTTATCAAACAATTAAAGCTTCACGTAGAGCCATTCGAAATGTCTTGTGTTTGTTTTGGAATCTCAGCAACCTTTCCAAAGACTAGCCTCGCTGGTCTCAGGCACGTAGATCAAAGTTTCATTTTATCGTTACCGTATCTATAGAAGAAATCATAAATTCACATTGATTGTTATTATTATTTTTTTAAATAGCAATAAAACGAAGCTTTGATGATGCCTGATGACTGGTCCAAGCAGCCAATTCTCAAGCAGGCCTCACAACCCAAAAAGGCAGTTCCCTTTCCCTCCGAATCTAAGAATTTTTTTTTTTTTTTTTTTTTAATGCAAATCCCTCTAGTCTCTTAAATAAAATAAACAATAGAGAAAGAACAACGATCGGTCTCTCCTCCTCCATCCGTCGTCCCGACGAAAGGCCGAACGGCGACGGAAAGCCAAAGCCCAAAGAAGGGAGAGATGGTGCGGGCGAGCAACAAAGTGATCGGGCTTCTCAACATTTTGACGCTTCTCGTCTCCATCCCCATCCTTAGCGTCGGCTTCTTTCTGCGCTACAGTGCCCGCAACGAGTGCGAGAGTTTCTTGCAGATCCCCGCCATCGCCTTCGGCGTCTTTCTCCTCCTCCTTTCCGTCGCCGGACTCGTCGGCGCCTGTGGCCGAGTCTCTTGGCTCTTCTGGCTCTACCTAATCGCCATGTTCTCCGTCATCGTCCTCCTTTCTGCTTTTCCATATTCGCCCTCGTCGTCACCAACTCCGGCTCCAGCGAGATCGCCTCCGGGCGGGCGTTCAAGGAGTACCAACTCGATGACTACGCCAAATGGCTCCAGGATAGGGCCAACGACGGAAGGTCCGGAGCTGCTTGTGGGGAGGCGACGTCTGCAGGAGGATGGAGGGACAGAGCCAGTCGTTCGATGAGTTCGTCAACAGTACGCTCACGCCGTTGCAAGTAAAGTCCTGTCATTGCCCTGTTCTCGTCTCTTCTCAACGTTAAAAATTCGATGCTTCCCCTTTTTTTTTTCTCTTCTTTCTTTTCTTTTTCCCAACAAGTTTTGTTCTTTTTGGAAAATAGCTGTGTTTTTTTTTTTTTTTTTTGTGGCAACGTAGTATTCAAGAGTAAAATTTGATTTTTTTTTTTTTAATTCATTTGTTCCTTTTCTGATGGTTTTAGTCCTTCTGGAACCGGATTTATTTACGGAAAACTGTTTTGGTCTTTTGGAACATAGATTTCTCAGAAGATATTTCTTTTCCATCAAATTTGTAAAAAATTTGATTTTTATTTATGTATTCTGTTTTAATCTGTGTTTTTTTTTTTTTTTTTCGTTTTCTTTTCAGGCTTTGTTTCTTTTTCTTTGCCTATTTATTTATGATAACATTTTGTTTTTTCTTTTTAGAATCTCTCTCTCTGTGGCTCTGGGTTATTAGTATCCTGCGTACCTTTTATTTTTAGACGATATTGCATTGCAAATGTGTAAGCAACGTACGGTCTTAGAAAAATGGATGGATTTGTTTGCTCGGTTTAGTGGTCACAATATGTTTAAGATTGGAAGGGGATCCAGGGTAGCCTTGGCTGAAACATAAGCTAGGTTCGAATTGATTCGAGTTATATCCAAGCTTAATGTTAAAGTCTAAAAAAAAATTTAGATCAAACTCATCTTGTTACTCGGCATGGTCCAGATCCAATCTAAGGCCTGAGTCCAGAGAATCTCCAAAAGCATTGGTCTTTAGGTAAGCTTAAAACTGCTTTAATCTAACTCCAAAACCTTAGTTCTCTATTTGGAAGTTAGAGGAGAAAGGAAGAGAAGAATCTTTAAAGTAAATAAAAGGAACGTAAAGATACGATTGAAACCTTTATATTGTTTGAAAGTCTTATGAAATATATAATAAAAAAAATAATTTTGTATCTTATTAAATAGAAGAAAATAAATCTAGCAAATTTTTTGATTTGAGAGTTTAAAACTTGTTGTTACGGGGTTGGGGAGGATATTAAGAATCCTTTTAAACCCTTTCTTTTTCTGCTTAAAAAACTCTTAAATAGGAATATCCCAATATCCCTCCTATATTTTTTTTTTCTTTTTTTTTTCTCGCTATACTTCTCTCCCAAATATATCCTAAAATGATGGACCTTTTAAATTTTATATCAGATTTCTTATTAGCTATGTCAAAATAGCTATTCATGTCATTGAAAATTTTTTGAGTGATTAAATGCAATTATTTTAAATATTACTTATTTTTATATGAACATTTAAAAATTAAAAATTATTTTATCGATTTAGTTTTTAATCCAAATGGGTTGTTATGGACCAGTCTCATTGGGTTTCGGACTGAGGTTGCATCAAGACTCATGTTAGGCTCAAGCCTAGTTTCCGAAATAAAAATTCAGACTTAAATCCAGCCAAAGACCCAAAGGAAAAAAAAAAAAAAAAAAAATTCGACTTCCAACCCTAAGTATGACACTGGAGAAGATATGTTGGATGTTTTTGAATTATTGTCATGCGAATCAGATCAGTGCATCATGGTTTCTATAATGTGTTGGAATTATGATATGATATCAGCATCATTTAACCTTAGTAAAATCTCTCTCTCTCTCTCTCTCTCTCTCTCTCTCTCTCCCTTTTTTTTCTTATTTCTTAAATATTTCTGTAAGTTTTGTTCATACAGTCTGGATGCTGCAAGCCTCCCACTGCCTGTAACTTCACCTACAAGAGTCCAACTGTATGGGTTAAACCTGCTAGCTTCAAGCCTTCTGATGATTCGGACTGCAACACATGGCAAAGCGATTCATCCGTCCTCTGCTATGACTGCCAATCTTGCAAGGCAGGGTTCCTCGCCACCATCAAGGATCACTGGAAGAAGATGGCGGATGCCAGCATCTTCTTCCTCGTCTTCCTCATTGTCGTCTACTCCGTTGGTAGCTGTGCCTTCAGAAACACCAGGCGCGACAACGTTGACAACAAATTCAAAGGATATTACCCTTAGATGGTGATGATGGTTTCTCCCAATAATGACACCATTTGTTCCAAGTACCTATATTAATGGGTTTTCTATGTATGTTGTGTGCTCTTTGGTTGTTTTAACCGTTCATTTATTGATAGAAAATATGTAATATTTTAAATTTAATTTTATATTAAATGAAAAAAAATATGTTATATGCTTATGCTCAAGTTTATCTGCTATCAATTAATTTCTACTTGAATTTTTGGTGCGAAAGTTGATGGAAATAATACATGATTTTGATCCACTAACAGAGTTATTTAGGTTATTATTATACTCACTAATTAACTACTACATAGTTTCATGGTTTCGTTAGGAAATTTGCATGCTTTATTGTGTGGTTAAGTCGTAAGACTTGGATCCTCTTTTTTCCTCAACGAAGGTGAATTTTGAGACTTCTTGTCTTGTTTGTAGTTGTTTTGATGCATAGCTGATGATGCATATCACGCAGGCGAGGTGGTTGCATTTTATTAAGATAGCTCTCAGAGAAGCTAGCATCTTTGTTATTGTGCCATTAAAAATCGAACTCCCAAGTGCTTGGTGGTTAGTTATGTACATTGTTGTGAAACCAAAAAGTCCTAACATTTAGTGTTACGCTTGGAAGATTAAGCCTAGAAATGCTAACAGGATAGAAGCTTGAGCTTAAAGATGTTAACAGGATACCTTAACAAGTCCCATTTGGTGATCGAGCCCAAAGAATAGGTTGGGTTTTACCAATTTCTGCCTTGCGAGTGAAATGACAGCATCATGAGCATGACTATAATATTTGGGCCACAGACCAGTCATTACTGGGCCCATCTATGAGGTAGAGAGCTTTGCTTCAGGGGTTGCGATGGGCATGGGCCGGGCTGGGCCTAATCTTGGGTCAGTCATAGCTGACTCGGGCCCGGCTGATAAGAATATCCAAGAGCCTGGCCCAACCTAAACCTAGCCCTCTGTATACATAAAAACACAATAATCAAGGGGTATTGTCGTGGTTAAATTGCTGGGTTTAACAGCTTGGGGTGAAATCTCATTTGCAATGTTTTTATAAAGCCCCATTTTCTCTTAAAAATATAAATATATATTATATATAGGGAAAAAACACTAAGATCCCTGTATTTTTAACTTAAATCAAATACTATTCTTGTATATTTTTGATCATTTACCGCTTCTAAATTCATCAAAATAGATAATACATCAATCTCATTAGAATACGATGCTTTCAGTTTGAGTTACGGTCCGATGATGAGAATATGTTTACTAATATAAAGAGTGACATATTAAATTAGTAATTGTATTCACATTATAAATTTAGATGCATTGGTTCATCTAAAAATATCTTAATTTTATACATTTGATTATAACTTGTGATTAGCTAGAATATGCGTTCTATTTTGATTGCAGTAATTTGTATAAAGAAGAAGATGATGATAAGATAAAAGCTTTTACTTACTCTAATGGTTACTTTACAAACTTAAATAAGGGATATTTTTTCTATCTTTAACTAGCATGACATCTTTCCAGCTTTAGCCATTATATTTTTCTACATCCTAGTTCCAAAGGTTTGAAATCTTTGGTATATAAAGTTTGTAGGTAAGTATTAGGAAGCAATTGCTTATTCTATCTTCAACATTAGGGTCCTCAAATTCCTCATCTCTATGAGAGATGTGAATGTAATATTTTTTGGTCATAATTATCTTAACAATTTTTGTGGTAACATTCAAGTTATATGGTTTTGTTATGGTGAGGTTTTGGTTACCATACTTATGTAAGAGCTAGCCGATCTAGGAGAGTGATGATAATTTTAGCCTAACTTAGAAAAGAGAAGAAGGCATAGATTAGGGTTAAGTCAATCAGAATTTGGAAGCAACTGGATGATGAGAATCTTATCAAGATTGATGAGCAAATGCATTAGAGTGATGGTGAAGATTTGAATCATTAGGTATATATTTAGTGCTTGATTTTTTGTATCCTATAAGTTTATTCTCCAGATGTGATCATTTCTTCATTTGCCATTTTGTAACAGTTACTAGAAATGTAGGAGGATGCCGACTCATTGGATTCAGCCTTCACTAAGATATATGATATATCATGCAATAGAACATCATATTTAGCATATGAGTTTAATCAATTGGTCATTATTTTGTATCAAAGATTGATGATATTCTTATATGTTAATGATGGTTGGTTTATTAGGAGTTAGTTTAGTTTGATGATATAAAAGGAGTTCATTAAGAAGAGTGGTAGTCTTTGGGTTTGAACCTTTTTTTACTTATGCAGTAATATATAATTTGATATGTAGTTGGTTAAAACTGAAAATAATTTTAAATATGATATAGAAATGGATAGTATTTAAATAGATTTTATGATTTAAAACTTAAACAAAAAAAAAAGACTCATCTATTATTATCCTTCTTAATTGAGATACATAGTACTATAATTTTGAATAAGTATCATTAGCATCATATTCTAATGAAATTGATCTATTATCTATTTTGATGAATTTAGGGGGGGATAAATATTGGAAAAAAAACAGGAGTGATGTTTGATTTAAGTTAAAAATATAAGAGGTCTAAGTGATTTTTTTTCTCTTATATATATATAATATAAATAAATATATAAAAAATAATGTATATATAAAATAAAAATTTATTGTTATAAATATTTTTTAATTTGGGCAGAACCGAGATGGATCTATTTTTTCTAAGCCCAAGCCTTGTCCGAAAATTGAATAGGCCTCAACAGTTGAGCCCAATATGCCCCAATGGGCTACAAAAGTTGGCTCATATTTTTTGGACTGAACCGAGTGGCCCATACCTACCCCTAATTATGTCCCAATTTTCTTCCTCCTTCACCCTCTTTTTCCCTTCTTTCTCTCACCCCTTCTTTCCTTCTCATTTCATCTCTATTCCGTTTCTCTATCCTCTCTGCAAATGCCTTATTCTTTCTTTATTTGAGCTACTCTTAATGGTAAAACCCAGCCTTTGGTGAAATTGATGCATTTAATATCCATAAAAAAAAAAAGGAAGAAAAGAAGAATCCATCTACTGTTTGGTTAGTAAGGTAATAACCATCATAATTTTTTTGAGGTATATATATATACTTAGCTACATTTGAATATAGCCAAGTCTAAATTCGATCATCTAAATTTGATCGCCTTCCTCATCCTTGGATTCATACAGTTCACGAATTTCAAAGATGAAAAAAAGTAAAAAAAAATGAGATGGCTCTAGGATTTATGTGGATCCAAGAATCAAAAAAATAACCGGATCATATACTTGATTACATTTGAATATAGTCAAATCTATCTCTTTCTCTCTCCCTATATATATATATATATATATATATCCAACCAGGTTTCATTTACAATTACGTAAGGTCCTTCTAATTTTATTTAAAATAATTTTGTTCTTATATTTGACATAATTATTTATTATTTAATGTGACAGAAAGTTGTCATGTGGCTAGCAAATACTATAGTCTATGTGAATGACTTGTAGATTTCATTATATATATATATTAATCTCTTTATAGCATCTCTCAGACCCAAAAATTTACATTAATAAATGGTCAAAAAATTTTATTAAAATAAGAAGTCACTCTTTCTTTTATGATAGTAATAGAATGGTATACATAAAAAGTATAAAACAGAAAAGAGTTACCGTTCACATAGTTGGCAAGAGAGCTAGAGAGCCAAACTCATATTGGAATGTGGTAATAATTCAATGATTCCTATTATGGTGACAAGTTAATATAAGGGATGCATTTATTTATTTTAAAAACTATGAGGATAAAGTTATTCTAAAAAAAAAAAGAGGAGTTTGTGTGACCATGAATAAAACTTAGAGGGATGAAAATGAATTTAAACCTTTCTTTATTTGTAATTAAATAACACTATTTTGGAAACAAATAAGTGAAATTTTTGTATTAAATAATTATTAGGCTTAATCCTAAGAATAGGAATGACTTTCATTGATATTTTATATTGTTGAAAATAAATTAAGATACATTAATTGAGGACTTGAAAGCTTTTGGAAATTATTTCTATTATTATGAGTTATTAGATTCTTAGAAAGATAATTTTGGAGCAGGACTTGATTGATTTGTGCTTGATAAGTAAATAACATTCTATACTTTAAGGTATTTTATTAAAAATATTAAAAAAATTATTTTATAAAATAGCATGCACATTATTCGAGTTTTTAATTTGACTACGTAAGAAAATCTTTTAATTATATACATTTAGTTATTAAATATATTATTACAAAATTTATTCTACAAATCATCTTAATTCATGATTAATGCACATTAATTCAGCTTTATTTCTTTTAATTGTTGTGTGAATCCTCCTAATATTTACATAAATTGGTTCAAACAAATAAAGTTTTATTAATTAAAATTCCTTTTATAAATTAGGTGGCAAATTTAGAATGTTATTGCTAATAATGCGTATTTTAGAAATACCTAACCTTTGAGAAAATTTCATTTTTGAAAATGCCTCGCTTGTTTTAAAAATTATAGATGTTTGAAATTATGATTTTTGATTCAAATATATGTGCATTATGAACTTTCAACTTGATTATGTTTTGGACCGGCCAATAAGAATTATATAGTAGCACCCATGATTGCTCCAAAGTCAATATTATTTTGACCTCGCACTAGGGTATAAATGCACTAGGATATAAATGCAGTATTCTAATCCTATCGTAGAATATAAATATAGATTTTAGACCATGTCAAAGGGTATAAATATAGTATTTGAGCATACATTGTAGGGTATGAATGTAGTTATGGCCTTACCAAAAGATAGAAATATAACATAGTTTTATAGGCTATAGAGTTAAAATAGATTTAAAATTTAATATTTATGATCAAATATTTGGATATAAGAATATTTTTTATTATAAAATCTGTTTATAAAATTTGTATTGTATACTTTATTCTATTAAAAATTTAATATTTTATTATATATTTTTATTAAGTTAAATTTATTTGATGCTTGTTTAATTTGATTATATAAAGTAAATTGTTAGTTACTAAGCTATCAAGCTTATTACTTTTGCTTCTCTTTCATAATCTAGGAAATTAAAATATTGGCATGCTAAAATCTTTTGAAAAGTGCATATAAAAGCAAGATTGGCTTTAAGTTAGATTGTACTTATTTTACTAGTTTGCATTTTAAACATTACTTGAATATAAGAAAAAATATATCAAGTACTTGAAATAGTAATTTTGTGAAGTACTTTATTTGTGATGTGATAGTGATATGTATAATATTGAATATTTTATTTTGGAAGAAGTCCAACTATTTTGATATTTATTATTATCTATTTGAGAATTATATTATTATTAGTTTATGTTAACTCATTATCCTGTTGACAGCGTTACATGTTTGTAGTGTTGAATTCATATAGGTAGACAACAATTGTCATTCTCTTAAATTTTGATTTTTGGGTTAAGCTGTAACAAGAAGATTAATTATGAGTGAAGGGGCATAATTTTTTCTTAAGAATTGTATAACTTGAGTAACATCATCATATGAGATAGCATAATATTAAAATCTCATCATTATACTTGATGGTGTTATACCAAGATGTTATAACATCTAATGATTTCATAGAGGTTGACAAGTGAAGGGCCTCTTCAACGCTGAAGGGCAAGAGATTTCTTTGACTTTATATATTAACAAGAACCCAAGCATGATAAAACACATAATCAGCTCAAATATGGAAGTATAAATTAATATTCCATCAAAGTTAGTGATGGACTAATGCCCAACTAAAAAGGCACACTTAAAATAAGAAATTATAATCCTTCTTGTTTCATCTAATTTTTGATAGCTATTAAAGGTTCTTCAATGCCAACTTCATCATTCTTTTAAGAAGATGAACTTTTTATTTAGGTTGATAACTGTACTTAACAAGTAAAAAAGAGAAATGATATTTAATACTTTTGTTTAATTAATTAGATAAGTTATGTTCGCTTTCTCGGTTACATATTAGGGGAAGTGATTACAAGATTTCCAGTGAGAAATTCTTTTAAGAAGAAGAGAAGTGCATAACTTTTTTTATTTAAGTTGTTAATTGCCCTTAAAAGGCTAAAAAAGAAAAAAAAAAAAAAAAAGAAGTAATACTTACTGCGTACGAACAGCACAAAAACTCAATGGTTGAGTTAATCTTCCAAGACTTTATATCTGGTTACAAGAAGAATGTGAGAAGATCTGATTGAAAAGGATAATGGCCAAGAAAGCTCTTACATATTGGCACCTGAATTAGAATTGAGAAGGATTAAATATATCTTATTACTGAAGGAAAAAAGATATCTTATTACTTGTAGAATCCGAGAAAGTAACCCGCAACAACCACTTCCAAGGAGTTAAGGGGAAACGAAACCAATCACCCAACCTCTCCTGCTCTTTGGATGATTCAATATTTAAAAGCTTTGGTCCTTTGAGGGATCCCATTAGAATTGTTCCCAAAACTCTAGTCATGCTTCACGAACTCCATTATTAATTGCATGTTCTCCAATCTGTTAATTTAAAACATGACATATAAATTCTTTTCACTCAATGATAGTGCTTAACAAATTCTTTTGCCAACTGTGCTGTCCTCTAACTTTCTTAAGGACCACTCTTAACTTGTTTCTTGTTGCCATTTGCAAGACATATTCATAACAAATGTGGAGCCCATAAGATTTTATGTAACCGTGCCTATAAGATATCCTTGCCCGAGTAACAACAAGTTGGCAATATGGCTAATTGGGTGGAAATAGGATCATCATTAAGTGATCGTTACCGTAGTTTGTTAGGTGGTGAGCCATGGCTTAGGGAGTGACTTTAGAAGAACAGTAAGAAGACCATCAGCTTGCCACCATATACAGTGGGGACAAGCGACTGGTGGTTAAAATATAGTAATAAAAGATGGGCATGAATCATGATTCTCATTTTGGATCAGATCTTGAACAATTATTAATTTTATCAAACATTGAGCACTCGGCAATGTAACATATGTAAGGTATCAGACATTCAGCTTTTATTATTTTGGCATATATACTGTTAATATATAAATAAGGATTTTGCCATGTTAATGGAAGATAATTTACTATTAATCTTTCTTGTTTTTATTTTTATTTTTGATAATATAAAACAGCCAAACCAACCATCCGCTACAGTAGTAGGCTTTTTCCACTGCGTCAGCCTGCTGGCCCAATGGAAAGGAGCCCAAGAAATCCATAACGAGTTCATAAGTAGAGCCAGTAGGGATCACAGGCCTGCATAGAACTAAATGGGCCAAAATTTGATTCTCCCAGTATTGTACTGCAATTAGGGGTGGCAATTCATCTTTTTATGTTGTGTTGGTGTTATATTAAAGTTAATATATAAC
The DNA here is from genome assembly GCA_017589505.3 of Metroxylon sagu. Taxonomy (NCBI): domain Eukaryota; kingdom Viridiplantae; phylum Streptophyta; class Magnoliopsida; order Arecales; family Arecaceae; genus Metroxylon; species Metroxylon sagu. The sequence continues at coordinate 897,963 of JACVBY030000565.1, forward strand.
AGTATATGGGTCAATACGAACATAATATTATTAATTAATCGTATAAAAAATTTAATTATTATACAAGTAATATAATGCATAACCCATTTAATAAACATATCGTATTGGATTGACACGGCATGGTTCGCTCAACATGAATAGAAATAATTTGTTTAATATGAATAGACATAATCCGAATCGCTTAACATGACCTATTTAATATGTTATTAATTAAATAATTTTAAATGAATCATTTTAGGGCTGAATGGTCAACCTGCAACATGATACGATTATTTTATATCACAATCGTGTTGATATATTTACGACATAAATCCATTTAAAATCAATTCAAATTTATTTATTTTATATTAGATTCGTTTTATGTTTGTATATTTTATTCAATTTTGTCACCTCTACTGCAATCTCTGATTTCTAACCATGTTAATCAATTTGATGGGCCTCTATGTCTTATAAAAAAAAAAAACACGGTACTGAGCCTTAAAAGCCACGCAAACTCTTATCCGGAGGTCACTTTTACTTTGCTGACGAAAGTTTCAGTTTTGATGAACCTATTCAACATCCATTTTCCCTAGACAAAAGGGAAACAAAGGCAAAAGTAATGGGATGAAGGGATGCCAGTAGCGGTTATCCAAGGGAAAATGGTAATAAGCGCACCCACGCGATTATATGAGCAAATAAGAGCTTGTTTTCGAATGATTTTCCCAGCAAGAAGCTGCCATCAGAAGTGTAATTGCTCGGATCTTGTCAGATGGTGCACTTGCCATTGATGGAGATGCCAGTAGAGCCCTTGGAAATAGAATGCCTAGTTCAGTGCTGTGCTACAAGAGAAGAGAACCTCGGTTATCAACCCAAGAGAAGAGAAACATCCAAAGCAGCCAAAATCACCAAATAGAATCCTCACTCGCATGGCCACCAGCATGACATAACCATAGTTGGTTCCAGGACAAGAGCGGCCACAGCTTGCCTGTAAACAATGAAGACCACAGGGCTCATTCCTTGACTGAATGCAGCTTTGAATGAATATCCAAACGGATTAAAAGTCATATTTCACAATATTCTACAAGTTTGACGTGGTCAATAATCAGTAAGACTTAGACTAGAACGTTCAAAAGGTTTACTCAAATAAACCAGAAATTTTACTGCAATTGGATTGGTATGATAAATTAGATGATTTCGATCATGTTGACCATCTGGTCATGCTTATGTGGTTGCAGCTACTCAGAAGTTGCCTAAAATTCTTGCAACATTCTCTAAAAAACATATGATCTAAAGCCTTGCTGATTGAAAATGTGATTCCCCATTCACAGATCTTTTTCCTTGGTACTCCATTTGACCCTTAATAAGAGGAAGTCAGTTTAGAAAAATTTTGGACATTGATAAAAATATTGGAAAGAAACGGGAAACTAAGAATCACTTCCTCCTGGTTCCTCGTGCTTTCTCACGTGTTTGCCTTGTATATTTTTGAACTTTTCCATTTAAGCCACAATTTGTTTCATATCCAAAGTGAATTGGTGGGTTGCCTACATCTCTATTCTCAAAAATCGGAAGGAGAATTTTGTGTTTAGATAGTTTAGATACCTTAATTTGAATTCAAGTGGTACTGTAATTCTATATATATTAGCTAACAATATTTCTAGCTTGGAAATGCTATCTGAGGCTTTGGAAGCCCCTGACATCCTTCTCTCGATATAATCTAATAATCATATACGAACCCAAGCTCATGCTTTTTTGCGGCTGGGCTTTTCTATATGTAGAACAAACATAAATTCTTCATCATCTCCATTTGAGCTAACGAGCTAAGAAGGCACTCATCACAATGCCTCCCATGCTGCCTTACGAAGCCTTCGTTGGGCTGGAGTTAGTCTGTCCCTCTTATGGTGTTTTGATATCGAGAGGCAGCCTTCTCAGAAGCCCTCACTTACGAGAACATGAGACCTCTCTTGCTTGCATCACATTAGGAGATCTGTGGGCAGAAAAAGAGAGAATGGAGGGATGCAAAAGGATTGAATTAATGTATTTATAAATATGAGAAAGTAAAAAAAATTTAATTAAATTAGTGACTGGTCCTGGATAAGGGAGGTAATGCTTGGAACTCACCTGAGATGTGAGGCTTCAAAGGCTTTCAAGAGGTGCTGCATGAGATTAACCTGCACTCGGAGAGAGATGGCATAATCCAGAGTTTCATCCAACAAATGGAAGCCATCCAAGGACTCACCACCTGGTATTAGTCTTTGGAGCACCCGAGTCCTCTTCTTCACCAGAACCCGAGCAAGAGCACTCGTTGCAAGGCCATGTGGTGCACGTAGTCCATCTCTCCTCCTTGAACACACCCTGTAACTCCTTCTCAAGATCGTCTTGCTTCTCTGGATCTTCCATGACTGGTGGCATGGCTTGGTTAGCCTCTCATAATCTTTCCCCAGGATGCTCCTCAGAAGGGCCTTGTTCCTCTCTTGTTTCGAAAGGTTTGCAATGAGGGCATGAGTCCAATTTGTGCTGCCTCTAGCGCAGGCCATGGCGACATCAGCCAAGAGCTTGATGGCACTCTTCCTCTCTTGGATGGTCATGCTCTTAGATGAAACACCAGCCAGTTGGAGGCCCAAGAGCATGCGCTTGAGGAAGGCTTGCTTGAATGCGTTTGAGGCTTGCATGGTGGTGATTGGGAAAGCAAGGTAGGGAAGTAAAGGCTTGGTATATATGCTGAAAAGCAAAGCATGTGGCTTTATTTCATCACGACTCTGCTTTCACATTCTATGACCAAGAGAAATGGCTGCTGGTTAAGATGAGAGCTTAATTTCTTAAACTAATCTTGTGGCCTATGATGGGAGGATAGGGAATGGAATTTGCTTAAAGCTATACGGTTCTGAGGCGATTCGAAAATTTGGTTTGTCTCATAAAATGTGACCAGTTTCCAGAGGATGAAGCGTGCTTCCAGAGTGCTACCAAAGGGGAGAGAGAAATGAGACTCGTCATGGGGAGGAAAGAGTAGAAAATCAATAAATTTAGGGTCATTAGAGAAGGGGCAAGCAAGTTGGCCCTTGTGGAAAGAGACAGGCCACATGGATGCATGTGGTTCTCAAAGGCCCACACCCACCAATAATACTAAGTAGATCTGTATTTCAAGTGAAAAACTCCTAAACTTGTTCTTAAATGTGTGAACACATAGGAACAAACCATAAACAGCCTAGATAGCAGTCCTAGATGCTGATATCCTTGTCAAATTGCCACCAACTGAGCATTAATTTTTAAAATATAGAAAAAACCCTCACTGTAACATTTCAAGCTCATTTGCCGTCTAATTAATTTCTTAGTAAACTGAATCTATGTGATTTTATAAATTCAAGTATAAGTTAATTATTAGTATGTAAACTTTAGTTATAAATTCTTCAAACTTTTCTTTTCCATCTGACATGAGACTACTTTGTGATATTACAATCTTTCCTCTTTTACCAGGAATGTTCTTGTCGCATGCTACGGTTAGTCAGAATTGAGTGGCCCGAGTAGGATTGGGCAGAGATGGTTTTATGTCATGACGAGACTCTCTCTACTACCATCTTATGGATAGTCTTTTTTATTTGCTCATCAATTTTTGTAGATTCAGATTGACTCTGATACCATGTTTATTATGCCCAAGCTCACTTGCTGCCCAATTAATTATTAGTGAGCTGGATCCACGTAATCTTAAAAATTCGAGTACAAATTAATTGGTAGCAGATGAACTTGAGTTATAAATTCTTCAAACTTTCTTTATCATCTGATATGAGACTATTTTTAAGTATTACACTAACTTTACTTTTTCTAATTCATGGGAGACCCATGTCAACCTTGTAACCTTTACACTTCAAAACTATATACTCTACTGAAGTTCACTACATCCCTTCCCCAAGAAGGGGGATGATAGTTGTTACCATAAAGATATTTTTGCATATAAGCGTATATATTTTTTTTTAGAATCATCTTTCTATGCAAACTATTGGCAAGATATTATTTACTAGATAACTGTAATATCTCAAAATAATCCTACATTGAAAGAAAAAAAAAGTTTGAAGAGCTTATAACTCAAGTTTACCTGTTACCAATTAATTTGCACTTAAAATATAAAGTCACATAATTTTGACCCACTATAAGATTAATTGGGCCAGCAGATGGGCTTGAGGTGTTACAAAAACTCTGCAGTCACTAGTTGATTTTTTTTTTCTCATCAGGTATTTTGCTTAAGACAAAAGTCTCCATTATGCTTGATCATGCCTCAACAAGACGTCTCAATAGGTATTCTTAGTGGCAGCAAGAAAATGCCAGGTGCTTTGTGCCTTGAGCTCACTCTTAAACATGAATAAATTGAAGTGCTTATTGAGGAACAAGAAAAATGAAAAAGGAGAAGAAGGTTGTTTAAAAATTTTGATTGATTTTAACCATTGCACATGTATACCTATTCATCATAAAGTTAGCATTTGTTTATGATATTTAAAGAATTTTTTTATGTAAAATATTTAAAATTTGATGAAAGAAGATAGGTAGGATTCACTTCTATTTAATTCTCTCTCTTCTCCATGTGATGTGAGGGGCAATAATTAGTTGGGTTTAGGTCAAGTCAAGTAAAGTAAGGCTATAAAATACCAAACCTGGCTTATATCTAAACCGGCCTAAGACCTAGCCAAGGCTTTTCGAATCATACAAACCTATGGGTCATTTCAGGTTAGGATTCTGCATTAGATTAGTCTAATCTATCAAATTTAACTATTATATAATTATTATTAGTAAATGTTTAAAATAAATTAAATAAGAAGTACTAAGGAAGATCAAGCATCTCAAAAAGCTCTGATTCATAATCATGGCTTAATAAACCAATTAAAAGTACCTTGATCTAAACAGAAACCTACTCTCATGAATCAAATCAAACCTAAGTTTTGGCCCATACCAATCCATTGAAAGTTTGGGTCAGAGATTTAGACCTATTCCAACCCCAACTAAGATGATCCTTGACCTAAGCCTGGCGCAGATAAGATCAGAATGGATTGAATTTTCAAGACAGGACAACTTCTACCATCCCTGGTTTTTAGGCTTTTGATTTGTATAGTATTTTGGTTTTTGGCTTCTACCACCTTTTTCTCATCTCATTATTGGGGATGGTGCGAAAAGTGGGCTGGCAGGATCCAGAAAACATGGTGATGGGTGTGGGGGCACATCTTTTCTTTTTTTTAATCTTTTTTTTCTTTCCTTCTTCCTGCAGTCGGCTTCGAGGGGAAAAAGCGTGAACTCGCACCGCATGGGGGCTTCTAAGCCTTGGAGCGCCACAGGACCACCCGCGCGGTTGCCAAAAAGGAGCAACCCAACACAGCCTTCTCCGGAGACCAAATCTTTTGTGGGAGGCCGTGCATCGGATTCCCATGTGCGGCTGCTGGCCGGTTTTAGGAAGATGGCCAATTTATTATTTGCTTACACTTTGACACAGTCTAAGTGAATAATGGTTCTTTTTTTTTTTTTTCTTTCTTTTTTTCTTGGTTAAAAGTTAGAATCTAATTTTTACTTTCCTTGTCCTTAGATTTATTGGCTGGGAGACATCTTTTTGGCAGCGGCTTATCCTCTCAATATTTCATCCGTCAGTGGGATGTAATTTTTTCACATTTTATCCAACTTCCTCTCCAGAGAAATTAAAGTTTTTTTTTTTGCTAGAGACGCTTCTCAAATTGACAGCATTGCAGGTGAGCACGTTGTATATAGCAAAATTTGAAATTTAGAAGTAGCTTCTTGCTTTCAAATTTTTAAGAACTATCTTTGGAACTAAGATTTCAACTCTTAATATCGTGATTGATTTTTATAATTTGATACATCTCTTGTAATGCATTTTGATTCGATACAAGTATAATATGTTTTATTTGACATGAAGCGATGTGCATCCATATTGTTAAGTATTTTTTACTTATTTTAATAAATAATATTTTAAGCAATTAATTGATGAAATAGATTCAAATCTTAGACTGAAACCATCAAATGGGAACTGCGTGACCCATCTGCCTTGCCATCATCAACCTGTTAAATAGGGAAGCGAAATATTATGAAACCATTCATCTTCTGTGGAATCTCTTTAAAAAAAAATTGGGGTGGGAAACAAAAAAAAGATTTCCCCATCCATGCCGAGATTGTCAGCCTTTGATTCGTCTGCCCGCGAAAACACAAGAGGTTTCGTCTACGCCTGGGAGACATTTATTTTAATTTATGAGGTGCATGTACTATTACTGTAACATAGGTTTGGGAGATACCTTACACCACGCATTCCTATTGGACCACCAGGATCACGCGGAGGCATGGTCAGATAAGGATCGCCTCCCCTTGTCTCAGCGACGGCATGCAGGCCTCCGGCTTCAATCATCAAGGGCAGGGTCCCCCAAAATTTTATATGCCAACTTCCAGAAAATTATCCTAACCTCATTAGAGATATTCTTTGGATTATTGGTTTAGTATTATATTGAAGGTAAAAATATACTTTTAATCCTCGAACTTCTGCTCAAAATTTATCTTGATCATCAAATCTTTAATTGTTGCAATTTAATTGCTTATATATTTTAAAAAATATTATATTACTATTACTTTATTATATGATATTAATTAAAATTGACAGAATAATCGATATACCATTTTGTCAATCAATTTACACATTTGTACTATAATCATATGCCATTAATTTCATAAATTATAGCTAACAAGTAAAAGTTTGAGAATTAAAATGAATTTTGAATAAAAATTTATAGTTTAAAAATATATTTTAGCTTATATTTAATTATGCTAATTTCTTTAAAAAAAATAATCAGGTAAGCATTGTTGTGGGGACATAAAAAAGTCGGAGACTTCAATTAATTACTTTCTTTTTAGTCTTTGCCCTTAAAACATGGAAACTTGTCAGCTTCTTTGGTCCCCATGCAACCGATAAGACAATGAATTTAGGAGCCATGTGTCACATTTTGTATTTTTGGACTTTTAACATCGTGCCAAATGCACCTTCTTCTTGAATAGTCTGTCTATTTCTCACATGTAATTACTACCAACAAGTTTTTTTTTTTTTAAAAAAAATCTCCTTTAATTTTTTCTTTGAATGGGCCTACCATAATGTCTACTGTTCAAAATTCTTGTCGCAGGTTGTCCTCGCTAATTTTGCCTGGTAAATTCACCAGTTTTCCTTTCTAACTGTGGGATCTAAATGTAGCTATGATGTTGATCGCCATACACAAGAAAATTTAAGGTCTTCCTATTGAGAAAAAGTCTCCTATAGGCTCTCAACGATAAAAGCACAAGCCAAGAACAGAACTTTTATGGTATTCTAATATTGAAATGTCCTTCAATTTGGGCAGGCATCAGCATACCAGCCTTGTATAGCTTTAAAAGTATGGCAGGTAATGCTACTTGATCTCCTGCAGCTACTTCACTCTCACCAACAGCAATAGGGCTTTTAGAAATTTTGCCAATAAAAACATTAGACTCCAGCTTGGGGCAAGGGGCGAATGCGCAGAAGGTTGAAAATCTTGCCATTGCTTGGTTTGCAAGAACTTAATCAAAATATTGCTGAAGCTAAGGAGAAAGAGTGTTTTTTTTTTTAATGATTAATTATACCATTAGCATTAAGCATACAAATTTTTTGAAGTTTTTCAATTAAGTATATTTATGATAGCCATCAAAGATAATGGCCGTCATCAATGATTTAACTAATTGCATGGCTTGAGTATATATATTTCAATTTAGTTTACTAAACTATAAATTTTTTTAATTAAGTATGTTAACTCATAAAATTTTTTAATCAAATATAGAAGAATACGAGCAGAAGAATTATAGAGGCTATCCTTTGTTACCCTTTTAATAGCTGGCTCATATGATAGAGTTACATGACCTCTAAGGAATCACACATTTGCCTTATATTATGACAGAGTAATATATATATATATATATATATATATTGTTAAGAAATCTATTGACACATCAAAAAATTTATAACATTAGAAAAGGTAGGTAGCTGAGGTATAATTTTTTTATTAATTTATTTATTATTACTCGAGGAACTGAAAACTAACTGTTTTGTTACTTAACCTTTCTATGTTCTTTGATGAAAAATTTTAATAAAAAAGTTGATTAACTTTTTAATTGACCAACTTACCCATATTCTTTTGTTTCAATCAAAAAAGATAAATAGATAAATTATATTTTTAAGTTATTATTTATTTCTCAAATTAAGAAAAAGACTTACCCATTTGGAAGATGGTTAAATTGGTTCCTTGTCAATTTGGTAATATATTTTTTTTTTCTCAAATATCCCTGCATGATTATAATTCTTTTTTTCATTATTACTCCTTAATTCTTCCTCTTTCTTCCCCTCTTTACCTACCTTTTACTCTCCATGCATTTCAGAAAAAAAATCAAAAATTTATCTTTAAATAGCAATCTTAATAAAAATAATAATTTTTAGAGAAAAAATATATATGAAATTTTATCCGATGGATTATAATGTAGTGTTTGTAAAAGATTTTATGATTAAAATAAAATATCTTTTTATGATATAATTAATGTTTTATAAAGAGATATAATACTGTTAATTAGTAATTAGCAAGTATAAAACTTATTTTTGTTTAAAAAATAAATTATATATATAATTAGTATATATATCAAAAGTATGATTGAAATTATATATTAGTAAGAAAAATTGAGCTTCAATCATAAAGAAATAATACATAATTAGTATATAAAGTAAGCTTGGTTGTATAAAGGATATGATAGAAAAGTTGAATAGATCTTAGCCACTTATTTAGAAAAGTTATTATGTTAAAAAACATAAATGATAAATACTATAGTCACTTTCCAATATATCAAAAATCATAGATAAATCAATTCCCTATCTAAGTGTTGCCTAAATAACACTTATTTAAAAAAATATAAATCCCTGGTTAACTATAATACTCTCTGAACAATGAGTCCTAATAGGTAACAATATTTTTTCTTTGGGTTATTTTATATATAATTTTATATGTGAAAATTTTTAATTGATTGATTTACCATATATTTATATGAAATATTAGTTGGACTTTAGAAAAATATACTCAGTTGAAAAATTTTTATAAGCCGGTATAATTCATTGAAAAACTTTTATGAGTTAGTATACATAATTAAAAAAAAAAATATACTTAAGTTATCATTGTTGGCTGATATGTATTTGATTGAAAAACTTTTATGAGTTAGTATACTTAATTGAAAAAAAAGAAATAATCTCTAAATTAAAAACTTTTAATAATCTCATTTACTTCTGATATAATTATCTTTTTATTTATTTATTTATTTTTAAGGGTTGGAGAATGGAGTTGTACCGAGCAGCGAGGCATGTGCATTTGAAAGTAGAGTCCATTAAACATTGGGCCGGGCCATGCATTGGTAATTTCATCTACTTAAGCCCAAACTCAATTTCACTGGGCTACCGAGCCTATGTACTCAGAATCTAAACATTTCATCTAGGCTAATCTCAAAGAATCAAATCTGCCCACTAGATTTGAGTTCTCTTTCTTCCTATTCTATTATACATATTTGTCTAAATTTATAAAATTTTAGGCTGATCAAGGCAAGCTATCTAACTAATGAGCTGAATCTTGGATTCAGTTATCCTTTTCATCCTTCTTAGATAATCTCAAAATCGTTTCATCTTTTTTATCTTTGAATATAATCCAATTAAATTCTTTCTCTCTCTCTCTCTCTCTCTCTCTCTCTCTCTCTCTCTCTCTCTCTCTCTCTCTCTCTCTCTCTCTCTCTCTCATATGCATGCAAACACTATGTAATGCCGCAGGAGCTTATTTTTAATGCCTAATCCTACAAAATCTTAGATCAAGCCAGATGGACTGGGTGAGCGACCTAGCCAGTGATGAGCTCTATTTGAAAAAGTATCATCCATGGCTCCTTGGTGCCATCTTGCTTTTGGTACTAAGATTTTGAGTACACTCTTCTTGATTGCTAATAGAGCTAGGATTAGCGATGGACTCAGGCCCACCTCTTCTCATTCCTCATGACCGTTAATGGAGGACTTCGAAAAATGAGGAGGGACTCGAGAAGAGGGTGACTTGAGGGATTGGAGAAGAGAGAGAGAGAGAGAGAAAGAGGAGTTGAGAAATCGCCCAGTAAAATTTAATGCCGGACCCAATTCGGCTCCATTGAGTGGAACTTAGCAGTGAGGCAGCATAGAGTTGGAGCTTTCTTGAATTTGAGTACGTAAAGGTATTTTTCGCATTAAGCCGAGAGTACTTTAGTAATAAAATATCAAATATTCTCCCTTTAAGATCTATAGTATGGCTCGGCATAATTCAAGAGTTTTTTTTTTTTTTTTTTTAACAATTGAAGTTCATATTATCTGGATCAATTTGTAAATAGAGACAAAAATAAATCTTATATGAATTTGATAAAATTTCGAAAGAAATTTGAAGAAAAACCTATAACATAAATTCTTGAAGGTGGTTTGCTTTAATAAATAACGTGACTTCCAACTTTTAGTGGCCTAACGAGAGACTTTTTTTATGGAAAAACTTTGTAGATGGTTTATTCCGTTTGCCTACATTTCAGCAGCTTATTTTGAACTTAACAAGCACAAGACCAGACCTAGGGAATTATTGGCTTGGACTGTGAGCTGGGTCAAAGCTCTAGCTTCCGTCTCGCTGTCGTCCCCGAATCCCTTTAGTTTTTCTGTAGTCGTTCCTTTATATTTTAATTTTTATCCATAAAACAATGGATAAATATATGCAATATATGCAACAACGATTAAAAGACAAATGAAGCATGGCCAGAGACCAAATTCTAATCTACAGTTAAACCAAAGCTGAAAAATAATTATTTTATTTTATTCTGAAAATTTTAGTTCTTAACTTACAAAAACACTGGCTTACCGAGGAAATAATGGTGATACAGGGATGACAGGGGCTGAGGGTGCGATGGAGCGTTGCTCAGTTCCCTGACCTGTTTGCCAACGGCGTGAGAAGGCAAAAGAGAAATTTGTTCAAGAAAAACTAATAAATCTTCTGCACCACAGGAAACAAGAACCTTGGAATCTATATTCACAAAGATGGTAGAGAAGCCAAAACTAGGATAAAGTTACTCACCTGCAATAAACAAAATTTTGCAATTCAGTCCAAATCTTTCCTAATCCCACTTCAAGACCTAATATCATCCAACATATTAACTCATTATTATTATTAGAATCCTTTTTTCAATTTTTCTAAGATCCTCAGTTAAATAAATTATTTATCTTTAATTTTCACTAGACTATAATCCTCACTAATCAGATTTCATCCTGACTAATCACATTCCAACAAAATTGCTTTCTTACTTTAGTTTGATGATTGATGGGGATTGGTTTTAATCAGCCTTCTTTAACTTGAATTGTAGTTCACTTGCATAGATCAAACTAGGTATACACCAGTATAATACATGGACTCTTATTACCTTAAAAGTTAAATTAATATATATATATATATATATATATATATATATATTAATATAATTAAATTAAAAATTTAATAGCTTCTTCCTCTCTACTAAAAAAAAAGAAAATCAGAAAAAAATAATTTCAAAGTTCTGCCATTGCATAAAAAAATAATAACTTTTAAAATTGATTTCAAGGATTTATCATTATGTAAAAAAATTAATAGCTTTTTCCTTACTACTAAAAAAAGAAAATCATAAAAATTGATTTCAAAGTGTCTACTATTACATAAAAATAGTTATATAAAAAATATTAAAAGCTAAAAAAATAAGGAAAGAAAGTGTATTTAAAGAATTGAACTCTAATCAAAACAACAACTACAATACCACTACACCAAGCACACATGTGAAGAAAATTATGAAAGAAAGAAAATTTTAGATGGAAAAAAATTTACATTAAATAATAAAAAAAAAAGAGAAAATTTTAGGTAAAATAATTTATATTAAATGTTATTTAATATAAATTGATACGTGGGATAAGGAAAAGAAATGTTCTTAACTTTATTATATTATATTAGATTAATCTTAATTAAAATATTAAAATCTTAATTATATATGGACTTAGCTATACTCACATATAGTTTTATCCGAGATTCAATCGTTCTTTTCGTTCTTGTATTCATATGGATCTCAAATCCATGTAGATCTATGAATGAAAAAAGTAATCAGATTTTGGCTTAGCTATATGTGTAGTCCAATCTAACTCTCTCTTTTTCTCTCTCTCTCTCTCTCTCTCTATATATATATATATATATATATATATATATATATATATATTGATATTAATGTTCATGTGTACAAAACAATGGTGCAAGCTACCATTTCCATCCATTAAACCTGTCCTTTATAATGTGAACATAATCCTCCTAATTAAGATATTTTTTTGAAAATAAAAAATATTATGAGTATTTTTAAATTAGATAGAAGTTAGATCTTGATTCCTATATTTATTGGCTGTGACATCCCTACATTTCTCTTGAATCAAAAATGGTCCACAAACAAATATTTTGATCCTCCCAGATTAGCTGCCTAATTATCTTGTAAAGAAGATAGCCATCCCCTCTGGTTCAGACTTCTTACTCCAATTTGTAAGTGGGCAAAGGAGGAACAGGTGATTTTCTGTCTCCTGAGAGGTTCTACGTCAGAGGCAACCTTTTTGACCTAAAATATTCCCAGCATTTCCCGTCCAAAAAGAGAGAAAAAAAAAAAAAAAAAATCTCCCGGTATGAAACCTTTACTCCAGCTACCTGGGGAACATGTTCCAACGCTGTAACTTGGAATTGGGACCTCTTTTCACATAAAGGGGCGCCAGCTGGGCTTTTATATGGTTCAGGGAAGCAGAGAAATTAAAAAAAAAAAAAAATTGTAGCATAGAACAGAAAATACAGAAATGGCATCAAAGTACCAGAATCGTGACTTGCGGGGATCGGGTCCCTTTTTAATCGCTTAATTTTTAGTACAATGAGATGGAATTCAATGACCCATCAAATTATTTTTGGACCCCTGTTTCAGTCTACCATCATGCTACATCGTCCCCAACTACCTCGGCTTGGGCATCACCAGTTTCGATCTTGTATTGCTCTCCCATTCCCAGATGCGAAAAAAGAAACCAGGCGAAAGTAAGGAGTTCTCCTCCTGCACTGAGCTGCTGAGCATGGTAAAAGGCCTTGCAATGGATTGCCACGTAGCATAACATCTCCACCCATACCTTAGCTATGATCTTCCATCTCTCCTCCTCCTCCTCCTCCACTTCCAGCCGCACCAGCTCTTTAGCCAGACGACACCCATCCCAGAGCACTGATTTGCTTTTGTCTCCTTTTACGTCCTTCGGCCGCAGATCTGTGTTGACTGAAAGAAGCAGCGAACAAGCTTCCAACTTGCTCAGCTTCTTTGGTGCTTCCCTTAAAAATTTGATCACCTCCGCACATGTATCACCACACCTCGTCACCCCCACCACTGCTGTTGAAGGCAGCATCAGAGGGCGCACCACCAGCAGGTAAACTAGATAGTTCGATAGCTCTTGAGCTACCTGCAAATATTGTGGAGCATCTCCAGTTCTGCTGCTGTTACAACAATAAGAAGAGTAGCAAAGATCTGTTGCTAAGTGCCACATGAGTAGGCTCTCCTCGAACTCAGATTCTCTCGTGCTCCAGCCGAGATCTTCAAGGCGTCCCTCTTGTTTGAGCGCCCAGTCACCTCTACAATCATTGAAGAGCTTGTAATCACCGCCTCGCTGAGCCTCCTGTGACTCGTGCTTCAACCGTTGGAAGATGAATTCCTTGATGTCGTCACCTAAGGAGGAAGAAGTGGTGTAACAATATAAATCCCAATTCTCTTTGAAGCCAATTGAGCGGATGACGCCATCAACAAGGCGCCACGGTTGTCGCCTGACTTTGAGGCAAAAGCTCAGCAAACTGTACTGGGATATGGAGTTAGACCATCGCGATGTCTTCACAGGGCGTAGCTTCAAAAGCATTCTTTGGATGCATTTCCTAATCGAGCCATGACTACAGTCCATCTTGACGATGGTCCAGGAAAATATGTCAATAAGGATGGCGCCAATCAAGAGTGTATAGGAAACCATTACGTCTGGTTGAAAATGCTTGTTGCTTTCCTCAAGAATATGCTTCTTGTCAATGTTGTAGAAGAAGAATGCAGCAGCAAGCGTGGCAGAAAAGCAGATAGCTCTGATAATTAGGCCCCGAGAGGTCCAAGAAACAGCGGCCTTAGTGTAGAGCACATCATATGCAAAGCTCAGCTCAATCTCTATCACCTTGAAGGCCTGCTCAAATGTTGCCCTACGGAAGAAGGACTGGCTCCTCTCCCTGTCCCTGAAGCTAAACATACTGTCGACAAACAGGCCCTTGAAGTTATGAAAGAACTTGTGCGCCGTGAGCATCAGCATTGCAGGGGTCTCGTGCCCAGGCTCGGTCATGTACGGGCCATTTTGGGGTGAGCGAGGTGAAGGGCGCAGAAGGGAATCAGGGCACCCCGCCTGTGCTTCCTGATTAACGTTGATTGGAGCAGGGACGCCAGACCTCAATTTGGCACTGTAAAGGTTCATGGTGTTGGCATAGTCGGGGCCGGGATCCGGTTTGTCTAGCGTGGAAGTCCGGAGGCCGTCCATGCTCGCGCGTTTCAGTGCCCATGTCCTCTCACCGTACTTTAGGAGACCAGCGATGAACACCAGGACGGATGGCATGAGGAGGACTCCTTCAGGGTAGTAGCGGGCCAAGATGCTGATGGCCATGGTCACCTGGACAAGCAGCCCAAGGCCATGGCGCAGCCAGAGCTCGTTGTCCTCCAAAGAAAAGGCAGTGATGGTGCCGGGACCGCCAAGATGAAGCAGAAGGAATGGAGCCCAAAACGCTCTCAACTGCATGTCGGCATCATTCTTCTTGCAGGCATTCCGCACCTCGTCAATGCTCTGGGCTTTTGAGAGGATCCCTAGTGAGAACGTCGCCACCAAATCAGCAAGCAGGTAGGCGAGCCAGAGGATGCCATTAACCACTGGCAAGGAATTCGTCTTTCTAATGTTGGCCACCAATATAAGAATGATCTGCAGTGACAGGCTTAGGAGAACGAGGCTCCTTAGCTCCCACTTGTTCCACAGATCCTTTACCCAGTCAGAAAAAGCCTCCATTTTCTTTCTTCTCTACTCCTTTGCTGCCCGGTGCAATGGCACCGAGAATCTCTTTTATGCCTCACAGGCTCAGTCAAACAGAGCGGCTTAGGGATTCCAAATTCCTAAGCCGCTCTGTTCGAAACACTTAACCAAAAAAAAAACACGCCTCTCCGTGGGTGCAAGGCAAATCTTAAGTTGAAACTCTCTCTCTTTCATACAAAGACAAAGACAAAGACAAAGACGAAAAAATAAAAAAATAAAAAAATTACAGCTAAGTTTAAAATTGTTCTTTATATGAAACATTTTTTTTAATTTTAAGATCCATAAACTATATGGTTAGAAGATGACACACATATATATATATATATATATATATATATATATATATAATATTAAATTTTAATTTTTGATCATTTTTTTTACTTTTAAATTCATATAAATTTTAAAGTTACCTCATTGATCCAATAAGATATCCATGATCTTCAATTCCATCATTTAAAGTCTTCATCTTATACAATTTTTTTAGGCTCTTAAATTTTTTATAAATTATGGGCCACATACAGCTGGCAAAAGCGGTTTAGAATATATCATGAGATGAAACTACCATTAGAGACGTCTAAGAGAGGTTCTCTTCTTACTCTAAGAATATATTAATTCATCTTTTTTCAATTGACGTAACTCATGAACGCGTGCTTTTGCCCACTATGATTAGATTAAAAATATATAAAATAATACAATGTATTTGATAAAAGTATAATCACATTATTTTGGAAATAGCAATGTTACGGATGAATTTTTGCAGACTACAAGGCTTTCAGTCCACCGTCAGCCAAGAAAGGTGGCTTTCCACGTTGTTAAATAGACGAAGTACGGAAGCTGACTCAACTCTGACCATATGGACATATAATAGAACGGAAAAAGACAAAATAATAATAATAATAATAAAGAAAAGGCAAAGTCCTTTCCCTAGGTTGCCTGTTTCATCCCTATGGACTGGACAATATATTTTTAGTTCTTGATTTCAATAATTAATTTATATTTAAATTTTACTTACTAATCAAGTGCCAGCAAATAAATAGAACTGTAGGTTGGCCCACGTATGCCCTATTGAAAACAAGGCTGACGTTGTCCAATGGAAGACATGCAAAATGGTGACCACGTTACCATCAAATATAAAATAAAAAATGTGTTTTGATGGAGCCAATGTCTCAATGCCATCTTTAACAATTTTAACCTTCATTACACTTCAAGTATCAAATTGTGGATGAGCAATCTTTTAATAGAAATCCATATTTAACTTAGATTAAGGTTGTTAGCTAATCGTAGGGCTAAAAGTTGGTTGGATTGATTCAAGATCCAGCTTGTTCTCAATTTAATTAGATTTGACCCACTCTATATTTAAAAATTTGAATAATACTAAAAAATTAGATGACTTGAAAATTAGGCTAGATCTGTAATTTATATTTTCCAAGCTGATCTAATCTGATTTGATTTATGTACCATTTGGATCTAATTTAGATTAACAAAAAAAAAATAAAAAATGATAGAGTCTGATCTAACCTGTTTCGACCCCGTCCAAAAACCTAAATGACATAAAAACTCTCCTCCCTCATCCTAATCCTAAATATCTTTTCGAATTTATTGAATAATTCCTCATTTAGAGTAATTCCAATCATTTCATGGTAATAATCCTATGTCCTCTCACCTACTTTTATAAGATTATAATTAAACACTCTTTTATGCCTCGAGGCTCGGTCAAGCGGGACGGTGACGGCTTTTTTTAAAACAATCTTTTGACGAATATGAGGCACGTCCCCCCTCCTGCTATTTCAAAGTGGGAATGAATAATTATCTAATGGAATTCTCCTTGAATAATTATTGCAACAACGTATGAGATGGGTGTGTTACAAAGAAGATAAGGAAGAGCATTTAAAAAAAAGATAGTAAAAACTCTCAAGAATTAATTAAAAAAAAAAAATTTTATTCAACTTACGTCTTAAAAATAAAGGCTTACAAACTTAATGTGGCTCTATAAATTCCTTCTTCCTTGGCTCCCTTAATGATTGCTTTTGATTTTTCATCAAAACTGTCTCATTTTCAGGCTCCATATAACCTTTTTTAATCATCTCCCATGCATCTTGCGAGTCAAGAAGTGCCTTCATTTTGATGCACCAATTTTCGTAATTGTCTTTGGTAAGTTGAGAAACTGAAAATGCCATCGTATTGTTGGCCATTGGATCAACCTGCTATGATACCGCTTTGTATCCAACCTGCTATGATACCAACCTGCTATGATACCGCTTTGTATCCAACCAAGATAAGAAAGAGCATTCAAGAAGAAGATGATAGAAACTCTCAAGAATCAATTTGGAACAAGAATAATTTCATTCAACTCGTCTTACAAATCTTACAACCCTTTTATAGACTTAATGTGGCTCTAAAAATTTCTTCATGTAACTCATAACTCTTAACCTTTTATATTTCTAACTTATGATTCATAACTCATGACTCTTCAATTTTAAATAACTTATGATTTCTCACATTTTGTAACTTATGGCTCCTCAGATTTTGTAACTTATGATGACTCTTGTAATCCTTGGCCTTGCATCTTCTTAATCTTGACTTGATTTTGACTCTTCAACTAGGATACTAGTTAGACACATCATCATAGAAATCAAGTTTATTATCCAACAAGATGGATGTTTTAAAAAGAGACATCCGCCATCTCGAGTCGCCGTCACATTTATATTTCTTTTTAATATGGAATCATGCCTAATGTAATCTTCGACTGAAGCAGGGCGTCGTGTGCCCACATGGGCGGCATATTCCCAAAATATCAACGAGATCTTAGCCAGTTCAAAAGAAAAGCACAGGAGATCTTATTGATATGTTTATTCCATACCAATAAAGTTGGAAATAGATTTGGAACTATCTCATATATCGTCTCCGCTTCCAAGCTAATCCTTTTCTTGTTTTTTTTTTTTTTTTTTTTCTTTCTGTGCAAGTAAAATTCTGCATTTCTTTGAATCTTAGGCTTCTCTGCTTAGTGGTAGGATCGTTAAGGGTCACAACCTTTTGAAATCTCTTTTGCTTCCTTCCTGATTCTGAACTTTTTTTGCATTCTTCATCACTTGTAAATACTATTCGTAATAAATCCAGGGGAGTCTTCTTCCCTGTTCCCAATCAAAAATATTTTCTCAAGCCTATTTTAAGTTCACTATCAGAAAACGGAAAAAAAAAAAAGAAGAAGCCAATTTTAACTTAGTGAAATAATTTTTTTCTCAAAAACAGTTAGTGAAATAAATTTATTTTGATTGGTCCATCCAATTCTATTTTCTTTGCACTTTCGCTCGAAAAGGAAAATCATATTCATAGCGGAGCACACTTCACCAAGGGTACAGACGGGGGAAAGAAAACAGGGAAAAAGAAATGGATTGTAAGGACAAGAGGTCGCTTAATTTCTTCAAGCAATTGGCTGAAAGTACTACATATGCGATCCGCATTCATGCACCATCTGCCCTTCAATTCTGCAGACTACGTAACAGCCGGGAGACATGTTGAACCTTGAATCGACCTCCCCTTGCCGTGTCTTCAAATCCGGAAGGCATTTCCATCACTTGCACAACCTCTAGTGCTTTAAGATGCTTAATGCCTTCAGGGAGCGCCTCTAACTTTGGACAATACCCGATGAACAACTTCTCAAGGTTTGGCATTGAACCCTCTGCGATAATTGCTGATTCCAATTCCCTCGAGTGGACAATTGATAGCTTCTTGAGACTCGGAAATCCTTCTTCATTACAGCATACGTGAGACCCTACATAGGCATTACACAGGGAAAGGAGCACTAGCTTCTTCAGGTTCTGGAGTGCAGAGAGTGGGTCTTCACTCAACTTACTGTCCCACAGATACAAATAGCAAAGGGAGCTGAGACTGCTTGCCCATTGGAGCACACCGTTCATTTGACCTCCGAGCCTCAGTTTGTTAAGATGAGTATTGGGTGCCAAACCTGCCATATCAAACTGCTCCTCGTACTTGCATTTTATGCTCAGTGAGCAGAGGAGTGTCATCTTGTTAATGGAAGAGCATAGCTTTTCGGAGAACCTCTGACTGATTTTCCCAATGGATAACTTTTGAAGTCGAGTAAGGTAGCCTAGTTCATCGGAAAGCCTCTCAGTAACTTCTGCGCCAGCAAGGGTCTGTAGTTTTGATAGCCAGATTATTCCTCTGGGCAAGCCCACCACCCTGTCCATGAAAGAACCTTCCATGTAAATATGTCGCAGTTGCTTCAGTGTATGCAAGTCGGGCAAACATCGAACTCTAGTTTGCCTAATGTCTACAGTCTCCAACTCCACCAAATTTCGCAGGGATTTGGGAAGTTTCTGAATTCCTGTTCCCCTCAAGCCCAGATAGCGCAGCAGGACGAGTCCTCCTACTTGACCGTGCAAGGCCCTCATGCGGAGGCCATGCAGGTCCAGCACACGCAGTAGCCTGAGCCTCCAGACCGATTTGCATTTGGACAGCCCGAGCCTCCAGACCGATTTGCTTTTGGAAAGAGGTTGGCTGTCCTCATTAGTCCTAAAGAATAGGAGGGATCGAAGCTTGTCGGATTTATGCAAATCCGAATCGAGAATTGTGGCGGCATTTTGCGTGGAGAATCGACGAAAGCGGTCCCAATCCAAGCCATTGCTGCCATCATCAAAGCTGCAGAAATCGTCCTTCTTAGACATGTGCAGAGAAAATAGAGTCATGAGCCGAAGCATTCGGTACGACACCACCTCTGCATCTAGCCCAGTCTTTGCGATTTGGAGCATATTCCTCCGGACCAACTGATCCAACTGACAAGCTGCAGCCTGTTCCTTCGTCTTGCCCGGGATGTCCTCCGCAAACCCCTCGGCCACAAGCAAGCGAATCAATTTTTTCCGTGGAATCTGATAGTTTTCAGGAAATAGGCTGCAGTAGAGGAAGCAGCGCTTGAGTACTGGTGAAAGGTCAGCATAGCCTGAGGACACAAACACATCCTGTCCTGTCTCATAGCCGATATGCTTGTCTATCTGCTGGAGGACCCTCTTCCACTCTGCAAAGCTGGGTTCTTTGCACGACAGGAGTCCAGCGACGGTCACAATGGAGATGGGCAAACCATCACATTTCTTCAGAATTTCGTTTCCAATTTCCTCCAACTCTGGAGGACATTCCTCGCCATTGTCAGTACGGGAGAAAGCTCTTCTGCAGAAGAGCTTCCAAGAGTCTTCATCAGGGAGTCGTTTGAGGTTACAAACATGGGTCTTCATGTTATGCGCCATAGGAGGCAGCTCTGCGTTTCGGGTCGTGAAGAGGAACTTCGCTCCACTTCGAAGCGGCAAGATTTCATTAATGTCATTCCAGTTCGGCACATCATCCAATACCAGCAAGTACTTCTTTTCGGCCAGATACTTGGAAATCCAGTCCTCAAGTGTCCCCTCGTCCATGTCATCGATCCCGATCGGGACTGATTCCGAGCAGGATTCACAAAATCCTTTCACGATCTCCATCAAAGCATTCCTTTTCTTGAATGGCTGCGATATGAAAGCCCAAGCATGGCAATCGAATTGGTTCTTGGTGTTTTCGTACAGTGTAGCTGCAAGAGTGGTCTTGCCAGTACCCAGTGCCCCTACGACAAAGACTGCGACACGTTCTTCCGGGTCCTTTAGCCATTCCTTCATCTCCTTCACCTTATCATCCATCCCCACAGGATCCTTCAACGAGAGCAAGGATGCCGCACCACCGTTGATGGTGCCTCTTTGGTTGGCGAGCTCGAAGTCAAACAGCAGCATCTCTTTATGGACAAGGCGGATTTCTCTGGCGATGACGCGGAGGCGCCTTAAGAATAACCACCTGCTCAAAAGACTCTCCACTGTGGTCAGGAATGCAAATATGTAGGGCAAGAACAAGAGCAAGAGGTAGAATTTATATGATGACACTTCCACGAAGGAGAAAGGAAGCACAAGGCACATTTCTAGCAACTGGATGATGAAGAGTGGAACGATGGTCCTGCGAGTGGCATAAACATCCACCATGTCTTCAACGCGGTAGGCTAGGCCCCTGGCTCTTCGCACCCAGCCTTCCACCTCCGGATCACGCCCTCTTCTCCAATCCGCATCGTTAAGAAATCCACTCATGTCTTCGACGGCGTTGTTGATCTTCAGAACCTCCTCACCCGCGCGTCGATCAAGCCCTCTTTCAAGCTGATATTGGAGCTTTTCCACAGCGAAGGTGAAAGCAACCTCGGTCATTGCTTCAAGAACGGAGCAATCTCTGGTGCTCCGCTAAGGATAAGTGGGATGGAGAAGATACGAGATCTGGGGAGTTGTAGCATGAAGCAATTGCCGCGTCATTGTAATTTTTCTTGCGTGAATTGTTTATATCCTACGGTTGGCTTGAATCTTGGCAACTTTTGTCAAAAGGAAATTTAGATGCAGTTCATTGGTTAATTGCCGTACACGTTATACAGCCATCCTACATATTTTATAATGAATTTTCTGATAAATATTAGCTACTAGTTAAGGCACGTGTCAGTAGTTCAGACGGCAAGCGCAGAAGGGGGCCTCTGAGAAGCCCTTGAGTCTGTCTCTAAGAACAGAGTTAAAATGAAACAAAAATAAAACTGAAAATTTTATAATTTTTATCTAATCTACCAACTATTTTTTTTTTCTTATAATAAATTAACTATAATTATTAAACTTAAGACACAACATAACTAACATAAATCAGCACTAAAAAAAAATATTTAATTTAGTTTATGATGACTCTAACATGTTTCTATGAAAGCAAATGTTAGCTATGAGCTCTGCTAAGAAATATTTAGGCTTGATCTGAATTAGCTGTTAGTTTGTTGATCAATAATTCAGACCAACAACTATTCCACAACATATGGGAAGCCCTCACCTATTGAAAGAATGTGCTAGTTTACCGTATTTCAATCGGCACAATCCTCACATGCTTTTGTCTTTTGGTTAGATTTTCTCTAAAACAAATATATAATAATATAATGTATTCGATAGAACAGTAGCAATAATTTTTTTTTTTTTCTTTTAAAGAGGGGTGAACTTTATTAATATGTACAAATAAAACCGTAGCAACATTAGTTTAGAAAGTGCAAAACTGCACATGAATTTTATAGACCACAAGTGTTCAGCCCATCATCATCTGCCAAGGGAGCTGGCGTTCCATATTGTTAGATAAACGAGATAGAAAATGCATAACGACACATGAACTTAGTCGACTGCACGATATTCGATCCACGGTCTGCCACGGCAGCTGGTTTTCTGCTAGACCGAGCTGTATGGAATCTCGGCCAGGCCCATCGCTATATCAACATATGGAATCGAATGGAGGAAGAAAGCGAAAAGACAAAATTATTTCCTCTAGATTGACTGTTTTATCCCTGTTCAGTGAATAATTTGTTTCTAGTTCTTGCTTCAATTATTAATTTATATTTAAATTCAGACAATGCAAAACTACATAGGTATTTTGTATCTACACATTGTCAGGCAGACGAATCATGGAATCTCGTCCAAGTCCATCGTTTACACCCCGAGAGAATCGAATCGAACAGTAAACGAGACAAAGAAAAGACTGTCGCTACCCTCGGTTTGACCGTTTCTTCCTTAACGAGTGCAGTTTATTTCTAGTTCTTTATTTCAATTATTAATTTATATTTCTAGATGCAATACATAGACCATGGTACCACGAAATACGATGTGGTCTGAATTGATTAGTGGTTAACTCATTCAAGATCCATTACAAATCATGAGCCGTCTATTTCCAAAAGGCTTAACTTATAATTAATGGGATTAACCTATCTTCAATGCTTATAAATATGAAACTTAAACCTCAAAAAAGGGGTAAGTAAGACTCTCCTCTCTCTCTCTCTCTCTCTTTTTATTTTTTCTTTTATCCATTGAATATTTTCAAATTAGGAAGTATTGACTTAAGCATAGAAGGGATTCCTCGGAAAAAATTTTAGGTCCTTTTGCATTCCTTTTTATTGAGCGCAAAGGTTTTCTTTAACATTGAGTTTTGATGCCTTGGACTACTCATTTAGGCTAATTCTTGAGTTTTTGGACAGAGCTAGTGAGAGTTTATCTTAGTTAATAAATCTCATCTGTTGATCCAAGAAGTTAGAAAAAAAAGTATCAATAGATTGACGTTATCTATAAAAAATTTGAGCAAAAGGCTATAATCTTCAAATCATGCTGCCTAAGAAAAAGGAATTAGGCCCAAATAATAATCCATGGGAGATGAGTCAAGTGGCAAGAAAATCTTAACAATCAAAGAAAGATCTTAACAGTCCCGCTTTCTCTCCCAGGTTAGCATTGCGAAACACTCAAGATGAAATTAAGAATCTCAACCTAAAATTAGATGCTTTGATAAGTTTGATACAGAATTTATTTAGCTCAAAAAACCCCAATGAAAGATTCTTAAGAGAACATGCAGGAAGAGGAAGGGGATGGTCATGTTAAAAGAATCAAAAGGCTGACCAAGTGATCAAGAATTTGGAATGAAGCTAGCATATCCATAGAATCACAAGAATGAGGCCAATCAATTCCAAGCAAAACTGGCCAACAATGGAGCCGACCATTTGCTTGCAGAAGAATCTCATTCCTTCATACATGAGCCTTTGCCTCTAAAGATTCAAAGTCATGCCTATATTGATAAAAGATTTGAAGATATAGATTATAAGATGAACAGATGATATCACAATTACAAAACTAGGGATAAGATCTTCTGATAATTTTGATTTTCCAACTGAGCCTTCTTACACTAAAGAGGTAACGTTTTTTTTTTCCTATGAAATTTAAAATACCTCGGTTAGAGCCTTGTGATGAAGCAATAGATCCAATGAATCATTTGAAAAGTTTTAAGGATCTTATGTTATTGTATAGGGTTATAGATGCTATAATGTGTAGAGTATTTCTAACAACTTTAAGAAAGCTATAAGAAATTGGTATGCAAATCTTAGACCTTCAATTAATTCTTTTTATCTGCTTAGCAAGTTATTTATAGGATATTTTATAAGCAGTAAAAAGCACAAGAAAACTTTTGTTTCTTTATTGAATATCAAATAAAGAAGAGATGAATCTTTAAGAAAATATTTGCATGGGAACCCATGGAGAAGAAGCTTTCAGCTTTGATCCTCTTTTGTTTAGAGATGTCTTACCCGCATTTTGTATATTTATGGGTGTTTGTGGTCAATATTTCCTGAAGAGTTCAATTTATTTTGGGGGGTATGGAACTATGATTTCTTTATAAGGACATGGTAATGAAGACCAGAGTCACCAAAAATGAGGTTTGCACATTTTAGAATTGTGTTGATTATAGTGAGGATCATCCCTACTTTGTTGTATATGCCTGCGACACTCTCTTGGAAGATGACATATAAAGTCCATAAATATAATTTACCCATTCAGTTATTTATTATCTTAGATTTTAGATGGTGTTTGATTCATGATAATACAATGTTATGAAAAATCTTACATTTTATAATTAGATTCTTAGAAATAAAAGATTATCATATTTAGTTCATAATAACAAAATACGGTAATTAATTTATCCTATTTTTGAATTTTATTTAAATTTTGTTATAAATCTTTTTTATCTTTTAAGTGTGTCTCTTCTTTTTGTTAAAATATGAAATGTTCTTATAAAAATTAAGATTCTTTATAAATTAATTTTTAAAATATTATATATTTAAATATTATAAATATTTAATATATATTATATATAATATAATATATAATAATATTATTAAATATCCCATTATATAATATATTAATATACAACATATAAATATTTAGTAATATATTATATAATAATTTAATATGCAAGGAGGTCATAAATATTAATATTTAATATTTAATATTTAATATTTATATATTATAAAAATATATAATAGTGTTAAAAATATTAAATATTTATATAGAAGTTAAAATTATTAGGCTTTGATAATATCAAAAATTCATCTTTTAGATGGAAATTAAATTATCATGATTTATAGTAATCTTTGATTACGAAGAGTTAATATTACCACTCAGATTATCATGCCTAACTATTAAAGATAGTAACTATACGGTAATTTCAGATTACCAAGATAAATTATCATAAACCAAATGATACTAAGAATATGTTACTACTAATTTATTAGTTGCAACCATGGTGACACTCTCACTACGTTAATCAAAAAAATAAAAAAAATTAAAACGATAGAGACTCACTCCATTTTCTGCGACGTTGTCCTAGAATAAATTAGTCCATGTTACTTTAAAACTCATATGAAGGATTTATTTTTGAGACCATAAGGTCACAATCAGTTGTAAGA
Source organism: Metroxylon sagu (assembly GCA_017589505.3). Taxonomy (NCBI): domain Eukaryota; kingdom Viridiplantae; phylum Streptophyta; class Magnoliopsida; order Arecales; family Arecaceae; genus Metroxylon; species Metroxylon sagu. The sequence goes on from JACVBY030000565.1 coordinate 923,435, forward strand.
AACACTGTTAGAAGTAAATAGAAAAGGTGATTGCTCCATTTGCTGTGAGATTTCCCCTACAATAAATTAATTCATGCATGTGCTGCATGAATGTGCATATGTTCTCTCCGTTCTTCTTGAGTAGCCTCTGCCATTTATGTTGACCAATTATTCTCTTCCTGTTCTTCTTGAGTAGCCTCTGCCACTTATGTTGACCAATTAAGCATACAAAAAAGAAAGCCAATCACTAAATTAACCCTGTATGGTAGCCTACAAGCATGAAGTTGTCTCGGACCTGTGCTATGTTGTTGGCATGGTAATAACCTACCATTCAGTTACTCATAACAGAGTTAGTGTTGTAGGCGCAAATATGTTTCATCTGAGTTCTTTTTTAAGGTCATCTCTACACTTTTTATATTCTTTTAAATGCTTAAATTATACTCTTGTACTGAATATCTAGCCATAGGAAAACCAATATTATGTTCATATATGTGGCCATCTATTTGTCATATTTTGAAGACTCTCTCGCAAGGCCAAAGGTTGTTAAAAGCGTTCACTTTTACCATAAAACAGGGCTATTTACTGCTCGTGAACATAGGGACATTACATCGGCTTGCCCACAGGTTCCAACATCCAACAAGGGTAATTAATATTTATTGTCTGGACATGGAGAAATGATGTTCTCTTCTACTGAAAATTGCAGACCTAATGCATTTTTTAGATTAAAACTCTCGCTTAGCTTGATTGGGGTATTCAGGTTGGCTAAATTGTTATATGTGGTATTCTCAGCTTACCTCTCTCCATTTTTTTTAAATATTTTTTAACAAAGCATATACTATTATATTTGATTTCATTATCTCATGTAGGATGTAATTTACTATATAAGACTGCTCTTATAGCCTGTTATGTTTCTCTCCTCAAGAAAGAGGCAAATGTCTCCATATATTCTCTAGAAGATTTAAAGAGAATGAAAGAAATAGCTAAGAGAAATGATACGTTCGATTTATTTGGAAATTCTCTTGCACCATCCATGTATGGCCATCTGCGGATTAAAAAAGCGGTCATTCTTCTGATGCTTGGTGGGGTGGAAAAGAATCTAAAAAACGGAACCCATTTGAGAGGGTATGATTTTTTTTAAGCAAGATCTTGTAATTACTTTTTTTTTTTTTTTTATTTGAATTATGTGGTTCTTTGTGATTGAGCATAATCACATTCTCATGGACCCCAAAGTTTTGGTGTCTTCTTCTTTACAGTGATATAAACATGATGATGGTTGGTGATCCACTGGTTGCAGAGTCCCAACTCTTGAGAGCTGTCATAAAAATTGTCTCATGGGCTATCTCCACCACTGGCCGGGGTTCCTCGGTCGACAGCTGCTGATACTTCTGACCAGGAGACCATTGCACGTTGAAACACTTTGTTTGATAATTTCTTCTCTGCGTGTTTCTAGAATTCTCACTGGATTGGTATGCCAGGGGAAAGAAGACTTGAAGCTGGTGCTATGGTTCTTACTGATCGAAGTGCTGTTTGCATTGATGTGTTTGATCAGATGAATGATCAAGACCGTGCTTCAATGCACAAAGTTATGGAGCAACAAAGCAACAATTGCTAAGGCAGGAATCTATGCATCACTAAACGCTAGACGCAGTGCAGTAGCTGCTGCAAACCCCATATATGGGACTGTAACTTCTTACTGTTTGAGTTGCTTTTTGTTCTTATTTTGAGAAAACTGTTGCTTTTGTCCGTCTGATGGCAATTTGTTATGGATGAAAAACAGTGTGATCGCTCGGGGACTCCAACAAAGAATATTGGACTTCCAGATTCCTTAGTTTCTCCATCCGATTTACTTTTTATCGTTCTTGATCAAATGGATCCTGAAAATGACCGTCAAATTTCAGAGCAAGTCTTTTGCATGCATAGATATTGTGCAGATGATGGAGGTATAGCTATGCTTCATATTTTCTCGATTGTATATATTGCATTCCATCACCACTACTGTCCACCTCAAAAAGTTCTAATATGGTACAGGTATGGGAATCCTTGAGAAAGAAGATATATTGAAGAAGATGATGATGATGATGTTAATGCATCTATCTTTGTCAAATATGATCAGTGTGCTTCATTCATGGGCAAGAAAGGAGAAGGGGGAAAAAATCAAAACATGAGAGACTCACAATTAAGTTTCTAAAGAGGTACATCTATTATTGCTAAGAGTAGGATTCAGCCAAAGCTCACAGATGAGGTAATGTGTCCTTAATATTCTCTTTTTTTTATAAAGAAAATGGTGACCTTTTATGTTCATGCTTTAAGGTGAAATTATGTTATTTGAATAGCTATTTTTGAGTATTTCCTCCCCCACCCTCTGCGATTCATTTCATGTATATCTAAAATTACCTTGGCCATATTTTAGCAACGAACCTTGTTGGTTTTGTAGTTATTATTACTTTTTACTTTTCCCATTAAACACCTTATGGTAAAGGAACCAATTGATGTATTCTGGTTTTGCATTGCCTAGCCATGTACTCTCCTAGGATCTATTTGGATGGAGATTAATGAGGAATAGGGGAGGGAAAGAAGGAGAAGGCTGTTGAAGATCTCTATTTGGAAGGAAGGGGAAAGGAGCGGAAAGAAAATGAAGGTTAATTATTTCTATCAAGTTTTCATCGAAAGGTTAAATTTTTTTATTCCAAATTAGAGGGTAAAGAAAGGGAGATGAATGAATTTATAATTTTTATCCTATAAATTTTACCCTTACAAAATTGATTTGCAGCTCTCTTATGATAACGGCATATTTATAGTTTTATAAATATAATTTTTTTTCTCTCTCCATCTTCTTTATCCAAATAAAGTGAACACAAATCATCCTCTTTGCCCTCTCCCTCCTTCCCAAACAAGGAGAGGGTAATAACCCTCCTCTCTTCTTTCCCTGCCCTTCTTCCTCCCCTTTCTTTCCCTTCAAAGATCCCAACAAACCCTTATGTAGGCTGAAGAGTGATGTTGAAGCTTTTCTACAAGTTCTTAATTTTGTTATATATCACAAAGAGTTAACATGAGGCTGGTAATAATGATAGCAATGTTGATGATGGTAGAGGGTGGGCTCATGGAAGCAAACCATTGTTCCTTTCTTTCCAAAACATGCTTTTGATACATTTTGTAGCATCCACTAAATGAATGTATGATAATCTTAACTTTTGCAATTCTGATCAATCAACATGAAGATATGCCTTTTCTTTCCACAGATAACGCTAGCATGTTCCATTAATCTGCAGTTTGCCAGTGACTTATGACAAGGACATGTTAATCTTAACTGTTCAGCTACATTAGTCAAGAGATCTCAACATAAACACTAATTGAAAAATGCAGTGACTAGTTTTACAGCTTTATATGCTTCTCTTGAACCAAATGAATCTAATTTCTCTAATGCAATGCCTCTATGACTTGAAACTTTGTTGCATGGTACATTGCTTTAGAAGACTAGCTATAGCAGAAAATCTTCCCTCAGCTTTGCAAGATAAAAATCTATGTTTTCTTGCAAGGAAAATGGATGTCCAGAAAGAATACAAAATAGGAAATGGAACCTTACTGTGGCCTATCTAATCCTACCCTTACGATGAAATAAAGGGCAAAACTAATCATAAGTTGGAATTATGAAGAAATGCATTAAAATTTGAAGGTTTTAGATTAAGAAGGATAAAGATAGAATAAATAGAGTGCAATTTTAGTATAATTAGAAATAAAGATGAATGTAGAGTAAAAATTAAAGATTATAAAGTTTCTAAAAGTAATCATTTTTAATATTTAGGATGAATTATTCATAAAGAAGGAAAGATTGATAATGATATTGTTCATAAGATTAAAATAGGTTGAATAAACTAAAGAAGAGCAACTAAAATATTATGTAATTATAAAATACCTGCTAAGTTAAAAAAAAAATTATAAGATGGTAATAAAATAAGTTATACTTTATAGTACAAAATATTGAGTAGTTAGAAAATTACATATATATACAAGATGAATGTGGCTGAAATGAGAATGTTGAGATGGATGTATAGTAATAATATGGTTTAACCGAAAAAAGAGAGAAAAAAATATTCATATAACCGATCCTAACTAGTTTGAGATTAAGCTTTTATTATTATTATTATTATTAAGTTTGAGATCACCTTCTGGGAATGGTCATGTTAAGAGTGCTTAGATTTTGTGAGAAACTGACATTCATAAATGTCTGTTAGGGACTTAATCACTGAAAGACTAACAAGTTTATTCTAATCTCTTCTGGCTGTCATTTTATTGGTGAAACTCATTCTTTTTCTTCTCTGTTTGTATGCTCTCAGTTAGATCTTTCCAAACATAGTCATTAACAAAATTAAGCCTTCATTTGTATTACATGCAGGATAGAAACATTTGAGTCCATCCTGGGCCAGCATGTGCTGACCAACCACTTGGATCGAATCTCCATTGCTGAGGTTGAGGAAGTAGTTAACCGAGAACCAGCTGTACCCTACACAAGATGCCAGATAACTTCTATCTTGGAGGTAAGTACTTGATGAAAATTTTTCTACTGGCTTGAGTATACTCTAGTTTAATGCAATACTCTCTTTTTATGAAGATCTTGTGGCTGGATTTGTATAATGGATGTTATGACTTGTTTTAGAACTGGGTGTTCAGTTACTAACTAATTACAAAGCAGTTCTGGTTATGATAGTATCTGTGAAGTCAATCTTTCCTCCATACCCTTTCTTTGGCTTTTTTTTTTTTTTTTTTTTTTTTTACAGAATGCAAGATTCCAACAGAAAAATGATAAGGGATGGAATAGTCCAAATTATTTGAGTAGCAATGAAATCCAGCACGATCAGAAAAGGTAGAATGAAGTCTGGTAGATGGCAGAAGATGCCATTGTCTATTATCCATAATTTAAAAATCTTCCTGCTTTATGTTGACATTCTAACATATTATTGCTCTGCTTTTCCCCCCCTTTCTTTTTGGTTCTTTAGGTCAATTGAATAAGCTCAGGTTCACCAAGGTCCAAACCATTTGTTTGTAAAACTAATGTCATGGCTGTAATTTATGCCTGATCTTTAAGATGCATAATATAGTTGATAGATCAGGCATGAAGCTCTTTCATCCTTTTTGGGTACTTTCATAAAGGGTATTACATCTTCTAGCATTATTGTGCATCATTACTGCAGGAATGCCAACAAGTTCGCCACCCAATTGTCAAGTCTAATGCAGTGTTTGCTTTATTGCCCATACGCTTTTATACGCCTGTGCAACATTCACCATGCTCTAACCATAAGAAAGTTTCAAGCCTCTTGTAAGGGGGCTTCTTTATCTCAATGCAACAATCCTAGCCTCTCAAGTGGTTTGCCCTGGAGGTTTATTCTTCTAAACAGGAGTGCTTTTGGCTTCTGCCTCCCAATACTGTGCCTGGAGGCCTTGGCAGGATGTGGAAACTTGGTGCAAGTGTGCAGTCTCAACAGGCAGAGATGTTATTGATTATTACACTATCTAGTTACACTTGCTACTAAGGCTTCATTCTTTGATGAGAACTTTATAGAAAAATTGATTAACTTTCTCATTGACTAGCTTACTCTTTTTTTTTTTTTTTTTGTTGCTTCAAATAAAAATATCAAATAGATAAATTATATTCCTAAGTTATCATTTACTTATTAAATTAGAGGAAAGACTTATCTATTGGATTGAAAAAAAAAAAACTAACCTGTAAGAGAGGTGGCTAAGTTAGTTTCTTAGGTAATATATATATATATATATATTTCTCTTTCACAAATATCTATGTACGATTACAATACTTTCTTTCATTATTACTTCTTGATCCAGCCTTTTTCTTCCTTTCTTTCGATCACCACTGACAAAATGTTTGTCTATCTTTTACTTACGTTGAGAAGAAAAAATAAATCAAAAATTTATCTTTAGATATCAAAATTGATAACAACAATAATTTTTAGAGAAAAAAAATTTGATATAGCATTTCATCCAACGAGCAAGAATGTAGCATTTGTAAAAGATTTTTGAATTGAAATAAAAATATTTTTTTATGATATAATTGATATTATTTAATTAATAAATAGTAATTATAAAAATTATTTTTGTTTAAAAAATAAAATTTATATATGATTAATATATATATATATATATCAAAAGTATAATTGAAAATATAGTTTAGTAGAAAAAGTTGAGCTTCAACCATAAAGAGATAGTATATAATTGCCGTGTAAAATAGGTCTGGTGGTATAAAAGTTGTTACAAGAAAAAGGAATAAATCTTAGAAATTTATTTGAAAAAGTTATTATGTAAAAGAATATGGATAATAAATATCATAGTCACTTTTCAATGTACAAAAGAAAGTGAGTAAATTATTTTTTCATTTAAGTGTTGTCGAAATAATATTCATACAAAAAAATATAGATTCTTGATAACTTTAATACCTCCTAAAAAACATTTATCCATATCATCTTACATTTTTTCCTCCTTTTTTTGTACCATCTTTATTATCAATCAAATTTTTTTTTTTTTTTTTAAGCTATACCATCTTGATTGATTTTTTATTATCTTGTTTTTAATTTGTGTAACTCCTATAACTCATCTAATATATTCATATTTTATTCTATCATTTTTAATTCTACCATGTATCCGTCTTAATACTCTTATTTATATTTTATTCAATTAATTTTTATATATTTTCTTAATTCCTTAGTACTTTGAAAACTTTACTATTGTTTTATAAAATTTGCTATAAACTTTCATGATGTATGCCTATGTGTTAATATTCTAAACGCACCTCTCAACATCATCCACATCTTTTTCTATCACTCTATTATTTTATTCAATAAATTTTAAGTCATGACATCTCTTAGTGATTAGTATTTTATTATTATTATTTATTTTTATTAAATTTATAGTACATGTACTCCTCTCTTTATTCTAGTAATCTTTAAACTCTTATCATCTAATTTTTTTTCTTACATGAACCTGTTTAATATTTAATCTAATGTTTTCATCAACTAACAATTTAATCATCTAAATTCATTCATAATTAGTGTAAAAAAAAAAACTTAGTACTAATCTTTTCTTAATCTTTCTTCCAATTCATTTTTTCCTAAGTAGCTTATAAGATTAATTCTTAGTAATGTGATAACTTTGTATATTATTATAATATTTTTTTTATTATATATTATATATTATTTATTTTTAAAGACTCAGAATAAGTCGAACCATAAAATCTTAGGTCATCCATCTAGCTATTCTTCCTGCGACTTAAAACCTTGGCGCGTAAACCCACCCAGAGTTTTCTCTAGAAGAAAACAGAAAAAATAGAACGAGGGAAGAAAGGAGAATGATGGAGAGTGGGGAGAATCTCTAAACGCGAACCATCAAGCTCATCCGAAATATATCATCCATTCTTAATAAATCACATTCGCACATAGCTTCCATATTAGATTCTCATGTATCCAATTGTTTGCTCACTTTTATGTATATGAATATATTTTTAAAGAAAGTAATTTTTGTGCATTTTGATTTTTTTTCTTTTAATGCGTTTTTTTTTTTTTTGGTCTTATTTTGATGATCTGGTTTCCTTAGTTGTTACTATCATTTTAAGGATCAGGAAATGGAAAGAAGATACCCAGCAAGTAGATTCGTTGGAAGATTATCCTAGAAACAAAGATCTTCTCAGTAAATAGAAAAATTGTTTGGTTGGCCAAGGAAAAATGGGGTAGGAAATATATTTTTTTATTGGCTTGTGTTTAATTAGCCACATGCTTTATTAGGAAATAAGGTAAAAACTTTTACCCGACAAATATTTTCAAAAAGGCATGTCGAGGGGTAGGTAGATAAAAGGATGCATAGAGCTAACTAATGCGATGAAAGAATTTTTGGATTAATATATTTTTAGCAACTTTCTAGCCTCATGGGAAATTCACTCTCCCATGTTGCTCATGGACATCTCTCTCTGTATGGATGTGGGAAAAAGCTTTCCATAGAAAGTCCAATTTTGCATTCCCATTTCTAAAAACTCTAACAAAACAAGCATCTAAAATTCACTTTCCTATCAAGTTATCTTTTCCACACCTACTTTGTGCCAACCAAAGCATAAAAGTTTGGCATTTTTCTGTTACACTTTGTCATAAATTTTTTTTCTTTTTTTCTTTTAATGTAGTTGTGGAGTTCCTTTGAGAAATTTCTTAGCATAAGGGGCCTTATATTTCAATTTATTTGTGTTTTGTCATACTTTGGTGTGAGTTTTTAGTTATCTATACTATGTTTTAATTAATTTTTTCAATCTTCTGACATCATTCATTGTTTTTTTTTCCAGCTTGCGAATCAAAATACCTTAAAAAAAAGAGGGGGGAGGGGGGTGAAGGAAGTGATAAAGAGTATTCATGGAAGCCACAATGGGATGGTTTTCTTTTTTCCTTCCTCCTGATTAAATTTTAAAACTTAAAACTGGAAACATGCTTTGAGTCACTGAAACTCCTGTTATCACATTTCATTTGCGATTCTATACGTGTATATATAATGAGATAATTACAGAGGGTGACTTGCCAGCCGATTCTTCTGTGATGGCACAAATTTTGATGTGTCTGTATTTTTGAATAATTTAGTGGTAACAGGACAATTGGTTTCTTTTGATCCATGGCAAAAGTATCCACTCCACCTGTGACATGCATGTGCTACAAGATATGCAAATGATGATGGACAGCTTGGATCAATGATTTATGTATTCCAAATTATATACTGTACCATGGCATTATAATTGGGCCAAGACTCTGAGGTAGAATTATATAAGCTTAATATGGTCAGATTAGATCTTAATTTATACTATGCCATGTCCCTGCCAAGGATGTTAGTTGTTATTTTTTATTAAATATGCATGAACAAAGGAGCGAGTAAGCTAAAGTGCACACAAAAAAAAAAAAAAAACTGGTGTACAGGTGACTACTGTTTTGCTGAATGGGAGTTCTGGTTTATTTAAACTAGACTTTATATATATATATATATATAAAGAGAAAAAGGCACATTTCTACCAAGTTGGAGAAAAGCTGGCAGGTTCAAGAAAGAGGAATTTGTTAGAAGTTTGGTGGAATATAATTTAGTGTAAAACAGTAGGAGTTCTGTTCAACCTAAAAATTTGGCAATTCGGTTTGCCTATAACATCACAAGTAATTTCTAAAGCACTCATCTAAAATTTCCACATACCACCTAATCAAGATCCGCCAGAGAGAGCATTCACTAAGCTGACATATAGTTATTTCACATTATAATAATTTCTCTGTGTTCTTGTTCCATATCTTGGATTTCATCTCTCCCTGCATCCTAATAGCTTGAACAAGCACTGCTCGCAAAAATGAGAAGAGATTCTTCTGAATGATATATGTAGCACAACAAATTTCACAAATCTGTCTTAAGGGCCCATAACATGATAACCGGACAACTTTTGCACATTTCCTTCATCTGATTAGTTGCTGAGGAACCTACCACCTAAATCTTTACACGTAAAAAGTTTTGTTGTGGAAAGCGATTGATCTCTTCTATCAGAATTACACGCAAGACTCATAAAATTTAGTTGAGTCTTTGATGTCATGTTTCTTGTCAGGTTCCTTTTTCTTCTCCTCTCCTCCTTTCCAAGATGTTGCCACTGCTGGGGCAAACAAGAGGCCTACCTGCAGTGACTTTGATCAACTACGACGACGTTGCTTAGCTAATATGCCCTCCCTTTTCTGAAGAGTCCGAGCGAAACGAGAGCCAACTTCACATGACGTGTTAGCAGATCTTGCAGTAGCCATTGGCTTCATCTTCTCTGACATGTCATTCTCAGCCACCGAGCAACCTGGATCATGTTCCTTCTGTCTCGGGACATGACTCAGGGGAGTCCGTTCTGTTGCTGTCATCTGTTGTGCAATGAGACAAGTGCTTTTAGTTACTCTGGTAATTTACATAAGCCATGGTAAAAATGAATTGTTGTTGTCATTGTCATCTCACAGTTGGTATGCTATTTTGCTAGGTTTGATTACATTAGGCCGGTTGGAAGCTGAGTAATAGGAAGAGATTATCTCAAATGTATAACAGTTTTATTTGGAAGAATCTAGTTGTTTCTCTTCTGGTTTGAGATTATAAATGTGAAGTATTGGAATGCTAGTTTACACATACATAATTTATGCTCCTACGTACGTTTTTGACTTCACTGATTAGGGACATGCAGACACGGGGCAAGGTTATTTAGTTGGTGGCTGGTATCTTATCGAACTGATGAAATGTCTGAGATCAGGTGATGCCTATGGAACTGATAAAGCACTCACTTTTGGTTGATATGCTTCGGGTTTAAGAATAGAAGGGCTCTGAATCTTCCCACCAAGACAGGGAGACATTGGGCCACGGCCTTTCCGTTCCCACGTCCTGCAATAAGCCGTTGTGTAGTCCATTTCTGGCTAGCTGCCATTAGGACCAGCAATGAAGGCCAGGCTTGATATCAGATTATCCATGCACTGGTTGAGGGAGATTTATAGAAAGGCAATAGCTACACCCAAGAAAAAAAAAAAAAGAGGCAAAAAAAAAAAACAATTTACTGCTGGAAGTTGTTTTAGAGACCTGGGATCGGTAGATCAGGTATCTGGGGAGGTCTGTCGTTGCATATTAACTGAGAAGTCGTCATAAACAAAGTCCTGCCCAGCAAATAATTTGTGAATGATGTCAGTATTCAAATATATATGCTGAGCTGATTAATGATGAAATTTTTGATGATTTTCTAGAGGCTTCCATTAATTTGGATTGTAATGACTTTGGGTTTAATGTGAGCAAACATCTAGATCATATTTTATTTCACCATTGTTGAAAATATATCCATTTTATATACATAATAGAAAATAGGAAGATGAGAACCTTTATATGATCAACATAAAATTAAATATATATATATATAGTTTAATATATCCATATATAGCCTTTCGATCATTAGTTAATAATATCAAAACTATATATAATCAATAGAAGATTTTACGATATTCTTAGGTCAATAAGAATTTTTTATAACTGTGATAAGAAAAACTCTTTTGTAACAGTAATTAGTTCAAGAATATTCTTCTTGTTGATTCAATTAGTGCTAGTCATCTTAGAAACATTCACATTATTTATATGACAACCCTTATCCTCTCATATTCTATAATTATGATTAAATTTTAAATTATAAAAAATTTAAAGTTTCATCATCCTTGGATAAATATATCATCTAATGATTATATTAATTATAATATACCCATGAATATAATATGTATGTTATTAATAATAAAATTAATTTTATTATAATAAATATTGACTTTATTTTAGAGCATATAAGCCTTTTGCTCAAGCCATATCTCTACATTAACCAACAGTTCTAACAGAACTATTCCACAGCTATGCTTGTGTGAAGTTTGTTGAGTAAACAAAATGATTATCTTTTGTGGTCTTCGCCAGTCCTGTTGCAGCCATTCTGCGAGGGTGAATTCTCTGCTGACAAGTGACCGGACTTGGCGCTTGATATAATTTGAAGCCAAAATAAGTTCAAGATGGGGTGATGAGTCAAGGAGTCATGTGTTCTTCCTTGCTAAAGTCATAGCAAAGCCCTCAAGCAACCTGATGTGGGGATGAAAGGGAAGAATCTCTAGGTGGAGTTGCTGGGGAACTGAGGTACAAGAGGGGCCTCCATGAGTTGCCAAATGAATTGGATACCTTTATGTTTTGATAAGTTCGAGATAAGTTCGAGAAAAAACTCATGTCCATTAAGAAGAGCAACATAACATGAGTTCCCATTTATTTTGGTGCTTATCTTCTTTTATCCTAATCAATTTTTAGAGAAACATCATCTAATATAAATAAATAAAAGCTAAAATATACTTTTGATCCTTAAACTTTCACTCAAAATTCATCTTGATTCTCAAACTTTCAATTGATACAATATAATCCCTTAAATTTTAAGAATATTATATTCTTAACGTATTATTATATGAAATCAGTTAAAATTAATGAAATAGTTGATCTGCCATCCTAAGACAAATACGTAAAGACTTTTTTCTATTAATATATTAATTATTTCATCAATTTTAATTGATCTCATGTTATATATACAATAACTTTAAAATATAAAGGATTAAATTATAATAACTAAAAGTTTGAAGATGCAAAGTATACTTTAATCATAAATAAATTATTTGAAAATATGATCAATTTCTACATAGTGGAACATGGTAGCTATGATTGAGACTCCCTTTCTCTCAATTATAAGAAAGCTCAAATAAGATGAGGCTTCTAATTCTATGCTTATTTAAAGAATTTTTTTAAAACAAATTTCATTTAATATGGGGTCGAAGGTGTAAAATTTGGCTCAAAATAAGGCCCTGCATCTTTTTTTTTCTAATAGAGTTTATTTTTCTAGAGAGATTAATTTAGGTGATGGACTATTATATCAAAAGTCATATATTTTGTCCTTAATAGGTTCAACAGTTCGAACCCATGATAATCCTAGCTTCTCATTCTCATAGAAATTTGCCTACTAAAATTTAGTCTTAGAAAAAGTTCAGATGTTCAATGTTAAGCTTTTTTTTTTTTAATAGTAATAAGATTATGGATTTTTTCTTCCTTCCTTTTATAGTGATGCAGTTGTGGCTTGCATGATAATTTTATAAGATGACCATGCAGGGAATGGAGAGAAATATAACAATGTTTTATTTCATTGAGACTCTAAAATTTCAAGGCTTCATAGCTTGGGACAAGTAACGTGAAGTCGATCTCAATATTTTCTCTTTATATATTAATAACAATAATAAGTTATAAAAAAGATATTTTTAATCTTTTCATTATTTCTTTGATGTAATGTAATGTATTTTGAATGATACCTCTATAAATATAGAGGTATCATTTGAAATGCATTACAAATATATACTTCAAAAAAAGATACCTCTACAATTATAAATATTTGTGCGAAAATATCCTGGAGTTTGCGATGAAGTTTACAAGCCTAATAAGGACATTATTCGTAATATGTTCTAAATAAGGACATGACGTCTAATACATATTGGAGTCAACTTCTGATCCTTGTAGAATACGAATTCTAATGCTAATAGGACATTACAAATCTCTTTTCTATATAAGCATGTACAACCCTTTTCTGAAAGAGAGTTTGAAAAAAGAGATGAAGAGTTCAAGGTAATTGTTTTAGTTATATTGAGTGCCTCTGAGTTTAGGATTGATGAGAGAGTTTATAAGGAGACAATTCTTATAATCTTCATTACCTTTTTGAGAGTGAAATTTCTCTACTCTCCTTCATTAATGAACGTAGACCAGTGGCCGAACTATATTAATTATGTATGTTTTGTGTTCTTTTCTTTTCTCAATTATCTATATTTGTTTGTAACCTACGTATTGTACTATTTGAGTTTTGTCATAACAAGTTGGCATCAAAGCTTAATTCATGATTAAGATATTAAGATGATAATGAAGTTTGAGATTGAGAAATTTGATTGCACTAATAGCTTCAATTTATGGCAACTTTAGACACGTGCTATCTTGATGCAATAAGGATTACAGAAGGCACTCCTTAGGAAAAAGCATATGCCTCAAAAGATGGTGGAGGAGAAATAGACAAGTGCTTAGGCCCTTACTATGATACAATTGTATTTGTTTGATGAGATTCTATATGAAATGATAAATGAGAAGATAGCTGTTGTGCTTTTTACCTCAATCATATAAATATTTTAGAGATACTTTGCTTTATGAAAAAATACTCCTTTTGAGTTTAAAGCATCTTTGTTCTCCAAATTAAGAGGTAAATAATGGGCAATGTAAGTAACAACCAGTGAGAAGGATTGGTGGCTAGATAACGATCTAAAGAAAAAGGCTCAACTAATAACAGAGACAAATTTAGATTGAAGTTAAGGTATTAAAATTTGACCTACAATTATTGTAAGAAGAAAGGGCATATTAAGGCTGATTATTATAAGTTAAAAAATAAGTAATAAAATGGTGATAAGCAGGGCTAAAAGAAAACTCATAAGAGTGTTGAGACTAGTTTAGCATAAGGATATTTTAATGATTTTAATCTTATCCTCTCTGTGACCGAAAAAGATAGATTAAAGGATAAATGGATTATGGATTCAGCTTATTCCTATCATATATGTATGAATAAGTATTAGTTCTCCATATATATGTCCATTTAAGGTTGAGTTGTGTTTATGGCAATAATGCCAAATGCTCTATTGTTAGAATTAGAAAAGTTCGAATTGAGATGGTTGATAGTATAATGAGAACTTTATTAGATGTTTAGCATGTTCCAGATTTGAAGAAGAATGTTATCTCTTTAAGTACTCTTGATGCAAACAAATTTTAATATTCAGTTAAGATAGAACAATGAAGGTTAGCAAAGGTGCTCTTATTGTGATGAAAGTTAAATGGCTTGAAAAGTTGAATGTATTGCAGGGTTCTACTGCTATAGGTGGAGTTACTACATCCTTATCTTTTATAGTAGATTCTGACAATGCTAAATTATGGCACATGCAGTTAGAATATATAAATGAAAGAAGGTTAATAGAATTGAGTAAAAGAGACCTGCTTAATGGTCAGAGCACAAGAAGGCTACAGTTTTATAAGTATTATATATTTAGTAAATAGAAGTGAGTGAGTTTTCGAATAGCTCTAGGTGATGTAGATTATGTTCATTCAAACCTTTGAGGACCCTCACATGTTCCTTTTAATGGTGGTGCTCATTATGTGTTTACTTTCATCGATAATTATTCAAGGCATGAATGTTTATGTTGAAGCATAAAGATGATATATTCTAATATTTCAAGCAATGAAAGGCTCTGACTCAGAAGCAAATTGAGAAGAAGATTAAACTGCTTAGAACGGATAATGGCTTAGAGTTTTATTTTACTGAGTTCGATGAATTCTAAAAGAATGAGTGTATTGTTAGACATCAAACAATTAAAAATGCACCTTAGCATAATGAAATAGCAAAGCATATGAACAGAACTCTTTTAAAGAGAGCATATTGTATGTTGGCTTATCAAAAAAATTCTAGGTAGAAGTAGTCTCCACATCATATTACTTAGTAAATTGCTCTTCAACTACAACCATTAATTATAAGACTTAAGAAGAGGTATGGTCTAGTAGCCCTACTGATTATTCTAATTTGAAAATATTTGACTGTCCTGCATATGCTCACATGGTAAATTGGAGCCTAGAGCTAAAACATTTGTTTATTAGTTATGCATCTAGAATGAAGGGATATAGATTATGGTGCCTTGAGACATCCAAATTACTAATAAGTAGGGATGTTACTTTTGATGAGTTTGTAATATTATACCCAAAGGAGCCTTTTAGTACTAGTGATGTTTAGAAACATGGAATACAGAGTTGGAGAGATGTTTCTGTTTTATAAATCACTCTAGGTACTTTTGTAGATGAGCAATTTAGTATTGCTAGGATTAGACCAAGAAAAGAGATAAGGCCGCCATAGAGATTTAGTTATGAAGACTTGATAGATTATTCATTGTTAGTGGCACAAGAGACAGTTGATATTGGTGAGCTTAGTTTGAGTCAAGAGATAGTCATTATCCATTATAATAGTCAAAGTGCTATTTATTTGTCTAAGTTCCATTATGATACCTACTAGTTTGAGTAGATAGAGCACAATGATATGAAGTGCCATTCTATTCAAGATGTCATACCATACGAGTTGATCTTATTGTGAGAAAGATTGGTACCGAAGATAACCTAGTAGGTATGTTGAGTAAGCTTCTTTTGATAGTCAAATTCAAGTATTATTTGAATTTGATTGGTATATGCAATACTTAAGATATACTCCTCTGGAATATGTAGAAAAAATAGAGAGAGATTTCAGCTATCTTTATTTTTCAACAATGTTTGAGAGAATTTAAGTCAAAGTAGAGATTTGTTAAAGTTTTTCTTGAAGTTTATAAGCCCAATAAAAATATTATTCCTAATATATGACAAATAAAGATATAACTCCTAATACATAGAGTCGACTTTTAATCCATATATAATACAAGTTTTAATCTTAATAAGACATTATAAATTTCTTCTTTATATAAGCATGTGCAACTCTTTCTAAAAGAAAGCCTGAAGAAAGAGATAAAGAGTTAAAGAGAGATGTTCTAGTTATATTGGATGTACATAGATCTAGGGTTTGTAAGGGAGAACTTATGAAGCGATAATTTTTATAATCTCTATTTCTTTTTTGATAGTAAAATTTTTCTATTATCCTTTGCTCATAGATATAAGCCAGTGATTGAATCACGTTAATTCTACATGTCTTGTATTCTTTTCTTTTTCTTTTCACGATTCTCTATATTCTTTTGTGCAGTACATATCGCGTTATCCAAATTTTGTTGTTCCAAATTTTGCTGTAACAAAATATTCATTTCTTGGATAATTATAAAATCAAATAAAAGTTTTAAGACTATTAGCAATGGTTGATATAAGTTGAATGTATAAAAAATGATAGTTAGGCTCTTCAAATGATGTTATTCACACAATAGACACAAAGGATTGCACCTTCCATAATGTGAAATGCTTTAAATGTTAGGCCAAACTTAATTTGGCTAAAATGAACCTGATTAGTCACACCTGAATTATGGCTTAATACACATTTTCCATCCAAAAGCATCAACAGGCTTTGGTCATGTCCGGTCAAGCATTATGTCATGCACTTAGATCATAGCTTTCCATTACTATTTAGATTAAGTCCAGATTAGGTTAGGTTAGGCCTATTATACAAATGCAAGATATGATTGAAATGGATCATATAGAATAATCATATAGAATCATCTACATGCATTTGGATAGGGTTTGGGTTGACTCAAGGCGCAAGCATCCTTGACTCATACATCCAACCCAATTCAAAATTCCATTTGATTTTCCCAACTTGGCCAGCTCAGTTTAGCTTTTATATATATATATATATATATTGACCAAACCCGGCTGGGACTTTGGGTGGGGTTGAGCTTGGATTGGGTGAAATTAACCCACACCAAATTGCAACCTAGAGATTTTTTGATAAAAAATTTTGCTATAAAGACTAAAGTTGAGATGCGTAAAGCTGCTTCAACTTTTGTTATACCGTAAATGATGGTCATTAAATTTTTCTTAGAGAGAGAAGACGCAGAGGGGGAGGGCAAGACGTGATGGCAACTGCTTTTCTTTTTCTTTCTTTTTCTTTTTTTTTTTTTTTTTTTTTTTTGAAAGCTTGCTTTTGCTTTTCGCCTGATTCTGATCTGTCTTACAGTGATCGACAGTCTGCCGGATTGCACGGCTGGGCAGGGCGTGCGAGGATGGGCGACGAGGCGAGGGAGAGCAGAAGCGGGAGGGCTTCCCTGGGGAACCAAAAAGGCGGCCATGACCCCACGCATTGTAACGCATGTGGACGTGATATTATTCAATTCCACGCACATCATTTCAATATAAAAGAAGAAAAAGAGAGGACAGCAACGATGTGCACGAACGGATCTCGGGTGTCCAACAAACTATTGGGCCCATTAGTTGAAAGACAAGTTTTGGGATTCTAATGGCTGGCTAAACCTGAGGGAATTCTGGATTCTCACAACGTAATCCCATGGGCTCACCATTCTTTTTATTCTATTCTACGCTATCATTTCAATTTAAAAGAAGAAAAAGAGAGGACAGCAACGATATGTACGAACGGATCTCGCGTGTCCAAAAATTATTTGGCCCATTAGTTGTCTGGCGGAATCCGAGGGAACGCTGGATTCTCACAACGTAATCCCATCGGCTCACCATTTTTTTATTCAAATTTTCCTCTTCTGGTTACTCTATCACTCACCATTTAACTTTTCCATGCTACGAAAGTATTTACGCTTGCCTTCTTAACTTAAAAAAAATATATATATATAATTAATCTTCTAATTATGATTTAAATTATACTTCATTCTATTATTTAAGAAAATATTAAAGTTAATTAAAAAATAATCACATAATCACTTTTTAGTGGTTTTGAATAGATTTTAATTAAACCAGCATGGCCTTTTTTTTATTAACTTTAACGGTAATATTGAAGTACAAATTAAATCATAATTAAGAAGTTAATTATAAATATTTTAAATTTAAAAGATAAAGTACAAACGTTTCGTAATTAAGAAAAACTTAAGTAAAATTAAAGCTACATTCTATTTCTTTTTTTTATTTTACCAACACATCTTGTGGTAGCATGCTTAAACGTCTTTCTTTAAGTTTAAATTCTCTTAAGTTATGATGATACTTTTAAGTATTTTAAAATAGTATTGTTATTTTTTCATTAATATAACTACAAATACTAGCTTCCTTAATTATGTTCATTTTAATGTCGAATAACTAGCTCTAGATATATTTGAAAAAAATAACAACTGTTATGACCGTTACAATGATCAATAATAGCCTCATACTTTGATACTTTTAAGTATAGTTTTGATGATGGTATTAATGAATCATCTAATTAAAGCTGAGTTGTATCAGAAGTAACAAACAGTTGCGTGATTGTGTTAGACTCATGGATTGATTGGCCTCCTTCCAGTGTCCTCTATTTGAGAAAACGCCATATCCATCAGAAGGCACCACACAAACTTCTTTAAACCGTGACAGCTCAAAGAAAGGTAAAGATTATATTGTCGTCTTTGAATGCCAATGGCTAATATTTGTCCTAACGCCTGTTGCACCAATGGCGCCATCTAGATGGAAGATGGCTATAGTCCTTGGGGAAATCAGATGGGTCCCCTACAACGGGCCCTTTGAGCATTATTGTCCTTTTGAACGGCTTCACAAGCTGCCTTTTCGTTTCATATATAGTTGCTTTTTTTTTTTTTTAATAAAAAAAAGTTTTTAGTTGCTCAAATTTTATGTTTTTTTATTTTTCATTAAGACAAAGATTTTTTTTTTTTACTTTTTTTTATTTTTAAAATGAATTTACCTTTCTTTTTAAAGCAAATCATCTTCTTTCATTGAAGGTGCTTTAATCTTGTGCATGTCTCTTCTTTCACACTTCCCGACTTTTAGTGTCTCAGCTTCCCCACCATGGAACTCTCTCCATCATTATTGAACCTAGCATCCATCCACTCCTAAAACGCTTTTGGATTTTTTTTAATACCTCTTTCCCAATTCGAGCAGCATCTGGTGGCAGGCATGTTTGTTCCCTCCCTCTCTCTTCTTTGCTTGCCGTGGTTCTGTGCTGTGTCATGGTTGCAGACATCCAAGCGGGGCATGAGAAAGCGAGGGTGCAAGCTTCTTCTGAACAGAATGGCCAGACTACAAACCAGAGGTGAAGATGAAACAGCCAACCCACTAATGCTTTGATACCCTGACTCCATTGGACCATCTCTGTTAAACCTCCAAAGGCCAAAACCACCCGAATCTTGTGCTTCCCATATGGGTGCCTACTTTTGGGAGCTTACTGGTTCAATGGGAGCAAATAATGGGAAAAATGGGCTCTTTCTCATGGTGTTCTTTTGGATTTGGGCTTCTACGGCTGGTCTTCTCTCCCCTAAAGGTGTTAACTTTGAAGGTAGTTTTGACATATTCGTGGTTTTTTCCGTTCTTTCCAGCTCCTTTTCTACAAAGAGGTGACGAAAAATGGGCTACTTTTAAGGTCGCTTTTGTTGTTTCAGTGCAAGCTTTGATAGGCATCAAAGACTCTCTGGAGGATCCTCATGGTGTTCTTGAGAACTGGGATCAGGACTCTGTGGATCCATGCAGCTGGGCCATGGTTACATGCTCACCAGAAAATCTAGTCATTAGCCTGTGAGCTCTACTCCAAACCCTTCATCTGCTCATTGCTTTCAAATCCCTTATATTGGCAATTTGGTATAAGAAATAAAAGTTTTGTGCTTGGGTGTAGAACTTCTGAAGGATAAGAGGTCAGAGAGTTATGTGAACTTGTTTTGAGGTCGTTTATTTTGCAGAGGAAGTCCCAGCCAAAACTTATCTGGTACACTGTCTCCAAGCGTAGGGAATTTGACAAACCTTGAAACTGTGTAAGTTCTCACAACTGTTAAATGATAGCCTTTTCTCTCTATTGCTTTTCCTCCCTTATTTCATATTGTTATTAGTTTCTCTCTCTCCCTCTCTCTCTCTGGTGGGTGGTTTTCTTTATTCTTCCTTTTTTGTAGTCTCCTGCAGAACAACAACATATCAGGACCAATTCCACCAGAGATTGGGAAGCTCTCAAAGCTTAAGACACTTGATCTCTCCAATAACCACTTCACTGGTGAAATTCCCACCTCTGTAGGCCAACTGGAAAGCCTTCGATACCTGTAAGTAGACAGTGCTACAAATAGAAATTCCATGAAATTTTTCTATCACACCATGGTTTTCATACGTGGTCTGTTGAAATATGTATTTGAGATCAGAAGACTTAACAATAACAGTCTTTTGGGAGCATTCCCTCTATCTTTGGCTAACCTCACAGAGCTAGCGTTTCTGTAAGTCCCGTGATTTTACTTGTTGCATAAGAATTTATTTTCTGTCTTTGAAGAAAGTTTATAACTCTAGAAGAGATTAATTTTGGCTGTCATGCTTCAGGGACTTGTCTTATAATAATCTGAGTGGTCCTGTCCTTAGATTTCCAGCAAGGACATTCAAGTAAGGCTGCTGGTCTTTACCTTTCTGTTTTCTCTGCATGTTTAGTTTGAAGAATGGTACACCAGTTCATTGTTGTCGACTAAGAATCTCTGCCAGTACTGATGGTCAATGCATCATCAATTAGTTAGGTCATTAAATTGAGATACCCACTTTTTTGTGGGTTGAATTCAAAACATTATTCATAAATGCCTATCTAATTCGCATACATCCATATTTCTGCAAACCATCTAAAGTGGCCCTTTCTTTGTACTAGGGGTGGCAACAATAGTTATGATATAGCATGTGGAAGTAAATATCATGGAGTGTTTTGTGTCAATATTTTTAGGAAAATGGAAATCTGAACTTATTCTGTTGCAACATTATCTGCAGCATTGTTGGAAATCCTCTGATTTGTGCTATTGGTTCAGAGAAAGATTGTTTTGGGACGGTGCCCATGCCATTGTCCTACAATTTAAACAATTCACAGGGTAATCGCTGAGCTCTAAAGATTCGTTATTGTATTTTCTCTCTTCTTTACCAAAAGGCATTTTCTTTATATATATCATTACTTTCCAAGATTTAGCTTGTATAAAATCCTGCATCCGGATATCCCATTTTTCCTCTATTTTCATGCTTTTGATATTTTGCCCATTTTATCCTCAATTTTCTGATTGCTTCTATACATTTTCATCTAGCAAATATTCCTGGACTGTAACCATTAATTTTTCTGCTTGGACTTTTTTAGAAATTATTCTATACTTAATCTTGGCAATATATATATATATATATATACATAGGCTTAAGATACAACAGTTAGTAGTTGATCCTTTTCTTTTATGTTTCTCATTATCATTTGATTTGCTTGAACTCTCCAACATATAAGGTGTGGTGTATTTCTTCTAATTTTGCATATGCAGTGACTGAACTTGTTATTTCTTGCTTTGATTCTGAATCTCATTGATATTTTATTAAGGTACTCCAACCCCTGGAAAACTCAGAAGTCATGAGGTCATTGTTGCATTTGGGTGCAGCATCGGAGGCATCAGTTTGCTAATTGTTGGTATTGGGCTATTTTTCTGGTGGAGGCAAAAACATAATCAACAGATACCTTTTGATGTTGATGGTCAGTAAATAATAAAAGATAGGTTATGTCTTCTTGCTTAAGATGACCAAGCAAAGCACCAAATACATAGGACTTTAAGCTCAACATTGTTTGCCATTCTTGGGCTTAAATTCTTCTCCTTTTTTGTTTCTTCAGACCATCATAATGAGGAAGCATGCCTTGGAAACCTGAGGAGGTTTCAGTTCAGGGAGCTCCAGACTGCGACAAATAACTTCAGTAACAAGAACATTCTAGGAAAAGGTGGCTTTGGAAATGTCTACAGAGGCCATCTTCCTGATGGAACTTTAGTAGCAGTAAAAAGGCTCAAGGATGGAAATGCTGCGGGTGGAGAGCTCCAGTTTCAGACTGAAGTAGAGATGATAAGTTTGGCAGTGCACAGAAACCTCCTCAGATTGTATGGATTCTGCATGACTGCTACTGAGAGGCTTCTAGTGTACCCTTACATGTCCAATGGAAGTGTTGCTTCCCGACTCAAAAGTAATTATGCATTCTGTTTGATTCATGTATAGTTTCCAATTATTCCACATAAGAGTATAGTATATAAAGCAGTTATTGCAATTAACGAAATGCTTCTGGAATTTAAGTTATTGCTTCTGGAATTTAAGCAATGATCCAGTAATCATCAAAAGCCTAAGTATCATGGACTGACTACAATATAGGCATAATTTATCATGAAGATTTTAATCGTTGAAAAACAATCATAATTTAGTCGTTATCAGAACCATGACATCCCTAGTTGGTAAATGTTGAATTGATATAATATGGTCCAAATGCAGCATCATTATAGACAGTGAAAAGCGCTACTGATTTCAGAAATAAGGGAGGGCTTTAGACGATAATGAGATTACATCATGATCAGCTTTTTTTTTTTTTTTTTTAAATGTGGTTTAGTTTTTTCACATGCATGCAAAAGACCAATTATTTGTGCAACTTTTGTCTTTTCAGGAAAACCACCATTGGATTGGATTACTAGGAAAAGGATAGCGCTGGGAGCTGCAAGAGGTCTACTCTATCTTCACGAGCAGTGTGATCCTAAGATAATTCACAGAGATGTAAAAGCTGCTAATATACTGCTCGATGATGATTGTGAAGCCATAGTAGGAGACTTTGGGCTTGCAAAGCTTTTGGATCACAGGGACTCACATGTGACTACAGCAGTGCGGGGCACTGTGGGACATATAGCTCCGGAGTATCTCTCCACAGGCCAGTCCTCTGACAAAACTGATGTGTTTGGCTTTGGAATCCTCCTCCTTGAGTTAATAACTGGTCGAACTGCTCTTGAATTTGGAAAGGGAGCAAACCAGAAAGGAGCGATGCTAGATTGGGTAAAGCCTTGTACCACATTCAGAAAGAACATCTGAATCCAGATGAAATCACATTCCAATTTATTTATCAGCACTTAGTAATGTCGTCCACTTGTTTTCTTCATTCAGGTGAAAAGGATCCATCAAGAAAAGAAGCTTGATACACTTGTGGACAAGGACCTAAGGAACAACTATGACTGGGTTGAGCTTGAAGAGGTAGTCCAAGTGGCACTGCTGTGCACCCAGTATCTCCCTAGCCAGAGGCCTAAAATGTCCGAGGTGGTTCGGATGCTTGAAGGTGATGGACTTGCAGAGAGATGGGAAGCCTTGCAGAGAGTTGACACCCACATGTTCAAGATGCCTGAGTTCTCCTCAGAGCGCTGCTTGTCTGACTTGACTGATGACTCATCGTTGCTGACTCAAGCAATGGAGCTCTCTGGACCAAGGTAACTTTTGCAACAATAAGGAGGGTTGGCAGATTAAAAGGATCACGACCATTTAGTTGGAATGTTTCTATACAGCATCAGCTTCGGAAATCAGAATGTTGAGATGGCAAATCCTTCAACAAAAGCTTCGGCATTCTGTGATGGAAGTGATTTTGGTGTATCTGCTCGGTTATTGAGGAAGTTTTCATTATAGGTCATGGGTTTTTCTTGTACAGAAGTGGAAGGGTGAGGTTCCTAACATGAAACCCAAAGGGTTCATGATGGTGAAAAAGATGATATCATTGAATTATATAGATTAAGCCAAGAACTTTAGGTGGCTGATTTGTGTGATTTGGTTCATGGGAATTTGTTGTATAAGATAGCAAGCAAGAATTGGCGGCAGAGGAAAACAGTATACAATTCAATTCTATAGATAGTAAGCTAATTGATGTGTCTTGAAGTCAGCTTAGCTTGTTCTTCTAGGAGTTTACACTGCCCAAGTGCTATCAAGTGCAAAATTTATTGCCAGGACAGTCAAAACAGAAAATTGGATGCTTTTCATGGGTGATGGAATTCATTGCCCAGAATTGTGATGGGTGATCATCTCCACTAATAGGAACTGTGGAATACTAGAGGTAATTATTCTGTGGAGATGTTGACTTGTTTAAAGCCATGGATTGTACTTGTTTTCTCTATGTGATTGTTCTTTTATTCCCTATCTATAAGATAGCGTTCAATATTTGTATTATGCTGTGACATTTTTCTCCAGGTGGTGAGATTGTTTGCCTTTCCAATGCGAGTAATGTGGGGCCTGCGGCCTTGGGCCGGATGCTAGTTTTTTTTTTTTTTTTTTTGGGGCCTTTTTTTGGCGTTTTGACATGCAGCGAGCTGAGGGTATGCTTTTTTTAATTTTGGAGATTTTATTAGTTGGACCCATATCTAAGGGAGTTGACGCAATTGGAATTTGGGACAGAGGTTTTATATTGATGCGAGTGACGGATCATAAAAGTTTTTTTTTTTTTTTTTTTAATTAAAGTATACGTTTTAACCCTCAAATTTTGGACAATCTCATTTTCGTTCCTATACCATAAAAATTTTTTAAAACATTTTTGAACCTTTTCTTTTCCAGTTTGGTCCTATAGTTAAAAGTTGGTGACATAGTCTACCGGCTTGGCATCCTTAACGTCGCTAGGAGCTAGGCTTATATTGTTGGGATGTCTTAACTGGATGAAGCCTACGTGAAACCCTTCCTCTTCGATTAAAAACTCTTTCATGCCCTAATCAATTCTCCCTCCGGCCATAACTCTTATTGTGATCTTTTTCTCCAACTACCTCACCATTTAGAAGGCCCGCTTTCGTCTTCTTCTCCATTCAGCACCCTACCACTCGGTCTTCATTTGGCAGGTCAGTAACATCTCTATCTAGTGCCGTAGCATCACTCTTTCACATCCTTCGATGAAGCAATGGGCAGCTTATTCTCCAGCAAGTTTCCTCATTCTCTTCGGCCAAACAGTAGGTAGCTCATTTTTCTATAGGCCTCCTCGTTCTCTCCGCCCAAACAGCCCTCATCTTTGGCCAGCGATAAGCCCAATGTCTAATGCTCAATGTTTTTGTTGGATAACAATGAGACAATCATGAAACGTGATTTGGACTTGGGGTGTGCAAGTAAATTTATTTGAGAGTATTTTTTTACTAGATCAAGATTTGGATTTGAAATTCACTATAAAAATCTAAATTTGGGATCTAAACTTGGTAAAATTTTTAGATAAGTATTCGGATGCATACCGCTAAATCCAATCCAAGTCATATAAGGAAACATTTACTAAATTTTATTTATTAATTACGAGATTTCATTGCAGTGAATGCTTTAAATTATGTGTATTTGTTTGATGATTTGGTTAATAAGGTTTCTGTTATCAACTCAAATGTCAGTGATTATGTATAATGAATCATTAATATCATGGATAAGAATGGCAACTCAATTGTTATGCTTTAACTCATCCTCTACTCTCTATTGTATTAGTTGGATTGAAATCCCTAGGTACTTAGTCACGACAAATTAACTAGCTATTAGAACAAACAATAATATTTTTGAAACTCTCAAGTATATTGTCAGTAATTTTTCATTACCAACAACAATTTATTGTTTTTGTATAAATCTTCTCTATGGCTTCACCTATGAGATCCTCATCGTCATCTTTACATACTGAAAGCATGAGAAGATAGTGCTACTATGGGTAAGATATAAGAATTTTACTTCATGAATGGGTGCCAATACAGGTAGAAGATTCTTTGGTTGTGGACGATATGAAAACTGTGGAGCTTATGGGTTTTTTGCCTAGTACAATTCTACCTCACTTCTAGGGGGATGAAACTGATATCGAGATTTTTGAGTAAATGTTCAAATCTTGAGAATAAAGTAGCCATGCATCAAGCATGGGAGAAGTCTTATTGGTGCATCATATTAATTTCATATCTACTCATAGTTGTGGTAGTTATGGATACGTACTTAGAGAAGAGTGGAAAGCTAGGATCCTGTATCTTGTATGACATATTTGATATAGTCATTTGTTATGTAAATATTTTTTTATGCCAATAAATTTACATCATCATTGCACGACAAATATGGTTTTTTTTGTACATAAATCTTCTATATGTTATGTAGCTGGGTAAAAATATGGTGGTTATGGTGGAACATTACCCTACCTTGAAGTAAGAGTGCTTACAACATATACATGGGGAGGTTCATGTGAGAGTTAAGCAAGAAGGTTCAGGTTAGAGCTAGCATGCAACTAGAGCAGGTGGATGTTGAAATGTCTACCGGTGGGTCTGTGAAGTAGAAGATGCACCATTATGGGCTTTGGGAAGAATAAATGCAGCTCTTATCCCAGAAGCACTAACTGCATTTGCCTGCTCCAAGTTTTAGCAGTTGGGTGGATTCATGGTGATTATGGAAGAAGATCATGGTTTTAGCAATTGTTGCCTGGTCAATCTAGCAATTGAGACATCTTCGAATTTTAATCACTAAAAGTCTGAAATCGTCAGGAGACTATTACAGGGATAGGCATGGGAGTAGGCAAGTTGGACATCAAGAAAGCAACAATTTGTTGAAATAATTTCTCAGAGCCTAGTTTATAACAAACCACTAGATATATAGAGATTCAATCACATTCATGTTGACAAGCAATAATTTTATTGAGATTGCATATAGAACATCTTCAGGGTGATGAACATGACATTCAGCAGCAAGTGTGACACTATTATGATGCATAAAACAATAGACAAACTGAACATAACAGTTTAAAGAAAATTTCATAATTTTAAACAGGAAAAAGGATTCTCATCAGATAATCACGAATTCAATGTCATCTTAAATACATAACAGCAGTAAAGTGAAAAGTCCAACCACGTAAAGTGTCCAAATTCATGGCTATCCAAACTATAAAATAACAGTCACATAAACTGTCCAAACTAAAACATACAAATCTGTACGACACACAATTCAGAGCAAACACGGTACATCCAAACCAGTCTAAACCATGGTACATCCAAACAGAAATATAGTTTCCAATCAATCTAGATCGAAGTACATCCAAATAAAGTGCACCCAAATAATCACACCACAAGGAGCCAATACCAAACAACCACGACTACCACATTATATCCAAATAATCCACCAATAAATCAACACTAAAGAAGAAACATATCCACCAAACAGTCTACCACATCCATTGTAAATCCAAGCAACCACTAAATAGAAATCGCTAGAACTCCTTCATTGCCTCTGGGATGGTCTTGTGATAGTAGATTGACTATTGCTTTCTCTAATGGTGAAGCCAGATGAAGCCACAATCCTCTTATATGGTGTATAGGATTTTCTTCCAAATTTTTATCTTCTATCCTCCTCCAATAAAAGTATATAAATGGTATCATAGTTTAATTATCGACAAATAGCTTTAAAGCTTATAAAAATACTGATCAATGCATACCCTATATGCAAAGCCCATCCAAATAGATGTTTTGATATAGGTACATGACTCTTACTATCCTGTGCCATGTTCAACTACTTGAAGCCCATACTTATTTGACGCCTCCTAATCTGCATCAAAAATAATAAAGGGTAAGAGCTTGGTGAGCAATGTGTCAAAACTAATTAAGTAATATTCTGACCCCTAGCTTTGAAGCTAGTTGCTTACCTCTCTTTCCTTCACTTGAAACTTTCCTAGTAGAAGGTTGTCTTCTTATGGATCCTTTGCATGTTCTAACATTATAACCATACTGCTGGCATCCACTACATTTCATTTTAGTATACATCCTACTCGCTTTATGGGATTGTGTGGGTTCATCTAGGTCCCTCTTCCTACTCTTCTTTGATCTTCTAAGTAGTCTTTTGATTTGAGAAGGAAGGATTGTATCCATATTAGCATATAGCCATAGCTTCGACCCATTTACAGAGCAGCTTATAGGCCTGTATATCCTCATATAGGTCTCCTTGCGGTAGAATGGATGCATGTACTCTTTAAAATGACAATCTAGATACCAAATGGCAGAAATCGTATTTATGTAAGGTATTGCAGTAAGGCCCTACTTATTGCAGCTGCAACTATGCTTCCCCAAGTCTACCACAAACTGGTCATTTGCATAAATAACCTTAAAAAAAAGTTTAACACCAGCCCATATTGATGTACAATGTCTAGAACCGATCTTATTCTTCTCCAACTTCTTCTGAATCCTAGGGCATACAGACCTATTAAAATTCATTGATTTCATCTTATTATTTTTGAACCGATTCATCAAATATTTCCTAATATACTCCAACATTGTTAGGATTGGTTTGTCTCTGACCCTTACAACCTCTTCATTGAAAGTCTCACATAAATTATTTAGTAGAAGATCATACTTCAACCGGCTGCTGAACTTATGTCTATTCCAAAACTTTGATGGAATCTCCATCAATAAGTTGTAGGCATCCACATCCAAGGCCCCCATTATCTTCATCTCGACCTCAAACTTAGGATAAGTGGTTCCTTCGAGGCAAAGCCTTTAAACAAAGCCTTGAAGTTTCCATACAAATGCTTAATGCAAAATTTGTAACCTACATTAGGCACTATACTCTCAATAGCTGGAACTAACTCCTGCAACATAAGCACACTCAGAGAAATTAGTTACAGTTATAAAAATGGATTGAAGTTACAAAAGAACCTTAGGTCACATACCTTCTACTGGTTATTAATAAACGTCTAGCCATACTCTCTGACAGACCTAATGTCTTACATGAGAAGCTCTAAAAACTATTCCCAAGAGTCCTTTGTCTCAACTAAGTGGGGATTCTTGTCACCCTTATGTCCTTCTAATCGCGACTCATTGGAGTGAATATTCAGATGCTATATATATCATGCCTAGATTTTAAATTCATGTTCAAAGTAAGTACTAATTACGATACATAAAGTGACTTAAGAGTTCTTTGACATTCAAAACGTAAATTTGAGAATTTGAAACTCCTTATCTAAGAGATCAACGTGTGCATCAAGGATATCAATTAGCAAATTTTTAAGGGTTTTGACACAAGGACCCACATTATAATATTAGCCAGGGATTTTCTATGATAATTTCTTTAAAAAAGATCAACGTGCATGTTTTAGAGTTTAAAATCCACTTTTATACTCTTCTTACTTAAAATATTAAAAACTTATGTGCACCCCTACTACATCCTTTCTTGATGCGCTGTGTACTTGGTTGAATGGGATGCAAGGTTAACTGTTGTGGATGAGCTTTGGTTTTGATTCAGATATATCTCACCGTTCAGAGTCTGGTTCTTGCGTTCAGCAGAGATGGCAAAATTTTTAGAACGGTTATTAAAGTCAACCTCGACAAATTTTCCAAGGCACGACACGAAATTACGTAGTCCAGCGGTAAATGAATCAAATCCAGAGGCAAGTCGATCGAAGACCTTCAAATAAAAGCTTAGGTCAAGGCAAATCTTGACCTAACCCAACCCATGGGAGACCCTTTTTGTCGCCACGCAAGGCCTTGGAAAAGTTGAAAAACAAAACGACGTAAACAAAATGGCCAGCTAGGCCGGCCTCGTTGCGGTAAAGGTACTTTTGGACTCCTCTGTTTCACCGCGTGGTCTTAAAGCCAGAGGACGAGGCTCCTCAATTGGTGAAGGAGATTAGAAAAGATAGCAGCTCTGCTCCCAACCTTCCGCTGGAATATATTTCGTAGTTTATCAAGAACAAGTTTGTTTCTGAGTTTTTTTTTTTTTTTTTTTTTTTTTTTAAATGGAAAGTTTGTTGCTGAGATATGAGCTGCATGAGCCACTTAGTGCCTACAATGCATGCCCACTAATCGATGAAGAACGGCACAATTTTTCTTGTTTAAGCTTCAGTAAAAGGGAAAATGAAAGTGGATTCACAAAGTGCTCAGATTTTTACCATTGGCGTAGGGAAAGAAATCTTCAGAAGTTGACGTATACTATCAGTGCTTCGATAGATCTCACATGACCAAAATAGATCTGTATAAAGTCATGATATCTAAAAGCCCTTTACACTGCAATACGACGTCCAGTTCTCAACATTAGGCATGCGAGGGTGAATAACAACTCATGGAAGTAGAAGCCCTTTACACTCCCTTAGGCTTTGGAATGTTTCTTGTGGAAGAAATTATGCTAGCTACTTGGGTTGAGGCCTTTCCGAGGGCGAGTATCCACTGCTGTAATCAAAAGCATTGCTGCTTATACTGCTGCTTGCGTCATTTCTAGTAGGAAGCAGATCACCAGATGAATATTGAAGAGCACCGTAAGAATTTCCCTAGTCCCTAGCTGATGAGAGGCTGAAGTTGAGGTGGTCGTCAGTCCACCATTATGCAAAATTTTCTCAATTTCCTTCACAACATCACTCATTGTTGGAGGATGGACAGCTGAATTTTGAACGCATTGCATAGCCAAATCTACAAACCTCTAGAAACCAGTAAAATAACTTGTATTTTTGATGATAGGATCTATTAACTCCTTCAAACCAATGTACTCTTTGTCATTGTCATTAATGGCCATCTTCACCTCTCGAACAATATACTTGTCATTTTGAATTGGTGGCCAAGCATATATTAGCTCTAACAATTATCATACTGAAACGGTAAACATCACTCTTTCTAGTCAGCTGGTGTGTCATGTACCACACGGGATTTAGATAACCTTGTAAACACACTGTAGACATAATAAAAAACACAACTTTTTAATCTGTGTCATTACTGAAAGAAACAAACTTAGTTTGTGAAAAACAATTTATTTTAAACTAAATAAGAAAATAACTTATGATCCAAGTTAATGTCTTGATTCATCATGTAAGAACATATAAACAGGACCTCTTAAAAATGATGATTTTGCAATGCATGATAAGGAAGCATGCATCAGGATACTGAGGTGAATAAGGATCAAACACTCACGAGTGTTCTCTTAATATAGGTAGAAACTAAACCTTTTTCACTGTTTGATACTAACTTTGTAAGACCAAAATCTGTAACCTTTGCAGTTAAATTTTCATCCAAAAGAATATTGGTGGACTTAACATCTCTGTGTATTATTGGCGGATTAGCAAGCTCATGAAGATAAGTTAATCCTCAAGCTGAATCTTCCTGCAGTCAATAATTGCAACAACAAAAAGTGAAGGTAAAGATCAAAAGATGAGATTTAGGAATCCTTTCAGTTGCGGCTGGAGAAAGTAGCAGACAAGCTCTCCCTTAGTGTTCCATTCAAAATAAATTCATATACCAACATCTGCTCGTGTTCCATTCAAAATAAATTCATATACTAACAACTACTCCCCTTTCTCGAGACAAAAGCCAACCAGTCCTAGTAGGTTCTTGTGATGAACCCTCGAAAGCAACTCTATCTCAGTCTTGAACTTGAGTCCTCCTTGTGTGGAACCTTGTTGCAATCTCTTGATTGCAATAATCTGTCCATCTGGAAGCATTCCTCTGTAGACCTAAACAAGGAATGAAATAGTCATAAGATTATCCAGTTCTTAAACATTTGCTTTAGATACCAAAATAAGATCTTGAAATGCATTACCTTTCCATAGCCACCTGATACAATAACATTAATATCTGGGAAATTATTAGTGTACCTCCTGAGTCCATCAAAATTAAAGCATTTTGCTGCCTTTAGTTGTGGTGTGCACCTCCATCATCTTCACCAGTGGGCGCCCATGATGCTGAATATGGAAAAAGAAAAAAAGAGTCACTAACGAACATTCCTGTGTTTGTATAGTAAGATATAGCCATGTTTTGTGCTACAGAGAGAGAGAGAGAGAGAGAGAGAGAGAGAGAGAGAGAGAGCTCAGCAGATGAGTTAGAAAACGTAGGTATGTATTCAATCAACCTACAGCCTTTTTGCCTAGCAACTGTCTTTTGGTTTATCTGTAAGTAGATGCACTTGGGTGTTTGCTTCCTTAACTTAAAAATGATAATTACTTGGTCAAGAAATTTTATATGCTACGTATGTTTCTTGAAACACATTACCAAAAGGATTGGTTAGAGCAATTGCTCTTTGGGCTTTCTTCCTCTGTTTCAAGGCATAGATCCTCGCCCCAACAAGGCCAAGGAACATGAGGGCACAAGCAATTGTCGCTCCAATGATCAAGCCTCTGTTCAGTGAAGATTCTAAAGCATGAGGTTTTGTGAGTAACCTGTAGGAAATGAAAACAGTTGAACCGTTTTTTTAAGCAAAGGAATGGAGCAGGCACCTAGGTTTGGGAATGGATATGGAGTTGCCTCCAAATAGTATGGTCCAAATATTTCTGGAGGACCATAAGATTTGCTGCTTAGATCAAGCCATGGCAATATTCCTGTCCTGTTGAAGTACGTTCCAGTTAAAGGGCAAAATTTCAGCTCAAGCCCCGCAGAAAAGCACTGCCGAAATCGGAGAAGTGAGGAAGATAGAAATTGACTGGAGCACGGTTAAGTTTCTCCCGCATGTTATTTGCCAGATCTGTTTTATAATCCTCCATGTCATGGAAGAACGGTGCTCTGAAAATCATCCTTCCTCCATATGGGTGGGAGCAATTGACTTGATTGGAGTAATTGCCCTGCTTTTGCTGAACTTGGCAGTGGGATGCGAGCAAAATATTGCTGCACACAGGACTTCCTACCAGTCTGCAATCACCAAGGATCGAAGGAATGTTACATGGTAAGCATGCGGTAAAGAGAAATGTGCTTCAGTTCTCATACGTTAGAATGGCATGTTAAAATGCTCTTACATCATACCAGCCTTATAGTTGGAACGTAGTGTGACCAAGGCAATGATCAGAACAATCAGATAGTTGTAACAGGACCAAT
This sequence comes from Metroxylon sagu, assembly GCA_017589505.3. NCBI lineage: Eukaryota > Viridiplantae > Streptophyta > Magnoliopsida > Arecales > Arecaceae > Metroxylon > Metroxylon sagu. Next base: position 956,212 of record JACVBY030000565.1, read on the forward strand.
ATGTTTCTTGATTGGAACAATCTCTATCTCTTTTTTTTTTTTTTTTTTTTTGGTTTTTTTTGAGACCAAGAAATGCTAGTATTTATCTATCAATAGGTTTTCTTCCCCTTATCTTAAAAAGGATCTGTCAATAGTTTAGCATGCTTACACTTGCTGTAGATGAGGAAGGCTGAATAGCTTCTATGGCACTTCCCCATGAAGTCTGCCAAATTCTATAACTCTGGATTCACACCATTAAGAAAGAGCAGATTGGAACTGCATGCTATTGAAAAGTTCACCTAGTCCACAATTTCTTCTTCTTTTTTTTTTTTTTTTTTTTTTTGTGAGTACAGCGAGAGGGAAGAGTCCTTCCCCCACAGCTTTTATTATAATCAAGAGAATTTACAAATATGTTGGGGTTACCTAGTTCACAATTTCAATTCAGTGCTTGGGGATCTTACAGAGCTGTGAGACTTCGTAAACTTGAGAACCATGCCGGAGCTTCTGAAGAATCAAATAAGTTGTTGCTTAAATCCCTGTACGGCATACTAGGAAATTGCCATTTTTATTCTGACTAGAATGGCAAAAGAAAAATCAAAGCATAGGTAGAGTTTATATTTGTTCTTATACATAGGTGAGACTATTCATCCCAGTCTGATCCGGCATTGACCCATTTAGACTATTATTTGCTAAATGCCTGAAAGAGAGTGGAAGCATGTTAAGAGTGCAGATGGTACCTAGCAGAACAACTTGTGATAATTTTAAGTTGGGAATATTTGATTCTAACGATTGCTTACTGTACGCTGAGGTCCTCAAGATTGGTAATTTTGGAAGGAACTTGACCGCTCAGAAAGTTATTAACAAGACGACTGTCATAAGAAGGCAAATCACAATTGTCTGTTGACTTTATTCAATGGAATCTAGTTAAAAGAAGATGAAAAACGGATGAGATAGTAGGGCAGTAATTTATCTGGTTAAAGAATACTTACAGAACCTTAAGTTTATTCACCAATCCTATGGACTTTGGAATTGTCCCATGAAGTTTTTTTCCATCAAGGAGCCTGTGCACAAGGAATCATCAGGACACAGAACAAATGCAGAATTATAGAAGGAAAGTGGCAATGGGTAGTTTCCAGCTTACACATGTATTATACTCATGTTGGAGTTGAAAAGATTTTCTGGGATGGGGCCAGAAAAATGATTCTTGTTGAGATGGCTGTTATGCACATAATATAGAAGCTCATTACACATATTATTCATATAATTTCTTTTATAATTTATCCAAGGGCTAATGAAGAGGCATAGTGACTCACAAGTACCCTGCATTGAGAAGTTGATTCAAGCCTGGAGCATTGTCCGTTGAGACTGGGAGAGATCCCATTAATTGATTGTCTCCCAGGTCCAGCCAGGAGAGCTTGGAGATCCTACCCAGTGAGGCAGGTATCTTGCTAGTGTACTGGTTTTAGATGTCATTTTGGTTGGTGAAATATACTTAATATATGAAAAATTAAAGAGTCAACATGAGATTTATAAATAGTAAGATCTTAGTTATAGTGTGATAGAGTGTGGAAGAAACAATAGAAAACATCTGGGTGAGTCCAAAAGTGGGCCCTACGTACACACCCTAAGGCATGTTGACTTTAACTTTATATGATATAAGTATTGTTATTACTCGTTTGGGTCGATACCTCCTTTTTCTTATTTTTGTGATTAATCTGCATTAGATATCATAGTTATAAAAGACCTCTCCACTTCTAAACCCAACAGTTCATGCCATTACATCATAGAAAATATCATACAAATCTTATTATATGAACTTAGTTAACGGTAGGCAAATATACAAGCAGTGTAGTCTTAGTATACAAGAGCTCAAAGGTTTCAGGCGTTCACAAATCTGCACTTCTTCCTCACTTCTCCACCCTCAGGGTTGGTGATGTTCCCCATCTTCACCATAGAATCAGAGAATTGCTTGAAGAAGGCGACAGGGTCTGCCCAATATTTCTCGACGAGGATGGAGGTTTCGAATCCCATGAGGCTCGAATACAACTCCTGGTCGGAGTTTAGAAGGCCAGTTCCTTTGAGGAGGGTCTCGAAGAAGGCATTGTCGAAGAGGTTGGGAGTGAAGTTGTCCATGGGAGAAACGTTATCGTCTCCTCCATCCAAGGGGCAATCCTGTTTCAACTTGCTAAGGTATGGCTGTGAGGATGCTTCAAACTTTGCTGTCAGTTCGAAGTCTCCATAGATTCTATCCCGGAAGTTCGCGCAGCGAGACACTCCAATGGTATGGGAACCTGCAAATTTTGATTTGGTACCGTGCATGCTATCATCAGTGGAATATAGGGTTCATCCCATGCATCAGCCATGCACGTAAATTACTTAAACGAAAAGTTGGCGATAGGAGGCGTTTCATGCAATCGCCCCCCATTTTCGAAATGATGCAAGTGCTATTTTAGTTATACGTAATTATGTGCAATGAAATAAATAAGATTCAGACTTCGAAACATGGCGAGAATCTCAGTGGTATGTGGTAGATGGTGTTTAGCCTGGCAATTTTTCCTAATAATTAGAACTGCTCTGTTTAAGATGTGGAAAAAGCTCTCTCGATTTGAAAATTCTTAATTTGAATTTATTAATTGCATATAAAATACAATAATGGAAGGCATTGCTGGAATTTGTCCACACTCATGCGCGTGCGCACTTATATGCAAGCGTGAATGCATGCAGAAGCATTAATCGGATATTAGAACTAATTAGAACTGATCTTGTGTGCGTGCATTAATGTATTAGACTGAATTCTACTGCGAATCGATTCATTTTGTAGCGGATCGTGGTTTAGGTAAATATGATTTTAGGCATATATTAGATTAGATCAAGAGCTCAGTGTAGAAAGGCCTCCATGGTGATGTCATGAGAAAAGGACAGACCTACTAGGGCAACCAAGTCTGTTGCTGAGAGACCCTTGGCCAGAAACTTGGAGACAAGCGTGGCGAGGCCCTGCTGAGGAGTCGGAATATCCGTGTTTGCTTGTTCCAGGTTAGCAGTTTTGGAATCCTTCCTGCCCACCGGCACATCCCAATAGGGCCCTCCGAGCTGCTCGGTTCAAAGAAAGAACACAGGAGAAGAGCAAAAGCATCAGTAAATAACTCGGTGCCTCAGCAATTGCCAGGGTCCTCAATATCCTTAAAAATCGTATAAATAGTGAAGCAAGTGTTTGGATGGGCACCAGAATAACACCATCCCTCGCTGCTATGGCCAGCAGATCAGCACAGGAGACGACGCCAGGGCACTCGGCCTCCAGATTGGTTTTAATCTTGTCCACAATGTCGAAACCTTTCAGAGAGTTGACATTCTGCTCTGCTTGCTTCTCCCCTATTAGTGTGACCGTGTCGTCCAGCAACACCGATCCATCACAGCCCTGCATCCGTGCAAAGAAAACTCACGCATCATCTACGTTGTGGGCATTTAGTTACGCTTAAGTTTAACTCGAGCCATTGCTTTTGGAGTTTCGTGCAGTTCCAAATCCACGCTACCCCAATAATTTCCTTTGACATCTTTATTTGCTAGCAATCAAACATGTGCTGACCTGAACAAAGCAATCATGGAAGTGGAGGCGGAGGATGGCTGCGCCATTGCGGGGGTCAGCTTGCACCGCACTCTCCATCCCTCTTCGCACAATCTGCTCGGCATTCGGGCATGTCTTCAAGTAATAGTGCAAACTCAGTTGAGAAGGATCTTGTGCCTCCAAGAAGGTGGAGAGAGCCCCTAAAATAAGAGCTGAAAACAGAAGCAGAGGTTTAGAGAAACAAAGATGGCAAGCCATTGCTAATCCTAGTCCTCCTATTCCTTGGATAATGACAAGAGATGATGTGAAGGTTTCCATTCTTGAACCCCTATTTATTTCGATGTAGAGAGAGGACGTGGTGGGTTAAGGCTTGCGAAGAGGAGAACCGAGTCAAGAGGAGATCAACCAACGTTGGTGAGGTTGGTGAAGCTAGCACGCTATAAATCTATCAAACTCCGGTGGTCTTGTCCGAAGTGATCTTGGTCGTGGGACATTTTGATTAGTTTGGTGGGTTAAGTTCACCGATCTTAGAAGTAATGCACAGCTTGGTACATATTTGTCGCATTTAATAGCATTAAATTTTGTCACGCTACGAGGTTCTACGGTTCAATGTAGGCTGCCAATCCAAGAATACAAGCCCCAATTACGTACGTATGTATGTATGTATATTTTATTTACTTGTTGACCCCGATGTTGTTGCTTTGAGGTGATTATTTTCTTTTATACCCAATGTATTTGTGAGATCATATGTTGGAGAGTATTAAGTTCCATAATGATTATATATTAGGAAGACTTTGAGTGCTTATACAAGATCAAGAAACTTAAATGATATCTTTCAACTAACTTTTTTTAATGAGATTTTGGATTATTAAAAGTTATATAAAAGTGAATCTAACTTATGATCCATTTAAATTAGAGAATATTATAATGTGTTTTATATATTGATAATCAGATTTATATGTAAATTTGAATATGAATTCTTGACCTGATGAAGATGCTAGGAATTGGACAGAGCCTATGTCATGCTTCAATCCATCACATTGATTATGCTAGTGAATTTTACTTTTATATTAACTATATATTAAGAGATTTTGAATATTTATGTAAAATAAAGAAGTCTAAATAATATCTTTAAGCTTTTTTTTGGGTTAAGACTTAGATTGTTATAATATTATATATGAATTAAATACATCATGTATATAATCATCACATTCATTTGATATCTTGACATAATGCCTAATAGAAACTCCAGAGACAATAAACAATGTAGTGTAGCAAAGGCCTAGGTTTCAAGATGCATTGTTATCAAGGTTGTGGGAAACTTACGGTGTTGAGAGAGTGCTATGCTTTATTATTATTAGATGATATTAAAATTTTTCTAAGTTTAAAAACTTTTGCCCCCCTTTTTTTTTCCTAATTCTTACCTAGGTTTTCTTTTGGTATTTGCCATTTGGTCTGCTATGAAACTCGGATCATACCTTAGGGTTTTAATCCTTTTCTTTTTACTTTTTTTTAGTGCCATGCTAAAAAATTAAACTTATGAAATAATATGCTCTTAATGATTTTTATGTAAAAGGTGATAAGCCCATTGTCCTTCACCCAAAAAATTAATAAATTAATCTCTGTAAACTAGGCCCGTTATTGTTTTGATATACGTCAATACTGAGTCTTTACTGAACTTTAACTCTTTTTATTTTTGCTATAATTATCACTTCTGAGAACAGATATAATTATTGAACACAATAATGCCGCAATCATCTTCTTCTCCATATATTCTATTATTCTTTTATCATTATCATGTCTAATGTTTCTTGTATGGGCTTTGGCTTAAATCTACTAATCAACCATATTCTTGCTTCTTGTAGATATCATTAATCATAAACATCTTTCTTGTTTTTAGTATTAAATGCCTTGATCATTAGAAGAAAAAAAAAATGATTATCCTTTCTTTTTATTTTAGTTAATACATGTTTAAGAAAAATAAAACCTGCTTCATTTCATGCATGACCACAGACTACCTCTACTAGAGTAATGCGCAATACAATAGGCTTTGGCTTCAGAAAAAATTAAAATAAAAAAAAAATCATAAAATACATGAGTCTTGCTTCAATATTTCTATCCTATACGGGTTATATTTTCAAAATGAATTATTAATTTCTTTTTCATAAGAATATAACAATTGTTTATATTTTGTTTCAACCTGAATATTTTACCATAACAACGGTCCCAACCACAATGCTCTCCCTCTCATTCGCACCCTCTCTTTTTCTACCTTTGAACAACAGCCCCATGCTCCTCGTTGTTTTCTTCTACTAAGTTTGATTTGGATTTTTGATTCTTAATTAGGTCTAGCTTTCTCGGTTCGTCCCAAAGTTAAACCGGTCTTTTTCTTTTTCTTTTCTTTTTTTTTTTTTTTCACGGAAGGTGATCAATTGCAACCTCGACTCCGAATTCTCCCACCCTTCCCGCCTTCTCTTCAACTCGAGAACCAAACCAGAAAGAATTCAAGAACACCAGGCCGCCATTAATGGCGCTCCCTTTGTTCCCCCTCCTCTTCCTCCTCCTCCTCCTCCTCCTCCTACTCTTCGCCGTCCCCTCCTCCACCTCGCTCTCGCTCTCCCCCCAATCCCTAGCCAGCGCCGTCGAATCCCTCTCCTCCGCCGGCTACGTCTCCATGGCCCTCACCCTCAACCTCACCTCCCCAACGCTCCTTGCCCCCGCCACCGCCGGTGCTACACTATTCTCCCCCTCCGACGCTGCCTTCGCCGACTCCGGCCAGCCCCCGCTTTCCCTTCTCCGCCTCCACCTCGCCCCCAAGCGCCTCCGCCCCAAAACCCTTCGCTCCCTCTCCCACGGCGCCCAGATCCGCACTCTCGCCCCCGACCTCTCCCTCTTCATTACCACCTCCGCCAACGAGGGCCGCGTCTCCCTTAACGGCGTCCGCATCAACGAATCCGCCCTCTTTGACGACGGCTCCCTCATCATCTACGCCGCTGAGGACTTCTTCGACCCCTCTTTCCGGATCTCCTTCCTCCCCGCCCAGTCCCTCGCCATCCCCGGCTCCGTGATCCAGTGCCAGCCCTCAAACCCTAGCCGATCTCTCGCCAGCGCCTCGGCCAAGCTCCGATCCATCGGGTACACCTCGATCGCCGCGTTTCTTGATCTCCAGCTGGAGTGGGGCGGCTCCAAGGGGGCAACAGTGTTCGCGCCGGGCGACGACGCTTTGGGTGGCTGTAAGGGGACTTTCAGCGAGCACTCGGCAGTGTTCCGGCGGCATGTGGTGCCGTGCCGGCTCTCAGGCAGCGACCTAGCTGAGCTCGGGGCGGGGACGGTGGTGCCGACGTTCGCCGAGGATTTCACCATCAGCGTCGACCGATCGGACGGCCGGTCGCTGCTGAACGGCGTTCCGGTGTACGACGAGGGCCTGTTCGACGACGGGTCCGTCGTGGTCCACGGCATCCCCGATGTGCTCAAGCCCTTGGACGCGTCGGTGGATTTCGGGTCGTGATCTGAAATTCTCGGCGCCCGGGTTTCTCTCGTTGAGTTCTTTAACTTTGAACAAAAGTGACTGAATGTAAAAAGGGGGTGATCTTGGGATTGATTAATACTCATTGTTTCTGATTGGATTTCTGAAAGAGATGAATCATTTTGGAGTGAAGAAATATGACGCATTTCATAGCAAATTTCACACAAGCTTTATTACATGAACTTAAACAGGCAGTATGGTAATAGTATACAAGAGCTCAAAGGTTTCAGGTGTTCACAAATCTGCACTTCTTCCTCACTTCTCCACCCTCAGGGTTGGTGATGTTCCCCATCTTCACCATAGAATCAGAGAATTGCTTGAAGAAGACGACAGGGTCTGCCCAGTATTTCTCGACGAGGGTGGAGGTTTCGAATCCCATGAGGCTCGAATACAACTCCTGGTCGGAATTTAGAAGGCCAGTTCCTTTGAGGAGGGTCTCGAAGAAGGCATTGTCGAAGAGGTTGGGAGTGAAGTTGTCCATGGGAGAAACGTTATCGTCTCCTCCATCCAAGGGGCAATCTTGTTTCAACTTGCTAAGGTATGGCTGTGAGGATGCTTCAAACTTTGCTGTCAGTTCGAAGTCTCCATAGATTCTATCCCGGAAGTTCGCGCAGCGAGACACTCCAATGGTATGGGAACCTGCAAATTTTGATTTGGTACCGTGCATGCTATCGTCAGTGGAATATAGGGTTCATCCCATGCATCAGCCATGCACGTAAATTACTTAAACGAAAAGTTGGCTATAGGAGACGTTTCATGCAATCGCCCCCTATTTTCGAAATGATGCAAGTGCTATTTTAGTTATACGTAATTATGTGCAATGAAATAAATAAGATTCAGACTTCGAAACATGGGGAGAATCTCAGTGGTATGTGGTAGATGGTGTCTAGTCTGGCAATTTTTCCTCATAATTAGAACTGCTCTGTTTAAGATGTGGAAAAAGCTCTCTCGATTTGAAAAATCTTAATTTGAATTTTTTTAATTGTATATAAAATATAATAATGGAAGGCATTGCTGGAATTTGTCCACACTCATGCGCGTGCGCACTTGTATGCGTGAATGCATGCAGAAGCATTAATCGGATATTAGAACTAATTAGAGCTGATCGTGTGTGCGTGCATTGATGTATTAGACTGAATTCTACTGCGAATCGATTCATTTTGTAGCGGATCGTGGTTTAGGTAAATATGATTTTAGGCATATATTAGATTAGATCAATAGCTTAGCGTAGAAAGGCCTCCATAGTGATGTCATGAGAAAAGGACAGACCTACTAGGGCAACCAAGTCTGTTGCTGAGAGACCTTTGGCCAGAAACTTGGAGACAAGTGTGGCGAGGCCCTGCTGAGGAGTCGGAATATCCGTGTTTGCTTGTTCCAGGTTAGCAGTTTTGGAATCCTTCCTGCCCACCGGCACATCCCAATAGGGCCCTCCGAGCTGCTCGGTTCAAAGAAGGAACACAAGAGAAGAGCAAAAGCATCAGTAAATAATTCGGTGCCTCAGCAATTGCCAGGGTCCTCAATATCCTTAAAAATCGTATGCATAGTGAAGCAAGTGTTTGGATGGGCACCAGAATAACACCATCCCTCGCTGCCATGGCCAGCAAATCAGCACAGGAGACGACGCCAGGGCACTCGGCCTCCAGATTGGTTTTAATCTTGTCCACAATGTCGAAACCTTTCAGAGAGTTGACATTCTGCTCTGCTTGCTTCTCCCCTATCAGTGTGACCGTGTCGTCCAGCAACACCGATCCATCGCAGCCCTGCATCCATGCAAAAATACTCGTGTACCATCAACGTTGTGGGCACTTAGTCACACTTAGTGTAGCTCGAGTCATTGCTTTAGGAGTTTCGTGTAGTTCCAAGTCCACGCAACTCCGTTACTAGCAATCAAACGTGTGCTGACCTGAACAAAGCAATCATGGAAGTGGAGGCGGAGGATGGCTGCGCCATTGCGGGGGTCAGCTTGCACCGCACTCTCCATCCCTCTTCGCACAATCTGCTCGGCATTCGGGCATGTCTTCAAGTAATAGTGCAAACTCAGTTGAGAAGGATCTTGTGCCTCCAAGAAGGTGGAGAGAGCCCCTAAAACGAGAGCTGAAAACAGAAGCAGAGGTTTAGAGAAGGAGAGATAGCAAGCCATTTCCAGTCCTAGCTCTTCTCTCTTGGGATGATGACGAGAGATGATGTTGAGGTCTCTATTTCTGCACCCCTATTTATTTTGACGTGGAGGGAGCACGTGGTGGGGTAAGGGTTGTGAAGAGGAGAAGCCGAGTCAAGGAGGGATAAACTAACGTTGGTGAGGTTGGTGGAGCTAGCAAGCTAAATCTATCAAACTCCGGTGGTCTTGTCCGAACTGAACTTCGTCAATCTAAGTGGGAGATTTTTGATTGGTTTGGTAAATTAAGTTCACCGATCTTGGAAGTAATGCGCAGCTTGGAACAGATTTGTCGCATTGAATAGTATTAAATTTTGTCACGCTATGTGGTTCTAGGATGTAATCTTAGAGGCCAATAATATAAGAACGGAAGTCCCAATTAACCATACATTCACGACTATAAAAATATATATATTTTATTTACTTGTCGTCCTAGATGTTGTTCCTAGCGAATGATTCTTTTCTTTTATATCAAATCTATTTATGAGTATTTAGTTTTACATTAACTTTATGCTTAAAAAATTTGAAGTACTAAATATAATTAAAATTAAAAAGTTGAAATCATATCTTTCAAGAGCCTTTTTTTTTTTTTTCTTTTTAAAGTGAGATCTTAGGTTATTGTAAATGATAAAAGAGCAAACCCATCCTACAATTCATCTGGATTAGAAATACTAAAAATGTACCCTATATATTTATAATTAAATTTACATATAGATTTGAATATAAATTCTTAACCTGATGAAGATACCCTATATATTTATAATTAGATTTATATATAGATTTAAATATAAATCCTTAACCTGATGAAAATATTTGGACTTGAATGGAGCTTATATTACCCCCCAACCAGCTGCCATCTAGGCTAAACATATGATGTAGTCACAAAACCTTTAAGTGTAACATATTGACTATACTAGTGAATATTTAATCTCTTGTTCACTATATATTGAAAAAATTTTGAGTATTTATGTAGGATCAAGGATTTTAAATAATATCTTTTAATTAGTTTTTTTGGTGAAATCTTAAACTATTGTCGTATTGTATATGATCCAATACATCGTGCAAGTTATGGCTGAGAGCTAGCACATTGGGTCCTATGGGAGCCAACAAGGGCAATTATATGATTGTCACATTCATTTTAGCTCGACACGTGCCTAATGAAAGCTTTGGAGACAATAAAGCCTACGTTTCAAGATGCACTATTATTAAGGTATTGAAAGGATGATTTGCTTCATTATTATTAGATGATTTTAGTATTTTTCTAAGTTCAAAAAATTTTGCCTCATTTTTTTGTGATTTTTATCAAGGTTTTCTTTTGGTATTTGCCATTTGGTCTACCTATGGAATTTCGATAATACCTTAAGGGACCATTTAGTTCATGGTAATCTATCTTGGTGATCTGATATTATGATATAAATTATCATGTTTGATAATTAGATATGGTAATTTGAGTAGTAATATTTGATTCTAGATAATTTAAGATGACTATAAATTATAGTAATCTGATTTTATCTAAAAAATGGATATCTAAGATTACCAAAGTCCAGTAAACTTAAATTATGCTCTTGACTTCTATATAAAATTTAATAATACATAATTTGATTATATATTTAATTTATAATAAATATATTTAAATACTTAATATTATATTTATATTTAAATATTAAATATATAATATAATATTTTATATTAATATTTAATTTAATATTTATATAATATTTAATATTTTAAATAATATTATATATTTATATAATAATATGTAAATTTTAAATTTTAAATTATTAATATTTATGACCTTCTTGAATATTAAATTATTATATAATATTACTAAATATTTATATATTATATTTTAATATATATTATATAATAGGATATTTAATAATATTATATTATATATTATATATATTAAATATTTATAATATTTAAACATACATACTTTAAAATAAATTTATAAAGAATCTTGATTTTTATAAGATCATTTCATATTCCAATAAAAAGAAGAGAGAGATACTTAAAAGATAAAAAAATAAAATATAAATAATATTTAAAAACATAATAAACTAATTACCGTATATTATTATTATGAATCAAATATAATAATCTTTCATTACTAAGGAATCTGATTATGAAATATGAGATTATCATAAATGTAAGATTTTTAGTAATATTATATTACTACAAACCAAATGTGACTTAAGGTCTTGGTTCTTTTCTTTTTACTTTTTTTAGTTTCAAAATAAAAAAAAATATGAAATAATGTGCCCTGGATGCCTTTTATGTAAAAGGTGATGGACCCATCATCCAAGAGGTTCAATAAAAAAAATTATTGTTTCAGTATACATTGATGTTGAGTCTCTCTCTCAATTTTTGCTATAACTAGGTATATGCTCATGCAAAGCATGGGTACTGATTTGATTAATAAGATAAATAAAAAATATAGATTTATATATTTTTTAATTTAATATTATTAAATTTAAATTTAAATTTATTATTGTTAAATTAAAGATAAGATAAATAAAATATATGTACGGATTAAATTATTTTTAAATTTTAAAAAAATTTAATTGATTTGCAACTATAGATTAAAAAATAGATGAAATATTTTCTTACAAATAGAGTTTTTTTTAAAAAATATAAACATAATCTAAATGAAATAAAACTTTTTGAGATAGAGGTGTGATTATTATGAAAATGTCTATTACAAGGCTACGGAAGCTTCTTACTATTGTATTTGTTTTGGATAGCGCTTTGATTTCATTGTTAAACAATATTTAAGAGTTTTCTAATTTAGATTTACCCATAATATAAAAGAGAAAGGCTTGATTTTCTAGTCTGAACTATTTCATTGTTTATTATTTATTTATCATATCTATCTATGCTATTATTTTATTTTCATATAGCTAAATATAATTCAATATTTAAATATTATTATAATATTAAATATTATTATAATTAAAAATATATGTTTTGGATATTGCTTGTTGATATATGAAGATCTCCTGGTTAGTGATATCCTTGAATTCCATTCAAAGTGTTGGAAAAAAATACTAAATATAATTCACAAATTTAAAAGTATTTATCATTAAAGATTAAATATGTTTTGGAGATCTCCTATGATATCTTTGAATGGAAAAACTGAAATTATAACAAATATGTAACAATTTAAAAAGTATTTACAAATGCCAAGCTTGGAAAGCAATGACTTGGAAAATCCCATTGTTTCACGATCTTCTTAAATCTCCCTAAACAACAGAAATCATGCAGCACCTGATAGCAGATATAGACCTTGAAAGCCCGCAAACAGAAGAATAAAACGAAAGCCCTGTCAATGGAAAAGGGAAAAGGAAAACCTTCTTAGATTATATTTTTCTTAAAATTTTGACAGTAGAACTAGGGCCATGAATCTAGGGGGGGTGCTAAAAAGAGGTCATATATTTGATCAGATTAATCAAAATTAAGGAGAATACAAGCTTTCCATCATAATTGAGGCATAAAAATAAGAATAGGATGGGGAGCCCAGAAAGAGATCGAGAATGAAAGGCCAGGTCAAGGCCATGCAAACTCGTCGTAGGAGCCGCCTGGCAAAAGCTTGCGTTGAAAATAACAATAACACATAGGCGCTTAGAGTAAAATTTCGTTGCAAAATAAGGACTGTTGATTAATTACTCAGTTGCATGCGAGCGAGTCTCAGCACTGGACTATTTCAAATGTCGCCGAAATAATAATGTAAAGCATGTAAAGTCTGTTAGCAACTGGGCTTGTATTGTACGGATATAATTCTTATTATTATTTATTTTTTTTGGTGAGAAATATGATAGAGATGCAAACTAGGTTTCTAGGTTCGAGTTTTCAAACCCATAATGGTCAGGTATACCAAACAACGCCAAAATATGAACATTTTTGACAAAACACCTTCATCCAAACTAATTTATTTTGGACCAACTTGGATTGGTTGGTTTGCTTAAGAAATTGCCACCCTATTGATCATGCAATAAGGCTAATGAAAAATCTTACTCATGCTTAAAGAAACAATGGTGTCGAGGATCCAGACTGCAAGTCCGCAAACACAAACGACGACATGCAGTCATAAACAAAAAATCACCTTTACTGCACTTTTAAAACAAAGGGTGAGGAGACTAGCCAGTGGTCTCGAGGATCCAGGCTGCGAGAAATAACCGTCAGCAATGCATGACATTCAGATACCATTCTAAAATAACATCCTGAGAGAGTCGATCCTCAGGAGAGCATAGCCCTCGGCCATCTGGAACCGGCCAGTCCCTCATCGGCAACTCCCTCAGGGGCGACATGATCGTATGGTGAGCGTGCTGCCATTGCACGCACCTTTCATGAAGACAAAGCTTCGCAGTAAATAGCAGAGCCAAGTCCTTCTGGTGTGTAACGCTATAAAGGCCTTGGGCCCGTCCGACAAGCTTCGACGTCGGTTTCGTTCCCTCTGTCAACCAGGTCATCGATCACCATGGTGTCCCCAACGCCGAGAGATGAATTTGATGGCCTTTCCACGACGCGGACCGCCGTGGTGTCCGGGTTGGTGACGGTATCGTGGCATGTAGAAGTGCATGCTTGCTGGTGACGTTTAACTTGTCGATAGGTTTCGCTGGCGAAGACTACGACGGCCATCGAGCATGGGAGAAAGGTGTGGATGGTGAGTGACGGGGGAGGCCGTGGTCAGGAAAGAGTGGAAAGCTAGTGAAGCGTGGGAGGTGAAGCACTGTTCTCGCTCCATGAAGGGAAGACTTTGACATGTGATGGCGTCGGAATTCGGTCTAAGAAACTCTGCGCACCATTTGGTATAATTAGGATGATGAGCCGAAAATGGAGACGGTGATCAGTACAATAACGGAGGTTTCGTACTTGGTTCCGTGAGGGATGAGGGATGAGGGATGAGGGATGCTGGAGGCTAGGCTTTTCACTTTTAAAGATTAAAGATATGCCTCGTAGCCTATAATGCCCCAAGCCCATTATGATTATATAATGGCGGTTAAGCTTCATCATAATATAGAGTCATCTTTGCAATACTAATAATTCAACTCAAATATAAATTCTAACTAACTTGTAGTGTGCGATAAGAATATCACTTCATGAAGAAAGATTGTAATACTCAAAAAATAATCCCACATTAGATAGAAAAAGAAAGTTAAAGTGAACTCAAGTTCGTCTACTACCAATTAACTTCCATTCGAACTTTTAGAACTACATGATTTCGGCCTACTAATAAGTTAATTGGATTAATAGCGAACTTGAAGATTATTTTTTAGGTATTACAATCTCTTCTTCTTACTGATACCATTTATAATGCCCCAAATTCACTTGCTGGTCCAATTTTATCGGGTTTGGGGCTTACTATCAATGAAGCAAAGGGGGGAGAGAGAGAGAGAGAGAGAAGGGGAAAAATAAATTCTATACCTTCGAATGTGGTCTCCTTTTACGAGCAGACTTAAAACTAAATATTGGAGCCACCCATACTGCAGTAATGTGCCTTATTATGATAGAGCTAGTCAGCAGATAGGATTACTATAACTACCATGGACCATACCTTCCAGCATAGAGATGTGCATTAGCATGATTTCAATCTTCTCGTGCCTGTATAGTTTGTAGCTCTATTAAACAGAATGGCTAGGGGCTCCATAGGCTATGCTCTTCTGACGCTATTCAACCATTACATATATCAATCATGTAGCCTAAGGGCCACATATCACTTAGCAGGACATCGATTGGTTGCCAAGTATAATTTGACTATCACATAGCCGTCACTCTTGAGGCTAAGGCGGTCTGCTTGGGTGAGAGAGCAGGTCTAAGTGAGCCTCGATTTTACCTAGAGTGGGTTGATCTTCTACGAAGAGCTATCTGTTGCCTTTACTCAGGCAATTAAGGAATTCTAGTAGTCGAAGTCCTTCAACAATGAGCTAATCTGTTTTTGGTGTAGACACCTTTTCCATTTATTTTCAGATAGACCGCGATGGTGTCCCATGGTTGTTTTTGGATCCCGTCTTAAGAAGCAGTGATATGGGAGATGTGGTAGAAGACATGACGGCTAAGTGCTTCCTATACCGTTTCTTCCTCTTCTCCTTCCATCATCTTCTCTTCTTCCATTCATCCCTTCCCTCTTCTCTTTCACTCTCTTCTATTATTTTTTTCTTCTCCTCTCTTTCCGAACTTCTCTAGTTTCTTTAGTGAGTAGCCAATAGTTGAGGGTCATTCTTTTCTGTACAATCATTCAACTTTTTTTTGACATCTAATGGCTTTGGGCTACTTTCTAATTTAATGAAATGACTATTTTGCATCTCTTTGATGTTCGTGGTCTTCCTTTTTTTTTCTTTTCTTTTTCTTTTTTCTTGAAAATGGTGAAGACTCACCTATAGTCCTAAGGGCTTTATCTCTTTGGTGCTATGGCTACCATACCATCTAGACCCCATGAGCTTCCCAGCCAAGGTTCTTTAGAGTGAGGGCCTCAGTTGTCTTATCCTTTCTGTTCAGCATGGTGACGTAGTATTGCTTTACCAACGTCTTGTTATCTCTAGATTCTTCAACTCCATTCTCGATAGAAAATTTTACGATGAGGTGATAACTTAACATAACAACTCTTAAAGCATTAAGGCTAGGGCACTCCAAAATAAAGTTATAAGCCAAGGAAATCTTCACTATGAGGAAATCTAGCATCACTGTGTCTTCGCGAGGCTCCTTTCTGGCAATCACTGAAAGGGTAACGATCCCCTTAACTTAAACTAAGTTCTTAAAGGCCATTAAAAGGCTTCAAGGAGTCTCTACTGATCTTCATCTTTCTGAAGACTTCAAAGTAGAGGATGTCGACTAAACTCTTGTTGTCAATTTGGATTCTCTTCACTTGATCGTTAGTGATTACCATGAAAACTATTAGGGCATCATTGTGGGGAATCTAAATCCCTTTTTAGGTCAGCATCGGAAAAGAATATGGTCTCTTCTATCTTCTACCTCTGAAGTACCTCATTCTCTATAAAGGATGGAACAAAGAGATTCCATGGCGTTCTATTTTATAGAGAGCAAAAATTCTATTCTAGTTACAGCCGGACATTATAAATGCACTTTAGTTCGAGCAAAATTAGTGATAATTGTTACCAGGAAAATGTGCCATCCATGGAGCTTTGAGCATGCCAACGTCACAATTATTAACTGCAAACCTCATCTTTTCTCCAAACAACTTCGTACTTTCTGGTTGATTTCACGGAGCTACAAATCTCTCTTTCATTTCTGTGCTTGGATTTCTGTTTTTTCTCTGACATTCATAAAAATGAAACTTCAGGAAGATAAAGATCATCTGTCTGTCCTTCAAACAACTTTGGTGTCTTTCCAACAAACATCATGGTGTTAACAAAGGTTAACCTAATACAGTTGACGAGTTCTGTAGTTTCCGTTCGTCATTCCTCGCACTGCATGATCATCTAACAGATAATTCTCAGGTTTCTTTCTCATCGATGGAAACGACTTTAGTACCAGACATCACCCTGATCAACATCTCGACATATTCGACCTTTTCAAAAAGATCATAGACCATCCTGAACTCTCAAGCCATTCCCTCCAAATGCCACCTCAAGTCGCTCCCATAGACAGGGAAGCCAGGGTTCTCAGATGCAGGGGTAAGACGAAGATGAGAATTTGAGAAGACAAGGCATGCATCAAAGAAGGCATATGCTGAGACACCATGAATAAAGGGCCGGTTCACTAAGAGATCAGACATCGAGTTGGATGTGGATCAGATGTTCTCCAGCTCTGTGATATCCGAGGGCAGTTATGGCATTGTCCCTTCATTCTGGTGCTCATGGAAGAAAGCAGCTCTGTTAGAGTGAATTATGTACGACCATAATATCCCTTTTCAGGATAGGTAGTTCAAATCATTGGATAATACGCAAAGACCCTCCACCTTGTAGGTACAAGCTCAGCCAGCCTTCACACTAATAACTCTATATATTAACAACTTCTAGTTTTAAAATGCGATTTGTACCTTTTGAGTATTTGTGGGGTGCTGGATGGAATATCTTTCATGGAGGAAAGCATTGGTTGTTCCCTAAGCTTGCTAAATGGTGCACAGGGAATATTAAAGTACTGGGAGATATCGGAACATATATTGATTCTGAGATACGAAAGCTGTTTAATGTTTGATGAATAGCAAATATGATTAAAGGTTAGTATGGGAGATGGGTTCTAAAATTGCGAGAAAAAGAGGAAGTATAAAATTGTCCTTGTAGGATTTGAGCTTTAGCTTCTTTTAATTCTCAAATATGGTATGTTCAAGAAAGAGAGAACTCTATGTCAATAAAATCTCAAAAAAAGATCCAGAGCATTTACCAACCACTATACTTCATGACCCAAATTTACAGCACAATAAGCAATGGGCCTCGCTTTCAACACGGACTCCCTCAGACGCTACTTCATACTAGAGCAACTCAATCCCCCATTTACCCTCTTGTTGTGCCTGGTGAACGTTTTCTGCCTCCCAAGTAAAATCGCCAAGAGCACCAAAGTCGAGCCCCACACTGGATGCTATTCAATGTACAAATTCCTCTTTCGTAGGATTCCTTCATAAGAGTTTAGACAGCCACTTCTCTCTTGACCGTAAAAAATTGAACGCATGGGCTTCGGGAGACGAGAACTTTCAGAAGTCCGCTAAATTAAATCTTCTGGGATCAGGGTTGCAGCTCCTCAAACTCGCTGAAATGCCGCAGGAATATGCTGGCTTTTGATGGCTTTCAAACAATCATGTAGGATCAGCACAAAAGAGTTCAAAAGCTAGCAACAAAATCCTGACTGCAAGCATTCATAACTCTCAACTTAGAGAGGGAAATCACCACTGGATTCAGTAATGCCAAAAGAGAGAATGGAAATGAGTAGTGGATTACTGGAAATTAGAGGCAATCATTCGTGATGCAGCAGGAAATACTATTTTGGGGGAATTTTGACGAACAGATTGGTCATGAATCAAATGCCTGTTCAATCAGTATTATCTAATCTTGCATCCTCTGTATCCAAAACAAATATACAAAAGCCCTCTAATGAGGCATTTCCAATAACAGTTACACCACTTCAAAAAATACATGATAGGAGAGTGAGCTCCCTACAAATCTAGCTGTAACGTTAATCTGGAAAATGAGAATAGCCTGATCCTCTTTCCAACACTAGCAAGCCATCTGGGTTCTAGTAGCCAGCACAGAATCAAGAAAATCAGAACAATGATAGCAATGAACATGATAATGAAGCATGATATTTTGGTGAATTCATTGTCTACAAAAGAGTACATAGTTAACAGTCTTCCCAATTTAATCTTCATGTTCCTCTTCACCTTCAGAATCTGCATTAAAAAAGAAATGACATTGCAGTAAGGAAAAACTTCCAAATACTTTGGGACTTCAAAGATGAAGAGCAAAACTTTATGTTAAAATTAATAGCTATAAAGTAGATATTTTAAAAGACTAGAATATGCTATGATTTGTGATAACTAAAAGATTTTAGACAAACATCAACTTTATGAATCTGCCATAAGAAGGCCGGATGTCCATGAGTTTTGTGTATGTGCATGTGTTTGGCGGATGCCTTCTGCAAATACATTAACCAAAAAAAAAAAAAAAAAGAAACATACCTGATCGAATGTCATCTCCAATATGTCCGGACTGGATTTGTTTTTCAAGCATCCGGCACATTAAAACCCACCAGTAAATGTTAAGAACAAGCAGAGAGAACAGAAGTGTGTTGAAGACATAATAATATATGGGTCCTTCAAACTGGTGCTTCTCCTTGTCCAAAGTCAAGACCACTTCATAGCTGCCATGTCAGGCCAAAAAATGAGAAATGAGATCATATGTTCTTAAAATACTCCTCTATGGAACTTCCATAGAAAATGGAATCAACTGATTCGATATCAAATGTGAAAGTTTAGTACCACTTACAAATATACAAATTATATAGTGAAAAAATCTATATTATGCTAAGAAAATGATGCATTCCAGTGGTTACTGTGTAAAAACAAAATCACTCAACTTTATTAGTGGATAGCATAGAACTAGATAACTTCAAAACTACTCTTCATGATGCCATATCAAACATGACAAAAACATTTGATGTCGTAACTGCACTCATAAAGTTAAGTTACTGGTACTAAACTTTTTAAGATAATGGAATATCTTACATGACATGCCCTTTCAGCAAAATATTACTGGTTGTTTTTAAGATAACATGCCCTTTCAGCAAATTTTTTGCTGAGCCTAACATATATATGCATTTCTGGAAAGAATGGCTAATATCTGAAATGGCTGAGTATGATGTTGTAACAACCAACTTAGGACATCCTTGGAATAGCTATTTCATTGTCGATGTTGTTTTGCTCTTAATAAGCACATTATATGACAACTTTGCGCATGCTAGACAAAGAGAACTTGATTTGGCTATATTCCAGAGAATCTCCACTCAAACCTAATCAAGTTTAGTTTTTGATAACGAAGGTTCCACATCAATTATTTCATCCATTGGATGTGATCTGCTACCTCTAAAATGCTTATATACAAAAAAATCATGTAATTTATAGACCCCTATCTCATACATCAAGCAATCAAAAAATTGAATAATCTAAATAATATAAAATAGTATATGCTTTTTTGGGACCTCTTGCTGCATAGGCTAGCAATATCCAAATAACATGATTTTTAATGTATAAGTATTTTAGAAATAGTAGATCACATCTAACAGCTTAAATGATCGACATGGAACCCCATCATCCAAAACTCAACCTAACAAAATTGTTAGATCCAAACGGATCCTAGTGAAGTTACACACACAAACACCAATCTATATATAATGCATGTACATGTGTATGTAAATCTAATATGATTTTAAAGTTGCTCATCCACATGATCGAGCAATGCAGGCAAAAAGGGAATGTACTAGCATTTGTAGAGTTAAAAGATGAGGTATTCAAGCACTCAAAAGCGAGCATTCAATCTTCGTTGTTATAATGATTTCTTGCTCTCAAATTCCATTGTTGAAATGTAAACTGTTAGTCAAAATTCCTTCCAGTCCATGTTTGCTCCTTGCATAATTTGTTGCTGCTTGTGGACTATAGACAATTGTTCCCGTTTGCAGGTCCCTTGACTACCTGTGATCTCCACTGCTGCTGGTCAGCTCCACCTGCTGAGTACGCTGAGCTAATGGCCAATGCTCTGAACACAATTTTAGAAGCTACATGGTATGACCACCTTCTACTATAGCATTCAGGCCTTTTGCTAGTGGGGTTGTCCTGCTGTTTATTTGGGTTTATAGGGGCATTACATTGATCATCATCATAATCCTTCCTAAATTCTAATTCAAATGTTATTAAACACAACTAATACTCATAGAACCTTCCTAAAATCTAGCTAAAGTCTCAATCTGTAATGAAGCCATTTTTTAAAGATTAATCAAACCCATCTAAGTGACAGATGCCCTAGTTTTGTTCCTTTAGTGCTCCAGACAAACAGATTATGGACTTGAATAATTATGATAATAATAGTGCCACGAGATCCAGGACCTTGTCTTCATCATTAGCTTCCACTGCAAGCATCTTGGTCCTGAGATCTTCTTAGCGTCATGTAGGTGAGATGACAGATGACCATGTATGATTTTCACACCATCATATTGCCAGTTAGTTATGGAGCCCTCTAATCAACAATCAATAAGCTTTGGATTATCCATTTAAAAAAGATTGCCAATGAATCCAGCAAATCAACAAGGAAATGACACGCATAGGCCAATCATTGGTCCAATCTCAACGATTGGCTTCAGAGCTATGATATGATCTCACTTACGCTCCTCATATGGTTCTTCATCGGTTTGCTCTTCTGCCTTCAAAATGCCAGATGGATTGTGATCATCGACTGCAAGGTTCTTGGTTGATAAATGTTCAATTGCAACATCTTTGCTTGATGGATATGCTCTTCATATGACAAAGCTTCAACTGCAGGCTCTTCATGCAATAGTTCTTTAGCTTCTTCATCTCATGACTCTTGAACTGTAGTTCAACCTCTAGTATCTTTTCATTGGGTAGTGCTGCTTCAATTGCATCCATAGTTGTCCTCATGGCCATTATTGATATTTGTAGAGGTAAGACCCTGTCGATTCAGTTTCCTAATTGATGTTCTCTACAGTCTTGAAGGAAGGCACCAAATTGAGAACCGAGATCAGTATGTATAAGCATGCTGAAGACAAGATAGGAGATCAAGATCTGGATCCTTATGCTTTAACACCAAATTTAATGCAAGACGACCTAGGGATGACCTACAATAGTTTGGAAGACCTAGGGAATGGATTTACTTAGGGCTGATTCAACTGTTTGCTGTTCTGGCTCTGATTAGATTTAAGGACAAATGAACCACTACACATGCCCTAGGTCTTTGGTGGTGGGAGAATATAGGAAGAATGAATCCCAAGGGTTTTGGGCTAGGTTCATGCTAGACCTATAAGCACAACAAACAAAAGAATGTAGTTTGAAGAGAATAGAAGAAAGAAGAGTTGTGGGACAGAAAGAGAACAGGAGAGAGAATAGTTGGCTAAATCTGGCCTTCAGTCCTTTCACCAGAAGAAAACATATCATAGCTTCTTGCCAGCAACAGTTAGCTCAATTGGTTAGCATCTCTACCTAAGGGCTTGCCCATGGAGGAGTCTTGGTTCAAATTCTCAGTATTGCTCAGCATATACGTGTGTACAAAACTTAGTTTCAACAATTCATGTCATCTCCTTCCATCAACTTGTTCCTATGATTGGATACTCCTGTGCTATGTTTCTTGCCCATATTATCCTTTTTCTGCCTTATAGTAACCTAATTTTATGATAGTCAGCTTTTCCTTTTTCCCCTCACATAAAATCTACAAAGGTCTTTATTAAACCACTTTGATTTAATTACGTTGCCAAATCTGGACCAATGACACACACTTCTCTTGAAGGGAGCAAAAAACACTTCATAGCACCCTCTATCATATAGCTTTTGGTTCCTGGTCATCTGTCTCATAGCTCAAAAATTTTCATGTCATGATATAGTCTAGTTTTAGCTAGTACTTTAGGATAAGATGATTCTACATTTCAAAGATAAATGTGGATTTTTTTTTCCATTCTGCATAATATTAAATAAAATTTCAGCAAATCTTTGGAGATTTTCCATAGCAAACTGTAAGATATCCTAAAACATAGACTCAATCCTGCAGGATTGTTCTACATAGAATCTAAATATAACCTCAGATCTTTACTGAAATAAATGTAGATATCACCCCAAGATATGATTTCACCAAGCACCCTTCAAAAATTTTATGCAAACCTTTCTGGACATGCAAGGTCTACCACAGCAATATTAATTGCCATATATCATCATCATATGAATCATCCTAACTACAACGATGATCAAAAAGACTAGTTTGGAGTAGCACAAGTTCAGCCATGTAGTCACAAGCCACCTAAGTAGAATCCTAGAAGTAATCAACCAACTATTATCAAAAGTCATTCTTGATAGCCCTTTTAATCTAATGTTGTTGTAAATACGACGACAATAGCCATAACAAAAACTTAATCCCAAACTAGTTGAAATCGGTCATATGAATTCCAAACTAAGCCTTAATCCTTTTCGTCCACTCCACTCAGAGTACCCATCCCCTAATGGATAAGGTGTCTGACTTCTAATCAGATGATTGCGACTTCAAGTCCCACCAGGTAAGATCATTTTATCATTTTAAATTTGAGCTATTTATATATTTTAAGGTTTATATAAAACAGATTTTGTCTAGTTACCAACTTGGTGTCGTGGTGTAGTTGGTTATCACATCGGTCTAACACACTGAAGGTCTCTGTGTCAAGTTTGGGCAACGCCATTTAGTTTTTATTATTTTACAATTGCTTTTTTGACAAAGTAGTTCGTATGTTCAGGTATAGCTAGTTCACTAACTTGAGATGAAAGACCCTTTCAAAACAGTTTTTTTATCTTCACATTTGATGCTTACATGAAGTTTCAGCTAAGAAAAATTGCTATTAGTTAGTCAATTTTAAGTCCTTTGTCACCATAGTTTTGCAATTTGCAAACTACATAAAAAAAATCAAAACTCATCAGGCTTGTAACTGAACTGATCAAAGTTTTCAGACAGTAAACTGTTGGCAGGGCAGATAAAAAAACTGTATAGCAGTTAGCAATTTAAATAAAAATGCTCATTGAAAGAAATACTTAATGGCACATTGCAGCTATAGTAAATCTTTGTAATATAGTTCTTAAAAACAGATTAATAAAGAAACAAGAAGAATTGTCTCGAATGGAAAGAAAATATATTATAATATACAATTTCTTGAGCTATTATCTTTAGTTTCTAATCTTAATAAACTATAAATCCATTTATGATACACTGAAACTGCCCCAAATGGCTCATCCTTTTCTCGCTGCATGTGACAGTGCGAATACTGAAATCATGAAGTTATAATATCTACATTGAAAGACTCATATTTACCTTGTACTTCGGAGGATCCAGAAAGGAAAATATATGAGGCGAAGTATAGTCCATGAAGTAACAAAAAGAATAAATGACACATTAGCCAGCGACTCAGTAGCACTATAAGTGGCCATCTTTCCCGTTTCTAAGAACACATCACTTGCATCATGAATGGCCAACACAACTGATCCAACACGAGCAAACCTGTTTGAAGGGTAAGATGAGAAATAGTCATGTCAAAAGATACAGTCAACAGGAATAAGGATTTTTCAAAAAAGAAATGAAAAAAAAAAGAAACAGGTAATATTTTAGGGTTTAGACAAAGTTCCAAGTTCCATTCACGAACCTTGCTAGAATAAAACTTACTGTATGCCTTTTTAAGAACTCTGAAACCTGTGCTTTTCATTTTTAACACAAAAACTTAAGTGATCTTTCTAAAACTGCTATTCATCTGACCATTCATGGTTACATATATATAGGCTATATTGTCATGCCGTATAAACCAAATTGAGGAAAGAATTTGTCTGTAATAATATATATCCATAAACTAAATATTTGAGTGCAAGTCAATTACTTCTATGCATCATCGTGGTGATACTTTATGTAACTTATGTGTTTTTAACAGTTCAGAGTTATCATTAAGGGAGGTGATCATTACATATTAGGCATAGAAATTATAGTCTAAGAGGAACATTTCATTAATTGCAGTGAGACCAAAATTTGTTTTTTGCAATTGCCTTAGCAACCAAGGTAAGATGGTGATACCTTAAGATGAACACATTCATACTTTTGATACCATTGCACTCCCACAAGCTAGGTAGTACACTCGGGGCCACACCTCTACTCTCATTGAGTGAGGTTATGGTTTCAAGTCCTGAATAGTGCATCCCCATCCCAAATATTCGGACCTCAGCAATTGACCTTGGGTAGGCTCTCTCTCTCTCTCTCTCTCTCTCTCTCTCTCTCTCTATATATATATATATATATATATAAAAGAAAAAGAAAAAGTTTTCTTAACAGTTGACAATAATTTATTACTTATATCAGCTCTGATATCTTGAAGAAACTCTTATAATATGGCCAAACATGTCAACTTGCAATTAATGCATAACATCCAAGAGTGGGAATATAATGTTTTCTATGTCCATGCTGTTTTCCGCTTGCAAAATCCAGTAATGTTTTCTATGTCCATGCTGTTTTCCGCTCGCAAAATCCAGTAAGGCTAACGTTAAGGGACTTCACTTATCTTGTGCATGTCCCAAAATGGACCTTTTTTCTTATTCAGAATGAAATTAAATGGGCCATGGATGTAACCCACTGAAACCTAGTTTTAATTTATAAATAACATGGCAATGGATGCCCAAAAAAAAACCTTTTGCACAAAACATGGTCATTTATTGGTCAAGTTGTCCTCCATACTTGGTAGGGACTTACGAATCATGGGACATTCAAAGAGTCCCAAGCAACCAAAAGTAAAGTTTGTCCAGGTCAAGCAAAAAAGAGGGAAAATCTGGTTGAAAATGATCTTAACTACCCTTCCAGCTAATGGGTGTCGATCATATGCACTGTGCATATAGTCATGAAGTACCAGGCACCTCTTTTCCCTCCTAAGCAGATGCATCAATCCTGGAGAGGCAGGCCTCAATCAGATGTAAGCAAACACCCTAAGGCCTTTTCCTTCAGTCTAACTTCAAGCCTCTCGCTTTTAAAGCCTCAACTCACAGTTTTAAATTGCTGATTGCATGAAGTCAGTCTGCATGCATGGTTTTGTCTTATCTTTGTTTTCACTTCTACCATAAGTTTTGGATGTTGATGTTTGTCTAAAGCTATCCATTGTAGGAAGCACAGTGGATGCTCAACAGAATTTATATGCATTTTTCTTTAAATACTTTCACCCAAAAAAAAGGTTGAAGTATTACAGTTCCCAGCTTGGAAAAGATCCATCAGTGTTGATGTAACATATTATAATTTGCCCCCTTCTTTCTTTGAACAAATAAGAATTCCTTTCATGGCGGAGAGAATGAAGCCCTTTCCTTTCCCTGTCTCACAGGAACATTGAGTGTTGTACCTACTACTTCCACTTATACACCCACAATTATCAAGCTTCTTGAATCAAGGCCCATTCAACTCAATAAAATCCAAAAAAATCAATCTTCTCTAATATTGACTGTTGGGATTGAAACTCCAGTAGATCTTCAAATTCATATAGCTGAAAGGAAAGGAAAAATCAAAGTGCATCCCATCTAATCCTGAAGCCTGTTTACTTTGATAATTCAAGTGCAAAATATTGATATTTTACATAATCACAACAGTGCATTAGATTGGTGTTCATCCAAAAGCAAAACATGTAATTGTATGCAAATGGTTATATATTGTGAGGCATAATCACAACAGTGCATTAGATTGATGAAAAGCTATATCTGCTGCAAGAGGCATACAAAAAAATGAAAACAAAATAGAAAACTTCTTCAAGGAGAACTATGAGATGATGTCTACTGGAACCCAAGGTTTGGATACAAGAGCAAGGTAAATAAAGTGCACAAGGAAAAATTTATGGCTTCAAACAATCACAACAAGCACAGTACCACAAGTCATATTACGCCTGTATAATATTGGTAATATTATGATACTTTGCAATGATAGTAAAAGTAAAAAATTCCTTGGACATTCTCTCAAGGAATTGGAATAACACTATATTTTTCTTCTCAAAGTGGAAGTCGCCAAATCCACCAATGCCAATCCCAGGACTGGATGAAAATGTTGGACGGTTGGCACTAGATTGACACCAAGTCATAAAAAGCACGTCAAACTAAGAAACAGGCCCAAATTCAATAACATCAAGGGAAGCCATAAAAAGGAATACCTGACAAATGGGAATCTATAAAGCTAACTCCAAACAATTTTGACAAGGATTGATGGCTATGGTTATGGCTGAGAAAGACATGATAAAAATAAATAAAATGTCACTAAGCTATTTACTAAATCAGATATATTTCGAGCAAAGCCAATCAATGTTCCAACTCTAGAAGGATGTACAACAATACCAAGAGTTGGTTGGTAAGCTAAATTATTTAATCATTAGATGATTTGATATTATATTAACTATAAATATCACAAGCTAATCAATGCAAACTCCAACAGCCACATTGTAGGCATTTTAGGCATGAGGAAGGGGTCTCCAAAACAAATAAATTTTTTTTTTATATACGTTTTAGCACTATGAATTTCAGTCAAAAAATCTTAGCACTATAAATAAATCCAATGGTTTAAATTTTCATTTTGCAATCCCCATCAATGAATTTTGCAATAGGTGTAAAGTCATCTCTTCCACCCTATATTAATAATAACTCTAGCTTATACATACACAAAAATATACATATATAAATCCATATATACATCTCTATGGACAAGGTAGATATATCATACACAAGGTGGAAAGAGAGGAGTTTGCACACATTGCCAAGTTCAAAGATTACGGTTGCAAAATGAAAAATTTAAACCAAAGTCCACAAAATCGGTATCGAGGAGTATACCGGTATATTACCGATTTGGTACGATACAAGTCAGTATGGTACAGTACGCACCCCCCACTAAATCAGGATGCTCATTCTTTTCTTACTCTTAACTATAATATCACTCCATACCGAACAGTACCATTTAGTATAGGGTGGTTACACTCGGTTCATACTGAATCAAAACAAGGTACCAAACTAATAACTTACCCATACGATCCATACGGGTTGGTACAGCAAACCTGGAACTAAACCATTGAGTACAATTTACAAAGTGTAACATGTATACAAACAACAAATCATATGTATTGAAGATCTCTTACCTATGCAGCAAGCCATTCCAAAATACAGCATACATAATATTTTAGTTTTGGGGCAACTTAATGCATAAGAAAGAGGCCTCCAAAACAAATATTATTTGTTTATAGGCATTTTACACCTTGTAAATCATATTCAATAATCAATAGTCTAGAGTTTCATTTTGCAAGCTGCATATTCAAATTTAACAGTGCATGTAGAACAGTGTCACATAGAAACAC
Organism: Metroxylon sagu; assembly: GCA_017589505.3. NCBI lineage: Eukaryota > Viridiplantae > Streptophyta > Magnoliopsida > Arecales > Arecaceae > Metroxylon > Metroxylon sagu. The sequence goes on from JACVBY030000565.1 coordinate 983,965, forward strand.
ACTTCACCAAGTGTGTGAGTGTCCTGAATTGTGCAACTGCAACCACTAAATACTCAGACAGAGGGACATGGCTCTGTGTGTGTGTGCACCTGCGCGTGTGTGTTCTGTCTAAAGGAGACACTGGAATTAAGATAAAGGGGTGAAGGGTCAGCTTGCTTAGGTCACCTGACAGACAGCAGAGAACAGCACTCTATTGGTTCAGCTAAGAAGGGAAAACAAAAAAGAAAATCACAGGAAGGAGCAAGGAGAAGAGAGAAGATGCATACAGAAGAAGGCTTCAAGACAAGACTAACAGAGGAACAGAAAAGGCAAAAATAATAGAACTAAATGAGACAGCTGCATCAACTAAGGTTGATTTTGATAAATTATGTCAGCAAGGAAAAATGGCTGAATTAACTCATGTGCTGAGTCTAGAAAAATTAGGAAGCATGTGTAACTAGGGATTCAAGTCTCAGCGGAATGAGAGCCAAAACGGCCGAGATATCTCATCCCAGAGAGATTCTGAGGCCAATCATGATCGTTCCATCCTATCCTATCTTAGCTATAATATATTATAATGTCAATTTTAAATAGATTTAATTTATCATAACGATATAGCTTTTGAAATTTAAATATGTTTAAAAATCGAATAAAACACTAAAGTTTCACAAATATTTTTTTTAAAGAAAAAAGTATTCCAAATAAGTATTAGGATGTCTAACCGGATCGGGGATCGAGACAAGACGAGACACGGGACATCTCGTTCTGTAGAAAAAATGGGACACCTTTGTCTTACGAGATTTAAAACCTTATGTGTAACAACATGAAGATATATACAATAACCAATATTGCTGAGATCATAATACAGCCAGTCATGATTCATAATCTAGTAGATATCATGATTCCATGTTACTCATATCTTGCTGTGAAAACCATTGACCAACACTAGCAGCTTTCTCTTAAAGCCTTGAGAATTTTCAGCTTTAAGACTGCTAAACTTCCATCTCACATGCAACAAACTCTCACAACTAGGCCTACTCCAAACCTAATGCAGCATCTCAAGATTCTTTCCTTGAGATCTTGCTAAACCTTTTTTACCATGCTTGGCATCTACAGAGGCAGGCCCACCTACATTCAGCGTTATAAGGTTGCTCCATGCCATATTTTAAAATTTGATTACAACCAGCAAGCTTTGCTGCCCACAGCATTTTAAGCTGATTCACAACCAGGATCTTGCAATGTAATATTGTTGGGTTCCCCCTTGCAGATGTTCACTCCATCATCTATGCTATCTTACCTGGGTTGGATCACATCTGTTGTAATTCAATCATATTTTCTTCCCAGTTTCATATAACTTCTACAAATATTGGTCTTGCTGTAAGTGCAGTGGTGGAGATAGAACCTTTACTACTTGCCATCACTAAGACTATCTTAAATTTGTATACAGTTTAAAGAATCTAAATAACACCTTCTAAATGATCTTTTTTTTTCATGCAATCTTACTTGTTACATATTCCATCTAGTTGTCAAGACAAATTTCTCTATTTATCACAAGTGAAAGCACTATATTACTAGAACTTAAAGCCATTTGTTTTGTTTGCATTTTTGTGTCAATGCAGTCACATAGGACTGATTTGTAATTGTAATGCAGCATTAAGGTTGTCTATAGATCCTTTGCATGTGATAGAAACATGTGCAGAATATATAATGACACATGGAGAATATGGTTTAAACCATGAGTTTGGCATCAGCACACCATGGCTCCATAGACAGGATTGGTGAGAAAGAATTATATTAGAACATAACCATGGCTCATAACCAATATCAAGTACAAAGACAAACCTGAATATATAAGACAACACTAAAAGAACAACAGATGCCACATGATGAGCCATCGACAGTGCATAGTCTGACCGCCTTGTTTCCCAAAACATCAGCGCAAATATTGAATATGTGTAAAATCCAGCAGCATACATGTATACAGCCTTAAGTTTCAATCTGAGAAACAAAAAACATAATCATTAGATTTCCATAGAAATAAAATGTTCTCATAATAAAGTTAACAGAAAAGAAGAGGATCTATACAAATCTTACTTTATTTTTTGATCTGGCCAAACCTGCTCTCCTGGTCCTACCCAAAAATATCTGGTATTTTTGAACCATGACTCATTATATGTAACAGACAGAGATAGAAGCTCTTCTGAAAGAAAAAAAATACACTTCCAAGCTGACTCCTTAAATTTCTTGATCCTTTTTCGCCTTTCATTAGCTGCCAGTTCCTTTCCTATAAGTCGCTCTGCCAACCTCTATATCACCCAAAGAAACAAGCCCAAAATAGCAAACAGGAGAAAGACATATAAGAAACAGCAGTAATAATCCTATAAATCATAAAATGTTGCCATTTACCAAATCCTCAATCAAGTTTCACCTAATTTGAGCACTGATTACATTAGTCAACATTTATGCATACCGGTCCAAGAATGATTGTATGGTTTAATAATTACCAGTAGTGGTTCACAATTAGTGATGGAGTCATATTATTCTAAAAATATGGCTAAATCTTCAACATGATATGGTAAGTACTAAGTAGATATTATCTTCTTCTTCTTCTTTTTTTTTTTTTTTTTTTTTTTTTCGGGGGGCGGGGGGGGGTGGTGGTGTTTGATGGCACAGATCTTTAAAATTCACTTGCCACTTTGGGGGCTGTTCCACTATCTAAGAAGAGTATCCTTCCCGTTTATCAGTATGAACTGGAAAGTAATTTAGAACCAAAAGAAGGAGAGAATATAAGGATGAAAAAGTGGATAAACGTCTTGCTAACAAAGTTACTATGAGAGAACTACATGCCACAAGCTACATTTGGCAAGAATTAGGTAGGATATATATATTACATATGTGCTAATCTTCCTCCTAGGTTCGAGGATATAGTAGCTTGAATCAGCTCATAGTAACAAGTAAAACACACTGAATCATCATTTAGCGCATTAAACTTTGCATGTTTAACTCTTTTGGACAAACATATTTGGCTATTAGACTGTACAAATGGTGACGAAAGCAAGCAAGGAGGCATGTTGAAGGGAAGAGAAGGCAGAACCTTAGCATTTTAATGCAACTTCTTCCATCCCAAACCGATGATTAAGCCCACAATGATGTCAATCCAGAAGCATATGCATTGACAAGATCAAGGTGCTAAATTGGTTTGGAAGGATCAAAAAATATCTCCTTGTCGCACTAAAGAAATCAAATTTGAAGGTAACCTAGACTCTATGCAAAAATAAAATGTAAAGGTTCGACATGCGACCAAAGGATAATTTTTAAAAACTTTTAAGTTTTAACTTGACATTCAGTTCACTGGTATCTCATTAATAGATAATGAATAACAAAATATCCACATACTTCTATAGAATAACAATTTCAAACCCTACAACTACAATGCTTAAATAGTATCAAAGCTCATTAAGTTATGCAGAAAAATTTTGTGAAAAATTTTTAGATCTCAAATTACTCACTGACGAATTGCTACTCACTATTTTTTCAGCATCTCACTAATCCAAATTGTTGTCTTTGATATAAATGAAATGACTAGCTAGGGAAAGAAATTTTCTTAGTTCTTCCAATTGATGAACATCCAACTAATACAACGGCCAAAGCTTCTTTCAAGCCAATAAGGAATGACAATTAGGCTGGATGAAGAACAAGTATATTTGCGCTTTAGACCAGGCCATGAACAAAAGAAGTTCAGATCAAATCCTTTCTAGGCTCAGGCTGATCATAAAGCAGCTCAAGTTCCAAATCAAGGCCCAAATTATCTTTTGATACATGATTTGCAAAGTAAATAACAGTTTTTATGCAAAATCTATGTAGACCGTCATCTCTTCTCCAACCCATCCTTGTTATTTCCTATCCTCCTACCCTCCCTCTTCCTACAGTGCCCTCTTCTTTTCCTCCCCTCCCCTCTCCTTTCCTCTCATTCTTCCTTTTTTTTCCTTCTCCCTCTCTCCATTGCCATTCCATGTACTCTTCTCAGTCTTTACGGTGGCCCTCTCAGCCCATCTCAACCCTCTAAACCTCCACTTCACTAACCTAAGCTAGAGTCTCCAACCAACCACAGCGCTAATCTGCTATAGAAGACTATAGCTGATTGACGGGCAGCCAGGTGGCAGGCCCATATCATAGTAGAGGTATGATTCAAAATTTAGCCCCGTCACATCTTTCTGCTTCACCTCCATCCAAATAACCTTAGGCCTAGCCCACACTGTCCTCTGTTTGTATATGTGTTCCTCTCCTCACAGTAACCTCTAATCAATTAAGTGTAGGGCCAAAGCTTTTCAATCAAAATTCTGGAAACTTACTGTCAGCTATCACAATTTTCAGGTTCTTATTGAATTTGTAGTTTGTACCATTGCTCTTCCTGAATGAATCGATGTTCTCAACTTTGGAATTCCATTATTGCATACACTTCACGAATTCAACCACATGGACACATGTTACTCACATATTCTAACAAAAATAGATCACTTGCTACCAAAAGTTAAGAATCCAGCATATACCACAGCATATATGCAGATGAATCTCCCTCATGTTTTGTTTAAGTCAAAAGATGATAAGCTGTTTTCTTCATAAATGTTCTAGGGTCTTTACAAGATCACTGCTATAATTTACTTCTACAATAGAAAGCACAAGTTCGCATGACCAATTAATAATCAAAACGAATAACTAGAATAATGAAAATATTGCAAAGAGGAGGTGAGAAAAAATATCAAAGCTATTCAATTCTCTTAATTCTATCATAAAGTTCTAGGCTTCTTTCACTGCAGCTAGCATCTGAAATACTTGAGAAGAGAATCAGTCTAATTCATAAGTCGCAAAAAAGGTGGAAAAAAAGGGGAAAAGAAACTATTTAAGAATCCCTCCACTTCCATCTCGGTGCATCCTGCTATCTTGATCGCTACAATCTAGAGTTAAAAAGAAATAAACAGAACACTCGTCATCTTTCACACCCCTCAAGTAGAATACAAGAGGTTACGCTTTCATCCCTTTGAATCCTAAAACCACTTTATATAAAAATTGCTGCTTGTCAAGATATTTCCGATCCAAACGGCAAGTTTTATCAAACCAAGCCATCTCCCAAAGCCAAGAACAGTCCCAAAAGGGACATCACCACTCCTTCCAACCAATTCCCCAAGAAAGCACATCCAGGGCTACATCCGCATGGCCAGAACAACTACAAGAACCTAGTTCCCCAAGCCAAAAACTCATCCAACCAATGACAAAAAGCTAGCTCGATTCAAGCTACTCTAACAGCGGAAACAGATGAAACCGAGCAAAGGGAAGCTCGAATCACCCACCTGGAACACGAATCTATCGAGAAAGAACCGAACGGTGAGGAAGAAGAAGACGAAGAAGGGCAGAGCGACGAAATCCTCGTAGGCGGGGTAGGACTCCCAATCCCAATCCACGGACGACAAGGCCTCCGCCAGTCCCATCTCGACCGGGCTCGGGACCGAGAGAAACAGCCGCCGACCGAAGAAGAGAAGGGACGGACAGAGTTCGAGCGATCCCGAACAGATGGGATCGGGATGGATGCGATCGGAGGAGGGCGAGCCTGAAGGCAAAGACGACCCTCTCCCCCTTCCTCCGAGTCGAATCTCTCATACGAATCGAAACGAACGAGCTCCATTCTAAACTAGGCTTAAGATGCCATAAAACGGGGCCTCGTAAAATGGCCTCAAGGTTTAGAATCATTCTCCATTGTGCCACGATTTATTATTTAAGCCAAAAATGACCACCATTCGTAGCAGTTCGCGTCGCGGGAGATATTAATACTTCCTATAAATTTACAAAGCGTATAGTTTAGTGGATGATGGACGAACGAGATGGGTTCAGGAGCCGCATTGGCTGAGAATATTTATTACCTTGGTGGAAGAAGGCCATGAGCCCCATTGGTTTTGGGCGGCTAAGATTCCTCCACTCCGTTGTAAGGCTGCAAAAATGGACGGGGTCCACTGGATCTCTATTTGTTTAGGCTCAAAAGGCCGTAACGATAGATCCAGGTCTAATATATATATATATATATATATATATATTTTTTTTTAAAAGAAAATAATATTTTTTTAAGATATGATTCTTGAATAAGCTACACATTAGATGACCTGATCCTAACTTTAAAATCTCTAGTTCTTCTTCCAGTCATTTTGGATTTGTAAGATGGGTGCTGAGCTCAAGTTGAACTACATTATGGTAGATAGCACTGATGGTAATATTTTATGTCCACATTCTGTTTTTTCTATCATTTTCTATTTATATTATTATTTGTTTTTCTTTCAGATGTAGCATGAATATTGTACTGGATTTGAACTTAAATCTGACCCAGTCTAGATAAAATCCATTGGGTTATGTCATCTTGCTCAGAATTTTTTTTAAATAAGATTTGACCCACCTTTGCTAGTTAATGAATCAGATCTAGGTGTAGAATTATGATTCGGAAGAAAAAGAAATAGCTTAGATGAGATCCAGTTCATATTAGACCTGGTCCAAACCTAGCTGGTTTATTGGTCTTAAAGTATAATCTTGGCAACAAATAGCACCACCGCCCTTTCCATATAACATATGACATACCCATCATCAAGATCTTACTCTCATTAAGAATTCATTCACCCATTCTGATTGGTAGAAATCTACATCAAGAAACAAAAAATATTATTATCATTGACGGAAGAAATATAACATGAAAAATGAGGCGTATGGCCAGAAATTTCAACCGGTTGACGTTGACCAACGAGTTGTTCTATTTGTACCCTCCATTAGTCACCGCATCCTCGTCAAAGAGGACAAACGCCTGTAGAGAATTAGACCATCCATAAGCCGTTTGACCTTCATTTCCGAAGGAATGGTAAGAAGAGTAAAAATAGGAAGCCTTTGGGGGGCGGCTCGTCAATTTCTTGAATGATGTGGAAACTTCCATGATGGAGGCTGACTTGATGAATAATCAACAACGCGGTTATCAGTTCGGACGAAGAGTAGCAGTGGTGTCCCACAATCTCGGAAGAAAAGTTTATGCTGCTTTATTTCGCTCATTATTCTTAGCTTTATGATGATATTATTCTTTGGAGAAAAATTAGGGCACGATGATTGATTTGATTTTTAAGAGGAAGGAGTATCTAATCAATGACTATAAATAATATACTCCTCACTGTAGTTAATGCATTCTTTTTTCTCTTTTTCTTGGTTCATCTAAGTATGAAGAACTACGATGAAGGTGGCCATGCTATGTAAGTTGACTGCATCGCTGAATGAAACAGAACTTGTTATTAATGCTTGTATAAGAGAAGTCATTTGGCTGGAGAATGGGTTTAGATCTTCATACAGGGGCATCCTCAACATGCTATTGATCCCTGGGTTATGACTGCCATACACGGTCACCTAAACCCTTTCCATTTGGCTAGAAGATGATTTACCAATGGCTGCTGTCTCGTGGATCCTTGGTGGCCCAGTAAAGCTAGCTCAAGGAAGTCCAAGACCGGTGAGGCTTGGTGCCTTTTGGGCCGGATAGGGCCCAAATCAGATGACTTCGAGAAAGGGTCTATCAAGGGAAAATTCAAACTTTTAATGCTAAATTAAAGATGGCAATGGAGATTGGAAAACCTAATTCCCACGAAAAGCCACGTTGGCGAAGGTAGGTTTAGTGGGATTAAATGATGATAAGAAAAATTTTTAAAAATTTACTAAGTTTGGAGATGAGGACAAAGGTGTTCATCTCTGAACCCATCTTAAAGCCTGATCATTTTCTTTGAATATAAAATTACCTTTGTATTCTTATTAAATAGGTGCTTCTCAAATATACCCCGACTTACTCTCTACGCTCTTTAATTTGAATCTTTTAGTATATTTTAAATATTTATTAGTTTATAATAAATTTAGAATTTCAAAAGGGTTTTTGGTTTTTCTATTAGAATTAGTTTGAGGTTGACGACCAATTCTTGAAAAAAAAAGAAAAAAAAATAGAAGATTCCTTAAAGAAATAGAGAATCGTAAGGGTCAAGATATGTAAAAAATTATTCTTCATTTTAGGATGGGGTTAGGAGCCGAGGGATAGAGAATTTATCCTTTGATTCAAATCCATCGTTCATCCATATTGTCTCCATCAAACCCCCTCTCTATCCTGCTTTATAGTCTTACTGTATTAATTTAAGATATCATTTAAAAAGACTAAATGAAAGATATTATTTAAGCCACATTTTGACTAATCTTTTATATTTTTGTAAATAAGACCTTATTTGTTACAAATTGATAATGATGTTTGCAATGAGATTTGATTGAATCTAGACTCTTGAACTGGTGAGGCGGTCATGACTTAAAGTAGGAATATGAGAATTTGTACATATGTGTATTTAGTCCTGTATAATTAAATACTAAAGTCGAGATTAATCGTAAATTAGACATATAAAGAAATGTATTAGAATTTATATATTTAGAGTTAAGTAGGATAAAAATAAAATATATTAAATATAATTTTAGTACAATAAAAAATGAAAATGAATATAAAGCAAAAATTGAGGTTATGCTCAGCTCAAATTTTTTTGAGGAAGAAACGAAAGGGGACATGGCTCATATTGGTTTGCATGGATGGATGGGTATGGTATACATGGTTACATGTTTCTATTTATGAATTGTAAATGAAAGCCAACATAATTAGAATACAAGATCCAAAACGTGCCACCCATATCTCTAAACAAACCAGAATACATAACTTCATAACCACTCAAGAAGAATGAGTGAGTTTGATTGATGAACCATGAGGGCAAATGTAAGTTGACAAAAATTATCTTATCACTGAGCTGTACCTCCTAGAGAGGTCCCTTGCATACGTTGTAGTCTTCTGTTCATCCAAGCGACACAACAGCGGGGTTGGGGCAGAGGACTAGATCTGGACCATACCTTATGGACCATTAGAGGATTTATGCCACTTTTTCCATGAGATGTATAGACCACTCCTTTGCGATGTGGCACCAGATGTCTGAGTCTTTTGGCAACTAACATATGAAAATAACGAAGGAAGCTCAAGGTGGCAGTAAACATTAGTTAAAAGAATTAGGTAAAAATATACTTTTGATCCCTCCACCTTTTACTCAAAATTCATTTTAATCCTCGTATTTTTAATTATTACAATTTAATTTTTAACCTCTTAAGAATATTACATTTCAAATATTATCAGTTAAAATTTTTTAAATCGTATTCATTAGACCAACAGCATCCTCTCGAATAAAAGCTTTTATAGCTAGTTGATCAAAATGAGTATCCAAAATTATATAACTTCACGATCTGACTTATTTTATGGGCTCTATTGGCTGGTCTATCCTCCACCAATATTTATTTTTAACTTAATAATTTTTTATAATTTAATCCATAATAATTTTATTCTTGAACAAATAAATGCTAGTATTTTTTATTTCTACCAAAATTATTAGGTTGAAACTAAATTTTAATTGATTTTGTATAACGAATTAAGCATATAATATTTTTAAAATATAAAAAAAATTATAATAATTAAGAATTTAAGAATTAAAATAAATTTTTAGCAAAAGTTTAGAAATAAAAGTATATTTTAGTGGGCTACGAACAGAGAGGCCAATCCGAAGGAAAACTGGTGCCGGTTTGCGCTGAGAGGAGGCGGCATTTTTGGGCACCCCAATTGAAGGATTTGAGGATTCGACATTTGTAAGGAAAGCAATGGTGAGATGTGGTCCTCCTTCCTTAAAGCAAAACTTTTCCTACAAGGATGTACTCATGCACAGCCATCTCAGGTCAACTTCTTTGGAGGACAAAACTTGTAGTCATGATGGATAGCTTTTATTATTTGTGATCATAGCCATCAATACTCTTACATCAAATATACACACCTATTACTGTTTTGAAGAAAATATCCTTATTATCTACCAATCACCAATTGAATAAGTTATGGTGATAAAACAAACACTAAAAGACTGCCACACATTACTGTACAAATATAGGATTAGGCAGAGGAAAATAAGCTATATTTCAGAATTTTAAGTAATTAGCTCTCGCATGCTTTCAAAAAATAAAGTGTGTTGGCCAAGAAATTCTTCTACTCCCATCGTCTTAGCTCTTCCTCATTTGTTAACCGGGTTTGTATTTTCTCATTCTTACTAATCTTAGCTTTTCTGTGCTTTAAAAATTAATTTTGATGACTCTATCAAGCAACCCTTGGCTGAAGCAATTCCCCTCCAAAGGAACTTTGCCCCAGTTATTGAACTTACAATAATTTGATGGAGAGAAAAAATAGCTATCAATTACTTTCCACACTCAACTTACATGTTGAAGGGAAACTTCTCTGCTGTCATTGCTTGGCTGACAAGATAATTCAAGTATGTTCATCCAATTTTTTGCCAGTTGAAGCAGCTTCTACATTTCTCTTAGCATTTATCTTACACTCATGTCTTAAGAGGGAGAAACTAAGTAACGGACTATTTAGCTCGGTTTGCACAAGCCTTGGAAAGTTTTCAGCTTTGGACAATTTACTTTCCTCTTCATCTTAATATATTAATTCAGGCCGATACTTGTGGAACCTTATTTTTAAGATTATAATGATCTTCTCATTGTCACTATTAAAAAACAAAGAGAGAGATTAACCATGGTTAATCTTTTTCACATCTAACAAGAAATCAATACTATAAACTTTTACTATGCAAAAGAGTATTGATATTTTGTCTTTATAGTTTTCTAGAACTTACGGGCAGTTAAATCAACATGGGTGTCAATATATGTATATATTTATAAATATGGTCAGCAAATATAGGAAAAAAATTACAATTCATCAATTTATCACATTAAAATAAAATATGTTAAACGCATAGAATAGTACAAACAAGATGAACATATAAAATAAAACCTCTCCTAACCCCATAACTTCATTAATAAAATAATAATTTAATGTATCATAATATCATGTTAAAAGTAAAAGGGAATAAAATTATGCTACCTATGGGTGAATATATCCTTGTCATGAAAGGTTTTTTTTTAAAAAAAAAAGAGATGTAAAAAAAGTAAAAATACTTTGAAGTATTCTTCATGTATGTGTACACAAAAAAGTTTACTACGATCATAGTTGCTGATCTGGCAACTTTAGTATCATTGATGTCATCTCACATATTAAATCTTTCGAGTTTTATTAAACCCTTTTTGCCGCATGACAAGATAATTATTGTGCACGTAACATGAACCCCGTGCCAAAGTCGATCATATTTTAACATGTTGCCACGTGATTTCTTTTCTTTTCACCTCCTCTATTCTTCTTGGAGGGCCTAATTTCTTCTTAGTTGCACCACTTGTGGTTGACTTGGTTTTCTTTGAGAGATTTTAGGAGGTGATTAGTTGAGTGAAAAGAGCAAGAACTTTGGATTGAATTCAAAGAGACATTACTTTTATCTTTATTAAAAATTAAATCCCAAAGTCCAAAATTATAGGAGAGAAACCGGAGCACGTTAGAGCATAATTTTACGAGGGGCAATACTTTATTGGTGGAAAGAAAAATATAGGAGAGCCCGAATCCGAATTTCATCGAATTTGCCAAAAAAAACAAAAAATCTAAACGAACGCCAAATTGAAAAGCATAAATATAAATGGCTAATACAAGAGATGAAGAGAGAGAGAGAGAGAGAGCATGAGACATGGTGAGAAATGAGGACGGGATATAAGCGTTAATTCAAACCCAACTTATTTATTAATTTAAGTCCGAATTTAGATCACATGACATATCTTATGTAACTCATTTAATAATCAAATTGGATTGACAAAGACTTATTTTCAACTCATATAATTTGAAATTATATTCTATATTATTTAAATTATATAATTTGTGTAATCTGTAATTACTAATTCAATCATAAAACTATTGCATATATGCAGTCATAAAATAATTTAATAATGATCTTGACAGTTAATAATTAAAGGGTGAAATTAATTTAGATAAATTAAACAGATCTAGCGAGTCATATTTGCAGTTATGTCATACAAATCAATCTATTTAATAATTGAAACAATTGTAGATCAATTTCGACTTAGTGGATCAACCATGATATAACTTGTTTATTAATAATGTTTAACAGATTAACTCAGTTTTGATCCAAACCAATTTATATCCAACTCAAACCCACTAACTTTGTGTTAAGTTTGAATCGAATTCATGAGTTATGTTCAGAATTATCTCCTCATAGTGAGGGTCACGCTAAAGTTTCAAGAAAGAGCACTTAGATTTTGAAGAAATCAAGAGGCCATTCTTACATCACCCCCACACTTAGAATTGGAGATATTGCGAGAGACTTTATAGCATCCTAATTTATAAGATCACCAAAAGTTTCTTTAATTGATTAAAAAAAAAAGTAACTACATAATCAACGAACCTCTTAAAAAAAAAAAAATTTGTTTATCCAATAAAAAAATCACTTATCCCACCTTATATTAGGATTAAATATAACTAGAGTGGATATTAATGATTTATCCTTGACCGGCCAATCCTATTTCTAAACCAAGCTGAGTGCTCTCATCCTAAATTATTCTAAAAATTATAGTCAAAGAAAAGAAAATAGACCAATAAATAAAAAAACTCAAACCATGAACATAAACTTTTACCATCCCAACCTTTTTAAACTATAAACATTACTCTTGCTACTTCAATTTTTCTCATTCATTATCCAAATTTGCTGATCTTTCTTGCAATAAATAGCTAATCATATCAACAGATCATAAATAGATCGTATCTAACTTAAAAATATAATAATAAAAATATCAATCTAAATTTAACTTATTTATTAATCATATTAAAATCCTAGACCTGAACACGATCTATGTATTATAGAGGTTACACAACATAATTCATATAATTTATTTAATAAATAGATCGTGTTCAGATTAACACCGTCTATTTTTAATCTGTGTAATATGAACTCGAATTTCATTCGCTTTAACCTATGTAACCCATATTTTAGATCTTCAGAGCCAACTCAAAACATCCTTAACTTCTTTTTTTTTTTTTTCCTTTTATTTTTTTTTATTTTATATATTAAATAAGGATATACAAATATTTTTTTAACATAAATTAAATAAATATAAAAGATCGTGTTCTAAGTTTGAAGATCCTATATAAAAATTATACAAGTTGATCTGTTTAATAATTATTATTTATTAATCATATTTGATGAGTCAAACTAATTTTAATTCAACATAAGCTGTCTTCATGAATGATGTTGAAAATTGCCATGCCAAAATGAAACTTCGATAAAGGAGACGCATTCATCTCCTCGTGCCCAGGCTGCCCATTCTTGATGGAGAAAAACCATGGGCAACTGCAACCGCTTGCATGCTCGCGATTGACCATGCAAACTCACGGAGGAGTAAATGGCCTTCGAGGAAACGCCTGCAAGCTTGTGCAAGGACGGCTGGACGTTCCTCTGTTTGGAAACAGTAGTCTCTTTTTTTAATGCAGGCTACTTTGAGACTAACGCAGTTCATTGCTGAGGTCTGCCTAGTTTTAGGCTGTCATATCATAATTGGCAGCAAAGGACCCGTGTTCCTGAGAGCATGAGGTTGCAATCCAGCGAAAGCAAGCCTGGAATTTAGAATCCAAAGAGCCAACATTTTTACTGCAAGGTTGATTCTCAACGGGCACAGACAGAGACGGACGCAGGTTCCTGCATACTTTTGAAATAGCGGCATTTGAATTTGCTTTTTATTTCTTACATTGCTCCGAGGTGTTTCTGCTGTAGATTGTAGCTAAGTTTTCAGAGAAAGGAGTAAGAGAAACACATGAGACAGAATGGGGGAAAGGAGAAAACTGGCGCTACCCAATCTCTTCAAGGAACTCACAATCTACACCATGCATTTGAGCTAACATTATGAAAAAAAATAGATAGGAACTATTTGAAAACTTTAAACTTTACGATCCACTCTACTTCAATCTCCAAACTATAAGAAGTTTTTATCGTATTCATATACTTTCATTTTTGGTAATCATGGCATGCCTACATGATGAATAATATGATATTATTGCCACAATGATATATCATTTATCATATAGGCATGCCATGCAAGCATCAGATTAATAATATTAAAATTTTATAATAATATTAAATTTTTATAATAATATAATTTATATTCAAATAAAAATGATACTATAAATACATAATAAAAAATTTTTAAACTTCAGAGTCTAAGTGAAATGGCTTCATGGTTTCACCCAAAAAGCATAGGTGATGGGCGCTGGCCCCTACTTTTGACATTCAAAGACGCCACCTAAATTTTTTTTTTTTTTTTTTAAAAAAAAAATCATGGGGACATCCTTACCATTGAAGGCAGTGTAGTCTGAATCTGGCCAGATAATCGAAACATCTCATCACTGAGAGTTTATTCTGGTCTGTTGGGCCATCCTCAGGGGGACCACCCATTGACATGATGGCCTAAAAAATGAGGGGGATGCATCCTCAGCAGCTCAAGCGTGCACCATCTCAAAGTCCAATGTGTGTAAAATTTACTGATGTCACATGTGAAATAAATGCCTTAGAACTCTAGGGAAAACAATGCCTAAATAGAGAGGTGACAACCAAAGTAATAAACAAAACAACGAATATTACAGTATTTTGTCTCACAGCAGACAAAAGGACTAGTTTGCAAGCCTGCCTTAATTAGCCTCCAAAACAACATAAACTTTTATCACTGCAAGGTCCTAATTCTTGCTTTTCTAATAGGAAAATTATAGTTTCTCTCCCTCTAATTTTTCCTAATAGTTTTCACATTTTCTTAGACTTAAAAAATTTTAATTGAATCCTCTAACATAGCATATTGAGCTAATGTGATCCCGTAGATGTCCATCATCCAATTTCATTAGTACATTACTTTAAAGGATGTGAAATACTTTCTTCATCTTAAATTTTTTGCAAATTCTTTTAACTCTTTCTAAACTACATGGCTCTATTTCGATCTTTTACTCTCATTTTTCCTTCTTTAGCTGTCATCCAATAAGTTTTTGTAGTTATCTAATCATCCCTATTAAACTAGTGGGTCCTATGTTGCACTGATAGATTTCTTTCTAAGGGTCTAAAGCTCCTAAATATATCTTTGGATCTTCGATGGCATCATTTTATTCCAATTTACCTATGGTCCACTTTGTTGAAATTAAACCTCACGGAGACATTCTCCTTAAAATTTAATTTTCAATAACTAAGGGTTGCTCTAAGGCTAGGTGTTTGACCTTGCCAATTGAGGATAGTACAAAGCCCTTGTTAATGCTAAAAAGGAAATTAAGGCTTAATGATGCTACTTTGACTGTAAGTGTGACCTACTAAGGTGATAGAATTGAATTGATAGGTAGAGGGATAAAGAACAGAATAGAGAGCTTCAATAAATCAGTAGCTATCAAGCTTGCAATCAAGGAGGGTGGTGGAGGATGAGTGTTTTAAGAGAAGAGGGAGATGTAGAGGTGGGTAGTGGTCTTGGCAGTGAAGAGGTGTAGGAGGTTATATTTCAATATCATGTAGTTAAGGTCTTTATTGTTGGTGGCAAAATTAAAAGCATCGAGATCCTCATTAGGAGGCTGGTACTACAAGTAGAGGTGGTCGTCGATGTAGATGGAGGTAAGGGAGGCAAACTTGAAGAGAAGGGCTTGAAAGTTGATAGAAGTGGCCATAGGGTATACCAAAGCTATGATACTCCTTCCCATGAAAAGTGCTCTTATCAGCATGCTTGAACCTATCCCCTCTCCTCTCACCATCTTATTACTCGATATGCTTCTGGTATATTTCTTTTGCTCCTCCAGGAACTCATCTTAGACCACCTTCTTCTTAGCCCATGGGTTGTTGAGGTTTTTGAGGAGCGAATCCTTGGAAGTGAGGTCATTAACATTAGAGCTTAGGATGACGGCAATGGTATCAAGATCTTCCTTCATAGTGGCTTTCATTTAGAGGTGGTTGGTTATCGGTGGAGACGAAGGTGAGGGAGGCGAGCTTAGAGACGAGGGCTAAGAAGTAAATAAGAGTGGTCAAAATTATACACGCAAGTTAAATTTTATGATCCTTCTTTCAATTGAAGGTACTTTTATTGATGTGCTTCTCTATCCCATCTTCCCTCACTACCCCTCTTTTTCTTAACCTTTTTCTTAGCATGATCATAGGTATATACTTTTTTTTGCTCTTCCATGAGCTTAATCTAGACCGTCTCCTTCTTCTCAATCCATGGGTACTTGTCATTCTTATAGAGCATTAATGTTGTGGGTAGCAGTGATGATGATGGTATCTGGGTATTCATTGATGATGACCTTCATTTGGAGGTAGTAGTGCTTCTACTCTTGCTTGGTAATGTTGCATACTGAGAAAGCCTAGTTATAATAGAGGGTGTTATAGTCGCCAATGTAAGAGAGGCTAAAGCGATTGACAGTGTAGCTATACGAAAGGTGCTATATTGTTCATCTTTATTAAATAGAGGTGCCCTCAATGAAGCTGAGCTTGTGGTTATATCCTCAATGAAGCTGAGCTTGTGGTTATATATGTTTGAGCAGATGCATCTTTAGTGAAAGGGTGGGTAGGGCTATAGATAGGGATATAAAGATGGCTATAGGTAGGGTTGATGGCCAAATTCCTAATGTAAACCCTACTTTCTTTAGAAAGAGGGTACCAAAAGATGGTCTCAAGATGTAAATAAAACATAATAAGGGCAGATGAAAAGAGGAGGGAGCAATGCGGAGAAGGTTGTTGAAGGATAAGAAGCCTAATAGAGATCTTATGAAGCCAAATCCTATCGGCCTTTAGCTAGGCAGTATGTGGCAATCCATCTCTTATCAAATGTCACCTACGGCATGTCCGATAGAACAACATGAGAAAAAATGTGGCTGATAAATCGGCTAAAGGAACGTCATCAATACCAAACAAGCACGTATTTCAATCGACTAGCAAAGCCATCAATCACCTACGTAAAGTATTGCCTATAACGGTCTGTAGTGTTCTATTTAGAGATCGAGCGCATCATGACAAAGTATGTAGCCATAATTCAAACGATCAGCATAGTTTCATCATCAAATTTAAAAATCATCTATAAAAGGAAAGCTTATTTGAGGATAAAAAAAAAGAAAAACCTCAAGCACGTTACAACTTTCTTTTCAGTCCTAAAAGCTAACCCAAAAAACTCTTTTCCTCTTCCTCTATTGTTACCGTCCTCATACTTTCTAATACTATAAGGTCCACTCTTAATCATCTTTGCGCTTTTTCTCTATTGACTTCGGCATTAGGTAACCTTTATCAGAACCCTCTGATAACTTCATTAATATTATCAGCATATAGAGTACCACTACCGCATCTTGGCGCCATCACCAGTGGCTTCCATTCAAACAAATGATGGCAATAGTAATGGGTTCTGAAATGTAACTTATCATGATAGATTTAAGATCATATTAATAGAGATGAACGGTAGGATAATGGCTGATCAACATGCTAATTTAAAAAATCTTTTTTTGTTGGTTTTTGTTTGGGGGGTGGGGGGGGGGGTGGGGGGCGGGGGCGCGGAACTGAGAAGCTGTGGGCGCGATTAGAGAAAAGTAGAAAAAGTGAAACAGTTTGCATGTATTTTCTAATGTATCTAGGACACTGCCTTCTTTCCTTTTGTGGGAAGGAATACCAGAAGCCAAACAGTGCAGGGCAGAAGGAAACAGTATCAGAAGGCTTCATGACAGCCTCATCATCCCCCACGATAGATAAACTACAGCCCCAAGAATCCAGCTGGGATCCCCATAGTACATTGAAATATTTGCCTTCTAGCTTGATGACAAGGCTGAGCGCTAAAAGCAGGAAAGGGTGTGAGGGACAGTTGTGAGGATAGGCTGTCTTTCCTATTTAAGTACCGTGGCTCTCCAAGGCTGGAGAAATAAAGAAGTTGGGATATCAACATACATCAAACAATCAATCCCAGGGCTCTTTTTATTCCTCATATAAGATGGGCTCTTCTTCACAAGATCAGCTGCTTCCTGGTGGTGGGTACTTATGCCATCCTATTAAATGATGTGCTCTTTCTATGTCTTGATCTATGGTTTACCATGGCTTCATCTGGTCTTTGTATGTCAAAGTTGCCCCTGCTGATGGAGAGGTGAAATACTACTTACGGCTGAAGGAGGCTCATTTGGCAGTGAGAATTGAAGTGCTGCTTGATTAGTTCTTCGCGTCGTCATTGAAGAGGTTAGGGCTAACATTCTCTCAGCTTTTTGGCTTCTTTCTTATTGTCACCCCCTCCCTCCAACCCAATTTACTGCTATGGAGGCTTCACAACCCGATGGAGAAGCAGAAGAGTGCAGCAGCAGTGAGTCTGGGTGGACCATGTACCTTGCATCCCCCATGCATGATAATGGTGTGAGCGATGACCATGATGATGTGGAAGAAGATGATGGGGATGCTGCTGCTGATAGCAGCTGCAACAGTAACAGGAGTGGTGGTGGAGAAGAAGGTGATGAAGATGATGACTCCATGGCTTCTGATGCTTCCACAGGACCAGCTCGCAACAAGTATTCATATAGAAAAGGTGATGGCATTAAGGTCAGGGAGCAGCGTCTCAAGCATGATGAAGAAAATGATGGAAATTATAGTCAGCATTCATCACATTCTATCAAGATAGCTCCCAAGCTGGAGAACGATAGAGATGGAAATAGTGGAAGTCCTTCTCATAGGGAAGCTGGTTCTAGCTCTTCAAAGAGCAACCCCAAGGAGAGGAAGATCAACTTGAGCAATAAATGATTTTGGCAGTGCATCCTCCCTTGTTTTGTTATGAGATCTTACTATGTTTTTTGTTTCTATATACAAGCAGACTGCTCTTTAATCCTATTGAGTAGTAGTTGAAAGGAAGAGCATGTGGCTTCAGCAGCCTTTTACTGTATTTAAAATGACATGGCCTAGTACAGTTGCCTAATTTTGCAAGCCTATTTTGAGCTAGATATCTGCAGTCCATTATTTTGCACCACCACCACCCTGAATGTTGTTGATATTTTCTGCCAGAATTTGAATGAAGTTTTTCTAAATAGATCAGCCCCTACCCGAAGAAACCAAAGTCTCCTGATATTTTCTGAATGGAGAAGTATACTAGTTGACGAAAAAATGAAAGAAAGTGACCACGAATCATCACAAGAACCTACAAATATGTGAATTAAGTCTACCTTGAGGTACTAATCCAAGCTCTTGTCTCTCGATGACCAGCACCATTTCTGATCCAATTATTTAATATTCTTCAAGCAACTCCTTATACACAATTAAAGCTACCTTGGTGGCAATCATACTGATTTGTGATGAGGTACAAAACCATCAGAGTGCCTGTAAGAAGAAATTGTAATGCAATTATTTGAGCAGACAGATATGAAAGTTGGCGAGTGATAAAAGCTTCTTTGGATCACGTTCTAAGCTTGGCAACACCTCAGCCGAGGGCCCCCTCCGAGGCCAACACATCACCGCATTTCTCTTCTCTATTTACCATGGTCTGCCAGTTGATATAGAGATCAACAGTATTGGGATCAGGAGAAGCTTTATCACTTCCCACATTTACCTAACAAAATATGTGAAAGATTCTCTAGCCAATGATGTTGGCCATTTATACATCCAACAAATAATTCAGCATCTAACTCAGCCCAAATGCCTCTTATCTCTTGCTTCACCAAGTCACTAAGATGATATAATGCTGCCAAGAAGAGATCTTCACGCAAATTTAAGCCCCCACAACTTCAATCAAACATGTTGTAGCACGATATTCTTTTCGGCAAAAGTTATGCCCTTTAGTTAGTCTTGGTCACAAAGAATTCTACGGGATAAAATTTAGTAGAAACATGAACTGAGATATATAAAATTCTAAAGTTTGGTTTGGACAGTGAGGGATAAAGCATGTGTGTTGTTTTTTTTTTCTTTTGTTTCAATAAAATTGTTAGAATTTAATTAAGACTTAAAATATTGAGTTATGGAACATTATTCCAGCCTGTTATCTATTTTCAAAGAAGAAAATTTCTGCAATTAGGACTTCATGAGCTTGTTGGATTCAAATACAGCATAATTCCTGCCACTGTCAAAATATATTGTTGAGTTATCCTTCAACTTTCATGCATTCATTTTCCTGTAGAATTTATTCATTGTCATACATATGATGGACTTTCCCCCACCATTTCTCAACCATGCTATACAATTAAATACCTCAATGATGGGGAAAAACATGAAACAACACTGAATTACTTGTGCAAGCTTGGAAGTGTGGAAATATGGTTTCTGGACCACATAAAAACCAAGGAACAAGAGAATCCACACAGGACCTGGAAATCTTTCAAGAACAGTTCTGGTGATGTTTTTCCACCCATAATTAGTTCCAAATTCAATGTAAAATTAAGCAAAACCTGGACTTAAATAAACCGTAAGAACATATGACCATCCTTTGCAGATTTTGCCAATAAATGGAAACAGGGATGAAGTGTAGTGGTGAGTCCAAGATCCCATAACACCATAGATTTTACTCGGATCAAATCTTCTCACTCGTTGCCTCGTCAGAGAACCGATAGTTTGAATTTTTCTCATTTGCTTGCTGATGTCCAAGCAGACAGAAGCCGCATTAGGAGGCGAGGCATCTGCTTGTAGACCCCCAAAGTGAACTCCTGGGGAATTATTGAACACAAAATGAGAGGAATGTGAATCCACTGCTGAGGAGGTTGATTTACCAACATTCCCTTTCCGCATATCAAAATTATAGGCAGATGATCCGCTCCCACATCACAGCCTAAACTTGCATGGCTGAACGTTTAACAGCCGACTTCTAATCGATGTAGAACGCAGTAAATCTCTTCTTTATATAAATATGTGTAACCTTTTATGTAGATCAAAAGAGAGAGAAAGAATTCAAGAGACAATCTAGTTCGTTTCCGAGTTTTGTGTGAGTGAGTTTGTAGAATAACACTTATAACTTTCGTTATTTTTTTCATAATGAAGCTTGCATCATCGTTGCCACGTAGAGGTAGGTCGATGTTAAATATCCTATGGGATATCTTGTGCTTTTTTTTTTTTTCTTTTCTTTCTCGCAGTTTTTCCCTTGTCCGACGCTTCTTCTAAAATAAATTAGAAAACACAAAGGACTGCGTTGTTTCGATTGGATGGTATTGGTCTTACCCTTTTCTCGCTTTCATAAACAAGGGGATAAATATTAGGGGGAACTCTCATGGCAAAAACTTCTCCACTCTGAAATGGTGGCGTTGATGAATTGTGAACCCCATGGATTGCATCATTTCACATGTAGAGAGAGAGAGAGAGAGAGAGAGAGAGAGAGAGAGAGAGGTGCCGTGTAGCATTTATCTATCAGGAGTGTCTGTTTAGATTGGATAAAATATGGGAACAAATAAATACTGTTGGCCAGGACAAGCCATCTAACCAACCCATGAAACGTACACATCGATCCCTACAAGCAGTCCAACAAGCCTAATTATATTAACTCGTCTTGGACCACAACTCGCACTTCCATCACCCCTGCATCCAGACAGGACGCTACAAGACCTACCACGCCCATTTGCCCCACGTCCAGCGCTCCCTAGCCTCAACTTTTAACAGTGTATCACAAGTACCTTGCACCATCGTTACCATCAATAATTGCTCGTAAATGAAGGGACCATAAAATTTCTTTAAGCAAAACAAAAGCAGTCTTCGGAGAATCAAAATATTTATGTGTAAGAAATGTATATATGTATCATAATTTTTTTGATTAAAAAAATTACTGGGAACAAAATCATCGAGTTAACCATATTTCTTTTTCTTGAGATAAAAGGATAGAAGCCCACCTTGCATTTTAACTTGGATGGATTTCCTGGAGATGCACCTTCCAAGACTCAAATGCCTTTCAAGTAAAAGGGATGACCCTGGGGCAATGCCCAGTTGACCTGGATTTTGGCTTGAGTGTCACTTTAATCCTTTTCTCTGGAAATCATATTTTAAATATATGAACTCCAACAAAAGTAAGTTAGAAATTACTGGTTTCTCTAGCACAGTCATATTTTTAATTGCTGGTTTCTCTGGAAATCATATTTTTAATATATGAACTCCAACAAAGTAAGCTAGAAATTGCTGGTTTCTCTAGCACACAGTCATGTCCTCTCTCTCTCCCCCCTCCCCTTCTCTAGCACACAGTCATGTCACTCTTCTATCTCTTCTTTTTCTCTGGAAATTGCTGGTATTAAAGCAAAAACGAAGGCGATGATGCCAAACTGTTTTTTTATTTGGATAGAAAATATTCCAAGTGAAATATGATGCAGAGTCTTCAATTGATTGAAGACTAATACCTTCTTAGAATGTGATCTGACCTATGTATTGCATTTATATCATGAAGTTGGTGTTCAAGATGACAAATTTCATGGAACCAAAGATTAAATTACTATCCATGCCATGCTTGTGTTGGTAATTGTTTGGCATGCTATCAAGTCTTATTGTGATGAGCTATACCTCTCATGTGCCAAAGCTTTTGACCAGGAAAATGGGTTTGTACCACTGTACCATTGTACCCATACCTTGTCCGGCATGACAACTATCCATGTACTATACTTACAGCTTAATTTTTTTTACTGTTTGATTTTTTATCAAGATACATGATGAAACTATATTCTCACTGAGCTTAATGATTCGATGTATAGTTGCATTATGTAAATGTATGATTGCATTATGATGTTCTCTTAGCTGGCATGTGTGCATGTGAAATGTCCATTTTAATAAACCTTACAATAGGGAATTATGAATTTAAGATTGCAGAATTTTTTAGGGACATTTTCTCTGGAAATTTTCTGATTAGGAAAAGCAAGCACATTTTCAAAACGGTTTTAAAAGGAATCTGCAAGATTCCTGCAACTAGGGTTCATGAACCGTTCAGTTCTTTATTGGGTGCAAATCAAGTTGCAGGAAGCAATCTGGTAGGCATGCATATGAAGCATGGAATCTTCAGCGATGCAAGAAAAGTAATTGAAACAACCAACAGCTTTAGATACTCCATGTGTCAAAATGAAAAGATTTGTTGGCTAAGCGCAGAATGGTTGCTGTAGGAGACCAAGGCTATCGGAATAACACCTCAAGAATTGATGATCAAAGAAATTAGGATGAAACTGCTGTCAAGTGCTGTTTCACTCAAGAGAGGTTTTTTGCTTTGCATTCACTCTCTTCTATCATAGATTGTGGCTGATCCATAATGGTTCTGGAAATATCTGAGAAAATGTCCTAGCATCAGCATTTCTATCGTCTTGACTAATGCAACGGAAATTTTATATGAGATGAACTTAGTATATTGACAGTTATAAGAGTTGTAAGCTTATGGGAGGGATGAAAAATTTGTGATGGCTTATTGGATTACTTCGCTTTTATTTTGTATTAAACAAAATATGAAATTTTTCATAGGCAATAATATGTCAGAGACAGCTTGCTGGAAATCTTTTGTTGTCTATGGAGATGGTGTGTAATTTTGAAAATCAAATGCTGGCAATTTTGAATAATAACCATGATTGAGTTGCTCTCAGGTTGAATACATTTCATTATATCCAACATTTGTGAACTGCGTGGTATCCTTTATGTAAGTTTTAGCAGACTGAGAATGTTATGTGCAAGTTTGTTACTGTCGTGATATCGCAGAGGCCATGCAAAATTATAATTGTTAATGTGGGACAAATTAAATTAACAGGCAATAAAAAGTTTAAAAACTGTCTGCTCAAAGAGAAGGTTACTAAGCTATCCAAAATGATTTCATACTTAAGAAAAAAATTGTATATCCTTTGGTACTTTAACAGTTATATCCTTTGTTACTCTAAATGAAATTTGAGAAAATTTCTTTCTGAGCCTACATAAAAATTCAAGAAATTTAACAGTGTGCTGCTCAATAATCAATTTCAGTACCACCTACGGTATAAGCAATCTCTTCAAATTACCCTTTCAATGGTCATACAGAAAACTTCATAACAGCCAGTCCTCCAACTCTCAAGCAAGAGAACTTGTTTAAGGGAATAGTTGTGAGTCCAAACTTTTATTTGCCTTCCTTTTCTTAGCAATAACATAAACATCACAAACAATATCATCACCACAATAAATGAACAGAAGAAACAAATAGGAATGGCTAGAAACACAACTTATTAGTCAAGATCAAAAAACAATCTAGAAATCAAACCAACAACTTTTTGACAACCACAATCTAAGCAACTCACAATGCAAAAGAGTACTATAGTCTTGCAACCATTCATTAGGGACACAAGGTCATACTTGATACCAAAAACCAAACTTATCAATTAATATACCAAGTGTTAATATACCAAAATTATCAATTAATATACCAAGTTGCACTACTAAGAAGTAGATAAGCATTTTCTAATCATCAAATGAAGTAGAGGATAATATTATACATGCAAGTGTGTCTGCTTCTACAAGGACCCACCCTCCAAAAAGAACTTGCTTTCTCTACCTTCACTACTTCCATGGAATATGACCTGCAAAAGAAATGACATTTCTGATTCCTCATATCAGGGACTATAAATCTTTAACAAATCATTGACATTTTAAAAATATAAGAGAATACTACCTCCTCTATCAATTACTAGAAGAAAATATGATTTTAGTGATGGCTTTTATAGCAGTAAAATAGTATTTGACTCTGAAATTTGCATATACGGTGCCAAAAATATATAGACAGTGGCACAAAATGTGGATGTTAAATGATTTCTATTTTATAGAGCTTTCTTTTTTTTTTGCCACACTAACTTCTTTTGTGGCAAAATATAAATAATATAAATATTGCTGCTAAACTTTTAGCAATAGTGCTTATAGAGGCTACCATGTTTTTTACTGCTACTCTTTTGCTATAATTATTTTGCAGCAATTATATGACTCTTATGATGCAATTTTTTTTGCCACTAAAAGCCTATATTGTTGTCGTGAGTCTTTGGCTCCAGGACTGGCCATGCATATTTCTCCTCACAGTTTTCAGCTAGCATCAAAAAACAAACTGAAAATAAGATTGAAGGATTCAAAAATGATGATGCTATAACAATGACAAAATTCTACAGTATGTGTTACTAGTGCAAAGGTTCAGCTGAAAAATTACTCCCAACCTGTGATTTGGAGTACATACAAGATGTTGAATCATCTTGATATTGCAAAATGATTGTCACGATGAACTTCAAACTAATGGTTCCAATAAAGGACAATGAACGGCATTATTATAAAAAAGAAAGGAGCAAATAAAAACCTGATTTATATCACCATGCCATGAGATCCTTGTTGATTAATGCATGAATTTAGCTGAGCCCGGCAGCATATCCAGATCCTTTTTCCCTCCACTATCTTCTTTACCCATTTCATCTTTCCAATGAAATGTGTGGTCTTCCATTGTTTTGCTTAGAAAAGACTAGGAAGGGCAGAAAAAAAAAGAGTTCCGAAAATATGAAAGCTAAGCATAGTGCATCTATATTTTTAACTTTTCCCATCCTCCAAACCAAGTTTGAAATCAAACAATAGTTATATAAACACAAAAGAGGTTAGAATCAAAAAGAACTATATCGAGAACTAGATTTAGAAATGATAAGAAAGGATCTGATTTTTTGAGAGTTTCTACCCTGCTATGTCGAGGAGGAAGTGATCAACAAATAGGGGGAGCTCATGGAGAGAGATAAGCAAATAATGGTTGAGAATGAAGGAGCAGATGATCAGGTAGAGAAAGCAATTGTTGGCTCCAAATAAGAAGTAGAAGGGAAAAGAACGAAGTGACTTTTCATATTGAACCAGCAGAGTAGGAAAAGAAATCCAATTGAACTGAACCTATGGGCTCAAGGTGAGTCTTTGACTGGTTTAAGATACATTCATGCAGGTAAGGATTTCAGCCTCTCAAGGAGAGTGCATTGCAGTGCAAGGTAAACTATACAATCATGCCAAAGTCATATAATCCTCCTGAACCTGATTTATCAATCAAATGCGAAAAACCTTGTGTGCACATGCTAGCGAACATGATCATAATTTAACACTCAAATCCATGTATGCACAACGCACTATACACTCGAGAGCAATCTTTGTATGTGGCATTGTAGCGTAACTCCAGCATTGCATAAATGATTCAAAAACAGATCTTCAAACTAAAGATTAAGTGCATCTGAAAGTGCAATCTATTCTGCAAGGCCATTAAAGAAAAGACTATTAGAGTTAGGCCCCTGAGACAAGAATTTCAGATTCAACACAAGAGAGATTGGGATATGACTAAAACAGTAAATATGCCATTTTCATTGAGACCAAACAAGGTGGAGGAGCAGACAGAGGAATGGATGATTTAAACTTGCTTAATTATGTGCTTAAAAAAGAACATCATGAAAGCCTTGCATCTATGAGAGCTCAAGTCAACTGGAATGATGTAGGGCACAAGTACAAGTTTTAAGGGCCACATGGGGCAAAAAGGTTATTAATGATGGATTTTGTGCAGTGAGCATTATTTTTTTAGATGCATTATAAAATTTATTTCATGTGTAAACTGCAAGAAATAGCATCCATCAGAGGCTTGCTGTGGCCACATGAACCTTGTAAATGCTAAAAGAATGATTATCTGCTAGGTTGCAGGTAGATCATCAAATATGGAAGGTCATTAGTCTCCTGCTAGACATGATAGGCAGAGCCTTGTAGACAGCACAGACAAGATTTCATGGCTCTCTTCCAATAAATGCTATAAAATACATACTGCATCAAAATGAGATGGATTATATTATGTGCAACTCTGATCATCTCCTTCCACACATGTACATATGAAACAAACAGGACTGAATATAATGCACAAGGAAACAAAAGATAGATATCAGATGAGAGGAACACATCTATTCACTGTTTGGGTCTCAATTGCTCTATCTATTCACCTTATGTAAACAGTCGCTCAAAAATCAAGCAATGGATGTTCTCAGTAGTTACTGCTCAAGGCCGAGAGCATTGTTTCTTACTTTTTTACTAAGAGACACTAGCTCAGAGGTCTGTAGAATCGAAACCACCAACAATGTGCTGTTGAACTAGTTATTCAATAAAAATTTTCAGATTCCCAGCAAGCTGCCTGCCAAATAGCCAAAACTAAGGCTGTGTTTGGCATTGCTATCACTTTTTTTGGAAAAAAAAAAATAGAAACAAGACTTTTGTTTTCTTTTTTTTTTAACATTTCTAACAACAAAAACATGTTGGTTGCTGTTATTTTTTATTTTTCACAGCAAGAGACACTTTTAAAAAGTTATTTTTCCAAAGTTATTTTGGTTTCCAAAAAGTTACTTTAAAAAAATGAAAGTGAAAAATTTTCGCTTGCACTTTTTTTATAAATAATGAAAGTTGTTCTTAAAATAAAAAATAAAAACAATATAACCAAACATATTTTTTTACATCAGATTTCGTATTTCTACTTTTAAAAATAAAAAAGAGAAAACAAAAGTGATACCAAACAGACCCTGCCATTCTCCAATTCTTAAATTTAAAACTAACTTCTCAAAAATCTTCATTCATTCTTCTTATGATTCATCTAGCTACAGCAGATTATTTACTTCCGTCCACCAATACCCACTCTTGCATAAATAGCCAAACTCTTCCTATGATTGGCAATATTATGTTAGGTCCAGTTTCCATTCAGCATAGCACCTGCTCTGGTTGGACTTTCTTTAGCCAACCATTTTTCACTGATTGGATAGTTGTTCTTATCCAATTCACTTGATCTTGACATCAAATTAAAGACCATTTTATTACATGCATATTTGGATGTAAATGCTCTAGAGTCACCATGTAAGACATGCAAGCCATCATACATGCATATGAAACAATAGTCATAAAGCTTTTAATGCTATCAGTGCTATTGATGGCAGGAAAAATCAATTAAAATCAAATTGAACCAACACAAGAGTGAAGACAATTTTAACTTAACTCTGATACCAAATTCATCAGTCATGAACCATCACTCCTAATGTCCTCACACACCCTTACCAATAACCATGTCCTCATAACTTATAATTAACACATTCCTTCAAGAATCTTGTAAGTCCTTCAACTGAAAAGGCTGGCAAATACAGAATTGCCACAATCCTAATTGTCAGCATTTACCAAGTCCTATTTCTATACAACCACTCCTTCACTCAAGAACTTATGTATCCATTAATGAGGATAAGTACATTTGACAAACTTCTCCATTCTTTTTTTTTTTTTTTTTTGACGGTTATTAGGGGAGGGTCCCCTAAAATTTATTAGGAAATATTTACAAGCTGAGAGAATGTACAAGAGATTTTATAATTACGGGGCGAAGAGGTCACGAGAGGAGAAAATTTTTCATGCAGAGATAAGCCTCCCTATGATCGACAAACTTCTCCATTTTAAGGTCGTCCTCGTCTTCCATCATTGTAAATACTTTCCCATCCTGGGGGTCTCCTTTTTAAGGTCCTCCTTCTCCTCCTCTAGCTGCTTCTTCCTCTTCTTTGAACCATGACAGATCATTAACAACTTTTAGATGACTGCTTTTCACCAAAGAATTAACATAAATTTCCTAGGGAAAAGCTAAATTTATCAAGAAAGCACCCATTACGATGGCCAACAAAAGCCCTCTTTGCAAAGTAGTTATGGATTCGCTCACTGAGAACTGATATCCATGAAAGGCAAAAAAGAAGAAGAAGAAGAAGAGAAGAGAGAGAGAGAGCAGAGGAAAAAAAGCCACATGGAAGAACTCAGAATTTCTAGTTCCTTCAGCTCTATCAGCCCACAGCCAAAATCGTAGAAGATTTAAAGAAATTCGTCGTCAAAACTAAGATCCTATTAATCAAGCCAACAAGAACACAGGACGTAATTTTACCTTCTGGGGCTCATGGTCGCTCTAAGAGATGGCTTTGTAGTTGTGGAGGAAAGCGGCGAAGCAGAGAATGGAGGCCACGAAGGCGAAGATCCCAGCACCAGCAAGAATGAAATGCACGCCACCATCACATCCATCGCCACCCCTAGAAGCGCAAAACCCATCACCTTCTCTTCTTCACGTGAAACGTGTATAGGCTTAGCGGAGGAGGAGGAGGGAAGAGGTCAGAGAGAAACACATGGCCATCCACAGCTGCCAGTTGATCAGGGACAACGCCCCTCTTTTTCCTCTCTCTCTCTCTTCCTTATTTTACTGGTGCTAGGTATCTTGCGCATGCATGCAATAGATATTGTAATAAATAAATGGCAATGAATTGTTATTGCGTACGTGCTCGCGCGTGTATGGCGCGTGTATAATAAATAAATTAAATGGACTCAAGTTGAAAGGTTAATCATTTTTTTCATTCTTATATACATATAAATTTTAAAATTATTTTTTTATTTTTTTATCTTAAAAATTTATAAACTATATGAATATAAAGATGAAAAAGATGATCATATCTAAACAATTTGACTACATTCAAATATAGTTTAAGTACAAAATTAAACATCTTTTTCATTATTTGATTCATACGGATCTTGAAATCATCCCATCTTTTCTAATTTTATTATCTTTAATTTTTATAAATTGTATGGATCCAAAAGTAGAGAAAGTGACCAAATTTAGATTTAACTACATTCAAATGTATTCAAATATGAATCTAATCACTTTTTCATTCTTAAATTTACACAGTGCATGAATCCTAAAATTAAAAAAATTTAAAAAAATAGAGTGGCTCCGAAATCTATATAAATATAAGTATAGAGATCAGATCCTAAACTTCGTTATATTTGAATATAGCTAAGTCTACCCTCTCTTTCTCCTTTTATATATATATATATATATATATAAGCATGGTAACATACTTCTCTTATCTGAATATATTTATTTAAAATAAAAGTAAATGGAGTGCAAGAAAAATGAAGCGATAACATGAACTTATGAAGGAAGAACTTGAAATATAATAATATGATCATTATGTAATAATATTTGCCAAACTAATATTCCTTAAACTTCTCCACTTAACGTATGTAAGTCCAGATGAAGTAGATGTTAAACAAAGTTTATGATGGGGAAAAACTGTGTGTAATGACCAGCCTTTGTATTAAGTATAGAGAGCTCTACCAGATGCTGTCAATGACCAATCTTGTCCTTCTCCATTTTCTTACATTTTCTCTATTATTTATTTATTTGTCTTATGAAAAAGTTATGCCCTAAAAGCCAATATTGTGATAGGTTCTCTTTTATTCTTCCAAATCATATACATAACATTTTGGTTATAAATAGAATGAATTATGTTTCATCATTTACTGCTTTTTATAATTATGATGAACCCCATAGATTAGGGCAATGGTTTTAGGGATATGATGAGATCATGCCAGTGAGACCTAAAACCCTAAAACCCTAATTTAAAACATTCCCAGTCATTGGTACATTAAGTCAGGGATCAATGTTACCAGAATGACTGGCACATCTTATGTATGCTCGATGCAGAGGGTGATTGATCTCACAATCACTTGTATGAGACACTAATACAAAGAGTGGGTGCTCATTAGAGGAATGAGTTCACTGAATTGACCTACCAAGAGAATATCTTATGGATACTTACTTATTTGTCAAAAGATGATTCTCTAAGTGGGAGTTGTGCAAGTGATCCTTAGACCTGAGATCACCATAGTATCTTATGCACATGAATCCATGTTTTGGTTTATACTCATTCACGACATTAAGTTGTGTACGAGGTATTCTGGATATGGTGGATTGTGTATGAAGATTGTGAGTAGATCAACAAGGAATCAATCACTTCTAGTAAGAGAAGACCACATCCTACTTGCTCTAATCTTATGATGATTCAGGAAGTCTTTGATCAAAGCAGAATGAAAAATTAGAAAGAGTTTCTAATGTTTCATTAATTGAATTATCATTAGAAGATTAAGAGAGACATGAATAAGTAATTAAGTTTGACATTAATCCATACTCATATACTTATTCAGGATGCAGTATGATTGAAGGATTGAATTGCATGGTAACTTGCCACTGAAGGGTATGTTTGGTATATCCACCAAATTTCATATCTTTCGGGTAGACATGATACGTTGCTAGACGTCAATCTTGTCTTGTAGGTTTGATCGAATTAAAGAGTTTAATTTGATCAACAATTAGAAAGGGTTCTAATTGTCAAGTTCGGGATCGCACTGATTGGACCTATAAGGATTAGAAATGTTCTAATCATGATAGGTCAACTTGCACCCACACCTACTGCTGGCTAGATGTGGTACCCAATGGGTCACACACAAAAGGAACTGATCAAGGGTCTAATTGGATTAGATTATATTTGTAGGATAAACATGCTAGTACGTGTTGCAAACCTTAGCTCCTGATTCGAATTAGATTCGAATCTGATTCTTGTATTAGGTTAATCTAATATGATTGGATTATAACTTAATGTGGGTTGGCCAAGAGTTGGAACCCAATTGGCTTTATTTGGACCATTGGATGGCTCTTTGAATAATGGATCTGAACCATTGGTCAGCAGCTCGATCTGCACCATTGGATGGCTCCCTGGATGAAGGACCTGGACCATTGGTTGTTGCCTGAATCTAGACCATTGGTTGTTGTCTGAATCTGGACCATGGATGATGGCGCCTTGCCTTTGGACCATTGGATGGTGTCTTAATCTGGACCATTGGATTATCATAAAATAAGTGTGGGATGAGGTTATCAGCGTGAGAAGGTTGATAGCGCATAGATAAGGCGAGCGGATACGTCTTTCCGCTCTCTTAGATGCGCCCCTCCCCTTAGTGCCTCATCATGATAAGGCGCTACCCTTGGGACATGCCTCATCATGATGAGGTGCCACCCTTGGGACACGCCTCATCATGATAAGCCGTGTGGATGCGATGCATCCCTTGGTGATGCATCCCTCCGCCTCTTATAAATAGGAGTGCATCTTGGGTTCAAAAATATACATGAATCCATCGAAGAGAAATCAATTCCCTCTCTTTCTTATTTTATTTCTCTTATATGTCTTGTCCTAAACTAAGACAAGGAGGTCTTGTTTAGGACAAGAGGTTGTCTTGTCCTAAACTAAGACAAAGATGTCTTGTTCAGGACAAGAGGTTGTCTTGTCCTAAACTAAGACAAGGATGTCTTCTTCAGGACAAGACCTAAAATAGGACAAGGAAGCCTTCTTTAGGACAAGAGGCTTTGAAGAGTTTTTGTAAGAGAAAAAAAATTAGAAGGGAAAGAAAGCAAGCCAATCAAATCCTTTGGAAGGATTAAGCATCAAGGATCAAAGTTTTGAAGGAGATAGAGTCTTGAACCCAGTTCCTGTGTGGATCAACGTAGGGTGAACACTTGGGCACCTTGTGGATATTCCAACATATTGGATTTAGCGTTACAGGTACTCTTCTTATCCTACATTTACTATTTATTCATTTGATTATTACCATTAAGGAGATCTTGGCTATTAAGGGTTTCATGTAAATAGATCTCATTAAGAAATTTATGAAATCTATTCGCTTCCACTGCACTCTTAGGCATGCACAAGAAACCCAACAGTGGTATCAGAGCCATCCTTAACTGGTGCAATCAAATGATCATGCATGTTATAGAATTATTAAAATGCTATGTGATGCTATGTGATAGCAATATTAGATATCATGATATGTAGCATATTCATTAAAATGCTATGTGATAGTAATATTAGATATCATGATATGAAGCATGTTCATTAAAATGCTATATGATAGCAATATTAGATATGAAGCATGTTTATTAAAATGTTATATATGTCTATAGAAATTTGTTATGTCATAGCAATAAGATATTCACATATCTTAATATGAATTTTATATATGATATGATCAAGTATGTTCGTATTCCTTGATATGCTTGCTTTTTGCATAAGAAATGCAAAGTATATGGAATGTGCTAAGAGACCAGAAAGCCCTCACATAAAATTATATTTAGTCATAGTGTTATGAAATCATAATGCAAATCCATTTAGGGTTTGATTGATTAATTGGTATCTAGAAAAGTGGTTCTGCGAAGGTAAAGAGAACGTGGTTTATAATTGGGTCCGTTGCTTACCTGGCCAAACTTTTGGTGTCTAAGGCAAGCACGGAGGGCCTCCCACCTCTCTCCCACTTACCTGGCCAATTGGATAGATTTAGACTTTGAATTGGAAATGCTAAATGATTGAAACACTAAATGCCTTCCTTCATGCTAAGCCAAATTCAAGTCAAAAACTATAGTAGGTTTGTTATGTAACACAAGGCCTAATCTAGTGTTTGATATGAAATTTATCATGGTGCATCTAATGCTTTATAGCATGATTGATGGTGTTGCTTTGTTGTGTAACACAAGGGCAACATTATTCAAACGTGACTATATAGAAATGAAGGATGTAACTAAACTAAGATATTATAGTTTGTTGTGTAACACAAAGCTGTAAGTGTCTTAGAGGCAGCTGTTATGTTGAGAGTTGCATGGGTTGCAATTGGAAAGGAAAATTTCCTACCTTTGAACTCATGAATGTTTGTTGTGTAACACAAGGCATTAATGAGGAATTAGGATCTCAATCCCACTAAGAAAAATTAGTATTTTTCTCGTTTATCATAGGAGGGGGCTATGATAAGTCGATAAAATAGTGGAAGTAACAATTAGATAAAAGTCCTTGTCTAATTGTATACATGTCATCATGATTGGTCTGCTTATGTTAATTTTGTTCTTTATTTATGTAGAATTAAATATGTATTAAATGGCTTCTTCACTATCACTGAGAGGCATCTTAGATGCCAACAAGTTGACCGGCCCGAATTATGTGGACTGGTTGAGGAATCTTAAGATTGTTCTCAAACAAGAGAAACTTTCCTATATACTTGAAACCCCTGACTTAGCGTCAGCTAGGGATGATGCTACTAAAGAAGAGGTTGCCACATATAGATGTGGAAAAATGATAGTTTGAATGTCAAGTGTATCATGCTGGCCTCTATGAGTAATGAGTTATAAAGGCAACATGAAAGCATGGACACTCCATACTTCTTAATTTGAAGGAATTATATGGAGAGCAAAGTAGGACTGTTAGATATGAGATATCTAAGCAATTATTCCATGCTAAAATGAATGAAGGGACATCCATGCAAGACTATGTTCTTATGATTATAGACTTGATTACTCGATTGAGTCGATTGGGTTTTGCCATAGATAGTGAACTCAGTCAGGATTTGATCCTGCAATAACTTTCCAAGTCATTCTCTCTATTTGTTGTGAATTATCACATGAACAAGCTGAATACCTCCTTGCTTGAGCTGTTAAATATGTTGAAGACAGTTGAAACCCACATCAAGAAGGAAAGGGTCCGATCCTTCTTATTGGTGGGGGCTCTAAAAGAAAGTCAGGCAGTAAGGGTTCTAAAAAGAAGCTAAATCCTAAAAGAAGCATCAAGAAAAAGAAAGGAAAGAAGATCTCTGGACCCGGTACCTGTTTCCACTGTAGCAAAGAAGATCACTGGAAAAGGAATTGCAAGAGTTTACTTGCAGCTGTGAAGCCTGATACAAGAGTTGCATCAAAAGGCATGTTTGTGTTACATGCTAATTCTTCAAAATTTTAATTCTTGGGTATTGGATACCAGCTGTGGTTTCCACATATGCAAGTCATTGCATAGACTACAGAAAATTAGAAGTTTGAAGAAAGATGACTTCAAGCTGTTTGGCGCTGGAGGAGAGTCCCTTCAGGCGGATCCAAAGGTAGAATCGTACTCTATTAGATATAGTACGGTCCATGATGTGCTTTACGGCTCTTCCTATTTCCTTTTAGGGATTTGCCCTAGAGACTGTTGCATATATTTTGAATATGGTACCTTTTAAGTCTATACCTAGCACTCCATATGAGATATGGAGAGGAAAGAAACCAAATCTTAAATATCTTAGGATATGGGGCTATCAAGCTTATGTCAAAAGAAATTTTGAATATAAGCTAAGTGCTAGATCAGATAGGTGTATATTTGTAGGTTATTCTAAAAACAGTATAGGATATATCTTCTATAATCCTACTGAACACAAGATTTTTGTTGGTAGGCATATTATTTTCATAGAGAAAGAGTTTTTCCTTAAAAAAGGCAAGGATAGAAGAATTAAACTTAAAGAAGTTTATGATATTCCTCAACCAGATGTACTCATAAATGAGGTACAACCACAACATACATCTCCTCTCCGAAGGTTAGAGTGTGAAGAGCACCTGAGAGATATGGGTTTATCATAAAGAATGATGAAGCCCACATCATTGAGAACGATGATCTACTGACCTATTCGGAAGTTGTCATGAGTAGGGACTCTGATAAATGGCTGGAGGCCATGAAATTCGAAATAGATTCTATGTATACCAACCAAGTGTGGACTTTGGTAGATGCACCTGAGGGTGTAAGCCCTATAGGTTGCAAATGGGTATATAAGAAAAAGATTGGAGCTGATGGCCAAGTAGATACATATAAGGCCAGGCTAGTGGCAAAAGGTTTTAGACAAAAATAAGGAATTGACTATGATGAAACTTTTTCACCAGTAGCTATGCTCAAGTCTATTCGGATTATGCTTGCAATAGCTGCATATTATGATTATGAAATCTGGTAGATGGATGTCAAAACCGTATTCTTTAATGGTCATCTTGAGGAAGAGGTTTATATGACTCAACCAGAAGGATTTGTCTCAAGTGGGAGAACAAATCAAGTATGCAAGCTTAAGAAATCCATTTATGGATTAAAGCAAGTATCGAGGAGTTGGAATATCCATTTTGATATGACAGTCAAAGAGTTTGGCTTTATCAAAAATGTGGATGAACCTTGTGTGTATAAGAAGACAAGTGGGAGTGCTATTGTCTTCTTAGTATTATATGTAGATGACATACTTCTCATTGAAAATGATGTTCCAATGTTGCAATTGGTCAAGACTTGGCTATCAAAAATGTTTTCCATGAAAGACTTGGGTGAAGCATCCTATATACTGGATATAAAGATCTATAGGGATAGATCTAAAAGGATATTAGGCTTATCCCAATTAAGGTACATAGATAAAGTGTTGAAAAGATTCAGCATGGATGGGAGTAAAAGAGGTTACTTACCCATAGGTCATGGCATATATCTCTCTAAGAAGATGTCTCCTAAGACACTTAAAGAGAGGAATAGAATGAGTACTATTCATATGCATCGGCAGTAGAGTCGATAATGTATGCTATGCTATGTATCAGGCCTGACATTGCTTATGCCTTGAGCATAACAAGTAGGTTTCAAGTTGATTCAGGGGAGGATCATTGGAAAACAGTGAAAAGCATTCTTAAGTACTTGAAAAGGACTAAAGATGTTTTTCTAGTATATGGAGGATCAGAATTGAAACTAGAAGGTTATTCGGATTCTAGTTTTCAATCAGATCCAGATGATAGCAAGTCCATTTCAGGATATGTCTTTACTCTGAATGATGGAGTAGTGAGCTGAAAGAGTTTTAAGCAACAGACTGTAGCTGACTCAGTTACTGAGCCAGAGTACATGCTATAAGTGAAGCGGCTAAGGAAGCTGTTTGAATGAAAAAGTTCATCATAGAGTTGGGTGTGGTTCCTAAGATTGCTGAACTAGTACCAGTTTATTGTGATAACACTGGAGCTATTGCACAAGCAAAGGAACCAAGGTCTCATCATAGATCCAAGCACATTCTAAGACACTTCCACCTCGTTCATGAGATTGTTGAAAGGAAAGACATTAAGATTGAATGAGTAGATACAAAGAACAACCTAGCAGACCCATTCACTAAAGCTTTACCTAGCAGCAATTTGATCGCCACCTTAATTGTATGGGGTTAAAGTATAAGAGCGATTGGCTTTAGTGCAAGTGGGAGAATGAAAGAGTTATGCCCTAAAAGCCAATCATAATCTGTATTGTGATAGGGTCTCTTTTATTCTTCCAAATCATATACATGACATTTTGGTTATAAATAGAAGGCATTATGTTTCATCATTTGCTGCTTTTTATAATTATGATGAACCCCATAGATTAGGGCAATGGTTTTAGGGCTATGATGAGATCATGCCAGTGAGACCTAAAATCCTAAAACCCTAATCTAAAACATTCCCAGTTGTTGGTACATTAAGTCGGGGATCAATGTTACCGGAAAGACTAGCACATCTTATGTATGCTCGATGCAGAGGGTGATTGATCTCACAATCACTTGTGTGAGACACTAATACAAAGATGTGGGTGCTCATTAGAGGAATGAGTTCACTGAATTGACCTACCAAGAGAATATCTTATGGATACTTACTTATTTGTCAAAAGATGATTCTCTAAGTGGGAGTTGTGCAAGTGATCCTTAGACCTGAGATCACCATAGTATCTTATGCACATGAATCCATGTTTTGGTTTATACTCATTCATGACATTAAGTTGTGTACGAGGTATTTTGGATATGGTGGATTGTGTATGAAGATTGTGAGTAGATCAATAAGGAATCAATCACTTCTAGTAAGAGAAGACCACATCCTACTTGCTCTAATCTTATGATGATTCAGAAAGTCTTTGATCAAAGCAGAATGAAAAATTAGAAAGAGTTTCTAATGTTTCATTAATTGAATTATCATTAGAAGATTAAGAGAGACATGAATAAGTAATTAAGTTTGACATTAATCCATACTCATATACTTATTCATGGGATGCAAAAGATGATTGAAGGATTGAATTGCACGGTAACTTGCCACTGAAGGGTATGTTTGGTATATCCACCAAATTTCATATCTTTCGGGTAGACATGATACGTTGCTAGACGTCAATCTTGTCTTGTAGGTTTGATCGAATTAAAGAGTTTAATTTGATCAACAATTAGAAAGGGTTCTAATTGTCAAGTTCGGGATCGCACTGATTGGACCTATAAGGATTAGAAATGTTCTAATCATGATAGGTCAACTTGCACCCACACCTACTGCTGGCTAGATGTGGTACCCAATGGGTCACACACAAAAGGAACTGATCAAGGGTCTAATTGGATTAGATCATGTTTGCAGGATAAACATGCTAGCACGTGTTGCAAACCCTAGCTCCTGATTCGAATTAGATTCGAATCTGATTCTTGTATTAGGTTAATCTAATATGATTGGATTATAACCTAATGTGGGTTGGTCAAGAGTTGGAACCCAATTGGCTTTATTTGGACCATTGGATGGCTCTTTGAATAATGGATCTGGACCATTGGTCAGCGGCTCGATCTGCACCATTGGATGGCTCCCTGGATGAAGGACCTGGACCATTGGTTGTTGCCTGAATCAGACCATTAGTTGGTGCTTGAATCTGGACCATGGATGATGGCGCCTTGCTTTTGGACCATTGGATGGTGTCTTAATCTGGACCATTGGATTATCATAAAATAAGTGTGGGGTGAGGTTATCAGCGTGAGAAGGCTGATAGTGCATGAATAAGGCGAGCGGATACGTCTTTCCGCTCTCTTAGATGCGCACCTCCCTTAGCACCTCATCATGGCGCTACCCTTGGGACACGCCTCATCATGATAAGGCACTACCCTTGGGACACGCCTCATCATGATAAGACGTGTGGATGCGATGCATCCCTCGGTGATGCATCCCTTTGCCTCTTATAAATAGGAGTGCATCTCGGGTTCAAAAATATACATGAATCCATCGAAGAGAAATCAATTCCCTCTCTTTCTTATTTTATTTCTCTTATATGTCTTATCCTAAACTAAGACAAGGAGGTCTTGTTCAGGACAAGAGATTGTCTTGTCCTAAACTAAGACAAGGATGTCTTCTTCAGGACAAGACCTAAAACAGGACAAGGAAGCCTTCTTTAGGATAAGAGGCTTTGAAGAGTTTTTGTAAGAAAAAGAAAATTAGAAGGGAAAGAAAGCAAGCCAATCAAATCCTTTGGAAGGATTAAGCATCAAGGATCAAAGTTTTGAAGGAGATAGAGTCTTGAACACAGTTCCTATGTGGATCAACGTAGGGTGAACACTTGGGCACCTTGTGGATATTCCAACATATTGGATTTAGCGTTATATGTACTCTTCTTATCCTACATTTACTATTTATTCATTTGATTATTACCATTAAGGAGATCTTGGCTATTAAGGGTTTCATGTAAATAGATCTCATTAAGAAATTTATGAAATCTATTCGCTTCCACTGCACTCTTAGGCATGCACAAGAAACCCAACAGTGGTATCAGAGCCATCCTTAACTGGTGCAATCAAATGATCATGCATGTTATAGAATCATTAAAATGCTATGTGATGCTATGTGATAGCAATATTAGATATCATGATATGTAGCATATTCATTAAAATGCTATGTGATAGTAATATTAGATATCATGATATGAAGCATGTTCATTAAAATGCTATATGATAGCAATATTAGATATGAAGCATGTTTATTAAAATGCTATATATGTCTATAGAAATTTGTTATGTCATAGCAATAAGATATTCACATATCTTAATATGAATTTTATATAAGATATGATCAAGCATGTTCGTATTCCTTGATATGCTTGCTTTTTGCATAAGAAATGCAAAGTATATGGAATGTGCTAAGAGACCAGAAAGCCCTCACATAAAATTATATTTAGTCATAGTGTTATAAAATCATAATGCAAATCCATTTAGGGTTTGATTGATCAATTGGTGTCTACAAAGTGGTTCTGGAAAGGTAAAGAGAACGTGGTTTATAATTGGGTCCGTTGCTTACCTGGCCAAACTTTTGGTGTCTAAGGCAAGCACGGGGGGCCTCCCACCTCTCTCCCACTTACCTGGCCAATTGGATAGATTTAGACCTTGAATTGGAAATGCTAAATGATTGAAACACTAAATGCCTTCCTTCATGATAAGTCAAATTCAAGTCAAAAACTATAGTAGGTTTGTTGTGTAACACAAGGCCTAATTTAGTGTTTGATATGAAATTTGTCATGATGCATCTAATGCTTTATAGCATGATTGATGGTGTTGCTTTGTTATGTAACATAAGGACAATATTATTCAAACGTGACTATATAGAAATGAAGGATCTGACTAAACTAAGACATTATAGTTTGTTGTGTAACACAAGGCTGTAAGTATCTTAGAGGCAGCTGTTATGTTGAGAGTTGCCTGGGTTGCAATCGGAAAGGAAAATTTCCTACCTTTGAACTCATGAATATTTGTTGTGTAACACAAGGCATTAATAAGGAATTAGGATCTCAACCCCACTAAGAAAAATTAGTATTTTTCTTGTTTATCATAGGAGGGGGCTATGATAAGTCAATAAAATAGTGGAAGTAACAATTAGATAAAAGTCCTTGTCTAATTGTATACATGTCATCATGATTGGTCTGCTTATGTTAATTTTGTTCTTTATTTATGTAGAATTAAATCTGTATTAAATGGCTTCTTCACTATCACTGAGAGGCATCTTAGATGCCAACAAGTTGACCGGCCCGAATTATGTGGACTGGTTGAGGAATCTTAAGATTGTTCTCACACAAGAGAAACTTTCCTATATACTTGAAACCCCTGACTTAGCGTCAGCTGGGGATGATGCTACTGAAGAGGAGGTTGCCACATATAGATGTGGAAAAATGACAGTTTGACTGTCAAGTGTATCATGCTGGCCTCTATGAGTAACGAGTTACAAAGGCAACATGAAAGCATGGACACTCACTCCATACTTCTTAATTTGAAGGAATTATATGGAGAGCAAAGTAGGACTGCTAGATATGAGATATCTAAGCAATTATTTCATGCTAAAATGAATGAAGGGACATCCATGCAAGACTATGTTCTTATGATTATAGACTTGATTACTCGATTGAGTCAATTGGGTTTTGCTATAGATAGTGAACTCAGTCAGGATTTGATCCTGCAATCACTTTCCGAGTCATTCTCTCTGTTTGTTGTGAATTATCACATGAACAAGCTGAATACCTCCTTGCCTGAGCTGTTAAATATGTTGAAGACAGCTGAAACCCACATCAAGAAGGAAAGGGTCCGATCCTTCTTGTTGGTGGGGGCTCTAAAAGAAAGTCAGGCAGTAAGGGTTCTAAAAAGAGGCTAAATCCTAAAAGAAGCATCAAGAAAAAGAAAGGAAAGAAGATCTCTGGACCCGGTACCTGTTTTCACTGTAGCAAAGAAGACCACTGGAAAAGGAATTGCAAGAGTTTACTTGCAGCTGTGAAGCCTGATACAAGAGTTGCATCAAAAGGTATGTTTGTGTTACATGCCAATTCTTCAAAATTCTAATTCTTGGGTATTGGATACCAGCTGTGGTTTCCACATATGCAAGTCATTGCATGGACTATAGAAAATTAGAAGTTTGAAGAAAGGTGACTTCAAGCTGTTCGGCGCTGGAGGAGAGTCCCTTCAGGCTGATCCAAAGGTGGAATCGTACTCTATTAGATATGGTACGGTCCATGATGTGCTTTACGGCTCTTCCTATTTCCTTCTAGGGATTTGCCCTAGAGACTGTTGCATATATTTTGAATAGGGTACCTTTTAAGTCTGTACCTAGCACTCCATATGAGATATGGAGAGGAAAGAAACCAAATCTTAAATATCTTAAGATATGGGGCTATCAAGCTTATGTCAAAAGAAATTTTGGATATAAGCTAAGTGCTAGATCAGATAGGTGTATATTTGTAGGTTATCCTAAAAACAGTATAGGATATATCTTCTATAATCCTACTGAACACAAGATTTTTGTTGGTAGGCATGCTATTTTCATAGAGAAAGAGTTTTTCCTTGAAAAGGGCAAGGATAGAAGAATTAAACTTAAAGAAGTTTATGATATTCCTCAACCAGATATACCCATAGATGAGGTACAACCACAACACACATCTCCTCTCCGAAGGTTAGATAGAGTGCGAAGAGCACCTGAGAGATATGGGTTTATCATAAAGAATGATGAAGCCCACATCATTGAGAACGATGATCTACTGACCTATTCGAAAGTTGTCATGAGTAGAGACTGATAAATGGCTGAAGGCCATGAAATTCGAAATAGATTCTATGTATACCAACCAAGTGTGGACTTTGGTAGATGCACCTGAGGGTGTAAGCCCTATAAGTTGCAAATGGGTATATAAGAAAAAGATTGGAGCTGATG
Organism: Metroxylon sagu; assembly: GCA_017589505.3. Lineage (NCBI taxonomy): Eukaryota > Viridiplantae > Streptophyta > Magnoliopsida > Arecales > Arecaceae > Metroxylon > Metroxylon sagu. The sequence continues at coordinate 1,026,031 of JACVBY030000565.1, forward strand.
GCCAAGTAGATACATATAAGGCTAGGCTAGTGGCAAAAAGTTTCAGACAAAAATAAGGAATTGACTATGATGAAACTTTTTTACCAATAGCTATGCTCAAGTCTATTCGGATTATGCTTGCAAAAGCTGCATATTATAATTATAAAATCTGGTAGATGGATGTCAAAACCGTGTTCTTTAATGGTCATCTTGAGGAAAAGGTTTATATGACTCAACCAGAAGGATTTGTCTCAAGTGGGAGAACAAATCAAGTATGCAAGCTTAAGAAATCCATTTATGGATTAAAGCAAGTATCGAGGAGTTGGAATATCCATTTTGATATGACAGTCAAAGAGTTTGGCTTTATCAAAAATGTGGATGAACCTTGTGTGTATAAGAAAACAAGTGGGAGTGCTATTATCTTCTTAGTATTATATGTAGATGACATACTTCTCATTGAAAATGATGTTCCAATGTTGCAATTGGTCAAGACTTGGCTATCAAAAATATTTTCCATGAAAGACTTGGGTGAAGCATCCTATATACTGGGTATAAAGATCTATAGGGATAGATCTAAAAGGATACTAGGCTTATCCCAATTAAGGTACATAGATAAAGTGCTGAAAAGATTCAGCATGGATGGGAGTAAAAGAGGTTACTTACCCATAGGTCATGGCATATATCTCTCTAAGAAGATGTCTCCTAAGACACTTAAAGAGAGGAATAGAATGAGTACTATTCATATACATCGGTAGTAGGGTCGATAATGTATGCTATGCTATGTATCAGACCTGACATTGCTTATGCCTTGAGCATAACAAGTAGGTTTCAAGCTGATTCAGGGGAGGATCATTGGAAAACAGTGAAAAGCATTCTTAAGTACTTGAAAAGGACTAAAGATGTTTTTCTAGTATATGGAGGATCAGAATTGAAACTAGAAGGTTATTCGGATTCTAGTTTTCAGTCAGATACAGACGATAGCAAGTCCATTTCAGGATATGTCTTTACTCTGAATGATGGAGTAGTGAGCTGAAAGAGTTTTAAGCAACAGACTGTAGCTGACTCAGTTACTAAGCCAGAGTACATGCTATAAGTAAAGCGGCTAAGGAAGCTGTTTGAATGAAAAAGTTCATCATAGAGTTGGGTGTGGTTCCTAAGATTACTGAACTAGTACCAGTTTATTATGATAACACTGGAGCTATTGCACAAGCAAAGGAACCAAGATCTCATCATAGATCTAAGCATATTCTAAGATACTTCCACCTTGTTCATGAGATTGTTGAAAGGAAAGACATTAAGATTGAATGAGTAGATACAAAGAACAACCTAGCAGACCCATTCACTAAAGCTTTACCTAGCAACAATTTGATCGCCACCTTAATTGTATGGGGTTAAAGTATAAGAGCGATTAGCTTTAGTGCAAGTGGGAGAATGAAAGAGTTATGCCCTAAAAGCCAATCATAATATGTATTGTGATAGGGTCTCTTTTATTCTTCCAAATCATATACATGACATTTTGGTTATAAATAGAAGGCATTATGTTTCATCATTTGCTGCTTTTTATAATTATGATGAACCCCATAGATTAGGGCAATGGTTTTAGGGCTATGATGAGATCATGCCAGTGAGACCTAAAATCCTAAAACCCTAATCTAAAACATTCCCAGTTGTTGGTATATTAAGTTAGGGATCAATGTTACCGGAAAGACTGGCATATCTTATGTATGCTCGATGCAGAGGGTAATTGATCTCACAATCACTTGTGTGAGACACTAATACAAAGATATGGGTGCTCATTAGAGGAATGAGTTCTCTGAATTGACCTACCAAGAGAATATCTTATGGATACTTACTTATTTGTCAAAAGATGATTCTCTAAGTGGAAGTTGTGCAAGTGATCCTTAGACCTGAGATCACCATAGTATCTTATGCACATGAATCCATGTTTTGGTTTATACTCATTCATGACATTAAGTTGTGTACGAGGTATTCTGGATATGGTGGATTGTGTATGAAGATTGTGAGTAGATCAACAAGGAATCAATCACTTCTAGTAAGAGAAGACTACATCCTACTTGCTCTAATCTTATGATGATTCGGGAAGTCTTTGATCAAAGCAAAATGAAAAATTAGAAAGAGTTTCTAATGTTTCATTAATTGAATTATCATTAGAAGATTAAGAGAGACATGAATAGGTAAATAAGTTTAACATTAATCCATACTCATATACTTATTCAGGATGCAGTATGATTGAAAGATTGAATTGCACGATAACTTGCCACTGAAGGGTATGTTTGGTATATCCACTAAATTCCATATCTTCTGAGTTGACATGATACTTTGCTAAACGTTAATCTTGTCTTGTAGGTTTGATTGAATTAAAGAGTTTAATTTGATCAACAATTAGAAAGGGTTCTAATTGTCGAGTTCGAGATCGCACTGATTGGACCTATAAGGATTAGAAATGTTCTAATCATGATAGGTCAACTTGCACCCACACCTACTGCTGGCTAGATGTGGTACCCAATGGGTCTCACACAAAAGGAACTGATCATGGGTCTAATTGGATTAGATCATGTTTGCAGGATAAACATGCTAGCACATGTTGCAAACCCTAGCTCCTGATTCGAATTAGATTCGAATCTGATTCTTGTATTAGGTTAATCTAATATGATTGGATTATAACCTAATATGGGTTGGCCAAAAGTTGGAACCCAATTAGCTTTATTTGGACCATTGGATGACTCTTTGAATAATGGATCTGGACCATTGGTCAGTGGCTCAATCTGCACCATTGGATGGCTCTCTAGATGAAGGATATGGACCATTGGTTGTTGCCTGAATCTGGACCATTAGTTGGTGCCTGAATCTGGACCATGGATGATAGCGCCTTGCTTTTGGATCATTGGATGGTGTCTTAATCTGGACCATTGGATTATCATAAAATAAGTGTGGATGAGGTTATCAGCGTGAGAAGGCTAATAGCGCATGGATAAGGCGAGCGGATACGTCTTTCCGCTCTCTTAGATGCGCCCCTCCCCTTAGCGCCTCATCATGATAAGGCGCTACCCTTGGGACACGCCTCATCATGAGAGGCGCCACCCTTGGGACATGCCTCATCATGATAAGCCGTGTGGATGCGATGCATCCCTTGGTGATGCATCCCTCCGCCTCTTATAAATAGGAGTGCATCTTGGGTTCAAAACATACATGAATCCATCGAAGAGAAATCAATTCCCTCTCTTTCTTATTTTATTTCTCTTATATGTCTTGTCCTAAACTAAGACAAGGAGGTCTTGCTCTGGATAAGAGGTTGTCTTGTCCTAAACTAAGACAAGGATGTCTTCTTTAGGACAAGATCTAAAACAGGACAAGGAAGCCTTCTTTAGGACAAGAGGCTTGGAAGAGTTTTTGTAAGAGAAAGAAAATTAGAAGGGAAAGAAAGCAAGCCAATCAAATCCTTTGGAAGGATTAAGCATCAAAGATCAAAGTTTTGAAGGAGATAGAGTCTTGAACCCAGTTCCTATGTGGATCAACGTTGGAGGGTGAACACTTGAGCACCTTGTGGATATTCCAACATATTGGATTTAGCGTTACAGGTACTCTTCTTATCCTACATTTACTATTTATTCATTTGATTATTACCATTAAGAATATCTTGGCTATTAAGGATTTCATGTAAATAGATCTCATTAAGAAATTTATGAAATTTATTCGCTTCCATTGTACTCTTAGGCATGCACAAGAAACCCAACATCTTACAATTTGATTTGATCTAGAGATCAATCTTCTAAAGGTGCAGTCATCAAGACAAGAGGACATCAAGCAAAGAGTTTAATAACTTGATCCTAAAATCGAAGTGTGGATGGATGAGAGTATTCACACCGGCAGAAGTGAGGTTCTTTGTGCGCTATTTATGTGTTTGTGTGTGTATATATATATATATATATATATATATATATATATATATATATATATATATATATATATTACATGCTGACGATTTTAATCAAGGATTTGTAAGAATCCTTTTTATATGGTCATATGATCATATACATTTTCTTTATGTATAACTATTTTACATGCTAATGATATTGGATTTCATGGTATACATGACGTTTGCATAGGATTTTTTTGTATAAGATATACTATTAAATTATATTTTGACTTGATTAACATAAAATAAAATTCTAGTAAAATTTAATTAGTTAAAAGTATTTGGATTGGCTATAAAATGATAGATTGTTATCATGTATATCGAATTATGGATAGCTTTGCCATAAACTAAAGATTATCATCACTAACTTAGTTTCAACAATCAGCAATTTTTATTACCTTCTTTCCATCAACTTGTTACTATAGTTGGATGTTTCTATACTATTTTTCTTGCCCGTATTACCCTTTTTTCCACCATATAGTAACGTAATTTTATTGTAGTCAGCTTTTCCCAATTTGCCCCTCACATAAAATCTGAGGCCAAGTCTTTAATAAATCACTTTGATTTATTTAGTTTGCCAAATCTGGACCAGTAATATATCTTCTCTCCAAGGAGCACCTGATAGCACTCTCTATCATATAGTGATTGTTTTCTAATGATCTATCTCACAGCACAAAAATTTTCATGTCATGATTTAGTCTAGGTTTAGCTAGTTCAAAGACAATTGTGATTTTTTTTTTCCTATTTTGGATACAATTAAGTACATTTTTTAAAACCATGACATGAGATTTAAGAGTTTCTTTTCATTAAGACTGTACACGATTTTCTTTATGTCTCTTTGAGATGAATACATTCAATGCTCTTAGGTTCACTAAAAGATCAAACTTTGACCAAATTATCTTGGCCTAAAGGATAACAATGCAGTAATGTGGTCACAAGCCAACGCAAGAAGTAATTCTGTTATTAGAAGTTATACTTGATTTCCACTTTTAACCTTGCGGAATTGTGAAAGCTACCTGGATTGTAAATGAATTTTTATTCTTTTCTAAGCCTCATCGGCTGGGTACCCGTGGCCTAATGGGTAAGGCGTCTGACTTCTAACCAGGCGATTGTGGGTTCGAGTCCCACCGGGTATGGCAACTTCTAATACTTTGAAGGCAATTTTAATACTTTAATTGAGAATGTTTATATAAGATAGATTTTGGTGTGGTTGGTTATCACGTCAGTCTAACACCGAAAGCCCATTTCCTTCAGACAAGCTTCAAGCCACCCACTTCTAAAGCTGGTTGTAAGCAGTCAGTCCACGTACATGGTTTAGACTTCTCTTTCTTTTCACTTCCACAAGTTATGGATGTTTATGCTTGTCTGAAGCTATGTGCAGTAGGAAGCACAGTAGATGCTCAACAGAATTTATATGCATTTTTTTTTTTTTTTTTTTTTTAAAGTACTTCCACACTTGAAAAGGGTGGAAGTATTACACTTCCAGCCTGGAAAAGTGTCAGTGCTGATGCAATACGTCTCATGGTGGAGAGTAAAGCTCTTTCCTTTTCCTGTCTCACAGGAAACTCGAGTATTTTACCTAGTGCTTCTGCACCCACAATTATCAAGCTCCTTGAATCAAGGCCCATTCAATTAAACACTCAACAAAATCCAAAAAAATCAATCCTGCAAGATTGACTGTTGGGATTGAAACTCTAGTAAATCTTCATATTCATATAGCTGAAAGGAAAGAAAAAAAATCAGAGTACATCCCATCTAATCCTGGTAATGGTAAATTAAAAAATGATGTGAGTATATTCATAAAAAGACTAAAAAAAACTATGTTGGAGAAAAATACCAACAGCACAAATTGACACAATGTAACTAGTTGAATGTTTTGCAAAATTTTTTGATGCCAAAATGGCCATCGCAATTTGGTCAGCACAAGGTAAATAGATGTCCATTATGTACTTGGGTAGCTGCGCAACTTGGAGGATAAACATATGGATGGATGCTCCACCACTTCAATGGACTGCAAAATCAAATCAAGGAATCATCCAACCTATGTTGGAAGCGTTCATTCAAGATCATTGAGAAGCATGTGATACTCCTCAGTGATGATGTTGCTGCAGAATCTTCTCATTGACCATCAAGAACATGGCATTCTTTTAGCAGAGTATGAAAGAACTGCTCTTGAAATGTCATAGATCAACACTTCAAAAATACAAAGATCCTCCATTAGCAACTTAGTGTCGTGGACTTGCAGCACCCCCAGTAAGAGGCAACCGAGTTCCTTAGAAAACAAAAACCTGTAATTTAGATGTGGTCTCATCACTAGTAGTCGAAGCTAAACTCTAATGCAAAGCTTTATAAAATAGGGTTTCGATGTGTTAAAAAATGCTAATAAACTTCCAATTCAAACTAGATAACCAGTCAATGCATGGCATACTTAATAGACAAGAAATAATTCAAAACATCATTACTTGTGCAATTACCAGTTGCCTGGTATCTGTACAGGTGATATAGATAACATGACTACTGTTTGGTGAAAATTCAGTATCTAATTGCTTTAATAATTTAAAAAGTCATGATGCCAACTCTTGACGTGTTAATGAAAGAAGCATTTGGGCCTGAACTGTTTCACTAGAGAGGGCATTAAAAAAAAATATATATCATGTAGTCAGTTGTTTACTTCTGAGAGCTTGGCTTCAAGTATCACTGAAAGTTTTCTACCCGAAAAGATAGGGCAAAAACACCGTAAGTTGACCTGACTGAACCTGTTTGGATATATGAGAAGCATCTCCATACATGTTAGAAAGGTTGAAGAGAGGCAAACAGAACCAGGAGCAGGCTAGGATACCAAAACCTCAAAAATCTGAAAATCAAATTTTTGAGGGAGTCCAGCATCGATAAAAAAAACTAGTGACTGAAAGATTGGCAGCCTCTAAAGATCTTCCAATTTAGGGCTTATCTGGCATATCGTTTGTGTTGCATTGTATTGCATTTGAAACGCAGTGCTACATTTTGCTAGATAGAAGTGTTTGATTACCATCTTGCATTTAATTTGATGCAACACTGATATGTGTGCAAAACTTTCAACAAAAAAAAAAAAAAAATCTATAAGAGCAAGAGAAGTTTTTCGAAAAAAAGGAGAGAAACGCATGAAAATTGGCTTCTTTCTTTGATCTAGGATGTCCACCTATTTAGAATTTGAGAAGAAGATGTCTTTGAGAATTCATTAATTAAAGGTAACTTAAAGGGCATAATAGAATAACTTAAAAGCTAAAAAATAATGTTGGATTTTCACTGAAAATTAAATAGGATAAAAGGAAGTCTAAGGAAATTCATTAATTATATAGAAAGAAAACAATCTATGTCCCACTTTGCATCTAGCAGGATGCTGGGTTTTCTCACTGTTGACGTCCTGCTTAGCAGAACATAATTTTAGCATTGTGGTGTAGCGAGATTTTTGATCTCCAAACGGGCGGGGCCGCATTTGGGCCCAAATGTGCAAATGTGACTGTGACACAAAACAGAGATTTAAACGGCCCCATACTCTATCTTCACCTACTTGGAAAATTCCCAATGTAGGAAAAATCACAAGGATATGGAGGTTGGACATCATCCTATCAAGATCTTTGAAATCTCCAAAATAGTTGTCAACCAATGAGGCAAGTTCGCTAATCAGCAAAAGCTGAAAGAACCCTTGGCCTCTCTCTGCCAGTCAGTCTAAATAGGTGCAGTTTAGGAAATGAGATTTGAGACCCTGATAAAATTGAAAGAAGGCTTCTAATTCCATGTTCAGATAACCAAAACAAGGAATGATTTACAAACGCTGGAAAAACCACAACATGAAATGAAGAATTGGCATGTTATCCTCTAAAAAGGGTCAGAAAAACAAATAATTATTTAAACCAGCATCAACGAGCTAAGAAAAAAATAAGGGAAAAGAATATTAAGAATACAATAAAATGAAACAGTTAAACATAAACAATAAAGATCTACCTTGCAAATATAGGCATGTAAAAGTAAGGTAAGAAAGCATGTAGAGCAGAAGAAAATCGGAATATATTATTGGAGTCAAGAAATGCAAAGACCAAAAGAGCAGTGGACGTGTACATGCCTTTACTCACACGTGTAACTTGATTGACTTCTCAAACTTTCTCCAGATCAGCTACATCCCAACAATGTAATTCACATACCCTAGTCTTTAGATGGTCGAATAAGCTCTGTATTCTATGCCTTTCTTCAAGAGTTATACTAAATTTGCTCGACCCCTGCATTAATAATACTGAACAATATTAATCATCACACCCATTATGATATGCTGATCCATTATCCAACTTAAATACTAAAAACACTTATCTAGGCAACACTACAATCTACAGAACCAGCCTGTTTAAGGCAACCAAACATCAGAACACAAAATTTACAAAAAGTATATTTCCATGGCAGTGCCTATGCATGATAACTAAAAACGATGTTAGAAAACTTGGTTTTGGTTTGCCTTCTGATGATTTCATCTCAAGTTGTCAAAAACAGAAAATAATAAAGATCAAGAAAATTAAATAAATACTGGAATGTGCCCAGAAGACATAAATCGTATTATTTTTAGTACATTATGTTTCTTAAAATCTTTTGCTGTCTTCTGGTTAAAAGCTTTAAACTATCAAAAATATTGTTAAAGAATCATATCACTTTTCAACTTAAAATATGCAATCATTCAACTGTTTGGTGACATTCATAAAATCTAAGCCTAATACATAACAATGTTAATATTTACTAAAGTATAATTGACAAACATAAAATTACATATAAACATGAACTTGATACAATAGTTACTATCACATCAAGTGCCAAGGACAGCAATGTAAGTTTATGAAGTACAAACTTGGTCATTAGATGCCTGCAGTATTAAGACTTTATGTTCAAATCTCGCAAATATAAGTTTAAATCTTGACAATCCACTATCGAGGACTTGATCTAATGTTTGACCCCTTTCCTCACATCCCCATTAAAAACCAAAAAAAAAACCCAAAATTCTTTTAGACATAGAAAATTCGAATTTTTGGAACTAAACCTTCCAATATTCAGGGAAGAAAAAGGTAGCAATATAAGATTAAACTTAAGGCTTCTCAACATATCATCGATACATCTAAATATAAGTCACAAAAGATAAAAGGAAAATGACCCAATATTGACACTCTAATCCTGTGTATACCCTCAAAAACATGATTTCCACTTTATCCTAAATACCAAAATAATAAGTGAAATTAGCACTTGTGTTCAACTTTAATCGGTTTCAGCGAAAACTAAACAAAACCACCTAACGAAACTCAAACCAACTAATCTCAATCAAAATAGTTTCACATATTTTTTCTAGCCCACATAAGAAATATGCCACATAAAAATAATTAATGCCCAAGGCATTCCCGCTTGTACCATTAGTGCTTACCAGCAACTTGCATATGTTCTGCAAAATTTGTTTGATTGTTGCTTCACTTGAAGACAGACTTCTGTGAAGTCTCCCATCATTATACATGCCGATTAGGATAAAAGTGACTGCGTGTACTTCTCTTAATTGCTCAGTTGCAGATTTAACATCACAACCAGAAGAAAGTAACATATGGTCTTCTATTATCAATGAATCGAGGAACTTCAATATGCAATATAAGAGCTTGTCACTTCTGTAAAACAGGAATATGCAAGGCCGGAAGTAGTAGTGAAACGTGTTGATTTCATCAGAGTGAACAGCCATGTCAACATCTTCTGGTACGTACTGTGCCAAAGCAAGAAAGCACCACGTAGAAAACAAAATATAATTTTCAGTCATCATTAGCACAAAATAAGATCCATTGTCAGGGCGACTTGAATCAAACTACAATTTCATCACACAAGGGTGTCAATAACATCAATAATAAGACATGTTTCAAACACATCTCAAAGAACACAATAAAGTAATAAATAAGCAAACCAAAGAAAGCATAATAGAGATAAATAAGTAAATCAAAGAAAACTATTTATTCTAGACATATAAAACTTTACAAGGCACTAGCCACTACCTATAAGATATCTCATCATATGGAACAGTAAATCATCTATTTATCAGAACGCATGCCCCTGCCACACATAACTTGTGATCTATATTTATTTATAGTAGTTATTGCTGGCATTGAAGCTAGAGTTAGTATTTCTGGAACTCAACACCCTATAGAAGACAGCTGAACTTACATCTTACATCAAAGCTTAGATAACTATGCTGCTCCAAAAACCCTCATCTCTCATTCCCCCTGCCTCACAAACCTCAAAAAAATCTCTTAAACCCTTTAAGATTTTATCTTCATGATGAAATTTCCAGAGACAAACATTTAATGCTTCCAATCATCAAAGAACTTGCAGAATCCATGTTAATTAAAATGCTTCAACAACTAAAGTAAATCAAGAAACAATCAGAAATATAGCATGATCTGCAGTTAGAAGGACTTAGATACATTCATTGGCACCAAGGTCCGCAAAATTAGTACCCAAACCCATACCAATACACACTCCATACCAAAATAGGATGTTTTCTCACTCTTAGCTATAATTCCACTTGCTACTAGAGAGTACAGATCCTACCAAGCAGTATAGAGTGGTTCAGCTCAATTCATGCTGGTTTGGTTCATACCAAACCGAAATTCAATACCTTAGTGGTACGATATGGTAGGCACGGATCGGTACAGCAGGCCTTGGTTGGCACCCCTTTTTCCAATGTTAGTGCAAGGGAAAGGTCACAGGTTCGAATCTGAAATGTAACATACCACATTTTTTTTTAAAAAAAAAAAAGGGTGCGAATTTCTCATATACACATTAAGTATTGCACCATAAACCAGTTTTGGTTTAAAGGCTGAAGCCAGTCTAGTTACAAATTTACTAAAACAAAAACATGTCACTTTAGTTTTAAAGCCTCAGCTGAAAACCAAAATCCCAGGTTCCACTAACTGTTCTACAAACAGGTTATCAATCAGATTTGTCACTGATTTTCTTTAAAAACCATTGATTGGATTGGTATCATATATGAAAACAAAATAAATAAATAAACAATAAAGCCACCACAGAATATCATATGGAATCAGTAACTGAAAACTCTATAATCGTCTGAATGAGGCAATGTTATTGAACAATTTGCATGAAAAATTAACAGCACAAGGTGAGATAATACATACAGAAGCAGCCTCAAACATATAGCTAGAGAGGCAGTTGCTTAAGCTGCTAATGTCCTCATCTGAAAGTTTTGTGGGCCTGGAATCAAGTGCATTGATCATTCTTAGCAGCCCATGAATGTTGTCTAGAGGTGGCTTTTGTGACTGCAACAAAAAGCAAAAATATGGTAAAACCATATTCTTCAGCTAGCAGGAGAAATCTTCACCACAACATCAATCATTAGCAAAACCACCATTCAGGGATCACAGAAACATCAAAATACTACAGAATACAGCACTTCAGAAGCACCAAACTAGACAGTTTGTCGAAGTAAAATGAAAAATAATGGGATGAGTCAGGGAGTTGTTGGGAACATACGATCTCATTAAATATGTTCTTGCACAGCAGCTTTAGAATCAGGGAATTGTCACCCATCTGAGAAAGGCATGTGAAGACAGCACCAGTGAGAGATTTGAAAGTTCTCTGATTTGAGACCTTTCCTTCATTCTCCATGCAAAACTTCTCTGAAATGAAGATTGCAGTCTTAATATAAAAATCAGCATTAAGAAAACAATTGTTGCTTCTTCAACTTCAAAACCTTCAAAACCTATTCAAGAAATCAGCCTGCAAGGGCTAGATCAAGAACTGGATTGAAAAAGAAAAAAGAAATTTCCTAGATCAAGGGGAGAATGACATTCATTTGATGAGTGGAATCCTGAGACAAAAGGAAGCAATTCATGATTGCAAGCCATGGCACCTAAGACTACAACAAACCCGATTAATCTTCTTATAGATACTGATGCCAGATTCATCATACGTAACACTTGTTATGTACTACTACATTAAGTACATCTCCTTACAAATATAGATGCTAGATAAATGGAATCATCACTAGCAAACAACTTGAAACTTATGTTGCCCAAAGATGCAGAATGCAAAGCATTTCTCCTAAGTATATGCGTACAATGCATGCACATGATTAACCTTTAGAACAAGGTTAGCCAAACCATGTACCGATGGTTCGAACCAGTACACTAACTTTGCCCCTTTTTCCTTTTTTTTATTTTTTCATAGTTGCTCCATTTTTTTTCTTTCTTTTTATATGGTATAAAAGGCTGAGAGCCTCCTGTGAATTCTCATCCTCTCTTTCTCTCTTATTTGCATTCAAAATCATTTAAGTAACTTAAAATTTCTCATGTAAATAAAAGAAATGCCTTCCATTTGAATTTAACAAAAATATCAAAAAAATTAATTACCTCAAGAATAAAAAGTCATCTCTTTCTCTTAAGAACAAATTTAAAGAATTTCAAAAAATTTTAGTTTAACAAATATCAAGTTAGGAAACTTCCACTCTAAATAAAAATATCAAAAAATCAATATAATTTAGAAATGATGAAAAAATAAAACACTAAGAAAAATTATCTTAAAATACAATTTATAAGGCTTTGGTCAATACTTAGTCAAACTTATAAAGCTTTCGAACTTGATCAGGATCACAATAACATTGAACCTCACTCTTACCTATGCTGATTTGACCTATAGCGCATCAAAATAATAAAATTAAACTTACTATAAAATCATAAAATTAAAACATATTTCTTAAGATTCAAGCTATAATATGTCACTAGACCGGAGGTCGGAGTGTTACATTCTTCACCATTAAGAAAAATTCAATCCCTGAATTTGAATCAGCATTATCTACTTAGATCCTCTAATTCAAACGATGTAGCACATGGAGTAAAATTTCTGGATGTATCTGAATCGGATTTCCACATCGGATCCTATTTTACTCTAGCTGGCTATGATTAACATCCTTATGGATATGGATATTCCTTCATCGGATGCATCATCTTATGGATATACTGCATCTAAGACTTCAAGCAACTACTACACTTCAATACTACAGCCTCATGATGATCATGGGTCAAATTTTGCTAGCACGATTTTTACATGGTTGGGCTAGTATCCCATCGCAAACCATGAGCAAAAACACAAGGCATGAAGGAGAGTTGGATATGATGATCTAGCAGAGTGAAACTATGATGCTTATGAGAGCTAAGTTTTTCTCCCAAACCCAGACTACAAGCAGGACTTCAACATCTATGAGTAGCATAAACACTCCATTAGATATTAGATGTTAGTGTAAATTATCTATTACATGTTTGATATATATATATATATATATATAACTTATATATTTAAAATTGTTCTTATGTAACTAAAAAATATATCATTGCAGATGTCTGTTGCTTACATTTGCATTAATAATATAATAATATGCTTTAGTTTTATTAAATACAATAAAGTACTTCAAAACATGAATAAAAAGCATTGTAAATTTTAAAAAAATTATAGTGTTTAAGTTTGAAAACCCTACAAGTTTGATCAAGTGTTGACCAAAGCCTTATAAATTATATTTTTAAGATATTTTTTTGATATTTTATTTTTTCATTATTTCTAAGTTAAATTAATTTTATAGGATTTTTATCCAGAGTCGAAGTGCCCTAACTTAATATTTACTAAACCGAGATTTCCTGAAATTCAAAGAATTTCTTCTTAAGGGGAGAGTTGACTTTTTATTCTTGAGGAATTTGATTTTTCTAATATTTTTGTTGAATTCCAATTGAGTGTTTCCATTATTTGCATAAGAAATTTTAAATAAATGGGCATTTACTTAAATGATTTTAAATGCAAATAAGAGAGAGAAGGAATAAAAGCCCATGGAAAGCTCTCAACCTCTCTTTCTCTATTATAAGTGATCCCCACTGCACCCCACCCCACCCCTAAATCGACCTCGCCCTTGACCCCCACTGCACATTTTAGACTGGTTCAAATCGGTTCAAGCCCCATACTGAACTAAAGGGGAATGTCGTAACAGATTTCAGCCGATTCAATTTGGTTCGCCATTCCTTGCTTTAGAATATGTTAGATGGCATCCACAAAACCACTATGATAGCAGAATACAGGTTAGTGTCCTGCAACAATGTTCCCACATTATATCAAAGAGTAGCAAAACTTAATGGATATAGTGGAGGGGCATAAGTGTGAATGGTTGAACTATTAAACAAACAGACCAGTATCTCAAGGAATTTCTTATAATAACAGGTTCTAGGTCACTTATAACTTAGGTGCAAGGGGCACATGATAGGTCCAACTATTTGGAGGTTAGTTACTTCTATAAATAATATTTGGAGGTGCAGCATCATATCATAGCATGATTCAATTAATTCCAGAACCTAGGTGTTTGCAAACATAGAACCATAGAGTGCACATATTGGTGCATGGAAGGTTATAGAGCTTGTGTGCCACAAGTATTGGGCCTAAAGTACTTGCAGAAGATGTTGATGGTGCTACCAAGCCCATTATTGGGCTTGCTCATAAGATGACCAAATGGGAAGGCCCATTTAATGGTTACCTTAATTCCTAATTAACTTAGGATATATGGGCAATCCAGTTAAATGGGATGCTTGCCCCTTTCTTATACCATAAATCCAATTAGAAGAAAGGGGATTGGCCACTTAAAGAGGGAGTTCCCTCCTTCGTAGATTAAGAGCGAGAGGGGGTGGCCACTAAAGGGCCTCTTATACAAAAAGGAGGAGATGCCCCGTTCTCTGTCATCATCTATCTTCCCTCTATCTCTGCTTCTATCCTGAACTAGGGTTTTAAAAAACACTAGAGGCCTCTTCCAAATGCAAAGCAGATCTAAGAAACAACTTAGCACAAGGAGTGGAGACCATGGCTCAACATTCTGCAGGGTTCAGTTGAGTGCTAGCCTAGCCTAGCCTAGATCACGTATATATAGTGCATGTGATCGGGTAAGCCCCACAGTTTTTTGCTTCCCTAAGAGTTTCTGCATGCACAACTCAATCTGTGGTAATGTACAAATGAATTTTCTTCTCTTATTCTTATTTGTGTCATGCTTTTATGGTTAACTTTGATAACATAAAAGTATGAGTAGGAAATGAAAAATGAAACAAAAGAACCAAGCTACTACAACTTGAAACTCACCAATGGCGACAACAGAGGGCACCATACTAGAAGATATTAACTAAATCTTTTACTTAATTTACTTATTGTGCTACAAAGCCATCTTTGACATGAAAATGACAGTTGCCTGCAATTACAAACTGATCAATGAACTAAATTCAGCCAAACATTCCATCATTCAGATCATAACAGAAATATAAGAGAAAGTGAAGGTAGAAAAGAAGCATTAATTATGAAGGCTAACACAAATACCATTATATAAATGATGAAACAGAAAGCTAGGTAATGACTAAAAAGTGGTCAAGATATTACCAGGAAAAACTTTAAAGCGTGCAACTAAAGTGACCAAGAAACCAATTTGGTCTGAAATTTGTACATGGCCAGCTTTATATGATGAGTGCAAAACCTCCATAATTCTTAGTAACATAAATGGCTCCAAATCATCACCTGCATTAAGATGTGGTGAAAAAAATGATTAAAAATAGAACATGCAAGAAAATTCAAAAACTTTCCTAGATTGCATTGGATTTTTTTTTTTTTTTTTTTGTGTGTGTGTGTGGGGGGGGGGGGGGGGGGGTATTGACATTGAGTGCTAAATTACAAATGTAATTCTCTAGATCCATCAAGTCTGACAGACTCTGAACCAGAGTAATCTAAATATGAGATGGAACACCCCAGGTATCTTCCCAACAAGGAAAAATAAAATTCTGACTGACATAATAGGAAAACAAGAGAATAAACACAGAAGAAAAGACAAGCTGATAGTAGATTGACCAAAATGATCTCTTCTCCAGCATACATAATTCGAACTAGCTAGGTTTCCAAAATATAGTATAATTAAAATCAGTAAGTGCAGAGAATATTCCTTTTATTCTTACAGAGAACATTAGAGGATCTAAGACTCTTCCACAACAAGATGACAGAAGACATGTTAGTGAAGTTTCATTTTGATTGATTTTTCAATTCTTTATAGTGTGTGGCCCTACTTAAAGTTGAGTGATTTGTCCCAAAAGCTAGACTCAACTAAAGCAATCCTAACCAGTGATTCAAGTCTCAACTAGATAGGGGCTGAGACGAGTGAGACATCTTGTCCCAAAGAGATTGTGGGACCAATCTCGACTATCCCATCTCATCATCCTATCTCGGCCATAATACATTATAGTATCAATTTTAAATAGATCTAATTTATTATAAAGATATAACTTTTGAAGTTCAAATATATTTAAAAAGCGAATAAAACATTAAATCTTCACAAATAATATTTTCAAGAAAAAAGCATTCCAAGAAAGTATTGGGATGCCTGACCAAGTCAAGGATTGAGATGGACAAGACATAGGGCACTCATTTCATGAAAAAACCGAGACACCTCTATCCCATGAGATTTCAAACCTTGATCCTAGCTATCTAAGAGATACTAAACAAATAAAAAAACAAGCTAGGAATTCCAGACTGTTCACATGCAATATAATTTCATTAGTCTAAATTTACACTTTAATTCTAAGCAAAAACCGAAACCAAATCCAAATTTTGAATTCTTTTGATGTAAAGAATCGAGGCCTTAAAGCTATGAAACATAACACCTAAAATAGCTTCAACAACTATGATCAATACAAAGGCAATGCGGCATGTAATAGGCCAATGCAGCACCAGCATGTGACATTTAAATACTCGGCAGAAACTAAATTGCCTAACAAGCACACACCAAACCCTTTTACTCTGCAGGTGATATTGCAGATAATCAGTTGATTGAGTGTTTGAGAGCATAATTGTTATTAGCTAGCTCAAGGGCACAAAAAGAATCCCATTTCACAACTAATCTTGTTACCAAAATATCTAACAAATATCAACCAATCTAGCATTTTTTAAATAAGCAGAAATCAAACAGCGACACGGTCAAACAAAGATGAGATTATTGAACTAGCAAAATTTAACCAATGTAAATGGCATGGCATTCACCTACTAGACTAAAATGATTGCAAACTCAAAAGTGCAACAGGTAACCAGATTTTTCACTTACAAAGACTAGCACCAACCACCACCACCTTGCAAAGGTCCATATCCAGAGTAAGTCAAAAGGCAATGGAATATTTGATATTTATTAACATAGATCTAAGAAGATCAGCATAATAATTATATCACTCAATCATTATCGACATATTGTTTGCATCTTTTGACCACATTTGGATAGTAAGACAAGAAATCAGCCTTAATATGTGTTCAATTTCCATACACTGTAGCACTACTTGAGGGAAGAAAAATAACCAGAACCGAGTGACGTAAAATGCTTACATAAACAACAGTAAGTCAATGACTGGAGAAAGTCTGAATTCAAATTTGAGAAGTAATATAAGCAACAAAGAGCAAGTTCCTGACAATCATTTGGGAGCTTTATAAAAGGTCCATATTGTATTGTCCCTGCAATAACTGAAAAGGCCAGCAATTATTGTTAAGGACAGAACTATCAAAACAACAAAGGGTATGGAAAAGCTTTCATATATTGAGGCAGCAGGTGCAACAAATGATGATAGATAACTGGCCGGCCTACAAACACAATAATAAGGTTTTCATATAGGACAAAAGGAATTACAGCATTTCTTATACTTACTTCTAGTACTAAAGAATTCTCTCAATGGCCATTGCAGATCGTCATACTCCAATCCCAGAGGGGAATTTGGCAGAGAGGATTGGCCGATCTTAAGTATAAGTTTTAAAACAGCCTGCAAGCATGGACAATGAATAAATTCAGAAAATGAAGAAAGTTGCAGTGCCAACTCAAGTTATTGAGTACATCCTGCAATCATGTCAATGATGCATTGCTATGACTAAGTTCAAATGTATTGCACATGATTTGAAGATAGACCATAGTGAGCTATCATATATAAGGACAATTTTACTTCAAAACCAGAATTTTCTATCTAGCATATAAGATAAAGAAGTGAGTCAAAGACAAAAATTTCCAAGACATTGGGTGAAATTGAAGAAGACTTGAGAGTCTGTAGCAAGCAGTATATTGATTCTAGACTGTGGGATTGTCAGCTTAAATTCATATCCAGTATTTAGACCAGAACAATCTCATTGTATGATTTACACAGAGATGGAATCTGTTTTTAACACAACAATAAAATACATAAAGCATCCTACAAGGAAAAAAATTGTTGGGGCTCTAGAATGATCCTTGAAGATTTTGGAGAGCTGCCATTTGTGATGGCACATAGGTAGCTAGGCCCACAAGTTTGGATAAGAAGCATATCATTTAGAGTAGCATACTTTAACCATCTCAAATAGGACTTAAGGATGGATCTTACTGATAAAATACCATGAGGTGCATAAGGTGGATGGCATGCATTGACAGCCCTCATGCTAGCTGTTCTAAAAAAAGGGCCTACATCTTAATTATTCAACTTCAACACGCTTAGATTTCTTTATTCATGAACCATGGGAAGATGGTAATAACCAAGGCAGAATCGAACTGAACCAATCAATTCATGTCAAGCCGAACTTGCCAAAAACCGGTTCCAAAACCAGTTTCGATTCGGTTCTGCCCTCAAATTGGCACGAAAGGAGAGAGAGGGAGGGAAGGAGGGAGAGAGAGAGACTGAGAGCCTTTCATAAGCTCTCATCCTCTATCTTCTCTCTTATTTTCATATTTACTTAAGATTTCTCATGAAAATAAGGAAAATACCAACCATTTGAATTCAATAAAAATATTAGAAAAATCAAATTCTTAAAGAATAAAAAGTCAACTCTCCCTCTCAAGAATTTCAAAAAATCCTAGTTCAACAAATATCAAGTTAAGATACTTACATTCCGAATAAAAATCCCAAAAAATCAATTTAACATAGAAATAATGAAAAAACAAAATATCAAAAAAAATTATCTTAAAATATAATTTGTAAAGTTATGAACAATACTTGGTCAAACTTACAGAATTTTCAAACTTAAATAGAATCACAATAACAATGAACCTCATACTAGCATATGTTGACTTAATTCATAGCTTATCAAAATAATAAAATTAAACTTAACATAAAATCCTAAGGATAAAACGTATTTTTTAGAGTTCAGACTAATGACATGTCACTAGACTGAAGATTCTCAGCCTCGTATATCACATTAAAAAGAAAAAAAATGAAAAATTATGAAAAATGAAAAAAAGGGAAAAATGGCATATCAGCTCGAACCACCAGTGCACTACCGGTTCGGCTTGATTTCAGTACCCAATTCCACCAACCTATAATAACCAAACTTTGTAACAAGTGATCAAGTTATGTGGATGTCAACAACAACGGTAATGGTCATGCATATAGTTGAACCTAATTATAATGTTCAGACAATTTTGCACATAACCTCTAGAAGGTATCGAACTAAAACAAAATTAAGATCTCAACAATAGGAATCATGCACTCATTTAGGGCATGCAATGAATAGAATGCCATGGAACAGTGGGGTTGAAACATTCAAAGAAACAACTTAAACCACTTTGGCCAATTGGACATCCATTTTAAAAGATGCCTACTGTTATGTCTTAATTAAGAAAGCCATCAAAACGAGACCATTACATATTTGTTATCTTGAAGAGAGCTCAGAAAGAATTAAAAGAGGATCAAATAAGGTGCAAACTTCAGTTCTTGACAACAATACATTTATCACCAATCGCTAGGAAAGGTATTATCATTGTTATGCTGATTTCATCTAGTCATAACCTAACACAAAGCAGAAAAAGAAAGAGAGAGAGAGAGAGAGAGAGAGAAACTATGGATTAATTTTAAAAAGGAAAAATAATAATGGTAAACTAAAAAATTATGAAGAAGCAAAGGCATACCTTTGACACAATGGGGTGTCTGTCCCCTAACTGCAATAGAATCGTAGGAAGCTCTTGTATCCATGCAATCTGATAGCTTAACAAGTCCGGGTAACTGAATGTAAATGACAACAGACTTTGATTGTCCATCTTGCAGGGGGGGAAATGAGAGAGGACATTAAATACAATTAGTACAAATATAATTTACATGCACCATGTCATCTGTTGTGCGAGATATTTAGGTAATGAAGACCAATCAAATTGATTAGAACTCAAATTGTATTTTTCAATGTGAAAAATATGGTAGAGTTGTTGCAATAAACATTTTGAAAGATTTCTAAAACATTGAATCCTTACAGGAAGTAGCATTTCTTCTAATGCAGACAAGTATGCCAAAATCAGCTTGCTATCCACCTGGCAATTCTTAAATGCACCAGTAAAACCCTGCAAAAAGATTTACAAGTTCAATTTATTATGTATTATTCTCTGTAGATAAATTGTGGTAATAGTGAAACATGGCAAGAACCTAAAAATTCAGTAGCATATTTAGTATTGAAGTAATTAAGCTCCCAGGACTAATAAAGGCATCTACTGTGAAAAGTAAACTAAGTTGGACTACATGATATCCTCTAATTTTGAATAAGTGAGGGACAATTCTCCCTCCCACAAGAAACCAAATTAATAAATTACATATATTGGTAATGTAAATGTTGTTATTTCATGAAATGCAGACAAACCTCTAGAAGACAAGTTTTCCAACTGCCCATAACTTGTGATATGAGTCCTGGTATAAACGGTAACACTGAGGCTAGATGCTTTTCCACACGAACCTTACTAGGCAGCACATGGGTCCCAGCCTGCTAATAAACATTTTTATTAATATCTTTTGCGAAAAAACTTATTGCAACATCTGCAAACTTTGTATCCACAAGAGAAAAAAAAAAGTCTCTTTGAACAGTTGTCACAGTGATATTGATGAAAGAGAATATCCAGATACATAGCCCGCAAAAGCAATCAAATAAAGTGGTGTTGCCAGGTCATTATCAGATATTTATGGTTCAAATAAAAAAATTAAAAAATGTCTAACAATATTAAGCTTTAAATAAAGTATATCCACGGTGATATTTTCAATTGCTCCAACTTCAAAAGGATCATGTTAATAAGTTATCTGTTGCTCTAACTTGATATCCTCAAATTATTCTGACAGTAATAGTCTATGAAGATAAAGGGAACAGATCCTGTTGCAAGTTGAAAGTCATATCTTCTCATACTTTCTCACCAACGGTGGATATTGTCATGCTTTTCACAAGCCTTTGGAATAAAAATGCTCCACTCAGCATTATGTAGCAGGTGAAAATGGACTAGAAGAAGCTGAAGCATTCCAAATTATAAATTTTATAAGGAAAATTTTAGTGAAGAATGAGATATTTACTTCCTGCCCTCTCTCACTAGAGTGAAATCTTTTACTCTTCTAACTTCATCATTTCTCAGGAAGGATACAATTAATATCTACTTTAAGTTTAGAAGGGCAAATCAGTCTCATAATCTCAAGGAAAAAGATAGCGAGGCAAGCAGTTCACATTACAAGTTGGTGAACATAAAATGAGAATCCTAAGACGAAGACTAGCTTAATTCCAAGATAAGCAGGAGTAACAGATTACAGGGAGTTATGCTCATGGCTATGGAGAGTAATTACAGCTTTGGTTCATGCTAGCTCAAGCTTACGATGCATGGATCTTCCTAAATGGGGCTTCTCTTGTTATCCAACTTTGAGATGTCCATCCTGCTAGTCTCACACTAAGGGTACAGGAAATATCATTTGAGGGAGAATTTGACCTTTTGTGCTCCTCTGCTTGAAAGGTGCAAGGTAATATTTTGTACTTTTTGCTCTTACTCAATATAGTCAGGGAAAAAAAAAGTGTTCCAATGCACAAGGCTCCCATCACTGTGGCCTCTGGGGAGGATCAGATGTACAATGCCTTAACCTGTGTGTGTGGAAGGTCATAATAGAGCAACCTTACAGTTGCACCAAAGTCCACCCTCTAGTGGGGAATAATGAAATGTCTAATAAGTGTGGTCTTCATAAAAAGTGAGTGCTAAAGGCGAGGGTCTCACATTTTGAAAGAAAAATACAAAAAATAAATAAGTGATTAGTAACAGAATAACCTTGAATCGAAAAATAGATGAGAAAGTTACTACATATTCATATCTGATATTTATAGCCAATCAAACAACTACAATTCAATCAAATTTTCAATTACCAGAGGAAAGGTGTGATACAATAAGCACTAGAAACAACAAGAATACATAGTGCTAACAGCCATCAACATAAGAAATTCTATAAATGAACAACTGAAGATATGCTCTAAAGAGGATCGCACTAACTGAGTTCACAACCTGCCCAAGCAGTAAATTTTCAATGAATCCAAGAAATTTGTCTGTCACAAAGCTGCCATCATTAATCCATTCACTTAGGTGCAAAAATATTTCAGTGATACTGACATTCAAGGTGAAATATTTTTCATCTTCCTGCAAACAATACAGAGAAGGAAGTCAAATCAATCAGCAAAAAACTGTTCTTTAGAAAAGGTACCAAGTATACATCTATTTAAGTCCATGCAGTGAATTTTGCAAGCCATTTGCATGGTTGGAGTTCATTCTAAAATCAAAGGAGGCCTCACCACAAAACAAATCACATTGCAATATTTGATGCATGAATGCAAACAAGCATGCATATGTTCTTGCTTGATTAAGTGCACAAACATATATAGCAATAAATGTGCATATGAACATGTGGACTATTTGAGACATGTGGACTATAATTCACATATATCACATACTTTCCAACCACAATTTGAGGCATGTCATTTGTAAATTGTAACAACCTAGATTTGAGGCAAAAATTAGCTTTTTGGGCAATGCATGGATGATGGATAACAAAGTAAATTGTGGTTTTAGCCATTGAGATGATCAAGATTGCAATAAATGGTGTAGATCATCGATAGTGATGTCTCACCAAGCATTTTGGCACAAGGGAAAATCAGCTTTAACCATTGCCAAGAGAGAGGGAAATGGAGTGGAGTGTTAATTATAAAATTCTAGATTAAAAAAAAAAAAGAAAAAAGAATTTTATGTTTATGCCTTAATTATAGATACCGTTAGGATTGGAATGGTTATGTATGAAGAATTTTAAGTCATTTTTCCATTTAATGTTCCATGTTTTATATTATTTAAATTATCAAAGGTACCTATGTATCTTCTCCCTATCTTTTCATATGCAACACCAAGACAATATACATATATTCTGCTCAATAGATTAATCAGCTAAAGAATTTAACTTTCCATAACCAATCTGCATTTGGTTGACCAAAAGTTAGCAAAAAATTGGGTGTTTAAATACAACACATTATGGTGAAGCATCATAACAAGTAGAAGAGACTGTTATTTTGGTGGAAAGAAGTGGCATACCATCAGATGGTGCAGCTACATGCAAACAAGTTGGACAATAATGACTTAACAGACAAACAAGAAGAAGATGACACAGTTACTATTTAAGCATTAGGAAAATGAGATAATGATCATAAGCTATTCAATAAGCAAAAGAGCAGACCTTTTGAGCAGGTTGATGCGTCTGGACAATTGGAAATGTTTCCCATAATTTCTTTAAGTATACAAACATGGAACTCATCATATCAGGCCCATCAGATAGTGATGTAGGAAAAAGTCCAGTACTCAAATGAGGCTTCTTGATCTTATGGACAACATTTTTAACAGCCAGATTTATACACTGAAGTGTGCACAACATACAATCAAATGATTGTGCATCTATAACAGGCACTGCACGAATCAATGATGTGGATTCTTGGAAACAGTTGATCAGTACTGGCACGAGATCTACCAGTTTCTTGTCGATAGAAGAAATTCCTGCAAAACATCAAAAGAGTAATAATATGATTGTAAAACTTTATTGAGATCTACGAAGATAAAAACAGAAAGAATTATGTAAATCATGTGCTATGCCAGTTATAGCTATGTGTTGACATGGTAGACCTGTAGTTCTGTATGTGCCAAGACTTTAGCACAGACTTGCACAAATAGACACCTGTCTCATGGATAAGCAATTTACATGCTTGGTTAAGCTACCTCAATCACAACAATAACAACTTAGATAAATTTTGACTTTAATATACTGGTATTTTAGATTAAAATAATATCTTGGACAAAATAACAATTTAAAATGTTTAATTATGATACATAATTTTAACTATGATATGGTAAACCTAGCATAATAAATCACTATAAAAATGTAAATATAAACACATTCTAAAAACGAACACATGCCCATTCTTAAAAATGCTAGCACATGTGCACATGTACACAAGAACACATTGTCAGTTGGTAAATTGTTATTTATCAAGTGCCTTACATAGTTTCAAGTTATTTACTAAATGAAGTAACATTAGAAAACTATGTTTACAAGCTAACACAAATAACTTGGAAGTATGCATTACAAAATTTAAATCACAAAGAAACATAAACAAACTGTAACATACACACACACACACAACCATACATGAATAAACAATTTAACAACTAAAAACTAATAAGAAAATATATTCAAATGACACTTGAATCACATTCACACAAAAATAGTCCAGTTAATAAACATGCATTCAGTGCACTTCATTTCAGTCTTTCACTACTTTGACCACTTTCTGTTTTAAGCTCATACCAATTCAACTTCTTTTATGCTGGTTCATTTACCTAAGTTGAACGAATAGGAATGGTTTTTAGCTAACTGTAGAAACTCAATATCACTGATCATCCAACAGAGCCATGTCATTTGCTATTTTATATTGCTTACCAAAAAGACTAACATGACACAACTATACCACACATTAACAACACAAGTATGCACCTTTTTAATTAGAGATGATATGATTTGCTGATCCTATCATACATAAATCAGAGAAATTGAAATTCAACTTATACAGCATAAATTTTGAGTTGATCATGTCGATCCTTCGACATCAATTAAGAATAGAGATACGCAAGTTCATAAAATCTCTTCACAAACTTCCCCAAACTTCTACCAAGTCATTGTTTTGTTACTCACTTCTTCTATGGTGTCTTAAAATAAATCCATCATTCTTAATAAAATCATATCATATGCTCAGCACACATACCCATACCATCTCAATTAATCCTCTTCGTTTTTCTTTATCTTCATCATCTCCAAAGAATTTCTAACAGATCATGACCATATGCATCATGCCGTATGATACTTGGGTTTCTTTTTTTCTTAATGAATCCCAAAAAGGAAGAGAGACTGAGATAATGCTCAAAGGGCCTTTGTTTCCTAGCCCATCTGCAAGACTTCATTTTAATTTATGTTATTCTATCTATACATTAGACCCAAGAACCTGCAAAATGTTGCGTGCATCTACATGTGGGTAGGTCACTCCAACAGGACCAGCTGTAAAAACTCAGACCTGCTGATAAAGTGACTCAAGCACCTTGCATAGGTGCTAGGAGTCGAGTGCGTAGAGATTCTCAAGTGTTGAACATGAAAACCTTCAAAAATTTAGGCACAAGGACAAAGCATAGACATCTCATTTTCTCCATGGAATGGAACATGCTGCTATCCCACCTTGTCTCAATATTTGAGATAGGGAATATCCCAAGACACATAAATCAAGATGCTAGGACGATGGCAACATGGTTCCATCCCAATACTTGGAATGATAACCCATCCCAACATCCCATGAGATCTCACATTAGGATTTAAAACCATGTGTATATGTATATATAAAGTATGTATCATTCATTAGCTGATGAGAGGACAATTATCAATTAAATTTTTCTTTCAACAAGAACATTCACATACCAGTATTGATATGGGTACCGATACTAGTATTTCAACCCTTCAATCATAAAGTCTATTATTACAACCACTAAAAAATTTGGGGCTCTCAATTTCAAATAGTCACATGTTGCACCATGCTTCTAGTGTCAAACGTTGACCAAGTGTAGCATGTAACTTGAGGAAAATTGCCTTTGGAGCCTGGTTTTCATAAGACACATTGGCACCATCTCATTAGTCTATAGTTTTTCTATTTTTGAATGTATTAAAGATCAATAATAATGGAATTCTAGTCAAAGCACATGTAAACATTACAAATGGATTATATTTACATAAAACGAAAGGAATTTACAGGACATCCCAAAAAATAATAGATAATAAATAAAAACATGAATGCTGGAAAATAAATAAATAACATGGATGCACAAGAATTTGTCAGTACCTGCATCATCCCGGTGTATCTCGGGTTCAAAAGTGTGCAAACGTTTTTTTTCAACGATATTTTGGTTCTATGATCAATGAAGAAAGGAAGTGTTGTTAATATATATTTATATATATAACATAAAACAAAAGTCATCTTTTTAGTGATAAAAAATAAGAGAAGTTTATAGCAAACACTAGTCCGCAGATAGGAGCAGAGCTAATAAATCATACAAAGAGAAAGAAAGAAAACATACCTCCTACCTAGATGGCCAATTAGAAAAAGGAAGTTGTGCTCGCACCCTCAACCAAAAGATTTGAGGTACTAAGAAAAATAATGGCAAGCCAAGAAGTAGATAGGATGTACTCATCTATGTCTGTATGTTCATATCTATATGCATATACAAGGGTATATATACAAACTATGGCAGGACATACATAACACTTTATAAAAGTGAAAGCAAAATAGTCAGTCTAACCAAAATTAGAAATATGCCTTACTGCATCGCTGATATTTCATATTTGCCACAAGAACCATTTTATGTGTCTACTTTTGCATTTTCTGCATAAATTGAATCCATAATACGTCTCTTGCTGCTTGAGGCTTGGTCTCGGTTACCTTTTATTCTCTCTAGAGATCAAGTAAATTTTAAAGTTGAACCTACTTAGATACTTCTATATCACCTCTACAACTCTTTCAGATCAATTTCTCAACCTTCATTGTCCTAATCAGTTAGTCCTTCTCCAATCTTCATTGTGTATAACCAAAACATCCCAATTCAATTAATAAGAGGTCTTTTACATAGTTTAGCCATTGCTCATGTCTAAGTCCATTATCTATAGTTTTAGTTAAGGTCATCATCTCAGTACTAGATCCCATGCCAGTACCACATTGGTACAATATTGGTATGCCGGTATGTGGATTGGTTCAACAAACCGAGACTTAATACATACCAATACCAAGTCTTGGTTCAGTATCGATATAGCATGGTACGCTCAATAGAGGACGATATGCACCGGTGCTGCTTGCCATAGTTTTAGCGTATATCCATCACAATATCCTCATATTTAGTAAAGTTGTTCTTTATGCATTCAGCCTTTTTATTGCCCACTACTTATCCAAAAAATTATAACAAGCATGTTTATTATCTTAAACCGAGTCATTCTAACATGCACCCATGGCAAGTACCCAATTAGCACTGTTATTCTATGTCTAACTT
Source organism: Metroxylon sagu (assembly GCA_017589505.3). Classification (NCBI taxonomy): domain Eukaryota; kingdom Viridiplantae; phylum Streptophyta; class Magnoliopsida; order Arecales; family Arecaceae; genus Metroxylon; species Metroxylon sagu. Next base: position 1,053,399 of record JACVBY030000565.1, read on the forward strand.
GTAACTGGTATTAAAAATTTCTTTCGGCTATCCCCTTGTTCTCTTGCATAAGCGATTAGGGTATCAAAGGAGCACCTTAAGGCACCTCATTATTTGCAATCAAGACCTAATTTTCATTTGAGCTCTATCAAAGCTTCAATTCAAAGACTTTCTTATGCCATGATCGATTTCATGGTTTTATATATGAGATCATACCTAGTAACCCACCATACCAAGTATTGGTTCCAAGAGAGGTATTGTACCAACATCCGCCATGGGTACACTAATTGCTACTGATATGGGTATCCAAACCAACAATTAAAACCTTGATTGATTTCTTAGCCTTTTTTTCCTATTATGTTTTCCTCTAATACTCCAAATCAGTCGTTAAGAAATCATCATCTACGACAATATCCACATATAAGAATTCACTTGAATCTAAGTTGCCAACATATCTAAATTTTAAAATGGCACAGGCTCAAGGTTGATCTTTACTGCAATCTCATTATGTCCTCAATCAACACGTCATACATCCACTAAGGATGAGTTTGTATGAGGCATTTTGAAAATTCACAGAATTTTGAAATGCAACATTGCAATGCAGTATTTCAGAATTCCAGAATTTCATAAATTTTCTATTTGGGTAGTTGTTCCTAAAAATGAAACTTTGTCTAAGGATTGTAAAATTTCTATAAATATTTTTTGGTCATATTTATATAAATTTATATAATCTTACAAAAATAACTTAATATTTTTACATAAATATTAATATTCATATAATAAATATTTAATATTTATTTTAATGAGTATAACATTAATAATATTTATATTTATATTTATGTATTTATTGAAATTATTGATTATTATTTTATGCAATTCTTAATAGTATATTTTGTATTTATTAATATCTAATCAAATATGTTTATGTAATCATAAAATAAAATATATATAAATATTATAAATACTTTTAATTAAATTTATATTTTTATTATAAAATATTTTGCTAATTAAAAATAAATTTTATTTTACAAAAATATTTACAAAAAATATAAATTAATCATTAAATATTTATAAATATTCATTTTATAAAAATACATAAATAAGATTTAGTTACATAAATTATAAGTTTTAAATTAATAATTAATATTATTAACAATATGTTTAATAAATATATTACTATTAATAATATTATTTATTATTAATAAATATTATTTTTATTTATATAATATTTATTTATTAGTAAGTAAATAATATAAATCAAATATTAATAAATATTGTTAATATTTATGTAAATATTAATAATAATATATTAATATTTTACATAACATAAATATTTATGTAATAAATATTTAATAAATAAAATAAGATAAAATTACATATATATATATATATATATATGTAAAATAAATATTTACATGTAAAACAAAATAAATATTTATGCCACCGGGTATCCACTTCTGCAAATCCAAGATGACATTAACATCATGTCTAAATAATTCATGTGGCACTAAAAAGCATGTTGTGCACCTTATTGCATTAAGATGTGGATCCATTTAAAACAGAATAATGGTATACAATAGCTAAAACTAAATGCTTAAGATATGTAAATCATAGGATGCAAAGGACCCATCAAATGCAAATGAAAGAACAAGAAAAGAACAAATGTAGATTCTAAAGAGCACAAGTATAATATCCAATTGTCAATAATCACATGATGAAACAAAGTTTAAGAGCCAAATAATATGCAAAAAATAGGAGCTAGACTTAGCTACACTCGCATGTAGCCAAGTCCAACCATCCTTTCCACCCTTGAATCCACACGGATCACAGATCCTAAAGATGAAAAAAGTAAGGTGGGTTCAAGATTCATATAGATCCAAGGGTGAAAAGAACGATCAGATCCGGAGCTTGACTACACGCAAGTGTAACCAAGTCCAACTCCAATAAATAGTATTGCCAAAAAGATTCTTATATGCTGCAGTAAAACCAAACAAATAAAAATTCATTGTGACACATACTTTTTCATGTAACCTATCCTCCTTTTCATTCTTGCCAGCCAACAAAGAAAAGCAATGAATAAGCCCACCAAGAGCATTCTTAAGTTTGCTCTTGTCTTGCAAATAGATCTGGTTGTTTCTTAGAATATCCATATAATGATCAAGAACCTGTCCAAAAAATGCAACATAAACTGTAAGAAGGAAATCAGAGACAGGTGAATAAACTACAGTAAGATATTTTCACATGTGATATCTACATCACCATATAATATTGAACACAGATCACAATACAGATTTCATTATTTAACAAAAGACCCAATTCAACTAATATGAATACATGCGCTTTACGATATATGATCAGCCACGTCAATGAGTTTATAACAGCTGAAGATGATTATTATATCTTCTTCTGACTACTAACAATTATGCTGATAACATTCATCAAAATGGCTGAACAGGTTGGATAAGCATGAAAGACCTCATCTATGTCATAGGCAGACACCATGAAATTAGTGTAAAAAAATTATATATATATATATATATATATATATCGAATATAGCCAAGTTTAGGATCCGATCATCTTCCCACCCTTAGATCTACACAGATTCCAAAGCCACCCACCTTTTCACTTTTTTTATCTTTGGAATTCGTGAACTGTGAACTATATGAATCCAAGGATAAGGAAGGTAACCGGATCTATTATTGGTTACATTCGAATGTAGCTAAGTTCAGAATTCAATCACCTTCCTCACTCTTGAATCCACATAGATCCAGGAGCCACTTCACCTTTTTCACTTTTTCCATCTTTAGGATCCGTGAACCATGTGAATCTAAGGGTGAAGAAAGTAATCGGATCTAGACTTGGCTACATTCAAATATAGCCAAGTCTCTCTCTCTCTCTCTCTCTCTCTCTCTCTCTCTCTCTCTATATATATATATATATATATATATATATATATATATATGTGTGTGTGTGTGTGTGTGTGTGTGTGTGTGTGTTTGGCATGAATCAACCTGTGTAAAAAATTGGACTAAATGTATTGCATAATATCAACAAAGTAAATGAGGATTCAGCCTCACAGCAAATGACCATGTGGTGACACACACAACAACAACGACAACATATGTGAAGATGACACAGTAATTACAAGCAAAAAGAGTATAAGCATAAAAACTCAAACCAGCTTCATAGGACAATAATTCTAAGACCTGCAATAATGAAAACAAAAAGGATATGAGAAGGAGCAACAGATGATTTGAAAATAATAAACAAGAGGTGAAAACAATGTCAACACCCTCCACAACTCTCCTTCCCCCTCTTATCCTCATCCACCCAGTAAATCCAATTCAACAGCCGAACAGTAGGTGCAATGATTTCCTCCATCATCATCCTCCACTTCTTTGAGAGTGCTCCCAAATCACAAGCCTACCCATAGTCCAAGATTTAACATTTAGATGGGTTACCAACAAAAGCCCTTAAATTACAATAGGAACAGAGATTCTTTAAGGATGTTATGGATGAGAATAAGTGTGTGCTTCATCATTTTTCAGTTTCTTTGTTGCTGTTGTATAGGATCAGAATGATGTGGAAACAAGAGAATAGAGCAGAGAGATGAGATTTCTCTTTTGCCTCAAAAATTTTACCTTTTTATTTTATTTTCTATCTTTTGCCTCGGCCCTCCTCTTTTCCTCAATTATAAGATGAACTCTATTGCTTTTTGATTTACCAAAGCACTGAACAGCCTTTAACATAAAGCCTAGATTAGTTTAACCTTGTAAACTACTGTAGTTTTTCTTTTATTTCTGTTTTATGTTCAGTTTTATTGAGTCTATAGCATGTATGGCTTAGATGTAAAGATCTCAAAGCCATATTATGGTAAGATAGGCTGTTGATGATTCAAAATTTAAGTTATTAAGTTACATCAACCCTAAATTGAGTGGGTCACAAGACTATCCTATGAATTATTGTTCACAGTTCATGTAGCATGACCAGAGCCATGAACAATAACCAGGTCCTATGAGGACAGTTTACGAAATTGAAAATGAGTTGCTTTACAGTTTTATTTAAGGGTTCTTATGATAGTGTTTGCTCCATTTATTGGATGTGGGAAAATAAGAGATTATTCTTCAATTTGGGCAACCACCTAGTGCCACTTACCCCTTCTCTTCACTATTCTTCTTTCTCACTCCTATCTATTATAACTCAGCATCTCTTTCTTCTATTTGCTATCATTTTGATACAGTTGTTTCATTGATTGCACAATTTCTATTGCTCTTTGCAGACATTATTGTTGTTATGCTAATATAACTGCATATAAGAATCCAATCTGCATGGGTCTGGTGTTTTAAGGTTTCTTTACAGCAGATTGTTGGCTGTTTATGTCAAAATCAACAGTTTGATTACTGTTTTCCCAAAATATGTCAGACTTCCTTTTCAGTCTGAGATCAACTGTATTATTTGTCAGGTTGTGGTTATTTAGCACTGATCATACTAAACCTGATTTCATACTATATCCTTGATGCAAAACCTTAATTTTATTTGCTGAAATTCCAGGACACTCCTAGAAACCTGTTTGAAACCCTATCAAACACAGGTTTCAAGGAAAACAACCATTAAACTATTTATTTCAGCACAATCAAGCCATGATCACTGTAAAGAGAATCTAGAAAACTAAGAGAAGGCAGATTGAATACTTATATTCAAATAAGTTAGAATAACAGAAATAGTATTTGCAGAGAGCAACGAAAATTGCGCAATCAGTGAAGAAGCTGAATTAAAAGTATAGTAAATATGAGAGAGAGAGAGAGAGAGAGAGAGAGAGAGAGAGAGAGGACTGAGAAACAAGATGGATAGAGAAGAGAATGTGAGAGAGGCACCAGGTGGCCATCCAAGAAGAAGCATAATCTTCCTTCCCCAGGCCCAAGAGTTTGAGCAAATACATATCATATGCCCCCTTAAATTAAAACCTAAAACAGCTTGTCCTCAGTTTCCTAAACTGCCCTCCGTAACACCGGCTACTTTGAGGGTACTATTGATGCTACAGTAACCATGAACGGTAATGCCTCTGATAGTCATGTGACTACTTAGGGTTGATGTGGCTTGATACCTTGAATTATGACACATCAGCAGCCTATCTAACCACTAGTGTGGCTTTAAAATCCTCTAACCTCAGTTCAGCATGCAGAAATTTAAGAGAAATAACAATAGGTTAAAAGGCTAAAAACTAACCCAAGCTTGATGTTGATGACTAGCAGCCCTTCAGTGCATCACTTTTTAAATTAAAATAAAAATACAAATGAATAAAAGAAATAGACATTCCTTACGGAATCCATGAAGCCAATTGTTACAGTTTCCAGTGACAGCTTTGCACTACTAGCTTCTTTAATACAGAAGTTGGCAATACATTCAACTAATTTGTGTACAAATTGCTGAAATACCTAAGCATAATGGTGGAATAGTTGAACAAAGGATGAGTGATGGATCTTTCTTTGTTTTTTTTTTTTTTTCTTTTTTTTTTTTACGTAATGCTTCTTGAAGGCCTAAATTATGACCACCCACAAGGATATTTTCCCAAGTTAAAACTCGTTTTGGCAGTAAATGAGCAAATAAGCTTTATTTGACCACCCACATGAATAAGATCTCATGGAGTGCAGTAAATGAGCAAATCCGCTTTACTTTCACCAAAAAATAATCGATTTCAACCAAGATCCAATCAAAACTTGTTTTGGCAGAAAAACATGAAGCCAACCAAAATCCTGATACTAAGGTCTTCTTAGGATCAGGTCTAGCAAAAATCAAAATTTATCATTTTGAATGATAGCTCAAACCATGATCAATAATTGGTAATATGCTCTTAAAATGAAATTGTTTGATTTTTAATGAAAAATTCAAACCATGATCCATAATTGGTGCACTTGCAAAGATTTTATCTATTTTATCTGCATATTATTGCATGATTTTGACATTAGAAAGAAATTCACTTAAACATTTATTTGAATTTTGAAACATCTACATCTAGCTTTCTTGCTTTAAGTGAATGGATAATTTTTCTTAAGAAAAAAAATCAGATGACATGCGTACATATCAACTCTCATAAAATTGGAAGCTATAAGTACAAATAGGTTGCATGGTGATCAAAAAATAAATACTAAAGACAATATTGTCCTTCTCCAATGTAACGACCAAAGTTCACCTGCTGTTCCAATTAACTTATTAGCAGGTCAGGTTCATGTTGCCTTAAAATTCGAGTATAAGTTAATTGATAACAGATGAAATTATGTTATAAGTTCTTCAAACTTTTTCTTTCCATCCGATGTGGGACTATTTTGGGCTATTGCAATCTCCATCCTTATCATGCGACATCCTCGTCGTATGTTACAAGTTAGTCAGAATCTACCTCAAAAGGGATCATTGGTGCTACAGGAATTGCTCCACGCCATATTAGAACTCTCTACCACCATCCCATGAATAGCCCTTTCTTCTTTATCCATCAACTTTCGCACATTCAGGTCGACTCTAATACGATTTATAATGCGGCAAGCCTACTTGCTGACCCATTAACTTGTTAGCAAGCCTAATCCACGTGGTCCTAAAAATTCGAATGCAAGTTAATTGGTAGCAAATGAACTTGAGTTATAAGCTCTTCAAACTTTTCTTTTTCAACCAAGGTCGGACTATTTTTTGGAATATTACAATCTCCTCCATTATCCAGCGACGCCTTTGTTGCACGACACAAGCTAATCGAAATCTACCCCAAGCTAGATCGTTGGTGCTACAAGGATGACTCCATGCCATAATGGAACTCTACTATCATCTCATGGATAGCCCTTTCCTCCTATCTATCAACTTTCGCACGTTCGAGTCGATTCTGATATCACTTATAACGCTCTAAGCCCATCTATTGGTCCAATTAAGCTATTAGCAGGTCGAAACCATGTGGCCCTAAAAATTTGAGTGCAAGTTAATTGGTAACAGATGAACTTGAATTATAAGTTTTTCAAACTTTTCTTTTCTATCCAATGTAGGACTATTTTGAGATATTACACCCAATCATGCAATGGATGCAATTCTACATCAATTAAGGAATCATATATAACACAGAAATTCCATCTTAAGAAAAATAAACTTTCATATGTTGGACAACATAGTTTACACCAAAAGCAGCTGCCTCTAAAGCATGTTGACATTATCTCCATATAAAAGTTGAATCAGCAATGATTGTACTTGCAAAATTTCACCAAAAGACCCAAAAAAAGAAGAAGATATAAGCAACAAGACATTAGGAGCGACTACTAGGATACAGATGCACCTAACTTACTCATTATTTAGCAACATCTGCACATATAAAAAATAAAAAATTCATCATGTATAATTAGTATGGAAACCGTGCCGCCAAGTCCCAATACTGATATAGGCTGCCAACATGGTTTAACAAAAAAAATTGGCAACTGAAACAGTGGAAATGATAAGCATTAAAAGCATTATTGGCTAATTTAAAATTAACATGTAGCATACATGGAACTCATCCAATATGCTTCATAAATTTCAGAGGAAGTATTTGCGGAACAGATGCATCAGACACGCAAAACCAAAATGGGTATATCAAAGATCTAGATGCATAATCAAGGACTATATGCAGAACATTAAGCACAGGCTCCCATGAATAAAATGTTCAAACTGAGGTATGCTGACAATGGTTGAAACATTTTTTGGTAAAAAGCACAGCATCAGATTTGATGCACCAAGTTCATGATGAACTTATAAGAACAAGTTCTATTCCTATATCTCTGAAAAAATAGAATATATAGAACAACAACGAGAACAACAAAGCCTTGATCCTAAACTAGTTAAAATCAGCTGCATGAACCCTTTTTCTTTATTCTGCTCGGTTTAAAATCATACTTTTTGTAAGATGCAGAAATATCAAATTTTTTTTTTTTATCACTTCTACCCATGTAATTTTATTATAATCTCATCAAAATTGGTGACGAACATGGCCAACAAAATAAAGTCCTAGAATGAGGATAAATTAATAAATGCAAATATCACAAATCACATTCAGTCATCCTAGAATGAGGATAAATTAATAAATGCAAATATCACAAATCACATTCAGTCACAGCAGTGGTTGATGTACAAATAAATCATTCTTAAGGTAGAACTTATACTGACCTTGTCAGCATATAGCATGAAGGAGGATGGGTAGCTCAGAACAACAAGCTCAAAAAACTTGAAAGCCATCAGCCGAACATCAACCACCATGTGTGTCATTGCATTGAAGATATAGGCCATTAATAAAGATATAACTGGCCCAGTCATGTCCTGCAAGAGAGGAAAGTTGAGGCCTGATACTTAAGGTGGGAAAAGATAAACAAAAATTATTTGCATGTCATAAAGAGAGCTTACAGCTTAGGTAAACAATGTCAGAGCGAAATATTATGAAAAAACTTATAGTCAAGCTAAATACTAAATAGCCTCAATTAAGTGCCCACAAGGAAGCAGATAGGTGGCATTTTGAAATATCAAAAAGCGTACCTCTTGTAATTGTTATCAAGAAATATAACTTACTAATAGTATTTCAATATATCAAACTGCAAAAAAAAGGACATATCTTCCTAAATACCTCTTTTGAAGAAGGAAAGATCACTGTCTTTAAGAGCTGATACAAGGTTTCACGAACCACTTTGTCATTGTCACAGATGCGTTCACGTAGCTTCTCTATGATGGCAAGTTTGTGGAGTTTAAGCTCTGATGGATGTTTTAGAACAAGATCCTTGATACCATTTAAGGCAGCTTCATCAAAACAAAAGAAACGCTTTTGTGTTAGCAACTTGGTCATGTAGCAAAGAAAGTATTCAATGAGGTGAATCAATCGGCAACAAAATCAGAATTTTTTTTTCTGAAACAGTAAAAGCATTTGTTGAAAAAAAGAAAGAAAGAAAGGAAAAACCATTTTACACTCGAATTTAAAGGAATTTACCTGTTTCGAGATAAATCAATTCTACCTAAACAAAATCAAAGAAAGGGGATTAAAGCATGTACCTTTACGAATCTTAGCATTGTGATGGGACGTTTGCTGAAGGAGCTCTCTTAACGTCAACCCCTTCTTGTTCACGGCCAGGCCGACTCTCTCCGATGCCACGCTCTGCTCCGGAAGAATGATCGCTGTTCACCGGCACCCAACCCCATCTTAAACATCAAACTCCTCTCGTTGAAAGGCATCACAAATCAATTGCCCATTGAATTTTAAACGCAAGAACGGCACGTACCCTTGGATTTAATCTCCGTATTGGTGGCATTCCTAGGCGGTGGCAGCTTCCGGCCAATCTTACGCTTTATTTTCTGGAAAGAAAGCAGAGGGAAGAAATATTAAGATTAAGGGAGGAGAAGAGATTACTGAAGAAGAAGGAAAACTTCTTACTTTGAAATCTACGCCCCGTTTTGGCTTCTTAGGAGCTGTTTTTGGTCGCACCATGGTAATTCTATCCAAGAAAAACAGAGAAAGATGAGAATTTGATGAAAAGAACGGAACTTTGGTGCATTGAATTCACAATAAGTCTCAAGTGAATCATAAAAAGAGAGGGAGGTGGTTTCGAGTGAATAATACCTCGGATATAAGAAGAAAGAGGATCAAGGAATCAAGAAGAACGAGAGGAAAAGTTTCAGGAGGGTTTAGGGTTTTTAAGGCGTTAGTAAACGATTTTGTGGGAGATACCGCGTTCGGTTCCTCTCCGCTTCTTGTCTCTGTGTTGAGTCTATCAAATTAGATCACCCATCACGGTTCATCTAATGATCGACGGCCGATGATTGAAGAGATGATGGAACCGACCGACAAAAGGGCCTGTTGGCTTCGGATGCCGTCCACTGAACTTGGAGATGCGCACAAATGAATCTGGCACGCAAGTGGACGAGGTTGACGCGTGATATAAAGGTTTCGACGATAACAGCATCGACGATGCTGCGATTTCCTTGCGTGATATGAGAAATACAAGCTTATTACCGTAATTAATTTTTTATATTATTTAAGTGTCGATAAAAAAGGCCGTTCTTATTACTTTTACCCACTTTAGACAACAATCTTAGCCAAAAATTAGACTGATGCTAATGAAAAGCCCTGCAAAATTTCATGACAATTTCACCGATGGAACTAAGAAATCATGGCGAAGCCTCGCTCAACCTCAACATAGGCCACGCAACATGGACACCACCTATCATTTGGCTTATATTGTGGTTGACATTTCGTTTTCCACGTCCTTTATCATTCCTCTCTTATTCATCAATTTGGCTTACATTGTGGTTTCCTGCGTTCTCTTGCTATCATCCTTCTTTATGGAAAAGTATTTGAGGCAGCTGTTCGCTTTCGCTATTAAAAAATAGCTATCTCAAGTAACTAATGATAAATAATTACTATTAATCCTTCATGGCAGCTATTTTAATCAATGCCTAAATTAGATCTAATATAATCATCCCTTCTCAATTATCTCCTTAGACTCATATTTCTTTTTTTTTTCCCTCTTTAGCTATGATCTTGTGCAAAACTCTCTTTCTATATATATGCATGTATGTGTATGAATTTGACTGTATTCCAATGTAACCAAATATATATCTGATCAATTTTTTTATCCTTGAATTCACATAGTTCACGAAATTTAAAGATGAAAAAAATGAAAGAAATAGAATGACTTTAAAATTCGTGTGAAACTAAAGATGAAAAATGTGATCGAATCCTGAACTTAGCTATATTCAAATGTAGCCAAACCTATATTCGATTGCCTTCCGCACCCTTTGATTTACACAGTTCATGAATCTCAAAATAGAAAAAGTGAAAAAGATTGGATGACTCCAAAATTTATATGGATTCAAAGATAAAAAAAATAATCGGATCCTTAACTTAACTAAATTAGAATGTAACCAAGTCTATATATAATGTTCATCCTTCATCTTCATTTTGTTTAAAATATTTACTTAAAAAAAATGTGCCCGTATTCACTAAAATTTTTGCTTCTCCTGATATAGAGAAGAAAATTTCTCTTTTGGCTACCTACTCTAATTTGTTTTTTTATCTATCTTAATAATGCAAGTATTGATTGATACATGCACAAATAAATAGCAGAGATGTTGTTAATGTTTCTACTTTTTCACTTTGAATTTCTAAACAGCCCTACATTTCAAGATCATTTTTTTCTGAATTTGCTTTGGATATTTGGTTTTGCATTGCTCGATTACATATTTACTTACAACAATAATGCATTTTTTGTATGGCTGTCAATCGAGCTTCATTTTAATTAAAGGTTAATAATATGGAAAGACCTCATCTTCCTTCTAATCATCTCGTTTTTCCCTTTTGAACCTCATAGCTAATTTTTCATCATAGATTCATGTGGTGTAAATTTTGTGTCTCAAAGTTTTATCTACTCAATTGATGGTTAAGGGCAACTTGTATGGTACATTTTTAGTATAGAGAAATGTTTTGGAGATGATAAACACTCATAAATACCAACCAACTTTTAATTGTGGAATTAATCGCTTACTGATAGAACTTAACTTTAGTGATATAAATCTCTTTTGAGAAAAATGATGTTGATATACAAGTTTAGAGGAAGTCGTATGTAATAATTCTAATTTAGAGGGGTTCCTAGGAATGACCTTTCTTTTAAGTTCAAGCCGGCTGAGACTCTCCTGACGCAAGATCCAATTCAAACTTAACAGAGAGGACCTTAATATAAGGTATATCTTTTGATGGGGCTTACCTATAATAATTCCATTCTCAAGTTCAACCTTGTCTCCACGCTACAAGCACGGGACCAATCCAATGTTGACATAAAAGGCCTAAATACAATATCCATTAAGAAGGGTTGAAGTCTGTAATCCTCCTCCCAATTGCCAATGGGTTTTTTCTTTTCTTTTCTTTTCTTTTCTTTTCTTTTTTATATCTTCTCCGGTATAAGCTTTACATTGCAAAATATCGTATATATTTAGATGGCTTTCATGTGTTTTATTTTAGAGTGAATGAGGAGTAGCTGTGTATGTTTGAGAGTGAACTTATAGTGACCACCCAAATATGTGTTACACTTGCTGCACAAAACTTAAAGCAGAATCTTTTTCTTTATGTTTAATAACTTCTTTTAAGTTTGAACTTATTCTCAAGTTTCCACTTGTGACGGTAATACAAGTGCTAAATATTAGTTCAAACTTGGCATGTACAATATATCCTACAATATTAGTCTTTAGTAAGGTTCATGTGTAATATTTTCCTTTTTTTTTTTTTTTTTTTTTTGTGGATGTCAGGCTGATTCAGGATTGCCAGAGAGATGTTATATGAAATATTTAATTTCATAGGATTTTTTAATAATCCTTTCCATTACGTTTAAACTAGTTCTAATAGATTGATCGTTGGAACTAGTTCAAACTTGATTGGATCTTGCCTTCAATGATTCCTATCCAATTTTATTCAAGATCGCATAAAAAACTTGTGAGTTTGAAACAAAAGTAATTATAAAATTTATTCCATCTTAAAATAAGTTTCATAGTGAGCTTCATTCGTAAATAAATTTTTTACATTTGTAAATTAGTTATTATAAAACTTCATTTGTAGATGAGTTTTTATACACAGTAATATTATGCAGTTAAAATAAATTTTTATATTTAAAATAAATAAAAATTAAATTTAATATTTTATTTTCCCAAATTACTTCTATTAATTAAAAAATGATGTCTTTTTTAATTTAAAATTTAGCTTTAAAAACATATTTTAATTTAAAATTTAGCTTTAAAAACATATTTGTCCCTGTAGTTTAATATTTTTTAATATTTTCCTCATATATTATTCTATTTATTGAAAAAAAGAAATATTTTAATATTTTATTTTTAATTACGTTAAATCCTAATACCATCTTCTTTTAATTCCTTCATTGTTTTTCATTTTTTTTATGCTGAATTTTTTTGATACCTTTTCAAAAGTTTTGGGATATTTCTTAAAATTAATGTTTAATATTATTCATCTCTTTAATTAGATTGAAAACATATAAAAAATAAAGTTAATTTTTTTATAAAAAATTATTTTTTCAGTAAATAATGATGAAAAGATTTTTTTTTGATTGAAAATAACTATAATAATAATAAATTATTTTCTATTTTTGATGTTTAGAATGTAGTTATAGGATTATTATTTTTTTTATTTTTTTTTCTCATCTCTCTTGAGGAAACAGCTAGGAAGAGGAAAATTCACTAATGTAATTAAAAAAAGAGGTAAATATATGGGTATAAGACAAATCGGATATGGTCGTTGGTCCGCCATGATTGGAGGTCGAGACGGTGATCGGAATGGCCGAGACGGTGATCGGGAGGGAGAGAGGAGTGACGGAGGGTGTGATTTTTCGTTTTGATCATGGAATATGTTTGAAAATTCTATCAAATTTTGATAGAATTTGCATTAACCAATTTCACGAATTCACAATTAGGATTTTATATCACGATTTGGGACAAATCATGAAATTACAAATGAATTTCACCGTTTTTTTGTGGCATCCATTCATTCCAAAGGGGATGAGAGCGTGGGGAAGTAGACTTGGACAGCTTCTTTTCCTCAAAGGTACCTCGTTCTTCGCCCTCTTCTCGCCGTCCCTCCTGATTCTTTGGTCCGTCGCCGGCGAGATCTCAAACCCCGGGAACAACTCCCCAGCCACCGTCGTAGAAGGAAGAGAGAAGGAGAGATAGGGAGAAGGAAGTGAAGGCCCTGGATCTCTTCTTCTCGCATCCAAAGGGCTCGGACTCGGGGATCAAAGATTAGCCAGCGGTGGGGATGGGTGGTGTCGGAACTATTGCGGTGGCGGTGGAGGCGGATCGGCACTTTGGCCACGCGATCGAGTAACTAATCCTTCTTTTGCCCTGTCTCCATTCTCCATTTGATTGTCTTCTTCTATTTGTGTCTTTAAGGTTTAATCTATTTAAGAAAAAGATTAAATTTTCGATTTCTTGTTTTGATTTGGGGTGGTATTTACATTTGTTTCCATTTGGTTTCTATTGAATATTGTGCCTCTTTTTCTACATTTTATTCCCCCTTTTAAGCAGTATGTGATTTGGTTTCAGCATCAATAGGGGTGGCGAAGAAATTTGAGGCAAAAATCAAAAGACATGCACCAATTGCATGGCGAGCGAGGAGTGTTGAATTCCTGTAATTAGAAAAAGCACACTTTGGTCATATACTAGAGAAGAACTGGTAAAGTATGCAGCATATCTGGGGATGTTCTATCACTGGGTCATAGATCACAGGGATCAAAAGGAGCACAAGATGTTATCCATATGCTGCACTTGTGATGACCATGTGTTTAACCTGGAAATGCTACCAATAATCAAAGTAATGTGCTAGTCTAATTATGTATTATAAGTTCACTATGTGATGCAAAATACCTAAGTGAGAGGTCCGTTATACATATCAAGGTTGATTAATGGTTTTTTTAGCACTTCTCTTGCAAGTTCTAATTGCCCTTTTTTTCTTTGTTCTTCCCCCAACTGTTTATTAGGTGCTTCTATCGTATCCAGAAGGTTCTCACATCGGGAAACTGTTTAAAGGAACTCATGAGTGCCTTCTGCGATCTCTGAAGATTTGTGATAATCTCTGAGCCTCTAATGTTTATGCTTCCTGATTTACTTTTACAGAAAAAAAAATGCAAAACCTCACATTGATATTTGGCTTTCTTTGACCTTTCCCTATCTGGGATCTGTGATTATACTTTCTATTGGATGAAATGGAGACGGAGCTTTAATACCAACGTGATTCCCTTTATAGAGCTAGAAGGATAGTTCTGCTTGTTTATGATCTAGTGAAATTGGATAAACACAATCTTTAATAAGTATATTTATTCACTATAAAACCCTTCCAGTCATAGCTATAGTACTTGAGAAAATTATGACAGTTGAACTTTTGCAGTGAAAAATAGTATCTAAATATATTTTTCCTTAAGGCATATTAAAAGTGTATATTGCTTGTAATTACAATCCTATCTCCATATTTCATGATGATATCCTCTCCAATGAAGAGTTAGAAGAGCCCAAGATGTTGGTATGGACAATTTTTCGATATGTTGAACATTCTTGCGTGGGTAAAGTTCTAAATGTCAACCTGCAAAAAAATGGAAACACAATCTACTTCTATTGGTGTAGCCATCAATAAGTGATGAAGAATTCATCAATGATGAATATAGCTGAGAAGAGGCTTGCTTAATGATAATTACCCTGAGTTTGTGACTAGGACCTTCCATTCCAAGTTTTGATTTTTTTTTTTTTTTTTCCCCATTTGCAGCATGGCTTTTATTCAGTAGTCAATGTATGTCTAGGTTCTTTATTTGACTTTACATAAAATCTTTATTTCTCCAGGGTACATGATGGAAACTTTTGGGATGGTGGTGCATTTTATTTTACCATATCCACTGAACCTTGTTGAATAAATTTGTTTAATCATCACATTTTGAACTATATAACAAAGAGCTATTTTGCCTCCTGAACTGTAATATTCAAGGAGATCTACGAATTTCTAGCTTGGAGGCTTTGTTACCAAGAAAGAAAGAAACAAGGAGATTGAGAACTTCACAAATTGTGTACCTTTCCTCTTCAAAGGTGCTAGTGGAGAAAAATTGCTAAAAAATATGACAGGATTATGAAATTAAAAGTAAAACCATTTGATAGCATAAACATCTATACAATGAATTGTTAGAGAACACAGAAGTGTATAACATTCATTATACTCATCTCAGGGCTTACATGGAACATCATTTAATTGTCATTATATCCAACTAGACCATTAAGTAATTGTGAAGACAATTAGTTGTGCCAATGGCATATAGTCACACTAGAGAAGGCCTATTTTTGATTACTGGGGAATTAATTCTTTGATAACGTTCCATGTTTATGTATTAGATTTGATTTTGGAGAAAAGTAAATAAGAAAATATATAAAGATACGGAGAAGGCTCTGTTGATGATATGATAGGAATCATAGGATTCAAATAAAACGAAAAAAGGATGAATGAGGGGAAGTGACATGGAAAATCAGTCACCCAGAATAGAATGAATCAAACAACTCGCAGCTAAAGGAATTACTCAGCTCTTAATTAAAGGACAGCAGTTCTCTAAATATGTAGGCATCTTACTGGTCACCTCCATTTCTTGTACCCATCTAATAGCAGATATCAACATGGCTGTATGATGCTTTTGCATTGAGGCTAACTACTTGAAAGTCATTAATTTCCGTCATGGGAACTAATCAATTGTAGCATTTCATAGCTTTTCTCAGAGTTGAACATCCCCTCTTTTGATTAATTTTAATTTTATGATACTGCAACTTGAGAATCTTCATTGTTGCTCTTTGTTTCCAAAGCATATGAATAAATTCCAACTACTTGTTAGCTTAGAACTCGGAAGGATAGAGTATATAGGAAGGATGTCAATTCATTTACATGCATCCATTTGTGTGGTTCAATGTTAGCCTGCATCATTCCCATTTTTGGAACAGAATCATCCTTATATGGAACAATAATTCTATCCTTCATGCTTCTATAGGTCATCCTTGTTTTCAGGGAAAAGTTGATCATGCTGGATATAGTTACATCATAGGAAATCCATGATGCTCTAAAGTGAACATAAACAAATTTCAGATAGAAATGAAAGTATCATCTTCATTTCTAGCTTCAATTGATGTAGTTGACTGACACTAGCAGTCTAGTTGGTGAAGTCAGTTGGCAGCAAAGTGGATTGACACATGTTGCTAGTAGACATTGCTAGTAGGATGGAAGCCACTGACAGATTAAAAATGACAAATAGGTACTCAGTCCCAAGAGAACAATTCAAAAGGAAATGGACCAGCAGCAGATGTTGTGTATATTCGAGAAGCAAGCAAAGTCTTGGTACAGGCATCTTGGTCAGTCCAATGGCTTGTTTGGTGCAGGTGACAAAGGTGCAAAAACAAATACCACTCACTCTCTAGACCAAGGCAATGATGGCAAGACTATGAATGCAGCTCTGGTACGTATGCAGTGGTTAAGTTCTATGAAGGTGAATGAGAATAGGTGGGCTTCAGATGGGAAAAGAACCAAATCAAGGTAAAATATGACTTTTGTTGATAGGACCAAGTATAGGAATGAGCAACAATGCCATGACAATCCAAACAAGCTTCCCAATCCAAATCAAGTCAAAGATGCAGCGACCATGGTGTCAGCCAAAGGCAGCAAATAATGATCGGCTCGAAAACCCAAAATTTAGAGATTTTGAATGAGAAGAGGAAATATAATGTCTTTATGTTGATTAATATTTTGAGGCAGCAAAACAAAAGATGCAGGCGAGCTGTTTAAGCCTGACAACATGAATAGAATTATAGAAACTCTCAAGCCTTATAGGCTTGATAATGGTGACTTTAAAGATCAATTCAAAGTTGGTTGATCACATGAATATGAGAGTTGTAGCTAGGATCTTGCAATCTATGAACCTGAAATGTTTCTTGGAGTCAGAGCAGACCACGGTCTAGGATCTGAATTGATATTTAAATTGCATGATCTGGATAGTGGATCTTCTGATATGTGATTGTATGGTCTAGGATCTGAAATGTGGATCTGTTCATGCATGAAGCTGAATGGAATTTGAGTATCAAATAACACTTCTACAAAGGCACTGGTGATTTTCAAAGTGAAAATATAGAGAGCATGAGATCTTCATGCTTATGATTTCCTGATTGGAATTAAATCTGGTTCTTCTTTTTCATCTTCTACCTTGGACAAGAAGTGGATGTACACACATGCAGTGGCATATTGTGGTACTTTTAGGATGCTCATAGTTTGGGCGAAAATAATATAATAATCGCATATCCTTCTCTGAAATTTTCTTACTTTTTTCTAGTGTCAAGTTATGGTGAGGAATGAGGCTGAAATTGATTTGGCATGCGTGGATTGCAAGCGAATTAATTAAGGTATAATAATCATTGCCTTATGACCAATACAAGGTGGAAGCTACATTTTCACGCTCATACATGATGGTCCTTTTCTCTTTATTCATTTATTTTATATATAACCAACGTTCATATTCTCTTGCAGTTCCTTGATGTTTTTATTTATTTGTTAAAGGAGTTGAAAAGTATACCATAAGCCTTGTCAAAGAAGGGTCAAGCATCAGTTTTGTCAATTCTTATTTTGTAAAGTGGCACTGGAAAGCACTATAAGCAAATAATGAAAAATTTAAGTGCAACCTATGCATTATCAAGAAGCACTATGGTTCTTGGGACACAAACTCACGCAGATCCCCAACGACTGCTGAAAATGGTTGTCAAAGAGAGCACTTAAAAGAGTTGCTGTCTGTTCGTAGTGAGGTGTTGGTTTTCAGTTCAACAGTCCTGATGGTGTTGTGAACCGAACATGTCCTGGACGCACAAAACTAAGAAAACTATGAAAATAGGGTCTGAAAACAGCAATCAAATATAAAATGGTATGAGATTAGAGTAATTAGAGTTTAATGAGTATTTGAAGATGTTAAATAAGAAAAAATAATGTGGCCTAGTGGGAATTCCACTATTTCTGATCAGCACTCACTATCTGTGAACAGTATACATCCAAAGATGATTGTAGAGTGAGCTAAAAACATTCAGAAATCTGAAAACAATGGAGTTGTAGGAAGTGCAAGGGGCTTTGGAGGGAAATGAAGCAAATGAGATGCAATGGAAAAGGAATTGACCTTCATCTTGTTCGACGATTCTATTGGTCTTGATCTGCCTGAATACATGGCAGCTTCTCCAAAGTCTCATATGGTGCAATAATGGGAATAAGAGGTGGAATTGGACTATTTCCATAAAGAAGGCTCCTCCATACGACCATTGGATGGGCGGTTTCAACTGTTGTACCAGTGGGGGAAAACAATGAGAGATGGCTCCTTTGGTGGATTGGTCCTAGACAAGGAACAAACGCTACGGACTGAAAACCCCTGAAGGGCATAATATACTGCTTTTCAATGCTAGGACCTGAGAACTTTTATTGTTTGATAATAGTTATGCCGACGTAACGAAAGTGCATACCAACAATTATAGTGGCTTACTGATGCAATGTCCTCATCCAATTGTTGAATTTGTAAGAGCAGCGTTGATCTCCAATGATATGTCTGATGAAAATTTCTCACTGATTTAGACTAATGTACCATATTAGCGGTGAATAAGGTACACCATAAACATGCATTAAAAATTTTCAAGAACATTAAATCCTATTGAAAATATCCAAGAAATGTCAATGGAGGTGCCACTATAAAGGGTACAATTATTTCTTTTTTGATACCATATACAACCTCGTGCCATTTCCTTGGGTAGCTCTTTAATACCAAGATTAACTAGAATGATCTTCATGTTCAACGTAAAAGCAACAACGTATGATAACAGCAAGAGGTTACTTTAAGCAACATGTAGGATCTGCAGGACTAATGTGAATCAGGGGAACAAGCAAATTGGCATCTCACATACTCTATTGGGAGGAAAGGAATCATTAGTTTCTATCCAGAATCATGTTTACTGAGGGGTCTGCTTCCAAATTTAAAAAAAAAATTATATACTTCACCATGAGTTAGATTTCTCAAACTTTCAGAAACCACCTCTCTGATCAAAACTTGGAAGTTTCCTGTTATATAAGATGCATCCAAGTCCTCAAAGAGCATACTAATACACATGCTCTTCTGGGCACATGAGTTGGACAGGAATCTAGCCTGGTCTCTCTCCTTTCATAGAGAAGTTCATAGAACTTGGGGTGGCTTTACTCCTTCTTGACCAGCCAAGCACAGACACAAAAGGGATGTTTGTGGTCGTAGAAGCAGTGGGGTAGCCTCATTCTTCAGGATATTTTTGGAACCGGGCAAGCCAGCCCAGTTGAACCAAACCAGGATAAGCGTTGTTGCTCTCTGGAAAAGAGAGAGAACAGTGTCGTCCTCTTGTAGTGCAACGACTTTTCATAGGTTTACTTCTTATGGGAAAGCTCCACCACCACCAATTGTCACCACCTGCACGATTTCGTGTCTCAAGACCAAAACAGGGCTTGGAGACCTTTCCTTTTGAGGTTCTGTTGGATGACCTCGCTGATATGAGCCACACACTTCGATCGACGCTCCCTCCTCTGCTATCCTATGGGTAGCTAAATAATTGAAGCGAATCACCTCCAATAGTAATTCGAGCGTCGTCGTATATGTACTTCTCTTTCAGCAATATCCAATTCCATCTCTCCACTCAAAGTTTCTGGTAAATTTCTGTATAAGTAACCGGTTATGTTCTTAAAATGACAGATGAACAGAAGCTCATTCATAGATCGCTGTGGCTTTATTAATTGTCTAATTTTTCATCAAGCTGCTTCCTTTTTTCTACGTGGAATGTGGTGAAATCATACTAGAGTTGCGTAGAATTTTAATACTAGTTTAATTTAGGTGCTTTCCTATAACTTTCATGTTTCAGAGTGGAAAACATGAAGCTAGTGATTAAAGTTCATCGATCCAAGATCAAAATATTCCTCTTTACGCTTCATGCAGCTCGAATTAGGTGGAATTATGATCAAGAGAGGTTCACTTTTCTCAGACCCAGGAAAAAGAAAAATAAAAGAGAACAATGGGGGAAGTGAGTGAGAACAAGAAAAAAAAAAAAAAAAAAAAGAGGATCTCCCTCAGTGAAGCAGATTCGCGGATGCAGTCATCTGTTGGTTTATCGGCTCAGCGCTCATGTGAGCAGTGTTGCAGGGCTCCTCAGCAGATCGCAGAGCACCGCTAGTGCTTTCCACCCCAAGGTCCTCGAGTTTCTTTAAGAGCTCAGACTTCTCATCTCTAAGCTGGGCGTTCTCGCGGAGCATCTGATCGCAATCCCTCATCACGCGGTTCAGCTCATCGAGGAGCTGGCGGTTGCCGGCCCGGAGGTGGACGACCTGCGACCAGAGCTCACTTAAGTGCTTCTGCTTTCTCATGCGCGATCGGCGTGCGGACTCCCTATTGGAAATCATCCTCCTCTTCCTCCTCTCCTCTTCTGGGCTCAGTTGGTGCTCCTCTGCCTCGTCTGAATTCGACTTATTGCTCAGCGACGAGGTGGGAAGGCCGGCCTCATGGGTCAGAGTCATTGCCTGGAGTTGGTGCACAGCGTAAGGTCCAAAGAGGCTGCCAAAGTGGAAGGAGGGGATGGCGCTCTGCGCCATGTTGCAGTGAGCTCGGAAAGAGGGCGGGTTCGCCGGCGCAAGATATCGAATGCTGGCAACCTCACCAGGCTTCATGGTTGTAACTCTTCAAGAAAAAGTAGGAAGGGAGAGAAGGTTTTCAGAAGAGGAGACGTTTGTGAGAAGGGAGGGAAGGATCGAGGCTGGTGCGGATGATTTATAGCGTAAAAAAGCCAGCGGAGGAGGCCCACTTCAAACTGTTCCTGGCAACATAGACATGCACATCCATGAGATCTACATCCAGCTATGGATGTCAGGTCATGCATGCATGGATGCGTTCCTTATGTATGTATCCACCAAAAGCCTTTCGAGAAGCGTCCCCATAGCAACTCTCCGATCACGATCTGGCATCGGTGTGGAAATGATGGCCCTTGATAACATCATGCCCAGCGGGTGCTGTGACCATTAAGCTAGGTGCTGGTTGGCCAACAGTGACAGGCATTTGTTATGTAGTGAGAGGGTTGGGACGCTGTCACGCTGATGCTGGACTAACACTGGAACATGGATGATGATGGTGGGATTATGGTATTGCTGCATGGGTCATGTTGCTGGGAAAGCATAGCCAGTTGTGGTCGCTTGAGGGATTGAGGTGCTAAATGGGGGGTACAGTTCGTTTTCATGGGGTGTCAATTATTATATCAGGGGAATGTTGGCGAGTGGAGCAAGTGAAAGAGGGGGGACGAGGAAAAAAGAGGTGTGGGGAATGTTGGGTTATATTATTTCTGCGAGCGTGGCTCTCAATTCCAGCCGGGCTGACGCCATTGCGAGTCACTTTCTCAAAAGTGCAAAAATTATTTATGGCGGTTCAAATGATCCACTTCAAGGGCCGTCTTTGGTTTTGATTGGGATGGATAATTAGAAAGCAAGGCGCCACAAAGTTTCTTGTACAGTAGCTGAATTATCTTAAATCCTTCTCAGAGATGGTCCTCTTTTCCAAGGCTTTGAGAGACCTGTTTTTAATTTTTGTTGCTTTATATTTATCCTGCTTGGTTTTCATTTATTTATCCTTTATATTTGCTGCTTTGTGGATCACTGTTTCTAAATTTCTTCAACAATTGCAGTAGTATCAGAGCATATCTTCATTTATTCTTGCATGTATCTATGCCATCTCATTTGATTTTATGGTATGGTAATCTGGACACCCATAAAGCAATGAACATTCTTTTATATATGCCTGTCTTTAATTTATTTTTCCTGGTCCTACCAGTATCGTTTTATTTTGTTTTTACTCTCTTAGATCTACGTCACCTTTATATTTGCAGACCAACTGTAAGTTTCTGGTCTTTCTTTTTCCCGGAGTAAACCAATTATCAACGCGGACATTGCGATCAGAACGACTTTGTTGGCCGGACTGTGTCCACAAATTTTGCTGTGAAGTTTCATAAGCATGCACTAATCACAGAAAAGTTTGAAAGCACTGTCGCTTGATTTATCCACACTGAATCCGATGCAGATTCTTTGCCCTCGAAGAATTTGCTTACAGCAAACCCCCCTGGCTTTTGGCAGAGGTTGTACATGATTTACCGGTGGATTGGTGGCGGATTAGGATGGATGTTTATCCTCTTCACTTTGGAATCTTTGTAAATGTTCTCATCTATCCTTTGTTGTTGTACTGCTTGATAGATCTTGCCACAATTTGAGTACCTAAAAACGGATCTCCACGGTTTTCCAATGAAAGCATCTAGGATATTTTTATGGCAAGAACGATAAAGGTGTACTTGGTTTCTGATCAAGAGTTTCTCCGTTCGGGCAGGCACCATGGAGAGAACATAGGTTGGTGGAGTATGTCCGAGAGAATAAATTCCATAGGTATTTGTCATTCTAGCAGAGTGCTGGGAATTCTTAAACTTTTTTATAATCCCAAGTCCATGATAGCCTCTTCGGCCCCTCCTAGTTTTTCCTTTTACCACATCTCTTCACATGTTTTGAAAGGTTCCAACATGATCTCTGAAGCAGAATATTATGCCACATGGTAACAGAGTTTCCAAGCAAACAGGGAGGGACCAGGGTCAGTTTTAACTCGCAGTAAGAGTCTTTCTCAGGATATTGCTTCAAATATTTCGACTTATGATTGCTAGAGGTAGTATTACATCAAGAAAAATTGTGATGGAGAATCCGCACTTTGGCTTCTATTAGCCTTGTTTTTGGTAACCAAAAAATATTGCATTACTTTTTTTTCGAAGAGCTACCATTGACGTTAGCCCAAGACTATCAATGCCACCAGCGAATAATTTGCCATCTAATCTGCAGGATTCTTTCATTTGTAGAGCCATTGGCTCTCTAAAACAATTTGGCCCAGGCATGCGTCTCACTCACTATCAGCGTTGAACCAAACCATTTCCATGATCATTTTTTCTGCTTGCTTTTAAGAATTTTTGCTGGAGGATCGAGTCATGCTTAGCCACTAGCATTTAATTGAGGCCATGGGATACATTTTTGGTGGTCTAGTGGACGAGACATGATTGGCCATCTACATTGCAAAGCCCCACGCCCTCTCTTCTTTCAATCCCAGCCTCGCCTTCCATGGGCTCTAAATAGTGTAAAGCATGCATTCTTTTTCCTCAGTGCCATTATGGACCTGCGTCGTTTTTCGAATCACTGTCAAGCAACCATGCCGCCTCCTCCGTGATCGATGTAGAATCACCTGCCATCCAAAAACCAGCCCATTTGATGATCCCATGGAGGACAGCAAAATCCCAGCCTCGCCTTTTGGCCTCCGGTGCAAGGCATCCCTCCGAAGCCAAATCTAATGCAGATCCTACGTGGCGCCCCATTCTAGATTCGCGCCAGTGTTTCTGTCTGACACGTGGCCTTGGAAGTTCCAGCATGAGTGACGTCCGCGGAGCAGCAGAAACGAGTATTTGTCGCGCTCGCTGGCCTTTTCGAATTCTTGGACTCAAGCTGTCGTCGACGTATTGATTCAGAGAGACAGAGAGAGAGAGAGAGGAAGGGGTGGTGTGAAGCCCAAGGTGCCCGCCAACCGTTCGATCGATGTTCCCTCAGACTCCACCACCGTGAATTGTATTTGGATGGGCCTCGGAGGGGACAAAGATGGGACGGTACGGTCTACGGATAGAGAGAGAGAGAGAGAGAGAGAAGGGGGGAGGAGAGCTACGGATAATAATGGCGTTGAAAGGATGGCAAGTGAGGTGTAGAGGGGAGGGAGGGAAGGAGTCCTCGCCGGGGAGGGACAGAGGCAACAAGATCGTGCAGGGCGGCGCCGTACGGAGGGGACTGGATTTAACGGCTACCTCATCTCGGCACCCTACCGTGTCGGAATAATGCGGTTTGGCTTTGGGCTGCTTCCTCCTTCGAAAAAAAAAAAAAAAAAAAGAAAGAAAAAAAGAGGGTCCAATCTATGGCGTAATATTATGTGTTTTTTTATTTAAGAATCTACCATGCTGTCGATGCTAAATTTTTGTGGTTGGTGATAAACTAACGCAGCTTTAATATTTTATTAAGAAGGATGAGTCGTTCTCATCGTTGTTTCCTCACGTCAACTTTTGATGTTTCTCGTGGCTTGTATTAGGTAATTGTCGGTTCATACATGAATGAACCATTAAAAAAAAAAAAAAAAAAGAAGAAGTTGTGGGTGAGACTTAGTTTAAAATATTTGTTCCAATTCGAATCAAGATATAACTTAGACGGCACTAAGACTTCATTTAACTAAGCCTACTTTCATAGAGTAGACGCAAAACTCTCCTGCCAAAGAAAAATGGACTTCTTAGGCCTTGTAAATAATATATGTTTTGTGAAATTTAATTGGCTTGGTCTTTAATGAAAACAAACCTAATGTTCTAAGGTATGAAATCATTGATTGTTAAAGGTGCATCGATGTTAATTACTTATAGTCATTGAAGGTAGAAGATGCGAATCAGATTTGGGCCCATGCCGAATATTTGTGCTGACTTTAGTAGAGCAAGTGCGTGTTTTGCATGGTTTAGTTGTAGGTGACTTGGAAAACAAAATATATAACAATATTTTGTTCTATTGTTTAAGTTAGAAGATAGCTACTTATATACTCAAATAATTTTTTATTGTGCTTGATTGTCAACAATTAGTTTTACCTGATGGATGCTACCATCTTCCAGATGATTGCGTGTGAACTTTTGTGGTGCCCTCCTAAAGCCATTTTGTCCACTCATGTATGATGTCACGTCCAAACGAAAAGTGACCATCGCATGTAGATAGATGAGATATGTCCAAAGGGACAATATTATTGAAAGATTTGATCTTTGCCCAATTTTTTATCATCAACTAGAAGATAATCTTTAAAGGATGCTAGGCCTTCTAGCATGCCTATGCCATGTATAGGTGGCTTCCTGCATATTGAAGCATCAAATTTGCATGTAAGGGCTAATTTGCAAATATATCAGAGTTGTAATCACATCTCATTTGATAGCTCTTTGCTAGCTTTAATCTTAAAAAATTTGGTTTATAGAATGACCGAGTTGTATATGCTAATGTAATTTGAAAATATGCGTAAAAAAAAGGATAAAGTCTTGATCCTTTAAGAAATATTTAATTTATTTTAAAAAAAAATATAACTGAATTTGATTCAAAAGATGAAGACGATCTATTCAAGATTCAAAAAGTATCATAAATCATTCATTTTCTAAAAGGTTCAATTCGCTTCCGCTACTTATAAATATAGAATCAAAAGTCTTGAAGAGACCAAGAGTAAGATTATTTTTTCTCATCTCTCTTAACTTCTCAAGTTCAAGAAAATTAACTTGAGCGTCCAAAGGATCGGATCCTCTTACTTTTTAAAGTGATGGTAAGTATTTTTGTATATATTTTAATTTTTTTAGACTGATTCTTGATTTATTAGGTAAGAGTTAAATTTCTTCTCAAATAAATCCTTACCAATTGATGTGAAGAGCTAGAAGGAAGCATCAACATAATCCATCATCAACTATGTTAGTTGGTGATTATTGCATCATGCTCCATCATGACTAAACCATGCATGAAAAATAGGTGGCTTGATCAAGTCATTTGCCTAGGGGGCAAGTGAGGAAAAATTATTCAATTAAACATAGACACAAAATGCTTGGCCGAAGTTGGTGCAAAGTATGAGCTTTGGACTTTCTATTTTTTTCATGCAAGTGGAGGGTGAACTTATTTAATGCGTCAAAAATCGCCACTCATAATCAAAAATTTATTTCC
The DNA here is from genome assembly GCA_017589505.3 of Metroxylon sagu. Classification (NCBI taxonomy): domain Eukaryota; kingdom Viridiplantae; phylum Streptophyta; class Magnoliopsida; order Arecales; family Arecaceae; genus Metroxylon; species Metroxylon sagu. The sequence goes on from JACVBY030000565.1 coordinate 1,079,744, forward strand.
TCGCGACAATGCAAGACGAGGGCAAGCTGATTGTTTTTTCTTTGTTTAATCGCCATTTTAAATTAATTTTGTGCTGATCTTCATTTAAGAACAATACTTGAAACTGAGGACTTGCTAAAAAAATTTGTTTGTTATTACATACAATTATGTCTGGTGAAAATAGGTCAAAGGCTAAAAAATAAAAAGTCTGCAGACTTGAAAATTAAAAAAAAAAAAAGAAGAAGAAGAAGAAGAAGCACGCTAACCAACAGGCTCTAAATTTAAACGGTAGCCAAAAGCATGGTAGTCAACAGCTATAAATTGCGAGCTTGAGAGCTGTGACCAGCCGCGCCAGCGTTGACAAGTCCAGCGATTCTTCAAGCAAGGGAGCTCAACAGCCCCATCGCTATTTTGGACACAAAAGCAAAATAATGCACCAATTTTTTTTTTTTTTTTTTTTTATAAATGAAGGGGCTAATGGCTGCCTGCCACGGAGAGGAACAACCAATATGGTGAGCCCCAGCTGTGCGTGAGTCAGCGGGTAAACGCCCGCTGGTGCCGGGTGCACCACACCATCACCCCATTGCGCCACTAGTCTTGTCTCGGACCAAACTAAAGGCTCCCGCTGGTGTGCCAGGTGCACCACATCTTGCAATGAAGTTCTTTTATCTTGTCATAATTAAAAACTTGCTACAGATTGAATCAAACCTACTCTTTCACAGTTCAAATACCTCTCTTGAATCCTTGGATTCACCCTACTCTTTTCTTCTGCATCAGTACAAAAGTTCAGCAGCACTCCACCGGTGTTCATAAGAGCTTGTATGTATGATTTTTATTCCAGCAACTGCACCATGTACGGTTGGACTTCTTTATATCTAATTGATTGAATTAGGTTAGATCAATCCATCATGTACGTAAAATTGGTGGTATACATTTTGTGACAACGTCACTTGTACCATATGAGTGCTATTTGTCCCACCTCTCTCATCACCAAAGCACTCCCGTGGCCTTTTTATTATTATTATTATTATTATTATTTAAGCAGAGGTTTGCTACTTTATGTGTTCCTTTTAATGAGATTGGCCGGGAAAGGATAAGCCTTAGACGCCAACCTCCAATAGGTTCTATTGTTCCATGAGAGCAGCCTTAGCCAGCTAGATACCAATCCAAAGGCCTTTATAGCTCTCAAATGCGTTTGCTTCACTGCGTCCGCGGCTGATGCCGAGGAGACGTACAGAAAGATACATGCATTAGAATTTCGGTGGCTTTTTAGAAGATGGGAGGGCCTTTGTGGATGCAAATGTGTGCCATTTGAGTTTAAATAATCGCGAGTGCGTTCAAAGGGGATGCGAGCTCGCACGCACGTTAAAAATGCTTACGTACCAGCGGAATATGGTCTCGGTCCACTGACATTGTGGATAATAAAGGCGATCTAGGCCTGTTAAGCTAAGCGGGTGCCCTCAACTTGTTCGCGGGAATGCTAGAGAGGAAACAAACCACCATCGTTGTCGCTGTCATCTTAGCGTCGCGGCGTCGCTGTCAGGTGATGTGGAGGCCCTCCGCCTTTGGCCGCATGACGAGCGCCGATGCTTTCGAGTGCTGCTAAATGATTGCCGCAGCCAGCGTCGAGTCCGAGACGCCTCTTCGAGGAAATATGTTAATGGGCCTGCGGCGAGCTCTTCGAGTTCCGTGAGGATTATAATAATTTGCCTATGACGAGGAATTCACTGCGCCTGGAGGGCCTGTAGCCATTAAAAGGACGAAGGATGGATGTAGGGAGGACCCAGAATGTTCGACGAAAGGTAACGCCCATGCCATGAGGCTATGCATGGTAGGTGGAAATATTTGACAAGCAATTCTGACGGCGGATACGAAACTTGGGTACGGTGTCTCAAGTGCAGCCTCTGCAATTCTTTCTTTCTTTCTTTCTTTCTTTCTTTTATTTTTCCCAGCAACCTTATCCTTTACCTCTCTTGCTTGTCTCCACCTCACTTGTACCGTGTAGCCTTGCTGATTACTTTCTAAAACTCACTACCTCTCATATGAACTGATTGCAAGTTGGCTTCATCACTCACACGCGCTTAAAGCCCTCGGTTTTAAAGCGGAGTCAGTCTTGATTAAAATTTTACCCGCATCATTTCTGATGCAAAGCAAGCCCAGTAGAATTCAAATTGGAGTCGTCTTGGTAGGTGAATGAAGTCAATCACGGGATGATGAATTAGACCTTATATTTGATCCACTGCTGAGAAATTCTCTTTAATAACCGGGCCACGGCCGTGGTATTGGGTAGAAAGCCGATGATTGACCAGACTTTTATTCAAAAAAAAAAAAAAAAAAAAAAAAGAGAACAGCCATGATGATGATCTGCGAACCAAAAACAAATTCGAACTCCTTCATTCACCTTTTGGGATCACGGGAAGCACACCTTTTTTATTGTGGGCAAGGAGTTTTGCCCACATGAAACGGATTCATTATTATAACATAGAGAGCCCACAAAGGGTGAAGAAGAACATGCCTACAGAAACTGAAGTCAACCGTGACTTTTCCTTCTAATTAGTCTCAAAGTCCACACCACCTGGCCCCATTAGTAATCGTGTACGGTGGAGCCCATGTCGAATATTAAGGGCAATGTTGGAAACTTAAAGCATATTATTTTCTCACTCTTCACCAGCCGACCCAAACAAGTGGCTCCATCTTTCCTCTCTGCCAGTCTCCTTGACACAAGCCATAAACAGAACCTGCCATGCATCCAAATTGAAGGAATTCCAGCAACCTGGACCGGAGAGAACCCTTTTTCCACAGCATTATGCGTTGATTAATTAGGAAATAGAAGGCTAGAAATGGTTGATGGTGAAGTGCATGACAGTACATAAAACATCATGCCGATACTTGCCATTCCATATACCGATGTCGAATCGAGGCTAGGCTTGGTATCAGTGCATATTGAATCTTAATACGATGAGCCAATCCATGTACCGGATACTAAGACATCTTGTTTTCTGTATAAATCTCACATACAAGCTTTGATGCAAATTCTGTGTTTCATATTCCAGGACTCTGTATAGCCTTGGACAGACGCTGTGCCATGAAAATTAAATTGTTGTTAAGAGCGCTTGTGGCTAAATTTTGAGTGTTGTGTTGGTTTCCTGTCTACACTGTTGTGTTTGTTTACTCTCTGTTTTATCTTGGGATTTATGTTCGATGCTATGTATCTAATTAGTTTAGTTTATTCATAGGAATCATGAGACTAAAAGGACACGTAAAAAGCTCATATATTGCAATGATTTGTTTATTTAATTTTGGTAGGGGGTGGTCTATGATTAGCACCTGTGGGAGACGTAAAATGTCTTCTTTTTTTTTTAAAAAAAAAAAATAAAATAAAATCTTAGTTACCAGTGATTGCCGTAGAATTGTAGATTGGTTTCTCCATCCATGAGTCACTTGTTATCAAGAAGTCAGAGAATCTCTTCTCAATGCACATCACACCATCTCTGGTTATTTTCGATAGGTACCTTTATTAAATGGTGAGATGTTATAAATTGTAAGTTGGCACCCTTGTTGTCTCAATCCATCATTAACCCTCTAGCTAAAGTTCTTTCCATAGTAGACTGTAGGAAATCAAGGTAGGTGGATTGCTTGGACATGAAAGATCTGAAAAATTTTAGAGGCCGGATTTATATACGTGTCTTCTCCCTGTTCAAGCTTGAGCCGGGCCTAGGTTTTGAGAGATTCTCATCAAACAAAATTTGAGCAGGTCACATCTACCCGGAGTTTGAGCCCGGCTTAATACATTGGGCTTCCATCTTACCCTTGGCTCGGCCCACCCTAGCCCTGTGCCCGTAGTTTGGAGTTTTGTCCTGAAACCCAGAATCTTTGATGTGATCCAGCATCTCTGAGTTGTTTATACGTTTAATTAGAGAATTATAGAAACCAGTCAGTCAACACATGATACGTAAGCCCCACACACAAAAAAGATGGTGTCCGGTACAAAAGATCGGCCAAAATTAAATAGAGCCCTGAAGCACCTGGACAATTGGCACTCACTGTTTGTGGAAATTAAACATGACAATCCCACTCTCCTCTTCACTAACCCAAGAAGAATTAGACAATGGTTTTAAGGCAGCATGAGCCTAACCCATGGATAAATTAATTGCACCAGCAAATAAACTTAAAATTAATTAGACTAGTAAATGAACTTGAGACGTTAAAATAGTATCAAACTTGATCTAAATGTGCGAAAGCTGATGGGCTTATAGCAGGGGACGTTCTCGTTGCCTAATAAGAAAGGAAAAGATTATAATGTTTCAAAATTATCCCACATCATATGGATGCACATACATACATATATAGACACACACACACATGTAAGTAGGTATATATGTGAGAGATGAAAATGTAGCTACATTATTTACTGCTCTATATATCATGATTGCAATATGCAAGAACAAGAAAGGAACTCCTCGTTTGTGTTAGAGAGATAATAATTAAGGTGAGCATTCGGTCGGTTCAATTGGTTTGGTTCAAATTGTAACATCCCGAATCACGAAGCATGTATCCTAATCTTGAAGCATAAAATTTATCATGAATGAAGGGCAGTTTTAAAATTTTTTCAATGTCATTCAAGCAATTGATGAGGGTATAAAGGAAAAGGATACCAAAGTTATTTGAAAATTTGTTAAGGGTAAAAAAGAAAAGGGCTTCGGAAGTCATTTAAAAATTTGATTAAGGGTAAAGTGGGAAAAAGGATTTCTGTCGTCATTCGAAAATTTCTGCAAGAGTAAAGAGAAAATTTATCAAGGGTTTTTTATGAATGGAGAAGAGTAAAAATACATGGTGGAGAGTGCACCATGTGGACTTTAAAAGGACATTTTGGAGATTTGTTTGAGGGTAATTTGAGAATTTTCCAAGGCATTTAAAAACTCACTTAACTCTTTCCTTCATCCATCCGTAAGAAAAATCAAGAGTGAGGGAGAGGAAGGCAGTGGAAGAGAGGAGAGAATTCAGCCATGGGAAGAAGAAGAAGAAGAAAGGAAGAAGAAGAAGGGAGGAAGCTTGGTGTCTTCTCTTCTTGTCATCCTTAAGGTAATCCCTAACCTTCTAAGCTTTAGATTTATGATGAAATCATATGTTAGAGAGAAAAAGAAAAGAGATAAGAGAGGGTTTCATGTTATGAAAATGATGAGGGTATACGTTTGATGGAGGGAAAGGTGGAAAACCTAGTATATAATGTGTAGATTGAAACATTTTCTTATACCATTTTCATATCTAGTTTAAGAGATAACATGATAGCATGTAAGGGTGTTGAAACCATGAACCTATGTGATGAATCCACGTAGTTATAAAGCTGAATAATAAGAGAAAAAGGTAGAAAATTATTGGTGTGCATTTAAAGGGCATGCATGCATGTTTCATGAAAACCTAAGTATATGTCGTCTAAATAAATTCATATGTGGTAATATAGGTCAAGAAAATCAGGCAAAGGAGCCTTTTCAAGAGGGATAGCAACTGTGGAAAAGAAGAAATAGCAAAAGTGAGTGGGTTTCTCATCTAGCTTTGTGAAATGTTTTATAATAGTATAGTGATATTTTGCTACAAATTAGAGTGTATCATGCTAAGTATAGTACCTTCAGTAATCAAATATGGGAAATGAGAATCCGGTTATAATGGTATTATATTTTTAAAGCATGTTTTAAAATAAAGCATGAGTTTAAAGAATAAGCATGGATTTACAGCATGTTGTCAAAGCAAAGCAAGAATTTCAGCAAAGCATGAATTTAAGAAAAAGAAATGGAAACATGAGTCATAGCATGTTTCAAAGCAAAGTATAGAGTTTCATGAAAAGTATTGTTTGGATAAAAATATATATTTCAGTAAAGCATGGAATTTATCTTTCAGAGTTATATTTCAAAGTAATGCATGGGCATGCATGAGTAGCAATGTTTCAAAGAAAGTATAGCTGATTGTATATTGGATTATAAACTTATACTTGAGTATTTTTATAGCATACAACATAAATAGCATTGGAGCATATATGAGGCTGATCATCCTGTATATTGTGCCATAGCATGAGCATTGCACACACTATTATAGCCGGCACCTCCTTACGACTCGATCGTACTATGATCCTAGGCCAGGGGGGAGTACAAGCTAGATCAGCCCAATGGGGCAGATTGCAAGAAGTCCAGTACGGCAAAGAATCACAACTCAGTAAAGAGTTAGGATACTATACGAGCTAAGGTGGCTCAGAGATATTAGCCCAAGGGAGGGGCAACCAAGAGGTCCAGGGAAAAGGGGCAAGTTCACACCTGGGGTGAACCGCACATGTGAGGGGTGCCATGTGGTGTGAGGATCCTCGGCGGTCAGTACACTCACCCACTGAGAGTACACCTGCAGGAAAGCGACTATAGGGATGTACCTTAGTGGTAGCACACCAGCCTGACATCATAGGATCTTATAAAAATGGCATTTCTTTATTTAAGTTATATTATTGGAAGCATAAGCTAACTTATAAGTTAACTTATCTCATTTATAAAAATTTATGTATCGATCATAATAACTCATATGTTGTGTTGGTATGCTTTGGAGTTTTATAATGTGGTTCTCAACTTCTCCCCATTGTTAGATGATTATCCAGTCATTAGGACTTAGGTCTCATCCCTCTATTGTTCACATTTTTATTTCAGATCAGTGTTAGAAATCTTCGGGGCTAGCAGCTGAGTTTAAAATACTCAAAGACTGAGCATGTGGGCTTAGCATTTTAGTTTCAGTACCGAAATTTTTGTATGTATTATTAATATTTGGAGAGGGTATTGGTGGATGAAAAGAGGATTGTAAGTTATTCTTGTACGCTAAGAGGGGTGACTGAGATTGTGATGTATGTATATTTATATCTCTGAAGTTGTAATTGTATGATGTAAATATTAGACTTAACCTGAAAATGAACAGTGATGTGTATGTACAAGGTGTTTTTTTTTAACTGAGCAGGATCAAGTAAATTAGATGTTATTGCTTGATGACATATGTGATTAAACTGAGCAGGTTAAATGTTATAGATAGGATTATGTATGTTGAGCATGTAACTTATGAAAATTTGATAGGGTTCACTTGTGCCTTATGGTTCATACCATAAGGCTAGTAGAACTCTACCCAAATTTTTATAAGGAGGCATGTGTCAGGGAGAGGTTTCGATAAAAATTAAGTAAAATTGATTAAATTGAAATTTCTGAAAAGTCTAACCGAACCAAATTGACTTTTTTAAAAAAACCAAACCAACAAATTGAATTATTCTAATTTGGTTCAATTTTGTTTTATTTGTTATAAACCTATTATTTGGACTTTAAACTAAAAAACCTGAAAGAAGAAGGAATAACACAATTATAAGCCTTTTGTTTAGGCTTTAAATCTAAAAACCTCAAAGGTAAAGGAATAATGTAATTATGGGCCTTTTGTTTGGGCTTTAAACCTAAAAACCTAAAAGAAAGGAGTAGCGTAGTCATGGGTTATTGTTTGTGCTTTAAGCTCAAAACCTAGTTAATTTATTGATATGAATAATAAGATATATAAGGAAATCAGTTTGATTCAATTTTTTTTTGTTTTAATCCTAAAAATATCAAGTCAAACCAGAATAACTGAATATTTTTAAAAAAATCAATTCGGATTGTATCATTAGGGTTTGATTTTTTTTTGATTAAATCAAAATTATGCGTGCCACCGGATAAAAATCTTGATGTTGGCAAATATCCAAAACACAATCTAATTTTTTTTTTTTTTTTATCCTTAATGGCAGCACAAAAGGCTTTAGATGTAAACCCCAGCACATTTTTGGAGTGCACAGTAAAACTAACCCCATCCTTAAGTGAAATATCATGCTTGGATCTACTATAAATCTCCTGTCGGTCGATAGAAACCATCAAATCCCGAATTAAGATTGGTGTTGTGGCACTGCACCAAAACATACCATCTCTTTTCTGACGAGAAGAAGGGAGAAGCCGGAAGCTCCCTCATTAATTTATTCCTTAGAAGGTCATGCTGCCAGCATGACGCATCCTTTATTTGATGTTTGCTATCAGATCGACACCTATGCATACTACACCAATGCATTTCATGTCGAGCTCGACATGGAATGCAAATATCTTGGGGTAGGGCAATTATTCATGTAGTTTAGACAGTAATAATGATGATAATAATTAGATATAGAAGATAAACATCATGCCAGATATACATCGAATATAATTATATATTACATGGATAAGATGGATTGTGAATGATATTTAGAAACCATTTGATAGATTTCCAAAGATTCGCTTTTGACTTTTCAAAGATTCGCTGCTAATGACTTTTTTTTGTAAGATTATCCGGAGAAAGGAAAAAAAAAAAGTCAATCCATCATTTTTTTTTTTTTGTTATCCTTCGAAGGTATACAATAAAATTCACCAAGTTTTATAAATTGTAGATCATGCAGCATTCCTGTCCTCAATACTATTTCACGTGCGAAGGTGATTACAATGTTGTGGGACCAAAAAAAAAAAAAAAAACTACATAATAGAGCCACAATGGCCAAAGCATAGCATTCCAATACCTATTCCTTCCATCTCTTTCCCTTTCCTAAACCATTAGCCTCTGCATCACAAGCTAATGCGCGGAGCCTCCTTTGACCATCCCCTTTCTCATCGAAGCCTTGTCAATAGAGAGAGATTGCAACTCTTGTGAAATTATTGGAGGGTGGCTTCAACGCTTGGAGGTAGTGTAGGAAGGGTTGGAGACATAGAATAGGGATAGCAGCGAGTTAGGTATTTCTTTCTCTCCAAGCGTAGGAAGGGTTGGAGACATAGAATAGGGATAGCAGCGAGTTAGGTATTTCTTCCTTTCTTTCTTTTTTTTTTTCACTATCCACATTCATATTCAGTTTTAAAACTCAAAAATTAAAGCTTTTTTTAAAAAAAATTTTAAATGTAAATACATAACCAAACTAGTTTGTTAAAATCATAACCAAACCATATCTGAATCGACTATGAAAACCAGGTTGGGTCAAATCGATTATCTAACCTAAAAATCTGAAATTAAAATAAATTTATTTTTAATATAAAAAAAAATATATTTCTATATCAATTCAACAACAGAAATAAAATTGAATAAAGTTTTTTTTGGGGTGCATTTAGTGGCCATTTTAAGAGACTATTTTAAGATCACCCTGGTAATTTTGGATCACTGATTATCCTAATTCTAAGGTGATCTGATTCTCAGTGATCACAAATCATCATGTTTGGTATGCCATAAAAATCCAAAATTACTAATCATAAAATATCAAAATCATTCCTATCATATTTATATTATATTAATATCACATATATAGTATAATATCATACAATATGTTAAATTATATCATATATTATAATATATAAGCTAATATTATATACATAATATAATATAGTACAACATATTACATTATATTATAATAACAACAACAACAAAGCTTTAAACCCAAACTAGTTGGAGTCGGCTATATGAATCCTTTTTCTCTATTCAGCTCTATTTTGAGTCATATTCTTTCAAAGATATAAAAATTTTAAATCTTTCTTTATCACTTCCTTCCATATGATTTTCGGTCTACCTCTGCATCTTTTTCTTTCTACATGTATTAAATCACTCTTTTGCACAAGTGTATCTCTAGGTTTACGTTGCACATATATAAACCATTTAAGTTGTCCTTCTCTTAATTTATCCTCGATTGGAGTTATCTCTATTTTTTAACAAATAATTTCATTTCTTATTTTATCTTTTCTTGTATTACTACACATCCATTTTAACATTCTCATTTCTGCTATATTTTTATGTGCCACCTTCACCATTATATCCTCTGCCAGTGCCATGGTCACAACTAAGTCATCTCCATCACCACCATTTGCTACTAAAGTAGTGCCATTCACTATCACCAATAATAACGACAAAATAAGAAGAACAAATTCTCCCTCTCTTTATCAAACTCTTTGTATTGCTCCAACCTTCTATGTTTCTTATGCTAGAGAAGAAGAGATTCCTAACATCAAATCCACGATGACTATATGAACTGTTAAGTAATTATATAAATATTGTAGCCTCTCTCGATAAATTTCCAAGACAAAGGGGAGTAAGAAAGAAGTCTCAGCAAATTAGCTTGAGGTGCAAAGACTTATGATTTATGAAGAACAGGAAGGAGAAGACATAGGAGGAATAGGTTGTTGAATCCAAGGATTCAATTATATATGTTTTAATAATAAAAAAAAATTAATTAATGGACTAATGTTATATATGAGTTTATATTGATAGACAGGTATGATTTTCAATTTGAGCTAATACATGGACAAAATTTCATTTAGCACATCCTTAATTCATAAAGAACTCAAGCGGTGCGCAAGAAGTTTAAGTCGAAGAAGAATAAGGCAAGATCAAATACCATCCAACTTAAGAGTGTCTAAGGAAATGATTTGAACCTTGAAAGTTTTATTTTCTTAAGAACCTATTATAAAACTTGGTAAGAGAGAGCTGCATAAGGCTCAAGGTTTATTTAAAATGATTAAATTAGATTTTGATTTAAGAAATAAATATAAAAATTTTTAAAAATCCAAAACACAGCTTGATTGATCGGAGAAGAGCTATGTCAAAACAGGGCTAAACCATGCTCTTTGCTTGTCCTATGATCGACTACAATAAGCTAAGGCGATCGTCTACTATAGGCTTTGTACTCAACTATTTAGTGGTTGACCTGAAGTTTTTTGATAGCTGTGATGGTTAGTTTTTGGTTGACCATTAGGACCCAAACTGTTAGGATGTGATTTTAGATCCTAGCAGCTAGTTTTTCAAGTTCTATAAATTTAGAAGCTTTGGCACGTATTTTAGTAATGAATTAGGCTTTGAATCAAGTAGAAAATTAAGAAAGCCTTGGAAAGTTATAGTTCTTGAGCCTTGAGTGTATAATTTCTCTTTCCCAAGTTTAGAGCCTTATTTATAAATCTACATTCTTGAAAGTGTTTGCTTATTTTTCTCTTATTCAAAAGAATATAGGGTTTCTCTTTAGCCTGCAAAAAAGGAGAGAATGGTTTCATTCTTATCCTACAAAAAAAAGATTGTAAGGATTCCTGCTAAGTCTACTTAAAGGAGCGTATAAGGGTTTGATCCTCATTTGATTAAGAGCATTAATATAGTAAAAATCCTAAAAAGGGTCTTGAGTAATGGATATAGATAAGTGGTGCCAAGCCATTCTAAAATTTTTATGCCTTATTTATTTATTTTTTATATATTTATATTTCTTTCAATTATTGTTATTTATTCTTATATTGCATCTCTTGCTTAACTTATGTTTGATATATATTTAGTATTTATACTTAGTCTTAAATTATTCATTTATTTTTAAGCACTCAGTTTTAATTTAAAAAAAAATCCAATTTGCTCAACTACTTGGGTTGGTCTGAGCCTAGCAAAAGAAATGCTAGATCTTGACCATTTAGCCTCTTTGTATTTTTTGTTTTTACAATGTTGTAACCATCTTCAGATGTTGAAATTGTAACCATGGCTTTGTGAATTTAGAAGTGTAAGGTCAGAAAAGTGGAAAGTGATAGCAAAGATATAGTGGATTTTTTTTTTTTTTTTTTTTTTTTTTTTTTTGATAGAAAAGATGTAGTGGATCTTTTTTTTCTTTAGACAAAGATCTACAAATGTTGGCTTTGGGTATGCTTCACTCGGTCATTTAATTTTTTTTAAGGTGCTTCTCCCTTGCTCATTAGCTCTGAATTTGTGGAAAATCATAACAAATGTCTCAAAAATCCATCATATAATTTTGGTTCTAATGTATGAATACATCACATGTAAGTAGATGCCATGCATTTTTGCCGCTACGTCTCTCTTCAGCATCTAATTATTATTGCATTTATTACCACCCATCTTTCCATGAATATTTTCCCTTACCTGAGCCACTTACTGTGATGTCTAGCTCAGTATATGTTCTATATATTACGCATTTATGTTGCATAAGTTAGGCCCCTATGAATAGAATCAAGCAAGTCCTCCTCTCATTCTTCTCTTATATCATATCCTACAAAGTTCTTTCATTTGTACCTCTTTCCAAAAACTTACCCAAAAACCCATTTTCTCTGCAACCCATCCTCTCCTCTCAGACTATATTTCCATCCGAGTCCACGTACGATATCAACCAAACTTCAAGCTCTTGTTAGGATTCTATAATTTTTAAAAGAAAATTATTTAAAATATTTTATTGATTGGCGACCTAATTATTAAGAAAAATTTTTGAACTGCTCCCTGAACTAATTTATTTAGAATTTTTTAAAAGATAATGCAATCAAAATCTTGAATTATAAGTCTTTACTTTTATTTGTTTTTGCTACAGGCCAAATATAAAAAATTTTACAGGTGATGTGTCCTTCGTCATCATATCTTGCTGATATTTTGATATAGTAACTAAAATCATTTCAAACAACTAGCATTGTTGTGCTAAAGAAACTTTAGATGCACATTTAACAAGGATTCCAAAGCAATTTACTCGATTGCTCAACTCTTCACCTCTAGCTTCGTTTTGTCGGTCATAGCATACATTAAGCCACTTGATGTCATCTTCACTAAGTATGCTCCACCTGAGGGACCAAAGTAATTATAGAAGCGTGACAGGGCAAAATCCATGAGTCTGTGACACGATAAACTCTTCAAAGTGTTGAAGTTGTGCAGTCATGATGGCCACAGGAATTGTTATCATTCTTCAGCTCTGAGTGCAGGGATCCATGAACTGTTTAATTTAGCAACGAAAACCCATGCAAAAGGTAGAGGGGATCGAAGAGGTAGAGGGGAGACATCGAGTTGGAGCCTTCAAGGAAGCAATTGAATGAATTCTCCAGCGCATGCCAGGCAATCAATCTCTCATCCATAAAGTAGTTGGAATGGGGTACAAAAGAGTTCAAAGGACGGAAGCAAACAGAGACTTGCTGTATCGTATAAAAAAAAACGAAGGATTCCTCTAAATAGCATCACCAGCTACGTTTCTCTGCCAGCTAATTTTGGCGTGTAAATCAACAAGCTAGCGCTTGACTCTTAAAAGGTAAAATGAAATAAAAGAAAGGCGAAAATATACTTTTAACCCTCAAACTTTCATCTAAAATTTATTTTCGCTCTTAAATTTTTAATTATTATCGTTTAGTTTCCTATATTTAAAAAATATTATATTTTTAATATTTTGTTACATAAAATTAGTTAAAATTAATGAAATAATATATAATATTAAATATATAAACAATTAAAAGCATGATGCATTAATTATTTTCTTAATTTAAATTAATTTTATATAATAAAATATTAAGGATGTAATATTTTTAAAATATATAGGATTAAATTGTAACAATAAAAGAGCAAAATAAATTTTCAGTGAAAGCTTGAGGGCTAAGAGTATTTTTCAACCTTTTACTGATGACTCCTAAACCTTCGGTGGATCTTGGTAAAGTGTAAAAAAATAAAAAATAAAATAATTATAATAATAATAAAAGATATCTACTGCGGAGCACTCACAAAGAGCGCTCCGTCGTTTTTTATTTACAGTGCCGATCATGTGGTCAATAGGGTTTATTATTCGAAGACAAGGCCAATTCCTGGTTTATTGGGATTTGTTACTTAAAAGTATCTAAATACGGGTATTTATTAATGGCATTCTCTCTGTTAATCGTGCACCGTTCATCTACTAATTATGGCAAGTTTTCGCAATTTTGTAGCATTGCTCACGCAACCACCAGTCATCTTTACCTATATCATCATAAAGCCTAACTGCACTATTATAAAGCTAAAACTTTCGTAGCCCACGAGTGGTGGCATTTTTACCAGGGACCTTGTTAAAAGGGAGAGAGAGAGAGAGAGAGAGAGAGAGAGAGAGAGAGACGCCTCTGGCAACTGGCAACATCTTCTCCACGCAATCTTGGTAGCCTATTATTGCCACAAAGTAGGGTGGCAATAATATATGTTTTCATGCTCTAAACTTGCAATGATAGGCTACGAAGATTGTGCCCATCTACGAGAGAAGACTTCATTAGTTTATGATAACGTCCAGAATGTCTATTAATGTTGCTGCCTGCCTTCAGATCATGGTAAAGTCCAGAATGTCACTTAATGTTGCTGCCTGCCTTTCAGATCATGGTAAAGTCCCAGAGGTTGTCATGGTAACTTAATGATACAGCAAAGATGTGACTTGTAAAAGAATTCAGTAGCCATATGCATGTCTATGTTACTTTCGGCTGAGTAAAGGTGCGGTGCATGTGGAGTGCAACAAAAAGAATCCTGACATGCATCCAAAAACCTGTCTGCACTATCGCTCACCTTTTTCATCGTCACTGAACTGATCCAGGGTCACAGTATCACTATTTTAGATTATCCACATAAAATGATATACTGCATATATCTTATATGAGCGTTAAGGTTTTCATTCTTTTTAGCAAAGCACGTACAATCAACGCTGAAAACTATATTAATGCGAAAATACTTTCAGCCTTAATACTATCAAATGGTAAATGATACAGAATGATTCGAATCGGTTTGATCTGTACCTAATTAAATCTTGATATCATAACGATCAATTCAGATTAGTACGGATTGTTGCAGTAGACTTTGCTTTTCACTGAACTAAAGCCTATTACCCAGTTCAGGTGGTAAGTTCACCCTTGATCCAGATCGTGTGCCCAAGAAGATGAGGAAACACACAATAAGGCATCTTCAAGAAAGCAAAAATTGTATGTATTGATCAAGTCTTAGCACACCATCAATAAGACGTGATATGAAAAATATGTTGTGCATATTTGAGATGTCTGTATGCAAGATAATTATATTCATACTATATAATTCGACAATGAATGCAAAATTTGGAACCATTTGTTGCGCAAGAAATCTGTTCTATATAGTAGTATATATTTCATAAATCAGAAATACAATTCTAACTAAATTCACTGGATGAACAATATACGAGATACTCTTGTGATAAATGCTTGTTTCAAACTTCTAGGGAAAGAAAGAAGGATTTCAACTTTATTAATAATAATTTTTACTGACTTCTGGTGGCCGAGCACTTGGGAAATATGTTGAATTAGAAGTTGGATTGATTGTACTTACAAATTTATAATTATACATGGTTCCTAGCAGAAATCATGCCAAAAAGCATCATTATCAGACCAGTACATTCGAGAATGCAGATGATGTGATTAACTAAAATGAATGGAGGAAATAGCATGAATAAGATGATGTGATTAACTAAGATGAATGGAGGAAATAGCATGAAATAAATACCTAGAAGTGGCCAACATGTTACATGCCATCACGAAGAAATCTCTGGTCAAGGTTAAAGGCAATGAAGCAGTAAAGATATTTGAAGTTCACTATAGCGTAGTCTTGCCTCAGATGGGAAGCAATAGTGCAGAGCAGAATTCGTAGTAACAGACAATATGCGTACATATATATATATAGCATGTAATGACAGTTGCATACAATTTTATCTCCAGGTTGATTCATTGCATAGCCAGAGTGTTTCAAGAAGTTTACAGTGTTGAATGATAAGAAATTTGTAAAGGTTCAATGGGCTCATCAGTTTTAAATCTGAAAAGATAACTAAATATTGTCAATTCTGAAACCTAAAGAGCAGTACGTCTACTGCTTGTAGAAGAGGAAAAAGAAAAACAAACACCAAAAGAAAAAGGAATATCATGTCAACATGGCAGGTTGGTTCAAGAATTCACACTCAGTATCAAACAGAGATCAGTTAAAGTTTAATCCACCATCATGCTACCAAACATGAAAGTGACATGAATATGATGACTACCAACTTAATGAAATCAGCAGAAATGGAGGTAGGGAGGGGAAGAGATGAGAGAAGCCACAGCCAAAGATTTGGTTGGTGAACGAGATGCTTATTTTTTTGCCTGACCCAGAACCATTCTAACAAAATTTCCAAATAGTAAGACTTTTCTTACAATTGACCACTAAAATATGATGCTTGAGTAAAATCATCAATGCCTACATTTATTAACTATAGCAAGAGATAAGGATAAAGCCTTCTTGCAATTTCACTAACAAGAATATTTCAGCTTTCGCAACATAACACATGCATGCCACAAGAAACATTATCTACCTTCGCTTAGCATCCTCATCCTAAAACTACCAATGTACACGTAATGGAAGATTAGATCTAATATCCGAATGACATGAAGATCAAAATAAACAATTGATTTAACCGTATTACTGGCAATAAATTAATATTGCAGCGCAGATAACTATTACAGAAACTGCCAACCAAGTCATTTTAGCAATCCAAACTGATATATAATGAACAGATTTACTGGAAAAACCACACTTGGCACGAGGAATTAAAAATAAAACAGAGTGTGGCCATGCATGGTATAAGCGTGCCAAAGCATGTGAACAAGCTGCAAGAATGGTTTCAGATGAAATTCCCTCAAGAAACCCTTACAACCAATTTTTCAACATAGCTCTCAGTCAAGCAAGCAAATTTTGTTTGGTTGGATGACAGCTATGACAAACCTTAATCTTAACCAATAAGCCTTGTCACATCACAACAACAACAACAACAACAACAATAAATAAATTTATACAACATAACAGTACCAGCCTTACATAGCAGCGATGTGATATACAATAATAATTTTAAATATCCAATTGTCCAATGTCTCCTTGGTAACCTCTTTCTAACAAAAACTCTGATTGCCGCTACACTGTTTCTAAGGAAAAAAAGAGTAAACTGTTATAACCTCAATACAACAGCATCAGAAAATTAAATCCACCCCACCATCAATAAAACCAGGAGGCCCGCTTTGCCTACACGTCCTAAGCTTCAGGTAATATTTCAAACTCATACCTGAGCCGAGAATCTTCCTCGGAAACACCACCGCCGGCCGTCCGTGCCTTCCTCTTCTCATATTCTGGATCGTCCGTCGGCAGCTCAAACCGGCAAAGAGGGCATGTGTTCCGAATGCCGAGCCATGGCAAGATGCACTCCTCATGATAATGGTGAGAGCACGGAAGCCGCTTCACCTTTTCACCTACCAAAATCCCATCTTTACACACTGCGCAGAGGTTGTTATTCTGATCAACATCTTCTTTCGTCATCATGATCGACAGGAGGTTCTCGACCACCGATTTGGCTGCCGGAGGACTGCCCTTGAGAGAGCTATCATGGTCGGCAAACTGCCCGAAGAAGACCTCATGGGCCTCGAAATCCGAGGTGTAGACAAAGCCCTCATGGTCGTCGACGAAATAGGATTCGACATCCTCGGGGTCCAAACCGTTCCTCCCCAGGTTATTGACAGCTAAAAGCACCTCCCATTCGATATTCCTAACCACGTCTTCTGGCTCCGATTCATCATAATACTCATAATACGGGTCTCTGACTTCATTGGATATCTCGTCATTACCAACAACGAGAACGCTGAGGCCATCCCGCTCCTCGAGCCGGTCGTCCACCTCCTCCCATTCCAATTCCATATTCAGGTCCCTCCTTTGTTCGTCCAATTGGAGACAGTCCCAGCACAGGGGAAGGCCGAGATCATCGTTGATCCGATCCTGGGATTGATCACCGTCGATGATGGCAATGACCTGCTCCTCGCCCATGGCCACGATCTGTTGTTCATCAGAATCTGAATCCGAATCAAACCCAGCGATCCTCAGCCCCTCCGAATCAAGCGGACGGGCCCTGGAAAACTCGATCGATCCCGACGGCGAGCTTCTCCTTCCCATAAAGAAATCATCAGCCCCCCAATCGGAGACCGCGCCCTCCACATCTTCCTGACCCTCGAACCCCGATCCCAACCCGAGGTAATCTGATCCCACCTCCTCGGGGCCCTCGGACACCTTAAAATCGGGGAACCGGAGGGGTTCGGGGAGGGGATCCAAGGCGGTGCCGATCGGGTGGGTGGAGGAACGATCGAAGAGATCGAGGGCGAGGGTGGCGTGATCGTCCGAGCAGTCGGAATCCCGGTCGGAATAGCCCGGATCGGAGGGATCAGCCGAGAAGACGGGAGCGAAGAGGTCGGGGCGGAGGACACGGCAGCCGGACCCGCCGGAGGAGGCGGCAGAGGGCCAGGAGGGGGGCCGATCCAGGGTTTCGGGGCAGTCTTCTGGCTCCTCGATTTCGTCAGTGGCGAACTCTTCGAAGGAAAGAAGGAAGAGATCGGAAGCCTCCGCCATTAATGGTTGCGATAGAGATAGAGAGAGAGAGAGAGATATGGGAACTTGGGGTCGAGGAAAGGAAGGGGAGAGAGCGAGCGTCTAGGTGTCGGCTTCTATTTCAAGTGGAAGGAAGTCGTATGCGATGCACGTGATGAGAGGGCGGTGGTCGCGAGGAAATATAATGAGAATAGAATTGTTTTGAATTTTTCCAATAAAAGCTTGGCGCGGGGGAGGTCTTCCCTTCGCTCCCAATTTAAAGTTTTTTTTAAAAAAAATAAATATTTAGCTTATAGAGGGAAATAAAATTTTTAATTAACATGGTAGAAAGAAATTAGTATGTTATACAAGGATCCATGCTAGTCATCATGGAGTTATATTATTAGCATCGTTTTTCTTATATAACTGGTCATAAAATAAAAAATTTTAGATACCATGACAAGGTTAATGACAATTTTTTCAGCTAACACGATAACCATCATAACATTGCTTCAATATAACAACACAAAGATGTTTGTTGCTTGGTTGTGCTAAAAGACAAAAATGTTTTATATTGATGAGCAAGGAGAGAGGTAGGTGATTTTGACTTTTATTTTTAAATTTCTTTTTAGTTTGTTGATAAGTAAAGTAGGTAAAAGGCAACTTTTGAGATCTAAATGGTTCATTTTCTTTTTTAAGTCCATGTTTAGAGAGAGAGGTTTTCATGTTAGGTAGCTCAAGTAATAAAATATAACCTTGAGATTGTTTCTTGGAAAAAAAAGAAAAAAGAATATAAGCTTGAGGTGAGAGACAGCAAAGATTGACGTTGTATTACAACTTTTTTTATGTGCATCTCGAAAGTTAGTTTAGCAAACAATTTAAGTACAAATATGAACTCTGAAGTAAAATTCAAGTATAAGCCAAAAGGATATTAAATTGGATGTAAACCATTCTAACTACCATGAAAGGATCAAGTGAAGTTTCAACAAGATCTATCCTATTAGAAAACTGAATTGTGCGTTAAATTTTTAGAGGCCCTAATACATTTGTACGACATCTAATTGAGGTATTCTTTTCTTGGAATCAAATAATTTTTTCAGCTTTATAACACAACATGCCTTACAAAGATAAGGTATATTGAGTATTAAAAATTAATTCTACCATTAAAACTTTGATATGAGATAGACCAAATAAAAAAAATATATTTTAAAATATATATTAAATCTAAAAATATTTAGACAAAGTGGCTAGAAATAAAATTTGCATACAAGTCAAAATATATCTTGCATACTATTTTAGGTTTTTTGTAACATTAAAAAAAATATAATGAATTGCGATGGAGCTGATCTCATTGGTGTAAATAAAAACTTTGTAACTTAATATTATTATTTATAAATAAATAAAAAAATCTAAACCTTGTTGTCTTCAATTTTTTTATTTTTTATTTTTTTAAAAAAATATTCAAGCCAAACAAGTTAAAGAAATTCCTTTCTCTTATAAAACATTTTACTTGCTTCGTGATATCGGCCAGAAGGCCTGGTAGGAGCTTTGAAGCGACGCTGTAGAAGGCTAAAACCATCAAAGTGAGAAATTAAGCTAAATTAGAAGAAAGAGCTTATATAAATTTTAAAATCTTAAGGCCAAGGAAGCTAAGTAACTATTAGCTAAGAACAACCATACTCTTTTACCTTGCTATAAGGAGACCTCGCTCATTACTATATTCTATCAGCTACTTCGAAGCATGCCACTAGAGCTCATGTGGAATCCATCATGCAAACAAAAAAAAATTTTCAAAATGCAACCATGAGTGAACATGTACAACATGCATCCAAGAGAAAGCAAATTAAATGATTCATGAAATTTGGGCACATCTTTGAGATGTAATGTATCAATAAGGACATATGGGTGTCCTAAGAGTTTTGATTATGACAGTCTTAAGAACACTAAAAGAAGCTATCTATCTCACTATGGTTGAGCTTCTACAATAAAACTTACATTTTATTGTTAATTAGGTTCGGATAATAGTTTGTGTTCAGAATGAGTCCAACAGTGACTTGATTGCCGTCAGATCCTCCAAGCTCCATGCTGAAATCATACTCAGCTGTTGGATATTTGGATGGGGTGTTGGGCACCATCAGGTGATTTTGGACAAGTTGGGGCAAACTAAATTGTGGAAGGGCTTCTCTGGAAGCCTTGCTACCGTCGGATCCTTCGAAAGGTGAATTTTCTTTTGACGGTTGAAGCTGTTGGATAGGTACTGGGTGCATGACAGCTGTCGTTAGACCAGCTTTAGCTCCTTTTGGTCCCAGCTTGGGCTTGGGCTTGGGATGGGCCTAGCGGCTTTGTTTACCGCTAGGCCCGTTTGGTTGGCACTTCATCTCAGCGGGCAAGTACATTTCCTAAGCGACTGTGGTTACCTCTTATTTGGTGAGATTTCAATATAAATCACTCAGACTTTGAGTTCCAAAGAAAAAATAATTGTTGTGTCTATATGATAATAGACCTCTTATAGAGATAAAAAAGGAAGTTCTCCAATGCTTGATAATTTGGTCAGGACATTTTTCTTTCGCTTTTATGCTCCATGAAAGATTATCTTTTCTCATCACTTTATCTGCTCTAAATTAGCTGTTGCTCTCCATCCTCCTCCTACTTAAACTTTAAATGCTTTATCCATCCTGTTCAACTACAAATTTGACCACTTATCCATGATCGGTTGGCTTCTTCGGCAATCCCTGCATCCTTATATCCTTTTTGACGCTGGATCCAGGCCTTGAGCTGATCACTGAGTTGATCCTTATATTTTTGAGTTGATTTTTGTGCTTTATCTAACTAGCGCTATGTAAGCTCAGTACTATAAAAATAGATCGATCGATCTTTTATCAAAGCCTACCTATCTTTATACAAATATTTAACCTTAATTTTGATCAACTAATTTTTGAGAGCGATTGAGTAGTGTTATAATTTGATGCTTTAGTCATTGACCAAAAGTATATTCAGAAATGGCTGGCTTGAAAAAAAATTATTTTCTATGCTTCTTTCTCGTGATCAATTAAATATGTGCACAAAAAAAATTTTTTTTAAAGTATCCATTCCTCATGTAGTCAGTTTTTAAAAAGAAAAAAATTGAGAAACATGTCCCCACTTGCCCTGCGAAGCCTAGATTCTTAAACGCGCTTTGCACTTTACTATTCGCATGGGCATCCTTGGCACAAGGAGTTAGGTTGGGTGGCCCTGATTCTATTTTCTTATGTTCGTTAGCTCTAGCTTGGTAATCTAACATTCAACGAACTCCAGCTCCAACCAGTCCTCTTGCAACACACGAGAGAAAGAACTTTTATTGGCATGGAAGCTGAAACCTAGAGTAGCCTTTCGTGACTCATATACTATTAATCATGGGAGAGTAGATAATAAAAATAAGTATTTAATTGCATGAGACATGTCTATTTAGTTTAGGAATAGTAGTTTTAGTGGCAGGAGTAGTGTTGCAAGCGGGTTTAGTTGATTTATGAACTGACCTCTTCCGATCCAACTAATTCCCAGCTCAATTGGTATTTAAAAACTCAAGGTTAGGTAGGGTACAAATATTAAGGCTGATCTAAATGTTGAGTCAAATTTGAGACTTATATGTTTCAATATGTGTCCACTTAATCTAACCTATATATCATTATTGAATGATATAATCCTTCTTTTCCTTTGTTCTAAACATATTTTTAAATTTATTGAATGAATTCTCATTGAAACTTTTTTTAATATAAATAACTATATTTTCTTTCATTTGTTTTTACTTAATTATATTGAAATATTTATATTTCATTATTTTCTTTGATAAATTCTTATTTATATATTTTGAAATATTAAGTGGTCAAAAAATTAGATAGTTTAGTTAACATGAAGTAATACATATTTTTTAACTACTTCAAGTGTGGACTAAAGGTTTCAAAATTATATATTTAAATACTTTAGAGATAGATCATGTTTCACATCTTTGATCATTGATATAAAACCCCCATAATTCAATATAGATCTAATCAAATTTAAGTGAAAGATTCACTCAAGTGCAATCAAGTCAATTTCTCTATCTTTCTCTCTCTCTCTATATATATATTGAAAATTATAATTAATTTTTTATTATATTTTAGCTAAAAAAAATAGTGAAATACTTGACTCGAACAACAAATCTGGCTTAACTCAATTCTAACCCAAAACAATCACTTTGGATAAGTTCAAGTCATTCTTAACCCTAATTCAATCCAAATGACTCGTTGGATTTAAAATCTTTTCATTAGCCATTTCAATTCAATTAACTAATGAATTAGGTTTAAGTCTAAAGTCATGATTCAAATATGAAATAGGGTAGAGCCAAGTTAAGCATGTCTCGGTCCGATCCAACCCATTTGCAACTCTAGGTATATGGTCTTTATTTTTCTTTCAAACGCATGCCACACATGCAACTCAGCAGATTTGGTTTAACGGCTGAAATGTGGAATTGTTAAGAGTTTGGGCTTCAATGGCTCTTCTTGTCTCACTGAGCTTCGGCCATTATAGGCCTTGATGTTTGGCTAGGAGAGAGGAGGTTCAGCATCTGCGATAGGTTTTGGCAGGTGGGACTACATTCAAACTTGGGTAGTAGGGTCGAGGAGAGGTTGCTCAAGCTCATTGTATTGGCCCAAGTTTATGCTTGTATACCCAGTGAGCTTGCATACCCAGTGATATAACCAAGCCAGGCCTAAGAAACTAAAAACTTGATCCTTTATTACCGTAGTGCAGTCCAGGCGGCCGTCACATAGCTTGTAAATGAAGAAACCATGCAGCACTGAAGAATATTTTGAACGCCAATTTTGCCTATTGGCACCTCTCATGGTGAGTAATTGTGCTACAAAGAGGTTCCAAATGTGAGCCTGAAGAGCTGGTACCCTCCGCTAATAATCTTTTTAAACTTAACAGGGACTACCATTAATTACATATTTTTATATTTATAAAAAATAAGTTGAATAAGATTCAAATTAAATGATTGATGTAAGTCGAAATAAAATATGTGATTTACAAAATATTAGGTTAAGTCCATCTCAATGATTAGTATATGTGGGTGCGTGGCATGAAGATGTAGCGTCTGATTATTTGAACTTCTTAATGAAAAGGCTCAATAGCTATTTTATTTTTTTGATTCAATTCTCACTTCTATACTAATCCAATTCTAATGCTGACTACTTTCTATAAAAAAAGTGAGAAGGTTGTCGATCCTATTGAATTACAACATAAAGTAAGACGAGAGAACGAAAGAATCGATGCTACACTCAAGGAGACGATTACATTATTACATGCTTCATATATATTCATGATTTCATATGAAATTAAGTATTTTAATCTTTAGTATATGATTGCTGGATCTAACAGATTTAATTGGGAAAAGAGCAACTTATAACACTTCGAGAATTGGATAGGCACAGAATTTAAGGCTGTGATTTGAGCATGGCTTGCCCATGGTATACCTTCAGACGGCGTAGCCTCCAAAGTCCAGTAAATTAGGCCGGCCGGGCTGGCCTTGCTTTATATCTAATTCTGGTCCTACTGGCATGGTGGGTTTGCCCGTAAACGCTTCAGATGGAAATGGTCGAGGCTTGCTCCAAGCTGATGCACCTAACTCCAGCTCTTAATTTTCCAACCTTCTTCCAACCCAAATTGAAACAACCAGCTAAAAGAGTTGATTCAAAGGATCAGTGTCCTTCCACTCAGGATACATTACCAACTTTCTTGCTTTCTTATGTACTCTTTTATCACCATTTCTGATGATGCGCCTATCAGTAGTAATGACCATCAATACAACGCCGCTTTCTGCAACACTCTACAAAGACCAAAATTTTAATCCACTCACTGCTCTCATCACTGGAGGCATATAATAAATAGATGGATGGATGGATATTTCAGCAAGGTCTATTCATCAGCAGGGCCAGAATGGCAGAGCAGCTCTTCCTCCATGAGCTCCAGCCCAAGGTGTCAACAGTCCTGGTCACCCAATTGAAATGAGACGTATCATGTGGTGGATCCAGGTGGAAGCCACATCCTATGGCAGGACAGTACTCTGTACCTCTTATCACTCTGTCCCACTCCAGCTTGCTCTTGCGCTCACTGGACTCCTTGGCTGGCTTGAAGACAGGCTGCCATTGATTGACGGTTACTTCTACTGAAACCAAAACTGATGCTGGACAAAGACCCCTTAGTTATTGCCATCGCTGCCAACCGAATGATCATGACAAGACCGCTTAGCCACCAATCAGTTCAACATATTGACAATAACGATCGAGTACTGTCCTTTGCCGCAGAGACTAGAACTTTTACACATGAAACTTTGAAACAGAGCTGTGACGTACAAGCTTCAACCTTGAAAACCTTGGACTATTTTCGCCCATGTATTGATTGCTTATTTCCATCCACGTTAGCAGACCAAATGGCATCAATCGCTTTGAATGGAGAAGTCCAAGCGGTTCACTAGTTCTAATAACGTATGCCTAAGTGGCTTGCAACCATATTGAAATGATGTTGTTCTCTGAGAAAACGTAGGACCCATGAGGGAACTCTCATCGACATGAAACAAAGCGTTCGGTTTGTTGGGCATTGCTTGAGAGCATCCAAGGATCTATAGCTTTAGCCAAAGAAGGGAATTTGCAAGTGGTTCAGCATCTTCCTGCAACCATGGCGTATCCCATGCACTCCATGCGCTTGGAATCCAAGCATGGAACTTGTGCGTTAAGCAAAGATCGACCCTTTCCTATATATCACTTCAAGCAAAAGTTTGGAGGTGGTTTCCCGAAGTTGGAGACCTTACCTTTGGCGAATGACACCCCTACGATATCCATTGGCCTCAGATCATGTAGAGATTGCTATCTGAACTCCAAAATGATGATAAGATCTGTTGTGGTTTTGAGTATAAAGATGGTTAGTATCATTTTAGGCCCTGAAAATATCCTCTTTAGCTTATATGCTTGAATGGCAAAGCGTTGTAATCCATGCCCTCAAGGAACTTCATTGTCTTTTATTTTGTTGGATTATGGTGAACCTATGAATACCTAAGTTGTAATTTGGTACCTTGGTCTGGCCCATTAATTGTTTGTATTGATATCACTAGTTTCAGGTTTAGGTGTTTCAGCAACCGAGATAGGTGACAGAGATGGTGGGCCAAATGATCATAGCTTTAGGAGGCCACTGTCACCTTGATAAGAACCTTCTTAATGCAATATGCTGTGTTTTCTTTAGATTAAGGAAAAGAGGTGGCCTTCAGATCCACAGATTTTAGAGGAAGGAACAACCTTTATAGCAAAGGGTGGGTTCTAAGAATTGGTTGAAGGAAAAGTGTCCCAAAAGATGCTGCAAAGGCATGGGAACAATCATTGAATCTCCTATCATCATTTTGTGTGGTGATGTTTTAAGAGCTACTTAACCACCTCTTTTGCAAAGCAAGCTGGCATCCCCCATCTCCCATTCAAGACACATCCTCATTGGTTTCAAGTTAATTATGTTGCATATAGACATGTATTATTATGGAAGGGTTACAACTTACAACCTTATATAATCACATAGGTGGGAATCATGGCCCCTCTATATTTTTCCTCTCCATGAAAGGGTGGATCTTATTAAAGTACTTAGTTTACTCTCATAGACAGCTGAAACTGGTACCATTTCTTAGCTTCATGCCAATCATTAATAAGTGGGTCCTCAGTAGACTAGGTGTTTGTAATAAATCTCCATGTGCAGGAGGGATTAGTATTTTACACCTTGGAGTTGGGTGTTGAACAGTTGTAGCTTGGAATTTTCTTTAGATACAATTATTAAAATGCTGGTCTTAAATACTATTTGATGTATCTTAAGAGTGAACTTGGCCCATTCATGGATCACAGACATGATGTTGAAAGCATCACAATCCATTGATGGTCATGCAATGCCCTCTCCCCCCGCCACATGATATTGAAAGCGAAAGTAGATCACAATTCATTGGATCCAATGCCATGCTCTCTGGGCCCTTACTGCCTTGCAACACAATACTCCAATCTCTGTGCCACAAACTATTGAATTGCCTTTCATATCATGCAGTTGGCCCCTTAAATGATCACGATTAGATATTGTGCTCTGCTTATAGTTCCTAAGTTTCAATTTACTCACCTCCAAAGAAAAAATCACTTAATATTTCTCTCTGAATTGTTTTCTTAAAAAAGAATTCTTTCGCCTATTTAAGATCATAAATTCCGTTGGTAAAATTGGAACCATTGGAACTTCGTTTGTCATCTGTAAACTTCTATTCTTCTTCTTCTTCTTCTTCTTTAAGAAAATCACGAGGAAAGAAAACTTCCTCACGAGCAAACTTTATTAAAATCATAAGAGTTTACAAGGAGATTATATTAAGAAGCTTGTAGAAACATTTGCAAGAGTCTAGCCACTTTTTGAGGCAGAGCCTGTCCCACAGAGTGAGGCTGGTGATAATCTTATAGTGGATGGATGCTGAAAGAGAGCATTTTTGGTGGAATATTTTGAAGTTCCCCTCATTTCACGGATGCCACATGTGGTGGTTTGTAAGCTTCTATTCATGCCGAGATTGCTTTGTCTATGCAAACAAGATGCTCCATGCATAGCCTTCCATAAAATAGATTCCAAATAGTTCAATGCTGATCACCAAAGGGACATGAGAAGAGAGAGAAAGTGTTCCCATGACTATGGTGGGGGTCCCTGATGGAAAGCTGAAGTGAAACAAGGCTTGAGATATCTCGAATCCCCACTTCCAGCCTTGTTTGCTTTAGATGGATTTGCTTGTTTAGTTTTAGCTTTCCCAAAAGTAGAGCCATGCCAACCAATCTCATGCACACTTGTTTATCTGTTTAGTTTGCACCCTCTGCCACAATTCAATGTAGCTCATACAGAAGTGCTCCAAGCTTTCTTACATGTAGGGCCCCACTGCACAAAAGAAGACTGTGCCTTGACAAGCACAATGGAACGCGTGGAAGCCGTTCATTGATTAAAGACAAAGGCTTACATTATCTAATCTCCAAGAGGGCTGCCAAAGGAATCTGTCACCCTTTTTCCTCTTTGTAAGTTGGGTTGTGCCCCATCGCCCTCTTCCGTGGACTGTCACTTTTCTTGGAGTGGAGATGCTTTTATATTTAAAGAGAATTTCATTGAGAGAAGGAAAATTTTCAAGGGAAGAAGAGAGAAGAAGAGGTTGATTCTAAAGCGAAAAAGATAGTTGATGCGAATAAAAAAACTGCTCTTGTGAAACCCACCTAACCAGTACAAATCATTTTACCTAATGTATGGTCATTATTTTAGCAGAGGGCTTGAGATAAGTTTATAATTTAATAAAGCAAGGCCTAAGGGCGACTTGATTAATCCAAAGCTAGGTCTAAGCAAGTTCAAGTCCCGATGCCAACTAATAATGAAGAGAGAGAAGCTTTTTGGTTGGTGTGTTCATGCATGAAAGCTTGGTAAAAATCAGAGATGTCACAAGCCTCAACAATTTATGCTCCAAACCACTTGAAGTTTATTCTGATGTCCTGCTGAAGCCACTCGAGGATTAGTTTATCAGTGTCTTACCTCTCATTCCTTCCATGAGCAATCTAAAATTTGCTTAAACTGACAGCCAAAAAACGAAAAACATGAAAAAGAACAAGAACAAATTGTATTGAGCATTACAAGGAGAATATCCAACTACTGAACTGAATCGAAATTGAAACCAACCGTTTATGGACATCAATTGCATCACCAGAATAAAAGGTTTTTTTTCATAGGTTAACAAAATGTTTACATCAATCTTAGGTTATTTCATTAATTCGAGAAGGAAATGCATGTATAGAACACTTTAACTTTTGCTTGCACTCCCATTTATAGCACTTGATTAGTTAAATAATTCAATTAAATAGTTACTCTTATGCTAAGCTCATTCACCAATCAATGTCACACTTAACCTCAAAATATGACAACCCAATAATTCATCTTGAGTTTGATCCAATCATTTTCGTATAATTTGAATTTTTTCACCAATCATAAAAAAAGAAAATATTAAAGATTACTCATCAGGTCATGCTTAATTCATTGGTCTCATATGAAATTTGATGGTTGTTCGAACAATAGATAAGTTCAACTGACCCCATTAGTCTATGCATGCAGTACCTAAGTTGTTGACCGCTATATTAGCCACGTGAATTAATAATTTGACAAGTAATTAGTAACTATACTCTAAAAAAAAGATATATAAAGAGCTAATATTATGTTTATTGATAAGAAAGAAAGGTAAGTTTGTGCTTTTTTTTTTTTTTTTTCAAGCAATATTAGGGTACATCCTCTCTTTGTTTACATTAGAAAGGGTGAGAGGATAGCTATAGGCATTGAAAGTGAAAATAAAAAGAAAGATAGAAGAAAGAGAAAAAAGAAAAAGAAAGAGATTAGTACCCTACCGATCTATCTTATCCTTTCTTCTTGATCTTTACAAGAACATTTTAAAACATATAGGTCAAAATTATAAAAAATATATTTTTTTTGATGGCTAAAGGGGTATATCAATTTCAAACCTTGAACATAGATCTTTGCAAGTCAAAACACATGCCGCTGAAATAGGTTGAAATTGATGCAAAGATTTCTAAGTCATATCATGAGTTTATCGTATCATTAAAAAAAGTCTTTGCATCTTTTTTAACCAAATACTTCATAATTATAAAATCTTATATCAAGTGCAACATGGGGTGCATCATCTTTTTTAACCACCATGACTGTAGCTACCCATTATCTTTTTTGAATGATTTGAGCAGTATCTTTCATGGCATACAAATAGAACGATGCTTAAGGGAAAGATGATCTGCAATTTCTTATGGTATTAATTATTAAAATAGTACATGGGTTAGATTTATGTTGTGTTGGGTTATCTGAGCTTCCCATCTGATCATCTTTGTTTGCCCAATCTTAATTCCGACAACGTATATATTAACCATACGTACATAAATCTTAGATTCTATCAAATCAAAGTTTTTGCATGGCATGATTTAATCCCTTGATTTTAATAGTCAAGTTTAGAATTATGAGATACTAGTTGAATTGTACAACAGGCAGCTACTCTAGTGGAATTTTATGCCACATAGGCGAAGAAAACGGTCCTTTTTCTTGTGATGCCGTCATCACCAACGTTCCGGACGGTTTAGTTGGTGGAACTGAAAAGGAGATCTTGATGGCGCTCTCTCGCTGTATATCGTATCTGCCGGTGGGGTGCTCTTCGGATACGATAAAATCTTACGAGAGAAATCCTTAGATCTTCCGAATCTTGACCAAAACGACCGCCCATCGCCTTTAAAATACTAACCCCCGTGGAGCTTCGGCCGAGCTTATAAAACGGGAACTCCGTTACGCTGTCTCGTACGCATCCCCAAATCTATTGTTTCTCGCCTTCTCGGGGGTTAAAAAAAAAAAAAAAAAAAAAAAATCTGCATCAACCGTCCAAAACTATTTAATCTACGTTTGTTACCAAGCAATCAACCGATCTCAAAAAAAAAAAAAAAAAAAAACAAAAAAACAACCTCAGTCCTACCGTAATAGGCAGTTTCTCTCCCGTCATCATCCCTCCATATACAGTGAATATTAATGCATATAATTATTGAATATATAATTATTTTTTATCGTACATGATGAGTATATAATTATCATGTTAATGCATGTAGTTATTGAGAGCATGAACTATTAAAAATTAAAAAAATTAATATAATGAATGAAATGTTATGTAGTTGACGAAGAAGGATTAAACTTTATAAAACAGTTCACTGAAGAGCTAACTATCAAGTTGCACTGTTTATTTTAACATTGCATTATATTTTTTCATTCGTAAAGTTAGATTGGGTTGCATTGATCATTGCTTGATAGGAAACATGCTATGAGAGATATTCTTATTGAAAAGGTTATATTTAGTTTGAAAGCTTAACAAATATTATAAGATAGTTATTTTTTGAATTTATAAAGAGAACAATTAGATATTTGATTGATAGGATGGAAGAAAAAAAAGAGAAAAAGAAAAGTGTAATTAAAGGTGAGCTTGAACTGACCTCTGAGTTGAGCTAAAAGTGATTTTTACTTTTGCTATAAAACCTGTTGTATGATTGAGGTAGCTTCTTTCTTCTGAGTAAATTAGGCCAGGGATGTAAGTTTTTCTTTTGCTTTTGAAAAAAAAATAGAGGACAAACCGAAGTCACAAGGTTATTCATCTCAGATGTTCAAACTATCAAGGGCATATTACCAAGGGCATTTTGTCAGAAACATTGTTGATGGTCTTCGTATGATTTAAAAAGTTAATAATAATTTTAAGCATGAATTATTGCTTTTGTTGTCTACGTAGATGGTTCTGACACTTTATTGGAAAGATTAAATATAATAACAATGAGAGCGCTGGCAATGTCAGGTTGCTAGCTCAAAGCTTGTTAGGTGTTAAGTTAAAAAGCAAAGCCAAGCAGCACCATTAAAAATTGCTTGGAGAAAAGCTAAAAGAAACTTCATAAATTATGTTCCGAATGGAACGGTGGGGGCTTAGAGGAGTGTGCTCCATTTCGTGCTGTTTCTCAGCGGCAGTGGCGGTGGTCAATCATTCAAATACCCTTCTCCTCTTTCTTGTACGCCTGGGTATAAATGCAAGCAATCTTTGCCCATAAACCTCTCTCTCTCTCTGGACTTCTCTACCTCCCCTTCTTTTTTTATCTCTCTTTTTTATCTCTCTTTGTATCGGTTCTCTGTTCTGGGGGCATTGAACATGGCAGTATCACCCTGTAGGGAGTGACCACAGAGCAGTAGAGAACAGTAGGAGCCAAGCCCGGGATAGGAGAAGGTTTCAATTTTTAATATTTTTCAATGAGGGAAAGGCTTCAATGGAGAGCAGGGTGATAAAGTGAGAAAGGAATCTGCTGTTGGTAACTCTCCTTTTTCCGCTTTTAGCTGTGTGGTTGGGTTTCCTTCGCACTGACTCAAGCAGGGGGAGAGAGTGTGGGGTTCGTTTGTTTCCTATAGAGCTCTAACTCGTCGAGAGAGAAGAGTGGTACAGAGTGGCTTCTGATCCAGTGACATCTGTCACCAATGTGTGCTCATTTCTTCTGAGGTTTTTGAGGGATGGGGATTCTCTGTTTGCCTTGTCTTTTCGCCTTTGATCACAGCTGAGATTTCTGTCTTTTGAGCCACTCAAATGGTGTGATACATCTGCAGGCATGAATCTATTCTTTGTTTTAGATTTATGATCTTTGATGCTGTCTGCTCTAGCTCCTGAAGGTAACAGAATAAAAGTTGACAGTATTAGCTCCTCTTAGTAATTTTTTATTTTCTAATCTGGATCACTAGTGTCAATCCTTCAGGTGTTTGGAAATAATTCCATTTTTGTGTTTCCTTTTACTTTTTTTTTTTTTTCCTTTAGTATAGTCAGTGGCTTCTGGTTTGAACTAGGATTGTTCCTTTTTTGGTTTCTATAATATAATTGATTGGTTTGGTGAATTGGGTTTTGCAAGTGGTTCTATACTATAAGATTTCATGTATCTATTTGATATCTTTTATTAAGTGTATGAAACTTTTTTATGGATTAGGTGATCATTTTTTTGTCGGAAGTTTCGGATCTTTGAAGTGGGATACTTCTCCTATTTGATAACTCCATTGATAGGAGCTGTTTCCATCTGTTTTCCTTAATCTTTGCCCAGTGCCATGTAGCATTGCCCCCTTGACCTGGGTAAATTTTGGATGATCTCTACTGGTCAGCTGTTTGGGTGTTGTAGCTGGGCTGAGGTCTGCAAGAAGGAATTTGGCAGCATAAACTGAAGGTTCTGAGTTCAGATTGAACAGGTGATCCATTTTTTTTTTCCAAATAACTTTCTTCATTGATCTAATTGTTGTGGAGAGTGGCATAGAGATGGATGTTAATGAGAAGGATAAATTTGGGTCGGAGAAGACTGGGGATTACCCTAGCTACCTCAGTTCAGGTATGTCAGCGGATTGGCAATTCGGCAGCCCATCAATGGGTTTGGTCTCAGCTCACCCTATGGGTTCCTCCCCATGTCCATCAGTCTCCATGGTAGAATCCTTTGCTCCTAGCCTCTGGACCCCTTCTGCCCATTCACAAAACTTCGGCTTCTGTGATAATAATGTTGAGACCAGCTCGGCCGCCTCCAATAGCATGCCCATTGGAAGACCAGTTCCCAGGCCTTTGAGGCTTGACATGGGCTGGAATCCTTCAGATTCTTCAGCAAAAGGAAGTCGAATTTTCTTGCAGACCGGCCCTGGGGTTCTCCCCCCATCTCTCTCTCATTTCCCTACTGATTCTGCTTTCATTGAGCGTGCTGCAAGGTTTTCATGCTTTAATGGTGGTAGTTTTAATGGCATGGCGAATCCTTTCAGTACAGCTGAGACTATGAGTTCCTACTCTAGTACTCCGAAAGGTGTCCCAAGAGTTCAGACTCAGAAGAGTGAAATGAGAACAATTGAAGCTAGTATGGATGCCTCACTGCCTATTGATCATAGATCCAGCAGTAGAAGTCCAGTGAAGGAGAAGAGAAATAAGGGAAGCTTAGAAGGTGCTGGTGTTTCGAGCGACGAGTCAGGTGAGCCTGACTGCAGTGAAGGTGGGCAAGAAGAGTCACCTAACTTGTCTAGTGCAGCTGGGGATTCTTCTTCCAAAGGACTTGCTGCTAAGAAAAGGAAAAGGCCCAATGAGGTAGATGGTTTCCAGTTCTTCAGATATACTTTGTTTCGATGTATTGCTTTATTTTCCTCAATTGCAATCAATTATCCATCATATTTCATAAGCCTACAAATTTTACATGCTAGGATATGGAACCGGAACAAGTACAAGGACAAACCCCACAGCCATCTGTGGAGACAACAATGGATAATGTGGACACAAAACAGAAGCCAGAACAAAATAACTCAACTAAGGCATCTGTCAAGCCTAATGGGAAGCAAGACAAGAATAGCTCAGATGGATCCAAGGAGGGCTATATTCATGTGAGAGCACGGCGTGGTCAGGCAACTAATAGCCACAGTCTTGCAGAAAGAGTAAGGTTCTACAACCGTTAGGAATTCTGATTGCAAACTGAATTAAGTTTTTTCTAAGGTCTAGTTCTTTAGAATGAGAAGCTTATTGAGATTACATGGATTGTCATGGGTTGCAGGTGAGGAGGGAAAAAATTAGTGAACGGATGAAGTTTCTTCAAGACCTTGTTCCTGGTTGCAGTAAAGTAGGTTTCTCAGAATGATCTTTGAGGTTTGATCTACAAAGCTTGTTTTTTATATTCTCATTTCTTCTCGACGTGTGGATGCAGGTCACGGGAAAAGCAGTCATGCTGGATGAGATCATCAACTATGTACAATCACTACAGAGGCAGGTTGAGGTAAGCTTCATAGTTCTGTTTGTCATTGACTAAACTACAATGATTCACTCTTAGAACCAGAAGAACATTAATCTTGAATTCATTATTGGCCAATATCTTCTTCTTTTCCTTAACGTTGATTTTCATTTGCTTACAGTTTACTATGGATAAACTACTCGTAGGAGGAATAACACCATATTTTGGTTTTTTTTTTTTTTTTTATCTGTGCCAGTTTCTGTCAATGAAGCTAGCTGCTGTCAATCCAAGGCTGGACCTCAACATAGAAGGACTTCTTTCTAAAGATGTATGGTAAATTGTAGGCTAACTAAATTTATATTTTGGGCATCATTTGCTTCAAAGAATTCTTAAATTAGATTGAGAAGATATATTTCTATATTCTTTATTGATATAAAAATGTTTTTATTAATTAATATCCTCTCAGTTTAGTTGTGTCTTGAACTCTTATTTTCTCATTACAGTTTCTTCATTCCAGAGGCGGGCCTTCCATTGGTTTCCCACCAGAAATGATTCATCCTCAATTACATCCATCTCAACAGGGTCTTGTTCAAGCAGGGATGTCTGGCATTGTAAACCCTTCAGATGCACTTCGAAGATCAATAAATGTTCAAGCGACCTCCATGGATGGATACAAAGAACCTATGCCTCAGGTTTTATTGCTTATCTACACATTTCTCCTGTGTTTTTATTACATCATATTCTTTTTTGTTACAGAAACTGGTGACAAATTTAGGTTGACAAAAATTTCTATTTGAAATTTTGCATGGATCTGAAATAACACACTAATTATCTCATCTATGATCATGATAGGGGAACAATTCTCTAAGAATTGGGCAAAGATTAAATGATGGAAAATAATAAAAATATGACAATAGAATTTACAAGACTCAAAAGAGAAAGCTGTGCACTATAAGCTGCTATGAATATTTTCATCATTGGAAGACAAACAATTTGACTGAAGCATTTGAGAGAGCTGTAGTGGTTATTGGTACAGAGTGGCAACTTTGATCCCTTTAGCCTGGATGATTAAATAGGCAGTTGCCTAAATTCTGAGGATTCACAACAGATATCATGGCCTACTATCTGACTACAATTACTGGGTTTGGGCCAACAACTTCATTATTGAGCAAAGAACTCTATTTGTAGTCATTATTTCTTGAGAATGTTGACAATTCTGAGGTATAACTCTAAATGAAGTTAATATCATCTTTTTATTGAGGAATAGTTAACATTAATATAATTAATATCGTTATCTTAGAAATTAAAATTTCATTCTGCATGAATTGTTTCAATGCAATTCTTCCCAACTACCATGCTTGAACCTCATTTTTCTCTACCATCCACTTCAATCTGTTTATTAAAACATGGTTACACCCCTCCGAATTCTTGGTACACAGATCTTATAATTGAATTTTCTATTTTGGCACTTTGAGTGTTTAATTAAGTCTAATATTGCTTCATGTTTACTGCAAATTGGAGAGGTTAACTGTCCTATTTAGTCTTATGATATTCTACTTGTTAGATAATTCTTTCAGCTTTTACCATTCCCCCGTGCCATCCTATGGGAGCTCCAAGTAACATTTTTTCTCCTCTTATGAAATATGTCTGTCTCAGTAGAACTATTTTGCTTCAGATCTCTTATGAAATATGTCTGTATCAGTAGAACTATTTTGCTTCAGAAATTGATCTAATCATCAAATAACCTAAGAAGCTTTCCACCCTGATAAGTCAGCAGCATATACTACTTCTTTCTGGAAGTTGGGTAGTAATGATTTATGGCAGTGCCACTAGTTATTAGACTAATCATCTCTCTTATCTACCTTTCAAGTGCTGGAGAGAAACAAGTACCTTATCTTTAGTTGCTGGTTAACAATCCACTCGAGACCCTGAGTCATGAGACCAGCTGCAATTTGCCCATTTAGGTGCTAAGTTCTCACACGTTTGGTTTGATGAATATGACAAAGTTACCATTTTATGTTTATTAGATTTCTAATCAAGGCATAGAATATACCTTATTGTACTCACATTATAGTGTTGCGACAATTTTGATGCTTGAAACTGAATGACGACTTAGTTTTCTATTCAGTGGGCAATTCATATTAATGGTGCTTGGATTTGAATTAATTTCAGATATCTAATGCATGGGATGAAGAGCTCCACAATGTCATGCAAATGACTTTTGGCACCAATCCCCCTCTCAACAACCAAGAGTTAAATGGTAAACCTTGCGAGGGATTCCCCATGTGAAGCCTCCAACCTGTTCACGTCCTTCATGGATAGAAAGTTCTCATCAGGCACAAAAGTCAAGCTTTGATCACATCTTTTCTGCATCTCGAGCTAGTTTGCATTTGCCCTTTTAAGAAGATAATAAAGCTTGCTTGCTTCAAAGATGCAGGGTATATACTTCTGATGGTTCCAGTGGAAGATACAATTTTACTTTCTCAACAATATAATTCTGGGGCATGGCTATGGTTGCTTGTTGTATAGCATTTTGGGGGTTGTTCCCTGCAAGGCTCTACCACATTCCTGAAGTGCATTAGTCCGTTCTTCAGATATTAGTTTAAAAGAGAGCATATTTCTGTGGAGATATAAATTCCTCTCTCTAAAATCAGAGGCATACGCTAAAATTAGATGTATACAGAGCAGTGTAACCAGAAACTTCAAAAGCTTGGCAATGAGTAAAACATGAGGGTTCACTAAAATAGCTGCATGTCTAGTTTGTTCAAGTTAATAGAAAACAGATGGTGGACTCACCTTTTAACAAATAATATCATGTTTCATTTTCCTCCTTTATTATTCTTATCTTTAATTTTTTGTCATTCAAATAACATCAAAAACAAAATTGTGTGTTCTTGATGTAGTTGTATTTCTGGAGTCATATCGCAGTTATGGATATCATAATAATCCGTTTTATTACATGTAAAGCACCAATTTTTACCTAACAGCTTGGCATCTGTAAAGGTGTAAGAAGGCCCTACATGCTTGTCACTGATGGAGTCAGATAGCAGTAATTGATTGGGTTTCAGATGGAACTCCTGAACATCTCTGCAGTCAGAAGCAGATTATCTTTTATATATGTTTTGTAAATATTAACATAGAATTACTGAAGAATCTTTCCCTTGTGCAATTTCCAAAAGATTGAGAGGAAGATTGCCTTTTTAATTTCAGAATCAGTGTTATATTTTACTTCAAGCCGGTAATTGTATCTGAAGAAATTTCCTATAATAAGGTGAGATCTCAAACCAGTTCTTGGCACTGGGGTTTAAAACTGAAGCTATATCGTAAAGGCTGATGATTTGGAGACCATAACTGATGCTGAATTAGTGTCCAAAGTTCGAAACTATGACTCTCTTTCTATGCCAACTGGTGACATGCTTGCTGAGACAGATAAATCTGGAAGTATTTTGACACTTCTGCTTGAAGAAGCTTTAAAATCATTTTAACAAATAGTTGATATTAATATAGTTGACATTGATATTGCAAAATATAATCGATATTCTATGGTCATGAAGGTATTATCTGATTTCCAATGCATCCAAGAGCACAAAGCATGAACAATTTTGTGCCATTACAAATTAGAATAAAGTATTACATCAATAGGGGATGTCTTGGCGGTTGAATAAAATATGCATTCAGGGGAGAGCTCAAAACATTGGAATATGATTCATATTTACCAGACACATAAAAGCATGAAGAAATTGTTCGCTGACATTAGGTATTCAAAGTTTTACCCAGTAAATGAGTTATTTCTTTTAGTTTTGAACCTGTTTGATGTTTTCTTTGAACACCTTGACACTTCTATGTATAGCTAAAAGGAGGACTAAATTAGATATAAACCCTTCAGATGTCCAAAGAGGATAAAAGTCCTAATTATTTTTGAAAGAAAAGCATATAGCATAGAAGCTATAAGTTGAAATTAATAATAAATAACAATTTTCAGGTGATGAAATGTTTTAAACCTCGCAGATCAACCAGACAAATTGATGAGATCAGGAAAAAAAGTGTGCCTTGGAATATTGGTTTATCTGATGTGTTTGGTGAAGCTAATGGTATGAACAATCTAACCAAACAAAAAACACAGAGAGACCTCATGTAAGAATTCCTTAAGTGAGAAGCATATTGATAAGGATGGCAAAAAGATGATGTTCATGACAGAGATTTGAGCAACCAAAAAGAATTAACAAGAAGAAAACTATAAGCGAGAACCCGATAGCTTATTGATAAGCTGCAGGAGAGTAGAGGACTCTGCTAGGGGTTTGGCCAGCAGCATATTAAGACATACAAACTCATCAAGTTCACCATCATATTCACAGATCCAAATTTATGATATCAATTCCATGTTATTTCAAATGCCCATCTCTCAATCTTAAGATACAAATATGCAAGGAAGAACAAGCACAGGCACTAAATATACATAGGATGGATAAAACCAGAGGTAAACAGAAATTAAACAGACCATCAAACGTAGGTTGACAATATGCAGGCAGCAAAAGAGCCTGCTCTCTCTTATAGAAAAAGATAGAAACAATCTTATAAAATCCTAGATCTCTCTCACCCATATAGACCCTCTGAGGCAAGGTAGGAATTTTACACTGCAAGGCAAAGAAACACAACTTGATTTATCATTAAGCATGAAAGATAGTTCTCTGTCACTAGTATCCAACACGAATAGAGAGGTATTTTTATTCTAAACTGAAAACAATAATACAATTACTAATATTTGAAAAATTATAAGCATATAGAGAAGAAAAAAGAAAAAAATAAATGGATAAAATAATTCAAATCTCTCCATATTTATTGCTAGAGAAAATTTTCTGCATGTGTATCAAACCCCGAGAAGGATTTATTAATTTTTTTTGGCATATTTTCATGGTCATGCTTTCACATGCAACAGCTAGCGTTTCCCTAGAGACATCGTTTTTCTATGACATACAAAGGCCCCATCCCCTGTCACGAGGACCAGAAACTAATCCACTGGAAAACAATTAAAATTTTAGTGGCTCTAGAGCAGGCACATCACCAAACATCAGCATTATGTATGGTGGTATGAGTACATCTAATATCTCTGCTTTGCTGCAAAAGGTGGCAAAGATATCATGAAGTACTGACATATAAAAAAGATATGTGCCCGTTTTAATCAGCAAACTAAGATAATAAAGCAGTACATTCCCCAGCTAAGGAAACCATGCATGGAAACTTGTGATTTGATCAAAAGAAAGTAGCATGAACCTGAACACCATCTCGAGATCCTCTCAAATCTATCTGTGAGTTGACTGAACAGGGCCAATCTCCATATCAGGACGTCTGTGGCAGCCCGTGATGCGAGGAGCCCTAATATGGAGACGGTCCAATCATATTCTATTCCGAACTCCCGAAAATGGAATTTGAATATAAAAAAATATAAAAATTTAGATTTGGATTTGGAGCCTGGAATTAGATCTAATATCCAATTAGATCAGTTTTGTTTTAGATAGATTTATATAAGAAAAAACCTAAAATTCAACTATTTTCGCACATTATTACGCACTGCCATGATATTGGCATCCAAGTTTGCCCACCACATAAATATATTCAACTAACGATATTTACTCTAGTTTTTCCTTCTCCCTTGTACGTGCTTTATGGTCGCTCTTGATCCTTAGCCCAGCTCCAAGGCGTATATATTGACTGAATCCATTCATACCACTTATACTGTACTGAATCCATTCACCCCTACTGTCCTGACATTGCGTCCACCGCCGGATCGTACTCCTCCTCGGCTGACGTCCGGACGTCGCCCCTGGCGACGTAGATCTTGCCATCGATCGCCGCAGAGGCGAACTTCTTTCCAGGGAAGAGGGTCGGCGCGCGGTGAGTGATCGCAACCATCCACGTGTCGTACCGGAGGGTAGCGCCACGGCCGATGATGGAGACCGAGCGGCGGAGGCGGCGCGGCGAGGGGGGGCGTGGGAGAAGGATCCATGGATGGTTTGGGGAGGGAAGGGGAGGACTCCCAGACGGCAACGCCGGAGTTTTCGGCGGGGAGGGCGGCGGAAACAAGGAGGTCGAGATCGGAGAGGAAGAGCACATGGAAGCGACCGTTGGAGCCGCGGAGACCGAGGACGGCGGGGGAATACAGAAGAAGAGCGAAACGGCGACAGACAAGGGAGAGAGGAGAGCAGATCGTCTGGGTGGAAAGACATCGGAGATGCGACAGCGACGGCGACTGCGTGCGGACCGGTTCGGTTCAAGTTGGACACGTGTCCTCACAACCTCTCCCGGCTTTCGCAGGTCAATGCGATGTTAAGCGCGTCCTAAGTGCGGGCAGCCGAGTTCCGTCCGCAGGTGAAACACGCGGCGAGTGCGAGAAAAGGGTTTTTTTTTTTTTTTCATTTAAATATAACAAAACGTCAGCATTCTGCGGGCGTCGATTGTCATAACTGATGCGCATCTTAAACGGGTGGTGGAGAATCACCGGCTGTGACACGTGGGACCCCGACTCAGCGTCTCGCTTCCAACTATTAAAGCAATAAATGGAGAGAGCTCTCATCATCGCGACGGTGACACGAGCACACGACGAAGGCCTATTCAAACAAGTGCTGACAGCTGGAAATTATATATATATATATTCAACATTGGCCTCAGTCAAATGATTCCTTCATTTCAGTTGGCCTGAAATGCTAATTCCTTTTTTAATAAACCACAAGACCGCTTCAAGTATTTTGGAGCCTCGATCGCTTGATAAGATTAAAAATTAAGAGCTAGCTAAGGTATCTTCAATCCTATCATTTAAAACTCTGTTCAAATATTTTTAAAATTTTTTTTATTATTTTAAATTTAATTTTTTTTTATAACACAATCAACATACAATCAAAAGCGTGATAAAAAAAATTTTAAATTAAATTTTATTTTAAATATAATTAAAGATGATTTGCTAATTTTGTCATGCAATTTATAAGGATGTTCTTCTTGAGTTCTATTTACATCTTCTGTATTTATCTCTTATATTTAATGAGAGTAATAAAAATTGATTCAATTTAGGAATTCAAGCCAATCCAAGTTAGCTATGTGAATTGGGTTTGTATAATTTTTTTAAATAAAAAAAAATAATTATCAATTCAAATTGTGTGACCTAAAGTTTAAATCTTGACTTTAGAGCAAATCATAATTTTTAGAGATCTATTTGGGTTAAAGTAATCTTAGTTAGATTATTATTTTAAATAAGAATTTTTTAAATAGTTACTTTTCTTTTAGTACTAGTTTTTAAGAAATAGATTCAAAAGATTACACTAGAGAAACCTTGCAGGATTGACTGGATTAAGATTAAATAGGTGGCTTTAGATGAGCCATGGATGGAAATAGAATGAGAGACCTCGACCTGACCACGGAACAAGTCACGTATGAACTAAAATTTTATATACTATTATCTTTACTTGACCGCACTGACTCATTACCACCCTTGTACCTATTTTTTAAAATAAAAGATAGGAAAAATAAAGAGCATCGACCATAAATGACAGCTCTCACGTGAATATAATTATTTATATTGCGCCTGGCACCACTGTCCTTTTAGACTCGTGATCTTTTAAGAACCAATCATGATGTACAAAAGTAAGCTTGCATAACTTTGTACTTAGCCTTGTATTCCTTTCAATGAACCTTGCAATAGCTGTCCTTTAGCAAACTTTCTCACACTATTCTTCTTCATTATTAGTTCAACATCACCATTTTAATTCCACATTTGCCACCTTAATCTACTTTCCCTACTCTCCCCACAGCTGTATTCCTTGACCACTTTCACTGCTTCTACTTCATCCGTTACTCTTCACGTATCACACTGTATTTTAATTTTCTTATTTTTTAATATATAAATTAAGTTATTTTAACTCTTTCAAAATTAATTAAAAAAATTATAATTTAAAAAATAATTTAAAAATAGCAATGTTAACCTATAAAGTGAGAATACATCCTATTCTATCCTATTCTATTCCATTCCATTTGGTGAAGAGATATTCACTTTTACAAGAATAAAAACAGTTTTTTATATGAGTAGAAAGTTCTCCACCTTTTAAAAGAATAGAGATAGAAATTATTTTTATTTTTATTGATAGAGATAGAATTAAATATAATTTTATTCCATCTAGCTTCGTCATCATTCTGTTAATCATATACTTAAGTATTATAATATATTTTTATATTTTTATATATACAAAATTAATATTATATATATTAATATATTTTTTAAAATTTTAATCTTTTTTCTTCATCATTTTTATTTTTATTATCAATTATATTATTAATTTTATAATATTTATTAAAAATTATCTTTCTTCGTAGGTGAGATTTAGGATGAATATTTGGTAAGGAAAAGAATAAAAATTAAGGTTCTTACCCTCGCTTCATGCCGTCTAAAAAAAATTTAATCTTTAAATTATCATATCATATTATTTATTAATAATATAAATTAAATAAACAATAAATCCATACTAGGTTTTGTGTGTGTGTGTGTGCGCGCGCGCGCGCGCGCGTGCGTGCGTGCGTGCGTTCGTTTGCTGGGGCGTTGAAGCCAACCCCGTGCGTGCGTGCGTTCGTTTGCTGGGGCGTTGAAGCCAACCCAATGCCATTTACCGCGCTGATAGATTGGAGGGCCGTGAACGGATTTGCGAGGATGATTTCGTTATTTCACTGTCGTCTCGTTTGGATGTTACTCCGATTGGTGGTATCGAAATACCCCCAGATTCTGACCCCTTTCTTCTTTTCTGCCTCTCCTCTCCGACTGCCGCCCCAGAGGAGAAGAGGGGTGGAAAAGGGTTTGCCTTCTTTCCCCACTCCGACGATCGAAAACCCCACCGCAGTCGAGCATCTCGATCCCCTCCTTCGAACAGCTCTCGGTCCGGGCTTCCTTGGAGGTCGAAATCCAGTAAAATCTCATCTTTCCTTCCCGGAAGCGATAGAATTACTGTAAATCGGTGTTTTTTCACGCCGTAAATCGGAAGGTTTTTTTTTCTTGTTTTCTTCTTTTTCTCTCCTCTTGTTCTCCAGATTTTTTTTTGAAGTGTCCTTTTGCTGTTGCGGTCGATCCAAAAATAGCCTTTTGCTATTTTGGCTTAGGATATTTGAAGCTTTGTGGATTTGGGAGTGCAAAGTCTTTGTTTTTGAACGTTTTTTTTTTTTTTTTTTTAGGTTTTATTCAGCCGATCTTACCTTGAAAATCTCCGAAATCGGTAGCCATAAGCTTCTCATAAACTTCGAAGATTGCGACTCTGGACAGGATAAACTCTTTCATTTCTTCGCTCAAAAATATCTGGACATCCTTTTTAATTTTATCCCGGGAAAATTCTCGTTGTTTGGATTTGGATCTTAATTCCAAGGAGTGAATTTTCTGGGTTTGTTTGTTTATATTCTTTGGTTACCAGTATCTTTAGTTAACTTCAAAAGTTTGATTTTGAATCTAAAGCCACAAGGTTGCAATTTGAAGTAAATAAAGATGACCATCGGAAGCCTTTCTCCGGGCGAGAATCAGAGAAGAAGAAAGAGCAAAGAGATTGTTGATGAGAAAGCTCCTCTTCTACCAACCAAGCACGAGGAAGGTGGAGGATTTGATGAGTTTAATGGGGCTTCCTTTGCCGGGGCTGTGTTCAACCTATCCACGACCATCGTGGGAGCTGGAATCATGTCCCTCCCTGCCACCATGAAAGTCTTAGGGCTGGTGCCGGGGATTGCCTTGATCGTGCTCTTTGCTTTCCTCACCGAGGCCTCGATCGAGATGCTGATCAGGTCCAGCCGGGCTGGGAAGGCAGTATCCTATGC
The DNA here is from genome assembly GCA_017589505.3 of Metroxylon sagu. NCBI lineage: Eukaryota > Viridiplantae > Streptophyta > Magnoliopsida > Arecales > Arecaceae > Metroxylon > Metroxylon sagu. Next base: position 1,123,057 of record JACVBY030000565.1, read on the forward strand.
AGGAGTTATGGGGGATGCATTTGGAAAAATCGGGAAGATTCTGCTTCAGATCTGCGTGGTCATTAATAATGTGGGTGTGATGATCGTCTACATGATAATTATTGGTATGGCATCTTATGAAGACATGCTCTGTTTCTTTCTGTTCTGTCTTGCATATAATTATCATCAGTTGTTTGTGTAATCTACCAATTCATGCTGAGATGCTCTGTGTTTTTTTTTTATTCTTCTTGTGAAAATAGCTCGCTTGAAGAAGTCTACAAAAACAATTTACTTATATTGAACTGAGGTAGTGAAAGCAGCCTTCATGATTTGGACATCATTTTTGCTATCAATGTTGCAGTTCCTGTGAGAAAATGGAATTGGAACTTGAGAAAAAGAAAGAAACGAAAGAAAGAAGAAGGATAAATGAAAAAGAAAGATAAACAAAGAAAAACTGAAACAAAAGAAGAATGGAGAAAGAATGTGAGAGTTTATGCTAGCATGTGTTTAGTCTCATATCAGTTCTACATCGGCTAGATTTTTTAGAAAAGGTCCTATTACAAATGGTATCAGAGCACGGGCTAATCACTACATTTGTGATTCAATTTGATTGGATTTCGATTTAGACTCTTAGCCTAGCAAGGATTCTGAGGTATAAATGGGCATGCATGTGAGAGCCTATGCCATTGGATTGTTGCGGAGATAGAGAGTATCTATCAGGATATTCTGCCAAGATAGCCATTAGGTTGGGGATGGGACGGTAGGGCATTTTGTTCCACAGAAAAACTTAATATCTTATCCCAAAAGATTTAAAATCTTTGTTGCAATAACAGATAAAAAATGTATATTTATTCAACAAATTTCATTAAAAAATTCATGATTGTACATACTGTTGGTAACTTATTCAAATATCACTTTTTATAAGTCCCCTTGCTAACAAGGCTTGCTTGCAGTCCCATGGCCAATAGACGAATAAGTTATGCATGCATATTATATTCTTGTATGTTAGCATCTCTGTATGTCATTAGCAAACTTTCTTCTTGTTAAATCCCTTCAAGTCTTAATTATCTTTGAGAAGCTATATTATTGTCTTGAGAAATATGCCGGTTGTTTAGAATGTTCATGATACTTCTAGGAATTTGCTGCTATTCTGATAGTGTCTTGAAACACTTGTAACATATCTTGCTCCAAGTGAAATAATCTTTCACATCACCTGCTACAAGCAATGCTTGGTCAGCGCTTTTAGCATGTAGCTTTTCTATTCTTCCTTCACGAATGGCATTATTTAAGAGTATAGAATGGCTTTTTCTTGATACACACATTCAGTTTATATAGGTAGCATTAAATGATTCTAACATCAAGGATCACATTTTTTCTGTAAGGTGACGTGCTTTCTGGAACATCTTCCAGTGGAGTTCACCATTCTGGTGTTTTGGAAGGATGGTTTGGGGAGCACTGGTGGAATGGTCGCTTTTTCGTTCTTCTGGTCACTACTCTTGTAATTTTTGCTCCATTGGCATGCTTCAAGCATATAGGTAAGGGTGACTTGACTGCTTAAATCATTGCTTGAATCTTCTAAATAAAATAATCTCTACCAAGAACTATTTTGTGCCACCTTTTTTTTATTAGACTGATATTGAGAATTCTGCTACCTCTCCTGCAGATTCATTGAGATTCACGTCTGCTTTATCAGTTGCACTAGCAGTCGTGTTTGTTGTAATTACTGCTGGGATAGCTGTTGTAAAATTGCTGAGTGGAAGCATTTCAATGCCCAAGTTGTTTCCAAATATACCTGATGTGGCATCTGTTTGGAACCTCTTCACGGTGGTCCCGGTTCTTGTAACTGCATATATCTGCCATTACAATGGTATGGGCACTTCAGATATTATATTTCCTACTTTTTCATGGCAGACTTGGTACAGTGTCTATATTTGGTGAGGATAAGTTGGCAAGCTTAGAGAAAAGTTAGGTTCCTATTGCTAATATAGATCTTTTGAAAATCTTGGGTACTAATTCTGATTAGTTAAAGTGAACATTTTGTAATTCTGCAGTTCACACTATAGACAATGAGCTTGATGACTCTTCCCAGATCAAGCCCATTGTACAGACATCTCTGGTGCTCTGCTCTGCTGTCTACATATCAACAAGTTTCTTTGGTTTCCTCCTCTTTGGTGAATCAACTCTAGATGATGTGCTTGCCAACTTTGACTCCAGCCTTGGCATCCCATACAGCTCTCTGTTCAATGATGCTGTCCGTGTGAGCTATGCTGTCCACCTTATGCTCGTCTTCCCCATCATCTTTCATGCACTCCGGGTCAACTTGGATGGCCTCCTCTTTCCTTCATCAAGGCCTTTGTATTCTGACAATCGGAGGTTTGCACTAATTACAGTGGGGCTTCTCTCAGTTATTTTCTTGGCTGCAAATTTCATTCCCAGCATTTGGGACGCCTTCCAATTCACTGGTGCAACAGCTGCTGTTTGCATTGGATTTATTTTCCCTGCTGCCATTACCCTCAGGTGAGTTCTGCTATATAATCATGGCCATATGTTTTACCATGGCATAATCTGGTGATGTAAACTAGCTATGGTTCAGTTGGACTAATATGATTCCAGCTCTTTTGCTTTTAGTTAAAAATTTACGATATTAGAAAGACAGGGAACTGAAAAATCCTTCTGAAAAATATACTGACACTATTTATTGCTATGCATGAATTATATCACTATCACTTGTCTGGTATTTGGGTTATGAGCTGATGGATAACTTTAAGAACATCTTAGGAGTTCTGGATTTGTACCATTAATGTATAGTGGTTTGTTTCTGGATCGCCAAATATGCAATATTGCTTTATGGTTCTAGCAGTAATCTTGTAACTTTCAAGTTCTATGTGCACCCACAATCACCATACACAAAATGCGCATATTTATGCATTCATGTATATTCACATAGAGACCTTATAAGCATGTTCTGCACCTTATCTCAAGATGTTAGACTCACGCACGTACTCACGCACACAGATGTGCACATATTTATTGTTGCACTCCGCCGAGCCTTTGATGTTTGGAAGGTTAGTTTCTTTACAGTGTTTAGCTAATATCTGAGCTTCAAAGTTCTGTATATGATATTTTTTAATCTTATTTCAGGGATCCTCATGGCATAGCGACCAAGTGGGACATGATCTTATCCGTTTTCATGATTGTCCTTGCTGTGCTGTCAAATGCAATAGCTGTATATAGTGATGCCTATGCTCTCTTTCACAAGGACAAAGCTTCCCCTTCGGTCTTAACCTCTTTGATCCTTGGTATCGGGATGTAAAACAGTGGCATCTCATGTCTGGTTTGCATGGTAAAATTTGTAATTAGAGCACAAACATATGTGGGCGTGTTCTGAGTTTGTTTAATTCAATAACGGTCAGGCAACTCAACATGTAAGTCCAGTCACATGCTATGAATTTTATGCACTTCTGCATCGAAAGATTCATGTATTAGAGGTTATTGCACAATGCATTCTTGTTACAAAGGGTGAAGTTGGGGTGAGAGAACTTGTAAATTATTGTATAAATTGTAGTTTGGTCAACCTTTATGCTTGAACTGTCTTTTGGTTGGCTGTGTAAGCTCCTAGTTGCATGCATTATAAAATGTGTGATAAAAATAATTTGCTCGATAACTGTCAGGTGACACGATTTGCTATGTCTTGCATTCTGTTTCATTGTTCTGGTCTTCACAGTATTTTGAAGTTAGGGACCTGCAGGCAGACAATTTAAAACCTAATGTGATTTTTCTAACATTCTACGAGGAATGTTCTGGTGAGAAATTCCTTTTCTGATCTGTTTGTTAATCTGTCATACAGCATTTGCTTTCCATTTGATGGGTAGTTTTTGAGGGCTTCATCTCGCCAATTGGTGAAACATCGATAAATAAGTTGTCATTATTTTACCAATGGCATGATTAGACTGTTTCAGTTTTTGTTTAAACATATCATGGATTCAGGAGGCATGCCACATTCTGGACAATCACATTCATTCGCTTCTATCATATCCATTGATTTTTATTGAAAAATAACTTATCAACTGTGGTTATTAAGAGGACATGTATTAGTATTTACCAGCCCTTCCAACTGCTCCAGATCTAATCTCCTCGACTCCAAACCCTTGCTGAAAACACACCTAATTTCTCCATATATAGCGCTTCTCGCTCGTTATTGGATCAGATCCACAAGAATTCAATTTTCTTTTTTCTTTTTCTTTTTTTTTTTTTTCTGATGCCTCTCATGCCCAGTCAGTAAAGGATCAAATTTCTCCAAAGGATCGAAATGATTCGCCTATATGATAGTCTAAAAGTTTCAGGTAAGATTATCTTTTCTATGTCCAAGTGATTTGTTTTACTTTATATGATAGTATTCGCCTAAGAAATGTTGAGATGATAGCTTGACGTTATGAAATTTTGCCCTTATGTATGCATTCTCTTTAAAACATACCCTTATTTTCTTTTTAAAACATACCCCTTATGAAGCCATGTTTTTGTGAGCACTTCACATACCTCTAGAGATTCTAGAGATTACGTATTTAGAAAGGGTATCCAATAACATATAGCATCCAAATTTTAAAGAGGGACAGCAATAGCACAGCATGAAATATCCTACATGGAGATAGAAAATACTGATGTCGAGGCATATCTAGTCTTTTCTATATTTGCATAAAGCATTCACTATTTCGGAAGGATTTTGTGGTAAACAAATGATGCATACGTGTAGACAGAAGATTGTTATATTAATATCATCATTGCTTTTATTAGGTATGATTTTCATGTTTTATAAAATTATAAGTGTGGAAATGTTTATACTTTGTTCATAATTAGATATCATTATTAGTTAATTTTTTTTGGTGTCTCATAGATAACTACTTATCATCAACATGTGCTTCAATTTATGAAAATGAGCGAATATAAGTTAATAATTATTGACATTTAAAACATGCATCATACATGAAGGGAATGGCACGGCTTGGAGGAAGGGTATTTTTTTTAACTATATTTTAGATGTCATGTTTAGTGGAAGATTTCCAATCAGTTACAATAGACGATCACAATGCCATTGTCTGTTGTTGTCCCTGTGTTTATGAACGCATAGAAAATCTAACAGATTTGATTTTTTTTTTTTTTTTTTTTTTCCTGGAAGCCATATTTTTCAGAAATTACAAAATTTATGAAATCAAGAAAATTATAGACAACCATCTGTAGTAAAGTATAACGCGCAGTTCTAAGTTAATGCATTCCCTTTACCATAGGCTTCTTAGAAATTGCTTGGAATAATCATATATTTTACATATAGCATTTGAATTTATGCACCATTTGCAGTTTATATAAACTGAAAAAATTGTAACAACAAAAATTTAGGATGCAAATTTCTAAAATATAATTGCTCAAAATCTTATAACATGAGCTATTGATGCAAGATATTTTATTAATCGATGTTCTTCGTTGCTTAAAATAAGAGCTTGATCCTGTTGGAATGAGTTAGACAGCCCTCCATCCACCGAAAATGAGTGTAAACCCAGTTTTTGTTGCACCATATCTGAGACATTATCTCAGAATTCTGTTTCAAAATTTGTTTATAATTAATCTATACTCTCTGGACCAAGTAAACTGAGAACAGTTTCATCCGTACGGTGGGTCGCGGCACAAGAGATCAAAGGTGCAGAGCTCTATCCACTCGTTTTACCCAAATTTAGCCATACTGAAAAGCTTTGGAAGACGGCGTGATTTCAGAACTGGCATAAATAAACAGTTCCATCAAGAAGCATGCAAAAGCCTTCAAAATTAATAGGGCAAAGGCCAATAAAAATGCCAGCTACCGTTCAGTCGCTCATTCAACTCAACGACCTTGACAGGCAACAAAATGCACTTTACCCCACGCAAGCTCGTAAAAATTTGATACCAAAAGATATGTCCTAAGAAAAAATGATCAATCCTTCCATGGATCACTCTCCGAACGCACCTCTGAAGGTTCGACCACCTCTGCCTCTGCCTCAGTAATTTCACTGGATCCTGCTTCAGCACTTACTTCTGCATCAGATGCTTCAGATTCCAGTCTTCCCCATCTTCCACCAAGGGCAATCGACATCATCTCATAAATCTTGCTCCCCAACTCAGCTGGACTGTCGGGCTGCCAGAAGAGAAACAGGTACAACAAAGATGGGTTAACAGTAACGCTGTGGAACCATAAAGAAAGCCAAGGGATTTGATTGACTTACAGTGTAGCCACTTGAGATTAAGGCGGTATCATACAATAAATCAATGGCTCTCTTAGCTTCATCATTGCTTGGGTCATTCTTGCAGGCAGCCTGCAAATAGTCTATGTTAGAATTAACAGAGAAGGGGTTTTCCCCCAGCAGACCACAATATGGACCAACTCCAGCTAATGGTAAACAAAAATAGAACAAGTATGTGCCTCCCTGCCCATATGTTCATTTATAAGGCGCACACCTTATGTAGCACAAGATCTTACAATATGTTTTGTGGGTTTTACCAGGCCAATGAGGTAAATATTCAAAAAGCAAATAAATTTAGCTCAACAATCTTACATTCAAGTCCTTGATGATGGGATGATCAGGATTGATTTCTAAAATTCTTCTTCCTCTCATGAATTCTAAGCTTGATGTGTCACCAAGAGTTTGTGCTTTCATAAGCCTACAAACCACAAATTTGTAAATATCATAAATTAGAAGAACAATCGTAGAAACATGACTGCGTCACAAGATAGAATTACTACATGATTAGATCAACTCACAAGTGAAGAATTAAACATTTTAAACTTTTGAGTATACCTTTCCATGTTTGCAGACCATCCAAATTTGCCAGAAACAAGAACACATGGTGAAGAACTTAGTCGCTTTGACACTTGGACTTTAGCTACCTTATCACCAAGTTGTTGTTTTATCCAATCACATAAAAGATTGTACTCCTGCTTGTTTTCTCTTTCTTTTACCTCATCCTCATCACCTAAATCCGAACTCGAATCATCAGCTGATGCACTTTCATAAACTAGATAACTTTAAAAGAGAGGATGCAAACTGTATGTTCCAATTTATAATTTCTAATTTATTTCAGAACACTCACCCAATTCTAGATCTTCCTTACTGATATCAACAAATTTTTTCTCTTTGTAGGTCTGTAGGTTCTGAATAGCAACCTCATCAATTGGCTCTACCAGATATAGAACCTAAGGAAGCAAAAAGGCAACAGGGAATCATTATGCAAGCAAAGTAAGTGATTCAACAACAGTTGCTCAGCAGACACCCATCTGGGTGCTTACTTCAATATCTTTCTGGACCAGCTTCTCTAAGAATGGTGCAGTTTTGGCACTTTTCAAGCTGTCTGCGGCCAAGTAATAGACAGCCTTCTGGTTCTCCGCCATGTTCTCAACATACTGATCCAAGCTTATCATATCTTCCTCACTTTTAGAAGAGTAAAAGCACAGCAAAGGAGCAAGGCGCTTATGATTTCCTGAATCCTCAATACATCCCAGTTTGATAAGCTTTCCAAAGTTCTCCCAGAACTTCTTGTAATCCTGCAATAGATTAATAGTTAATTTTAATACCAGTCTCATATTGTATGAATTCTTCCAAAAGAGGGAACGGGGGAGAGAGCCCAATTCAGGCACTTCCCACCTCCTTGTTTTCGCTTTCAGAGATTTCTTGGATCATATCAAATGTTTTCCTGACAAGCCTTTTCCGCATAATTCTCACCTGTCAAAATAAAATATGCATATGCTTTAAAAAATTGTCAAGATGAATGGAAATTAAAATACTTCAAAAGTCAAAACCAAGATTTATAAAGCATGCACTTAAACATTGCTTACATTAATGCTAAGCCTAATAATCTAAGATTAACAGTGTGTACATCAAAAGTTTTATGTGATGTAAACATCAGATGACTTACAATTCGACTTTCTTGAAGAATCTCACGAGAAACATTGAGAGGAAGATCATTCGAATCAACCACACCCTTCACAAAGCTCAAGTATCGAGGGAACTGCAATTGGAAAACTGAGTTCAGCAACTAATTCAACTGAAATTTGAACATGCAGGTTATGAATCAATGTGCAAGTAATCCGAAAAAAAAAAAAAAAACGATCAAACTAACAATATATTTACTCTGTTGCATTTCCTATACGGTGTCACATACCAGCTCACCATCAAAGTCATCTGAAATAAATACACGTTTGACATATAAGCGAATATTCTTTGTCTTGGGATTTACTATATCTTCATTGTTAAGAGGTGCCATTCCCGGTATGTAAAGAACACTTCTGAATTCCACCTCTCCCTGTTATGCAATGAACCGAGTCAATAGCACAATAATCACCTCCAAAACAAATTGCCTAGCTACTTTTATGACAGCCTAGTCAACTTTCAGTACTGCTCACCTCTGTGGTGAAGTGGGTGTAGGCAAGAGGATCCAAGAACTCATTAAATGTCTTCTTATAAAATTCGTTGTATTCATCTTTCTGAACTTCTTTTGGATTTCGCATCTGCAAACCAGCAAGATGAACAATAAACCAGCTTTACTCTTAGATAATTAAAGTGATACATGTCAGCAGAAACAGATTTGGATCAAGCGATGTGATCAACAGAAAGCCAGAAACTGAGCGGAATCTAGATATGGGAGAATTTAAAGGAAAAGATGTCTAAGAAACTTGATTTTCATTGAATATTTCAGAGCAAAATATTCAAAACTTACCCATATAGGCTTCGTTTCATTTGCCAATTCCCAGTCCCAATACTTCTCAGTAACAGTTTTCTTCTTCTTTTTTTCACCCTACCAACAAGCAGGGAAGAAGTAAGCCTCACTGTGTATGGATAATATATCAAAATCTGTTGTCCATCAAATACATTAGTTACCTCAGGTTTTCCCTCTTCACCCTCTTTTGGAGGCTCCTCTTCTTCCACCTATCAACAAATATAAAAGCTAAAAGAAGTTAACGCTGAACAACAATAAAGTTAAATAAAATTAAAAGAGGGGTCAACAGAAGAACTTGGCATTCCAAGACTACATTCTCACCTCTACAGTTCGTGATTTCTCCAGCCAAGTGTATATGGGGAAGGACACAAATTGTGAGTAGTTCTTGACCAATCCCTGGATCTTGATGGGCTCCGCATATTCAAACTTATCATCTGGCTGATGAAGCAAGAAAAAGAATAAGAGTCTATCAAGGAGATCTATATCTACATAAAAGGCTATTAAAGTTGTCATACTCTTAGATAGAGGGTAATTTGAGTTCCACGCCGAAGTAACTTCTCAGGATCAGTCTCTTCTCGTATCACATATGAGCTACTGTCAGCCACCGCCTCCCAGACATACTGCTTATCTGATTTTGGACTTTTAGTTGACACAACAACCTATTTTACAATGGTTTTGCATTTTAAAAATAAAAGACCATTATTTTAACAACATAACAAGAAAGTAAGAAATGCATTGATGTAAATCTAAGCACTACCAACTGCAAATCAAATGTTATTCAGCAAAGAGAAGTTCTAAACCTTCTCCGCAACAAGGAAAGCCGAATAGAATCCAACACCAAACTGACCAATTAAACCATTGTCAGGCCCAACATCCTTGTTCTCCTACACATATCACAATTTGATATTAGTGATCTAAAGATAGATAAAAGAGTCAGTTAAGCTTCCACATTACAAAAGTAACAAAAATAGCAGGATAGTACAATATCAGTGTTACTAATATTAAGTTAGATATAAAAAAAAAAGTACCTTGAGAGCCTTTAAGAATTTAGAAGTTCCACTCTGGGCAATGGTTCCGAGGCAATCAATAAGCTCCTCCTTGGTCATTCCAATACCAGTGTCGCTGAAATTTTTAACATTTTAATTGCATATCTTTAAATTGGAAAAACAAAGGAAAGAAAAGGCATTCAGCAGCCTACGTGATAGTAATTGTCCCATTCTCTGGATCAGGCTTAATGCGTATCTCCAAGTCACCACCATCACCAAGTAGAGAAGGATCAGTCACACTTAAAAATCTCAACTTATCTAGTGCATCGCTTGCATTACTGAAAGAAATGACATCAGTCAACAGTAGCATTCAACAGCAGAGAAAATATTTTATGATTTGATGTAGGACTGCTAAAGAAGAAAATCTCATCTACAGCAATAAAACAATGTACAATTACATCCGTCCTCTAAAAGATAAACTGAGTGTAAGATCATAACAGCAGCATTTCCTGAATTTGAAGAAAGGCATCAGATGATGGTCCATGTTGGGTGTTTGGTTTGACAAGAGTAGGGAAATTCATCCGTACAAAAACATTATGAACATGAGAAAAATATAACCGTACAAAAACATTATGAACATGAGAAAAATATAAACATAGAAATAAGAAGCCCATGTCTTCAAACTGCATCCTATGCGTGCAATACTAGAACTTGAACCAGTCCCATAAAGATGAGGCACATTGGTTTGATATGGTTTCCTAGGAAAGTTTAGAATTTATAGAATAGTCCACGTCAGCTTTTGAAGCCTGCAAATTGGTGAAGTGCTCATACGTTCATGAACAATGCTACATGGATGCAGTGGTATTGTTTACTAAAGGTGAGCAAGGGTCTAGTTGGATCAGTTCTAGGTCAAAAATCTAGAATCGACCCTATTAGGATCTATTTTAGAATTTTGGATCCAAAATCAAACCAACCCTACCATGGACCCAAACCGATTTAATGGGTTTGGTTCTGTGTTGGTTACAAGGTAGGACTGATTTTTTTTTATTATTATCTTGGAATCCTTTTGTTTATAAATTTATATATTATATATTGACCAATCTAACACTTAAGATCTCTTAGAAGAGATGGTGGACAACTTATTAAGTTTATATTGACTAACCTAACACTTAAAGTCTCTTACAAGAGATGGTATATGACTTATAAATTTAAATATTATATATTGACTCAAGTTGGATCTTTGAGAATGCTTTAATTTTTTTTTAAAAAATATCTGCTAAATTCAAAAAAAAAAAAAAAAACAAGGTCAATTGTTTCTCAGAACCAAACCAACCCTGTCCTTATCAAATCGGGTTGGTAAGGGTTCTTAGGCTACTCTAACCTGATTTTAGGATTTTGCAAAGGCTCCTGCTCATATTAGAACAAGTGTGCATGAAAAGATATGGCGCCAGTTATTGGGATGATGCAGATTTACAAGGACACCCTTGGAGGAGATTTTGCTACATGTTCATCAGTCGTCAGTTTTATCTTAGTAAGTTGCTTGCAGCCTTTCATACTTCTATGATCACCTTTTCTTCTGTAGGGTAATTTCTAAATACTGGCAATCTGCTAAACAAACTGCTAAACAAACTTCTGTCTGTTTAAGTATTTAGATATGGGCAAACTACAATCGTCACCTTTTCTAGTTTATTAGAGCGTAATTACTTATTAGTGCATATTGAATTTCTCTGGTGCTGGAATTTGTATTTACAAGAATTTTTTAAAGCAAGGCTCTACATCTTCCTTTGGTATGAGTTTCATTTAAGCAGATATCCCACCTTTCCTCAATGGACGCATAAAACTCATAGCATTTTTTTGATTCATTGCAGTCATTATCCTGTTTTTAGCATGTCTTATAGTACTTTTTGTCTTATCATAAAGCTAATTTGATTTGTTATTATTTTCTACTACAAGCCTCTGAAAACATGGTTTTGCACTAGCTAGCATGTTGCATGAGACAACATAATTTTCCTGTGTAGGCTTGAGCATCAAAATCAGTAACTAGCATTCAGACTAGAATTTTGATGCATGGTTAACAGACAGGTGGCTCATAGTTATCCATGCCATAAAGATTCCAGGAATTTATGATCTGAAAAATACTGCCCACCACAAGATCACACTCAATACAATTTTCTTCTAAAACAAGGGAAAAAAAAGATAGACAACAAAATTGTCATCAAGAATATACTATTTGACACCACATTTCAACCCTTTAAAGGTATCATTTTGCTTGCTTATGCAGAGAGGAAACATAGAAACAATAATGATTTGACTATTTCATCTACACCGTTAGTTTTCAAATTTCATCAACTATTTTATAAATGATATAGCCATTTAAAATAATGCTTCGAAAATGTGAGAAATATACCAAGATCCAGTTCAAAATTATAGATTGATCAATCTTGTTGAAAGCCATTAATTGAACAAACTACGGGGAATGATGCACAGAAATATAGGAATGATACTGGGACAATTCAAGTATAGAAATCGAAACCATGTATTCCCCATGACCGCCCATGCCAGATTTATGAAACTACAGTAAATAGTAAACACAACTGTAGTTACCAACCTCACAAGCTCGCGAAGAAACACTTCCTTGTGGCTGTACAAACTGTGAACTATCAAATCCAATAGGCGGCTGACCTGCAACCACAATAAGCAGAACCAATCGCTTGTGAAAAAAATAGCATTTCGTATCAAATTAAAAGAAACCGGTCAGACTGACAACAAGAGTTCAGCATGAACTAACAACTGGGAATTCTTCAGGAAAGGCCGAACTTTTTCCATTCAACAAAAGAAAATTTTTAGTATGTAGATGAAGGGAAGATTTAAACAAGATAAACCATCTTGGAAAAGCAAGAGACCAGAGCGAATCCATCAAAATTTCAATTTTCACCAATAAAACTTATCTAGCAAACAAGCAACAATCTAAATTGAGAAAATAAACGAAACTCCACCTCGGCCTGGTACTCAAACTTCTCGCCAGAAGCGTCCTCCGCTTCCTTCTCCGCAACCGCTGCCTCACATCGGACCACCATTCGGCTCTCCCTCTTGTCCAGTTTCCATCTCAAGCCACCAGAAGGAAACCCCTTCCTTGCGAGCACGGATTGAGGAAAAAACGAATTTCTAAACGGCACAGATCTCCGGGGATTGGAGACCAAGAGGGGAGATGAGACGCCGAAGGCCGAGACGGGGCACGTGCCCAGGCTCCGACTCAACGCGGGAGCCATCGATGCCGTGGCGACTGCGAAACCCTAGAGCTCTGGAAAGGGGTGGAATCGAAACCCTCGAAACTTGGAGAGGAACGGCTTGGGCTAGGGTTTGGGTGCTCGGATTAGGAGGACAAAAACCTTCGAGAGAGAAGGGTTTAGGAAGGCGAGAACGAAGCGAAGGAACGGGACGATGGTTCTAGAACGCGAGCACGAGATAGGCATGTCGCTCCCATTTCAAAAAGAAATGCACGCATAGAAATTTATATGCGAGAGTTTGATCTGCCGTTACTCCCTGATATATAAAAAGATCTGGTCCGTTGATGCTTGCGTTACGACGTCAATCAAGTTCGCACAGAAATTTCTATACGCTTTTGGAGGTAAGCATGCGTTTAATCTTTTAGTAATTTTCTTAGAGGAGTTCTTATTCTAGGGTTTGTGAAGGGCGAACGCTGCGACGATAGCGCGTGCAATTTGGAGGTACAAGATTGGAAGTGTAGCATGGGAGTCTGGTTCACGTTGGACGGCTGGAGTGAAACACTAGCGTTGATTTTTTTTTTTTTTTTTTTTTTAATTCCCTCCACTTTGGTGATGAGGTGAGAATGTTGACGGTTTCGACGTATTTATGATTGAAGATTCGAGTATTTGACATGCAGGTCTATTAAACTATTTATATACACTATTCTTACTTCGTTATGTAAGCCTTTAATTCAATTTTTTAACCACGGTTGATTTTAGTGTTTGTTATCTTTATTCTTTTTTCTTATATATATATATTATGACTTTTTCGAATATATTGTTACGATCTATCATTTTTCTCATGATACCATTTATGCTTGTAGACTTGCTTTGAATACTGATCATGCTACTCTTTTTTAATTGATGCTGAATTTTTTCTTATCTCAGTTATCAAAAACTGCAATGAACAAAAAATATGTGAGTTTGAGAGAAAAAAAAATAATGATATAAAGAAAATTGATAAAGAAAATGAAGAGAGAAAAATGTATGCTAGATTTACCTACAAATGCCAATCTTTTGGTTAAAAATTATATAAAAAATACAATGGATGAATAGAGCATGCAAAAGGAGGCAAGAATATTTTGAAATTAAAAAAAAAAAGATATCTTATGAGTAAATGGTGCCTAAGGGAATTTGATTTATCTATCTCATTCCTTTGATCGAAGCAAAATTAGTCAACAAAAATATTGGCAAACTTTGCCATGAGACTTAATGTTTGCTACCGTACTCCACAAACTTTCTATCTTTTTTTCTATCTTTTTTTCTTGACTGTTAGATTAACTTTTAATGAATCAAAGTTAATAAGCAAGTAACCATTTGTTTTAGTAATATGTAATTAAGTATGTAAAGGGGCATTTATAGTACAAGGAGAAGGCGCGGCATCAATCATTATTTTGATGCGAATGAGCATTTACAATATGAGGAAGAAGACATGACATTGGCCATTATCTTGACCAAATAATGAAGAAGACATCATTATTTTGATGTGAATGGGCATTTACAATATAAGGAAAAGGATGCGACATTGACTATTATCTTAATCGAAAAATAAAGAGGACATTTACTAATGGGCTAATGTATCGATTCAATCATTGGATTTAATGTCACAAGTTCTGCCAGTGATAAGGTGGTGTCGCTCTTAGAGAAAGAGTAACCTATTTATGCCAAGCCACGACCTCTCCAAGAATCAACATATTCAGCATAACAAGCTTCATCAATAATGAGGCAATGACGCTATTAAAGAAGATGAAGGAGTTCGACAAGGTTTCAATCGAAAGAATCTTAAAGAAAAGACACATGTAAAGAAAACAAGCCTATTAGAAAAGAAAAAGTAACTAATTGGCTTAGGCAACTCGTTAGTGGTTAAAATATCGTAAATAACCTTTACTTAACATATGGTTAAGGCCTTTTATAAAAAAAGCTTAAGAAGTACTGTAGCAAAACTCCATGAAACTTATCCATCAAATAACAAGCACTAATAGTAATTTAAGGCTTTCCAAAAATCACACCTCTCTGCTTAACAATCAAAGATTTTGGACTTGCCTTTTTAATTGATGCATATTTAAAAATGTAGATTTAAATAATGATAATGTAAGCAGATATGTCACTTTCGAAAAGGGAAAAGAAAAAGCATCCATTGAGCTAACAGCTCGATAAGTGGTACAAGTGAACTAGAATAATTTACCCTAGGCCATCAAATTTCCAGTAGAATACTAGGTAGCTCAAACATATCTGTGAATGTCAGCAAGGCTTTCCCCCTCCCCTTACCACATGTAAGTTGTTGACATGCTCAAGGCTATTGCATTGCCGAGCCATAACATTTTGCCACATCCACTCTTGGATGGGATGAGTGCCATTCAACTTCCCAGGCCGCTTTAGAAGGGGTGGTGATATCTCTAGATTACTAGGATACCTGCATATTTTGGAAGAGACTATAAGGAAAATCTAGAGAAAAAATAACAGGACATGATAATTTAGATATGATTTTTTTTTTTTTTTTTCCACCATTAAACTTTTCTACATACTTCTATGATAGTGCCTCAGTAATTTAAACCAACACACTGCACCAGCAAGCAAAACTGAATTTGAAACATGAATGGTGTAGATTTGACAAGGGAATGGGCATGAAAGTAGTGCTACATTGCACCAGCAATTAATATCAAACGGATGAAGGCAGTGGCAGAGGCTGATTGCTGCACCCTTTGTTATTTCTTTACATAAATGCGTTTTGCTCTTTCTCCAATGTATGAGAGTGGATTGCGTCACATCTATTGATTTACCATTAGGGGTCCATGTATGTGTGTGTATTGTTGGCATTGCACAGCAACAAAAAAACAACAGAAGGCAATGGCTCTGTGGATCAGCACTGGGCAAGAGTCAGATGGCTTGCTCAAGAGAGAATTCTGTAGAAGCTTATATAATTCTATTAATTATGAATTTTTAAAATCAAAATAAAGAATGAGGCAGAGGCATGTGAAGAAAAAATTCAGATCTGCCTTCCCCTCATGATATCACTGTCAATGACTCATTCATAACCTAGCAGAGGCTTTTGCATTCTTTTTCTGCTGTCCCGTTAGAATGCCAAAGTCTTCACAAAAGATGTTACATGTACATGAAGTTTGGCCAGGAATACGGCCGGTTTCCCATCATGGTTGCCTTTCTAGATGTGAAAGTGAATATGAACGAGTAAACTGGATATTTGATCAAATATACTAATGATAAATTAGTCACAGGTTCTAAAGCAAGTCAGTTACAAAGTTATTACAAAAATGAGCTTTGAGACTAAAAGACAAACATTAAATATACTTTTAAAAAAAAAAATCATGAATCTTTAGTAATTCTGATTTCCAATGTTGATGCTCATGCACATGCTTATCATAAATCAGACAGATGGAAGAAAAAAAAAAAAAAAAAAGGATCTCTTGGGGCAGAGCATGACAAAAAGGGTTGTTTGAGGGACAGAAATGTTGAGAACACAAATTTTGAAATAGACCATCCAAAACTGTATAATATCAGAGTTCTGGTCCTGTGTATAGAAGAGCCTCGCCTACAAATAGCAGACTGCTGGATGCCATAAATTATAGATATCTTTTGCCTGCGGATCAGCTAATAAGTTATCTGACTACATGGTTAGTGCACAGAATAAGAATAATCCATCGCAATTGTTGCATGAGGAAAGAACTTCACTGACAAATTTATAAAAAGTTAGAGTTTGACGAAGTACTGAAATTTAAATTTCGTAGAAAAAGAAAAATACATATCAAATGAATATATGGACCGTAAAGGAGGGTTTATAGATTCATCATAAAACTGATAATATCAATTTGAATGAAAAAATGAAAGTTTAATCAAATTTTCAGACTGATGCAACTCTTCACCATTATATGTGAAAGATAGGTCACAACTATTTGGACAAAAGTTTCAGATAAAGACTTGCCAATCAAAATCATGACTATAGCTATAGAAATGAAATAGCACAAAGAGTCACAAAAAGAAACAAGAATTGGATGGTGAAATAAGGGCCAACTTTGTCATGCCTCTAGACCAGCACTACTTGACCTTGTAAATGCTACCTAGATATTCTATATTCAATTTGACAATAATGAGCTGATAGAATTCTTGCAATGGCTAATAGAACCTTGCGGTAGCTTTTGCTAATAGCAAACATGGTGGAGCGAGAAACAGTAATGCATAAGGAGATAACATGGAAGAGGGAAATAATACTTCAGAAATTGCTTCTCATTCATTTTGCCTAATAACCAGTTCACCAAGGCATTGTGATAGATATGAAGAAATTGCACTTTTGTGACTATATGTCAAAATATAATTACATCTTCCTCCAATCAGCTACAGCAATTGCTGACCTTTCAGTATATGAGTAAAATCAGCTAGCCATCTGCCAAGAAAGACAACATATTCCCACATTTTTTATGCTGACCTTCCAATCAGACCATTTTGTGCAAGTATTAAAGTATCAATGTCATAATGTATGGAAAATAATTTGCCATTCACAGAAAAGAAACAAAGACAACAAGTATGTCGCCATGCACTCAAACCAGAGCAACAAATTACCAATAATAATATCAAAATTTTTCTTATTATTGTACATAGAGTTTGCTACTTTGCTTCTGTCAAGATGGCTGATCTCATGAGGCAACTAGGCAAGCTCAAGAGTATAAAGACAGCAGCCAAAGTGAAAAGTCAGACATAGGGGCTTTAAGATACACATGTATAAAGAGAGAATTTCTCTGATGAATCTGACAACAAAAAGCTGGTTAAATTAAACCTTATTATTTTTTCAATAAACACAAATGAATTTTCCGTGACCAAGACATTCGACCCTACCCACAGATATTAATCAAAAGAAAAGGGAAAACACCAAGCACTGACCTCTGAATACCTCAGGCCCCAGAAGCTTTGTCCTTGAAACAGTCGCTACTGCACAACCCCACTGATCTCATCATATCTCCAAAGCTGTCACCATATGATTACCACAGTCAAGGAAGAACCAGACAACCCAAAAACCACATAACACAAGAGATATATATACACATGACAGAATACGAAGAAAAAAAGAGGAATAAAATCTTAGCCAGTCATTTAAGTTTTATCCAACCATTCAAAGCTTTTCTTTGGGTTCACTAGCCGGTCCATGTTATCCTTCACCATGTCAGCATGATCAATACTTTTTCTTGATTTTTCTCTCGTATCAGTGCTTTGCCTAGATTTCTCTCTACTGTCAATACTTGACCTAGAATTCTGCTGTTCTGTGCTCTTCCTTGGAAAATCCAAATTGTTAGTGCTTGGCCTAGACTCCTCATTCTGATCTGGTTTCCTTGGAAACTCTGAATTGTCAGTACCAAGTCTAGACTTCTCTAACTGGACTGTGCTCTTCCTCAGAATCTCTGGACTGTCAGAGCTTGTCCGAGGAGCATGAGAGAGATCTGAGCTCTCAGCTGATCCAAATGTTATTGCAGGTGACTTCTCTATGGCTGATATAAATTTTTTTAGATGCCTTATGTAGTCAGGGTAAAGTTCCAAGTTACAATGGTTCCCTCCCTGAATCCACAGAGGCTCATATTTTTCTTTGCAAAGTTCCCAAAGCTGCTTCCCATGGTGGAGTTTAACAACATTATCATCAGTTCCCTGCAAACAAAACACATATTTCACAATCCTATAGATGGGCACAACTTCTTGGGAAAGCAATTACTGTAGAAAAAATTCTTTAGGCACGGACAACCAAAAGAAACATGCATTTTAATTTATTTACGCCGTAACCAAAGAAGTTTGATTTTCTGTCTAATATGTTTCAAATTATGCCAGCTATACAAATTGTTGACTGCTGATCTGGTTGATCAGGTCGACGTCCACATTGGATGCCCTTCCCGTGGTTGAGTTGGTTTCTGGAACCAATTCTCATCACGATGTCTTTTAGCTGCAATGTGTTTCAGCACCGAGATACAAAGAATTTCAGGTATTTTGGAGAAACGTCCTTCCTCTCTTTCTTTCGTTCTCTTAATCAACCATCCAAGTGGCAGTCATTTGTAAATAGAATGAAGTTCATGCCCATTTTTCCATCACAAGGAGGCCCCATGTTATTTGGCAGCCATGTCAAGGGATGGTGTGGCAAGTGATGACATGGCAGCTTACATGGCATTCTTGCAATGTGGCGACACATCATGTGTTGATGTGGATGTGGTGCTTATGTGGTGACCACGTTTCAGCTGACATGCTGCCTTGCTGATGTGGCATGTCTAATGATGTGGCAAATGTGGCATATACATGGCCGCCTACGTGACTGCCACATGGCCATAGAATTTTAAACTATGAGAGACTTAAGTATAACTTTACAAGTCCAAAAGGACCCACTGCAAATTCTGCCACTTAAAGAACTGTTGAACAATTTCTTGTCACGGTAGGGATCCAGATTTAATTCTGCCTGTAAATTAACTTTGAGTCCAGAAACTTTCTGTTTTCATAGAAAAGGACTTTTCTGTGATAAATGCCTTCAAAAATTCACAAAAAGTTACAGAAAAGTCATCAAAAATTTCTCATCAAGGCATAATCATCATACTTAGTGCAAAAATGATATTTAGGCTAATATTTGTTAATTTTTTATGAAAGATCATGTTAATAGGCTATACAATTTAAAGGTTGCACACACAAATAATACCATGATTATTGTCAAGGCATATTTGGATTAGTTGTACATAATTGGCATGTATGCTTAGTGCTAAAATTATTTATTACCTTTTATAATTAGTTTATTTTATGGTAATAATTTATGAATCATATGATATGTTCATATTGATATGATCATGCCATATGTTATATGTAAATTTGTTCCAACTTGCATTATTTTTGTGGAATTAGAGATAAGTTCTCTAAAAGAATCATATATTATTGTCAAGGCATAATCATTCACCAAAGAATTAACATATAAGCATACGGCGAGAACAAGCTCCAACCTACATGCATATGAAGCACTATTAGAGAAAGAAAAAAAACTACGAAATCATAGCTACCATATGTTACGAGTGATAATGATATTATTCGAAGGAAAAATTCATATATTCGCACAATGAGGTTCGTCTACTTTGGCTAGGAAACCCCAACCCAGCATCAATGCAGAGATATAGTAAAATTAAAACAATCTATAAGAATCGAATCATCCAGTAACAAACTTAGCTGAACTCCCATAACATAGACTACATTGGGAGCAGAAGAATGACTTCAATTGCTGAAAAAAACATGTAGAGAGCCCAAACTATCAGGAGAACAAAATATTCATAACTACTTTATTACCGAGGCTAACTGAACAAACCTAAAATGTGATATGATGCATGCCAAACACTTTCAGATAGAATCAAGAGAAGTATCAATATAATACTCACATGAATTACCAACACAGGACAACTGACAAGTGGAATTTTCTCGATGTTCTGCAAAGTTAAACAAGAGTTCATATTAATCTACTAAAAACAAAAATTCTTTAAAATAAAGAGAAGAATGAAATGGGAACCTTGTATATGTCAAACCAATATGTCTGCTTTACGGGATACATCACTCGTAGGCCAGACAAAATGGGACTATGTAGAACAACTGCTCTCAAATGAGGCAAGCAAGTAGCTAAATTTAAAGTAGGACCACTGCCAACTGATTGCCCATACAAAATGATATCTTCTTCGTGGGTTACATATGTCTCCTCAAGGCATCTATAAGCAGCCTCAATATCTGCATAAGTATTTTTCTCGCTCGCCTGCCAGTAAAAGTAATAAAAGATAAGGCAAACTTTAGAAAGTTTCACAATAAATAAGCAAAACTGCTTCAAAATAAAAATGAATAAATAAATAAATGAACAAAATAGAAGGCAGCTAAAAAAGTGATTCCAACCTTTCCAGATGATTGTCCATAGCCAGAATAGTCATACCTGCAGAAATTGGATGTCTTTGTTAAAAAGGATCGCATCTACCACAAGACATTCCATCAAAAAAAAAAATCTACCACAAGAACATGATGGATTAATATGAGACACTAAAAGGCATGGAAGATCCAATGCAACTGGAGCAATGGAAAGGAAAAGAAACACCAGCTTGGATGTTTGTAGAGCACCAAGAGCTAGGTAACAGCACCAAATTCAATTAGGGCTGTCAAAAAAAGTAAGCTGTTCTGCCTGTTCACAAGCTGGCCTATGCTCAGCTCAAAATTTAGCTTATTCAATTAGCAAACAAGTGGAAATAGAGTCAGATTGGCTCGCTTGAACTCAGCCCAAAATTCAAGCTCTGACAGATCACTTGAACAGCCTGGTTTTAGAAGCTTGAGTCTGGCTCAAAACTTGATGGCCTTGTTGACGGTGGTCTGTTTACACACCTAAATTCAATATTAAAAAGAAATAAGAGCTCACTTATACAAAGCAAAAGGTTTAATCATCTCCAGTTTAGGTCCACCCAATTAATCTTACACAGTATGATTTTTTTTCAAAATTCCCTAAGCTGACCAGAAAGTTTTCCAACTTAGTATCAGTTAGTCTTTCCCTCAATGTATCTGGAGTCCTAAGATTACACATGCCTGTAAAGCACGCTTGCCTGCACTTTTTTAATAGATATTGCATCAAATACTGGTGGGGTTCACATAACAAGGTATCACACGGCTTTCATCTACAAGTTGAATAGATAAAGCATTCCTTATGTGGTTGTATTTATGGCACAAACCTTTGAACAGGGTCTCTGAGCAGAAAAAATAGGGTAAACTGACAAAGTTTTCCTTTACGGTAAAGCACAGATATTATGACCATTAGAAATAAAAATCCATAACTTTTCTTGTTTCTGGGTCATACTACTGGAAGCATAGGATTCAGTAGATGAAATATTTGCCTTTCAATCTATTCCATCCATGCATTAAATTTCCTACCAGAACCTCCGACCTGGCACATTATGATCATTAGAGAACTCTGTCACAATTTGAAGTCATTAAGTTTCAGTATAACATAGATTAAAATTCAAGTTTTGTATAACTTCCTTTTCTTCGCTTTCAATTTTTTATGAACATAACTCATGTGGCTTCATACAGTTGAAATTACTTTATTTTCGGAACACATCTCTTACTGATTCTACTCTCCATATAGTTTTCCTCAACTTTGTCCAAACTTCTTTTGTTGCTTCACTTATCCATGTGTCACAAGTTGATCTTATTTCAAATTATAATAAAAAATTAACTAGTCAGCAGTTGCACTTGCATAACTTTATCTCATTGTAGATTCTCTAATGTTACATAATATGCTAACACTACAAAACAGGATTCAGAAACATAGACACAAGGCATTCTCTAGAAAGTATTGCTGGTCATGGTATAAGGACATACAATAAAACACATATGCATGCGCCCCCCCATGCAAACATACAGAAAAGGCAACTTAGCATTGCACTTATGGAATGCCAATGAGTGAAGTTATAAAACCTCTACATCAAGGTCTAAATTGCAAAACGAAATAGCCCATCCCCATTGTGTTGTAGGAGAAACTCCGCATTGTGTTGTAGGAGAAACTAATATATGACGTTATGGACTGAAATATGAGAGTGCAGAGTCCACAAATCTCCAATTGCCAGCACCCATTACATCCACAAGCCATATTTAGCAGTGAATCTAGTACAATAAACTGATATTCCCTGTCCCTAAAACCAATATTAGGAACTGTGCCACTCATTATGGTTCAGTACAGTATGATATATACCTATACCAAGATGGCTCTTGGTATTTTTTTCTGTCCTAAACATGGTAACACCTTGGGTGATATGGGTTGGTATAGAGCCAAACCAAGCAATTCTGCTTGATTCAGATTAGTTTTTATTGGTTCAAACCAAGTCCTAAGCCAAACAAGTAACCTGATGTACTTTCACACCAGTTTGCTTCGATATACCTTAAACCAGACGATTCTGGTTAGTTATGTAGACCTTATTGACTGCTCTAAAATCTCACATGAAGTAAAAGCACAATAAACTAATCTTTATAAAAATCACTTAAGTAAAAATATTGTATAAATTTTGAGCTAGAAAACACAAAATCTTTTTTTAATAAAAGTATTGCAAAAATAGCCAAGAAAAGTTCAAATTCTCATTCATCTTAGAAGTTAATGACTAAAATGGAAGTAAAATTACAATTTAAAACTGAGTCCAAAAGTAAATATTTAGGAGATGTAATTATTTGTAAGCCTTATCAAATTAGCCTTCTAAACTCCCACCTTAAAACTCCTCAATTTTTCTTCCTTTTCTCTTTTTGAAAACTAGCATGTATCCACCACATGTTAGAGGAAACAAACTGAGTTTACCTCTGCAAAGTGGTGTGTCTACCAAGAGACCAAACTTTCAAAACTAAATGAACCTATCTCACTAATTGTTCTTAAGGTAAATATAGGAGCAACCAAGAATTCACTTTAATGATACATATTAAAATAATTCATTTTTAAGCCACCAAATGCATCTCACTCAATAACAGACTTTCATATTATTAACCGACAAGGACAACTTGCATTCATATAAACATCAATAAGAATCAATCTAAATTGCAAGATGACACAGATCAATCAAAACACATGGACTTCCAATCACTTTAGTCAAATGCAAATATCACTAATTAAATTGAAATCTCTTTTTAAAATTGTTCATCACTAGATCAAGATATTCATTATCAAGGATGTTGAATTTACATCATTAATGATGTTGAATTTACAGGCAAAAGATTCCATGAGATATTTTTCTGAAATATAATGATGCTCCTGCAATTGTATCTATCCTATTTGAGCTGCTGATGTTGCTTTTTCTTTCTTGAACAGCAAAGGTCTTAACTGCTTTTCCATGGTCAAGAAAGAAGGAAAGAAAGTAAGAAATTAATATATTGGTTACAGGAAAAGAATCACATGGCAAAACTTTTCAATGATGTAAGATTAACCAGGGCGGGCTTCCATTTCCAGGATCCAAATAGCATCTCATGACTCTTATAAGCAAGAAGTCTACCAATTCATTCATGCCCTTCATGCGTAAAACAGATTCTGCCCTCAAAACCAATATTTCCTAGTTCCTTAATAAAGATAAAAGAAAGAAACTTGACCTTGTAACCATGTTTTTGGAAACACTTTCAAATTTTCCACAAGAAGATGCCACTCACCAATGTACAGCATAAAGTTTAATATCAATTCCACTGAATCAAATGAAACGGTAAGGTTATGAACTGAGAAATTTCTTTATCTACTCTCTAAATCTGCAGCAAAAATCTGACTAATAATTACACGAACACTCTTGGAAACAATAGAAATTCAATTTTTTTTAAAAAAAATCTCACCAATGATTGTGCTAATATTCTTGGAAATAAAGAAGCCAAATTGTCAAGGTATTAAGAATAATAGAAACAAGGCATATCCTTCCTACACTTTCAAGAGGAAAAGAAGAAAAGGAAAGATACACAAATGAGGATACTATTCGCACTTTATTGCGAGAGCCCATTTGGTTTGGTATCATAATTAGAATAAGAATCAAAATCAAATTTTATGGGAATCGAAATCAGAATCGCTTGTTTCCCTGCGAGTTTGGTTCATACTTCGTATTGGAATATGATTTATGAATTCTGCTAATAATATATATTAAAATATATATATGAAGTTATATATTATAGTAATATAATATTTCATTTATGATTTTGAAAAAATGAAAGAGTACAGTGGCAAGCCCCTTATAATAATATATTTTTATATATAATATATTAATATATAATTATCATTATATAATATTAATTATTATTATAATATATAGTATTTGATTAGTATTATATATTAATAATGTTATATTATAATTATGGGTTCAGCTATTCTGTTTTTTTATTATTCTTTTCAGAAACATACCTTTAGTCCCAAATGCTCATTCTTACACCATACAACATCTTTTTGCCTTTATACAATGCTCATGTCCTTTGAGTTACCATTATTTATAGCACCATCAACAAAAAACTAAAAGCAACATAGAAATTATCTATAATTATATATTATTTATATTATATTAATATATAATTCGTATTATATTATAATATTTATAATTTTTTTATATTATAATATTTATAATTAATTTTTACTATTATGCACTGTATATAATATTATTAATCTTATATTCTAATATAATATATATATATATATATATATAATACATTATATTATATTATATACATTACATTATATTATATTATATTATAGGATGCATATAAAGTTACAAATGGTTGGAATGGAATCCTGAGTGAGGTCCTGGGCTCTAAATCCCCTTTAATAAAGGATTCAGATCACAATCGAATTCTAATTTCTTCTAAATAAAGGCTTCAATTTCAAGTCCAAAGGGTAGCTTGATCCGATTCCAGCGAACCAGAGGATTATCCTAGCGAACCAAACCGGCCAGTTGAAATCAACTGCTCAGAAACCGAAGATAAAAGAACCTTCAAAACCATCAATTTTCTCAAAGATTTTATCAGAAATTCCAGCTGTCTTCCTCGATATTCCGAAGGGCATCAAAACCGTCCTCCTTTGCATCAAAATCCAAACTTTAAACCAAAAAAAACAACCACGAAGAACGTTCAGCAAAGGAAACGATAAGAGAAGACTCCTCACCCCATCAAGTTGACCCGGAGGCGACGGCTGAGCTCCACGAAGAGCTCATACATCTGCCCCAGGTCCGCCGCGTTGCCGTGGGAGTAGAGCACGGTGAGCTTCGCCTGTGGGCTTCTTACGTACATGGCCACGATCTCGGTCCTCCGCTTGGTCTGCAGCCTCCGGACCTCCACCCCCTCCCGCCGCGGCACCTCCGTCATAACCAGCCGCCCCGTCGCCTCGTCCTCCACCGCTAGCCCGTACGACGGCGGGTCCGGCGGGAAGAAGGCGAATTTCGCCACCATCGTCGACTTTACCCCACCCATCTCCGACCAAACCACCACTCGGCCCTTACCTTTCCTGCTCTCCTTCCGTCCAATAGTGTCACACCGTCGGGTGGAAGCCTCGCAGGAGCCCCCTCGCCGGCATCAAAGCGAGGGTTTCGGATGAGGGTTTTTGGGTTTGAATCTATATATAGGGATTTGGTTTTGGGGGCAGAGAGAGAGAGAGAGAAGGGCGGCGGGAGTGGAGGACTGAGGAGAGGAGGGAGGGAGGGAGGGAGGGAGAAATGTTTTGCTTTTTAAAAAAGAAAGAAAGGGAAGGCATTAAAGAAAAAAATTCAAAAGGAGAAATAAAGGCAATTTCCAATTTGATATTTTTGCTTAAAGAGAAAATTCAAGAGGAGAAGGGAGGGAATTGGCTCGCGAAGGTAACGAAGAGGGATCACCTGATGGTATCTCTGGGACACGTGTGCTGCGGTAATTACGGCAGCCGGTCTGGCGGGATTCACCATAAAAGGATATGTAGGTTATATAAGGTATAATACAGCTAAAAATAGAAAAAAAAAAAAAAAAAAAAACTTCCACCTAGAAAAGTATATATTACAACGCTTTAGTGAAAGGTTATGCAGGTATACAATCATCTCTAAAAATATCTTCAAAATAAAATTTAAGAAGGTTGAGCACAAAAAATAGTTTCAAATAGTATATAACATACATAAACTGATGTGCATGCAGAAAGCATTTTTAAATTGAGACATAAAAGATCTTATTTAAAATAAATAAATTGCTAAACCTTTTATTTATTATACTTTTTTTCTATATATATATAGAAAGTAAAAGAAAATCGAAGAAATTTATTTACTAAATAAAGAGCATTCGTCTACGTTTGATGAGTTGGAGTTAGAAGAAATAGTATGTCTAACAAAGAAAGCTCTCGTATATTCCTTTATGAAGTAGATTTAAGAGATAAAAGAAGAGCATAAAGTGTATCGACTCTTCAATTCTTAAATTGATGAGAAAAGATAAAGATGACTAAGGATGGATCTAGAGAAAATAGATAGTGAAAATTTAAGGAAAAAAAGAAACATAGCCTAGGCCCCATCAGGAAGATACGGCTTGATAATTAAATATAATGAAACTCAATGGTCTTGTACAATAGGAGAGAATCAATCCTAGATTTAGTATGACCTCATCATTTTTGGCTAGCTTCTATATTCAACAATTCCAAACGACTAGTTTTAATTATTTATCCCATGCTTAGTCATGATGATCTGCCTTTGATGCTATGTGCTCGTTATCATGAATTACTTTCTTTACAAGGAGTGTTTAACTTTGCTAATCTGTCATAAGATACATACATTCCTACTGATTAGCCATACATTATCCGTTTACCTACTAGACATGAGCTTTTGCCTTGAGAAGTAAATCCTTCCAAGTAGACAACCTTGCAATGTCTGGAGCCTTGATGGAAGCCATCTATAAGCCAGCAGAATTATGCCTCACCGGCAAAGATTATGACTATATATATATATATATATATATATATATATATATATATATATATATATATATATATATATGATTCAAAGCTATAAACATCTAGTATTTATTAAAATGAAAATTTTGAAACAGTTAATTACATAACTATTTTGGGAGCCATAGTAAACGACTTAGACTTGATAATATATATCCATGCAAAAATTTTGACATGCAATCGACTTTGAAGTGATTCTTACGTTGAACTTTTAAGTTATCATAATGATTGTTACCGACAAGCACAATAATTTGTCATTAAATTTTAGTTCAACTGCTGACATTCCTTGGCACTTAATAGATCCATAGATTTCAAGCCTCATGATGAGAATACCATTACATATCTCAACCAAAAAGAAAAAGGAACAATTTACTCCAACAATCCTACATCATCTCATACTTGTATGCTAACAATGATTAGAACATAAACATTAAATAGAATCTTTTAGGTTGTCGTGTTATAATCTTGTTATATTTTAGTCATTCAGCTACTAGGTGTTGAAAATTTTAAAAGGCTAAATGACTGTTGTCAAATAAAATTCTTCTTGAAAAACAAATTAAGAGTATAATCAAAAGGCGTAGCATCGTCTGTAAAATGTAAAATGGATATAGCATGATAAGCACATCTAAGATCAATTTTTTTAATCTTTGAATCTTTTTTACCTACTTATTTAAATTAAATTATGAATGTTAATAAAATGCCAGCCCACAAAGCCATACCGGCAAGATGATCCGAAGTGGGCCAACTTGGCACAGCTTGGACGAGAAAATGGTTCGCTTAGCGTGCATTTTTTAATTTGGGCCCGTGGTGTGGGTCGTGATGGGCTGGGCCAAGACGGCATGCAACCGGATAGGCCCAGTCCACCTGCCAAATCGCCAAAACACCTTTCGAGACTCAAAAAGGACTTGTTTGGGGCTGGTTTAATCTATTATTCAAAAAAAAAAAAAAATCTTTTATTCTTTTTAACTAATAAAAGAGCTAGTTTTTGAACGTATTCTTATTTATATGTTAAAAAAAAAAAGATATACAAAATTTTTCGGATGCTCATTAAAACAATGAAAGAAAGGGAGGAAAAAAAAAAAAAAAAAAAATCTGACTAATAAAAAACTTAGTCAAGGAGTAGAATAAAAAAGAGGGGCGTACAGCTCCCTTAAAGTTAAGGCCATCCATCATAGCGTCACTTCAACTCCATATCAAAATGCTATAGTTTCCGATCCTTTAACCCAGGAATTTTTCGATCCTTTAACCACCATGATCGTCTGTCATAACCATAAAAATGTGTTTGATGATCATTTTAAAATTATGTTAATAATCTTAGATTACTAATAATTTTAACCATATAATAATTTAATTCAATGATAAAACTCATTATTTTTGATATGATATATTATAATAATCAAGAATCACTAGTAATTTAATATCATTATATTTGATATGC
This sequence comes from Metroxylon sagu, assembly GCA_017589505.3. Lineage (NCBI taxonomy): Eukaryota > Viridiplantae > Streptophyta > Magnoliopsida > Arecales > Arecaceae > Metroxylon > Metroxylon sagu. Next base: position 1,151,896 of record JACVBY030000565.1, read on the forward strand.
AATAAAAATCTAAATTTATTAATCATAAAATATCAAAATTATCACTATTATATTTATATTATATTGCTATAACATATATAATATAATATAAAAATTAATATTATATTATATTATAATATAATATAGTATAACATAATATAATAATATCATATGTTATATTGCAGTATAATAATATAATATATTAATTATATACATTATATTTTGTATAAATTATTGTTATTATAGTATATTTATTATAAATAAAAAATATATATTTGTTTATAATTTTTAATTTAATATTATTCAACAAGGTGATCTTTATGAATTATCATTGTTAAGAATGGTGATAAAGTTATTCTTTTGAAAGATAATTTATGGGATGGAAGTGATCTAAGATCACCGACGCCTAGAGTTATATTTCAGTGTAACATTTCATTACTATTTGCTCCGGATCACCCCATGCCAAACGACAGCTTGTGGGATGCCGGTGGCTCAGTAGAGGACGCATCTCGGAACCGACTCGCCTACAGCCGACGCTCCTCCCAAGGAGCCCGCCACCGGTGGGTGGTGGCACGCTGGGCGGCACGCCCTCGTGCTCTGAACCCCCACCCCCGGCCCTGGTCGCGGTTTTCTGAGCGCTGCTGCCATACTTTAATATTGTTAATGATGCGAAGGTGGTTGATTCTAGGAGCCCAAGTCCCTCGAACATGCTCCTCTGGCTCTTGATTTGATGCCCTTGTCACTCTGGGAGCCACGATCCCTTGGCCGCCGCGCGCTAGAAGCTAAAGTGAAAAAGGGTTACCGGGTCCAACTTTGCCATTTCATTTTGGTTGCGCTGTGATTTGAAGTTTAGAGCAGTATCATGCGGCTTCTGATGATTAAATTTTGGAACTCTCGTTTTACTCATGGGAAGAGGTAATGCAATCGCTATTAACAAATTAAATGATGCTTGGTGGTCTAAATTTTCAGAGCATTAGTTAAATTCCTGACTCATTGACAAGCGAAATAATGGGAATCAAGTGCTGCTCAAACCCTGGAAGTATCTGCTCGTGACTCTCCATTGACGATAGGTGATGCCAAACTTTTTAATTCATACTCGTCATATAATGTAGTATCAGAAAAAAAAAAAAAAAAAAAAAATCACATAACATTTTTAGGATGGCAATGAGATGATGTAAGATTGGAAACTCTAATTCTTATTTTTGTCCCCATCAGAGAATAATCTTTGTCCTTACTTTGTTTTCGTAAATGAAGATTTCTTTTCATTTCTATCCTCATCTTGTGGGGAATAATAGATTTCTGTCCTTCTTTCCTTCTCTAACCTACTTCATTTCTAATTACATATATGCAATTTTAGTAAAAATTATAAAATTAATAATATAGTCAAAAAATTTAAAAATGATAGAAGAAAAAGATTAGGGTTGAGAATATATATATATATATGAAAATATATAAGAGTATTATAATACTTAAGTATGAGACCAATAGAGTAAAGGTGGAGTAAAGTGAGATGGGATAAAAATATACTTATTCATGTTCCAATCCGGTTCTCACTAGTGAAGACAAAAATAATCCTTATTCTTATCTCTAATCTCCATCTCTACAAAAGAAAGAAAATCTTTGCTTCATATGAAATGTAGCGAGATGGGTTATCGCTTTATGGGTTAAATTGTCATTCATGTATATCTTCTTCTTTTAAAGTCCCTTATGAAAATAGAGGTCTTTTAGGATCTTATTCTGCAAAAATTTTGATAGGGCTAATTAGATCTCATGGACAGAGATCGTAGATGATTGAAAGCTAATGAGAAGTTAAGGAAAAATAGAAACTCTCGAGGTACCAATTTTCAGGCTAGATTACTATTCAAATTTTCCTTTCAAATATTAATTTGTTAAGGACTTTTATGTAAATTTAAAAATTTAAATATTTACCTATAAACATAAAAATAGGGATGACGGTAGGGTGAAAGGTATGTTCTTTGCGTCCACCTCCACCCTCGCTCCATCCTCATCCTTGGAGTCATTCCCCCTCTATCCTCCAAGCTCAATTTTATTTTTTATTTTTTAAAGAACTCATTTGAAACCTAAATCTATCATAAATCAATAGATATATAAAATACATTAAAAAGTCTAAATTTAAAACTCTAAATAATAAATAGAAATATATTTAAAAAATATCTATTTAATAAGAATATAAAGATAATTTTTTATTTTTTAAAAAAAAAATTCAGAAAGAAGGCCATTTCAGGAGTTCTTTTCCTACCCATTTAATTTCTTCAAATCCACCGATCAAGGTAGTTGTCCACGATTGCCCTGTCTCTGTTACCATCGCTTAACGGAATTTGTCAGAAATTATACTAGAAATCAAGCCTGATAACCATTTCAACCACGTTTTCATGATGCAAGTACCAACCACTTTTTTTTGGTTTTTGTTGGTGATGCAAAGTACCAACCACTAAACTTTCTAAAAGATACTTGTCACACGGTACGCAAGAAGGGTACCTCGAGGCCATGCTTCAAAACGTGCCCAACCGAACCCAGCATCAGTGCTGGAACATGCACTGAATTATTCCTTTACTGGTCTTTTGTTACCACGTCAACGATAATGTTGATTGAATCAACCCCAAATTAAATGTTTGGATCACAATTCTCAAGGCAAAGGAGATGACCTCTGTCATCTACCATTGTTCTTATTTTCACTGTGTAGTTCAATAACAAACACTATATTCATTAAAAAGCATTCAGTCTAAGAAACCCTTAGGAGTCTATGTTCCAGTTTATGTCTCCTAAGTATAGGTGCTAGTCTTCGCAAGTTTTGACATCTAAGAATCAGTAATGAAAGCAAAAATATCCTCAATCTATTCTATTTTATATTTCAGTTCCATTCTAATAACTCCATCAACTTCTTGGTTCACAACAACTGATTAGTTTAAAGATCGCGTATTTTGGATATCCAGGCAACACCTGACAAGAGATCACGTTGCTCATTACTTAAGTATGAGTGATTAAAAAGATATCCATCAATCAATCGCTTCTTTCGGGGTGCAAACCATGACCGAATCTATGACCAAAAGTTGAAAATCCTTGCATCCTAATCTCTCAGCACGAGTCTTGGGCCTGTTAACATAACTACCACTAGCTTAGATTCCACAGAACTTTAATAGTACGTCAGATTCTAACCATTCCAGTTTGTTTGACTGTTTGACTGTTCAAAAAGAAGAGGAAAATTATAACTAAATTTGAACTGAGCCAGTGGTATCCGGACATGAGTCAGAGTCAAAGTCAGACGAAGGTCAAGTGCTAGCTAGTCAATATAAAGATGTGCAACAATGTGCACTACTCTCTTCCCGCTTTAGAACAAACTAGGCATCCGGGGTAGCCAACAGTATGTGGTATTAGGGAGTGTGCCCAAAGACAAGCATGGTCTTGTTTTTTTAGTTCTGCTGCACTCGCCTCAAGCCAATTTCACCCTCTCATGGCTACTAGTGCAGAGAAAGGAACCCTAAACACGGCCTTAAAAAACTGTCCAACATTTAGGGACTTGGGTCCAACAGTATATTAAGTATAGGGTATCCAAACCCCTAGGTGTGGTGGGTTGGCAAAAGCCTTGGCCACCGAATTCCAACCTCCTCCTCGTTGCATGCATGGCGGCAGACAGGCGCAAGGCACCCGTATCTTCCATTCCACGCAATGTCAAGAACCACACACTCAACTTTTCTATCTCAAAACTTTGAACCATGCTTCATGTTTGATCCTTCCAAGCACCGAGTTTGGACTAAACCGGTGAAAAGTGACAAGGGCTAGTTAAAAAAAATACCACAAGGACAGTTAGGATATTATCATATTGGAAAGAGTTTGTGTTGGAATCCTAGCTTTGACTTGCTTGCTTGGAGTCTCGATTCCCTTTATAAAACCAGCTCAGCTCCCACTTCCCCCCTCCCTTCTTTCTTTCTACTTTGTTGTTGTTATACTACAAACCTACCTAAAGGTTAGTAAAAAGCCATGGGGTGTATGAGGTTCAGAAGCCTCCTTCTTGGGCTTTTGCTCACTTTGGTTGCTCTTGGTGACTCCATTGCTGATAACAACCATGGTAGCTATCTCTTCTCCTTTTTACTCCACATGCAGGCATGGCAAAACTTTTGGAAGATTAAACTAACTTTGGTCAATCCTTTTTTCTTTTTTTTGGTGTAGCGATCAAGATGGTAGCCAGCAATAATCAGGCAACTGGAGGCAACAAGGTTGGTTTTGATACTATAACTCATTTAAGTATGACGTTTTATGTTTTGTGGTTTCTTTAGCCAAACTTGTCGACAGGTACTCCATGATGAGGCCAGGACAGTCGCCACAACCAAAAGCAAATGGCTAAGAGGAAGGAAGATGGGTGCAAAAGGTGTGGGGAAAAAGCATGTGGTGGAAGCGAAGGGCCCAATGAGCACAGGTGCAAACCTTTCTGTTGGAAAATATGATCATGGAGGGAAGAGGGAGTTGAAATTAGAGAGTGGGTTGAGTACTAGAAGAATTCCTTCAAGGGCCAAATTGGTTGATCTGATACCACTCAGTTCTGATTATCGTGGCCCCAAGACCCACCCCCCCAAGAACAACTAAAAGAAAAGGCTTTTGTGCTCCTGACTTATAGATTAGGCTTTTTTTGGTTTTATTTCTATTTTTTTTTTTTTTTTGTTTTCATACATGTAGTGACAACAAGAGAGCAACCTTATAGTGTTTGTATGAAATTGGCTTTTGATGTTTAAAGGATTTTTTTTCCCTCTATATACCAAAGTGCCTTGAAGTTTATGATGGATGTCGGCATTCTGACATTAGTTCTGAAAATTGGAAAGCATGAGAATGAAGACTGGAGACACAAATTTTCATTTTTGGAGAGCACAAATTTCATAAACCAGATAGAAAAATATACTCATCATTTTTAAGGTTGTGGCATAACCTATGAGAAAGAATGGGTTTACACAGTAGCATGAATGGTTGGTTTATGTTTTTCCACGCAATGGAAGGAGTTCAAATATGGTACGTATAGCACCGTTTGGGGCATAGGGAAGGATAGTTCTCTCTCTATTTGACATATATGGGGCCTAGGTCAGAGTTGTTTTTGGTTAATCAATGACAGGAAGTTGGCGTAAACTGCTCAATAATGCCTCCAAGCCTCCTTCGTTCAGCATTGGTTGCATTGAAGCATCCTTCAAGACTTGGACAATTTTGGCCGCTAGTGAGCTTGAGGTTTGTACCGAGCCTCCAACCTTAACGCCCGGAATGTTAAACAACAGGGTTTGCACTGAGACTTCTAAATAGTTTGTATAAATTCATCTTCAAGATTTTAGCCAGAAGATTAAGTAAATTTCTTTCACTTTTAATAGATGGGCTCAACCAGCTTTTATTAAACATAAGTTTATAATTGTAAACTTTCTATGTGCCCGTGAACTAAGGCTTATTGTAAGATATCTAAATTTAGATGAGCTCTTTGTGAGCTAGATTTTGAGAAGGCTTCTAACAAAGTTAATTAATTTTTTTTTTGAATCTTCTAATAGTTTGAAGGGTTCCTAGCAAATAGATAGAGTAGATTCGTGTATGCTATTCTCAACCACTGCAGTCTTCCTCATCAATGGTGCTCCCAATATGAGGATTCCTTGTAAGCAAAGGCTAAAGGAAGGTGATGCTCTATCCCCAGTGCTATTCATACTTGTTATGGATATGCTCTCTAGACTTTTAAAGTAGGCTGATAGTGCTTGGCTGATTAAAGAAATTGGATTGAAATCTTGCACATTTAATCTAAAGGGTCTTCAATTTATTGATGGTACTCTCCTTTTTTATGCAGCAGAAAAAGAATCTTTGATTGCAATTCTTCTTGCTTTCACAAATGCAATAGGTTTAAAAGTTAACTTTCATAAGAGTTACTTGATTTGTTTGAACATGATGAAAGAGGAAGCAAAGTCTTTGGCTAAATTACTCAACTATAAAATGAGATCCTTCTTATTCATTTACTTGGCATTGTCCCTGTGCGACAAAAGACTACTAAATTATTTTTGTATGTCTCTTCTTAATAAAATAGAGTCCCAGCTTACCTTTTGAAAAGCTAAATTCTTGTCCATTGATGGTAGGGTCACCTTGGTCAATGCCATTCTATTAGCTTTGCCTTTTTATTATATATCCATCTTTAGATTGCCAAAGTGGGTAATGCAAAGAATTGATCAATTGAGAAGAGGCTTTCTATGAAAAGGTAAGAAAAAGTTAATGAATTCAATTGTCTTGCAAATTAGGATAACGTATGTAGAGATTAAAAGGAAAGATAATTAGGAATTAATAATATACACAATCTTAAACTCTTTTCTAGCTAAATAAGCTTGGAAACTCATTCAAGGATCTAAGGCTCCTTGGAAGAAGCAAATTAGCAAGCTATATTATGCTAAAAGGAAGATGGGGATAAGAGTTCATTAATCCTTAGTTAACCTATTTCGTCTCTAGAAAGATATTTGTAAGAAACAAAAAGCTTTCGGGAATTGCTCCTCCTTTAAGTCAAAAAATAGGCAGAACATAATATTTTGAAAAGATACTTAAGTAGGGCCAATCCTTTTGGAATCCTTGTATAGCAGCTCACACTAGAGAATAATTAGGTGAAGTTATTTAGTGGAATATCAATAGAATTGGCGTTCCCTCTTTTGGTGCATTAAGCTTCGTGGGCCACCTTCAAGGGAGGAGAATGATCATCTTCATTCTCTTGTTGAATTGATTTCTCTTGTAAGACCTTCAAGAATTATTGATACTCTGATATGGAAGCTCACCAAAAATGATATTTTTTTTGGTGAACTCATTTTATAAATTTTTGAATTATGGATGTTTGATTTGATTATTTCATAAAGTAGTTTGGAGAGCAGCAATTCTGCTAAAGTATAAGATTTTCTTATATATGATTAACGTTAAGAAATTGATCATATACTAGAAAGGTCTTGATTAAGAAGGGTGACCGATAAGCAATGGTTATTGTCTTTACGGAGCTACTTCGAAATCCATTAATCATCTATTCGTAAGATGTTCCTTTGATAAGAGAGTATAACTTCCTATTAAAGATAATCTAAATCTTAGAAGATGGACAGTAAACTTCAAAGAGTTATGACAGAATTAGAGGATAAGGAACATCCAAGCCAATTTCAGAAGTGTTTGGAACCAACTGGTCAGTATGGTCTCTGGGTAAATACGGGCTAAAAAAAATTCAAGAATCTTCCTTGAGAAAAGATTCTCCTATATTTTCATTCTCCTCAAAGCTTTAAATATGTCTCAAAGGTAGGTACATTTTTGTTCTAAGGCAGCTTCATAGAGTCGTCATCTACTATTGTAGTCCCTATCCCAAATTCTAGGTGGACTCGGGAGGCTTAGTCCAGGCCATTTCACCTTTTAGCATCAAAACCTTGTGCCTTTGAAGGATGGCAGAGATTATGCTGGTTCCCTCCTGATTCCCTTCCTTCTCTCCCTCGCTTTATCTCTTACACTATAATTTTGTGATTTTGTAAATATTACCTCTCTAATAAATGAACTAATGGGGAAGCTCCTGACTTCTTTATTTTCTTCTTATTAAAAAAAAGAGAGTATATCTTTGAGCTACTTCTTAATCATTCTTTGCAACAGGACAAATAATTTACATACAGAACATAGATCTGTATTTGAAATTGATTTAGGTTTCATGGAAATCGATATCTTAAGCAGGGTGATGCTTATAGTTCTTCCCTCCATGTAAAACCTGTTAGTCCAGTCTAATCTTCTTCTTCTTTACCAATTTTTACCTTTGATGCTAAAGATGCTCGGAACTGATACTTGTTTGCTTTTTGAAAAATTGTGGCCTTCTGAGCAATATAAATATAATTGGGGTTGTCATTGCTCCTCAAAACTCAGAATTTAAACTACTTGATTAAAAAAGTGGAGGATAACAGCTTTTAGTATGCAAACAAACGAAAAGAACATGGATTATTCCTGCTATCAAGGAAACATAGCCTTAATTGTATACCACTACTTCAGGAAGTACTTGGTGCATCTTCTTGATTGAAGCTTAAAAGATCAAATGTCAGATAAGTCTGAAGAAAAATTTGTGATTCTTTCTCTTTTTAAAAGGAGAAACAGTTGCTACTCTCTCTCTCTCTCTCTCTCTTTTCCTTCTTTCAAAAGAATGGAGAAAAAAAGCTGCAACTGTTTCTTAATATGGGATTTAATCTAGCTTGTGATTCAAAAGAATCCCTTAATTTATGTAGATTAAACATTTTTTTTTTTTTGGTTAAGGAGAAATAGGAAGCAAACTAGGAGATCTTAATATAGATTTGGAAGCTGAATTAGAAACTCAAGCCATTACATTTTAGACCTAATTATCTGTATCAATCTATCTATCTTCTACTAATTATCGCATGTGTGGCTAAACCTCACATGTAATCCTTAATTTTTTTTTCTTTTTTTCTCCTTCTTTTTAGAATAATGAGGGAAGAAATATCCATGCATTTGGTGTGAAACACTATTAGAGCAAGGAATTTTCTCCAACAACAAGAGAAGTGCAAGAACTGGGTCACAGCCCTGTTTGCCAAGATCAGCTGCTTAAGTATTAAAAATATAAGCAGAAAAATTTATGCTATTTGTGATGATTGCATGATTGGTTTGTTCACTGTTTGAGGTATATGGTAGAAATGCAAGTCTTCTTATCAAGCTTCAGCCATTAAGCAGTGAGGAATGCCATGATGCTAAGCAACAATGGCAATGTATTCTTTAACATCATAAACAAGCAAATGATTTGAAATGGCTGCATAATATCTCCTGTTAAACTTGTTCATGGCACTTGATCCTCCAAGATGAGTTCTCTATCACGTTTTTATTTCAATATAGTACTCTTATATGGTCCAAGACTGGGCAGCTAGCAGAAAACCAGAGCAATTTTATTGCAATTTACCAAGCCCCCGCTCCCCTTCCAGTATGATCAAAACAGATTGCTTCATGCTTACTGATCAATTGTTTACATATTTTAGCCAACACATGGAATGAGTGATGGGTGGGTTGTTGTAAGTTTGACTACAAAAAATTCTGCCCCCTCTTTTAGACTAAGGTATCCATCCTTTGACTTTAAGTAAAAATTCTTTGTTTATGTCCTAGTTTTCAAATATTGAATGTAATAATTCCTTGTTTGGAGAAAATGAGCCAGAGTTCAAATTTATTCAGAGAATAAAAAATTACATCAACTACAATAACTTAGGACCTCATCTAAATAAAGTTAACTCAAAAAGTATTATTTAATTACTTAACTTTATATAAATATTTAAGATCAGCTCAATATATAAATAATTAAAATCTAAATACATACCAGTATGAGTTTCCACGTACTATCATTATTTTAAGTCTTGATATTCTTATGAATTCAAATTCAAAATCAATCATAAATACTATAAGTCTGTTTACAATATCTCCTAATGTATGGCTTATGAATTAATTATGCTTTAATATCATTTATAATAATTCAGAATTTTACTAAATAAGTTAGTTGAAAGATATTATTTATATTCTTGATCTTTATAAGTAATCAAATCTTTTTCATATGTAATTATTTAAGATTAAACATATATCGGCATAAGTTTTTGTATTGTTTTAGGAGGTGGAGAAGGAAAGAAGGAGAGAGCGAACATGACCCCCACCAATTGTGTGCCTTAAAATTATTGCATCAGCCCATAGAAAAGATTACCTAACCAATCCTTGTTTTTCTAGGAAGCTGGTCTCATCAAGCCCTTCATTAAAAACAAAGCTAAGTCCATTACAACCTTTTTTTTTTCTTCCTTTCTAAGCTTTTTATGTTTCATTTAACCAAGAGTCTAGAAGAAAAGATGGTAGGTAGAGGGCTGATCTTCAATTTAACAGCAAAACCCTTCCACGAAGAGTTGACCACAGACAGTTCAGAAGAATGTGATCTTTTGTCTCTTCTGGAGGCAAAATAAATAAATAAATAAATAAATAAATAAAAATTGCAGGACCTATCCAGCTCCTCTTTCTAACCAGGCTTGAGTATCTCTGTGACCAATAATTCTTAGATTTCACCATTTGGATGCGCTGAAGCTATTAAAATGTTTTAATGCCTCTTAAATCAAAAGGTTATATTTTGCTATATTATAAAGCAAATTGCCAAATAAATGCTTGACTCCAAATTGCGCATTCCATTATAAGTGCAATTTGTCAATACGTACCTTTTTCACTAAATACACTAATCTTTATTTAGGTCTCTCCTTTTTCTGTTCAAAAGATCCAAGATGAAAGTGTATTTATCATTCAACATAAATTTTAAATAAACTTAGTTTTTTTATTACTCTTCTCATACAAAATGCAAGCCTTTGCATTAATGTGTTTGTTTGTAACACAAACAAATTGCATGCTAATTAGATGTATCAAATTGCATGCGAACTAGATTTCTACATTTGTTTGTAACACAGAATCCTATTCCCTAAAAAATCATAATTGAGGGCACTAATTAAATGTGTAAGAGAACTCACTATTAATATACAAAATTTTTTTAGATCTCAATTTTGTAAGTATCATCTTTCATCTCATTTTTTTAACAATCTATTTTTCATGACATCAAGATGGTCAACCATGTAGACATAGAAGGTGAGTTTTTTTTTTGGGCAAGTCAAATGAGAAAAAATTGGTGATATATCTGCTCAAGCCATTAGCACTTCTAAATACCATTTTTCTGTTGTCACGGGCAAAATTTTGGTGCATGCAAAAGTTCTCATGGGATAATATATAATTATGAAACCACCAACATCAATCATCTGGGTTAGAAAAATTTTTTTCGTGCTCTATAGGGCATTGCGTAGTATTTTCCTGGTCCTTTTCTTTTAAGATCTCATTATATTTAGATATAAGATCTTGGATCCTTGTTCATGTATCCTTGTCCATGTAACATAATATTAATATATTAATATAGTAATAGATCTCATGAAAAGGATAAAGAAAAAATATTCTATTTCTTCTGGTTCATTTTTGAATAGCAGTCATCTAGTCTGAAATAAACTGCTTTTTATATATTGTAAAATAATTAGTCATTAGACAAGACAACCATGTATTCTGTGGAAGTTATCCAATCACCCACCATCTAAAGCTATGTAGATGGTGGACACATAGTCATTAGGCACTGACCGAATTGACCATGCCAGCTTGATAAGTGAACTGTGAACCGAATTCTCGATCAGTCCAATTTTTTAATAAAATTAATTGTATAATTGATTCAGTCAAAAATAGATGAACCGGCTTAACATTTTTATTGAGCTAGGTGCAAACAGATGAAATCAAATCAATTTTTTCATACTTTTTAATCAATATAATTCAAATATTAAATTTTTTTTTTATTTTTTAAGATTTTTTTTTAAAAAAACTGATTTACAATTCTACCATTCAAAGTCTTATTCAAATGTTTCAGCTTCTTATACGACTTTTTTGTGTCTTTAGACTGTTATAAATTATGACACCACCTATATATAATCAGATGTATAATAGTGCAAGCTTTTATTGAATCATAAATATGCTAGTGGATTATCAATTATCGTCCTTGCCCCTTCTTCTAAATAATTTTGGTCCTGCTCATAAGAGATCTTAATATAATTGTTAATGGAAATGATAGTTTGCAAGCACACTAACACTTAAAAGATAAATATTATAAGTGTCGATTCAAAATAGGACAAAAATAAACTAGATCTTATACAACTTTTTTCTCTCTTCTATTGGATGTTAACGTAGAGGATATAGGATATATTAGGGTTGAGAGTGGATCAAATCTGATCGAGCCTCATCCCTGCTCGAGTCCTATCAAACTTTTTTTTTTAAGGTTTTGGACTGAGCAAAGGTCTAAAAAATATTTTAAAATTCAGGCTTAAGTTTAGCTCGAACCCAAAAATGAGCTTGGTTCAAATTGATTGGGCTATCGAAAACTCAAGCTTAGCTTGAGTAGCACAAAGCCCATTAGTTTGAAACCCCTCTGCGATCTGTTTGAACAAAGAAATTAAGAAAAAAGTTAGGGTCTTGTGAAGATTCGGGTTTTCAAAATCCAATGGAGAAGAATGGAATGGGCTTATAGCAGTTGTGGACAGCAGCATCATTGGTAAAAGGGTTGTGGCAATGGAAGGTAGATGTGGAGCATAGACGCTTGGGATAGTGGAGCTCAGAAGTGAAGGTGAGGCTAGAGTATATTTGAGAGAGGAAGAGAGATAGAGAGTGAGCAAAATCATATTTTTACTCTGAAGAAAAGAAAGAGTAAATCATACGAACAAAATGCATACTTGAGGAAAGTGAAGTGCAGCCTTAAAGAGAAGTCCTTGTAAAGGGCTAAAGAGTCATATAGTTGTTTTAAAAAGTTAAGGAACTAATGGGTTAAACTTTGAGCTCAAGCTTAACTTAATGATAATGATTAGATTATGGCCTAACTTGAAGCCACCTTAAACTGCCCTAAGCTACTTTCAACCTTAAGTATAATATGTTGCTTTGAAAATTTCAGTCCTAGTAGCAAAATTATTGTTTAGATTTTTTTAAACTATTTTGTCATCAGATATGACGATGTTTTTAACTATAGCCTAAAAGTATTGAAATGGATCATGCCAACAACAATTAATTAGACAGCAAAAGAGGCACCTATGACCTATTATATTACTTTTTCCAAGATCACTGTTAAGGCAGTGCCTACCTTGGGGATCACATGATATCTAACAAAACAAAACTTGTAAAAAGCTGTCAGCCAGCAACAAATTGTCAAGCACGTTTCGTCACGAACCTAAATTTGAGAGATAATTTATAAAATTTTAATGTGCTATCAAATTAATTAGATCAGAAGAACAACACGAGGGATTACATCACGATGACATCCAGCCGGCACCCTTCACGCGAGTCGGGAAAATAACTCGATTTGTCGGACCGGACAACGCGGTGGTGACCTCGCGGAAATTTCCATTACGACGTCCAAAGAACCAAAACGCTTACTCTTCCTTTTAGAAGCTGACACGTGCGTCGTAACAGCCACGTTTGACCCCAGGAGGGGCTGGAAACACCACTCTACCGTCCGCCGCTGAAGCCGATCCGCCCCGCACTCTGACGTCCCTCGCGACGTCGCTCTTCCCTCCCTCCCTTTGGACTTCCCGCCGACGGCTTTAAACAATTCCCGGATCATCTTGGAACAGCCGAAAGCGATCGCCGTGCAACTGCGACACGCTGCTATGAATTGATTGATGAGTTTCTAGAAAGCTAATTTGGAATCGCCTTCCGTGCGGAATACCGCTGCGACGGTCAACGGGAGGAGGCCGGCAACGCTCCGAAGCATGCCGCCGCATCTTACTTTAGTTTGTCGACTATCCCACTTGCCGATATCGTTTGTGGAAAGTAACGATAAAAGGGAGGAGAAGGGAGACCGAGGACGATCGCTCAGTCGCCAAAGAAAAAGAAGGCAACCAATAGCTACTTATAATAATATTATAAATAATGCTATGAAGTATTTTAAAATAAGAATTCAAACGGTGGTAGCTAAAATAGCGATAGCCAATCTTTCATGTGATTCTTAAAATGTGAGCAGAAAACAAGGCAACCTATAGCTACTTATAGTAATATTATAAATAATATTATAAAATATTTAAAAATAAGAATTTAAATAGTGGTTGCTAAAATAGCCATAATCAATCTTTTAATGTGATCCTTAAAATTTAAGCAAAAATTAATTAATATTAAAACATTAATGATATTAAGATATTAATCTCTTTTCTTACGTCGCACATATAAATAATGCGATGTCATAAGCTGGACTCTATCATTGATTAGTCATTTTCTTCTGTCTATTAATTAATCATTGATTAGTCATTTCCTTCTGTCTATCAATTATTTTATAATGCTTCAAGTTTACCTACTTATAATAAATTAAATTAATAACAGATGGACTTAAAATTTATATCGTAATAATATATATTTAAAATTATCAAATTTATAGCATCAAAGTAATAAACGGCCCACCTTATTATCACATAAAAGGCCTACACTATATTTTCAATTTAAATAATTTTTAAAATAAATAGTAATTCAAAAAAATATACTTAATTTTCTTTTTTTTATTTGATGTGAAATTATTTTTGAATATTACCATTTGACATCAAAGATTCTTCCTAAAATCTTCAAAAGGATTGGGCTACGTTGGAATTTTAAGAGCAATCTTATTTTTTAATTTTATTTTTATAATAAATAAAAAATTAAAAAATATATATATATATATTTAGTGGATAAAAATGATTAAATTTTTTTAAAAAAAATATAACTTTAAAATGATAAGAAGCTACAGACCGTTTAAAAATATATTTACAGGGAATAGGAAGTAAAGATAAAAGAACTTAAAAACATAAAAGATTGATGACTTTTTTTTATTTATTTTTTATATGCCTTTCTAAAATATATTATTTATAATAAAAAATAAAAATAAAAAATAAGTTTTATTTTAACTTATCATCACATTTTTTTGAGTTTAAAAATAAAAAAATAATTTTTTTTAAAAAAAATATAGAAAATAAAAATGAACAATATTTTTTTAAATCATACGGAGCCTTACCTTTTTATGCTTTAAGGATGGTCAATCATTTTTCTTAAAAAATAAAAAATTAAAAAAGGATGGCCGCATGGTCGACCCATTTGCCGCCATCCGAGAGAGAGCTGGCGAACGACGGGAGCCCGAAGGTTCCACGGCTTTGGTACCTCTGGAAACGTTCTCCTGAGCCCTTCGAGAAACGCCGGCGACTTTAGACTCGTCCCCAGCCCCAATAAGACTTCCCCCTTGCATCCTCAAAAACCTTCCCTCTTCACCTCAAAGAGAGAACGCGAGAGCGAGAGCCATCCATGGCGATCGCGGAGTTCCTTGGGCCCCATGTGTTGGTCATCCCATATCCGGCCCAAGGCCACATGCTGTCCCTTCTCGACCTTGCTCACCTTCTGTCCTCCCGCGGCCGCCTCGCCGTCACCGTCGCCGTCACCACCAAGAACCGCCCCCTCCTCGATCCCCTCCTCTCCCGCTCCCCCGCCGTCGTCCCCCTGGTCCTCCCCTTCCCCGATAACCCTGACCTCCCGCCGGGTCTCGAGAACACCAAGGACCTCCCCCCCGCCTTCTTCCTCCCCCTCATGCACGCCCTCACCGGCCTCCGTGATCCCCTCCTCCGCTGGGCCCGATCCACTCCCAACCCCCCCACCGCCATCATCTCCGACTTCTTCCTCGGCTGGACCACCGACCTCGCCGCCGAGCTGGGCGTCCCCCGCGTCTTCTTCTCCCCCTCCGGCGCCCTCGCCGTCGCTGCCTCCTTCGTCCTCTGGCGCCGGATGCCCCAAAGATCCAATCCTGACGATCCCAACTGTCCCATCTCCTTCCCGGAAATCCCCGGTTCCCCTATTTACCCGTGGCGCCACCTCTCCTTGCTGTACCGGACCTACAAGCAAGGGGACCCCATCTCGGAGTTCATAAAGGAGGGACTTTTAACCAATACCAAGAGCTGGGGATTCGTCTTCAACACCTTCGATTACCTGGAGAGGGTCTATCTTGACCACCTCCGGAAAGATCTGGGGAACCCGCGGGTCTGGGCGGTAGGGCCACTGGCGCCGCCGGACGGCCCCGCGGAGCGCGGCGGGGTGAGCTTAGACACCACTGGCGAGATCATGGAATGGCTGGATCGATGCCCGGAGGGTTCGGTGGTGCTGATCTGCTTCGGGAGCCAGAAGATCCTATCGCTGCCGCAGGCGGAGGCGCTGGCGGCCGGGCTGGAGCGGAGTGGGGCGAGGTTCGTCTGGTGCGCGAGGGGGGCGACGGCGGTGCCGGTGGGGTTCGAGGAGCGGGTGGCGGGGCGGGGACTGGTGGTGCGGGGATGGGCCCCGCAGGTGGCGATCCTGGGGCACCGGGCGGTGGCGGTGTTTTTGACTCACTGCGGGTGGAACTCGGTGCTGGAGGCGGTGGCGGCGGGAGTGGCGATGCTGACGTGGCCGATGGGCGCGGACCAGTTCGTGAACGCAAGGCTAATGGTGGAGGAGGCCGGGGTCGGGTTGGCGCTGTGCGACGGCAACGACGTGGTGCCGGACCCGGACGAGATCGCCCGAGTCGTGGCCGAGTCTCTCGGCGAGTCGGGTCAGGAAGTGAGGGACCGAGCGAAAGGGCTGAGTCGGAAAGCTTTCGAGGCCGTAAAGGAAGGGGGAAGCTCGTATAGGGATCTGGACGAGCTGGTGGCCGAGCTTTCTAAGCTTACCGTGAAGTGATTGTCTTTTTTTTCCAAAACAAATGAAAAATTGTTGCTGTTGTGGCAAACAAAAATAAAATCTCTGTCTTGTTTGGCATCGTGGTCTATATTAAAAATATATATATATATATATATGTTTTTGAATATATTTTTCAAAAATGAATTCAAGTTTACCAGCAATACCAATGCCTTGCAACTTTAGAGCCTTAACGTGCTCGTGCTCGTGCTCGTGCTCGTGCTCGTTAGCGTGCAAATGAGTCGAGCTAAACTCAGTGTGGTACCAAGTGGCTCAAACTCGAGCCAAGCTTTAAGGCACTCCACTCGGCCGAGTTTTGATCGAGATGAGTTAGAGGTTCACTGCTGTATTGGAATAATTTAGATGTTCAGACTCAAGCCATTAAACCTGAAGTGCCCATATAGCTAGACAATATATGAATTCAATCACGATTTAACAACAAAAAGAAAAAGAATCCAACGACCTAGATCGAGATGATGATGTAAGACTCTTAATCTCTCTAAGGTGGTTGATATTAATGCATATTAGATTTAAGTTATAAGATCTTTGGTATTCCTAAGGTAGTTTAATGTAAGATTTTGATCTTACTAAAGTGATTAATGTAAATTAAATTCAGACTCTTATTTAATGTATAAATATGATAAAAATTTTATCAATTTATTGAGTGTGAGAATATGTAAAAGCTTTTGGTTTTTCAAATTCCAAGATAATAAAGATGATCTTTGAATTACTTTTCATTAATAACTATTATGATGAAAAACTTTTGTATTACTTATAATTAATTATAGCATTAATGACCTTCATGGAAGAAAGCTTTTTGGGTTACTCTTGTAAGCCTATAAAGGATTCCTAGTGTAGCATAAGGCTTTGCATAGGTTAGAAGATCCCTTTAAAAAAATAAGCATAAAAGTATTGATAGTAATTGTTAGAAGTTTGTTACAAGGAGGATTCTTTCAATTCATCAAGAGTATGGATTTATTTAACTTAATCAGCATAATTGGAGGTATGTATTTTATATGCATGTTGTCTAACATTTGGTATCAGAGCAAACTCGTACTCATGTTGGTTAGTCTTTTATTCCATGATTCAATTTCATGGTCATATAGTGCAAAATATATGATGCATATTGGGTATTACTTTATATACTTTTATAAAGGCATATTATATGAATATGATTTGGTTTTATAATCACATATGTTTATATATATTTTGCACATGTTAATCTAATTTGTGCCTAATTTGTAATATGATTTTGGGGTTAGCACAAAAGGTGCAATATCTATTTTCGAATCAATAAAAAAAAAAGAAATAGATACCATTTTATTGATCCATTTAGTACTGTTTAGATATTTTATCCTATAAAGTTTGTGCATTTATGCTATTTAAGGTTTTACACTCTATCATATCTTGGGAGTAGCCACAACATCTCAAGGTATTATATTGTGTGTGATATAAAGAATTAACTATATCTAGAAGTAGCCTAAATTGCATAAGGATGATTGTTAGACTTTTTGTTGATAGCATACACAGTTGCAATTGAATTGTTAAAATAATTACTCGGCTCCACAGAGAGGTGACTATTTTTTTAATGATTCAAAATAGGATAAGATAGTGAAAATTCTATATTAAAAGGATATCTCTATGTCCACAGATACGGGGTTTTCTTTTGATATGGAATATCAATAGTCTTATCATTGTTATAGTAAATTCAATGCATGACGCAACCTCTACCCATAAGAAGGTTTGAATTTACTTTGGAATTAACATTGGTTAGTTCATTACGGATTATGCTTCATAGTATTAATGTCAGTATTATAGTTATTTCCCTTGCAATTGTTCCTACTATATTTATGAGTTATGAATCGTCTCGTTTTTCATTATTAACTAGTGATAATTTTACTGAATGGAAAGAACAAATCCTTTTGACTTTGGGTTATATAAATATTGATTTGGCGCTTTATGTCGAAGAATTATCTCAACTCATGGAATTCAGTACGCTAAAAGAAAAGGCTTTATTTGATCCAACCGTTTAAGTTTAGAAAATTTTTTCAAAGAAATAAGCATAAAAGTATTAATAGTAATTATTAAAAATTTGTTATAAGAAGAATTCTTTTAATTTATCAAGAGTATGAACCTATTTAAATTAAACAGTATTATCGAAAGTATGTGTTTTATATGCATATTGCCTAACAGTTAGAGAGACAATCTAACCAAAAAGAACTCAGCAATCTAAATTAAAAAAAATTATTTTGTTGCCTTGATGTGGGTTATGCATCGATGGCTGAAAAAGGCGTTGATGTAGATTCTAAGTTGTCCACTAGTGCCATGCTTGAAAATGGTTATTATCATAATTATTATTTTGTTTTGAAATCAACTGTTTCAGAATTCGATGGTACGAGGAATGGCTGTCATTTCTTGGTGGAATATCAGCAATATAGCAACCTTGATTAATCTAAGAAAGAAAATAGGTTTGTATTTGGTGGTATGGACAAATGAAAATTTCCAGTGATAAAGAATTTATTTGTCATTGATGAGGATCTGGCTATGCCTGTGCTCCAGTCGAGCTAATTAGTTTTTGCTCTACATCTGTGGACGTTTAACGCAATCAGTGCAATTTAGACTAATTTGCAGACCTTTCTAGCATGCATGTGCCCAGCTCTTGCTTTTTCTCACTATAACTTTTTTAGATGGGAAAAATATGCATCCCATGCGTTGCACACGAGGGAAGGAACCGCTGCAGCCTGCACCCAAAACTTTTCAGCCTACAGGGTGCATCCAAAAGCTAAAAATAATGGAGACGAGATTCAAAGGCATTGTGCCGATGGTCTGCTTTTTTTTTTTTTTTTTTTTTCTGAAGCAGAAAGTATTATTTTTAATTCTGAAACTTGCTCCATTTTTGTTTTAAATAACAAAGAGGGGTTAGTATTTTATAAACTCGACCCTTCTGCATGAGAATCAGCCGACCGAGTTGAAACCCAACAGCAGAGAGAAGATACTCCCGTTTTGCAGCAGCCTAATTTGTTAGATAATTTGCAGCCTAATTTACTTCTCTGCGGAGATGAGAGCACGTAAATTTAGAAACATGGTGGAGAATATGGTATGCAACTTTGAGATTATTGGAATCCTGGAATCCAGTGACAGCTGCTTTCAACTCCAATAGAGCCCCTGTCAGCACCGCATTATTAGACACTAGATTTGTTGTAAGAGAGACAGCCGATGCTATTTAAAATTATTATTACATTAAATTAGATTAAATTTTTAATTATGATATATTTGTTGTTTTGTATTTTATAACTATCTTTTATGGATGATTTTACTATATTTAAAAAAGATGAAATAATATTGCAAGAGAAAAAGGCTGGCAGTTAGTTTCCATTTCTTCTTCAATTTTTCCCCTCCTTCTATGTCTAGCGAAAAACCTTTATAAATGATAACCAAATTTTTAAAAAGACATCTCACAGCTGCAAACTAATTCTTTAAAGCAACATTAAAAACATCCTTAGATAGTAATAAGATGGTTGTCTATTTTAATCTTTGGGCTAGCATTACATGATTGTTATAGATGGTAACTTAATGACCCTATTAATATCTTGAAAGCAAATTTTAATTTTGATTTAAATACATTTGAGGGAGAGATAAGGCAATTTGGCCTGACCTATTTATTAAATATATTAAATTTATGTTTGAAGCATTGATCCATTTAATTCATTTTGATTCAAGGTAGGAACATGATTTGATCATTTCATTTTGCAATAGAATCCTCTGTGATGTCACAGAGTTTGGTGCACATCCTACTCTTTCACCTACAGATGAGCAATACATTTTTTTTTTTTTTCTCAACTGCTCATCCATGAATGAGAAAATCTCTCTACCCCTTATTTAAGAGGCATTTAACTCATTTAAGAGTTGGGGCCTATTTAGAATAGCTGTTCGTCTTATATGTTGGCCAACAATCATCTCACGTAGCTGTTAGGGAACAACCGCTTAAAGGCATTCCTACATCCAATCGAAACAAAATAAGATCCAACTTGGTTATTAAAGCATTAAAAAGGATGGATTTTGTTTTAGACTTTTTAACTTGTTTAATAGATGAGTTGGTTTTGGTTTGAGTGATATTTAACATGAGTTGTGCAAATCATTTAGGACCCATTTGATTCGCTGTTAAGTGGACTAAGTGAGAGCCTACTTTGTTAGCATGGCTTCAGCTCACCTTGGCCTGAAGCCACTCGAGGCCATTCTCTCTAAATTAGGCCATTACAAGGACTCACCTTTTAACTTTATATGAAGCCATCTAAAACGACTGAAGTGGGCCTTCCGAGGCCTCATGCCAAATGGGCGCCATGGAAGTTGGGTGGTAGCCAGAACTTACTTTAACTCCATATCAGGCCTACTAAATGCTTGAAGTGAGCTCTTCTGGGCCATATGCCAAAATGGGGACCAACTGTAAAGTTGAAGAAGAGAGATAGATGTAAATGTTACCTCTAGAAGAACAAAGTTTCAGGATTAAAGCCAATAATGTATTTGCTATGAAGTTTATGGTCCAATGCTGAATAAGACCTAAGAATTCAATGGCAAATGTAGATAAACTGGTCATTGCTTAGAGAAACAATGATGCGAAGTCAATTAACTGGTTCATTAAATGGCCCATGCAGATAGTCTACCTGTTACCGAGTTTGTAACACTTGATGTGGTCTATAACTTATAAGCATGGTGGACTCTGTTGAAAAGGCTGATTTAGGGCCTGACATGGAAAGGAATTTGTCAAGGCTCTTTCATTTTATAATAGTAGAAGACTAGATTATGTCCTATCTCCTTCATGACAGGATAGTAATTAACAAGTTATGAAGTGCCATGGCACCATAGTTCTAATTGAATTTGAGAGTCAAGGATGGCAGAATTGATCTAGTATTTAGGTTGCCATTAAATGTGATAGATTCACATTTGATACATTAAAATATGTTATATTGTTATGATTTCAGTATAGGCCAATATAATTGCTATATACCATTTAATATACATGTTTATAATCAAATAAGAATAGGTTATCATTTTTTTAAATTAATCTTTAGGGATCTGCGGCAACAAGCCGTATCAGATATTCATGTTATTCATTGTTATACATGTGATTTTAGAAGCTTTAAGTATTTTGTCATGCAAATTATAATTACACAACTATATTTCCACATTGACAACATGGGTAAGCTGAAAACTGATTATAAAATCTAGTGGATTTGGTGAATCTATTATATGATAAGTTTATAAGTCTCTCTAAACTATATTGAACTAGTGTTTGTTGAACAGCATGCATTGCTAGATTGAATTGTTAAAATCAAAGTGATTATTGTATAATTTAACATCTATTACTATCAACTGATCAACCCAGATGTTTCAGTTTGCAGTAGTTGTAGGTAATGGCTGTAAAAACTAGTGACTTTTAGAGTAAGTATGATATTTGGAGAATAGTGCATGAGCTTGTTGACAATTAGTAAGAAATATAGAGAGAAGCTCCAATGCCATGCAACATTTTGACCATGGATGTTTAACAGTGACATAATTGTCAGTACTTTAATCCTGATGACATGATTCCAAAGGATGCTAAGTGTCTGTCTCAATATCAAGATGCAAATTTAATGACCTAAATAACAAAAAAAATTATAAAATCAACATTCATGGTTTAGGGTAATGCCTATACTGCAAACTACATTTATTATTATAATTTGAAATATTGACATGTAATCTAATAGACATAAAAGAAGGTGGCGAATGGTTGAATTCGTGTAAAGTTTCTTGATATAGATTTAAGAGACCTAGGTTTGATCCCATCCTCACCCTTATATTTAGTGAGGCTTCCAATTGACCTTATTAGTATGAAAAAAAAAAAAAGTGATGGACCAAAATTGATTTTCATGGAATGGACTAACAATGCCATTTCTTTGGAAGTTTATGAATCATATGCAATTTTACCATTCCCTTTTTTTATTATTATCTTTCAATTTTGAACTAGAAACAATGATTTGCCATATATGCTCCTAGGTAATAGTCCATGCATATTAAGTTAGGAA
The DNA here is from genome assembly GCA_017589505.3 of Metroxylon sagu. NCBI lineage: Eukaryota > Viridiplantae > Streptophyta > Magnoliopsida > Arecales > Arecaceae > Metroxylon > Metroxylon sagu. The sequence continues at coordinate 1,174,209 of JACVBY030000565.1, forward strand.
AAATATCTGCAAATTGATCTCCATGTTTCACACCGAATTTATTTTTATAAAGGAGTATACTAAATCTCTCTCTCTCTCTCTCTCTCTCTCTCTCTCTCTCTTTCTCTCTCATATTGCAACTTATTTATTATATGCTTGTTCCTATTAATCAAAATAATGATTATTGAAATAGATTGTCCTACCTATCACTCATCGAAATTTTAAATCTATTAATACACTGTCACACCGCAGATCCAATTATAGATCCAAGAGGTAGCAATGCACTACATGCCAGGCATGCAAGGCATCCAGTAACAGAACAATTATCATGTGGAGGAACAAAAAAATAACTATGCCATTAAAAAATCATAACACTCTTAGTACAAATCCACATAAAGCAAATGTCCAAGTTACATACAAAACTGATAAATACAAAACTCATAAATATAAATTTCATATAAGCTAGGCAGACAGAAGCTTCATTCTACCTATCTCAATTTATTTCCTTGGCTCTGAAAAATATTAATAAGAATTTAATGAGCTCACGCTCAATAAGTAAGCCTAATATAAATATATCATATTAATTTCAAAATATAGCGTATCATAAATCTCTTGCTTTCATATGTCAAAACATAAATGTCATCTTGTTATCTAGAAATACTCGCATTCTTAAAATATATTGAAAACACGTTTACTTATACATTTGAAATATGTCGAAAACATATGCCATATTTGTCTCAAAAATTCGATTTCAAATTTTCCAAGTCATCTCAGCTAAAATTCATTTTCACTTATATTCTTGAAATATGTTGAAAATGTATGCCATGTTATGTCACAAAAATTCGTGTTCAAATTTTTTAAGTTATCTCAGCTAAAATTTATTTTCACTTACACTGTTGAAAACATATGCTAATATTATGTCTCAAAAATTTAGTGTTAGATTTTCCAAGTCATCTCAACTAAAATTCATTTTTACTTATACTGTTGAAAATATATGCCGTATTATATCTCAAAAATTCAGTTTTATATTTTTCAAGTCATTACAGCCAAAATTTACTGTTTTTAATATTTATATTTCATCTTGTTACGAATATATCACGATCGCACACATGTCCACATATATCCTTATGACAGAGTCAGAGCAAAACATCACATAGAGTATATCCTCAATATATATCTCCTGTGGAGGAAGGGTCCTAATACCAGAATAATATCAGAAAGTTATATCGTATCATAGAATAGAACACCACATGGGTGTGTACCCTCCATATATATCCTTCGTGGAGAAAGAATCCTGGTACCAGAAATCATATTAAAAAGTCATATCATATCATAAAACAGAACACTATATGGGTGTGTCCTCCACAATATCTCCTGTGGAGGTAGGTTTCGGAGTTAGAAATTATATCATATCATATCATAGCATATTATAACGGACCATGGGTGTCACATTTTTTATCCAAAACTTACTTTCATATCATATTCAAACAATGATAAAACATTCTTGCATAATACATATCAAATACTATCATCATTTGTTGTGGTATGAACATATCAAATATACACACTTGCATAAGAAATTTTAATGCACTTGCTATTATGCAGAATTTAGCCAAAATCTAAAATAATAATATCAAATATTCAAATGCATATCTTATAACAATAAAATTTATTTTGCATATTTTGCAAAATAATCATAGGCAATAAGCAGTATCTAAACAGATATAACAATTCGTCAAAACATACTATGTTTTAATAATTTACTAAAATCACTAACAATAAATAGCTTACTTACCTTCTGTCGCTATTCTACAAGTTCAAATTAACTAATTAGGCTTTTGGCAACTACAACATAATATTCCTAATTTTTTAATTTTTAAAATTATGGTGCCAAAATAAATCCTATCACTCTATCAAGTCTATTTCTATACCTATCTTGAAGCTTGATTATTTCTATATATATCAGCTCAAATGGAGAAACAAAAGTTTTTCAATAAACTATAATCAATGTTAATCCAAACCTATACCTCAATATATTGAGCCAAGTTTGAGCTTCAAAAATTGAGCCTAATCGGTTCAATGGGTTGAACCAAGCCCAAATCCAAGCCTTTCCCTCTCTCTCTCTTCCCCTCTTTCCTGCCCCTAGTTCATTCGAACCAGGCGATTGCTCGCCAGCGGCATAGGGCCGCCGCCGGCCCTTCCCCAGCCAGCCGGTCGGCCGCCTTTCTCTCTCTCCTTTCTCTTTCTTTTCCTCTTCTTCTTCCCCTCTTGCGGCAGCCAACCACCATGGCCGGTTGCCAGGCGGCACGGTCGGCCCTCCTCCGGGCGGCCGTGCCGCGTGCGCACAGCGGGCCTCGCTTTTTTTTTTTTTGGTTTTTTCCGAGTATTACGTACACTCTTGTACGATCAATGAGAGCTAAGGCAAGACATTATGCAATAATTACTGTATTGCCTGGTTTTCACCCTTTATGCACCAATACTTGATGCACCAGCAATAGAAATGTAATAAATATTTTATCTAAAGGTAAAAAAATGGGTTGAATAATATTCGTTCGGATCTATTTTTATATTCATATCTACTGAATATTGATATAAATTTGATCATTCAATTAATATTTATATTCATTAAAAAAATAATTATTTAATCTATATCCAAATTCCTAGATTTATGTGTAATTTCATTTATGACACTTATGAATTTTTTAAAAAAATAAGCAACCTTATTAACTTGTTATTTGCTTAATTCATTACATTTAGTATTATATTTAATTTGATGATTATAAATTTTAACTTTCTAATTTATATTTATTTTATTTTTAATATTTAATTTATATCTATATTCATTTTGAACAAATATGAATATAAATTATTTATATCAAACTAACATTTACAACATATTCACATCCATATTTGTCGAAAGAGAATTGGATATGGATATAAATACACTTGTATCCAATCCAATCGGTTTTAGCATTAATTTTATGTCATTATTCTGGCATCTCATGGCATCATCATATATATTTATTTATTCTCATTCGTACCATAATAAATCCTTACCAACAAATCTTGTGGCATCAAGATTGCCCTCCATAAATTTTGATACGAGCAAAGGAGTAATGGCTTGGTGGTCACCCGGCACGCTAGAATTAGAAAACACTGATTAGAATAATTGTTTACCATCCGCCAAAGCTATTGTTTTCAATGATATTTATTTACGATAGGCATTTCAGTGAAAATATTTACAGTTTTTTTTTGCACCATATGCGTTAACTTTTTCCTATTTAAATGACCAGGATTGTGTGCGTTATACCAGCTATAGGGCTACATAACGCAAATTATGCATAATTCCAAAGTATACCAAAGTTTTGGTTTACAATTTGTACTCAACTATGACTTAGACTCCACAGAGCAAGGCCATATCTATCTTAATGAGTCTAGATAATGAATTTTATTAGGTCAAGAACTGCTCTGATTCACGTGATCCACTTGAGAGAATGCCTTGATTCATGTGATCCACTTGTTATATGGAAAATGGGAGATCAATCCAACTGCAAGGAAGTCTTGACATAAAAGCCACGGGTCAATCCAACAACTTTAAAACTTAAGCTATCAAATTCTAAACTTAATCATCTATATCAACCTATTTATGTCCTACTAATTATTTTATATGTCATATGAAATGTGCAACATTAGTGGATTATTGTGCCCATTTTATATGTTGAACGCCAAAAGCTTTTATTGTGTAGCCATATTTAAAACAATATTTCTTTTCTCTTTTCAAGGAAAAAGAATAATTTCTCTTATATGTTTCCGAGCTATAATGACATTAGTTCACCTAATTTATATCCATCCATTCATATTATCTTTGGGTCCAATTGTTAATACGTAGATAGCACAAGGGCATGATTTTTTTCCTTAAACTTTTGAGAATTATATAAAAGTTCCGATGCAATTTTCTACTTTTATTTCAGCTTCGTTTCAGGTGTTTAATTAGGTGTCTATATAGTTGAAATTTGCTATACTCATACATAGTTAAGCTCAAAGTTATATGTTAACCAATGTTTATCATGTCTATCCCGTCTTCATAAATACACAGCATTTTTTGCAATGTATTACGTGTAAAATAGTTTTTATTACATTGAAGAATAAGGATAACTAAAATACAAAGATATGTCATATCTCGATTCCATGAATACACATGTACTTTTTCACTAAAAAATAAGAATAAACCATATTCCTTTTTTTAAAATGAAGAACAAGAATTGGGCCATATCCTTATTTTATTATTTATATATTTCTTTATTGAAAATAAGTATATAAGCCATATCATATTCTTTTAACTGAAGAATAGGGATATGAGTCATATTCTATTTCTTTACTCTTATATTTCTTAAAGATAATAGGATATGAGCTATAAATACTTCTCTTTTTTTAAAGAAAAAGTAGAAAACTATGGTTAATGGATGATTTTTTTTGTTTTGAAATCTGTGCAAATCTAATAGGAAAAGAAACGATCGGATTTGAGTTTGGCTACAAGTGAATATAGTCAAGCCTCTCTCTATATATTTATAACTTTGGCATAATATTGCATGAACTTAAAACATCGGTATATCCACAACAAAGTATGATGAAATATGCCAACCTGATAAGTCTCTCTTAGAGATTTTATAACGATCTAAATTTACTTCTATTATAGGCATACTCATTAATTACCGTGTTTCCTATCTGGATAAGCTATTAAAGGGCAAAGATATCATCAAAGACAAAATCCAAATGTCACAATACATAGAATATAAATGAATATAGAGAATTGAGAAAATAAAAAAATAAAAAACATATAAAATTAATTGTAGCATTAGCCTACGTTCGTGAGCGATAAAGAGCAAAGAAATTTTATCATCAAAAGATGAAGTGTCCAATACAAAAGAAGCCTCTCAAAAACTTTTACTTAAGTTTTCTTAAAAGAAAAATATAAGATCAAAAATTACGCATCGAGTCGAGCTCAAGAATTCAAATCATACCTATCAGATATCTCTTGGCCACCTCCAATCAGCTTGGACTATATGTTCATCTGACATGATGCATGACATGAGTTGTCTACTGTAATAGATGCAGATCTTATTACTAACAATCAAATATGGAGTATTGTTCAGAAAAACCTGCATCAAATGGGCTAAGTCTAAACTTTCTCAAAAGCATATTGGATGCATGATATATGGATATGGCTTTGATGATTGAAGTATGGACACCGATACCGTCCACACATGAGTTTTATGCTTTAAATGTTTGCGCATAGACCTTAGCTGGCTGTGTGAAAAAAAAAAAAAAAAGGGCAGATAAATTGGAAAGCATAAAATATCATCCTGGGAAATGTCTTGTTGTCATTACTAGCAATGTAGCCATAAGATACTTTATTTCATATTAATTAATAATTTTTAATAAGTAAATGAGAATTATAGCAATGTGCTATTAACCTACCAACCAATTAGTTTCTTCTAGCACATCATGGCAAGGGGAAATAGCTAACATTGTTCAATTTTTCTTTTTTTTAACAAATATATTGGAATAAAATCCAAAGACCTTATTTGTTAAGGATTAATGCGACATAGGATGCAGCAAATAGATACATACTATAACCAATAAGATCATACTAAACTTTACAGGAGCTAGCATATTCTTTAAATTTTTCATTAGAGATGATATTGAATTGTAGTTAAGTTTTCATATTTGCAACTAAAAAATTTTAGCATATATTTTAATTATAAAGTCCTATTTTCAGTATGATTTTGTATTGTGTTTAATGCTTGAATTAAGGTTAGAATCATGATTTATATATTGTTCTAATTTATTATGAAAATTATTTTTTTGATATATTAATAAAAATTTAATTTATAAGTTTTTCAATTCAAATTATCTCAGTTTTGTATGTTTAATTTTTAAGTTCAATCTTTATCAATCAATTTATGTGTCACTTTTCACGCTATGCCATCTCCTAGCAATTTGAATCATAAGAATGGAGCACCATAACAATTAGAATAATTTAAATAAATTATTGATGAGGAAAGGATTCAAATACATAGCTTCTAGTTGATTTCAACTCTTTTAATGAATTACCTGACACCAAAAAAAGTTTAAATTATTAGAAACTAGATCAACGGTATACATCAAACTTGATGGTTACTTCATCTATCATTTAATTTATAATATCTTGTAAATCGTGAAATTACCAACTATTTCTTGTTACGTTATTGTGATATTTAAAGAAATTTCTGTGAAAATATCATTAGAAAAATATATCAGTCGGTGGCCATTCAACTATCCAGCATGGGCTCATTTATAATAGCCATTGGGTGAGCGGATTAGACCATGAAAAGCGGCGCCCCAAAGGTAGATACCGCTGGCCGTTGGATTTAACGAATGGTCGATTTTGGAAAGTTTTGCCGACGGCCTCAACGTGCAGACAAACTGCTTGATAGAATGACTCGAGTATTCCGAGGCCTCTCAGCTCGCATGTGGAAACTGACCATGGACGTCACCCACAGCCCCATGGAAACTAGCATTTCCGCTGGCCAACAGCGCCAATCTATCACTTCCAATGCTTGCAAGCATCATCTGCCATCGATGGCCACGGTCAGGATCAACGCTGCTGGCCTTCATGTGGGCAAGAGCTAAACTCCAAACAGAGGGACGTCATCCGGTCCGTCCGGCCAGGACCACCCAAAGACATTCCCCGTGGGCGCTGCAGTACCGGACGCACAGAAGCCCCTGGTTTCCGTTCACTGTTTCCTCGTCCTCGCCTCGTTCCTGCGTCTCTTCGGCGTACACGGCTGCCGTGGCTGAAACGGACCTGTCACCAGCCCTTCTACTGGATATGGAAACGCAGCACGTCACCGCAGCGTCGTTATGTTAGGTCTAATGTAGTTTATTAATCTTTTTACCATTGAGTAATTAATTAACATGATAGCAGTGTTTAATTGATTATTGCTAATTGTGTACTATCCTGATTCAATTCATTGGTTAATACCTTTTGACTTAATAATTTTTAACATCACATGATTCAAGAGCACTCGTTCTCTCCGTCGCCGACGGGCTGCATGGTGTATGCTAGTGCTTGGAATGCGAAATTTAAGGCTGATGATGCCGGCAATGGCGATATTAAGGTTAAATGGAATAAAAATAAGGAATAATTTAATAGAAATTAAACAGGCAGCCTGTGTGGTGAGAGTACTTGGTGATTCTGTCAAACAAGGTTGGTTGAGGCTTGGCATGGAATGATATATAAATCAAGAAGAAAGCGTTAGGACTAAGATCTGACCACGAGAGAGGCAAATGGGTTGGGTGGATCATAATATGGATGTATGACTTGCTCCAGATGAACCAGACCGCTAGCTCTCTTTCATTTTTTTTCAACATTTTTTTTTTTCAACAAATTCATGCCCAACCCAGCTATCATGTTGATCAACTACATAACATCCGGTTTATTACGTTAATTCTTTTAATTTTTAATTTTTTTTACTATATAATAATTATGTGCATACTTATGTGTATAATAAAAAATAATTATATGTAATATAAAAATTAAAAAGAATTAGTATATGCACAGTTAATTTTTCATTGCACATGATGAAGCTCGAAAATTAAAAAGAGTTTAGCATGATGAACAAGATAATTACGTTGTTGACTAATAGAGAGTAAGCATTCTTGTCTGGCCCCTTGGAGGATGGACAACAATTTGCGCTTTTTTTTTTTTTATATTTCCTATTGCTTTACAACAGAAGTCAGCATTGCTTGTCCATCATATGGTAGGAGTGTACCCCTGATTGACAGATGCCCTCTTAAATTACATTACGTTACCTCTTCTTGGCTTGATAATGCGGGATGGTGTTTCTTGATTCGTTCCACCGAAGCCAGCGTGACTGACCAATTTAAAGCACTGAAAACCACATGCACCTTCGATTCCAAACACGATGATCGCCCACCGTCTCCACTGAAGTCAAGCAACCTTGAAAGAATGGAATTTGTGATTTTGCATCCACAAGATCTGCGTGGTTGCATCACTGGGAGGCTTCTATTGTATAACATTAAACAATTCAGGTTGACCAGCTTGGTAGACAAGAAACACCGCGTCCAGCCGACGCCTGTGATGACTTAACGTGAGCAGAAGAATACAAAACAAGCAGCGGCGAGCAGACTGGAGAAGCCGCAGGAAAAAGCATTCTTATCGACTTTGTCTACAGGAGATACTCCACTTGAGAACAATACATCTAGAAGCTGAAATCACAAGGCAGCTTGCAAGTTACAAAACATCCAACGACACAAAACATTCTGAAACATATCACGATCGGAGACCCTTTAGGATTAGCATCGATTCTTGAACACTACGAGAATACCTCCCAATAATAATCACTTCGGTATAGACAGCAGACTAATTCATAGATGCTCAAAATTAACAGTCTAGTAAAGTTGCGTGCTAAAGATATATAAGCAGATATACATAACTTTTCTAGTTGTTTATTTTTAATAACCATCGTCTAATAAGGCACATAATGAGAGGTGAAAAAAAAGGCAGGCAATCACCACTCGCCTCCTTCACCTAACTGATATTTAACCATGACATGAAAGATATATGTACAAAAGCACGACCACCTCCACCTCATCCCTTACACACAAATCACCCTCTTGCCAACACCAAACCATGATGGTCTTATTCTAAAAACCCCCTTCGCCATTCTTTACAGCTACCAGAAAGGGCACGACAAACAACAACTGCAACGAAACAGACAACCATCCTCTCTATTCTCTCAATCTATCTCCTACTCAAAACTGGCAAGAAGCACCAAGCCTCTGCCTCTGCCTCTGTCCAGTGGCTCCACACTTCCTGCCACGGAATGCTCCATGCAGCAGCTCCTGGAACTTCTCAAGAAACAACCCCCACTCTTCCTCCCCCATGTCTGCCAGTTTCACAAAGCTCGCACTTGCAGGCAGCTGCTGGTTTGCGCTCCTGCTCCCCCTCTTACGTCCACTGCCACTGCCTCTATTGGTGGTTCTAACTGTAGTATCATTGCCTTTTGGAACACCACCCCGATACTGCTGAGGTTTTTCAGTAAGGCTCACGCCCTTCAATGATGTGGACAGCTTTGAAACATTAGGAAACCGATCGCAAGCAGATGGCCAGCAAGCAACTTCTCCCATATTGCCCTTCTCATTGACATCATCGTTTTCCTCCTCTTCCAAGCTCTCCTCTAACTTTGACAGCGGGTTTCTGGAACACGCCCCCTTCAACCCAAAATGGTTGGATGGTGGTGTTTTGGGCATCACTGGGTCAGCATCTTCACAATCAATGTCAAACTGGATTACATCTTCATCTGCTGGTTCAGCTTCTGGAGAAGATACCTCTCTTTCAGCAACCAACCTCCTTGCCTCAATGCATACATCCTCCAGCTCGCTAGGCTCTTCTTCCATACCCCTAAACTCCCTGCTCATCATCTCACCAATCTCTGCCAGGCAAAGCCCAAATGCCGCTGCTTCCTTGAGAAAAATTGTGGAAAGGACCAACACCCTTAGGCATGCTTCACGGATCATAGGCAGCTGCATTCGAAGCATGTCAGAATCTCTAACTGGATCAAGATTAGCAATGTATTCAAGCTCATCCTCAGAGAATGGTATTGATGCCTGCGGCCAGTGGATCCATTCAAAATAAGGATCCTCCAAGCTCTCAGGCAGGCAGAGACCATGATCTATTGGAATGAGTTCTGTCTGAGCCCCAAATCTACCAGTTCCACCTACAAGCCTCCTCACCAGAAGGTTCCCTGCATGTCTGTCTGTGTTGAAGATTCTAATATCAAGTATGCCAATCCTATGCACAGCAGCAACAGGAAAGCTAGAGGTCCCATGATCACTAGCGTCGAAGTCATGAGGGATAAACTGCTGAAATGATGCAATCTTGCTGACAGCTTGAGACCTCCTGTCATGAGCCTTACTGTTTGCACAGCTAACTCCACCATTCACATGGAAGATTGAGTGGGTTATCTTGACAAGGACTGTAGGGGGAACATTGGCAAAATGATCATAGTCCAGGAGGTATGCAGCAACCTCCCTTAACCCTGTCTCACCAACCCGCACTGACTTTTTTAGGCCCGGTTGGCCAAGGGCTTTCCCGACAAAACCTTTTGGATTGTTTGGCGCAAATGGCTCCTCATCCGTAGGCTTTACAATAGCAACACTCTCACCTCTACTGTTCCTGAAGTAGTAGGCGCCCCCGAGCCCACTGTGAACAGGGATCGGCTCAACACCACTTCTGATAGCCTTCACTACATCCTTGACGAGCTGTTTAGTTTGAGAACAGCGGCTTGAGCATCCTAGGATTTCAATTGGCCCACTCCGATCTCTCTGCTGGAGTTCCTTTCCAGTGGGCGAGAGACATGGGGTGGAAGAACTCCTGTGAAGGAAATTCCTGGTGAGAAGTAGTGGGGAATCATTCCGAACGCCAGTGAGATCATTTTTCAACACACGATCACCAAAAGTAAGTGAGCTCTCCTCAGTGGGCACATTGAGGGCTAACTGTAACCTCCTCTTTACAGTGTGGGCGTTGTCTCCCCGATCCAATTCAATACCCAAGACACAGCCAGTGTCAGTTTGGACGAAGACGCGTCTCCTCGCTGCAGGCTTTCCATCGCTTTTCTTGCTCCCATGGCATTCGCTGCTCAGAGTGCGATTCAAGACTGCGACCGCTATCTGGGTCTGGACGGGGCTGTCCAAGTTTGGAGACATCGAATAAGAAGGTGGTGAGGGGGGGGGTTTGAGAGATTACCACCGTGGGGGGTAGCAGAGGCTCGTCTTCTTCTTTTTCTTCTCTCTCGAGCGCACGCCAAACAACAAGGCTGACGTGGTTACGAAGAGAGGACGATGCGGAGCACGATCGATCATGTAGCAGCTACAAGGCTTTCAGATGGCGACCGCAGGCCTCACAACAGAAGAAGAGAAAGCAAGTAGCGATGGATGCATCGGTGGAGAACGGCGTACTACACCGCTATCAGATGGCGACCGTTGGCCACAGCAGCAGAAAAAGGAATGGCGTGCCTCCCCTACAGCAGGGAAGCCATCTCCAGCGATGGATGGATCAAATAAACCAAACCCTGTAATAGAAAAATGTTTAAGAATTATAATTATTAGCACAACAAAATTTATACCACACCGCATATAAAATTCTGGACAATAAAAAATCTTGCTGTCTATATAATATAATTTAAATAACTAACACTCATTTTTTAAAAAGGAAAAAAGTTTTACTGAGAAGGATAAAAAATCAGATCCTTAAAAAAAGAAAAAAATTAACTTCATTTTTATGGTATAACTACTAAAAAGTCACTGAAGAAGGAAACAAAACACAGAGCGACTGATGTAGAATATTAGTTCATGAATCACTTGTGAATTCGCGAACAAAATTTAAAGGAGTAAGAGAGAGAACTCGATCTTTTAATGATCTTTTTTTTTTTTTTTGGGGGGGGGGGGTAATCCATTAATGATCTAATAGGACAGACCCAGATGCAAAGAAATCTCCCTTCTGTTCAAACTTTTGTTGGTGAAGTAAAGCAAGACTCCAGAAAAAGAATAACGCAAAAAATGATAAACTGCCATACCATAAACAGATCGAAATATATGTTAAATATTCCACAGGTAATCCAGAACAAAATATCACAAATCAAAACATGGGAAGGGTGGGGGGCTGTTGATATCGTTGCTGAAGACTTATTATAAACCGTTAACAAATCAGTGGTAAATATTCGCCAAATAACTACGAACTCAACGGATGTACCAAAACAAAACAAAACAAAACCCAAAAAATAAAAAAGAGGAAGAACAAGAAGAACCCTTTCTGCGCCTAAGAAGGGAAAAAAGAAGAAATGTGCTTGAGAGGGGGAGGGGGAAGAGGAAAAGTCTCTGCACAAAAATAAAGAGGAATTTGTGCACATTTTCTCCATCATTTTCCCATTTTTCGGGATCAATACCTTTGCTTCTCTCACAGACCTACATACTGAAATGATTCTTCAAATAAGGAAAAATTTAGGGAGGAAATAAACGTATTCTTTATTCGATTAACAGGTTCAAACAAATTATCAATCATATTTTCCAAACTCAACGAATCTAATCAATACCCCACCATTTTCAACTGTGAAACAAATTAACCTCAAATCCAAAAATAACCCTCAGAAATCACGGAAAAAACCACTGAAAAACAATCCCTGCACTTCCCGTACGATCGAAAAGAAAGGGGGCAAAAAACCGAAAAGGTTCCATAAAGAACGCGTTCTTAGACCGACTCCACTTCCCTGGAACAACACACTCGAGACCGATTTCGAATTCAACTCACCATAGTCGCCGATCTGGTCAGGAAGCGGGCCAAGCTCGACCGGAAGAACGCCGACCGCCTCCCCCGCCCGCGGCGCAACGACGACCGCGACCGATGGGGCGGATCCGATCACACGGCCGATCTAACGGCTCCGATTCCGGCGCCCCTCGACCCTGAAGCCCTCCAACCCCCCCGCCTCCCTCACTCGCTTGCTCTCTCTCAATCTCTCTCTCTCTCCGAATCTTCACTCTTTTAACTCCCCCGGAGGCCATCGGGTTAAAAGGCTAACCGTAGTTAGACGCCCCCGTTCCTTAATTTATTTTATTTTTATATCTCTCGGTCGGTTCGCCTATCTTACTCGGTCTCTCTTCTCGCTCTTCTTCCGTTCGAAGTCTCTAGAAGAAAGCACGGAGACCGTCCGAGGGGCGGGAGAGGATATACCGAGCCGTTCGATGACCGCCACGCGTTTTGGCACAAAGAGACGTGCGGGAAGGTGATGTGGAGAGAGGTCATTGGCTTGTATGCGGTGACGTTACCGTCAAAACGCCTGTTTGTTTGCCAGCTCGCGAAAGCGTCGGCAACCGGAGGAGGGGCTTTCCGCATGATCCAAGATCTGCGCGTTAGGACGAAGTTGCCCATCGTTCTTTTCCAAATAACAAATATCACCTACTTGCCACGGCTGTCCATCGCACCGTCCAATTCGGACTTCGTCCGGCGGATGGACGGTTCGGTTAAAGCATCTCCAAGGGTGGTATCGCAATTAGGTAAATCCACAAGGGCAATTCTGCGGTGGCGTTACTATTCTGCATTCTGCCAGAGACGACGTTAGCCTTTCTCGTTAAAAGATCAGGATGAGAATAAAAATACTCCGGCCAACCGGAAGCCAAACTGGCAAGGCCATTTTGGGAATCAAAGCACACACCCGTACTGGCGATGGGCTGATTCTGACCGTCTGATGGGTGGATTTTTCGTCACTGATGCGTTGGACCCACACCTGGTGCTCCATTGGAACAGTAAACCCTGGGGCTACGTGGTAACGTAATAATGAGTCAATCCCTAATATCTTAAAGCACACGTTAGTGTCGATCTTTATGCAGCATGTGGGGGCCAGAACAGTCATAAACGGATACTTGCCAACGTGGAAAGGCTATATTAGTGAGGCATGAGGGTTTTTATCCTTATTATTCTAGGGATTAGGATTATCCCTGGGATTTGGGGGGGGCCGGACCGGCCGGGATAGATCCTAGTCGTGTCACCCACTTCGCACCGATCCCGAGCCAGCGATTCCCGCGGGCGGGCCCGGCCCTCAGGATTCCCACCGCTCCCTCGCTGGAGGACGAATGCTACAAGTGGTCTTTGAGGTTCGTGCAGTAAAGATCATTCTTATCTGCCGTTCACTTGCACGTGAAGATGTGTGCTCGACTTGATTTACGCATCATGATGAAATTCGTGCTAGCAGGCCTAAATCCACTGGTAATGCAGTCAAGCACCAACTGCCAATCAATGGATCAAGATGCAAGACACATAAAATTAACATGATTTAACCATTGAATTACGTTCATAATTAAAGAAGAGTAAAATAAATTTCATTATCAAAAAATAAAAATATCTTAAAAATTTTATAACTTTCTGAAATAAAATTTTATAACGATTTTTATCATGAAGGCTCCACCTGGCACTTCCAATGAAGGCTCCACTTAACAATGTCAGGCCGATTCATGGATCGAAAGTCAACACACAACGAACAATATTGATGCAAATCATGTTCTCCTTGCCAATCGTATTGGTTTCAATGCTAAGAGTCTATGGCCATTCATTTCTTTCCAACTTTGCTATCGCGCCTAACAGAGGAGAGGTAACGCATAAAGGTTGCAAATGGTGGAAGGAGGATGATGTTGGGACGAAAGTAACAAATAACTAACGCATGGTTGATGGATCCTCTCCTTGGGTGGAAAATTGCTTGCTTACACAATGTTAGGTTGACAACCAGGGCACTCGAAAGGGACTTGAGTTGTCTCCTTTTATGCATGGTATGACATCCATAGTTCTTTACACAGCTGTCAGTGATGAGGATGCTGGGCTAATTTGTTTAGTTGTTGAATGTCATCTTCTCCGTCAAACGCGACCTTTATGTCTCTTTCTTGCTTCTCAAACGCTCTTAAGAAGTTAGAAATTTTAAAATATAAGTAAAGTGACTAAGGTCAAATCACAATGCTATTGACCATGCATTATAATATCATCCAAACAACTTATTCAAAGGAAGGGCATGCGTGATAGAAATCAAGCCTTGAACGCTTAAAACAACAATTATCTATTCATACGTTTGCCAAATGGCAGCACAAACTACTTAATATTATTGGTAGATCAATATGGCATGTCCAAATAATGCAATTTGGCAACCAGGGGTTACAATACTTGTCGCATCCCTGACTAGCGACATCTATTTAAAATAAAGGCAGAGGTTTGATATTAAATGTGAATTATCTGAAGCGGTGCAAGTAGACCACATGTGCTCTGTAAGTAATTGACAGAAGGCAAGACTCTAGATCAGGGCATCATCATCTATACTAATTGTAAAAAGGCTTAATTTGTTCAAGTATTGGAATAAAAAATAGACTAGGACACTTTGGCTGGTTAATTATTAAACTATAGAACCCTAATTTAATCAAGTGATATAAAATAAAGAACTACATCATTAAATTATATACTAAATAGCTATTAAATGTTTCAATTTTTCACTTATACCTCCTTAATTATTTTTAATAATATACGTGTGAATTGCATAATTGGTATCCACTCTACATAATAGTTTGATTATTTTTTCGAATCCAACGGGCACAGCAACAAGGCTTATAGTATAATAATATCAAATTATTTTTCACTTATACCTCCTTAATTATTTTTAATAATATATATATGAATTGCATAATTGGTATCCACTCTACGTAATAGTTTGATTATTTTTTCGAATCCAACGAACACAGCAATAAGGCTTATAGTATAATAATATCAAGCTTATTTCAGATTTTGGCTCACAGCCTAATAATAAGATATTATTAATTAAGTGATGCTTCTAATAACATATCCTATCTCACTTGTTGCAGTGTTCATATGCACTAATAAAAAAAAAAATACGATTAATTGTTGTAATAAAACGGAACAAGAAATGCAAACAAGTGAAGCAACAATTTTGCAAGAAAAATTAATACCTAAATCTTGCAAATCAAAATATGCGATATTTAAATTATGCAAAATAAAAATAAAGAATTTAAAGATTTCTTACCCGTAAAAATAAGTGAGCACGAAATAAAATTTTTTTAAATTGGAATAAACAATCGGCTTAATTTGATTGGCTGCATTGTTATTGCTGCCATCCACGATATGTTCACTTTATGGACGGAAAAAAAAAAAAAAAATTCAAATGATGTTATTTTCACGTAAAAATATTTTAGGACATTGTAGAACAGGATTGGCAAATTAAAATGCTTGATTTTAAAGAAAAACATCCCAAATAGTAGAGAGAAATAGATACCTCTGATGTCCGAGAGGGTTTTCAACAAGCACATTTGATTCCAGTAACAAGCTCCAGTGATCACATCAACGATGGCTATCGACTAGCTGATGTGCATTTCGGTCCCTTCGATGCTTGTGTGAGAAACATTTGCCCACAGTGCCGTAAGATTAAATTTATTAAAATTCATTTAGATTCCTAAATTTTTAATTATTACTTTTTAATCCTTCAAATTTTAAAATTATTAAATTTTAATATTTTTTTAAAAAATAATTTAAATAAATAAAATAATTGATATGTTATTTTGATCATAATAATATATTAACTATTATATTAATTTTAATTAATTTTATATAATAAAAATATTAAATTATAATAATTAAAAACTTGAAGATCAAAATGAATTTTGGAAGAAAGTTATGAGGGGGTAAAAAAATTTCATCCGTATATTTTTTATAGCACCCATGTGGGCCTCTTGCCATCAAAAATTCATTTCATGTGCCACCACCGATTTTAGTTCAATGATACCGTATTTTGTATGCTTATAGCTTGCCTTCAAACAACCGCAACCGTTGGATCGTCACCTCGCCGTCGTAAATGCGGTGCCACGTTTCCGATAAGGTGTGGACCGTGGCTGGGACTCGGCAGTTATGGCGGGGCTCAGCGGGTCACGTGCGGTCCGCAAAAGTCCAAAGCCGACCCAGGGCGAGCTCACGTGGGAACCTTTTTTTTTTTTTTTACTTTCACGGGTGTCAGTATTACCCCGGTGTCATCCGGCCACCTGCCTCCTTGTCTGCTTTCCGGGCTTCTTTCGGTGCTTGGCCCCTGGTTTTGGAGTCCCTCCACCGACGTCACCTGTACAAAATGACTTTTTAATTTATTTGCGTCCCCTTGTCTCCGTCACGCTGCGTAAATATTCTCTGATGCATTGAACCTGGGTCCGGTTTGGACGCATCTTGTGAAATAAGTTGATTGGGCCATGACCTCATCAACATTCTTGACTCATTCACAAGTTGAATTTTTGAGATCTAATAATTAGCTCATATTGAAATCAGAATTGAAGACCATGATCCCAAATCCGTTTTACACTAATTTTGATCCAGAGAACTTGTCTTTTTTCGTTGGAGTTTTGCCACGCATCAATTTCACTTGAAGGCCTCCTTTCTTTACATTGATCGCAAGCGCAACTTAGCAGGGATGGATGACATATAAAGTAATCTAAAACTTTATTAAAAAAGATTAACTAAAAAATATTATTTAAATTTTTAATTCATACAAATATTTAAGATTTCTTTATTATATAATCATTGTGAAACAGAGAACGTTCTAACATGAGCTTTCATGTTCTTCATCGGTTATGTATTGAAAAGATCTTACAATATCAAGAAGTTCGAATAAAATTTTTTGACTAGTCTCTTTGGATGGGATCTTGAATTATGATAAATGATATTAAAACAGACCTACTTTATGACCTATGTGGACCAAGAGAAACTGCAAATGAGCTTTAAGTTTGTGATTAAATTCAATTGGATTTGCATTGAATATGAACATAAATCCTTAGTTTGGCAAGGATGCCAGAGTTTCAATAGGGAGAGTATATGAGAGACCACATTGGTCAGTATTTAGTTTGATTATGTATTTAGAAGGTATTGGGTACTTATATAAGATCAAGAAGTCAAAAAAAACTTAATGGCTAATTTTTTTGACTGAAATCTTGGGTTATGACGGTGTATGTTTCAAATTCAATCATGCTTATTTATAAATTTTGCTAGGAAAGACATAAGACTTAAAAGATATAAAATGTTGCTTATTTGCTCTAAGTTGGTTTGCTACATCGAAATCAAGTTTTTGCGCTAGCACCCAAGAATTTTATGCATGACAATGTTATTGAAGTGGTATCAAGATTTGCACCCTATACTTGTGAAGAAAGTATACTTAATTTTACATAGGATTTCAACTTTGATTCTAACTACTTATTATATAAATTGTATCTTATAAATGCATATATTCTAATTATACTTTTTCTATAATACTTCTAGCTGTATCTAAGTAGTGCCGTAAAAAAAAAGAAAAAGTTTAATAATATAATAGGATGGTATAAAAAACTGGAGGCATTTGAATGAAGTTTTGAATAGATAGAATTGAAGCCTGATTGCTAATAGAAACTATAAAAACCACCGTTCTAACTGTAATGGATGGAAGCAATTTATTTTTGGTCAGACAAAGGCGATATTTTAAGCTAAAGCAGTTCAAATCCATCTAATATCTTCCTTTCACTTGGGTGGACTTTTGGTATGATCAAGATAGAGACATTATGTTATTAATCCCTATGCATATTGCTTAATTGTGCTCGTATCAGCTCTAACTATAAAGGTGTCAGCTAAAGGTTGGGATGTCAAATGCTAACCTCTTCTTTAATACGTGCTGACCGGGGCAGCTGAGCAAATAATGTAATCTAGATGCCAAGTCCCTTTTTTAGAAGTACCAAAAGATACAATTATAACCCAAGGCAAATAATACAAAAAGAGAAGAAGGCTCTTCTCTTGATATCATCAGTATAAATAAAAGTATTAGGAAAGATATAAATAGCTGCACCTTCTTCCTTAACTTTAGAGCTACCAATAAGTTGGATCAAACTGAGACATGCTTGATTTCGATCCGATTCAATTATATACATAGGTTATATTTTTGGACCCATACCTAATTTATTTATTAATTGAGTTGAGTTAAGTTAGATCAATAGAAAGAATTTTATATGCAATAGATTATTTGGCTGAATTAGAATGAAGTTGACCTAAACCAAACTGAAATGCTCGGTTCTGTTTACATTTCAAACAAGTATTTAACTATCTTTTATAATTAAAATCTAATAATAAGTAATTAAATATAAAATCACTAAAAAATAAATACAATTAAAAATAATTAATTTAAACTAAATTTTTACTAATAACTTATAATTTTATTTAAATAATTGATCATTTTTAAGTTTATAAAGTTTGATTTTTAAAATTTATATTAATAAACTTAACAACATTATAAATTAAAATCTAACAAAACAAGAAAAAAAGTAAAATAAATATATAAATATAATTAAGTAAAGATAGATAAAAAAAGATGTCATTATTAAGATAAAAAAAATTAGTTAAAAGTAAGTTTTCAATAAATAAAATAAAGATGGTTAGAACGAAGAAAAAAAAAAGGATGTATATTATTTAGATTTTTTAATCGGACAAAATCAATTTCAAGCTAGATTATATCTAATTTTTATTGATTCAAATTAAATCAGGATGATGTACTAATGAGACGAGTTGGATTAGTTTGAAAATTATAGTACACCAACCTGACACAAGATATAAAACAGCCCAAAATTTTCTAAACGTGAACCCAACTTACAAGTCAGATTGGATCCAATGTACAAGTTTTTTATTGATCCAACCTAATTTACAGCTCTACCGAAATCTTAACTCCCTAATTTACTAGCCAATCGGCTCCCAAAATTCCATCACTGGAGGATGGGAGACCACAAAACTTGGAATATTAGAGAGCAAATGTGAGTGAGACAAGAATATCCAGCTAGGTTTGAACACCGGTGTCCAAGAAACCATAACACGAGCAGAAAAGCAACGAAACACCCACCAGCGTCCGGCGGCCGTGGCACAAAAGCCAAAGTTGATGGACCAAGCGACAAGCCGTGCATGTCCTCGCCGCGTACGTCGAAGACATTTGTGGAGGGGGCTAGCCGAGACGAGAATGGTTCGGAAAGGAGTCATCCGAGGGCCAAGACCACCTCAAGCCTCCAATGTACACCAAGGCCAGCCGAGACGAGAATGGTTCAAAAAGGAGTCATCCGAGGGCCAAGACCACCTCGGCCACCCCACCCCCAGGACTGAGCACCGTATGTATCCTCAGAGGAAGAGCAGAGTGGTACCCATCTCCGCAGCAAAGTTGAGTGAGTCGAAGAAAATTTTTTGATCAGGTGAAAGAAAAGTTCAATCCAGGCATTGCAACTTCGAATATCAAATATAGAAGACAATATCATCTACATTGGATTTAGAGAATATGCTGAATGAGTCGCAGTTTTTTCAAGCACATGAACAACGCTGTGTCAAAAAGGGTCTATTCTGGTTAGAACATGGAGTCGATGAATATATTCAACAGCTACGGTTGCTGTCATTGCTGCACAGTGAAAATATTCTTCAAATCATTGAAAAGCTCTTCAATTATTCTCATGTTTTCTTTTAGCCTAATGATTCTCTGAACTATTCTAAAAAAAGTTTGTAAATTTAGGACTATAAAATAATTTTACGATTTATTCATGCATTATTCATGATTATTTTTTTGAAAAATATTGTAACAAATTTATGATATCATATATTATTAACAGTGAATTATTTTGTTATCATTTGTTTTTTCTAAAAAGATGTACAAGCTCAATATCTTAATCCGAAACGCAAATTGGTGTTGCTCCATATGGAAACGGAGTTGTTATTAGGCTCATAGGTCAATGGAAAGCAGGTTCTCTCTTGAAAAGCTTCATAGCTCTTTCAAACTTACAAATGCCTTCTGAATGTTGAGCGCTAACATTGCTTGATAAATAAAGATGCCACCTTTGTAAACTATCATTTTATCAATTCTCAATAATATAAGAACATCATAATTCTCACTTTAGGATAGTTAAAGACATATCTTAGTCCATTAATCTAATTTAAAGAAGATCACTATAGTGAAAGTTTGAAAAAAAAGAAAGTGAATCTGAGTTTCTCCCTCTAAACCCTCTGTAAACCTTTCTTTGATGGATGGAAAGTAATACCAGTAATAGGATGAAGAGAGGACTAGACTCTTATTTTATAAACAATAAATAGGTACCTTTTATCAAGGTACACATTCATTTATAAGATATAAGCACATCTCTTCATGAAGAGTCATACCTTTTTATAGCCAATAATATTTTTAGCATTCAAATAATTTATTAAATTATTTAAATAAATAAATACTTTAAATTAATCATATGGGCTACACAATTCTTATATTCTCCCACTTGGCTTATATGATATTCTTTTCATAATTTAATAAGACTATAATGTGCACAAAGGAATCATGCTAAAAATTTTATTTTAAGTTGACTGCCACAATATATCATAATTAAGTAGAAAAACTTAATTTGATCAATAAGTGAGAGTTATAATAATGGTTCAACTATAATGTCTTCATTAAAACTATCCTCTCAAATCTTTATCTATAACAATCATGTATACAAAATAAAACAAGATATATCAAAAACACAATAAGTGGTGCAGGCACCAGATTGAGACAGAGGTTTCAGGGTTCCTTATGAATATCTGATTTATGAGTCCTTTTTCTTTATTCTTAGAGTCCTTGTTGAGTCCAGTTGTGTTAGTTAGCCTGGTTCATTATTGAAATCCAGGAGTTGGTCAAGTGTCAAGTGTTATTTTCTTTCATTGAGTCCTGTAATAAGTCAAGAGAAGATTCACCTTGAAGACCCAAGAGAAGACCCATCAACCATGCAATAACACATGTCTTGGACCATTCCGGGATACATGGCATCACCAGAGCAGAGCAAGGAGCCGGCCCACATCAATTTAGGAAGGAATCTAGGTGCCAACATCCTCCTTCCTCATTTCTTCATACCACCCGCCCTTATATGGAAGCTTTTTGGGCATCCATTGACTTCCATACTTATCATGTGGTCCCTTGGCAAACATCTATGGAAGAAATTGGTTGCCCCTCTTTAATTAAAAGATCTTCATGCGCCCCAGATGGAAGAAGGTTATCGCCCAGTCAAAGAAGACAGGAGAAATCAAGGGGCGCCCATTCTTTCCCTCTCTCAAGTGATCTCCTCTACAAGCTTAAAAATTACAGCCACTTTCTCTTTTTGGCCGTCCCAGATAAAGCATGCAGAGATTCCTGCCTCCTCAAGAAGAATCACATGCCATACATTACAATCCATGTCAACTATGTACTTAAAATGAATGATTTAACTTGTATTGACATGAAGGGGTTATAAAAAGACCTTTCTCTTGTAAATTAAAGAAAGTAATTAATGAGAAAATTCTAAAGTTCTTTTCCATTGCTGTGAAGGCTCTGATACTCCGGAAAGGAGTGGGTGTGAAGCCCTGATTGTTTCCTTTCATCTTCTCTAACCTCCCTCAAACCCAAACCCTAACCGTTCCCTCCTCCAAAAACCCTAAAATAACCCTGCCGCCAACCACAGGCCCCCATCTCCTCTTGCTATTTTCTCAGGGATTCACAAGCCGAAGAGGAAGTTGTCTTTGCCCCTGAACCATATTTCGAAGATCCTCTCCGGTAGACAGCTTCTTCATCCAGGACTTTCAACCTGTCAGAGCGATCTTCCTATTTCAATCTTCGAGTAATTACTGTTGGTATATAAAATCCTTTCTCTAATTCTCTTTCTTTGATTTAGTGAATGTTGAGAGCATGTCCTAACCGAGGGTTTCCTAACCTTCACTTTCCTGACTTCGTTAATATTCTAACAGTTTTAGTTTTAGTGTATGCTTCCGCCTGTCTTGCATAGATAGCTTAACTAGTTTTTGATCTTTCTGGTAGTTAGCCATCTCATAATATATATATATATATTAAAAAAAAATATTATTCATTGCATTCATGTCTCATCCATATCCTGCATCAGTTTTGGTATCAGAGCAGGTTGTTAGGACTTGTTCTTGCATCATATTAGGAAAGTAGCTTTGCATGAGTGCTGAAAATTTCAGTTTGCTAAAATTTCTGCACACTTCCCATATTTGCTTATTTTCCTTACATATAAAAAAATTCTAAAAAAAAAAAGAGCATATCTTGGTCTCTACTGTGCTCATTTAGGGATAGTCCAAAGGGGAAGGCTAGAGGTAGTACCCCGGACCATTTGATCCAACGGGCGTTTGGTAGAGATATCAGGGATGTACCAATAAGGAAGGCTACCGGTAGTACCTTGGTACGTTTGACCCAACTACCTACATTTCTGGAGTGCTGTAGGCTACCAAGAGGGCTGTGCATAGCCGTTGCAAGAAAAGCTGACTTGAGGCAAGGCCTTAAGTGACATACATAGGCAAAAAAAAAATAATTAAAACATTTTAATTACTGCTATTAATTAGTTTACACATAGGTGAAAAAAAAAATAATTAAAACATTTTAATTACTGCTATTAATTAGTTTCATAATTAAAAATTTAAAAAAAAAAATTCTGTATTGCTGCATCTTATTGGTTAGAGACCCAACTTGTTAACTTAAGTCTTTAGTGTTCCATCATCTCTGCATTAAATTGACTTAAGGACACCGCTATCTCAAATCAGGTGGGGATTTCATCACCTTTCTTGGACTCAAAAAATCATCAACCTGCATACGAGCCTAAACCTCGCAATTTTAAAATCTAGTAGACATAATTGAGCATTAGGGACACCCACGGTTGGGTTCACATATTTTGTCAAAACTGGTGTGAGTCTTTCTTCATTTACGACTAGAACCTGGTATCTAAGGCTGAAGGTCAAATGTCAAACGATTTAAGCGGAGTAACGAGGTTACTCTAATTAGGCCCCTGCATTAAGCAGGAAGAGCCTCCCCCCTCCCACCTGCTACCTGGCCAGCTACAGGGTATTTGGTGATTGACTAGCATTTAGTTGACACACTTTATTTGAGCTCTAGGTCTAGGAGACACTAGTATGAATCCTTTGTGTGCTTGTTTGCATGTCTACTAGGTTAGGAGTTCAATATCAACCGAGTTAGTCCCAACCTAAGTTAACCATGGACAATGATATTGGAGCTATGCTTAGGACCATTACTAAACGATTGACCCAATTGAATGATCAAGTGAGCTCCCTAAAAGAAAGTCGTAAGATCAGGACTGAGCCTAAGTTAGACCCTCGTCTACCTACCCCACATCCTGACCCTAGGAGAGACTATCACTATGATTTACCCCTGAGTATCACCCTAGAAGCTCATACCCATACTTAGTGGATTCATAGGAAAGATCCATTAGGAGCACCCGGCCCTATGCACCCACTTTTGGTGGTGATCTAGAGCTAGAGGATTACATTGATTGGGAAAGGAGGATGTATGAGTATTTCGATCGGGAAGAAATGTCAAAAAAGGAAAGGTAAAATTTGTTAGGCTTAAATTAACCCGACATGCTAGGATATATTGGGAAAAGGTTGAGTACGCAAGTCGTCAAATAAGGGAGATGCCCATTAGAACATGGAGAGCCATGAAGATTAGACTTAGAGAGAAATGCCTACCCATGTCCTATAGGCATAAGGAGTCCATCACCCATCAGGCCATACTTAATAGGACTAATATCCCTGGAAATAAGTCAAGTCCTAATCTAGGCTCATTTAGCTAGTCCATCCCTATTGCCCCATGTGTTCACCAGAGTCCACCCTTCCCTACCACCCCGTTTATTCCCATGAGTCGATCCACTCCTATTCTCCTACTTGCCCCACCCATCCCTACTATCTGACCCATTCCTATTTATCAGTTTGCTCAACCTATTCCTACCACCATAGTTGAACACAGGGAGGAAAAGCTAGACATAACCAGCCTACGCATAGTTATTCAGGATCCTACTCAAATTGACAATCTAGAAAACCCTGAACCTACTGACTGTGATGAGGAGAGAGATCAAGAACCCCTTATAGGTTGTATCGAGGAGGTATATGAGGCTGACGCAAGTTTAGTTGATGAATATGAAGAGGATGAGGAAGAACTCATTGAAGGCTTTAAGGACGAAGAGGTTGAGCCTAATAATCATTTAGAGGTCGATAGTCCCGAGTCCCTTAATCATATAGAGGTAGACATTTGTGAATCCATTAATCCATTAGGAGAAGAAGCCACTAAGCCTATTGATGAATCTAAGGGAAAGGAGATTGAGTTTGAGCCCAGTGATACGTTAGATGAAGAAGAAACTACACCTATTGGAGAGATAGAAAGAGAAGTCTATAGAACTGAGTCTGATCTAAGGGTTGAGTCTAAAGAAATTGATACCATCCTAGCTGAATATGAATCATTGCTTGTAGCTAAAGAGATTATGGAGAAGCAAAATGATCAACTTGAGGAAGCTGAAGTCCAAGAGCTAAGCCTTATAGAGCAACCCCTAGAAATAGTGGAATTCATGAAAGATTTAGAGCAAGAGATTTATGTAATTTTTGCTGAGGGTTTAGAATAAGACATCAGTAAAGGGTCATCAATTTGGACTAAAAAAATTTACGATCACATCTAAGAGGTAGTAGTGGAGATTTTAGGAGAATTTCATAAGGTGTTTCCAAAAAGAATATCTAGTAACCTTCCACTACTTAGGGATATCCTACACCTCTTAAATCTAGTCCCAGTTCGGTTTGTCACATACTTTCAGAAGACCCTATGGAACCTCTTAAGAATCCATGCCATCCACCAACCCAGGGTCAAACCTAGAGAGTCTGTAGTCTGTTAGGTTTAGGTCCAGAGAGTCCAATAAAATTTCTTTCCATAGGAATGCCTTAGTAAGTCTGCATTTCAGTTAGGTGTCAATCCAAGTCTTAATAATAAGGACTTTTATCACATTCTACTGAGTTCACCTGCCCATTCAACTTGTCCAACCATACACGAGTCTCAGAGTCAATTGCACAACACCTGTATTATGACATTAGCATTCACTTGAATATTGATAATAAGTTGGCTAATCCCCAGAATCGAGTCAAGGATTTTGTTAAGAGAAAACTATGTCATGTTAGAAAGTTACATGCTCGTGAAGCTGGTCCTTTTAGAATGTTAAAGAAGGTAGGAACCAATGCTTGTATGTTAAAGTTACCTCCATGGTTAGGCATTAGCTCTATTTTCACTACCTCAGACTTAGTAGAATATAGGGACCCAGTAGTGGTACCCAGCGAGTTTTTGGACTTGACCGTTCCTTTGAGAGTGAGCCCTCACCTGAGTGTCCACCCATAAATTAGCCCGAGAGGAAAGGCAGGATTGAGCAGATTCTGGATGACCAAGCTGTTACGACCCACAATAAAGGTTACCAAAGATATTTGGTTCGTTGGCAAGGTCGGTCGAAATCAGAGGACTCGTAGATTACCCAGAAAGATCTGCAACACATAGACCCAAACCTCTTAGAGAAATACCAAAGTCAAACTGACCCTTACTCGACGGAGTTGAGTTCTTCCCAGCCCAGGAGAATTGGTGCAAGCACCAGATTGAGACAGAAGTTTCAGGGTTCCTTATGGATCTCTGATTCATGAGAGTCTTTTTTCTTTATTCTTAGAGTCCTTGTCGAGTCCAGTTGTATTAGTTAGCCTGGTTCATTGTTGGAATCCAGAAGTTGGTCAATTATCAAGTGTTATTTTCTTTCATTGAGTCATGTAATAAGTCAAAAGAAGGTTCACCTTGAAGACCCAAAATAAGACCCAAGAGAAGACTCATCAATCATGCAATGACATATGTCTTGGACCATTCCAGGACACATGGCATCACCAGAGTAGAGCAAGGAGCCGGCCCACATCAATTTAGGAAGGAATCTAGGCGCCAACATCCTCCTTCCTCATTTCTTCATGCCACCTGCCCTTATATGAAAGCTTTTTGGGCGCCCATTTACTTCCATACTTATCATGTGGTCCTTTGTCAAACATCTATGGAAGAAATTGGATGCCCTTCTCTAATTGAAAGATCTTTATGCACCCCAGATGAAAGAAGGTTACCGCCCAGTCAAAGATGGCAGAAGAAATCAAGAGGCGCCCATTCTTTCCCTCTCTCAAGTGGTCCCCCTCCTCTACAAGCTTAAAAATTACAGTCACTCTCTTTTTTTGACCGTCCCAGATAAAGCATGCAGAGATTCCTGCCTTCTCAAAAAGAATCACATGCCATACATTACAATTCATGTCAACTATGTACTTAAAATAAATGATTTAACTTGTATTGATATGAAGGAGTTATAAAAAGACCTTTCTCTTGTAAATTAAAGAAAGCAATTAATGAAAAAATTTTGAAGTTCTTTTTCATTGCTGTGAAGGCTCTGGTACTTCGAAAAGGAGTGGGTGTGAAGCCTTTATTGTTTCCTTTCATCTTCTCTAACCTTCCTTAAACCCAAACCCTAACCGTCCCCCCTTCAGAAACCCTAAAACAACCCTGCCGCCAACCACAGGCCCCCATCTCCTCTTGCTGTTTTCTCAGGGATTCACAAGCCGAAGAGAAAGTCGTCTTTGCCCCTGAATCATATTTCGAAGATCCTCTCCGGTAGACAGCTTCTTCATCCAGGACTTTCAACCTGTCAGAGCGATCTTCCTGTTTCAATCTTCGAGTAATCACTGTTGGTATATGAAATCTTTTCTCTAATTCTCTTTCTCTGATTTAGTGAATATTGAGAGCATATCCTAACCGAGGATTTTCTAACCTTCACTTTCCTGGCTTCGTTAATATTCTAATAGTTCTAGTTCCAGTGTATGCTTCCGCCTGTCTTGCATAGCATAACTTAACTAGTTTTTGATCTTTCTGGTAATTAGCTATCTTATAAAAAATATATATATATTAAAAAAAAATATTATTTCATTGCATTCATGTCTCATCCACGTCCTACATCAATAAGTGAGCTCGAAGTGTCATAATACATTATCAATGATGGCGTCCAATAATACTCATTCTTTCAACATATTCATCAAATGTTTTGGGCAACAATCCTTTTGTTAAAGGATCTGCAATCATGAGATTGGTGCAAATTCGTTTAATTGATACTTTATGTTCCTAAATTTCTTGCTTGACAACTAAGTATTTAATATCTATACATTTTCTATATGAGAATATTTATTGTTTTTAGCAAAGAAGACTGTTACGGCATTATCATAGTAAATTTTCAGCGACTTGGCTATACTGTCGACAATTCCAAGTTCTGAAATAAAATTCCGCAACCATAACCCATGACTTGTAGCCTCAAGGCATGCCACGAATTCGGCCTCCATAGTGAATGCAGCAAAGAAAGACTACTTCGCACTCTTCCATCATATTGTTCCTCCGACCAAAAGAAACATGTATCTGAATGTAGATTTTCTAGTATCAGTACATCCGGCGAAGTCTGAATCTGAATAACCGACCACTTCCAAATGATTGCATCTTTTATAAGTGAGCATGTGGTCCTTTATTTCTTGCAAATACCTAAGAACTTTTTTTGCAACTTTCTAATAATCTATTCCTAGATTACTTTGATATCTATCCAATATTCCAACAGCAAAACTAATGTCGGGTCTAGTGCAAGTTTGAGCATACAACAAACTCCCAACAACAGATACATAACGAATATTTTTCATTTGCACTCGTTCCAATTCATTCTTTGGATATTGTATGAGACTAAATTTGTCCCCTTTCTAAATTGGAACTATACTTGCTGAACATTTATCTATCTTAAACTTATCTAGAACTTTATTAATATATCCTTTTTGAGTCAACCCTAACAATCCTTGTAATCTATCACAAAATATTTCAATTCCTATCACATAAGCTGCCTCACCCATATCTTTCATTTCAAAGTTCGTAGAGAGAAATTTCTTAGTTTCATGTAACAAACCAAGATCGTTAGAAGCAAGCAAAATATCATCAATATACAGAACTAAGAAAATAAATTTGCTCCCACTGACCTTCATATATGTATATACACTGATCAATAGTGTTTTCTTTAAATTCAAAAAAAGTAATGATATCATTAAACTTAAGATACCATTGTCGAGAAGCTTATTTGAGTTTGTATATTGACTTTTTTAACTTATACACCATATATTCCTTTCTTTTAACTGAAAAACCTTCAGGTAAGTCCATATAGACTTTCTCCTCTAAATTCCCATTAAGAAAAACGATTTTCACATCTATTTGGTGTAACTTTAAATTAAAATGAGCAACTAATGCCATAATAATTCTGAGCAAGTCTTTGTTAGGGACCAATGAAAAGGTCTCCTTATAGTCAATGCCCTCCTTTTTGAATAAAACCTTTGGCAACAAGTCAAGCCTTGTATCTTTCGATATTGCCTTTGAAGTCGCGTTTGGTCTTAAAGACCCATTTACACCCGACTTTCCTACAACCTTCAGACAAATCAACAAGATCCCAAACTTGATTTTGATCCATAGATTTTAATTCATCTTTCATAGCATTAAACTATTTAGCAGAATCAGTACTTTCCATGGCTTCTGAAAAAGAAACTAGATCAAAAATCGTATCATTATCAATTTCCAAGTCAATCTCTGACTCTTGTAGATAAACTACATAGTCATCAGAAACAACAGATCGCATTTCTCTTTGAGATTTTCTAATTACTTCTCCTTGTGGTTCAACTACTACGGGTTTATCAGAAACAAGACCATCATGGAGTGGTTGGTCATTCACTTGTTTTTGATTACTGTTAGGTTGTACAACAATGGTTGGAACAATTTTGGAAGTAACAAGTAAAGGAACTTCTACCCTATCCACTTTAATAACCACATTATGTGATTCTGCACTCCACTTATTTCACCATTCTCAATGAGTCTAGCATTTCCAAATTCTATAATTCTTGTACTATGGGTAGAACAATAAAATCTATACCATTTAGATTTGTCAGGATAGCCATTAAAATAACCACTGGTCATTTTAAAATCAAATTTCTTTTCATGTGGATTGTAAATTTTGATTTCTGCCGGACAATTCCAAACATGCAAGTACCTTAAACTAGATTTCCTTCCTGTCTATATACCAAAAGGTGTTTTTGGGACTGCCTTACTAGGAACCCTGTTTAGGATATACATGGCAGTCTTTAATGCATGCATCCAGAAAAATAAGGGTAAAAATGAATAACTTAACATACTTCTAACCATATCCATTAATGTACAATTACGCCTTTTTATAACACCATTTTGTTGCGGTATACTTGGCATGGTGTATTGCGCACATATGCCTCATTTTTCTAGGAATTTAGTAAATGGACCTGAACATTGTCATAACTCATCATACTTTCCATAGTATTTACCACCTCTATCTGGCCTCACAATTTTCACTCTTTTATCTAATTTCCTTTTAACTTCATTAATGAATATCTCAAGAGCTTCAACAGATTGAGATTTTTTATGCAATAAATAAAGATAACCATAACATGAAAAATCATCGATAAAAGTGATAAAATACTTTTCTTCACCAAAAGATGGAGTGTCAAAAGGTCCACATATATAAGTGTATATGATCTCAAGAAACTATATACTTCTTGTGGCCCCTTTTTTAAGTGTGTTTAGTTTGTTTTCATTTAATACAATCAATGCACATTATGAGATTAGTAAAATCTAAATTATGAAGTATGTCATCTTTAACTAATCTTTCTATTCTTTCCTTGGATGTATGACCTAAGCATTTATGCCACAAGTAAGCAAAATTTTCATCAATTAAACTTCATTTAGTTCCAATATTGTGATGCATGGTTAATAAAGTTTCAGTAAAATTACTATCAAGCCTTAACTTGTATAAACCATCATAAAGGATTCCAGAACCAATAAAATTATTATTTTTAAATAAACTAAAAGTTTCAGATCAAAACTTACAAGAAAATTCTACTACATCAAAGTTTTGTTAAAGAAACTAAATTGCGAGAAAAGTTGGTACATAAAGAGTTTGGTACAAATCAATATAATTTTCAGTATCTAAAATTAAATGGTAAGTGCCAATGCCTTCCATTGGAGCTTTATCTTGATTTCTCATAAAAATAAATCCTTCATTTGTTCTTATCAGTTGGATCGAAAGAAATCCCTACATCGTATTGGAAATGTGAGTAGTTGGACCTAAATCAATCCACCAAGTATTAAAAGGAACTTTAGTTAAATTTGATTCGAAACATACTAAAGCACAAGTCTTATCTTTCCTTTTGAACCAAGCCTTTTGTTTTAGGCAATCCTACTTTAAGTGCTTAATTTTGTTACAGAAATAGCACTTAATGTTGTGTTCCTTCTTATAGATTTGAGAAGCCTTAGAAACCTCATTTAAGTTATGCAATCCTTTCCTTTCTTATTCTTTCCAGGCTTTCTTTTAAAACTATTTTCAGCTTCTTGATTCACAAGATGAATGGAATGAGGCTTTTGAATTTTTACTCTTGTCTCCTCTTGAACAAGCAAACTAGTCAATTCATTAATATTCCATCTATCCTTAATTGTATTGTAATTCATTTGGAATGGACTATATTGTTTAGGAGGTAAGGAGTTGAGAATGAACTGTACTAAAAAGAACTCATCCACAGTCATCCCTAAAGACTTTAATTTTGCTGCTATATTTGTTATTTCAAGGATATGCTCATGCATAGTACAGGAATCATCAAATTTCATATTGGTTAATTTGCTCATAATGTACTAGCAAGAGACTTGTTAGCAATCTAAGAATGCTCTTTCACAAGAGTCATAAATTCCTTAGCATTCTCAAATTTGGGAAGAGTAGCTTTAATGTTGTTTGCTACTGTCATTCACACAAACATTAAGCTTAATCTGCTCAACCTTTCCTAAATTTTATTGAAAGTTTTCTCCTCCTCACTACTGGTATCAGTAATAGTAGTGGGTTCCTTATCTTGGAGTGCCAAATCAAGATCCAAAACACCTAAGTGAAATTGGACTTGTTCACACCAATCGAAAAAATTCAGTTCATTAAATAAGGGAATAGATGTAGCACGCGAATAAAGAAAAACAGAAACAGATACTGCAAATATACAAGAAGCATTCATATATTGAAGCTTTTAGACAATCATATTAATAGATTCAAACTAAACATAAATGTATATCAAAGTTCTCCTTTGGGTGATACTAAGACATACAAGTATTAATTAACTATAAATGATGCTAATCACTTTAATATGACAATTATGAATACATCCCAATTAGTGTGCTTGCTATCTTTGGATATTCTAATATAACTAACAAGACATATTAATTGCCAACTTTTATATCATATATTATAAGAATATTAATTAACTTTTGAGCAATTCCTAAGTTCTTATAATCTATGAATTTCAATGTATCCATGTCAAATATATAGCATAATGTCATCTCATTCCTAAGCATCAACTCATGAATCATTGAAATTAATTCACAATTTGAAAAATTACTAATCCTTAAAGATTTGGCCATTTTGGTGACTAACAAATCAATATAATGTAACTTTCAAATTAAAAATACTATTGAACATTTATATACACATCCACTACAGCAAGTAAATGTATGTACACTATAAATTTCGTATACATTAGTTATTATCTTTTAATCTTGCATATACATAACTTTAATGATCAAATGTTATGTATTCATAAGTATATATACATAATTTGAAAAAAATATATGAGTTCAAGCACATAACTCCATGGGTGGAAGCAAAATCGAAAGTCAAAATATGTAGAGTACAACTTATCCAATATATTTTAAAAAAAATTATTAATTTGTAATCACATCAATAGTTTTAGCCTAAAACCCATATAAAATCTTTTCGGAGATAAAAGCGTATACTGATAAGCATATAAATGATTATACAGTAAAAAGCAAATTTCTTTTATTAATTCAAACATTAATGCCGTATCTAAAGGTTTGCAAAATATATATATATATATATGAAATCAAGCATAAATCTCAATATATTACTTTTACTTAATTAGGCATACGACACCAAGAACAAAGTAACATAAGCCAAAAATAAATATTATCGAGAAAACCAAAATTAATAGCGGTGGAAGATAATTTAATTTGGCTTCTAGGGTTCATATATCAAAAGAGGAAAAAAATCCATATGAAAAATTATGAGTTATAAAACCAAATGCTCTGATACCACATGTAAACTATCATTTTAACAATTCCTAGTAATCTTAGAATATCATAATTCTCACTTTAGGATAGTTAAAGACATATCTTGGTCTATTAATCTAATTTAAAGAAGACCACTACAGTGAAAGCTTGATGGATGGAAAGTAATACCAGTAATAGGATGGAGAGAGGATCAGATTCTTATTTTATAAACAACAAATAGGTATCTTTCATTAAGATACAAATTCTTTCATAAGATATAGATACATCTATTCATAAAGAGTTGTATTTCTTTATAAGAGGCATATATTTTCATAATCAATAACATTTTTAGCATTCAAATAATTTATTAAATCATTTAAATAAATAAATATTTTAAATTAATCATATGAACCACATAATTCTTACAACCTTTTTATAGGTTTACATAATATAAACAACCTAAAAGATTGACAATTACAATAGCTATATATACTCTCTCTCTCTCACACACACACACACACACACACTCATGCATCGATTAGCCTAAATTAACCTTATGTGCACTTGAGAAGTGCTTGGCAGCGGCAACCATGGCTGCCTCTGGACCAGTCGGTGATGCAGCAGAACGCCTTCTCTCCGTCCGGCTTCGATCAACCGAGCACCAGCATGAGAACCACGTTGCCAACACCGATGAGTACGCCCGCCGACCTTCCTTACTTCCCATTGCTTGCTTCGGTCAGCGCACAAAGCTATGTACTCGGAATTAGTACCTCTGGCTTTGGAAGATTGGGGTCAGCTTGGATGAAGACTTAACAGCTCGCTCTCTCAAGTCTCAGCTCAGGAACTTGGTGTGGCCACTGAACGTGCAATGCTTTGTTGAGTTCAATTAAGGATTCCAACACATGATTTATTTATAGGCATAAACAAGCGAGGTTTCTTGGCGAGCAAGTCTAGCATTTAGATCGGATGAGGAACTGGTCAAAGACGGAGAGTTGGAAGAAACTCTCTTTGTCCATTTTGTTCAAGGTTGGACCTGGCTAAAGGTGCCACGTACAGCATGAATCCACTTGAAAATTATTATACGAGTCTTTCTCATACTGTTTTCCTGGAAACCGTCTCAAACTAATCAACTACCGCAGAGAACGGCGCAAGCATTGGCAATGGATGGATTAAAATAGAGAAGTCCATGCCAGCGCCCCTGCGTGGACCGACGCACTCACAAGCCATCCATGACAGTGAGCTTCCGAGTTTACGTTGAGACTACCCTGGAAAAAATCCTCCAGGCCTAATAATACAGTGCACTTGGGCTAGCATGTGTCTCTGGCGTTGATTCTTTGCAATTCTTTGGTCACCCTCATCTGCTAAACCTATTAATCAATATATGAATTAAAATTATATAACTTAAAAATTTAAATAAAAATTAATAGATAAAAAAAATATTTAAATTATAAGCATATAATATTTTTTTTCTATTCAATATGAAATTATTTTTAAAATATTATAATTTTTTATTTTTATAATGCGATGTTCTTCTTGCACGCCACAAATTAATTAGAATCGATTCTCGAGTCAAATTATTAGTACTGTGCGTTATGGTAGAACTTTATCTCTATTTTGATAGTTTTCTTCTTATGTTCATCAATTTTTGTTTACTTAAATCAAATTTGATACCATTTGTAATACTTTAAATTTATCTACTAATTCAATTAATTAGTTGATGGATCGAAATTATGTAACTTAAAAATTTAAGTAAATATTAATAAATAATAAATAAACTTAAGTTATAAAAATATAATAAATTTTTTTTATTAAATATAAAATTATTTTTGAAACGATGCAATTCTACGATAGGACAGAGGAAGGCTGGTCCTTGATTCCTCCATTTACAACAACTGACCATGCATGGGGTTAACTTGCGGTAAACTAAACCGTGACGAGGTTGCCCCTCGACCACCGTTTCCCCTGGTCTTATTTTTAGTTCTCTCAGTGCCTTGGAAGAAGTCAAGGCTGCCGGTTAGCCAGGATGGTTTCCATCAAATCAGATGCCATCATGCTTTGCATGGCTGTCAAAATGAGACAAAGAATGAATCGTTGTTTTGAATTTTCTACTCGTTCTGTGACTAATAGAGTAGCACGAGTGCAACCAAGCACATGGTTAGATGGAAACCGTGTGACAACACTAGTTGCATCTTGATTAGATTAACTATATATATATATATATATATATATATATATATATATATATATATATATATATATATATATATATATATATATATATATATATGATATTAGTTACAACCTAAATTGATGATTAAATTGATATCGTGCAGATGTAACACTAATTATAACTTAAATTAATGATCAAATTTAGTATCATATAAAACTAATCTAAACCCAAAATGATAGTCAAACTAAATTTATGATACTTGATATAAATTGAATGATATTGAGATCATGTAGTCCAATGACGAAGATAATAAAAATTGTTAACAATCCTTTTTATTTTGTTGTATATATTATTTTTATAATATATAAATATTTTATTATATATTTATATTTATATGTATAAGAATTTTTATTGAGCTGTAGGCTCATTTCATATTATCATATCTTTTACAGAGCCTAAGTACTTGATCATGGAACTAGATTCAAAGGATTGACTTAAAGATAAAATGTAGAGAGGACAGATTGACTGATCATAAACATAAAACAAATTTATATTTTAAGAATTATGAAGCATATATCCATTTGGTATTATAATTGGAGTGATTGGCACACGTGTTCGAATTAGAGAGAGGATTCGCGGCATAATAATGTTTTCAGTAAGATCATAGAGTAAATAATATTTTATTGCCTCTCTCCTTCTACTTAGTTTATAATCCTCTGCCACCGGAAGCTGTTGGCTCTTTTTTTATAATTATTTTTACATTGAATTACTCTCTCCTTTATATTCCCTTTTGTACGGATCCTATACATTCTAATTAGTCCGATGCAATAGGGCTGATCCTGAGATGTTACGGGAGAGCGTTAGAAAAATCAGATGGAGCAAGAATTGTCCAGCCATCAGTATTTGGAATGCCAAACAAAAAGTCAGTGTCATACGCCTCTAAACATGCCAAATTAAAAAGATTGCACACCTGAAAATATAGTGCACAACATGTGTTCAAACCATTAAATTCAAATAGCCATGGCTCCATTCTTCCTTGATATGGACAATTGACAGCGTAGCTTTTGTACTAAAACCAAGTGCTATCACACTTATTTACAGGGATTGGTCACCTACCATCAGTCAGTGCAACCATGTGATTTTCGTGAGGAAAATTAGGTGGCAAACTTCCAAGGCAAATGCAGTAGACTGGAGAGCATTGTATCTCGATGCGCATCTTGAAGGCTGATGCTTTCTCTAGACCTTTTGAAAGGCCTCTTGTTATTAGGGTGAAAAAAAAGGTGCAGCTTTTCTGCTTACTCCTAGAGGGAGCTTCTCTACGCTGTTATCTTAAGATAGCCTGGTACTTCAAATTCATAGCTCCGAGGATGAGGTAAAAATGAAGGTAGATCATGCCTAGCTTCTCATGCTAATCATCAACAGACAGAAACGTTCCTTCCTTCTAAGCCCAATGGGTGGAGAATACTAAACACGTTACTTGCTTTGTGTGTCAAAAAACAAATCTGCTGCTCAATTGCATTGTTTCATATTAAGAGTGCAGAATATTGTTGTAAACTTTTGTTAAACATAGAGGTGGCAGTAGATCAGGTTCAACGCAAATCAACCTAAAAAATCATTAGTCATGTGACCCCACAGACGACTGAGACATCCAGCACCGTAAGCCACTAGCTCTAACCTCGACGATCTCACAGCCTTATGTGTCTTCCTTGAGTCCATATGATTGAACCGAAGTCACCCAGCTCTCTTAATCTGAGAGGCAACCTTGACCAAGATTAGATTGGTTACAGATGGGAAGAAAAATGGTAAGCTAATACGAAAGAAGGCGAATAATCATGAAGAATCAGGAGTAGTGACTCTTTCGGATGGCAGGACCTGCAAACAAAACGGAGCAAAGCAAAACTCTTTTGAGAGTCCCTGTGGGTACCTCGTGATGTTCGAAAATTTCAGATGGATCCTGGAAGGAAGTTGCCACAGCCGACCGCTTCCGCATGATGTCTAGTTCTCGAATTGAAAGCTGAGGTCAGACGAGTAGAACCCAGGAGTCAAACAGCCAAAAGTGAGAGTAGTTCTAGCTTGATGGCCAAGAAACTTCAGCCATAAATACCAACAAAACTTCATAAACAATCACGCCACATCTAGACTTCAACAAGCTAAGCAGTTCTCCAGCGCCATCTGCTCTCCACCAGGCCCTATTCGCCACCTTCCCACGTTTAAATAGCCTTCTTTGTTAGAACCAAGAGGGGTGGGTAACATCGGCCACTGATCACATCAGCTTGTCGACCGAAGGGAAAAAGATGGCTAAGAAGGGGAGATCATGCGTGTTGGTGCTCTTAAGGTTTTGGTTCTCATGGTGGCATTCAGTTGGAAGGGAAAATAAGCCGTCAACTGCACCGTCCACCGGGCCTGCGGCAGCCATGGTAGCTGCAGCAAAGCATTTCTCCAGTGCTCACAAAGTGCACTTTGGCTAGCATGTATCTGTGCTGTTGAGTCTTTGTAATTCTATGATCACTATTTAATAAAACAGGGGGAAGGTTATCCTTGATTCTATATAATCAATAGTTCGTAAATTTTTCAGTCGTACTGCACATCATTAGAATCATTAAACATATAATCAATAGACGGCACAGTATAATTATCTGCTTGAAAGTTAACCTGTCATTAAAAAGTTTTGCGTTGTTCCACTCAATCATTTATATCTTGGATTAGATCGATCCTTGTTATAAATGGCTCATCCAAAAGGCCTAAAAGATTTCCTACAAAAATTAAATTTGGAAGCCACTTAAGTTTATTGCTGATCAAAGAGTTTTCGAACTAAGCTGAACTCCTTGTACAGCCCATAGGATGGATGACCTTGGCTCCTTGTCAGGTGAATATTAGCTATTTTTGATCTTTTTTCCCCTCTGTCTTTGTGAAGCTCTGCTACAAAGTATGCTTCCAATCATTTCTCATAAGATCAGATTAGATTAATGCGCATGACATTCCTTTACACATGCAACTTTGATGAGGAAGAGAGCATAGCTTGTTTTTCTCACACAAATTTGCAGGTTTTTTATATCAAAATATAAGTAAAATATGAGTACATCCTTGTAGACCTCATTCTCATGGGTAGCCTCCACTGTGATCCCCACTTTTGAGCAGGCCTGGGATATAATGACTCTTGCTTGGTGGTGCCATTGGACTGAGAAAATACAAGAAACTTTCACTTCAGAGAGAACCAAGAGCAGAGACGCTCTCATCCCATTTATTTGTCAATCAGATGTCATCACCCCTGATGCTGCAAGTACACTAAAATCATTCAATATAAATAACATGTACATCTACCACTTTGCAAATATATGTATGCAGTGTGAAAAATATATAAATTTGTATAAAGAATAAGCATTCACTCTTAAGAAGTATGTTCATTCAACCCCTTAGACATACAGCTCCAATATATCTGTCCGCTTGACAATTTTAAATATGAGTTGTTGTTCATATTTAAACAAAAAAAATCTTGAAAAGAAGAGATAAATTTGGCGATTTTTGCAGAACCTCCAATATTTTTCATAACATAGCATCAAATAAGCCTCTGTGATACGATTCTATTTGTTCTTGAAGTGTATCCTCTCCTCTTTCTCACCATGCATGAGGCTAACTTGCGGTAAACCAAACTGTGAAGAGGTTGCCAATGACCACCGTTTTCCCCTGGTCTTATTTTTAATTTTCTCAGTGACTGACTTGGAAGAAGTCAGCTTGGTTCGCTAGGGCTGCTTCCAACGAATCAGATGCCATCATGCTTTGCATGACAGTCAAAGCTAGTTAAAGAAAGATTTGATGTTTTGAATTTTCTACTCGTTTTGTGACAAACTTTTCTAACTTGATCACCAAGGAAGCTCGCTCATGCGTCCATGAATCACGCCTGCCATCCAGCCTTATCTGTCTTTGGACAACGCGGAAAAGGAAAAGAATGCAGACCAATTGGAGGAAGTGCTGTGATGAATCAACTGCACGTTGCAGGACAAGAACTCAAGAATTTTTCTTAAAAGAAATTCTTCCGAAGGTTCTGAGATCCATCAGAGATTCTATAATCTACTCTTCTTGATCTCAACTTTCTTAAACAGCTTGTAATATTCTTGTAAACTTTGATAATTTAATAAAATGACATGGGGAACTTCTCTTCCCTTATTTTCCTTAAAAAAAAAAAAAAAAAAAACAGAAAGGAGAAGAAGAACTCTAGCAATTGCCTCTGCAAACAACCTTAACAAGTATTCCAACAAGAAAACAAATATCAACTAGTAAAGCTACCCCTTCGTCTCAAGCCGACGTTGGTTTAAGTTGATCATCAAAATTTAGACTATGATCTGTGGTGATCAAATCAAGAATTAGGTGAAAAGATGAAGCCAAGGTGGATTAGTCGGTTGTGGCCTCAGCCGCTAGCATTTCTCTACCGCACGCAAGGTTAATTTAAGCTATTTCTTTTGAATTATCCATGTCTATATTAATACATGGTTGAAGGTCTTACAATTCTCATTCTATGATCAGTAAAAGACCTTTCTTAATTAGTATGTCTAAGATGCAACTAGTTGGCAAATTGGATGTAGCCTGGTAATTGCTCAAAATTCTATTTGAGTGCTTATGGTGTTGTTTCCCAAGTATTTGACTTGAGAAATGTTGCAATGGCAGAGTAAGAAAAGAAGAAAGATAAATAAGAGAAAAAACAAGGGAAAGTATAGGAGAATGGTACATAGAAGATTTATGGTGGTTCGGTTAGATTGATCTACATCCACCTAAATAAAAATGATAGAAATTTAATTAATAAAATAATTAAAAATTATAAGACTCTTCAACAAAATTTTAGATCCTCTTATACTTAATAGAACCTCTCTTTGACTCTTTGAATAATTGATGAACGAGATGCCCTATTGAGCTACATATATTTATATAGAGAAAGAATTTAAAGTGTTTTACATAGACTAAGATTAATATTCTTTGTATTTACAGTAGCATGTTCATGTCAGGCCATGTCTATATTGGGCTTATCAATCTTAAGTCAAACTCTAATAAATCTCAACCTTTTAGCTTAGGTTTATCAAGCCAACCATTTTGAAACTTCATTATCATTTTTACCACCATATCCTGATGGGCATCAGTCTTTTCAGACTCCAACTAAGTCCAAGTAGTACTTGAATTTGTCTTCTGAAATCGGCTTCCTCTCTTTAGGCAACTTCATAAGCTCCTAAATTTGTTTCTTCATAAGAGTATCCATCTCATTGTTTATAGCCGTTACCTTTTTAACAGACTCCTTCCCCTTCACTGTTATCTTATATATAAGAGGCTTATTCTTTCCGCTTTCAATCATGACAAGTGCATAAGCAATTATATTTGTGTACCATACAGGTGACCTAACCTAAGGTTATTTTAGAGATGCTATTATACATAAGTTTCCAAGTAGTAATAGGTTTAAAACAATTATAAAAAGAAAATATGGTTGCATTAAAAACTATATTTAAATAAATTTAAAAGGTGATCTTATGAAATTCATATTAAGTTATAATGGTGGGATGAAATTTTCTGTAGAAGACCATCGGATTGATGCACTTATCCATAAGAGTAATAAAGGTCACATTTAGTTTAAGCTTCAATTCAGCAGGAGCCAAATTGTTCAAGCCTAGGAGAGTTGATGCAGCCCAAAAAATCAAGAATAAGAAAAGTTTTAGCTTTTAAAGAAACTATATTATGAGTCCTCTTAGGATTCTTTTTTTGTCCTAGTTTCTTTTGAAGGCTTACCTTATTCTCTTTAGGAATTCTATTTTATTCTCTTTAGAAATCTTATTTTTATCAAGATCAAATCAGCCTATAATTTTAATTAAGAGTTTTGATTCTAGTCTGAATATTTTGAGTCAGTTTGCTTTATAAATAAGCCCTTAGTGTACTCCATTGAATTAATGAGTAATAAATTGAGTTATGCAAGTTTTCTCTTTTTTGAACTTAAAGTAATTCCTTACTTGAGTGGTGCGAGACCATAATTTCTCTAAGATGATCGAAGATATTAAATCAAAGACTTTTAAGGAGCTAGTGCGAGATGAGTAATTATCCTTCTATAGTCTACTTGCATTAGATTTAGCATCCTTGCTAGGTCTATCTGCATCATAAATCATTAATAGTGAGGCTAATCGTACCCTTGTCTCACCTACTTAATGGCTGAGGTTCTCTTGCCATGCCTTAGTCTACAATAATGTCTCGTTAATGAAGGAAAAAACCATTCCCCTTCTTGGATCCAGATTGTTGCCCCAAAATAGGGAAGGCTTGTGCCTATGGATCTAAGCAACTTTGCACCACCAATAGCATGTTTAATAGAGAGAGGAAATGTTCAAATGGTAGCACAGACTCACTAGAGATG
This sequence comes from Metroxylon sagu, assembly GCA_017589505.3. NCBI lineage: Eukaryota > Viridiplantae > Streptophyta > Magnoliopsida > Arecales > Arecaceae > Metroxylon > Metroxylon sagu. The sequence continues at coordinate 1,215,352 of JACVBY030000565.1, forward strand.
AGAACTGGAAATAGACTATCTTATCTTTCAAATAGGATGAACTAAACTCAAGCCCTATTCGGACTAACTGTTAGAGTACCTCTAAGTGATAGCTGGCCTAAAGCTATGTGAGATAGCTATTGGCCAATAGCTAAGGCTAACAGCTAATTCAAATAGTTCTAAAATTGTTCCAACCTTCAATCCTTATTGTTTGATGGTGATAGCTAGCATCTAGGATGGATGAACAAAATGAAGAGAGGGATCTTACCTCAACTCCAGCATTGTTTCGAGGCAACTATAGGTAGGAAAAGTTGTTGATAAGTCCAAACTAACTAGTAGCAAAAATGAAGCCATATAGGATGGAAGAGGTTTTTTTATAAAGAAGCCAAATCCTCTCTCCACCTACATTAATAAGAACATGGACTTTCTCTATTGGCACGGGAGAATGAGAATTCCAATCAATTTTGGATTGGGATGCGTCAGCTCGACCAGATAAGTTGGCATGAAGCTCACTCTGAGATAATTAAAGCCATCTTCTCTTTTCTTCATATATTAATGGTTTAGGTCGATCAAGTGGGCAGGGCCTAGGCAAGAAGAGGCTAGCCTACAAGGGTCAGGCCTCATGAGGGGAGAGAGGGGAACCAAATGAAAACAGGGTACAATCCTATATCATCACTTTGGGAGAGATTAAGGGAGGAAGGGGGTCTTGGCTTCAGGATAATTAATTGGCCATAGCTAAATGCTATTGGTCGACTAGTCACAATAGAAAAAGGAGAGAGAAAAGAAAAAGAATTGAAGAAAAATAGAGCTAGGAATATGGTGGCTCGAGCATCAATGAGTAGTCAATATCCGATGAGGGGTGTAACACCCCCAACCCATCACTCAGGTTGGACATTTAACATGACCTTACATCACCTAGATATAACTTCTAAAGATATACAAAGCTTATATTTTAAGAAGTCATAATTAGACATAATTTTAATATTAAATTAATGACTCAAATTTAATTATACAAATTATTATTATTATTTATTTCAAAAATTAAAGTTTTACTTGAGGCCGATTATTCAAGATCAACCCATGCAATAATATGACTTGAAATTTAGGATCAAAGTGCTCCTTGCCCATATAAAAAATGCTTGGTTTTATTTTCATATCAGTATAATATAAATTTAATTATAAAATTATATTACAATAATATAATATAATAATTATAATATTACAAAAATATGTTATTATTATATTATTTTAATATAATATTCTAAGATTATGATATTATTTTAGTATTAAATTAGATGACCAGACCCCTATCCAGACATTGGGCTAATTTTCGTGGTTTGGCCTAAATCTAACATTCTAATTCACCAATCTGATTGTCTACTGGGTTCAATTTTTTGTTTCAGCTAAACTCTAGCAGCCTTGTTCAGCTACTTGATTTAATTCCCAACATTTTTGTTGCCTATTGGGTTCAATTTCCATAGTTTAAGCTAAATCCGGCACCATGGTTCCATCATTTGATTCAATTCCCTTTGATTCGGCCGCATATCAGGCTGGGTCCAGTACTTTGATTCAATTGTATCATCTAATTCTCTACACCCTGAACTTCCAACAAGTTTAATTTCCTGGTTTAAGCCAAATTTAGCATCTTGGTACAGCCGTTGGGTTCAATATCCAACACCTTAACTGCCCATTGGATTATTTTTTATGGGTTCCAACCAAATCTTGTATTTGGGTTCAGCCACCAAGCTTGATTCTCTTTAATACATGCTAAATTTGGCTCAATTTGGGCCAAATCTAGTAATTAAACCTAGCTTGATTTGGGTTAAACCCAACACCTTAGTTTGATAGGCCTTTTAATGTAATCACGTGGTCCACCCTTGGCTGCACTCAGTGAATATGTTCCCTCTCTTTTACGCGACAGCATGCATCCTCACACGTGATTTATTTCAGCCTATTCCATGATTTGGTTAGGCATCCGAGACCCTGGGGCCACAACTTGATCCTCTTGGAAGAGAGGCCAGAAGGATGAACCCATCCTTTTTTCTCAGGTGTCCCATCTTGCTTATGGAGTCCCCATGCTTCTTCCCATCCATTTCTTGTGCCCCTACAACATTAGATTCTCCACGTAGCAAAGCTTCTTCATGTCCCACGCACTGGTGCGTAATGCACGCCTCAACAACGTCCAACCCCGTTACTTGCATGTCTTCCTCCTTCCATATGATTTCTCTCTCATGTCCCATGCTTTTCTACCGCTCCTTTATTCTTTCCCCCACAACCCAATCAACAACCTGATCTCTTAGAACTGACTCCCTATAAAGTCCCACAGAAGAAAGTAAGGGATGAATCATGAATCCATGTCTTGCTCATAAGAAAGTAATGGATGAACCTTGTTCACTGGCTACCTTCCAAGCATCCTATTCCTCCTTCCCTTCAAATTGTCTTGTTGGAGTGAACTCTCCAAGGTGACAAATAAAAAAAAAAAAAAAAAAAGCCTCATGCTGTTGGAGACTCCCTAATGTGGCAGCAACCTCACATCCTCACGTCTTTACTCCACATCCTCCCAAGCTCCGACGTGTCCCAAGCCATCATATAAACTTTTAAGGTGATTTTCTCCGGCACAGGCTCAAGAAGCTATGGTCACGAAAAAGGTCTTGGTGTCATCTTTATTTTTAAGGGTCATTTGGTTTGGGAAAAAAATATTCGATCTCCTAAACGGTCGAATTCAATGAATTCAGGAGACTCTCCAACGATCCAATATTCATCATCCTGACGAACAAATCATTGCAACCAATCTCCAAAAGAAACGAGGAAGAAGGCAAAGAAAGATTGAAGAAAGGATGCATACAATGGGGAAGAAGAGGAAGAAGGCCAAGAAAGAGAACAAGACAAAAGAAACGAGGAGTGATGGAAGGAAGAGCAGGAAGAGAAGGCAAAGGAGGAGGGTGGTTGACAGTTCAGAAGCCTGCAAGGGGGTCTGATTTCGTTGTGGAGTCATGAGTGCTCAAAAGAATGGGAGTGAGATGAGTATCATTAGACTTTGAGACAGGAAAGGAGGCAAGGGAGATTAAGATGGATGCAATTCAGGGGAATTGCTGGCTAAGTTTCCCTTTACTCCTGAGAGTTTTGGATACGTGGAACATTGAGAGGAGAAAAAGAAATAAATGTGGGTGGATTCATTTACACGTGGAGCCTTTCGAAGAGGCTGGCGGGCGTGCACGCATGCATGCATGCATGAATCTTGACTCTTGAGGGCTCAAAACCTCGACCAAAGAGTGGTTTTTGGTACATTGTCCTGTGTACTATTCCAGACATTTTTAAATGAAAAATTTTGCCATAACTTGCATCCAGTATAATTTAATTTGTTTGCATTGGTAGAATTGGTTGTATCTGGAGCGTTTTCTTTCCAGAAAAAACGAATCAGATACTTTAGGCTAATGAAATGAGTTCATTTAATTGTTGCCTCCATTTTATGTTAGCAAACATGTTGGGCTTGGACTTGTACAAGGCATTTTAAACAGGGCCATCTCAATGACACTAAATATAAAATTAAACCCATAGGATGTGGCCCATGGACACTCCTGACTCTGGGGGCCCAGAAGATGATGAGGATGTTAACATGAAATCTCGAACCCATTTGACCAGTAGGCAACGGTTTGGTTCAACCATGCAGAGAAACAGGAACTTTTCACTAGGGTTAGGTGCAATGCTTGGAGAATGATGCAAGTAAAGCCAAAGATCGATGCATGTAATGGTAATCGAGGACTAAACAGAAATCTCAATTGATCAATTGCTCCATCGTGCAATGCGTTCAGACCCAGTGGAACCAAATCAAAACGGCATGTTACTTGTTAGATGACCCAGTCCTAGCCACTGCTGGCCCACTGGATTAAAGAATAAGCATAGTCCATACAATGGTGGAGGGGGTGGCTACCGTGCTTTCTTTTTTTTTTTTTTTTAATTTGGAAAACAGTGCTTGAATCATGCCCGTTGGTGGAAAGGAAGGTAACCGGGCAACCGTCTAAATCGGTTTATCCTTTTTTTTTTTTTTTTTACTTATGTCCGCTACGTGCTCCCCCGCCGCCGCCGCCGCCGTGTTGCCTCTCCCCTCCCTCCTCCGTGCTCCTCCGCCGCCACCGTGTCGGTCTCTCCCCTCGACCAGTTTGTCGTCTCCGTCGAGACAGGCGGACACCCGGTCCAGCGGTCGGGCCGAGGCAGCTGGGCCACTAGTCAAGGGAGGCGGAAACCCGGTCGAGCGGTCGGGTCGGGCATGGCATGGTCGAGGGAGGTGAAGACCCGATTGAGCGGTCGGGCCGGGTAAGGTCGAGGGTGGAGAATCCACCGGGGCAGTTTGGGAAGGCCGAGATGGTCAGAAATGTAACAGAGGGGAGCTGGATTGAGGCGTGACAAACGGATGTAAAAGAATTCTTCCCAATTTCGTTCTGGAATCCAGCTTGAAAGACCTCTTCAAATCCATCGTATTTGCACGCACCAGCCCCTTCTATTTTCGCACCACCAACCGCTAGCTACGGGTCTTAATTGGTTTCCCAAGCTTCAGATACGTGTCTAATCATCCGGCTCATGTGTTTCTTTTTTCCAAATATTTTTTCAAAAAAAGCGCTATAACCAATCCCAAAAATACCTTTTGAATGGACCTTCAACCTATCATGCACTTCCTCCGCTTATAGATGCCATCTACTCATTTATAGCTTCTCAGCATCCAACGACGCTTCTCAAAGCACGATGGAGCACAGCAGATGAGATATCTTGAACAAGACAGCCGCTCTACCGAACTGAAAGGAGGAAAAAAAATTAAAAAAAAGACCATCTTCAAGAGACGTAAGCGAACGAGGCACAATCGTAGCCTCCCACTGAAAATCGCGTGTCATTAACATTATAAATAAAAAAAAATGGACGGATTGTTTTTACAGCAGAAGGCGAGCGCCCATCTGATCGTACTGTCAGTCGGGAAGAAAAGTTCGCCACGGATGTTTTCGGGACACGTGTCGAGAAGGGAGCGGACCACGCTCGTGGGCATCGGAGCCTACGGAGGCGTCCCGTGAGCGGCCACGTCATCCCCCACCCTCCGGAGACGCGCTGGGGCGGAGCGCATGCGGAGTTCGTCGCCCCCTACTCGCGGGGCCCACCACCGCACCCACGTGATGCGACGCGAGATGGGGCGAGCACCGCCCCAGCTCCCCCGCACGTGCTTGCTTCCCGCTCCCCTCAAAAGAATCGCTTCCCCAGTGCCACGCGCGCAACTCCCATTCCTCTGTCCGTATCCTTTCTGGCACCATTGACGGCTGTGATGGCGCATTTGAACAAGTAAGAAAGCAAGGCCATGTTCGCATCCATATCAATGTCGCATTTCATGAGAGGCTTTGCAAGGCGTAATTCAAACCTGGAGCAATATCCTAGTCAGTGCCAGTTGTAGAAGCACATGATGCTTATAGAGATTTATAGGCTTCAAAGTTTGAGGAACATGCCTGACAAATTGAGCCAGGGAATGTAAGTGAATGTCTCCATCCATGAAGAGCTATGTGGGTGGCACAAGAAATAAAAAATATAAATAAAACAATCAATATTAGCAATAAAAAGGTAACAAGATTTGGATACAGTTGATACGTTGCGGAGCCAGCGGGGACCAGGTCGGGAGAAGGGAAGACAACGGAACGCGCCACCGACGGCTCCGTGACGTGGTTGACGGCACGGGACGGAAGGCCGTCACCTCCCCCGCCGCGCCGCGACAAAACGCCGCGCGGCCCAAGGGGACCACCGCACGAGGTGCCGCAGTCGCGCGTGAGGAGCATCCCCCGCCTCACGTGCCTCCTCCCACCCCGACAGCGACGCGCGCGACCCGAAGGTGTGGGCCCCGCGGCGCCACCCGCCGTGAGTTGGCCACGTGGTTCGGGTGCCGACGGGGCGGCAGGCTGGTCCTTTTCCCGCCCGACTTTTAATCACGTGACCGTTGGCCGCGGATCCGCCACCCAGCTCCCGCCACGTGTCCCGGAACGTAGAGGTTAAAAGCCGGCCCGCGAGATTAGCGGAGAGCATGGGATGGCTAATTATCTTTTTAAGATCCCCACCGCCGGGGGTTAATTATTATTTACTGATCCCTAAACGGATAGCTTAAAAAAGAGAAAAGGAATGTCCTATATGGATCCGAACAAATTAACCCCTCCCTCCGTTCTTTATTTATTAGCTCTGTCTGATGACTTGCGGAGCCTTCCTATCTGTGTTCATGAATGCGGTGTGCTTTTTGTATGCATTGGAATCTTCATTATCTGTCCTCTGTTTAATCTTTTCTCCTTTTCTTTAAGAAAGCTGCTTACCCCTTTGCGTGCCTCCATGTCCTCCTTTTTTTTTGTTTTTTTTGTTTTTTTTTTTTTGCCGAAAGATGCGAAGCAATAAAGAAAGGATCGGTTGATTAAATACATTGAGGTCCTGTGAGCATTAGGTTGCTAGGAGTCACGTGAATCTATCATGGCTGGTACGCCGTTCGTTATGTTTTAGTCATGGCTGGTTTTTTCTTTTGTGGCAGAAGGTTTAGATGATGATGGGGATTGCGCGCGTCTGCACTCAGGTTTATAAATAAATATATACATGTGAGGCTGGGGAGATGGGGACACTGGGGTGGCAAAGACGCGTTATGTTGTTTCCAAGAAGGATGTGATCATTATTATGCTGAGGAAGATGGCGTTGTCTCCTTGGAATGAGGTGGGATGGAGTATCTAAGGGATAGCTTGATTTAGGGATGTGTGAAGGGGAGGCAAGTTGGAGTTGTAAATGGATTGGGGAGATAAAAAGAAATGATTGGATCTCAGATTTGGATGGTGCCACTAGTTTAAAGAGTAGTCAGCAACATTATTTATTTAGTTATAATACTTCGGAATGCAGCGCCGCTCGTTGTTTTAAATCATATCTGCAACGTCGATGGGAAACCAGCGAGGCAAGCGATCAAGGTGCCATAGCCCGCAGCGTAAAGGATAACAAAAGGCATGTGCGATGCACACGAGGGGAGAAGAAAAAATTTATCAAAGGAGAAGAAGGAAGAGAGAGAAATCTAGTAAACAAAGTATGGGTTGAACACTGAAGTAAAGACTCCCCTCAAATGCAGGACTTTCAAATCTAAACACTGCATATAAATATCTGTTTTAATTAATTCTGTAGGTCATTTTTACCATATTCTTACATGTGTTTCACTTTAATGTAGTTAAGGATACTTGTTCTATGTATTTTCTTTCTTTTTTTCTTGTAATAATTTCATTTTCTCATGAAATAAATTGGCAGCATTCACTATCCTTCTCTAAAATAAACAAATCTTACGCGTGCTATGTGATGCAATTATTTTAAAAATTATGTTCGCATAATTACTATTTTGTAAATATATAATCACTAGTATGCAATGATATTATCATTAACTACTGTATCAGATACAAGGTGTTAGATTAAAAATAGAGCTAAAAGTTAATATATACTCTAGCTTCCTTTTTATGGCAAAAATATATTCTATTATAGTATTTTATCTTTTATTTGGATAAAAGTATGTGCAAGAATATGTTGGTAGCTTAGAAGTTTCAACTCTTACGTGTTGCTCATCATAACATTCAGTACCATATGTTTTCTATGATGTATAAGATAGTGTGACCGCATGCAACAATATATAAATGGTTAGGTATAGCCTCATAAGCCAATAGCTTGATTGCCTAGTTGGTTTGTCAGGTAGGATTATTAGGAATATTGGTACCATAAGAAGTATGTATAATTCCAGCTGGTATGACCTTGAAGTCTTGTATCAAGTTTCAATATACCATATTTATATATACTTGATGATCTGTACAAGTTCTAATTATAATGAATGTTGGAAGGTACTCAAAAATGATCAATCAAATCAATTTGAAGTATGCTCATCCCTTTATGTATAGGCCTGCAAAAACCTACTAAATTAAGATGCTATTATGTCCTAGAAACCCAAAACCTTCTATAAAGATATGCAAAAATTGATGCATGTTTGGTGGAGAACAAAATACCCTGCACTAGTTACTCTATTCACATGGGATAAAATGGCATCATTTTCCTTGCTTTGGCATTCAGGAACACTTTATATCAATTTTAAGAGGTTTTAGTTGCCGCAACTCTCCCCACTAAGGAGTGGTTAGCTTGCTCAAAAAACCTCATTTTTTGAAACTTAATTAATGCTAACACAAATGAAAGATTTCGTGAGGTTAAGTGCAAGCCAAAAAAAACAGTTGCTTCGCACACACTCAAGAGATGGACAAAATCATCAATGAGTGTTCATGGTCACGCATGACACCTCGAGTGTGACACACGAATTACGATGCGCACGATATTGAAAGACGTAGCCATTTGTCACCAAGTGGCTTTACTCAGTTGCCAGATGGATGGTTCCAAGCCCTTGCCCACTTGACCCCTAGCAGGCTGTAGACAAGTGGCTCACATATCTGGCAACATCACTATAATGTAGCAGTGTTAAAGTGATGCAATGTACCAACTTTTTACTTCTGATTCCATGACCAAATGTTTGCTCTCTTTGACCACCTTTTCTCAAAGATGGTGCTTGTCCTCACCATCAATGACACCGATGCCTTTCCTCGTGGCGTGACACGGGGTAGATTTTGATGGGTAAAGGTGGGTAAAAGGAAGGAAAACCAAGCGACCAAGCGTAGGGGCGAGGAGCATGTCGTCTAGGTGAGGCCCCGTACGTTCCTTCGAGTCCTTGAACTTTTCAGGGCCATGCACATTTGACCGCTGGGTTGCTCGTCTCACGTCAGGACAATGCTTCCACTGTTTGCACGTGCGCCGTGCCCAGTGCACACGTGCCCCTCCCTGACATTCTGGGTGCTGGGGGGCCTGGTCGAGCCGTACAAAGTGGGCACTCCGACGCGTATCACCTCCTAGGTCTGTGCACTGGTGCACGAGCCCGTGGCAGCATCCATGGCCCATAGGTTGGCTCGTGCTTGTGGTATAGGCGTCTTCTCCTCTGCTTGCTAAAAGAAAAGAAGAATTAGAGAGAGAGAGAGAGAGAGAGAGGACGTTCTGCCAAGGATAATTTTCATTCAGGTCTAGATATAAAGTCTAGTTTCATCCTCTTCAATGTCAACATTTTCTAATTTATCTTTACCACTTTGGATGCATTTTTTTTCCCCCCATAGACGTTTGCTTTGTATTGATAAGCAAGCCTGGTATTGAAAAATTAGATACATGATGTTAATATCTTGGTTCAGTTCCTATATGAATTATTCTTTTTTTCTAGATTTTTTCTAAACTGTTCCTTCCATATTAATTGAGTTAAATTGATTTCTTGGTTCACTTCAATCGGATCATCTACCAAGATCGTCAGGGAAAAAATAAATTGTCTAAAAGTTTTCTGATGTATATCCTTCCATACTAAAATAGAAATGATACTTTTCTATGTGAAACTTAGTAGATATGTGTAAGGCTTGAGCTATTGTGCATTAGTGGCCATTTATTTTCTTACTTTTTAAATAAAATTATCTCTTTGGATACTTGTTTGCTATATCTTAGATAGGTGCATGGTTTACGGTATTTGTTATCATCAAACATATCAGTTAACACCAACACATGAAATCATAATCAAAGACCTCTTTTTCCTTTTTTTTTTTTTCTAGGTACACTATACTCGAACAAATAAGATATTTCTTAAGAATTATCTGAGCCTAATATTTAGCACTTCAAATGCATATATTTACCTAGCATTTCAAAATCTATATACTTACCTGCTTTAGCTTGTACTTACCTATATATATTGTTTGTGCAATGAGCTAGCTTTGTATAATTATGATATATTCAAGTATTTTATCACACTTTGGAACATGTAATTCTTATGTTATAAATTTATCAAACTCATATTGTTTGCTCTGAAATTTCTTTGAAAACCTAAGACAAAACATATCCATACAAATGATATCAAATTTACATATTGGTGTAGTTTAGACACATTTATGTGCAAAGTACTTGATTGAGATAATGAAGAGGCAAATTTGAGAATTGAAAAGTGATCTATGCCATATAGGATGTATTCATTTTTAAATTAGTCCTCAATAATTTAGGTTTTCGAAGTCTCATAATTGTTAGAGGTTGTTAGTTCATAACAACTTCAAGCAATTTATTTATTAAATTAACTTTGTTGTTATCTTATTGGTTCCTTGCCTTGATATATACCTCTTCATGTGGTTCAGAGTCTAAATTGCATTTTGGGGCTGTTGAGTATAATATACATTGTTCATTCATTTCCCAATAGTTTAAGCTCCTCGAGTTAAGTTGTTTGTTAACATATAAAAGCATTAGTTGAAGAAAAGTCAATTTTCATTTCCCATATATGAGTACCAATAGTCATGGTAAATTATGCTCAATGATATAAAGTTTTATTTAATTATAGTTAAATATGATTTGATACAGTGAATTTAGTTTGGAAACAAACCAAAAAGAAGCTATTTGATTTTTCTTCTCTAATGAAAACCATATCTTGAAGGTAGAAGCTAGCTATTTTAATTAAATGCAAGATTCTAGATCAATTTCATCTAACTATATAGATGTACTAGAAAAGACTACTAATAAAGTTATTTCTCCTATTCATTAAATAAGAGGTGTACATCAAGTAATGCAATGTTCCATCACCGAAGCATAACAAAATATCCATATCTTACCCCAAATCGGCGTAAAATTTTATATTAGATGCTCTAGCTTGCCTTAGACTTGTAAAATTAATATAGAAAAGCTTGAACTTTGATTTAATTTTCTCTTTATATATATATATATATATATATATATATATATATTATATGTATGTATATGGAGGGGTGTGTGCATGCATGTGTCTCCACTTCTAGTGTGTAATTTTAAAGGCACATGATTAATTTACTTATATTGATTTGCACGCTCGAATCAGTATTAAAAGCTATCAACAAATATTTCTTGGTCATGAAACATTCTCCTTCAATTATAATTTGTTATGCATAACTTCAAGCATGACATTGTTTATATTTCAGCACTGTTGTTTAAGATCCATATATTTGTGTATGATATGTTGGAAGAAAAAAAGGAAGTGATAATAAAATTAAGATATCCCATAACATTACAATGTATATATAAGATATATGATCTGGGACCACTAATTATGGCATTTGCTTTATATTTATAATTTTGTGGTAACACAAGCTAGCACAAATATTTTCTCACCGAAAAAATAAACATCATAGGGATATTGCACTTCTTTAAAATTATATCATGCATTTTACATTTAAATTATTTTCATTATTCAATTGAAATTATATTATGCACTGTATATATATAAAACAAGAATAAAGATATCTTTATACAAACAATAAAAGACAACCTTATTTTATGCCACTATTTGCTAAGGATTAGTAAAGGGATGTTAAGATGGTGGACTATAAGTGATGTGATATGAATCCTCTTTTTAGGATACCTAAAGGAAGAGAAGCATGTGATTATGTCTCCTCTTACAGGGAAACCATATAAATGCACCTTTATTTTCTATATGCTCTCCATCTATTTTAAGCCAGCAATATGGCTCATTTTAGTGAAAAATCACATCAACTTTGAAGAATGGTCTTTGAAAGCAAATCATCTTATTAATTATTAAAAAAATTAATTAATAACTTTTTTATCGTTTCAAAAGAGTAGAAATTAAAGTTATTTCAAGATATATTTCATATGCGCAAAGAGGTAATCTAAAGCTAAGCAACATAATGCAAGAAGCAACGGGTCTAAATCTCTTTCCATTCATTGCTATGGTTGAAGCAAGTAGAATCATATAGCATAGAAAATATCACACTTCTTGCTTGAAAGGATATATTTAGTTTGCTATTTGATTTTAATGAAATTGTCCTTACTTTAATGTTGCTTGGTCTAACTAGAGGCTATTATATTTGGGATTCAAGCCTTTAGAATCCTTGCATATGGAATTAACTAATATATAACTTTTATTTTTTATTTTGTATATTTTACCCCTTGGAAAAAAAAAAAGGTAGCACAAGATTCATATTATTTGATTAAGAACCAACTCCTCTACCACATGGTGAAGCCTCAACAGAGGTAAAACACTAGCATATAGGGTTCTCTTTAGTTTATAAGCATGGTTATTCAGAGCATTTTAGATGCAGAAGAAAATAATTACCTTACACCCATGTTATTAAGCTAGGAAGATCAATGAAAATAAGTTATCAGATATTTTTATATTAGTAATAACATGTCTCTGTCATCATAGACACCCATTGTCATGAATGTCCCCTTCAAGCTACTGTAAATCAGACCATGCGAGGAAAATTTTAGACTCGTTCTACTTATATTTTCTTTTCTTTTTTTTTTGATTTGTCACACTGCACTTTAGAGGAGGCATCCATGTACATAATTCTATTTCAATGTACATAAAGATGGCAGCAAAGATAACTTTGATTCTTCGTAAACGCAGTGAATCCTCACAGTATATCCTTCACTCTTTTGCAAACATTAAAAATCGAAATAGGGCACCTTGCCTAGTTTTCTAGAGCCGTTTTATTTTATTATATAAGGTGTATAAATTATATAATTTTTGAGAAAATGTGTATTATATTGGAGGGAAGTGGAAATGAGTGGAGGAATCTCACGCACATGAGGCCTCCGCGCGATGCCCGCAATTCCCGGTCATGTGCCTCAACGGAGTGGGAAAGGCGTTGGGGCGCGTGGGCCCCACCAGGAACCTGCCACGCTGGCGGATCGTCGCATGTCGTTCCCTCGCGGCCCCAGCGCCCGCTGCCATGAACTCCGCCCTTCTTTTGTTTTTAATGCTCTTTTTTAATCGGGATTAGCGCTTGTTTTAACCCTTCCACCGATAACTCTCTTTGTCAACGCCCCTCAACCGCGGTCAACCCGCCGTACGGCACGTGATCCCCACTAAAATCGTGGGAATATCTTCGCCGTCGGATCGATCTAGATGGCCAGTATCTGCTTCGTCCTTTTCCCTCGTGGATGCCCTGACCGTCCGATCTGCGGTAATTGTGGCCGGAAAGATTTATTAAGCGGTAGGCGAAGGATTACATTGGGAGGGATGACGGAAGATTGGTGTCGGTACGGGCGTCAGTTCCGTTTGGACGGCTTGACAGAAACGCCGTTCTGAGGCGACGGAAGAGGAGGATGGAATAAGAGAAGGCGATAGGGAGAGAAATAAAAGCACCGTGTAAAGATCTCGGAGGAGACCCGCCCACCCGTCCCCTCGGCCGCAGTGCTCCTCCTGAGGCGCATCGATACGACTCTCGCTCCGCTAAATTTCCTCGAATTCCAGCATAATTTCTTTGCATTCCGTTCCCTCGGATCTGCGCCTCGCCTTCCCAGACTCTCTCTCTCTCTCTCTCGATCGAGCTAGGGTTGTGAGAGGTCGGTCGGTCGGTTGTTCTTGTTTGAAATCTCTTTGACAGCGCCGAATTCCGCGGAGGAGGTCTGGGTATTTGGGCTTGAATGAGCTGGAGGCGGACCTTGCTCTGGTAGCGGGGCTGTGAGCTCTTGAATGTTACTCCACAGAGCGGATCTCTTCCTTTGGTTTCCACCTCGGAGGCTCGAGATTCGATCCGGAGGCCTTCTAAGGGAAGGGATCCACAACTTTTTTTGGAATTGATTTGCGTAAAGATTGGAGGATCGATCGGGCTGACACTGTGGGAGAACCCTGCGGCTTGCGTGGCGAATTATTTGAAGATTAATCACATCGAAGAGTTCGGCGACGTACCAGGATGGAGCTCCATGGTTTGGATTGTCCACAGAAGTCTTGTTTTTTCTTTCTTTCTTTCCTTCTTCATTTTTTTTTTTTTTTTTTCTTTTGTTATCATTATTATTTAGTTTTTGTAATTTTGGAGATGATGGAATTTAAAATATTTCAGGCAAGAAAGCAACTCACGATTTTCTTGCGCTTTACAACAAGGATTCGTCTTTCCAGCACCAGGATTCAAGGTCTCCTTCCCATGGTACTCGTCAATCTTTTATATAGTTAGTTATATTTTGGATCGAAAGCAACTCTTAATTAAATATATCGGAATCGTTTTCTTATTTTTTTCACGAAATAACTGATGAATCATCGTTAAGTATAATGGAATTAGCTCCATCGCTTCTCAGCTCTCATCTTCTCCCAGATTCCCACCAGAAAGTTTATTAGAGGACGGGAGTTTAATCTTCCCCCGGGCTATGAAAACAGTAGAGCCATATTTCAAAGAAATGCTTTCGAAATTAGAAAGCGAGGGTGGGAGCATCTCTTATCTTCAGCCTACGGGCTCTAGCATCTAGATCTTTTATCCATCTTCCTGATAATTAATACAGGAAAGCAATCTGATGCATGGGCTCCATCATGGCTGTTAAAGTTCTCTTATCAGACTCTAGCATCGCGGGGTCTACAATTCTTAATCACCGTTTGATCAATGCAATTACTACACTGTTTTATATAATTCGCAGGCTTCTTCCAAAAGACGCACGACTTCTTAAAGCCGCTGGAGCGGGCCGAGACGGGCCACCGCGATGAGGCGGCGAGCGGCGACGTAGCCGCCACCCGTGTGGGCCGCGCGGCCTCGGTGGAGCACGTGCTCCCTGGAGGCATCGGGACTTTCAGCATCAGCCACGTGTCGGACCCCTCCCCACTGGCCGTCGTAAAGCCGGAGCGCGGCACATGCCGAGGAGTCGACGTCGAAAGGAAACCCGAGGCCCATGACGGCAACGGCGTCCGTTACGGCTCCTCCTACTCCGCTGGCGTCCCCTTCACGCTCTGGGACGAGTCGGCCGCGAGGGACACCGGGTGCAGAGGTAAGATCCCATCAGACGGCCCTGATCGATCCTCTCCTGTTGTTTTAATTTAAGCTGGGTGCCGTCATCGTTATGTCTGACGGGATTCGGATCCCAGCTCGCGAAAGGCTCAGGGGCGCCTCCGTCCGCGCGTGACCTGTGAGCCACCGTAAAGGATAATGCGGCAACGGTGTTATAGTTTTACGATAACGAATCGCATTACGCACATCACCCGTTTGGAAAGGGTCAGGTAGGACCTGTTTTCACGTGACGTAAACTTTTTCCTAATGTTGCGGGGTTTGTCGAGGGGAACGTAAAATTAAAAAGGGTTACCGGCGCGCACAGAGGCCACGTGATTGGCACGTGACTCCACGCTGCTCCCGAGGAGATCTAGAGCAGTCGCCTGCGTGACAACGGGAGTCCCGTGCGCGTGACTCGTCCCGGAACCAAAACTCTCCCCTCCAAACCGAATTGAAGCTGCCGTCGGGTCCGGTCCGGTGAACCGCCGAGAAAGACGAAAGGATAATGGGCGCAGGTTACCGGCCTCCGGCCCATTCAGCGCTCGTTAGCGCTTGGCTTTTTTTTATTTTTTATTTTTAGCCATATTATTTTTCTTTTGAATTAATATAATAAAATATTTTAAATAAGAAGGGAGTGCGCTTGCTTTTGGCTTTCCTGTGCGTCGCAGGGCAGTGGCCATCCGCACTCGCCGCCCACGGCAGCGGCAGCTTCTGTTCGCTCTCCGCCTCCAGGTCGGTTGCCATTTTCCTTCTCTGTCTTTGGCCGCAGCTATTTTTTCGTTGTCTTGTTTCCTCCAGGGGTTTGTGTTGGGTTTTCTAGGATTTCTGAGAGTTCTGGGGTGGGGTGGATGGGGGCTTGGAGCAGGAATCACCCGGCGCCGGAGAAGAAGCGGTTCATGGAGTCGGCGTCAAGATCCAGCAAGGGCTTCGATGACGAGGACGACGACGACGAGGAGCTCAGCAGGAGGGAGGGCTCCTCCTCGCATAAAGGTCGCTTTTGTTTTGTCCTTTAGTATTTTGAAATCTTCGTTTTTTTCCTGGTTTTAAATGCTCGGAGCATGTTAGCGTGCTGGTTGGATGTTGGCGAACGTTTACTTTTTTCCCCTTTCTTGGGGGGTGTGGGAATAGGAATTTCTTATAATTTTTAATTTGCAGCAGAGTTGACCATGAAAATTGACGTGAATAGTAAGGGCGACAATGAACAGAGGCCCAACACCCCGAGGTCAAAGCATTCTGCCACCGAGCAGCGGAGGAGGAGCAAAATAAATGACAGGCAAGTTGTTTTTGATGAAATATTCGATTACCTTTACCAATCCAGCAATATTACTTTGTTTATGCTCAAAATTAAGTTTTAAATAATTTATTTTTGCTTTAATTTGAAGTAGTTTTCTTTGGTGATTTACCTTGTGCGATGCTTTAGTTGGTGCTCTGTTTTGCGATTTGATTTCTGGCAAATTTGATTTCAAAAATAGTATGGAGATCAAATTGCTTTTATACTGGTAGTTAGAATATTTATCTTGAACTTGGCGAATCTTTGCTCCAAGACAACTTTTAGGGCTTTCTGACTTGAGCATGGTTTGCATGGCGAATTAAAGACATCTCGAACCCCTAGAACTAATGAACCTAACAAGCATACACACGCGCGCACACGCTTGCATGGCGAATTAAAGACATCTCAGACCCCTAGTTAGTTTTTTTTGGTAGAAGAGACCCCTAGGTAGTTGGTCGGACAAGGTGATCCTTTGCAACCTCCACATTAATTTACAGCATTGCTTGCTTTTGATTAGCTTCTTCATAATTTGTGGCAGCTGTTGCAGTTCCCTGATGGTATCTGAAGAAAGCAGATGATTTGTTGATCCCACTCTGCCTTCGTATGTTGATTTATGCCAAGACTTAATTAAACCTGAGAACTGGATAACTAGCCAAAGTTCATTTCTTTTCCAAACCTTCTAAACGTCTTAATGAAATCTCATTGTCGTGGTCTTTTCTTGAGGCTTCCATTTTCTTTGCTTCTGTAGAAGGGATTGGGAACTGAACAGCCACTTTCTCTGCCTCTGCTGTTAAAGTGTCCTTCTTTATAAACCTCTAAGTTCCTTGACTTGGTTGAGATATTTAATGGTAAAAGGTGAGGTGTAATTTGATTTATAAACAAAAAAACTCATGCCGGATTGCAGGCGCATGTTGCTTTGGGTGATTGCAAAGAATGACTTTTTTCATTTTTGCTATAAAATAAGATTAATTAGGTGATGAACATATTCTTTCCCCCTAGTTTTTGGTTATAGGTGATGTCGATGAGATAGGATGGGAAGATAACTCCCAAAATGTAGGGGGTCGCAAAATAAACTTCATTATTTATCATTAGTAAATTTTTTATGTGTGAACCTTAATGTGGACTTGTGCACCTTGGATTTATGCTGTCTGCCACTTCTGCTACTTGTTCACTCTGCAACTTAAGTGAGTAGTACAGAAAACATAAATGAAGTCTAAAGCAATCACATATTTTGTTGAATTATAACTGTTTGATGCAACTTAGAATGGGCCATGAACCTGTCTTGCAGATTTCAGATACTTAGGGAACTCATACCGCATAGTGATCAGAAGAGAGATAAAGCATCATTCCTCCTGGAGGTTTGCTGAATCATCCCAAGCTTGTTTGATTGTATTAGTTTTCTCCTTTTTTTTTTTTTTTTCAATCAAATTCTTTGGAAGTGGCATATATCTTTATATCGCTTATGCAGGTTATTGAGTACATTCAGTTTTTACAAGAGAAAGTTCAGAAGTATGAGTCCACATACTTGGGATGGAATCAAGATGGTGCAAAGTTAATGCCATGGGTAACTTGCTAAGCTTTCTCCATCTGTATGTAGGCTGAGTGTGCATGCATGGTTTCATAAGATGTCCTATACTGAGTAGGATTGATAGGTGATGGGGTTGAGATACCTGTTTCTATGTTCTTGAATCCACCTTAAGGTAATTTTACTCAATTTTGCATGCATAAGTGCAGCCACCTAATTCATATCAGCCTATACATTATATATTTTGGACTTGTCTAAGTAAACTATGTATATGCCCCTTAGGTTCATTAACTTGCACATATTCAAAGCAAGTGAAAGTACTGTTGTTTAGAGGAACTGCTAATTTCTTGAAAGTTATCCTGGGTCAACATTACGATATTCTGTCTATTAAACAGGATGCTATGTTTTAAGCTTATCGCCTTGCAAAATCTTGCATTCTGGAATGATTGAAAATGTTATTATTCATGACTGTTAATAGGGTCTTGAGATTTTTCTAGAGTCTACAAACAAATAGAGATAGTATATATTTCTTGGAGGATATATATTCTTTATTTATCTGTCAATGCACTTATGGTGCTTGTTATCGGTTAACCTTTTGATCTGTGTGTTTCTTTCTTATGGTATAGCGTTCATATGATTTTGTAAAATGTTAGAACTGTGAATACAGATGCACTGTAAGATTATGTTACCGTATACTGATGTTTTTTGTAACGTTTTGTGAAAGTCACCTTAGGTTTTGCAATTATTTGTCCCCAGCCCATGTGCCTCTGTTCAGTGAAATGGTACTCTGCGAGTAATGTATTTTCAGTGAAATGTATAACTATCATATTTAAACTGACTTAAACAAACAATTTTGATTATGAGGGAGTGCCCTTTCAGTCTCTTTCTTGGTTCTGTATTCATGTGAATGCTAGACCATCTGTTCAGTTGTGTTATTTTAACACTTCTCAGTGAACTTTTAGCTGGTCCCAACAAATATTGGATATCTTAATCATTTCTGCAAGCAAAAAAAAGTTTTTATTGATTTTCACTTTTTGGTTTTTCTTTTGGCAGGTAAAAGTCTATTTTAGATCATTATGGAAAAATGCACGGGTATCTGTCATTTAGAAAACTTAAGCAAAACTGGGCATTATATGCATGTTTGTCTTTGGAAAAATTATTATGCCGATATTCCTCTGTAAGACTATCTTATTCAACGATCCCTTTTCTCACCTTTGTAACAGAACAATAACCAATCTTCTGGAGATGGTATATCTGACCCCTCTCAAGTTGCAAAAAATGGCTCTGCTTCCCCTGGATATATGTTTTCTGGGATTGACAATAGCATCCCAGTTGCACCGCCAATGCTCTCAGCTGCACAGAATCCAATTGAATCTGATATGGCTGCTGGAGTCTCTTATAAAGCAATCGAAACTCCTACAAATTTTGCAAGTAAGATGGCTGCCACACCCACTCTTTTGCAGCCCAACTTGTGTTCTTATGTTGGAAGAGAAACTGGTTTTCCTCAGTCACAGCAGAGGTTGGTTTCAGATGCAGATAACATGACAACTCAGGCCCAGCCACAATGGTTAAGATCGTCTGGTCCAGATGACTGTGCTGTTAGTGGTGTGATTTTGAATGAACAAGAGGAGCTAACAGTTGATGAAGGAACAATAAGTGTGTCCAGTGCCTATTCCCAAGGGTGTGTACTCAATAAGGTTTTTTTCTTTTTTTTTTTTTTGTTTCTCGTCTTTGGATATGACATATACATTTCTTTCAAGAGTTAATTGGTTTTTCTCTCTGTGGGCTTTTACTTGATTTATCAATCTTCATGGTCCTAGATTTTGGAATGATGTCTGCATGGAACATTCAAATCTGATTCCTTCTTCATACTTCTTTTTGTCCAAGTCTCATAATGTTCTATGAGAAGTCTTAACAATTTTTTGACTTTTTTGATTCTGACCAACGTAACATTATGCTGTTGTGCTTTAGAATTCATGAATAAATATGGTAAACTTTGCAGGACATTTTTTTTATTTGATCTTTTACCATTCACAAATACCATGCTTATCTGCTTTCGGATGGGATGGTTGCCACTGATATCTTCAGAGACAATACCAAGCTGTCTTCTGCCCCCTTTTCTTTTATATTTTAATTTGTCTTTTTGCAAATTTAATTCACTGCAGCTAAATGCTATTTTGTTTGTCATCAGCTCCAACATATTTATTTATTATTTAGAAGGTTTCTTATGCTTTATCCATACATCAAATGACAACTTTCATGTTGAGCTTGTTAAGGAGCATAACAATTATCAACTCTAGTTTCTTAACTTAGAATCTATATATGAATTCACCCCACCCTAAAGTTAAAATATGATTTTTATTTTTATATTTTTGGTGTAAGACAGACTGTTGACTACCCTTGCTCAGGCGCTACAGAGCTCTGGTATAGATCTCTCTCAAGCCAGTGTCTCCGTGCAGATCAACCTTGGCAAGCGAGCAACTAATAAGAGACCTGCTGCCACTGTGACCGCTTTCAGTGCCAAGGTATAGGCTCTTTCTCTCTGTGAACTTTATGATTTGTATTTATTTTTGTTGTGCTGAATTAGAAAGAAAAGTACCATATTGGATCTGTTTCTAGTTGATAATTTTATTTCCATCTCCCAATTTGAACTGCGGACAGCTTAGATGATCCATTTCTACAGTCATCATGCTTAGACAGCTTAGAGATCTTAAATCTTAATGACATTCAGGTTCTCATACTTAGAAATCTAACAGTTCTTTCATTTTGGTTGTAGGACCATGAAGACCCTTCATCTGCTGATCAAACAATAGGACACTCCAGGATGGGAAGCTGTGGCGAGGAATCTTTGCAAGCACCAAAAAGGCGCAGAACAGATAAGAGCTAGTGCTATCATCTTTCGGGTTTCATATTTAACTTTGTTATGTCACTGGATTTGTCGGATGAATGTATAGCCTGTTTGGCCTTATATGGCTCTGATCGAACAGACAAACGCTGTGGGTATTCTTTCATTTGTGTCTTACTTTCCAGAAGAGGCTCTCCATTACAGTTTGTGAAGCTGCTTTTCTTAACAGGCTTCCAGGCGTGAGAAGTTTCTGGGTGTCCAAAGGACTCCTGTTGTAAGGTACTTTGGTACTACCACTAAAACACTCTTAAAAATTATCCAATGTCTGTATAACAATGTGATGTATGGTTTGAACAGATATTGTAAATGAGCATGTAAAATTAACGTAATTGATTTCTTTTCAGAGCATATGCATTGCTTCATAATGTAGTTCTAAAAATTAACGTAATTGAGAGAGCCTGGTGGTTATTTCAAAAAGGATGACATTCCCCAAATTTTAGTACCAGCCTTCTCCTTTAGGAATGCCAAGCCAAGCTTTCAACACCATGACAGAAAGAATGATGTACATAAAGTGATGTAATATCAGACAAGAAAGAACAACATTACGGTAACATAGTGATCAACACCATCTCATAATTTCCACCAGCTTAGCGTTACCATGATCTCTCAAAATTGCACATTGTTGCAGATGGGCCAAAAACTACAAATTGCATCAATGCCTTTTATGATTTACCGTCTGCTTACACAACAGGATCTTCAGACAATTTGTGGCTCTGTACAAACCTTGCATCTGTTTTTTATTCAATCATCACAATGGTGAATTAGGGTTTCCCTCATGCTCCTTAAGCATCTTCTTCCACAGTATCAGATTTGTGCTTCTTCTAGACAGCAGAAGCAGCAGCTTCCGGTCTAGCAGATCTCTCCAAATATCTCTTTAGCCAATAAACTATTTCACATCCTTGCAATAAGAGGCCATCCTATCATTAACAGTATCACTGCTAATCCATATCTGCTGGTGAATCTAATTCTATAGGCAAAGCAAATAAATGTGTGTATTGGTAAGGAAGAACATCCTCAAATTTTTCATCTGAGAATTTCTGGACCCATAACAACCCATCAAGTGAAGATCCTGATTGGGCTTAAAAAGTGTGATAGAAAAATAATACTTGATCTTATCAGCTATCAAAACATTGTTGGTGTCGAGTACAGGAAAAATTAGCAGATACATTAGCTCCTCTCATTGCTCTCAATAAGGAATATATTTGACTTCTTTGAAACATTTAAGCGCAATTATCAAAATAAGTAAAATTCGCCTCACCTCTATGTTCAACTTGAATATGAACCCTAACCCAATTTATAGGAGGCCATTGGCCCTTATCAAAGACAAGTGCTTAGATATTAAAAAAAAAACAGTAAAAAAAAAAGAAAAAGAATGATTTGCCTCCTTCATCAAAGGCTTCTTTGATCTTGCCAACTTTTTTAACCTTCCAAACTGTATTCAAGTCTCAAGACCCCCTTCACCAGGAATTAATAGGATATGGTTTGCTAATTGATATGCTGATTCATTCAAGAAGCATGATTTGGAGAGTGCTCAAAATCACAAGCCATATGTGAAAATCTGACATTTTCTTGCAGCATATCATCTTTCAGTTTTCTCGTGTTGACCTGAAGAAGAAATTTTGCTCAAAATCAAAGAATTAACTTGCCCTGAATAGTGAACAAACTCACATTAAAAGGCATTTGAAATTAATAGATGGGCTTCAAGCTGTAATTCTAGGAGAAACTGAAACATACTATGATGATACAAAAGAAGAGAGAAGAACACAGGGGAGAAGTTTCGGAGATGATGGCAAGAGAGCGGGGAAGGGGATACTCGACTCAAGCAACATGAGAGTTCTCTGCTACATGCTTCAAAGCTTCAGCGCACAAATTGTATTGAAATTTATCTCCCTACAACCTTGGCGTGTTCCTTGAACAGATCTCACTGGAACCCAAATTATATCTAGACCTTTGCATCCAATCTCCATAACTAAAAGTAATCTAAACGACCTCATAAAACCATATAAAGTAAGTATGACACATTTAAAAACCCAGGTTCCCAAGCTCCTGACAGTTTTGTTTTGTCACCCATCCAACTGTTGGATGTTTAATCCATAACACATGAAACCCTCTGCTAATGACTAAAAGTATATTGGAAATATATTGGGAAGTAGCGAACTCGAACCTGCATTCAGGGGCAAGGGTTTGTCCACGGTGGGGCATTGAGCTCCATTGTGGCATGTATCTTCTAGTGAATAACTTAGCCAGCCTGTGCCCATCTTCAGCACGCTAGGTTTATATTGTCTTCTAATCACTTTATCTTAGCCAAATATAAAACTCAAATATTCAAGATGGCATCATTAGCATACAGCAACACTTATAGCTAGCATCAATGAATGCACATAGATAACTAGCATCAACAACAGAAGATGCATTATATTACCATAGACATGAAATAGATAACATTCACTTAAAACAAAAAAAAAAAAGACTTCGAGGATAACAAATTTTATAAGTGATATAAGTATTGATCAGCAACAAACCTAGTATTGCAAGCAAACCTACATGGCAGACATCCGAAATATCTAATATTTGTTTCCAAGAAAAGAAACTGCTAAACCTATATTCCCGGTTACACATCCACATGAACCATCCAAGACAAAGCTGTTTCATTTAAAATAGGCTATAAAAAGTAAGCAAACTTGACAAAACCTCATCAACTATTAGCTTTAATTTGAGGGGAGTGGATGACAACAGGACTGAATTTTTAGTTGAGAGTATGGAATTCACAAAACACTACCAACACAAGCAGAATGAGCGAAACAACCCAACCCATTTGTCAATTCCACCCAATCTCGATCCCTTAGCAAGTACCCGAGTCCATTCCTTCCAATTTCCCACCACCATCGAGTACCGAACTCAGCCACCAACTGGAGGTCCAGAAAAACGTTAAAGATCGAATCTTTTCCAACAGGAACAACTAGAACAGAGCAGAGTAGCGGCCGCTCGGCAGCCTCGGCGACGATGGGCATCCTGGGGAGCTGGCCCAGGAGGCAAGAAGTCGATCCATAGACCAACGAGACGGCGCTGTCGACGCTCTGGAGGAGCTCAAAGCCGAGGCCTTCCCGGGGTTGAAGGTGCGCTCGAGGAGGTCGGGGAAGATGAGGAGGACGTCGAGGACGATGGCCTGCATGGTGTTGAAGCGGACGGATTGCGCAAGACGGCGAAGTAGAGGGTGAGAAAGAGGAGGAGGCCGTTGGGGAGGGGAGAGCAGAAGGGATGGATGGCAGGGAGGAGGGGCTGGAGGAGGACGTGGAAGGCCGGGAACTGGGCCAGGACTTAGCGGCCGTAGTGGACGCCGTCGAGGAAGGGGTACAGATAGCAGGCGGCGGCAAGGAGGCCGTCGGCGCCGGAGTTGCTGTTCTTGGCCCGGGCGGGTACCGCGGGGCGCGCCGGCGGCGGCCGAGTTGGTGGGTTTTGGGGGAGAGAAATGTTGATAATATTAAAGCCGAAGTATGTTAAAGTTGTTAGATTAAAAGGCATATAAATTTAACTTTTATATAATAATAAAGGTCGGAGCGTCCGATCCGGAAGGCGTGCAACGAAGTACTACTGTTGCAATTCCGAAGAGCAACGGTTACGTAGGTTACCTGTCATAATAGCTTCCAAGATGCATTCTGAAGCTCATTACCAGAACTCTTCAGATGGTACAAATTGAATGAGCCAACATAAATTGCATTCCTCCGTAATGTCAAAATAAAAAAACTTAAAATTAAAAATATCAAAAAAAGTAGTTAAAAAATATGTACTAACATTTTTAAAAATTAATTATACACCCTCATTTTTCACCCCCTTATTTCTTATTCTTTTGTTGAGATGAAGCAATGTTGAAAGGATAATTTATTTATTTTCTAACATGATTTTCGTCATCACCAGTGTGGCAGTGAAATAAGAGCAAGGAAGAGTGTAAAGTAAAAAAGTGGATATGTGGTTGTGCGCGGACGAGAGAAAGGTACCAAATGAGTGCAGCCCATGCTTTAACACCTCTCTTTCTCTTTTTTTTTTTTAAGTTTTAAAATCTTTTTATATTAATAGGTAGATAAGGAGAGGAGAGAAGTAGCTACTCTTTTATTCGATGTCCTAAGTGGATTAGATCTAGGGGTAGGCATGGGTCAAAACAGCTTTGAATCGGATCAAGGGCAAAACATTTGGTTCGAAGCACTGGGGTGGACCGAATCAGATTCGACCTGGGGCTAAGACTAGCCTGTTCGAATCCTATCCGATAACAATATCCAAAGGTCCAAACCCTAGTTATATATAATTGTTACATAATATATTTAATATATGTATATTTCATAAAGCAATTTAAATATGACTGGATAATTAACGCTTTGGTCATTAACTTGCGGGTCCTAAGTTTGATTCTCATTACTTATCTCCGAGGGTTTTCATGGATGGAATAAGTATATGTATATGTTAGAAATAACTATTATTTTTTATGAATTTATGAAATATTAAATGATATGAAATGCTTTCATGGTTGGAATAAATATATGTTCGAAATTACTATTATTCTTTATGAATTCAGAGAATATTAAATAATATGGAATATATTCAAAACGACTATTATTCTTTATGAATTCATGGAATATTAAATGACAACTGATAAGAATAATTTTTTTTGCATCTATATTAATTTTTTTCAAGCATAATAAATTTTATTATCAGAAACTACAAGATTGTACTTGCTTCGAAGCAGAATAAGAGAGAGCAATTTAACTCAAATATTTCATCTTTTTTTCAACCAAATATATTTTTTTGGGCACTTTGGAAAGGTAAAATGGATATTTTAGAAAAGTTAATATACAACTTTTGCCTTTCAAATGCATTTATTCTACTAAATCAGTTTAACTTGTATTTAACCTGGATTGTTTAACTTGTATTTAACCTGGATTAACTTATGCTACATCCAAACACAATTATTCCTTCCATTTTCAGCCATACAAAGTACATGTATTAATCACTTTTTCAAAAGAGTAAAATAGATATTTTTGAATAGTTAGTATGCAACCGTTTGCTTTTCAGGCTCTTTAATCCTGCTTGAATTAGGAATAAATTACTCCGTGTAGGATGTAGTAATTTATTTTGGGATAAAGAGGAGTAAGAATAAATTAACCGATTTACTTCATGTTAATCTATTTCACTTTTAAATGAAAAAAAAAAAACTCAAATAATTAAAAAAATTAAAAAGATTTTATCTTATAAGTGCTCTGTTATGTCATATTTCGTCTTGGATTTTTTGAAAATAAAGTCAATACAGAATGGGCCCTTGGTTAACCCCAAATTTTTAACACTAGGAGAGTCGAGTCTGGCTATTGCATTGGCACCAGGTTGGGCCACATGGGGGTAGACTAGGTTGTGGGTTAGTCAAGTGGAGTCATGATCCATGGGCCAATTTATGGGCCTCAGCTTGTCACTGTATTGGGTCAAGTATGGGCACTTTCCTTCACTTTGGGTCATAGAAATTAATCTAACTCAATCTAGACCTAACTCAGGCCTCGCTTATCTAATTGCCACCAATGTTAGGTTGGTGTGTGGTTACTTGGCTATATGCCCTTATGTGTTGGCATATCGACTTGCGGAGCAAGAGTTGAAAATTCGTTAAGCAAGTTTTCAAAATAGGTTGAGTAAGAATATATTTTAATAATTTTTTTAAATTAAATTTTAATTTCATCCATTCAAAAGCTTTATTCCATACTTTTAGCTTCTTATGCTTTTAAACATTTTTTTTTTTTATTTATAGCATCATTTATGTAAGATTAAAGGTATTATAAAATTTATCTTTCAAAACATATTGATGGCATCCGTAGTTAAGCATGAGAATTAAAATTTTTTTTCTTTTTTTTCTTCGTATTTTTGAGCAAAGGACCTTTTTTCCTTAGTTGTTGCTTTAAAAGAGTAATCTTGGTAATTAAAGAACTAAGATATCAAACTTTGCAATATTGCAAATCAAAATGTTGTTTAATTTTTTTTATCATTGCTTATATATATATGAAGGTAAATTTGGCTATATTCAAATGTAGCTAAGCCTAAATCCGATCATTTCTCTATTCTTTGAGCTACACAATTCATGAATTCTAAAAATAAAAAAAATAGAAGATGAGATGACTTTGAAACTCGTATGTATATATATATATATATAATATCATCCTGAATCAAGGTATCACAGCAATCAAGTGTTTTTGCATCTAAACTTAATTTTGCCAAGAACAAGTTACGTACAATTTGCTGGCTCCCAACACAATGGTGTGGATAAGTGAGATGGGCTCGTTAATGTTTAGAAAACAATTAGTAATTTTTCGAACATATACGGGCCATTAAAACCTTCTCAATGAGAATAAGTGTAACTCTTTTTTTTTCTTAAAAAAAAAAGCTGGAGCAATTAACAAGGATGTTCAGTGATATGATAAAATCCCTCAAACTCTACCAAGATAACTATATCACAACCTATTCCACGATGATACCATCAGCAACATGATTGATAGGTAGTTGATAGGTTGACGAGGTGATGCATGTTCGATAAGATTGAATGCACACATCTCCTATCAAATTAATGGGAATGAACATTTACCTATAGAGAATATAAACAACAGCATCTTGCAAAGTGCCATCTAGAAAGATGGGTTCATTATGGCTCATAATTGGGTAATTTATATGGTTGCATTGACTGATATAGAATCTGTCGATAAAAGAAAAGCTTGATAAAAAAACAAAGAATTCCTTTCTGATAATCTCTCATCATAACTCAGCTTCAACCTTCAGTAATGCAATACTTCAATCTCTTTTTTTTTTTTCAACTATTTTTTACTTCTTCACAAATTTAAGGACGGCAAGGCCAATCTTTGGTTATCCTTATCATTCATTTTCACTAATCTGATCTAGAAAAGCTCTCACTGTAAATTCCCTAGCATCCCTCAGGTCATTCGAACGGAAGCCTGAATTGGGAATGACATTGGCCTTCTTATATGGTTATCAACTAGCTGGTGCCCTCTAGCAAAGATCCTTTCTTACTGTTATTTACAGCAGTTGTACACAAGCTCAAGCTCAAACCTAGAAATTTATCACCTAAAATTGTGAAATAACTATTTGAACACAGGATGATTATTTATTTCGAGATTTTTTTTAAAAAAATACATGCAGTCATGATGCGCAACAGCGACACTTAAACATCCACAAAGCCACGTGGTTTTAATATTTGTGGCCAGGTAAAAAAAAAAAAAAAAAAAAAACTAAGATTAACTCCCGAGACAACGATTCAAGCATTAGGCCCGGAAGCTAGCTAGAAAGCTCCCTGATTCATTAGACCCCACCAGGCGCAACGATGTTGACACGCTTCCGCCCCACGTCAAGGCTGCCAGTTGCCCGACTTTGTCTTTTATCATGACGGCAGTACGGGTTCTGCCAACCTGCACAGCTTAAAAAACCGAAAGCAGCCGTCCCCGCCAATCGTCATCAGACACGTAATCTGCGTCCAGTTCCGTCTCACCAAACGACATCTCCCCCCCCCCCCCCCCCCCCCCCCAGCCTGCCGCAGTTCCGTACGTGAGCGCCGAACACGCATCGAGATTAGTGCAGGCAAGGCACGTGGCAATGTCCCATTCACTGGCAACTGGCATGGCCGGTCAAAATATAAAAATGGTACGGTGGATCGCTCCCCCTTTGAGTCATGGACCGGTTCCAGCGCCCATAAGCAAAATCCTCGCCATCCAATCCAATCGACGGGCTTTACGGCCCGTGACACGATTTTGTTATGATTCGCATCCCGCCACCAGACTGCTGTAACATTAGCTTTCATTTTTTCTTTTTTTTTTTTTTTTCCGTTTAAAACATTAAACTGTCTCCCGTGATGGTTACACAAGAGACAAGAGCTCATCTTTCACCAAAACCGGTACAACACGCAATCGCATGTCACTAGAATACTTCCCAATTGATGCTAAACATATGGAACTCGGTTGAAATTTTACCATAGGGGATCCCAACTCTGTGATATTATATATAAACTAATCATTTCACACAGTACCTCGGAATGAGCCCTTTCTACTGGCTACTCTCTATTATCTTCTTCATGTGATGACACTGTAAATAAAAAAATTTAACCTGAGAGAAAACAAAGATGAGACTGGAATGACCTGAACAACTGGCATTTCTCTATTTCAATCCGTGTGTTGTACGGGCTGACCCTTTTCTTCTCTCTCTCTCTCACTCACTCACGCTCTATACAAGAATTAAAATTTTATTTGAACAGTATAAATAAAGGTTATCTCATATCATAAATATGTGTATATCCACCAGCTGCATGAGAAAAGTACCACCAACGCCTGCTGCCCTCCAATTGTCAAGCAAATCCTCCTCCCTCTTCAATCAGTAGACGTCCGATGGAGACCTCTGTTGGAAGGATGTAGATTAACTGCATTTATGAAAGAATAGCAATCTAGTGCTGGTATCATGAGAGACGACTAATTCACAAACTCCATGGCTCATCAGGCTGACGCAGGCACTCTTGGGGATTGGTGTAGAAGTAATCCTCTTCTTTTGGTCTATCGGGAATCACCATCCTCGCTGCGGGCTTTCCCATCCGATCGACATGGGATGCCTTGACCGACGAGGAGAACTCATCCCAACTCAAAGAACCGTCGTTGTATTGGTCTATCAGCTCAACCAGGAGCTTCCGATCCAGTAGGATTGTCTTCCTGAAGCCCAAGTATCTGAAACATCATGCCATACAATACCGTAAGACATAACTGCCGCCAAAAAAGAATCTTGTTCATAGCTAATCTTCTAACAATACAGACATACATCAGTGAAAGAGATGGAAAAACAGTACCTCCGATGACCTTCGACAACCTTGGCCATGTTACCATCATACGTAGGAACAAAGATTTCGCTCTCTAAAGAGACCAAGTAATCTAATGCTGCCATTTGTGATGAATGGTTCTGGAATAACCTAAGATCTGAATGTTCCAAAAGCGTCTCCTTCCTCACCTAAATGTTTAGACAATGTCAATACACGGAAAGCAAAACAGATATTGCCATCATGAACTATTGCCATCATGAACTAATAAATGTAAACTGTTGCAGATACCGACCACATTTGGATAAGCTGCAGTGAGGGCAGCCATTCTCCGCGCTCCACCATAAATTTCTCCCGCCGCAATGTATATCGGTAAACTCCGATCAAAATCCAATGCCCTCAAAATTAGAGCAGTCTCCTCTGGCGTCAAAGGACAGAGACCATCTTTCCTTTTCAGGTCAGAGTCGATAACCTTCTCTTTCCACCAAGGATATGCATATCTGTAATTCAAAGCGTCAATTACTCATATGACCAAATGATACAATGCTTTCAAATTCTGATTTTTTTTTTTTTTAAATAGAAATTTAAAAATTATAAAAGATGAGCAAAGGTGAATACTGAAAATGATAAGAATGAGAAAATACCTCATTCGCGTCAACTCTTCTGCCTCTTCTTCAGTACAGCCCTGAGTACAGCCTGAGAAAGCTAACATGTCCATTTCATAGCGTAAATGGAGTACCAGAAATGGACCATTCTGTCGCAGCATTCTAATCACTCGCCTACCGAGCTCTTCAATTTGAGAGGTAAACCTCAGAGCAGCATAGTTTACTCGACAACGCAATTTCTGAATCTCTAAAGGCAGGCCATTATTAGCAAGCCGGGCATCAGTTTTATTCAAATGCACTATCTTATGCTTCTGTATCAAAGGAAGAATCTGCATGCAAGATAAACATAACTATTAGCATCTTCAATGAAACTGCTATAAATATGTGACCTCTATCACCAAAGAATGAGGAATTTTTACCTGATTTTTGTAGTAAGAAATATTGGACCAACTAACAGGAGGCATAGAATATACCATTCCTAGCTCTGCCCTTCTTTTTAACCTAGGGGGCAGTTCTTTCAATATCCGAACCTCATCTCTCAATGAGGTAATAAAATGATCCACATCAAATATGTCTTGAAACTCACTGCCATATCAACAAAGTTTATATATAATGAATAAATGACAGAATAGAGTCTGAAAAGAAATTAAGAGATTAGCTTCTTTTTTTTTTCTGAAGTTTAATTTTTAGAAATTGATACAATTAGTCTTCTATAAAAATTTCTAAAAATTAAAACATCAGAAAAAATTAAGCCAATCTCTATGTTTTCTTCCTTTTTTTTTTTCTGAGAAAAGAAAGAAAGACCTACCTAGGATCAGACCAGAATGATGTTTTATCCAACTCTGGTACAATGAGTGTCACATTCAAATATCTAGCAATAGCAACCATGTCACAAATCTGAAAAGAAGAGCTGCAAATCAGAACCTATAATGCAGAGTACCTCAGAAACTGTAAAGTTGGAATGCACATAAAAAGAATCCACTGCTATTTAAGATTGAACATGGTCAAGAAAAAAAATGGCTTACTGCTGCTCGCATCTGATTAAGCCCACCATTGCATGAGACCATTAGATAACCATTGTTCTTATATATTCCTATACATTGAAAGAAAAAAAATGGAATGTTACAATGATTTCAGATGAAGCAAAATTAATATCAACCATCATGCAACAAAAGTCACAAGAAGAAATTATATATTAGAGTGTTGACCAGTAAAGAGGTCCCACAAGCATAAGAGGCATCGAGCAGAGACCCAGGATATTGCAATGACATAAGCGAGAAAGAAAATGCATCAGAGAAACGTTAAGAGCTGCTCTATGTGGCAAGGAGGGACAAGTTCAAATCTAATAGTAGGTAAAACCGGCCGAAAGCCCTGCTTTTGCCAGCATGACAGCAAATATAGAAGAGGCAACATAATGACCAAAGCATTGGTTGCTTCCACTTGTTGCCTTCTTTGATGAAATAGTTTGGGCTTTAGACCAAAAGAACTTGAACAGGGATAGTAAGAGGTCAAACAAAATATACCTCCGATTTGGAGGATTGGAGAAAACAAAGAAAAAACAGGATGCTTATAACCAATCACGATTTGATGGATAAAACTTGCGATTACCATTGAGAACATTCATTACAAAACATAAAATTCTCAAACGGACGAAGCACAAGAGTTGAGCACAACTTCTTGGAATTTTCTCAGAAATTAAGGAACCACTGAAAACAAAATAGAGGGCTTGTAGAACCCTTGTCAACAAATTATCAGGCTGACAAGAAAGAAACGAGAGCCAACAACTGCAATAATTTCTAAAAGACAATCAGAGTTTTTTCTTGGTATGGTAAAAACAAGAAACAATAGCCAACAACTGAGATAAATTCTAACAGACCATAGAAACATGATCCTGGTATGAGAAAACCAAGCATAACCTATAAGATACAAATGAACAAATTCAGAATACTTGATATGCTAAAAGACTGGGAATCTATAAACTTATTGCTCACCGAGCCAGACTAAGAATACGGTATATCAAAAAGGCTTAAAATTAAAAACCAATACCAACCAACAAATAACAAATGAATTCTAAAAACGAAAAAAAAAAAAAAAAACAAGAAAACAAGAATCGAGAGCAATGAGGGGATTTTCTGATGAACAACGAACTCACTTTTGGGCGGAAGAACGATCTTCTCATCCACCGAAGAGGCTTTCACCGCAGCAGGCGAATCGGAGGGGGTGAAGCAAGAAGGCCAACCCTTGAGGATCCTGGGCCCCCACATCTCCCCCAATGCCGTGAGCTGGACCACGCACGTCCACAGCAGCACGGTGGTCGTCGCCCTGATCATCCAGAGCTTCATCCGAGACCTCGACACCATCGAGCCCTTGAGCTTCTCCACCTTCACCTCGCCGCCTGCGGCCTTCGGGCCCACCTTTCTCTCCCCGGCGTACTCAGATCCCATGCTCTTCTCCAACCGGCACATCCTCAGTAACCACAGAGCTTTGCTCCCCATACATAAGAAGCCCTAACACCAATCCCTTCCCACGCGAACCATCAATTCCTCACGAGTATCCTTGAAGCAAAACCCAACTTCTCTACTACAAATCAAGAAAGGAAAGTAATAAATCTCCACGAGTCCACCCAATGCAGCATCGCAGAGCGAGTTCGAACCCTCGAAAACGCTTGAACCGGACAACAACCCCCTAAAAACTCCAGTTTCTTTGCAAGAAAACCGAACTTCTCCCCTCCAAACTCACAAAAATACTCTCGCTAAGACCTCTTGCTTGGACGCCTATTCCCACAGCGAATGCAGCGAAAATTGCCAAAAAAACAAAAAAAAAAATCTGAGCCTTTTACCTTTTTAGACCTCCGTTCACCAATCCCGCTCCGACCACGGATCAATCCAGGTCCCCCACCTGATCTCCTTCCACAAAAGGCCAAAAACCGTCGCTCTTCCCTCCGGGAAGGGGCCTTAACCCGTTGCTCCTCCGGCCGATCGGGATCTAGAGTCAAGATAGGGGAATCCCGGGCATTAATCCGCCTTCAATCCTTAGAAAAAATAGGACTCGTGTGGACATCCATAAATAGAGAATGGAAACGGGGCGAGGGGCCGGTCGATCCCCTTCCACATATGAGAGCAGCAGTCGCCACGGGCGTCGGTGGCGTATATATGAGGCGACGTGTCCGTACCTTTTGATACGTTAACCGCTGTTAAATCCCAACCGTCAGTCAGCTGCCAAGGTACACCCAATTAACGTGTGACAGCGCAGCGGATAAACATCACGCACCTGCGGGTCAACCGTCCGATCAACGAGGTTATCGGAACACCCACAGCGGCCCTCCTCAAATTATTGGACCGGGTCGATGTGATCGACGGCTGGGATCGCGCGGCGAGGATTTAATTCTGATGGAAGAGGGGCGGCGGTTTCGTGACGACCGGCACAGCACCGTTTGCCGCTCCGTCGGACGCTCCGAAGGGCGAGGGGGACTGTCGGTCGTGCCGTTAGTTGACGCCGTAGCCGTGTCAGAACGGTCGAGTACTCCCCGCCCGATCCCGTCGCAGCCTCGCGCGCTGTCAGTTTCTTTTTCTCTTCGCCTTTAATAAATTTTATATATTTACAAAATTTTTCTTGTCTTTTTTTAATTGAACTCTTCTTTTGTGTGGTTCCTGGAAAGCGACAGGCTTAAGGGGAGAGGATCGATCGTTACTTGAGCGCATTTAATAAATTCCTGAAATTTTTAGGCTTGCTAAAGAATCTACTCAATTGGGAGGGTAACAAATTTTTTATTTGTTTAGCAAAAAAAAAAAAAAAAAAAATCCACAAAATTACTAATTTTCCATATAAAAAATTTTGTCTTTTAATTTTGTACAAAATTATACATATTTAAAGATTTCATTTTATGAATCGTTCCGAACCTAGTAAATATAAATATAAATATATATATATATATTAAAAATTTCATAATAAAAATGACTTTAAATTTATAAAATTAGGGATAGGGATAAGCTCGCTGCCTTTTCTAATAAATAAGGGAGGTGGATTAAAAGAATGGAGACATGTTAATAAAACCGAAACCAATTGGTTGGACGAGTCCATTAATTGCTTTAAATTGGACAGCCAATGAGCCATGACCATCATGTGGGGCCCAAGGAGAGAGAGGTGGGGGCCCATCGGATGCGACGGTGGTGATGGGGACGTCAGGAAGCGACTAATGGCACGGAAATGGGACGCACGACCCACCACGGGAGATTCCTGAATGGAGACCGATCTCGACGTTCCCCATGCCATGAACCGTTGGATTTTCTACGCCCGTGGAGGGACCACAGTTTGAAGGATCCAGATTGGAAATTAGAATTGTCGGCATGAGACAACATCTAACCCGTAATTGGTCAGCTCTGACCGAGTTTGGGTTCTGGAACAAATAGCTATTCTGGTCACCCTTGATAATTTATATCAAAACTATTTAAAGCGAGAGATAGAATGGCTTGATCTTTGGAGCAAGCCTTTCTTCTATTTATTTATTTATTTATTTATTTTAAACAAGATTATCCTTAGCTTTGAGCTATTTTTAAAAATTTTAACTCAGATAAAAGGATAAACTCACAATAATAAATATCCTCATCAAATTGGTAGCAGAGTATTTCATTAATTATGGATTGGGTTCAGTGGTCTATTAAATACTTATAAAGAAAAGCATGTTCAATCTAGAATTATTTCAAAATATTTAAATAAAAAATAAAAATAATTTATGAAATAATTGTTTCAAAAAGAATAACCAATACAACTCTCTTTTTTTACTTCTTAATAACATGAAAAGCGTTAGGAAATCAATGATAACTTTTTTTTCACAAAAAAAATAAAATTATAAAATTATTTGAATATAAAGTAGTTGATTAGCATCTATCAATATAAAATTATAAAATTATTAAAATAAAAGATATTTGAATATGAAATTGCTTATTTTATATTGATAGGTGCTAATCAACTAATCTATATAAATTGTTGATGTTACTTATAGATAACAAATACAAGTTCACCTAATATTTAAGGATGTATACTTGACAACTTCTTGCTGTGTTGTTATTTTAGAAATTTTAATTTTTTTATGATATTTCAGTTGTGAGATTTCTCACTTTGGAGAGTAGGTGCCAATCAACTAACTACCAATCGTTGATGACATTCAATGCCAAATTATGAAAAGCAAGTACAAGTACATCAATCAATTCAGAGTGGTGTACATGGTGGGAATGTTTGGTGGGCTCTTTAGAAAACCAAGAAAAAAAAAGAAAAAAAAAGAGCTTGTTATAGGGTTATTTTAGAAATTTAATTTTTTTAAAATGCTCACGGAATATTGAAAAGAAGAAATTACGT
This sequence comes from Metroxylon sagu, assembly GCA_017589505.3. Classification (NCBI taxonomy): domain Eukaryota; kingdom Viridiplantae; phylum Streptophyta; class Magnoliopsida; order Arecales; family Arecaceae; genus Metroxylon; species Metroxylon sagu. The sequence goes on from JACVBY030000565.1 coordinate 1,250,640, forward strand.
GCCACTCTAGTCTGACCAAATTATACACTATAAAAAAATAAAATTTTGAAGGTCCTTAAAGCAAAACTCGTATTTTAGTATATAAAGAGTAATTTCATTCACCTCTTAACACCGGTAAACTTGTGGGTGGAAAGTGAAATTTGCTTCTATAAAATAATATTGATTTTACTTTTATTCGGCTTTAGAAATTAAATTTGAAGAATAATCTTAGCGTTATCACGTAATCATCACGGTACTAGCATCTCTGACGGGAGGGAGGTCTTTACGCATTAAAGCGAAGGTTGCAGTCTCCGAATAGCTTTATTTTTTTTTTGGGACGAAGATGTAAATTGAGGGGTTAATTTCTCATGGTTAAAAACTACTATCGTCAACAAAGTATAGCCAGGAGCTCAATCTAACGTTCGAGAGTGTTGGACCCAAATGGACCCGGCCAGCGCATGTGGGGCCATTGGGTTTCATGGCCCCTCGTGAGGCCGCGGTGGAATCCCACTGGGAGAGGAGGGGGGTGGGGGAACGACAGCACGGTGGTCCGCCAACGTCGGCGATGCAAGTTCACATGCGGTAACGCGTCAGGATCACTGACAAAGATGAGGACGATGAATCCTTTAACCTCTTCTCCGCCCTTTGACGCGATTCCTTTTTCACCACCCCAACCAAATCCTTGTTCACCCATTGTCAACTTGACATTGACCCAGTCCCTGATGGGTGGTTGGGCACCGACCGAGATCTCGTCTACGATTCGTTCGTAGTAATTCCTTTCGAATCATTCGATGTTTTTTTTGCATCAAATCTATTATTTTATCCTCGGGAGAATAAGCAAGGGAAGCTTGAGCTGAGCCAAGAGCACTTCGGTCAAATACGAACTGCTAACAAACTTTTGAGGTGCTCTTTTCACTCCATTCAGTCTGTTTCTTGATCGGATGCCGTTCCTTTTCCCTTGTTCTGCTCCAAAGTCTCCATCTTTTTGGCTTTGACTCGATCATTAGTGGGTAGGTTTCAAGTTCTCATCTAGCTTTGAATCGTGATTTCCCGTTTTAGACGTCCTACGCGTGAGGACATACGTATTTCTCATCAACTACGTTACTTTATACTATCATAAATCATTTAATTATCATTAACCTATTAGAAGTGATTGGAAATGCATTATCCAATACTCATATCAAGAACCTCCAATTTGGTCAGTAGAGAGGAGTTGATATGGGCCCTACTACAATGCCCTTTGGTCATTTCTTATTGGCACCATTCCAAAGTTATCAGATGTCAATTTAGAATAGTCTGGGACATCGATTAGGTTCTTATTATGTACCATATGATTATTTAAGCATTACGTCAAGCTTACTAAGGTCCTATTTAAAATAGCTATTTTTTAATGGCTAAGACCAACAGCTGCCCAAATAAGACCTAAAAACACTTGAATTTGTTGATTCCCATCCTGTTCTTTGTTGCATTTGCCAAACAAAATATTTATTTTCAAAGTTAAACAGTAAAAATCATCATGGGTAAAGAAAGTTAGATTAGGCTTGGTGATAGTCAAGACAAAGACAGGCCACTAACAGGTATTTCATTCAGTTAAACGATCTGATACCCCACAGCCGTGTTCTCACCACTAAAAAAATACCCCACATCTGGATTCATATGAACATGTTGTTGTTATTTGATCGACTATCTTGGATGTTTTGGGGCTAACATATACTATTTCTTAAGGCACCTGTCCATGTCATTGGGTGCCTGCAGAATGATTAAATTTTCATAGCTCTAAGACATGGTTAACCATTTATGATCCTTGTCATTCATCATATGATGCTTTGAAATCTAAAAAATTAATTTTACAAAAATACAATTGAGTTGAATATAAGCAAGCTAGCAATTGCTAAAGCTCAAGCCGGCTACTAAATGGTGAGGCATGTATTGAGCTAAAATTATATATGAGCTGCTTCCTGGCAGTTTCGTCCCATTCAATTGGAGGCTCTCCTGAAAAAGAACCAAGTAGAACTACTGCTGCTGGTTTTTGGTGGTCCCTGATCCCATGATACAGAACTATAAACAAATAGAAGAACCTAGTTTATGCCACCAATTGAAGAACACAATACAGAGAATTCAACTAAACTAATAGTCTATAAAGATGCATCCCAACATCCTCAGAATTGTGTTTTATAGTTTATGTATGCATCAGTGATCAGATCACTGACTGATGTTAGCGAAAGCATCTTTTATAATAATATAAGAAGCCGGCCTCCGGCATCAGCGGCACGGTAATGGTTGGTGGCAAACACACTTTCTGAACCAAAAGAGAGCATTTCTCTGCTAAAGTCTCATATTTGTATTCTCCTAATCTTTTATTGCAACCTTCTCAACTTTAGAAGAGAAGAGAAGAAAAAGAGGGGTGGAAAGAAGGGAGGCTAAGCTTCTGCTGTTGTTTCTTGTGGTTCTCGGCATTGATGAGGGGACTTAATGTGAGGAAGTTAACACGCAGTGGGTTCTAGACTCGCCACTGAATGCGCTTGGTTCCACAAGTATTTAATGGTTTCCAGATCCAGAAGGCTTCAATTGGAGCATCTTCCTCACATGCTATTCGCTAATAGTGAGTGGAAAATTCCTACCTTGGATGGGGTAGGCTCAACTAGATGGAGATTTGACATTAATATGGGGGAGAGCCAAGACCAAAAATAAGGTAGGTCTCCCCACCTCAACCATCATTTAAGGTTTCTAGGATACTGCACTCTTTATGAACCTGAAGCTTTTAGAGCTAGAAATTAACACCAACTCAGAAATCCACTATCATTCTGAGAACAAACTATCAAAACTTTGCCAATCTCATGAATCACACCTTGACTCATATAACATTTGTGCATGCGACAAACACACTGAGGAATATTTGAAGGATGACTGATACTATCCCATTGTTGGTTACTTAATTGCTGACTGATTAAACAAAATAATTGATGAGCAAATTTACTCTAATGAACCAAAGTAGTAGGAACGTATTAAGAAAAGAACACAGTGAACTTGTCTATTATTCACTTATGTTTATCTTTTTCTTAAACAATATATGGAAACAAAGATGATTTACCATTCATTTGATATAGAACTCGATTGGAGTTACCAGACAATAGCTAAGGGTTGCACTCAGGAGTATGCTTTATAGAAAATGGATGGATAAAGCTTAGTTTATTGGAAGGCTATCCAAGCACATCTGCTACTGATCTTACACCAATTATTTAAGACTGCCAGAGGAGGTCAAGTAACAGAATTTGGACACAGCAAAGGGACCAGAACTTACTACACATTTTAATGGGAAATAAGACAGAAGTCAGTTCTCAGTGCTCATAGTTACACTGGAAAAAGGAACCATACAGCTGGCATTATAGTACACATCATCAATGAACAGTCACGTCAATCCTATGCTCATTGATGTCCAATTGAATCCTTCTCAGGATTAAACATAAGAAACAACTACAGCAACAGACTATAAGAGGAAAGTATAATTGCTAGGAGGCAATGTCTAACAGATCATCAGACACATTACAGGCTTACAGCACTCCCTATACGTTCCTCAAATTCAGCTAGAGGAAATAACTAGAATGATTGCTAAAACAGAAACAAAGGACCAAGATAACTATCAATATCTGCCAAAATTAATATTTCTCGACCACACAATTGATATCAAACAGTTCCTCGAGGTTTACAGTTAAAAAGGCAAGGGAAAACTGAACAGATTGACAGACAGTAGACAAGAACTATCTGCATATTAACCCAGAGACCCATGAAAAAGGATCAAAGCACTAGAGAACATTTCAAGTGGCTCTTCAATTTAGTACAGGAAGTATGAGAGTTTTAATTATGCATGGAAATGTAGTACAGTAACAGCAGAGCCCTTCAAACCACCACCCTCCCCACCATGCCATGACACAGGAAAAAAAGAAAGGTAAATCCCCGCAGTCAAGTAATTCACATGGACAAAGGACTCGCATTTAAAACATTCAAATGCGGCCTACTTCATGGCTCAGGTTGTCCAATCTAGGGAATGGATAAGGATCTATGTTTCACAGGAAGGGCGGCAATTACTTTCAGATGAGGATAAACTACGGTTGGAAAAAATTAATGAGTTGACCAAGCAATTTTAGGTTAAGTAGCCTGAAGTTTTCAGTGATAAGGAATAACAAAGGCTTCTCTTGAGGACTCAAGCTTGCTTCTCATCAACAAGCACTCCCAGTGCTTTAATTAGAAATGCGTACTCACTGTATGAAATGGCCACCCTCTCCAAAATGCCTACTGCTTATGTTTGTCTTCAGATTGACTGATTGGGAACCAATGGGTTATGTGCTATCTCTCACTTTACCACCCGCTAAGCAACTCAGACTCCTCCTACCTGAAGAACAAAAGGCAACCAGAAGTCTTAAGTTGCAAGCTTGAACTGATATCTAAAATCAGAAGTAAACTAGGAGAATGACAATTGTTTTCTGAAAAACATTAATTTAAAAAAAAAAAAATCCGACAAGTGAAAACTCTCATCAATAAGTGCTGACTGCAGGAAAAAGGTGAAGGAAATAAATGAATTGATGAAAACTTGAGAAACATGTCTTTTTTTTAAAAAAAAAAAAAATGGAAACAAGGATTTGGCAGCTAATTATACTGCATGCGGTGGCAGAATATCAAACGAGACATAAAAATGAAGCCTCTTAAAACATTTTTGTCACAAGTCCATTTATTCAAATTTGGGCATACGGGAGATATATATGTTCAGATCTAAAAAGAGCGTATAAAGGCCAAAGAGTAAGTCCACATATAAATGTGGATCAACCATTTAATGGACTGCATTGATTTCACCCCATAAGGAAGAGACACCACATAGATTATAAACCATGTGACCACCTCTCCCTTGTCTCTTCCTTGTCTTCTTTTCTCCCTTGTTATTAATTCCCCTGAAGGGAAAGAGCAAGCTAGATTACCATATTCTGTGCTGGGAGACCTCCTCTCCTCTCTCTCCCATCTTCTTTTCTTCCTTGTCTCATTTGTTTTTGTTTCCCTCAAGGAACTGAGCATGCTAGACTGCATTATTATCTGACATTGTTTGAGACGGAGTGTTAGCATAGACAGGTATAGGTCCAAAATTGCAACATTTTGTTTACAAATACCCATTTACCAAATAATTGAACCTACAGGGGAACAGTGGAGGAAATTGATACTGCTTTCTTATTTTGATCTCTTTCTAAAACCAGGTCTATTTAGTTAAAGTTAGCAATTTATCATTTGACTTAATCAACAGCTATCAGTTTAAAAGAAAGAGAAAAAAGGTTCAAAAAATATTTTTGAAAAACAATGAAGGGAACATTAAATCTTAGAGTCATGAAATAATGCAGTAACTAGCACTGAAGGACAACAGAACCATGGAGATGTGTTACCCTGTGGAGAATAACTTCAAATTATCTCAGATCTTGGTTTGCTATTTGTTCTCTTCTTGTGTGCATATCTCATATCTACTTTCCAGTCTCCAGTTCCATTGCAAGATGTCGCAGAATGATGTAACCACTTGTGGAAAAAAAAATCATAGGAAACGCAGGAGCTCGCTGTCTTTTAAATGAATGAATATAATTGTGGACTAAAACCACAATCATCTTCAAATGACAGCAAGAAACAAATCAGAGTACATATTGATAGCTGCACGAACCACAAGGCCTCCTGCACTGCAGCCAATAGCACCAAGCTGACTTTTATGTAACTGAGTTTAGCTCTCATAATCTGGTGTCAGCCTGATGCCATGACACATCTCCTCCTCCACCTTTGTGAAAAAATGATTGTATGCATTGTATTAGTAATGATAGCACTTGAAATCAAATTGGGCCTATATATATTTGCACCACAAAATATTTTATCAGGAGCATACATGCCAATGGTTGTCCATCTTTTCTGCACATCTCATCTTGCACTACGTTTAGCAGATCAAAAACTGAGACTTTGTTCTGTCTATCTATAGGAACTAATGGTTATGGAAGGAAGAGGACATGCGCAACTAGCAAGGTCCAAGAAGTTTAGTGTATGAATGGCAGATAAAATACAGAACATTGAAACAGCAAAAGTCAAAGAGGTTGCCAAGTATGAGATGTTGAAAAACACTAGAAATATGATAGATGCGCGCATGTGTGTCTATAAATGTAGTATCATACTATTAAATTTCTTAATTTTTTATCTATTCAATGCATGGATGAAAGATTTAAGAAGTATGATTTTTTTTTAAAAAAAAATCTAAGCATTTTATACATTGTATATCGTGATCGATGGTGCTTGTTTTTTATTTTTGTGGTCCATCATTGGATTTGAAGCATTTGAGGGCAAATGCACTCAAAGTGCATTTTAGCTTCACCTTCGCCTCCTCCTCCCCCTCGCCCCAAACGAAGTAATGAAGAGAAATTTGATATTTTTACATGTTATAGAAAGTATAATCTTAAACTGAGCATAATAAAGAAAAAGGCATTATTGGACATGTTTATTGGAGATTCAAAGAAAATGTCAATATTTTTTTAGGGAACATAAGGTTAACTTAGGTGACATACGAACCTTCATCCCAACAACCATGCAATGTGTTCTACAAGCAACTTGCAGTGCTTTACTGATGGAACCTTAGCAAACAAAGCTTTTGCAATAGAATTCTTTTTCCAAACAAAAAGGTGACCGGACTAACCATCACGAACTGGAATGCTAGGATCTTCACAGGTTTGAAGGAGCCAGCAAGACCATGGAGATTATCATGAAGTTCATATCAATTTATGGTTGAACAATTATCCATATTTCATTTCATATAGAGAACTTAAAAGCAGCCCAAAACACATCTTTAGTGAACCAACACTTCCCTGACCCAATATATCAATTTGAAGTATCATCTTTTTTCAAGTTAATTATTTTAGTCTGTCGAAATGGAGCAAAATGACAACAATTTTGAAATATTGAATTGAAACTTGCTCTAAAACCAAATGCTGGAAGTTAGAACGGAAGCTTCAGAATCTATTTATATCCTTACATCCAACAAATAGTGCAGTCAATGGACTCTCAAATCAGAAATGATCAATTTTGCTTATTCTAAATTCACCAATTCCCTCCAAGGGAAATGAGAAAATAAGTTTCAACCAGACTAGCATATGTCTGACATGTAGAAGGCGAGTCAATTTGAGCACATATAATGACAATTTTTGTTAGTTTCACCCACATCTTCATATAAAGAACAAATCATGAAGAGTTTAGACAAACATCTGGATTAGTTACCATGAAGCATCAAAGTCTACAATTTGATGCAAACTTACCCATCAAAAGGAAAGCTGGAGTACTTGTACTCACTGACAAAATTCAACTGAAAACAAAAAATTTCGCATTCTAAGTCTTCTCTTGCATAAACTAATCCGTAAATGGATAAATGGAAAAAGATAATAATAGTCCACAAGCCAGCTTCTTAGACGAAAGAAAGCATTAATCATGCAAGCATATCATTAAAAACCAACTGCTCCAAAGATTTGTTAATCCTGGTGAATAGCATCCAGTGTTAGCGTACTCGTTTGGTGTATTTATCAGATTATGTATCAACGAAATATCACCATCTTTATGCGATAAGATGGGCAAAGCCTTGTTGTTCATGATTGTAAACAAGCAATACGGTCATCAAATTATAATACTAGCAATGTAATAATCCCTATAGTAATTATTTAAGTGACACTAACGTAAGATACAGCGTTGTATCATGTCGCATAATATAGCATAAACTCCCAAAGCAAGTTCGGGTTGCAGCATGGCAAGTGATTATAAAGATCATGTGATCTACCAAAACAAATTAACATTTCTTTCATGGAGTCCATTGTCAAAACAATGTACAGGCAATTCGTGAGAGAATAGGCTAACTGATAGCAAGTAAGGTTGCGTTGAGTACGCAGGATAGAATAGGATAAAAAAGAGGACATGATAGGATAAAAATTATACTCTCTTATATTTGGTATAGAATAGGATAATAAATTAGAAAAAAAAAAATCCTATCCTATATTTGGTGTTAGACATAATTAGATAGAATTATGCATATATTTTCTAATTTGACAGTCATGGCCTAACAAAAAATAGTAGCCAAACATTGACGATGATAAGAGCAAAAGAGAGAAAATAAAATAGTAATTGAATAGAATAAAAATAAAAATGACCGTATTAATGAGATAAATTATTCTCTTTCAATAGGATTAAGCAATTTTGTGAGATAAAATTTTATTTTATCTTTATTGATAATAAACATGAACAAAGAAGATTTTATTCCTTACAAATCTGATGTACCAATTACGCCTTAAAGGCACTAGAACAATCTTAGCTAACATCAGCATAAGCAAAAACCTAACATTAAATGAGCAAGCTACTTTTATCTAGATCCTCCATAAGTACTGTATCCATGAACGAGCCCAGATGATTGACCAATCGGTTGCACTTGCTGTGAAAATTCACAAAATGATTAGGCGGGCCATAACGCCATCATGTGAAATGACTTTACTGGTTTATTTTAATATTAAAATTAAACAACGCCATCATGTGAAATGACTTTACTGGTTTATTTTAATATTAAAATTAACTTTATTAATGAAAAATTATAGGGATTTCATGATGACCTTTTATTTTTCGAAAATTTGTTGGGGTTTTATGATAACCTTTTATTTTTCACTTTCTTGCGAGAAAGAAAGAGAGTTCGTCTTTTATTTGGTTTAAGGGCAGGAGAAGGTAGAGAGTGTAGATGATAATCTAAAATCGCCAAGCCAAAGACGGATCATTACCAAGCAAACGGCCCCTAAAGGTTGAAGCAGCGCCGCTCCATAGCAGTCAGATGGCAGGGTTGATATTTTCTATTTGAGATGCCATTACTTTACCATCTCAATAGCATCAGCAAAGTACTTAATATTTTCAATTCAGATCCTACAAAATAGTCGTTATTCATTGGATTTATATAACCTTATACGATTTGCAGTGAGCGAGCAACATAGATGCGGCAGAGGAGTATCGGTCATAACCACCCATATCAAGGTCCTGCAGTCTTTGAATGGATTTGGTTGTGGCGTGGCCAAATGTGGCCCATTCCACAGCTACAACAAAAGCACCGAGGATACCAGGCATCCGAATGGAAGACGGGGCGTCGGGTTGCACCAGCTTCCCTTTACCTCACCCTTTTCAACTTAAACCTGTCAGGCCAAAATACATCCAATTGTTATCAGACAGCGTGAACAGAGGACACCACACCCTGAGCCCAAACCGTTCCCAGCAAATTGGAGCTATTGTTGCGGCATGATCATTACAGGATCAAAAGAGAGAACAAAAGCCAATGAGAAATCTTTTACTTTGAAAGACTCATACAAGAAATAAATTCTAATTTATCACCAATCAACAATACAATCACCACATCAAGAAACAGATATATTCAACTATCATCGGCCCATAAAGGAGTGAAAAATATACGCGTTCTCATACGTGGTCTACAGCCATAAATTTGAGATCCACATGAAACAATAAACTAATGAAATGAGATGTACACAGAACCACAGCCTTCTCACCCAGTGATGGATTGTTACTGTCATCAGGCAGGAACTCTTAACCGAAGCAACTCTAGCCGAGGATCCTTTCCCACAAAATAGATGTTCACTGCTCTGCTGCATTAGCTGCCTTACTTGACAGCTTTAGATTTTTTCTCATCATCGTCGTCGCTATCTAAGCCCTGTCAAGCACAACAATTTTATGCAATGTATGTTTCAGTCCATAATTTTGAAACAAAAGATAATGATTTATCAAATACTTCACGGAAATCAGAAGTCAAAACATGCGTTGGTCATACAACAACTCATGCTCTGAGAAAAAAAGGTTTAAGTATGAAAAGCTCAATAGTATGAATGTCCATTCAGCATCTGCCTTTATTATACATCCATGTTTCCATGTGTTTGTCTATGTTTGGCGGTATACAAGATAAGCATTTGAGTGTATGCTGCAACTTGACTGGTGCAAAAAAAAAAAGGGCTTCCCGTTAAAGAAGTTTCATCAAAATTAAGCAACCATTCATGGCACACAAATATTAGAAAAACCTAGCAATGGAAAAAAAAAAAAAAAAGAGGGAAAATTGGGAGGGAGAAAAAAGAACATGTATTGGCTCCACTTGCAAAGAAGATAATAGGTTTCTGCTGGCCATAGATGCTACTGGATCTGCCTTTAGATTCATGATGGATGCTTTGAGATGGATTCTGGCTGAACTAAAGAAAAAGGAAGGAAGTTCAAGTAGAGCCAACCCAATTCTGAAAATGGTCAACATAATTTACCTGTGTTCATGGAACAAAAGATCATAGTTGCACTACAACTCAACCATGTATCCGATTTCCCAACAATCTAAATGAAACGATAATAACAGGACATGTTTTCAAGATAAAGGACAGCTATGTCAAAATACAGACGTAATAAAGTCTTCCTAATAGAACCATCAAGGTGATTCCAGTGGAAATAACTAATTCATTGCATTATCATCAAATGTCAGTGAAACTTAAGGGATTGATAAAATTGTCGGTCAGTTTCCTGTCATGGAAGGGTGGGTGAAAAGTTCTCCCATCAATTGGCCACAACATTGCTCTGAGGCACAAAATTATTACTATCTTTACACAACATGGTGGAGTCCCCTAGATCACCCTCAAAAGATGGAATGCAAGCACAACAACAACATTAATTACAGCAGATCACATCATGACATAAATGTGATAACCCTGACAATATATTATTGACCAATTCCTTGTTAGCTTAAGCTTTTAGGTTCAAGTCATTGGCAATATGGTGTCATAGCTCAGTTGTTGGAGACCATGAGCTCAAATCCCCTCCAGTTTTAATTATTTATTTAATTAATCTGGTAGTCATCTTAACATGTTTCAGTTGTCTAACTTGCTTATCTCTCCACGTGCAATCCAGGGAGGAAGAGGAGAGGGTGTTAAGCCTGATTTACAAAGTAAGCCATTCCTAATTAGGTTTAACTTCTGCATTCAAGTGGTTAGTAAAAAAAGGGTGTTCAGTATAGAACAGAATCGATGCAAAGCAACCAAGTTACAAGAAGCATCATTGTTTTAAAATGCAGTGCATACAGTCACACATTGCAAATTTGCTCCCTTGACTCTGCTAAGCTTCCTATATGCAAATTTGGTCCCTTGACTCTGCAAATTTTTTCCTATCTGGTCAAGCCACTTACAGGCCAAAAAGGCAGTCCTCTAAGCACCATGTGGAGACAATATGCAGCAGAGTTAAACATTGTGTGGCTGCATATGCAACTTGCTTATCAATGTGCAGTCACATGTGCAGCATTTTAGGCATTGTATAACCACATATGTGCCCCAGATCTTATGCAGGCCCCATACAAATGCAGCGAGTTTAGGCTGGATGTTAGCTTTGGAAAGTCTGGATATATGCATACTGATAATATCAATATATTAATTATATTGTTATTAATGTTATTTAATTTATTAAAAATATCGATATCATTATTGTTTTGATGGAAGCTGGCAGCCACAACCAAGCTTCCAAGGTTCCTAGACCCTCTGATTGGTCATCGAAAGCATAGGAATCGAGGAGCAAAAGGAGATTGGGTTCTTTTGTTAATAAAGTAAGAATCTATTTTAATAATTTTCCACACATATGCCCTCAAGACGGAACACTCCAACCATCCCCACCTTCTATCTTTCCCCATCGCTACCATGCACGATCCCACCACCTCTCCATTCCTACTGCCACCCTAGTTCTTCTAGCTGCTCTCCTCTTTACTTTTTTTCTTTTGTCTCCTTCTCTGCCTTTTTCTCTCCTTCTCTTCTAGACCCAAAAGTCCCAGGGAAAAAGGCAACAACCAGACCACTAAAACAGCAAAACTCAATCTCATCAGAAACAAGAATCTCAAGTCCAAAATACCCAAATCATCTACTTCAAAAAATTTTCAGATATCCAACAAAAGGCAAGAACTAACCACAAAACAGAGTTCTTTTCCATTTTTCTTTTGCTTTTCTTTTGTGCTTGTGTGTCTCTCTCTGTGTGTGTGTGTATGCGCGCGCGCGTGCAAAACAGAGTTCTTTTCCATTTTTCTTTTGCTTTTCTTTTGTGCTTGTGTGTGTTTTGGAAAGGGCCCTGAGGTATTCCAAACAGCAGGCTTCCAAAGATTTCCAACATCGAAACCCGGTTCAAATGTTATCACCTTCTCCCCCTTTTCCTCTCGTTCTTCTGGGCCCAGAAGGCCGAGGGAAAAAAGCAACAGCAAAATCCAGGCCACCAAAACAGCAGAACTCAAAAATATCATCCAAAATAAGAATCTCAAATCCAAAATACCCAAATCAATAAATGTCTTAACTTCAAAAAATTCCAGTATCCAATAAAAAGAACAAACCACTAGACAAGGTTCTTTTTTCTTTTTCTTTTGCGTTTCTCTTGTGTGTGCACGTGTGTGGGCTGAGAAAGGCACTAAGGTATTCTAAACAGCAGGCTTCCCAAGATTTCCAACCATAGAACCAGATTCAAAATGGGCACATCTCCTTTCTTGAAGAACTCCTCTTATTTCAGGGCCTGCACTTTATCAAAAATTAACCAGGAAAAAAGAAAAACTGAAAAATGACACGAACCATATCAAGCTAATATTCCTATGCCTAGTTAGATTGGGAAGGGCTTGAGAGATTTAAAGGTAGCTGTGTTTGGAGAAGGGTGAAGGAAGTTAGTGGATGTTGTAACGAGGATGGCTATGATGACTTGGATGGTGAAGGGTGTTAGCAGAAATTAAAAAAATCTTTAAGAAAAGCAGGAGATGTCAACTTGCTTAAGGTGTGAGTGATGGGACATGGGAATCCAAACATGGTTCCCAACCTTCTTTCAGATATGGTGCATGAGACACCCGCCACTGCAAGCTTTGGGGATGGTCAATATATATAACCTTACCAAAAAAACTAACTATATATGCACCAACATATATAGCCCATATACTGCATACACACACACACACACTATGTGGTCCCTTGACTGCCTCCATACTATGGCCACCTTTTAAGACACTAAAAAGGTAAGAATCTTTGCAGATATGTAAGAATGCTTTGTCAAACTCAGCAGAAGTCATGATTGATAATTGAGTGTCGGACAATATTTTTTAGTCATATATTTTATTGGAGGATGAAAGATATGGATGGAAGTAGCGACCAGTAATCTTTGCAGATTGAAATAGTGGTGTGTAGTGTTAGATAGGAAAAAACAGTGAAACAAAATAAGCAATAAAACCCTGAATGTTGGGGCTGGCTTGCTTGCTTGTTGCTGTTTTTATGTCACAGAAGAAGTAATAGTATAGTATACCTAGCTAGAGTAGTTTGAAACAGTAAGCATATAATGAATAATCATTCAGCCATCAATCAAAGACAGAATACACATACAGGTTGCATATCACTTATCCAAATTTAGTAAATTATTGCATTTATTCATAAAAAATTAAGTAAACTGCTATTCCAATGTGAAGTACATGCATGTGATTGGGGAAATTACAGGAGTTGGAATGGAAATTCCAAAAGCTGGAAATGCATGAGTTATCTTACCGAGTTGCTTCCAATCTTATCAAAATCATCATCAAAACCATCATCACCATCATCTGAAAATGCAGCATATCACGTGTCACACATCACATGTATATCTCAGAAAATTTCAACTACTAATTATATTACTCAATGATTTCCTCCAGCAGTTTCTAATGACAATATTTCACGCATACCTAGTGACAGAAAATAAGGTGCTAGTACATGGACACTTGTGGTTAGATTTGTTATCCTTATGATGAATGAGTGACGACATATGTGAAAATGTAAATTGCCTACCTGGACCATCATCATTTCCAAGGTCTCCCAGAAGAAACTCATCCAAATCATGCTCTGCATTTGATGAGGTGGAAGTCTTACTTTGTGACCTTGTTTCTTTTGCTCCTGCCATAACATCTGGCGCAGCAGTTTTATTTTCCATACCACTTTCTTTTTTCTTCTGTTCTCCCTTCATTTTTAGCTCCTCCATATATTTTTTCTCATAACTAATGGGATCCATGTAGAACTAAAGTCAGTAAGGTAACTGTAATTTTACTTAAAAAAAGGAAAACATAGCATGATCATACTACAAAAAGCAATTTGTGCAAAAATAATAAATTGACATGCATACCTCAAAGCTTCCAAGCTTTGGCTTGATGTCAAGGACACCTAATGTGTTAAGTAAATGTTTTGCAAATTCAATTTTGCAAAGCAGAAACAGTGAAGTCATTACAGAGTTAAATTGCACAGTTTCTAGTTATACATTGATGTCTAAAAAGTTAGATACAGGATTCCATTCAAGTTACTAATAATAATGGTCACAGAACTGTCTAAACAAAGGCATTTGCTAACTAAAATCATTAACAAAATCTATAGCTCATAAAAACTTTGCAGCCAATCTGTTTAATAATATTATTTGAGCACAAGAAACTGGAAAAATAAATGTTGGTCCTTGATATTTTTAGGCATTGAGATCACACACCAGAACAGGAAAGAACAACATAGTGGCAATATGCGCAGCAATAACTTAGCAAAACCAGCATGGATGTCATATGAAGAGGTAAGTTTTAAAACCAAATGGAAAATGGCATATAGAACATCACAAATTTTTAAACTAACAGACATAACAGAATTTATCTTGAAGAATACCTAACTCAAAAGTGGCTAAGTTCTTCAACAAGCTTAAAGTATTGACTAACAAGAAAGCAAAATTGTGAAGATACGAGAAATTGCACAGCAAGTTGGAAGGGAAGTCATCCCACATAATCTGCATTTGCCAACGAGTAAGTTGTTCTATTAGAACCTTACATTCTTCAGTATTTACTTCAAGCTACAGAGCACCCATGCTTTACATTTGATGTCTCATTATAAGCTTCATGTAAATTTTTCATGTCATTTAGACAGTTCCCTTAAGAACATCACTCTCTTCATCTAGATTGCCTAGTAGCATTCCCATCAGCAATGATTGAATTTTTATCCTCTATCGCATGGTAAGTTCTAGTAATGTCCTACATTCTTCTACCACTGCTACGCCTCCATCAGATCTGGTATAATGTACAGAGTATTAATGCTGCATCCTAACATATATCTACTATATTATTCTTCAATCAGCAAAACTAGATATTTAGATGGTGATACACATGTATGTGTCTGTATCTGTATATAAGACATAGGTTATGTATGTATGTGTGAAGCACAAGAAAGAATTGTATACAATGCAATATGTATTTGTGAGTGATTTCTGATACCCGCTTGAGGAGGAGAGGCAATGTCAAATAAATAGAGGTGAGGTATATTGAATATTAGTCCTGAAATGTTGATCAAAATGGGTTCCAATATATATATATATATATATATATATTGGGTGGGAGAAACCAGAAAGGCAAGATACTTACGGAGCCACATAATTGTTTACAAGTACAAAATATATTTGCCAGAATTTTCTCTCTTTCATGTAACGTGGGCATAGCTCATATCTAAACTTGGAGATTTCCTGAAATACAAAAGTAATTTATCTGCTTAATTCATAAAATAATGTGAGATATAAACAAAACCACAAGAATGAAAAACATATTGCAGATACTTAATCTTAAGTTCAGCATGTAAATAGAGGAGACGGATGTTGCCTCATCTTATGGTGAAAAGATGCTTGCACACCCGCATCCCCCTTCTAATTGAAAAAAGGAAAAGGGAAGGAAAAAAGTATGTAAGTTGATAACCTGAAAAAAGTATGCAAGTTGATAGCATAACCTAAGTATCCAAATTGATCAGTTGAGTGATTGACCAGCACCATTCATCAAAACCAATTTCAAATTTGTAACCCTTCCTCTACTAGCTTGACTAATCCACATAGACTAGAATCTTCAACTTGGTTAGAACACTCCAAATCTCGCTATCATTCCACACCTGATTCCTATGACTCCAAGACTTCTTGAAAGAAGTATCATCATCTCTATTATTAATTTTATGGAATTCAATCTTAACAAACAATACTGGCAATCTTGATCCACTCTAACACCTACTTCCAATCCAGCTAACTGGCAAGTAAAAGCGGTCATCCAACTTAACAGTAATAGGTCATCAATTCTTCTCTGACTTCTTCCCTCTTCTAACACTCCAGGAGCTTCAATCAACAATTTCATTAAAAGTGCACAAATTCTATGTCTCTTTAAAGCAGCCATTCCATGGCACGACATGACCTGTCAAACTCACTGTAAGATATCCATAAAAGATGGAATCTGCTATCTTTCTTTTGTGACAAAGGTGTGCTGACAGCATTCACTCAATTAACAAAGTATTATGCAGATTAACTTGCACTCAAGCCAGTTTGTAAGTTTACCTTGTTGCAAATTTAAAATGCCAATGATTAATAAGGCTCAGCTGCCTCAGTCCTCAAAAGGCTGGAAGGGAT
The DNA here is from genome assembly GCA_017589505.3 of Metroxylon sagu. Taxonomy (NCBI): domain Eukaryota; kingdom Viridiplantae; phylum Streptophyta; class Magnoliopsida; order Arecales; family Arecaceae; genus Metroxylon; species Metroxylon sagu. Next base: position 1,267,110 of record JACVBY030000565.1, read on the forward strand.
AATCAGTATATTGCATCACATCTTAATTTAAAGCATGGGTGTCATAATGATTTATAAATGTCTCCCTATCTTCAAAATAAGCAATATGTAACAAAACAGATTTAGCATATGAATAGGATGCGGCTATTAGGGCTATAGTAGAATGAAAACTAGTGGTAACATTCACCATCAAAAAACTCTGAAATTGCTTGGATCAATGGTAAGATATTAGAAACTCTGGTTTTAGATATGTTCACCAAAGTGTAACATGAAAAATGCCAATCTCAGCTCCCTCTAGAGGTTTCACACAGCTGGAACTTCTATTATAGTTTTTTTCTGAGTCTGATATATCAACCTCATATTGTTAGTATAGGTTGATTATGCCTTTTGCAATACAAAATTGTTCGAGTTTTGGCTAAAAATGCAAGAAGACTATCGTAGCTAATAGGGAGAAAAATTTAGATCTCCATTCATTTTTGAATCATTACCCCAGAAAGCATCAATTGAGCCCCAAAAGAGAGAGAAATATAAAACAAAACGGAAAAAAATAATATCAAACTACGAATTCTATAAAGTTAAGTTAAAGACATAAGACGAAGTACCTTAACTGTCGAGAGAACAAGTGTAGCATGTCTCGCTTGCCACTCATTAAGATCCTGCCTAACATTTGACACTGTTGGGACCTCCGGCATTTCCGGCTCATCTATACACAAAGCATATCAAAAGACTGAATAATTTACACACCCAACATCAATAGAAAGAAGAGAGGACCAAAACAGACATTGTTTATATTGGAAGCCGATCCCAAAAGCTATAACTGAAAAACAGCAGACAGAAGGGACAGCCGAAGCAGTTCACTCCACAATTCATAACTTAAAAGACCTTATAGGATTATCAGAAGTTATGCAAAATTAATCACATAAATCCAAGCAAAATGAACGAATTTCATAGATCCATTGCATTTTAAAAAGTAAAAGCTTTGACTTCAGCATGATAATTGATTAAAAATTGTCTCTTTCTTCAGCATAAGCATCCCTCTGACTGAGAATTACAATTAATAAGAAACATGCCCTAGGATCTAAAAAATTCGGCACGTTTTGTATAATAGAAAAGGTCAGAGACGAAAGCAAGTAGATAGCATTAAAAAAAGATACATTCAAGACACCTACCTTCCATGGGGAAATCGCGGAAAGTGCTGAGGGCGATGGCCTCGACGAAGTCCCTGAGCTCCTCGGTGATGCCGAACTGCTCGAGATCCGAGGCCGGATCCGGCGCAGCGGAGGAGATGGGAAGGGTCGGGAGGTCGACAGTGAGGGTCTTGATCTGGTCGGCCGCGCGGAGGGCCTCGGCGCGGATGAGGTCGGCCTTCTTGGTGGCCTCGACGGCGAGCTCCTTGGACTTCTTGGCCGTCTCGGAGACGAACTCCTGGGAGAACTTGGCGGCCCCCTTTGTCAGCTCCTGCGACCGCTTCGTCGCCTCCTCCGCAAAAACCCTAGCCCTCTCCCATAGGTCCATTGCCGTCCTCTCCCTTCTTCGTCTCCAAAAACAAAGCGACGGGATGCGAGGATTGGATTTGAAGCAATGGGAGAAGGATTAGAGACGGATCCACGAGGACTTGAGTCGCCGGCGACGGTGGGATAAGACGGCGTATTTTAAGAGAGTGAACTAACGCGCGCGGGTCAATTCGGTTCGGTTTTTTTTGTTTTGCCATTCGATTCAGTTCAATTTTTTCCGTTAAAAAAATAAAAAAAAAAATCAGTTCGGTTCGATTTTTTAAAATTAAAGCTGAATATATATATATATATATATCTCTCTCTCTCTCTCTCCCTCTCTCTACAGACACGCACACGCGCGCGTATTTACCCCTTCTTCTTTTAAAGTTTTATTATGTAAATGAATAATATTTTAAGTTAAAAATTTAAGAATTATACTTATTTATGTATTATTTTAAATTATATAATTTTATTTTTTCTATTGATAAGTTCGCCTATCTTTGAGCTGATATATATAGTTGGTTTCAAGTCCGAATAAAAAAAAATTATGATAGATTGATGGTTAGTATAAAACTATAGTTATACTTTATAAATATGAATTCAATATTAAAAATCGATAAAGTTAGGATGTTTCCGTAAATAACACATTACATCGAACCTCGGATATAGTAGAAATAGCAAAGATAATTAGGAGGGTCCTAAAAGCGACGCATCATATCGACACCTGAGTTTGATAAAAAATAAGTAAGGATTTCCATACCTTCATAAATGAGTATGGGTAAAGAAGTTAGTCCAAAAAATAAAAATAATAAAATAAAATAAAATTTGATTTGATCAATTTGGTTTATTTAAAAAATTATTTTGATTCGGCTATTAATTTCAAAAAATTCGATATGTTCGATTTTATAAAATTTTAAACCAAATTGATCAAATGCTCACCCCTATCAGAAAGATAGATACTTGTTAAAAAGAACCATGACAGTCGTGAACCACCGAAAACCATAAGCGTTGCCATTCTAAATTTATATACAAAATTACTTTATTACATCTACCTTCTTTGAGTCATGGCATAATTATATTTGAATCACTCTTAATTCTAATCTCATAAAACTAAATTTAGCATGTATGTGTTACTGTATGGTGATATGGAATTTAGTATAATTTTTAAATCAAGAGTGAATATACCATATCTCAAGGGAGGTGGATCTAATTTAATCATAAGATTTAGATGGGTATAAGTATAATTGTTCATCTCAAGCTAACTTTGTAAGCCATACCATCAGTTCAATAGAGGTGCTTGTAAATTTTGAATCAAGAAAAGATGCAAATGTAATTATGCTATACTTAAGGGAAGTAAATTTAATTTACTTAATAAATAATGGTGCCTCAATTGTAATAGCTAATGGTACGGAGAAGATACTTGCATTTGCTCAATATTCAAAGAGCATAACTTGCATGGATTAGTATTTGTATTAATATTTTTCTTAATATTTGTATTTTTTTCATAACTTACATAGGTTATCTCTGCAGATGCATGAAAGGTTGTCTTTTTTTTTTATCTTAAACCTTCTTTATTTTATATATAAAAAATAAAAAAATAAAATTTTAAAAAAGCCATAACTGAAGCCATTGTTCACTTTAAACACATTATTATAGCATAGCACTAAAGGCAATTCGGGCGGATGGTGAATATATTAAGAAGTTCCAACCTAGGTTTTTCTATCAAATTTTATTTTTAACATCATTTTATTCTCCCTCATGGAGGCTCCACCTCAACAAGATGAAGCGAGGACGCCTACCAAGTCCCATCCATCATCAAGGCTTCAAGTTTGGCATCACTGTCGACCATCATGGTTACTATTGAATTGAAAGTCAGATAAAACATTTTATATGAAAGTTTTGATTGGTTTAACTATCATTTTTTTTTTCAAAAATAAAGCTCAAATTCTAGCTTTTCAATATTTTTATATAATTTTTTATATATTTACAATATTATCTTACAAACGATCAAAAGTATCATAAAATTTATTATTTTAATTTTATCGAATTGGAGCACTAAATTTTTTCGAGCAAAATAATATCTATATACTTAAGATGATTAAAAGTGTCAACTGCCGGATGATTAAAAGTGTCAACTAGCTCTGGCAGTCAAAACGTTGAGACTAGGTCAATTCCGAATATAAAGTATCTTATACATAAGCCGTAACGCCTCAAGCCCACTTGCTGGCCCAATTAACCCATTAGCGGATCGAAACCATATGGCTCAAAAATACATAAACTGTAACGCCCCAAGCCCACTTGCTGGCCCAATTAACCCGTTAGCGGATCGAAACCATATGGTCCAAAAACTCGAGTAGAAGTTAATGGATAGCAAGTGAACTTGAGTTATAAGCACATCACATATTTCTCTTCCATCCAATGCGTGACTAAATTTGGAATATCACAATCTCTCTACCTCCCACCTTAGGACATCGCACGCCACAAGCTAACCAGAATCCATGCCACAAGCTAGTCAGAATCTACTCCGAGGATGATGCACGCCACAAGCTAGCCAAAATCTACTCCGAGTCGGGTCATTGGTGCTGCAAGGGTGGAGCATCGCACGCCACAAGCTAACCAGAATTTACGCCACAAGCTAGCCAGAATCTACTCCGAGGACGTCGCACGCCACAAGCTAGCCAAAATCTACCTTGAGTCGGGTCGGGTCATTAGTGCTGCAAGAGTGGCTCCACGCCATGGTGGGACTCCACCACCGTCATTGGTGCTGCAAGGGTGGCTCCACGCTATGGCGAGACTCCACCACCACCTCAGTGCTGCAAGGGTGGCTCCACGCTATGGCGAGACTCCACCACGTGACGAGACTTCACCACCACCCCATAGGTAGCTCTTTCCTCAGGGTAGCTCCACGCCATGGTGGTGGAGACTCTACGCTATGACGATACTTCACCACCACCCCATAGGTAGCTCTTTCCTCAGGGTAGCTCCACGCCATGGTGGAACTCCACCACCACCAGGGTAGCTCCACGCCATGGCGGGACTCCACCACCACCTCATGGGTAGCTCTATGGTGGGACTCCACCACCACCTAGAGTAGCTCCACCCCATGGGTAGCCCTTTCCTCATGCCTACCAACTTCCGCACATTCGATTCCTCATGCCTACCAACTTTTCCTCGTGCCTACCAACTTCCGCACATTCGGATCGGCTCTGATACTCTTTCCTCATGTCTACCAACTTCCGCACACTCGGATCGATACCATTTGTAACGCCTCAAGCCCACTTGCTGGCTCAATTAATCCGTTAGCGAACCGAAACCACGTGGCCCAAAAACTCAAGTGGAAGTTAATGGGTAGTAAGTGGACTTAAGTCACATCATCCATTTCTCTTCCATCCAATATGGGACTAAATTTGGAGTATCACATAAGCTGAATATTATATGCCATACAAGTTCAACCACTACAAACCATCCTACAAACGAGCCTCTTCATCCAACCTCTTCCAAATCGAATCCATGGACTAGCGGTGTGGGACTAAATTTGGAGTATCACATAAGCTGAATATTATATGCCATACAAGTTCAACCACTACAAACCATCCTACAAACGAGCCTCTTCATCCAACCTCTTCCAAATCGAATCCATGGACTAGAGGTTTTTTGGGCACAATTGAAACGGATGGGAGAGGGTGTCCAAGATATTAACTAGTCCAGATCCAACCATCTAATGCTTCAAGTTGGATGCAGACGATGTCGACAAGCAGGTCGGTCTTGTCATAAACATCTACCATTCAATCCAAGAGCTGGTAAAACGGGCTCTATCACACAAATGAGGGGGAAAATGAAATGAGTGAACTACGTTTGGTTTTTTGAATCTTTAATTACGCTTCATGTATTTTCATTCATTTATCGTAGCACCATTTTTTCTGATTTAAATTTTACTACTCTTTGTTTTTAGATTCCAGTTTTTCTTATTATTTCTCTTGTCATGATAATGTTCTTCTTATACCTATATTATTTAGATTTATTAACATGAATTGTTATTTTGAGAGCTCTTGCTCGTAAGTATTTAATTTCACATCAATTTTCTACTCAGAAAGGTGTTCATACAAGGTCAAAGAATTCAAAAAATATCTTTTGACTTCTTTTGTGATGCGAAGCTGTTTTAAATGATGTTAAAGTGGATCTAGTCAATGAATCACATAGATTAAAGGATGCTATATATAAACTCTATGCATTTTATAATTAGATTTGAATCTGATTCTTAGCTTAATGTGAATACTAAAGCTTAAACAAAAAGAGCATGTGAGATACAATGCTAGTGAGTATTTAGTCATACGTCAATTATATACTGAAATGATTCTAAGTATTTATAAAAAATCAAGAGGCTTAGATACTTAATCTATGCATCTCGTTCTTGGCTTAGCTGTATCCTTTCTAAATTCTAATATTTTCTTTTAGATTGTATTTTAAGGTCTTAAGTCACAATTAGTTTAAGTTAGAGTTTTGTTATCTGGGTTTGCCTTGATTTAGTTTAGAATTTTGCTATAGGTTTGAATCTCGCACTTTTGTGCTATAATTTTGCTATGAGAAAATGATCTTTAGCTTGAAGGAGAAGAGGAAGAGGCGTCCGAATGTGAGATTAGATCATTTTCTTGCTGGAATTTTCCGAAGTCATGGTAAAAGTAATTATGCAGTGGAAAAAATGATGAAAGGAAATTAAAGTATTTGTTTTAGAATGGTTCTACCCATTAATAAGCCTTAGACCAACAAAAAAAAAAAAAAAAAAAAAAACCATTGATTGCAAACTTCACAAAACTTCATTTTAGAGCTAAGAACTGAGGCCATGCAGGGAACCTGAAAAAATTACTAGGGCCAAAATCTTAAAATCTGTCTCATCCTTGGGTGAAAAGAGTTACAAACCTTGGCTAGCTTGCTGGATGGACTAAGGCTTGTCAAGGAACTTGAATGATTAGCTCTGATTGATCTATTTAAGTTCAGGATAGCCTAGAATCAGATTAAACCACAAGAAATTTTGCCAATTGAATGTCCTTTGAATTGTCTAAGTTGAAAATTTACTTATCTGGGTTCGCTTAACCAAGGTTAGGCTAGGTTTAGAGATATAAACCTGAAGTAACTGGTCAATGAATTACTGTCTATCTAATGCCAGAAAATTTGAGCTTAAGAATGACCTACTTTAGGTTGGCCTAACCAATGTTAAGAATTTATTAACTAATGAACCCGGGCATTTTCCTGATCTACTTGAGGATGGTCAAAGGAATTATCATAATAATCAAATATTGACCTTTTAATCATGGACTTGCCTTGCATTGCTTGCCAAATGGAATTGAGGTGAATTGAAGGACACCTAGGAAAATGTATTGTCCAAGAATGGGCTGTTGCCAAATGGAATGGTTCCCCAGCTTTTGAGCACAGTAAATTTGGGATCGACTAGAAGAGTTAATGGATATCTGTAGCTGATTAATGTGGCCTGCAGCTCACCATGTCGACCTTCTGGTACTCATAATTCATTGACGGTGGGCGCATGGGGGAATTACTGTACTCATTCTGGATTTTACCATGACCAAATTTATTTCTAGAGGGACCGTCAAGCCCAGTAATAGCTTTTATGGGCCTTGGGTTTCGCAGGGCTTATGGGCCGTTTTGGGCCCATAGACCACTGGAAAGGGCCTTGATAGCCGACGTCTTTTTATTTTATTTTATTTTATTTTATTTTTTGAGTTACAAAGAGAAACACACTCAAATCCAAATGAACACTGCTCCAAGCTTCAGCTTTCATCCTCAACTTAAGTTGGGGTAGAAAATTATCTGTCCGGATCCTGGACGTATCGGGATTACTCTCTTGAAGGACATGACGACACAAGAGCTTTTTGGAGGAGGAAATAATAGTCTTCGGGTTTGGGAGTAGAGCATAAAGACTCCTGGATTCATCTGACAACCAAGCTAGAATGATTGCAAAGCCCACCTCCAAAATGAAACTGGCAGACGGAAAAATTTCCATTGGTCCCCATCAAGCAACAAATAGCTCGGCAACAAGTACTAAAACTCATTTGAATGGGAAAAGAACCCGCTGGTAGAGGGCCCGACGTCCTTCAATGGGCGGGTTGTCGCGATGCCACTTGCCATTAGACAATGAAAGTAGAAGATAATATGACAACTCTCACTTCAAATGAACAAGATAACGGATCAGTAAATTGAAGGATATATAATAATAACAACAACAATAAAACTTTTACAGCAACACATAACATCATTAAAAAAAAGTTACCGAAGAAGGGATTATTTCTGTATATTAATTCTATATAAGTACCTAAAATCTCTCTCCAATACGTAATTTATATAAGTACTTAAAATCTCTTACATACTTTCTTCATTCAAGCCCTAACGTTCTTATTAGACTAAGGATTCATGTTTAAATCTTCATCCAGATCCAATCAAGCTCAATCACAAATACATAGATCTTATCCATCATATCCCTTAGTTTACATGGATCATAAATGAAGTTTACTATAATACCATTTGCAGTGACTTAGGAACTCACCTAAAAAAGATGGCCAAGAGAGCATTATTTGAGCTTCCTGATCCAATAACAAAAATCTCTTCAATACATGATCAATGTAAGACTAAATATACTGAACTTTTATAGCTTTAATTCACAACTAATTGGAATCATGATTTTTTTTTTCGTTTAATTTGATTTAAAAATATATTTTATATAAAATATAAAGATTTTAAATCTTCTAATAAACTGAAGTATTTATTGATTTTATTTTTATTTTAATGTTGACTGATTCAAAAAAAAAAATATTATCTTATTTAACATCATGTTGGACAAACAGAATCTCTTCTTTAGTTTGCCAAGTGGCTCTTCTTAATGCAGTGCAAAATATTTGATGATAACAAACCTAGTGCAGCAAAAATCGGTCCAAAAGAAAAAGAAAGAAAAAAAAAGTCATGAGAGTAGGTGATGGAGAGTAGGACCGGAATGGTCTAGTTGCATGCCCCATGCTAAGCATCCATCACCATCGGTTGTTGATGGTACAGCTTAGCATGTCTTGATGCCGTCAATGAGCCGGTATCCATCCTCATCATCGTAGCGGCCATGGTCGATGCTCTGTTGCGCCACTACTCCTCCTTCGATAAATTAGGAAAACAGTACCAGCATCATTCATCGCATCTTATGAGCCCATGTAGGATGTTCGATGCATGATGGCGACATTCTGTGGCCCCGACCATGTCCTCTCCCCATCATGACCGGGACGGCTAGGTCCCATGGTTTCCCCTCACGATCGAGGAGTTTATCCTCAGCTCGTACGAATCTTAATTGAGCATCACATCGAGTTGTTTCCATGGTCCCTACGCAATGATTTCGCTTTGTTTCCATCCAGTTGGGTCCACCAAAAAGGCGAAAAGGACGGCACAACGCTGTCGTGATTCGGCAACAGTAAAAACGGACGCCCCATGATCACGACTATTCCAGAAAAGATTAACCGCTTGGTTGGTTTATTTGCGTCCGGCTTGGACTTTGACTATGGATGAATTAGTTTGACCATGTCTAAGGATGATCTTAAATTTTTGTGGCATGTCTTCCTCATGTCCATGCACTCATATTCGAATATATCTTTATTTGACAATAAAAGTTATCGATAATTTAAATCATTAAATGCAATCTATTATTTTTAAAATATTTAAATATTAAAAATTTTACTATTTAGAGATTTCTAGCATATTCATCAAATGGCTCAAAATTTTAACAATTTAGATAATGTAAAACAATATTTTTTTTTCATCACTTGATGCATTAATTAATCATTTTAAATGTAGTAGATCATAGTCAACATCATGAATCATCAAAATAGGATTCCTATTATTCAATCTAAATTCAATTAGATCTGAGTGGAGATCCTCTTGAGTGTATATGTTTACATATTTAATTCATATTTAAATATCCAAAATCAAATGATATAGAAACTTTGACTATACTTCTTTTAAAAGATGGTGGTATCTACTCCTCTCAATTCTAAAATCAATGATGAGTTTTTTAAATTGAAAATCCACATTTTTAATCATGATCTCTATAATTTAAAATATTTAAAAACTAAAAATTATATATTTGAATAATCTCTAATTTATCTATCATGTAGATAAAATTAAGAATTTATATTATTGATGATGATCTATATATGTTAAAATATGTGTAAAAAGAATTAATTTTAATGTTTATATTATAGCAAATTATGATCTCTCATCATTTTAACCCTTTTTCTTAATCGACTAATGTACAGATTAGTAATGGCCAAAATAGGTGATTTTCTAATTTTTAGATAATTTTTAATGATATGAATCATAAGAAACAATGTAAACATCTAATTTGGATATCTTTTAACTAATTTTAAAATCAAAATAAACTATATATATATATATATATATGGAGGGCATGCTTAAGTTGGCTACACTTAAGAGGATCTTTACTTCAACAAATCAATCATAGATTTAGATGATAGAAATGACACATCAATAATTTGAAACATTGGATATGATTTAATACTTCTAAAATGTTTAAATTATCAAAAATCATATAATTTGGAGAACCTAAATTTATATACCAAATAGTCAAAAAAAAATTGAATGTCCATATAGAAGTAGTCAAAAAAATTTGACAATTTAAATAGCGTGAAATAATATGTATATTTTTTAACTTTTTGATGCATAAACTAGCGATGTCTTGCAAATGATTTTTATTTTGTAAGTATTTTAGAGCTATTAGACACATCCAATAATGGGGTTAAAAGTGGGTTGAATCATGTTAGGCCATGCCCCAACTCGAGCCCAGCACAAAAATTTTTTCAGTCTTCAAGTCGAGCTCAGGCTAAAAAAAATTCCTAAATTTAGATCCAAGCCTGGCTTGAAACCTAATCAGGCTGCCACAACAATCTATTTGAGCTAAAGACTAATCCAACGAAATTAACCTTTAGTTTTTAAGTTTCGGCATAAAAATAAATAATATTTAAAATAATTATATGTAATTACTCTGGAACAAGATAAAGATATCGAATTAGTTAATTTTTTTAAACAACAAAAATTTCATATAGTTAACAAGAAATCCAATATAGATTTAAAAAGTTTGGCAAGGTTTGGAGATGGGATTTAGACCTTGTTTGGGCCTAATCAAGGGTCATTACTTTAAACTATGTTTAAACCTGATTAAGAACAATTGTTTTGGGCCATCTTCAGGTTTGAACCAAATTCACTTTCAATTCTATCTGATAGTTCAAATTATCAATACGATACCTTCATTATCCAAATGAAAATCCGACTACAAATGATATTTTCAGGTGTAGCGAACTCAAACCTCCCTCGTCTCTCCATGTATTTGCCACTTTCTTCCTGTCACTTCTTTGGAGAAACGAATGGTTTGGGTGTAGATGATCGATAGGCCTCCACTGTGAAAAAGAGTGTGAACTGAGTGATTTGTGGCATTGGTTGATGCGAAGTAAGCACAGTGTTTACATATTGACACTAGTTTATCTTTAGGGATCCCGGAACCAAAGAAAAGTAGACGCTATTGCGGTTTGTCTTGTTAGGTGCTGACGGGGGGTTTTGGCATCATGCGAGTAGCCCAAGGAAGTGAGTCCAAATGGCGTATCAATCTCTATCCACAACCCCACATTTTATGGTCACCCGTAGAAGAGGATAAAATTCCTTGTCCCTCCGAAGGAACGCGTCCATCTTATGGGACACGGTGTAGGTATCTACCCTCCAAACTCACCCACTCTTTCCATGATAATTCCATGGCTGTCAAAAGACTTTCAGGTGAAATAAGCTGATATTGACCTGCCGACAGTTGGAACCTACTGATATCCACCTCTAGGTTGTATATCTTGTGGGTATATAATCATGTCATTTAAGCTCTCCATGGACCACATAAGTTATCCAACACAAATCATCCATTATCTTTCCATCTAACCACCCACCCATCCATCTATCAATTTTATTCCATCCATTCTCCATCATTTGCATAGAGAATATATGATAGCCCAGGTCCTCACTCAAAACACTAATCAAAAAGATATTATTGGAGTTTCTCGACCCTGTGTAAGTATTCAAGTTTTACCAAATCAACATGCAACTTAATATAAGCCAACATGGGCTCTCATTTATCGGAATAAAAATTCAAGAGCTTTGTAATATTCTGAACTTGAAAGACTTGTAATTTTATTTTAAGCATGTTTTTATTATTATTTTAGTCTTCTGGTATTAATTATTTGAGTGAAATTTTGAAAAGATGTAAAAGCTGAAATTTAAAGTTATTTTGAGTTTTTCCCCATGATCCTTTCAAAAAGCTGATAAAATCAATTATTTGGGCTTATAATTAAAGTTTTTGTAATGATTTCAATGTCTACTAGTTGCTTTTGATCCTTGGGAGAGGTTGGAATGAAAATTTTGAAGGTTGGAATGCATAAAAAGGACTTTTGGAAAAGAAAAATGAGAGAAAATGGCTTTTGAAAAAAAAAAAGAAAAAAAAAAGGGAGGGAATTTGAGGTTAGCTGACTCTAGAGTCAACTAACCTGTGAGGAAATGCGTTAGCTGACTCTAGAGTCAGCTAACGAATGGAAAATTCCGTCCGTGAAATTCTGGTGAGTAATAGGGGTAGTTAGCTGACTCTAGAGTCGGCTAACACCCTGAAACTCACTGTTAAAGGATTGGAAAAGTTGTTGTTGCCACAGTAGTCAACTATTCAATCGACTATTCAGTCGACGACTATGGAAAAACATTCTGTATATTGCCTGGGAAGAAAATTTTTTTATTTTTTCTGGACCAAAATAGTCGACTACTTAGTCGATACTTTGGAAAAATACTCTGTAAAAGTGGTTTGGAAGTGATTTTTGGCCACAGTAGCTGACTATTTAGTCGACTACTGTGGGAATTTTGTCTGTGGGGTTGGTTTGAAACCAATTTCACTCTTAATCAAGGACTTCCCAGTGGGTCACCCATCGCTCTCACCCACCTAAGCACGCTTAACTGAGGTTTCAAGTGGATAAAAATCTTCTGTGGAAGTGGTTTGAGGATAATTTCACTCTCATTAGCTAGCATCCATGCTGACTAATAGATGAGTAACCCCTGTTATTTATCTGATAACGGAATTTGACCAGAGGCATTAACGAAAATTTAACCAGGGGTAAAAGTGAAATTTGATAAAAAGTCATTTGAGAATTTGATCAAGAGTAAGATAGGAAAAAAAATTGAAGGGGCAAAAATACTTGATGGAAAAGGGAGCCATATGGGCTTTGAAAAGCGTGACTTAAGAGTGAAGAGCAAAATGGGAATTTTTAAGAGCATTTAAGGTCACCCATCCCTCTTGGTCCTTAAGCGGCGTGTGAAAGGAGAGAAAAAAGAGAGAAAAAAGGGAGAAAAAAAGGAAAGAAAGAAGAGGGTTCTGCTAGCCGTGGAGAAGAAGAAGAGAAGAAGAAAAAGAAAAGAAGAAGAAGAGGAAGGGAAGAAGAAAAGAAGAGGAAGGGAAGAAAAGGAAAAAGGCTTGGTGGTTTAGCCTATCTTTGCTAAGGTAAGTCCAAACTTCTCTAAACTAGAGAATGATGTTTAAAGCTCATGATTTAGAGGTAAATGAGGTGATAGTATAAATATATTGTAAATATCTGAGTATGTTAGGGTTGAGGAATATTATGCTAAGATGGTAAGGCATAGAGTATGTATGCATAGTTTCATGACACCCTCGGTGTTTGTAGCCCTAATAATGCATGTATGATGACTTAGGCCAAGAGATTGGTTCAAGGAAGCCAGAGCAAGGGAAATAGCAGCTATAGCGGTGTGCTATCAGCTAAGGTGAGTGGGTTTCTCATCTAGCTTTGAGAAATGTTTTATGATAGCATAGTGATATTTTGCTATAAATCAGAGTATGTTATGCTAAGTATAGTATTTCAAGTAGTTAAATATGAAAAATGAGAACCCAGTTATGATGCATCTTATTCTCAAAGTATATTATAAAACAAAGCATGAGTTTAAGAGCAAAGCATGAGTTTAAAGCATCTTCTAAAGCAAAGCATGAGTTTAAAAGCAAAGCATGGGTTTAAAGCATGTTCTAAAGTAAAGCATGGGTTTAAAGCATATTTTAAAGCAAAGCATGAGTTTAAGAGAAGAAAAGGAAACATGGGCTAGAGCATGTTTCAAAATAAAGTGAGTTTCAGCAAAGCATAAGTTTCAGAAAAAGCATGAGTTTCAACAAAGCATGAATTTAAGAAAAGAAAAAGAAACATAGGCTAGAGCATGTTTCAAAGCAAAGTATAGAGTTTCATGAAATGCATTGTTTGGATAAAAACACATGTTTCAGTAAATCATAGAATTTACTTTTCAGATTTATGTTTTAAAGAGATGCATGGGTGTGCATGAATAACGATATTTCAAAGAAAGTATAGCTGGTTGTATATTAGATTACAAACTTATATTGAAGTATTTTTACAGCATACAGCATAAAGAGCATAGGGCCATCTATGGGGTTGATCACCCTGTAGACTGTGTCATAGCATGAGCATTGCACACACTATTATAGCCGGTACCTCCTTGCGACTCAATCGAACTATGATCCCGAGGTCAGGGAGAGTACAAGCTAGATCAGTCCAGTGGGGCAGATTGCAAGCAGCCTAGTGGGGCAAGAATCACAGCTCGGTTAAGAGCTAGGTTACTATATAGCCCGAGAGGGCACAGAGATATAAGCCCATGGAGGAGGCAAGCAGGAGGCCCAAGGAAAAGGGGCAAGCTCACACCTGGGTGAACCGCACATGTGAGGGGTGCCATGTGGTGCAGGGATCATCGACGCTCAGTACACTCACCCACTAAGAGTACACCTGCAGGAAAGCGATTGTAGGGATGTACCTTAGTGGTAGCACACCCAGCCCATCATCATGAAGTTTTGTAAAAGTAGCATTATCTTATTTAAGTTGCATTATTGAAAGCATAAGCTAACTTATGAGTTTTCTTATCTCATTGAAAAGGTTTCTGTATCAATTATGATATGTTGTATCAGTATGCTTATTAGTTTTTAAAATGTAGTTTTCAGTTTTTCCCCATTGTTAGATGGCTATCCAGTCACTGGGACTTAGGTCTCATCCCTCTATTGTTGAATTTTTTTTTGGATTACAGATCAGAGTTAGCAGGTTGGCTCTTGGATGCTTAATTTTGATATGGGCTGCTAGATGTGTATAAATTGGTTGATGACATGGATTTATGTTACTTGGATTGTATATGTATTGATAATGGATATGGATGAATCTGTATAACTGTAATCCTATGATGTATTTTGGACTTGGGTGGTTATGAGAAATGACTGTTATTGTGGAATGGATTTGTGCATATGGTCTTTATAGCAGTATAATAATGAAAGTTATATTGCCTGTGATCATGTATTGAATAATGTGAAAGTCTTATGTTATCTGAGTAGGATGAAATAAATTGTGATGTGATCTCATGAATAGTATGAATGAATTGAGCAGGTCAAAGTTTTTAGCTGGTTCTGTATTTTTGTGCATGTAACTTATGACAATTATGGTGCAGGCACCAGATTGAGACAAAGGTTTCAAGGTTCCTTATGGATCTCTGATCTATGAGAGTCTTTTTTTCTTTATTCTTAGAGTCCTTGTCGAGTCCAGTTGTGCTAGTTAGCCTGGTTCATTGTTGGAATCCAGGAGTTGGTCAAGTGTCAAGTGTTATTTTCTTTCATTGAGTCCTGTAATAAATCAAGAGAAGGTTCACCTTGAAGACTCAAGGAAGACCCAAGAGAAGACCTATCAACCATGCAATGACACATGTCTTGGACCATTCCGGGACACATGGCATCACCAGAGCAGAGCAAGGAGCCGGCCCACATCAATTTAGGAAGGAATCTAGGCGCCAACATCCTCCTTCCTCATTTCTTCATGCCACCCACCCTTATATGGAAGCTTTTTGGGCGTCCATTGACTTCCACACTTATCATGTGGTCCCCTGGCAAACTTCTATAGAAGAAATTGGCTACCCCTCTCTAATTGGAAAATCTTCATGTGCCCCAGATGGAAGAAGGTTGCCGCCCAGTCAAAGATGACAGGAGAAATCAAGGGGTGCCAATTCTTTTCCTCTCTCAAGTGGTCCCCCTCCTTTACAAGCTTGGAAATTACAGCCACTCTCTCTTTTTGACCGTCCCAGATAAAGCATGTAGAGATCGCTGCCTCCTCAAGAAGAATCACATGCTATACATTACAATCCATATCAATTATCTACTTAAAATGAATGATTTAACTTCTATTGACATGAAAGAGTTATAAAAAGACCTTTCTCTTATAAATGAGGAGAACAATTAATGAGAAAATTTTGAAGTTCTTTTCTATTGTTGTGAAGGCTTTGGTACTTCGGGAAGGAGTGGGTGTGGAGCCCTTATTGTTTCCTTTTATCTTCTCTAACCTCCCTCAAACCCAAACCCTAACCGTCCTCCCTCCAGAAACCCTAAAACAATCCTGCCGTCAACCATAGGCCCCCATCTCCTCTTGCTGTTTTCTCAGGGATTCATAAGTCGAAGATGAAGTCGTCTTTGCCCCTGAACCATATTTCGAAGATCCTCTCTGATAGATAGCTTCTTCATCCAGGACTTTCAATCTGTCAGAGCAATCTTCCTGTTTCAATCTTCGAGTAATCATTGTTAGTATATAAAATCCTTTCTCTAATTCTCTTTCTCTGATTTAGTGAATGTTGAGAGCATATCCTAACCGAGGGTTTCCTAACCTTCACTTTTCTGGCTTCGTTAATATTCTAACAGTTCTAGTTCCAGTATATGCTTCCGCTTGTCTTGCATAGTATAGCTTAACTAGTTTATTGATCTTTCTGGTAATTAGCCATCTCATAAAATATATATATATATATTAAAAAAAATATTATTTCATTGCATTCATGTCTCATCCACGTCCTGCATCAGTTTTTGGTATGAGAGCTGGTTGTTAGGACTTGTTCTTGCATTATATTAGGAAAGTAGCTTTATATAGGGGCTGAAAATTTCAGCTTGCTAAAATTTTTGCACACCTCCCATATTTGTTTATTTTCCTTGCATATAAAAAAAATTAAAAAAAAAGAGCATATCTTGGTCTCTACTGTGCTCATTTAGGGATAGTCCAAAAGGAAATGCTAGAGATAGTACCCCGGGCTATTTGATCCAACAAGCGTTTGGTAAGAATATCAGGAACGTACCAATAAGGAAGGCTATCGGTAGTACCTTGATACGTTTGACCTAATTACCTACCTTCCGGGAGTGCTGTAGGCTACCAAAAGGGTTGTGCATAGTCGTCGCAAGAAAGGCTGACTTGAGGCAAGACCTTAAGTGACACATATAGGCGAAAAAAAAAATAATAATCAAAACATTTTAATTACTGCTATTAATTAGTTTCATAACTAAAAATTAAAAATAAAAATTTGTATTGCTGTATCTGTTTGGTTAGAGACCCGACTTGTTAACTCAAGTCTTTAGTGTTCCATCATCTCTGCATTAAATTGACTTAAAGGCACCGCTATCTCAAATCGGGTGGGGATTTCATCACCCTTCCTGGGCCCAGAAAACCATCAACCTGCATACGAGCCCAAACCTCCCAATTTTAAAATTCTATAGACATAATTGAGCAGTAGGGACACTCACGGTTGGGTTCACATATTTTGTTGAAACTAGTGTGAGTCTTTCTCCATTTACGACTGGAACCTGGTGTCTAAGGCTGGAGGTCAAATGTCAAACGATTTAAGCGGAGTGACGGGGTTACTCTAATTAGGCCCCTGTGTTAAGCAGGAAGAGCCTCCTCCCCTCCCACCTGTTACCTGGCCAGCTACAGGGTATTTAGTGATTGACTAGCATTTAGTTGACACACTTTATTTGAGCTCTAGGTCTAGGAGACACTAGTACGAATCCTTTGTGTGCTTGTTTGCATGTCTACTAAGTCAGGAGTTCAATATCAACCGAGTCAGTCCCAACCTAAGTTAACCATGGATAATGACATTGGAGCTATGCTTAGGACCATTACTAAACGATTGACCCAATTGAATGATCAAGTGAGCTCCCTAGAAGAAAGGCGTAAGACCAGGACTGAGCCTAAGTTAGACCCTCGTCTACCTACCCCACATCTTGACCCTAGGAGAGCCTATCACTATGATTTTACCCCTGAGTATCACCCTAGAAGCTCATACCCATACTTAGTGGACTTAGAGGAAAGATCCATTAGGAGTACTCAGCCCTATGCACCCACTTTTGGTGGTGATCTAGAGCTAGAGGATTACATTGATTGGGAAAGGAGGATGGTATTTCGATCGGGAAGAAATGTCAGAAGAAGGGAAGGTAAAATTTGCTAGGCTTAAACTAACCCGACATGCTAAGATATATTGGGAAAAGGTTGAGTACGCATGTCGTCAAATGAGGGAGATGCCCATTAGAACATGGAGAGCCATGAAGATTACACTTAGAGAGAAATACCTAACCATGTCCTATAGGCATAAGGAGCCCATCACCCATCAGGCCACACTTAATAGGACTAATATCCCTGGAAATAAGTCAAGTCCTAATCTAGGCTCATTTAGCCAGTCCATCCCTATTGCCCCATGTGTTCACCAGAGTCCACCCTTCCCTACCACCCCGATTATTTTCATGAGTCGACCCACTCCTATTCCCCCACTTGCCCCACCCATTCCTACTATCCTACCCATTTCTATCTATCAGTTTGCCCAACCTATTCCTACCACCATAGTTGAACACAGGGAGAAAAAGCTAGACATGACCAGCCTAGGCATAGTTGTTCATGATCCTACTCAAATTGACAATCTAGAAAATCCTGAACCTATTGACTGTGATGAGGAGAGAGATCAAGAACCCCTTATAGGTTATATCGAGGAGGTATATGAGGCTGACGCAAGTTTAGTTGATGAATACGAAGAGGATGAGGAAGAACCCATTGAAGGCTTTAAGGACGAAGTGGTTGAGCCTAATAATCATTTAGAGGTCGATAGTCCCGAATTCCTTAGTCATGTAGAGGTAGACATTTGTGAGTCCATTAGTCCATTAGGAGAAGAAGCCACTAAGCCTATTGATGAATCTAAGGGAAAGGAGTTGAGCTTGAGCCCAGTGACACGTTAGAGGAAGAAGAAACTACACCTATTTTATAAAACTGAGTCTGATTTAAGGGTTGAGTTTAAAGAAATTGATACCATCCTAGTTGAACATGAACCATTGCTTGTAGCTAAAGAGATTATGGAGGAGCAAAATGATCAACTTGAGGAAGCTGAAGTCCAAGAGCTAAGCCCTATAGAGCAACCCCTAGAAATAGTGGAATTCATGAAGGATTTAGAGCAAGAGATTTATGTAATTTTTGCTGAGGGTTTAGAACAAGACATCAGTAAGGGGTCATCAATTTGGACTAGAAAAATTCACGATCACATCCAAGAGGTAGTAGTGGAGATTTTAGGAGAATTTCATAAGGTGTTTTCAAAAAGAATATCTAGTCACCTTCCACTACTTAGGGATATTCTACATCTCTTAGATCTAGTCCCAGTTCGGTTTGCCATATACTGTCAGAAGACCCTATGGAACCTCTTAAGAATCCATGCCATCCACCAACCCAGGGTCAAACCTAGAGAGTCTGTAGTCTGTTAGGTTTAGGTCCAGAGAGTCCAATAAAATTTCTTTCCATAGGAATGCCTTAGTAAGTCTGCATTTCAGTTAGGTATCAATCCAAGTATTAGTAATAAGGACTTTTGTCACATTCTACTGAGTTCACCTACCCATTCAACTTGTCCAACCATACACGAGTCTCAGAGTCAATTGCACAGCACCTGCATCATGACATTAGCATTCATTTGAATATTGATAATAAGTTGGCTAATCCTCAGAATCGAGTCAAGGATTTTGTTAAGGAAAAACTATGTCATGTTAGAAAGTTACATGTTTATGGAGCTGGTCCTTTTAGAATGTTAAAGAAGGTAGGAACTAATGCTTATGTGTTAAAGTTACCTCCATGGTTAGGCATTAGCTCTATTTTCACTACCTGAGACTTAGTAGAATATAGGGACCCAGTAGTGGTATCCAACGAGTTTTTGGACCTGACCGTTCCTTTGAGAGTGAGCCCTCACCTGAGTGTCCACCCACAAATTGGCCCGAGAGGAAAGGCAGGATTGAGAGGATTCTGGATGACCAAGCTGTCATGACCCGCAATAAAGGTTACCAAAGATATTTGGTTCGTTGGCAAGGTTGGCCAGAATCAGAGGACTCGCGGATTACCCGGGAAGATCTATAACACAGACCTAGACCTCTTAGAGAAATACCAAAGTCAAACTGACCCTTACTCGACGGGGTCGAGTTCTTCCCAGCCCAGGAGAATTGGTGCAGGCACCAGATTGAAACAGAGGTTTCAAGGTTCCTTATGGATCTCTGATTTATGAGAGTCCTTTTCTTTATTCTTAGAGTCCTTGTCGAGTCCAGTTGTGTTAGTTAGCCTGGTTCATTGTTGGAATCCAGGAGTTGGTCAAGTGTCAAGTATTATTTTCTTTCATTGAGTCTTATAATAAGTTAAGAGAATGTTCACCTTGAAGACTCAAGAGAAGACCCAAGAGAAGACCCATCAACCATGCAATGACACATGTCTTGGACCATTCCGGGACACATGGCATCACTAGAGCAGAGCAAGGAGCCGGCCTACATCAATTTAGGAAGGAATCTAGGTGCCAACATCCTCCTTCCTCATTTCTTCATGCCACCCACCCTTATATGGAAGCTTTTTAGGTGCCCATTGACTTCCACACTTATCATGTGGTCCTCTGACAAACATCTATGAAAGAAATTGGCTGCTCCTCTCTAATTGAAAGATCTTTATGTGCCCCGGATGGAAGAAGGTTGCCGCCCAGTCAAAGATGGCAGGAGAAATCAAGGGGCGCAATTCTTTTCCTCTCTCAAGTGGTCCCCTTCCTTTACAAGCTTGAAAATTGCATCCACTCTCTCTTTTTGGCCATCCCAGATAAAGTATGCAGAGATCCCTGCATCCTCAAGAAGAATCACATGCCATACATTATAATCCATATCAATTATGTACTTAAAATGAATGATTTAACTTGTATTGACATGAAAGGGTTATAAAAAGACCTTTCTCTTGTAAATGAGGAGAACAATTAATGAAAAAATTTTGAAGTTCTTTTCCATTGTTGCGAAGGCTTTGGTACTCCGGGAAGGAGTGGGTATAAAGCCCTTATTGTTTCCTTTCATCTTCTCTAACCTCCCTCAAACCCAAACCCTAACCGTCCCCCCTTCAAAAACCCTAAAACAACCCTACCGCCAACCACAAGCCCCCATCTCCTCTTGTTATTTTCTCAGAGATTCACAAGCCGAAGAGGAAGTCGTCTTTGCCCCTGAACCATATTTCGAAGATTCTCACTGGTAGACAGCTTCTTCATCCAGGACTTTCAATATGTCAGAGCGATCTTCCTGTTTCAATCTTCAAGTAATCACTGTTGGTATATAAAATCCTTTTTCTAATTCTCTTTCTTTGATTTAGTGAATGTTGAGAGCATGTCCTAACCAAGGGTTTCCTAACCTTCACTTTCCTGGCTTCGTTAATATTCTAACAGTTCTAGTTCTAGTGTATGCTTCCATCTGTCTTGCATAGTATAGCTTAACTAGTTTTTGATCTTTCTGGTAATTAGCCATCTCATAATATCTATATATATATTAAAAAAAAGTATTATTTCATTACATTCATGCCTCATCCATGTCCTGCATCAAATTGGATAGGGATCGCTAGAGCTTTATGATACTTAGCATAAAGACTAGTAGATCTCTACCTAATTTTCATAAGAAATTATGCCGTCGAAAAGTGGACCCGATAGGTTTTGGTATCAGAGCCCTAGGTTATTAGATCTTAGGGGTATAAGCATGAGTTTAGCATAGTGAGTATAGTTTTGAATGATGAACCTGATCAAATGAATTGTGTATTGTAGGATGGTTTCTACCGTGACAAGAATGGATGGAGAGCAGTCCTCAAAAAGAGGCAGAGGTAGGGGTAGGCCCAGAAAGTTTGATAGGGAAGGCCAACCTAGTAGAGCTGTTTCTAGTAATCCACCATCTGATGGTGCAGGGGTGGAAGTATCTCAGGAGCATATGCATGATTCTCATTCCCATTCTGCTACCCCGGTGCCAGTGGACCCATCCCTGGCACAGGCTCAGGGGCCGAGTATGCCAGATTTGGTGGGGATGATCACTCAGGCAGTGGTAGCAGCAGTGACCTCTAGTTCTAGCCTTTAGTCTAGAAATCTGGATGCAGAAAGGAATATAGAGAGAGCTAGAAAGTTGGGGGCTCTAGAGTTCCAGGGGACCACTGACCCTATTCAGGCTGATATTTGGCTTCAGAGGATAGAAAGAGTCTTTGAAGTGATGAAGTGCTCTGAGGAGCAAAAGCTGAGTATAACAACCTTCTTGTTGGAAGGTAGAGCACAAAATTGGTGGAGATCTGTTAGTAGTAGACAGCCTCAAGGGGTGGAAGTGACCTGCGAGAGTTTCAAGAAGGAATTCTATCAGCAATATTATTCAGAAGTGTATAGAGATCAGAAAAGGAGAGAATTTCTTAATTTAACCCAGGGAAAGATGTCGGTAGCTGAGTATGAGGCTACCTTTATTGAGTTGTCTCGATTTGCTGAAGCCCTGGTAGTAGATGAGAGGGAGAAATGTAGGCTGTTTTAAGATGGATTAAATCTCCCAATCAAGGCTAAGACCGGTATACAGTGTTATAGTAGTTATTCTGAGATGGTGCAAGGGGCTCTGAAGGCAGAGGAGATAGAGAACGAGTTCCTTAGTAGGAGGCAGGAGAGGTCAAAAAGGGGTGCACCTAGTTTCCTTTCAGGTGCAGGACGAACTCAGCAGTTCAAGAAGCCACAGAGGGCGGGACAGTCTAGTTCCAGTTATAGAGCTCCTGCAGATGTTGGTAGAAGGTCAGCATCTATATCAGTATCTAGTTCTGTCCAGAGGAAAACAGCATATGGAGGGATGTCTCAGGCTATTAGTAGTAGAGTGGCAGGAGAGATAAGAGATCAGAGCCGCTCCCTTGGTGGTGGGAGGACTCTACCCCAATGCAATGTCTGTGGGAAGATGCACTCTGGGGAATGTAAGAGAGGTAATAGAGGATGTTATATCTGTGGTCAGATGGATCACTTGAAGAGAGATTGTCCCAAGAGAGTACAGAGCAACGATCATCCTCAAGGATCAACTGCACCTAGAGGACAGCCTACTAAAAGGGGAGATAGTAGTATCCCAGCTTCAGCCAGTCAGATGAGATCTAGTGCTAATCAGTAAGGGATGATTCTTAGTGTTCCAAGGGCTGAAGCTAGAGTTTTTGCAATGACTAGGCAAGAGGCTCAGGTCAACCCAGATGTGGTGACAGGTATACTACCCATTTGCAATTTTGATGCTTATGTTTTAATTAATTCTGAATCTACGCATTCATTCATAGCAGTAGATTTCATCAAGCATCTAAATAAAGCTGTGAGTTTATTGAGTAGTCAATTGTTAGTATCCATGCTAGTAGGGAAACCTTTCATTGCAGATCAGGTGTATAAAGATTGTGCCATTTTAGTAGAGGGCCAAGAATTATTAGCAGATCTGATTCCATTAAATCTAAAAGAATTTGATGCTATATTGGTGATGGATTGGTTATCAATGCATAGGGCTAAAGTAGACTATTCGAAGAAAGAAGTAGTATTCCCTACCTCAGATGGTAGGGAGATTTATTTTGTAGGAGAAAAGAGTGTGTTGCCCTCAAGTATAATTTCAGCCTTGACAGCTAGCAGAATGGTAAGAAAGGGGTATGAAGCCTATCTAGCTTGTGTAGTGAATTTAGAGGATAATGGTCCAGAGTTATCTGATATTCGGGTGATATATGAATTTCCAGATGTATTTCCTGAGGAGTTGCTAGGATTGCCACCAGACAGAGAGATAGAGTTCAGTATAGACTTGACCCCTGATACTAGACCTATAGCCAGGCACCCTATAGAATGGCTCCAGCAGAATTGAAAGAATTAAAAGTCCAGCTTCAGGAATTGCTTGATAAAGGGTTCATTAGACCCAGTGTTTCACCTTGGGGTGCACTTGTGTTGTTTATAAAGAAGAAAGATGGTACCCTGAGGTTATGCGTAGACTATAGACAGCTCAACAAGGTGACCATTAGAAATAATTATCCCTTACCAAGGATAGATGATTTGTTTGATCAGCTTTAGGAGGCAGCAGTGTTTTCAAAGATTGACCTTAGATCTGGGTATCACCAGTTGAAAATAAAGAAAGAGGATGTACCAAAGACTACTTTCAGGATCAGATATGGTCATTATGAGTTTTTGGTGATGCCTTTTGGCTTGACCAATGCCCCAGCTGCTTTTATGGGACTGATGAATCAGGTGTTCCAAAAATTTTTAGATAAATTTGTGATAGTGTTCATTGATGATATCCTAATCTATTCTAGATGTAGAGAGGAACATGAGCAGCCTTTGAGGACAGTGTTGCAAATCTTGAGGGAGAAGCAGTTATATGCCAAGTTGAGTAAAAGTGAATTTTGGCTAGATGAGGTTAAATTCTTGGACATGTGATATCAGTTAAGGGTATTATGGTAGACCCCTAGAAAATAGAGGCAATAGTGAATTGGGAAGCTCCTACAAATCAGACAGAGGTGAAGAGTTTCTTGGGCTTAGCAGGATACTATAGAAGATTTATAGAAAACTTCTCTATTATAACTTCTCCCATGATAAATCTATTAAGAAAGAATACCAAATTTGAATGGTCTAATGAATGTCAAAAATATATGGATGAGTTGAAGAGGAGATTGACTTCAGCTTTAGTGCTTACCCTTCCAAATAGTAACAGTGATTTTGTGATATACAGTGATGCATCTTTCTAAGGTTTGGGGTGTGTATTGATGCAAAATGGAAAGGTGATTGCCTACATCTCTAGACAGTTAAGGTCTCATGAAAAGAATTACCCTACCCATGATTTAGAACTAGCAGCAGTAGTATTTGCATTAAAAGTATGGAGACACTATTTGTATGGGATGAAATGCCAGATATTTACATATCACAAAAGCTTAAAGTATATCCTAACACAAAAAGAATTGAATCTTAGATAAAGGAGATGGATAGAGTTGATAAAAGATTATGACTGTACTATAGAGTATCACCCAGGGAAAGCCAATGTAGTGGCTGATGCATTGAGTCAGAAGTCTATAGCAATCTTAGCTTCCATTAGAGCAGTGCAGCTATCCCTGATGTTAGAATTGAGAGAGCTAGATGCAGAGCTGGCAGCAGATAATTCAGGAGCCTTACTAGCAAATTTCAGAGTCAGACCAATGTTGCTTGAAGAAATAAGAGAGGCTCAAGTGCAGGATCCATAATTGCAAAAAGCTAAAGAATTAGTTCTAAGTGGGTCCCAATCAGAATTTTCAGTTAGAAGTGATGGTATATTGTTATTTAAGAATAGAGTATGTGTGCCAGTAGTAGAATTATTAAAGGAGCAAATTCTGCAAGAAGCTCATAGTTCAGCCTATGCAATGCACCCAGGAAGCACTAAGATGTATAGAACTATTAAGCAAAATTATTGGTGGTATGGGATGAAAAAGGAGATAGCTGGGTATGTTGCTAAATGTTTAGTGTGCCAGCAGATTAAAGCAGAACATCAGAGCCCAGTTGGCAAAATGCAACCATTATTTGTGCCAGAATGGAAGTGGGAGCACATTACCATGGATTTTGGTGTGGGTCTCCCAAAGACAAGAAGAGGTAATGATTCTATTTGGGTGATAGTAGATAGATTGACAAAATCTGCCCACTTTTTGCCTATTCAGATTTCGTTTACCTTGGATAGATTAGCAAAACTATATGTGAATGAAATTGTGAGTAGGCATGGGATGCCAGTATCCATTGTATCAGATAGAGATCCAAGGTTCACATCTCATTTTTGGGCAGAGTTGCAGAAAGCTTTAGGCATTAAGTTAGGATTTAGTACAGCATTTCATCCTCAAACTGATGGGCAGTCTGAGAGAACCATCCAGACACTGGAGGATATGTTGAGAGCATGTGTTATTGAATTCTCAGGTAGCTGGGATGAGCACTTGCCATTGATCGAGTTTGCATATAATAACAGTTATCATTCTAGCATTGATATGGCACCTTATGAAGCTTTATCTGGAAGAAAATGTAAAACTCCAATATGCTGGGATGAAGAAGGAAAAAGGAGGCTGCTAGGCCCAGAGTTGGTACAGCTCACAACAGATCAGGTTAGAATTATTAGAGCTAAATTAAAGACAGCCCAAGATAGACAGAAGAGCTATGCAGATAAGAAGCATAGAGATATGAAATTTGAAGTAGGAGATAAGGTATTTTTGAAGGTGTCTCCTTGGAAGGGTATCATGAGATTTGGGAAGAAAGGAAAACTAAGTCCCCGATATATTAGACCTTATGAGATTATTAAGAAGGCGGGGATACTTGCATATAGATTGGCCTTGCCACCACAACTCTCTTAGATCCGTAATATGTTTCATGTATCAATGCTTAGGAAGCATGTACCGGATTCCTCTCATGTGCTTCAGTCAGAGCCAATAGAGTTACAGAAAGATTTATCTTATGTAATAGAGCTAGTGTAAATTTTGAGCAGAGAGGTTAAACAGTTTCGTAGTAAAAAGATTTCTTTAGTTAAAGTGCAGGGGCAGAATCATCAGAGAGAGGAAGCTACATGAGAGAAAGAGGATCAGATGAGATTGAAGTACCCTCATTTGTTCCAAATTGAAAGTAGCTAAATTTCGGGGACAAAATTTCCTAAAGGGGGGAAGATTGTAATATCCTGAACTTGGAAGACTTGTAATTTCATTTTAAGCATGTTTTTATTGTTATTTTAGTCTTTTGGTATTAATTATTTAAGTGAAATTTTGAAAAGATGTGAAAGCTGAAATTTGAAGTTATTTTGAGTTTTCCCCCATGATCCTTCTAAAAAGCTGATAAAATCAATTATTTGGGCTTATAATTAAAGTTTTTGTAATGATTTCAATGTCTACTAGTTGCTTTTGATCCTTGGGAGAGGTTGGAATGAAAATTTTGAAGGTTGGAATGCATAGAAAGGGCTTTTGGAAAAGAAAAATGAGAGAAAATGGCTTTTGAAAAAAAAAAGAAATAAAAAAGAGGGAATTTGAGGTTAGCTGGCTCTAGAGTCAACTAACCTGTGAGGAAATGCGTTAGCTGACTCTAGAGTCAGCTAACAAATGAAAAATTCCGTCCGTGAAATTCTGGTGAGTAATAGGGGTAGTTAGCCAACTCTAGAGTCGGCTAACACCCTGAAACTCACTGTTAAAGGCTTGGAAAAGTTATTGTTACCATAGTAGTCGACTATTCAGTCGACTACTGTGGAAAAACATTTTGTATATTGCTTGGGAAGGAAATTTTTTTACTTTTTTTGGACCAAAGTAGTCGATTACTTAGTCGACTACTTTAGAAAAACACTCTGTAAAAATGGTTTGAAAGAGATTTTTGGCCACAGTAGCTTACTATTTAGTCGACTACTGTGGGAATTTTGTTTGT
This sequence comes from Metroxylon sagu, assembly GCA_017589505.3. NCBI lineage: Eukaryota > Viridiplantae > Streptophyta > Magnoliopsida > Arecales > Arecaceae > Metroxylon > Metroxylon sagu. Next base: position 1,294,193 of record JACVBY030000565.1, read on the forward strand.
GGGGTTGGTTTGAAACCAATTTCACTCTTAATCAAGGACTTTCCAGTGGGTTACCCATCGCTTTCACCCAAGCACGCTTAACTGAGGTTTCAAGTGGATAAAAATCTTCTGTGGAAGTGGTTTGAGGATAATTTCACTCTCATTAGCTAGCATCCATGCTGACTAATAGGTGGGTAACCCCTGTTATTTATCTGATAATAGAATTTGACTAGGGGCATTAATGAAAATTTGACTAGGGGCAAAAGTGAAATTTGATAAAAAGTCATTTGAAGATTTGATCAAGGGCAAGGTAAGAAAGAAAATTAAAGGGGCAAAAATACTTAGCGGAGAAGGGAGTCATGTGGACTTTGAAAAGCGTGACTTAAGAGTAAAGAGGAGCAAAATGAGAATTTTTAAGAGCATTTAAGGTCACCCATCCCTCTTGGTCCTTAAGCGGCGTGTGAAAGGAGAGAAAAAAGAGAGAAAAGAGGGAGAAAAAAAGGAAAGAAAGAAGAGGGTTCTGCCAGCCGTGGAGAAGAAGAGAAGAAGTAAAAGAAAAGCAGAAGAAGAGAGGAAGAAGAGAAGAAGAGGAAGGGAAGAAAAGGAAAAAGGCCTGGTGGTTTAGCCTATCTTTGCTAAGGTAAGTCCAAACTTCTCTAAACTAGAGAATGATGTTTAAAGCTCATGATTTAGAGGTAAATGAGGTGATAGCATGAATATATTGTAAATCTTTGAGTATGTTAGGGATTGAGGAATATTATGCTAAGATGCTAAGGCATAGAGCATGTATGCATAGTTTCATGAAACCCTTGGTGTTTGTAGCCCTAATAATGCATGTATGATGACTTAGGCTAAGAGATTGGTTCAAGGGAGCCAGAGCAAGGGAAATAGCAGCTATAGCGGTGTGCTATCAGCTAAGGTGAGTGGGTTTCTCATCTAGCTTTGAGAAATGTTTTATGATAGCATAGTGATATTTTGCTATAAATCAGAGTATGTTATGCTAAGTATAGTATTTCAAGTAGTTAAATATGGAAAATGAGAACCCAGTTATGATACATCTTATTCTCAAAGCATATTATAAAGCAAAGTATGAGTTTAAGAGCAAAGCATGAGTTTAAAGCATATTCTAAAGCAAAGCATGAGTTTAAAAGCAAAGCATAGGTTTAAAGTATGTTCTAAAGCAAAGCATGGGTTTAAAGCATATTTTAAAGCAAAGCATGAGTTTAAGAGAAGAAAAGAAAACATGGGCTAGAGCATGTTTCAAAGCAAAGTGAGTTTCAGCAAAGTATAAGTTTCAGAAAAAGCATGAGTTTTAGCAAAGCATGAATTTAAGAAAAGAAAAGGAAATATGAGTTAGAGCATATTTCAAAGCATAATATAGAGTTTCATGAAAAGCATTGTTTGGATAAAAACAAATGTTTCAGTAAAGCATGAATTTACTTTTCAGATTTATGTTTCAAAGAGATGCATGGGTATGCTGAATATCAATGTTTTAAAGAAAGTATAGTTGGTTGTATATTGGATTATAAACTTATATTAAAGTATTTTTACAGCATACAACATAACGAGCATAGGGCCATCTATAGGGCTAATCACCCTGTAGACTGTGCCATAGCATGAGCATTGCACACACTATTATAGCCGGCACCTCCTTGCGACTCAATCGTACTATGATCCCAAGGCCGGGGGAAGTACAAGCTAGATCAGCCCAGTGGGGCAGATTGCAAGCAGCCCAGTGGGGCAAGAATCACAGCTCGGTTAAGAGTTAGGTTACTATATAGCCCGAGGGGGCACAGAGATATAGGCCCATGGAGGGAGCAAGCAGGAGGCCCAGGAAAAAGGGGCAAGCTCACACTGGGGTGAATCGCACATGTGAGGGGTGCCATGTGGTGCGGGGATCCTCGGCACTCAGTACACTCACCCACTAAGAGTTCACCCGCAGGAGGGCGACTGTAGGGATGTACCTTAGTGGTAGCACACCCAGTCCATCATCATGAAGTTTTGTAAAAGTAGCATTATCTTATTTAAATTGCATTATTGAAAGCATAAGCTAACTTATGCTTTTCTTATCTCATTGAAAAGGTTTATGTATCAATTATGATATGTTGTATCAGTATGCTTATTAGTTTTTAAAATGTAGTTCTCAGTTTTTCTCCATTGTTAGATAGCTATCCAGTCACTGGGACTTAGGTCTCACCCCTCTATTGTTGAAATTTTTTTTGGATTACAGATCAGAGTTAGCAGGTTGGCTCTTGGATGCCTGATTTTGATATGGGCTGCTAGATGTGTATAAATTGGTTGATGACATGGATTTATGTTACTTAGATTGTATATGTATTGATAATGGATACGGATGGATCTGTATAACTGTAATCCTATGATGTATTTTGGACTTGGATGGTTATGAGAAATGACTATTATTGTGGAATAGATTTGTGCATATGGTCTTTATAGCAGTATAGTGATGAAAGTTATATTGCTTGGGATCATGTGTTGAATAATGTAAAAGTCTTATGTTATCTGAGCAGGATGAATAAATTGTGATGTGATCTCATGAATAGTATGAATGAATTGAGTAGGTCAAAGTTTTTAGCTGGTTCTGTATTTTTGTGCATGTAACTTATGATAATTGGATAGGGATCGCTAGAGCTTTATGGTACTTAGCATAAAGACTAGTAGATCTCTATCCAATTTTCATAAGAAATCATGCCGTCAGGAAGGGGGCCCGACAAGTCTAATCCAATCTGCAAACATCATAAGCTAATTTGTAATGTCCCCTAATTTATAATCTAAGCCCAGTATAAGAGCTAGCTTGTGACATAACAAATAATTGACTAATGGCTCTACTAATAGAAACCTTTCTTCAAATAGTTCCACCCAAAAAAAATGTTGCATGCTAAGATTACCACCTTCTATAATCTAGTTATCCTTTAAAAAGAATGAAAATGACAACAATAATAATAACAATAAGAAGAAGTAGTAGTAGTTAGATGAAATTAGTTGGACAACCTCTTGGCACCAAGAAAACTAGAAAACCAAAGCTAAAGCTTCAATGGCGCCCATGGCAATCCATCATGCCAGAAGTGTCCCTGTAACCTTTGCCAAGCATGGTCCACGAGAAGGCTTGGAGCGGGGGCACATACATCGCACATTCTCCCATACATCATCCAAATCCACACCTAATTTTATATTTTCTAGAGCATTAGAACGAAGTCAAGATGATGCCAATGACGAAAAACCTAAAAGAAAGTTGAAAAAAAAAAGGATCAAAGCATCTCATAACAACCACGTCTGCTCCCAAAACACGCACAAATCGCCATTGCCCTGGCGGAGGAGACAAGATCCATAGAAGCTTATGTGGATTGAATGGGTCATCAACCATCTTTTATAATCATAATGCAAGGGGATATGGGAACATCCACATGCTCCTCATCATTAAGAATGGCGTGTTATGTGGTTATTGGTAAAACCAACTTGGCAATGATGGTGTACACCACTCATTTGTTACACTTTATATATATATATATATATATATAAGCTTAACTTGATTACATTCGAATATAGCCGAATTTACATCCAATTATCATTTTCATTCTTGAATCTAGGCATATCACAAATCTCAAAGATGAAAAGATGAAGTTTTAAGATCTATATGGATTCAAGAATAGAAAAGATGATCGGATCAAAGATTTAGCTAAATTCGAATGTAACCAATTTCAGCTCTATATGAATGCATACATATGTATGTATGGATGTGTATGTGTGAAAGAGAGAGAGAGACATGCCACCTTAGTTCCACCACAAACAGGAGAAAAATTAGGTGAGATTCAAGAAAGCATTTTATCACACATTATTACTTTGAGAAGTACTAATCCAAGTAGCCATCTTCCAATTGTGTTGACCAAATAAGCTTTGCGAATTTGTTTGGCAAATAGATGAAAACCTACAGGCTAGATGTAGTATATAATCAATGTACAATCGTAAATATATAAATTAGATAATTTTGTATTCATTTAAATTAGTGTGAATTGAGATATAGCCACCCCTCCTTTAAGCTAAGGTCATTTTAGCCTTAAAAACTTTGCAAAGGCATTTTCCTGAGCATTGGATTCGAATGATTTTATTGAATAGATACTTAAAATGGCAGTGGAAGTGGAAGATTTTGTCACGGATCTTCTCATGTCTAAAAATAGAATGAATGCAAAGATACCTTCCATTGAGCTTATATCTCATAATAGAATTGATAAAAAAATATCTAATTCAACTCAATTGATGCAACTAGGTTTTACTAGATATCAAGATCTAGTCACTTCTCATGGCTCATTAGTAGGGTGGATTGTCTAGGTAAGATCTTCATTCAATAGAATTAAGAATTTTTAATAGGAATCGATATAGTATCTTCTTCACCATTGGGGTAAGGGAACAAAGAGTTCGATATTAATTAAAGTTAGCCTTTAAGGATGGAATGGGTCTAGAGTAGAAATATAGAAATTAGCTTCTCCTCATCTCATCCAAAAAAGAAACTGAAAACTTGCAAATGGATGGCTTTTTCTATTTATGAAGTCATGAAGATAGATAATTGATGGTCCAAAGTAGGCAACTTATGACTCAAATACAAAGTTCACATCCATCTACTTTCTACAATGACAATGAAAAGTACTGAAGTCCTTTTAAAGTTCTATCTGCTTTAGCTTCTATACATTCAAATATATAGATAACTCTATTCTTTTTTTATCTTCTTTAATAGAGAAACAAAAATGCACTAACTAAAGCTGGATATATATTTTTTTATAGAAACATGATCATCCATGCTTTTCTCCAAAAATAGAAGGTTTATTTATTTAGGCCCGCCTTAAACTTTCTCTCAAGATACAATGATTCATTCATAAATAGTACACTCGATGGAAGGTCCACTAACTTGAACAATATGATAGTAATTGTGTGGAAAGTGATAAAAAAATAAGAGAGAGAGAGAGAGATTTTGAAATATTCATGTTATTTTAGAGACCAACAAACTACAATAAAAGGAATTACTGATCCATTATAGAGAACAGTTAATTAATTGAATCGGTCAAACCATAGAACACTAACATAGCACTCTTTTAGATGCATAAATAGTAAAATCATATATCAAACATATGAGAATTCAAGCAAAATGACTTTACAAAAATATAATTAAAAATATATAATATAAAAACCTAGATAAAAAATATGAATGCACAAGACATGGTGAGAACAAATGCCACATATATTATCTGAATATCATCATCAAGCCAACATGTGCCTAACCTCATTAAATCACGCCTCACTACATTGTCAAATATAATAAAATATCAAAAAGTTTAGAAATCTTAAATCAATAGAATTATATTTTCATTAAATAATATTGAAATTGTTGACAGGGATGGGTCTTCTGGTCGGAATGGAGCTCCTCTTTGAAGTGGACGTGAAAGAAAGGATCGGTCTTTAAACCTCATCCGGTGCTCAGTTTCGGAACTCATCTTTAGGTGTCCTCTCCCTCCCTCTCTCTCTCTCTCTCTCTCTCTCTCTCTCTCTCCAACTCCACCGTCCCATGTGCTCTCCTCACGAGGCTTGTCCCCATCGCACTGCCTGTCAAACGGCATTAGCCCTCGTCTTCCTCCACCGCCCCCTATTTTGACGTGTACTTGGTCTGCCGGATTTATTTATTACGATTGAAGGGTAATAACACGCATCAGATACCACGCATTAATGCCACGGCAAAGGCCTCTGTAGCATTGTTGGAGGCCACCCGTGAAATAAAGGCTGTCGCATAGCTAGAATTATAGCACTTTTATCACTTCATTATCTTGGCAGTAATCTTGGAGGCGACATATTTTATGTTGCCAATTTCATAATAACCTTTTTTTTTTTTTTTTTTTTTCATCATATGAAGCCCAAATATAACACTTTTGATAGCCTCATTATCCCTCATGTTTTAATAGGCTAATTGGAGGCTTTTTTTATCTTATCACAAAACTTAGGCTCGTTTCATTGGGCATTTGACGCTCAACAAGTGACATACTTATAATTTATAGATCTTCATTGATGCCATCACTCTTTACGCTCTCTAAATAAAAGGTATAGGCTTTGAGGGAAAACAGAAAGATGGCATTAGCTAATGCTAGGAATTGGATTATTAGCAATGAATTGTAAAATTATACGTACGTCACTTGTTAAGTAAAAAATTTAGCAAATGCCTCATGAAACTAGATAGGGCTTTTATTGGTATGCAACAAATAATAAAGCCATAAATTATTTAATCATCACATATCTTAACATTACTTGTTGATGGAATCTAATACTACATGGGCCCTCAAATCCCTGTTGCGTATCTAAAACGTACAAAATTCCTTTTGCTGGCAGAGGTTTGGAAGCCAAGAAAACTCGCTTCGGTCTCTATCATCTGGCTTTGACTTCATCATGCTACCAAAGGTTGGTTAGCATGGCTTAAGTTCATACCTTCTGATTTCAGGAATTCATTATATATTGCTAGCTATACTGCAAATCGCATGACTTCAAGGTAATTAGACAAATGTGGTGCCCTTTCACTCCAAAGATTAAGAACTAAGATCCAAGTTGTTATATAAGAGGGACACCTACGCATTCAAAATGATTCATAGAAATTAATCACATGGGTGCAAATCAAGTCCACTATTTGCATCCAAAAGATGGAAGGATTTAGCTAAAGTACTTTTTTTTTTAATATATTTTTTTACAAACTAAACTTCAATCCCATACGTTCAAGACCACCATTCAATGCCTTCATATCCTTACTCAATATCCTTACACTTTTAAACTTTTCATTATTTATGACACCGATCACATATAGTCGAAAGCATGATAAAATTTGCCAAGATAAAAATATATAAATCAAGTTTGCTTGCCATTTAGCTTAAATTGATAGTCAAACATTTTTGAACAATTAATTCAATTAAACGTAATGATTCGGAATTCGGAAAAAAAATTAATCTTTCAAAAGTTTCAAAAGGGAAAAAGATTGTTTAAGAATTTAAGAATAAAACTAAATAAATCTAAACCTTCTAATATATTTATAAATTTATTTACTTAAAAATAAAAATAAGAGTGGCAATAATAATAAATTATGATTAAAAACATCATCAATAATTACAGTACATAAGAATTTATTAAATTAGTTCCGAATAACCTATAAATATGCCATAAGATTTATGCATAATACGAGAAGTATTGAATGGTTATAAATTAATTATTTATCTAGAAGAATAATTTTTAAAATTTTTTTAAAATTAAAAAATGTCATAATTATAATTTTAAAAAAAAAAACATAATAGAAATAAATATTTTTATAAAATATATTTTTTATTTGAAGAATATATCTTGCACAATTTCCGGTTAATGTCTCGTTATCTCATAGACTGACACATTTAGGTCCTATCATCTCCTCGGACTTTTCTCTGTTTTAACTTTGTCGTTGCAGCGTTCACACTATTCCTTGATCATTCATGAATAGTGGATTGGATGGGTTTCTATTTCATTTTAACGATCCATGATCACATAAAATAAAATTAACTACCAAATTATTATTCAAGGATCTGCGCACCTCCGGTGCGGGACCCGCCAGGTATCTGCTTGCGTCCTTCCACTAAGTTGAGTTGAGTTGAGTTGAGTTGATCACCTCGGGATGCGAGCAAGATCAAAAAGAGGACGTCCGATCGGTGGACTGCCGGGCGGTCCAAACTCTCGGCAAGGGCGAGGCGAGGAGTTGCAACGGCGTCAGGGAGCGTCCCTACGCCATTTGGTAATGGCGATGATGGCATCGCCTCCTCGTACGAGTGTGAGCGGTGCGAGAAGGCTGCCAGCAATGATTGGGCGGCTGGCGAAGGGGAGGGCGCAACGTGGCCCGCGGAGGACCGTGGAGGACCGGGAGGATTAGGGAGCGGTGGGCTGGCTGGCGAGGCACCACAAACCGCGGTGGGCCTGCCCACGTGTCGCTTTCGGAGCAACCGCCCCTCCAGGCCACGGAGGTACGGCTCGCCTCGGTGCTCTCTCCAGCCCAACCCATCACCCCTCCCAAGGCCAAGAAAATGACGGTGCGGAAGACGACGACGGCGGCGGCCCTCCAACTCAAGATAAAATTACAAGGATACCCTTCGTCATGGCCCTCGCCTTACATGGACGGTTGCTCGAGATAATAATTTTGAATGCAAGAGCACGGCTCAAATTTAATACAAAGTTACTATGTTTAAGTTAAGCATAAATAAAATCGGTTCAAATTCAATTCAAAATTATTATATTTAAGTTCAATTAATAAATAAATTTAATTTTAAATTTACTTATTAATTTAAAATTAAATTTATATAATTTAACTATCAAATATAAATATCTAAATTAATATTATTTTTAATTAATTATTATTTTATCATCTTAAAATATCTTCTTATGTTTGGATAAAAATAAATTAAAATTAATTAAAATTAAACTGAGTGAATAAATCATCATGGTTCATAACTTAAACTTCTAACTCTTAAGATAAAAAATTATATATATATATATATATATATATATTAAAGGAATCAATTTTAAAATATAATAATAAATAAGTTAATTAAAAGTACGTATGGCTCTTAAAATCCCTATGGTCCCAGCCTCACCGTGCAATGGCAGGGCTCGTAGGGACAACCTTGGTGATGTAATTTTGGTCAATTTATCTGAGCAGGGGGGGTTTGGTAATTTCATCTAGAGGGTACAGGAGATATTTGTTGCGGCTTTAGTAGGCCAAGAAGTCTCTGCTCGCACGGGAAGGGAGGCAGAGAGGAGAAAGGGAAGGGAGGCAGAGAGGAGAAAGAGGGGGAAAGGGGGGGAGAGAATTCTCTCTTACCGGCCGGCGAAGATAAGTGGAAACGCCTCTGCCTAAGGTGAAGCCGAAAGAAAGCGTAGAAATTTCTAGGGGCGTCTAGAATCCCAAACGGGAACTGACCTTCTGATCCGACTCCCTCACCCGGCCGACTACTCTCCTACGAGTCCTCGCCGCCACCGCCGACGTGGCAAGAAAGCTAATGCAGGATTTCCAGCCGATGCCGGGATTCGCCAGCCGCATGTTCGGCGGCGGGGCGGACCTCCGGCGGCTGAGGGGGTACCCGGCGACGGGGGCGCAGCAACCGCCGGTAAAGTGCCCGCGGTGCGACTCCACCAACACCAAGTTCTGCTACTACAACAACTACAACCTCTCCCAGCCACGCCACTTCTGCAAGGCCTGCCGCCGCTACTGGACCAAGGGCGGCGTCCTCCGCAACGTCCCCGTCGGCGGCGGCTGCCGGAAAACGAAGCGCTCTTCCTCCAAGACATCCAAATCCTCCTCCGCTGGAGGCGATAAAGACCGCCACCGGCCCTCCGCCTCCCGATCCAGCAACGACGGCTCCAGCCTCACCGTCTCCACCACCTCCGCCTCCGCCTCCGCCACCCCCTCCGCTTCCTTCCAGGACTCTGCTCTGTTCGCCTCCTCTCACACCTCCCACCCGAACCCTCCCTCGGATCCGCCAGCGCAACCAGTGGCGCTGGACACCCTGGGCCACGAGGCGCCGGAGATCTTCCCGGAAGCAGGGGAGGGGAGCAGCTTCACCGGCCTGATGCCGGCCGCCGCCTCTTCACCGGCGGTCATCGGGTTCAATTTCTCCCATCCGACGCCGATCCAGCTCGGACATCAGCAACCGCTGCCGAAGGCGGCGGCCACGGAGGCGGGGGAGATCAGGATGCCGGGACTCATGGATCAGACGGTCCCCGTGGATCTGCCACCGTTCCAGGGGCGACCGGGCGGTGATGGCGGGCTCACCGGGCTGGACTGGCCGGCATCGGTGGACCCGTCCCTCTTCGATCTCACCAGCGCCGTCGATCCGGGTGTGTACTGGAACCAGAGTCAGTGGGGAGACGCCGATCCCTCTCTCTATCTTCCTTGATTAGTGCCTCGTTAACCCCTCCCGAAGCTATTAATAAAAATTATATTTTTACTTTGTTTTTAATTGAATTTTTCCTTTTGGATGTGTGTGCGTGTGTGTAGTTTTTTTTTTTTTTTTTTTTTTAACCTTTTTGTCGATAGCGATGGCTTCTACGGCTGACTTCCTTTGTCGGTATGTTTCAATATCATAGAATTATAAAACAAATGCGAGGAGTTTTTTAAAAATTTTTTTCTTCTAAATCATTTCTTTTATTAATGAATGGTGGTTATGACGTCTCGTGTGACAGAGACTGTGTTTGTTATGATAATTAGCGTCCGGCAAATCTGGGATTTGTTTTGTTAATCAAGTACGGGGCACGGTGGTCCGCTACGTCAGCAGTCGGAAGCGGACGTGGTGGTGGCCGGGGACCTGGTGTCGTCCGGCGACGCTGGGTTCCGGCCACCTGTTGTGGTCTATTTGTACCTGCTGCTGTTGATGGATCCCTTGATGGACTCCGATGTTGCCACGTGTGATGAAAAAAAAAAAAAAAAAAGGAAAGGTAGCCTTCGTTCGACCGTTGTTAAATTTAAATTCAGCTATTCTTATCTTTAAATTTATATAATTTATAAATTTTGATCATTTAAGAGTAAAAATTTTTATGCTTTCTCTTTCAGGAGATGCACTCTTTTAAATAGAAAATAAATTTAATTAAAATTTATTATTTTATTAAAATATATATTTACTCACAAAACACGTGGCATTGATTTGAGTTTGAGTTGAGTGTCAGGCTTGTTTAAGTTTGACTCAATTAAGCTTCAAAATCAAATGAAATTATTAACTAATATATGTTATATCATTTGAATTAATATTATATTCAGAAATTCCGTTAGTAATTTTTATGAAGTGCTAGTAAAATTTGAACAGCAAAGAACGAATTTGAATTATAAAATTGAGATTTAGTCCTCCACATTACTTAAGTCTATGTTTAAGAAAACTAGAATGTGTCAAGTTTTCACTAAATATTTTAAAAAGATGTCCATTGACAACAACAATTTGGGTTAAATTTAACTGAGAAAGCTTTACATTTTACTGATTTTATGAAATAAGCTAACTCAATAAAGCTTGCCTAAGCTCTGCTTGTTTACACGGCACCTACCTTCATCTATTTAAGTGATTCTCTCGCTAACAGATATATATTGACTGAACAAAATCATCATATGAATAAGGTTACAAATGGATTAGGTCATATTGGATCATTTTTGACCCTGATGCAACTTAGTTTCATATTTAGATGGTAATTTTGAATCTGAATTTAATTTATTTTCTAATTAGATCAAATTAGATTAGATCTATAAAAAGATATTTAGAATCAAAAGGTCATTCAGGTCAGTTTGATCGAGTTCAAATATTTGAGTTTTGATTTAGATCAGGTTAGTAGAGTTTGCATTTGTATTAAGGACGTAGCTATTGTTCTATAGCTGAAGTTTACTAATTAAGTCAATTTAAACTTAAATTATCATTCAAAATCTTTAATTGCAAATGTTTAATTGTTCATAAATTCACAAATTATAATTATTAAAATATATATTGACATACTTGAAAGCATTATAAATAAGAATCAAATCAAAAATAATAAAATATAAATATTAGATATAATTAAGTAAAAATCAATGAGATTTAGTTGTTAAGCTAAAAGAAGAAATTAGTTTGAATAAGAGTTCACTCAATGAATTAATAAAAATAATTGAAGTGATAAAAAAAATATTTATATAATTCAGATTTATTAATTGAGCAACATCAGGTTTGGATTGAGTCATGTTCAATTCTTATTGATCCATATTAAACTTAGATGGTATACAAATGGGTTAGGTAGAATTGGTCGGTTGGAAATATGAATCAGATTTAATCTGAAATTTAGATCAGGTTTAATTTTTGAACCCAACTCTTTCCATAGATCTTCAAACATATATTAAATTGAATCTGATCAAATTAAGAATAGGTTGTGCTATGGATCGATCCAACCTATTTGCAATCTATTATTATTATTTAATAAGAATGGATTAGATAAAAGTGAATAGATCAGTATTTAAATTTTGACGATGTGAAATTATGATATGCTTGTCATTGCTACATAATGTGGTGTAAAATTATGCTGCTGAGATTGTGGTTGGTATAAAACATGAAATTTTAGTCAATTTAATCTTTCATCTTAATTTTATTCTCAAATTCAAAGAATTTTTAAGGAAGGCATTTACTACAATACTTCTTTATCCATTTTAAAGTCATAGTAGCTGATCATAAAAATAAGATTTTATGTTCATTCCATAATTTTTTTGTTTTCAAAAAATACTTTCATGGCTTAACATGATGTCCTCTCTTCAATCTTCTTTAGAAATGTTTTGATGGACGAAAGCAAGATTGTAACGAAATTTCTTTAGTTCTTTATTTTTAAAGGATGGGAATGGCCATTTGGCTTTTTAGGGAATAAAGAAATAAAAAAGTGGTCATCATGCGCTCCTCTTCTATCTCATCCCCCATGTCGGCCACATCCCTGATAAAATTTTATTTACTTTATTTTATTTACTCAATTCAATCGGCCACCCTTTCATTTAACTTAATATGGTGCATTAAAAATAAAACAAAAGATGATAAAAATTTATTAAAAAAAAGAAAAAAATTTTGAAGCACCGTAGCGAAACCCTGCGACAAAAGTCGGGTCTGAACGTAATAGAAAAAAAAAAAACTTGTATTGACTTATATGAAAAGCCAATAAAATAACACCATGTTATCCACCTTTTCCAATGGATTTGGATCGTCTTTAAAACTTCAGGGATCAAGATAAAAATATTAAGTTTGCAAATATGGCTACGCCAAATCACAAAGAACTTCTCAAACGAAGATTTCCTGATGATATTCCAGGACCTCGATAGAATTAAAGTCTCGATCACATCTATTTATTTTTTTCGACTAGATAAGGGAGCTAAACACTACTTGAAAGTTATTCTTAGATCAGGCTTCTCTTGTAAGTGGCATTTGAGGGTGAACATCCACAGAAGAAAATTTTACCTAGAGCTCAGACCAAGATAACAATGGAAATTTATAAGTCAAGACGAAGCCTTCATTATGAGAAAAAAAAAAGGTTTTTTTTTTTTGGTTACATGAAGAACAAGTATTACAGTAGCACAACTCTTTTGTCAAACAACGGTTGTAGGATATACAAGGTGAATATGTAGCACCAAGAACATACTAACCACAGCTTATCATTCACAACTCTTAGCAAGACATGACCATTTCCGAGGACCCCATCCAACTAAAGACAGCCAAACCTTGATCAAGAGGAAGCCAAGAAAGAAGTAACTCCAATCAAACCACAGATGCCCTTTTTTTTTTTTTTTAATGAAGAGATGTACAAGCAGAGCCACTCAAAGATCTTACACTGAAAACAAGATATTTACCTACTCAAAGATCCCATGCCACAACCTACTGAACCTGTTGTAGAATAAATAAGGAAGCAGGATAGAATATGGAAAAGGGGAAAAAGAACTTCAAGGGATTTAATATCATGATACAAAATCAAGATGATGTACAATAGAAAAAACTTGATAAGGGAATGATGTGAATCTAGAATCTACAGCAAAGTCGTCCCATCCACGAAACCCATTGCTTCCTTGAATGCCTGCGATCAGCTTTGGCCATTCTGACTGGGCTGTGGTTCCACTCTGACTGGAGTCTGTGCATTAACAAAAGCAAAGTCATTAATAACCAGGGCTATAAAACAGGCAAAAGTATGCCAAGGAAAATAAACCAAATACAGTTAGTCTGAGGATGGTAAGATACACATCATATGAATTTTCACAATGATAAGATTATCATTAAGGGGCTGTTTGGTGTAGGAGGGGTTAAATTCCAATGATAATTCTTTATTTTTAGAAAAAAAAAGATTTTTGAGATCCAAAAGATCAATACCTCTCCTCCTGTTAATTTTATATTCTTAAAATTGGATGCAAATAAGATTACTAAAAATAATTTGTCCGTAGGAATTTTAAATGCATAAGAATATTTACTTCAAACAGCCCCTAAAAGACATAGGCCCGGCACCCTTTTCTTCACTTCAACATTTTAAAATTATCTCCATAATAATTAATAATAATAACAATATACATGCACTACAAGGGAATGGAAAGGAATGGAACAGAAGACCCACCCAAAGTAAATTATTTAGGCCCACCCTAGACCAAAATCCAAAACACCTCTCTTAAGAGGGGTATGGGCTGTTGACCATTGGAGTGCCATTTGGTTTGCACATACTAGAGCAACATTACTTTGCCTACCTAATTCATCTATCAACATTACAAACCAAGTACAACAATATTATAAAGCACGAGGTTTTAAATTCCAAAAGATGGCAGTGTTCTCTCCCCTTCTTTCCTTTATCTTTTTTTCTTTCCTTTCATCTTTCTTTTTCTTCTTTTTTTTTAATTCAGTTCTTTCTTCTTTCCTTCCTTCATTTTTCTTTTTCTTTTTTTTCCTTTCCTTCTTCCTTTCTTTTCTCTTTCTTCTTCTTTCCTCCGAGGATGGGCTTCAGAGTCCTGTCCCAATTTTAGTCCCATTTGCCCACAAAAACGGGATGATACGGCTGAGACGTTTCTTGTCCCATCAAGGCTTAAAATGTTAATAAAAGAAAGTGCAAAAGACATAGACCCACAATATATTTACATGTCTAAATTTTTCTAACAAATAATTGAGAGGAATAACATGATGGAAGAGGTCTCCACCAATTCTTATGCCATCAATTTGTGCATCCTGCTATGTCATGTTTTCCTGTTAAAGGCCAAGCCCTTCAATATAGAATGTTTCCCTGACATATTGAGTCCAAGTCTTCAACAGTCTCATCAACCTTTTTTCTAACCTTCAAGCTAGATTTGAAGCCTCAAAGGAGTTGTCTCTAGCCAAAGTTACAAAATGCTGAAAACATTTTAGATACTATAGAAATGTATAGGGTCTCCGAGTGACTTGTGTATTGGTGAACTTGGAAAGAATATAAACATAATAAAATGGATGATGAAAAAATATGACTGTAAAGAAAAAAAGCTGCTAATAGATGCTAATGAGATGAGATGAGATGAATTTTCATGCAATTTTCTTGAAAGTTGATAGTATGGTATGCATTTGGCCATTTCCTACCATTGCTGGACTGCTAAATACAGTATAAATGTGACAACTACTCAGGATATTATTTTCCTTATTCCCATTTGTTTCCTGAAGTCTTGCTGCCATGCCACTAGGAAAGAAACTTAATCCTTTCTGGCCAGGGTGTCTTACTGATAAATTGGTCTGCAGGAAAAATGCATTTGATGCGCAATCCACCTAACTCATATAAAAATTTCACTAGGATCAGTGCACATGCAATAAGAGATTATCAGTATGATGAGAAATGATACAGGCTGAAACTTAATGTATGAAATTACAGGCCTGTGTCAAACACAAGCATTTAATACCATTGCATAACATAAATAGTTACAATTTAAGCATTCCATGCATGTGGATAGTTGGAGTGCAGAATTGGAATGGCTCGTAAGGAAGGTTGAACTTACATGGGAAATGCAAAGGAACGAGTGCTGGTTGAGTTACTATCAGACCGAAAAGAAGTGCTACCAGGATATGGTATATGCCCCAAGGATGCAATTGGACCTGACAAGGAAACAGGATCAGAGAAGTCTCCATGATTATTATGAACAAATGAACTTCCAGCTGAATCTATAGCATTACCAGAAACAGCCTCTTCAGTTACTGTGTCATTTTTAGCCTGTCCATCTTGTTGCCCATCTATTTTCTCTTTGCTTTCCTGGCCACTTGCAGATGCTGCTCCAGAGACTCCACTTTCCAGCTCAGCATTTGCATGATTTCCCATGATCCCTCTGCTTTGGTTGGACTCTTTGACATCAGATGGCACAGTTGTATCTGCAGAGGAAACATCTTTTAACAGACCCTGTAATAAACTGCTAGCTGGTTTTTCCTTGATCCCACTGCTCTCCTCAGACTCATTGACGTCTAATGAAGTAGTTGTCGCTACTGAGCACCACTCTTCCAATGTACTCTCTGACAAATTCTTAGGGGGAATTTCCTTAATCTCACTGCTCTGCTCAGACTCTCTGACATCAAATGGAGAAGATGCAGCTGTTGTGCACCCCTCTTCCAATGTACCCTGTGATAAACAAATAGAAGCATCTTCCTTGAAACCACTGCTTTGGTTGGACTGTCTGGCATCAGACGGCACAGCTGTGGTTGTAAAGCACTCCTCTTCCAATGTACCCTGAGATAAACCATGAAGACAAAACGTTGAGAATATTCCAAGTTGGAAGATCATGTTCCTATATCAGGGGAAGCACATTTCTATTGTCTACATAGCCAATCAGACACCTGCAATTTGAGAAACCTGGAACAACAACTGAAAAGCATGTGAAGATTTAACTATTCTGTTACCCCGTAGGAATGTTGAGGTAAACATTTTCTTCCTGACTTCCCCATTAACAATAACCAGGAGATACTATGGTGCAGGAAAGGGAGATGTGATTTACTTCCTCTGCAACCTCTAATCTTAAAAGGCAATAAGATTATAGTGGTGTTTAAAGACCGTTATTCTTGTCAGAAAATTGCAATTGCACACATAGACAGTAACCAAACTATGAAATTCCAGTATAAATTAGCAGTTTTGAATGAAAAATATATCATGGACATATCATATTATCTTAAATTATCTCATATGATGCCAGCATATCATGGAAATCATTTAGAATAATCATAGAATCTACTTCAAATACCTGACAAATTCAAGAATTAAAGACCAGGTTTTATATTTATATATCAGAAGAAATAATTCAAAGTACTGCTGCATATCGAGTACCTTATTAAATTTTTGATGATCAGCCAGTTGTTCAATGATGCAGTTGAAATTTGTAGGCTCCACTTGCAGGGGATCTGTTTCAAGCTCTTGCAGAGGGAGCAATTCTTTAAAATCTATCGTCTCATTAGATATATCACTTAAGAATGCATTAGTTGGATGAGACTTTCTTCCAACTTTAGATAAACTCTCAGAATAATGTTTATGATCATTTTTGCAATTGTGATTGGTTGGGTCCACAGCATCCTTTTCAACAGAAATAAGATGTCCACAAGACATAGGCTTCAAATCATGCACCGTGGTTGCAGCATCATCTGCCATTTCTTTGCTCAGAGCACTATTTCCACTTTCCACAGGATGGTTAAAACTAGAAGGAAACTTCTGGCTTGACTCATCATTTTCTACCAAAATCTTCTCAAGGGAACATATCCCTTCATCAACACATATGTCCTTTATATTGTGACAGGCACATTCCTTATAACAGCCTATCATCTCTGGAGGTAAAATTTCAGTAACAGTTTTGTCAGTGCAGAACTTTGTCTCACTTTCATCCAATTTACTTTCATCAGCAGTAATGGTAAAAGGAGCTTCTGTACATGTACCATCATTCCTCTTTCCACTAAAGGACTCTTCAATGCCGATATAACTTTGCTTCGAGAGATCTGCGTATTCAGTATCTTTTTTGTGCATACATGACATAAGATCATCTTCTCCTTCCCATACAGCCTTGTTCTCAACATCTGCCATATTAATCATCAAATAATTGTCACCATGTCTCATGATTTTGGAGGCAACATCACAGAGAGAGCTATCATGATAAGTTGGTTCACCATCTGCAAGCAAGCACAGATCATAACATTGCGAAGCTTAGATGCATCATCAGGAAAGGCGCAAATTTGTGTGTGATAATCAACTTTATGTAACATAATATTAAATATTAAGAAGAAGAATGTATTGCAATTAACATGTGGATCAATGAAATCTCAGAAATAACAATCACCGATGAAAATATTTAGCTGAATTTGCAGTTATTGCTGAACATGTTTGAAACATTTCATTGGTACTACTATGAAAATGAAAGGAAATCAATCATAAGACTTTTCCCATCAGATACGTGAGTTGTAAAGAAGAGGGTGAGCCTTGGCACAATGGTAAGCTTGCTCTATTGTGTGCCATAAGTTCAAAATATGAAAATAACCTCTCCGCATGTGAAGGTAAGATCAATTACATCTGACGTTCTCCAGATCCTGCAGTGGTGGGAGCATTTGTGCATGGAGCTAAACTTATGGGAGCTGCAAGGACTTAACCACACTTCAGCCCTCAACAAATTAGTGTTCAATTCAATTAAGTCTGGGCAAGAGAAGCACACCATGAAATGTAGAATAGAAGTTATCCAGATAATTTTATTATATACTACAAAGATCCAGCTCATATCATCAAATGGCAACCAGAACTCAGAACTGATCTAGGTAAATATGAAAGAAGAAGTCTGTTGAAAGGAATGACGGCCTACAAGCCTAAAAACAAAACATCAAATCTATCCATTGACCAATCCAATAGTTTATCAAATTTAGTAACTAAATATAAGTAATAGAAAGAACTTTTAGTTAGATGACCATCTGACCTACTAGTATATAACAGGAAAGCCCTGAGGCCAGCTTCACCTGTGCCTCAATGCATGAAGCCCCAAGGCTTCAGAGTTCCCAAAAATTAAATATTATCTGCTCCTCTCCCTTAGTTTGTCTTCTTTTTTCTAGACGCTCTGACAAAAGGCCCAAGCACATGAACTGCAAGCACAGGACTATGGTACTTCATAAAAATGAAATACTTCTCTCTCCAGCCACAAAAGGCTGGTGTGAAGAAGTTTTCCATGCAATGCTTACGGCCAGCCCTTAACACCTGGTCACTAGCCCTCCCCACCACCCATGCATGACTTTCTTCTCTATACGAGCAATCCAGTTTTAATAATCCAAATCACCTTTGCGGCACCTTTTACCACCATTGGACCAAATAAATGAAAAAGTAGCCAGCCAAAAGCAAGGGTCTATTTACCAAATGGTGTAACTATAGTAAAGAAAACATTTATTATTGTCTGGGAGAAGCCAACCAGCCATGTTCTCTCCATGTGCATCACAGATGCTCCATGTAGTATGGTGTAACTTTAAAGTGACCAAATTTCATCTTGGAAATATGGTGGTGGCAAAAGGTGCTTGAATAATCAGTTAAATGAGAGAAACCAGAAATAAGTGCAGGTAAGTGACTTTTCAAAATGTACTCTGCACCCAAATATAAAAGATTTTGCTGTTTACTAGACAGATTCAAAACAACTAAAAGTTCTAATACTTAAATTGAGATTCTGCATAACATAAAGAGTAAAATAATTTCAAATTTTACTGAAAAGCATTAGATTATGTATATGGTAACTCCAACAAGTAGAACATGAATTCCTTCCTGAAGTGGATCCCAACAATTTAAAACCAGTGAACAGGAATGAAAATATATTCAGTTCAATGCAGAAAATGCAGATGCCAATTGCCAAAAACAGATCATAACACACAGAATTTTGAAGTAAATATGCACAAGAAGAAGCCTCTCTAAAACCATGACATAAATAACAGACGTTTATGAAATAGGCACCACACATGAGGGTGTGAGAGTTAACTGAGAACTTGGCATCAGTAGGAGAATATCAATAATATTGAGTATCAGAGTATAAATCTACCCATTGCATATAGGCACCATAAGGAGAATATCAATAATATTTGAGTGTTGAAGAATGAATGCACCCATCATGTATATATAATTACAGACACAACAGAATCTCTATTTGTATACTGATCCTTCCATGGCAGGTGTATTGTTTTAGAAATCTTCAAGAAAAAAAAAAAAAAATCAATCATACATCCAATTCGCACTGCAATCTAACATCTAATTTTGAAATTAAGTGTTTAACTAAATTTAGCAAATTGTTGCGCTGCATGTATGTTAACCTCATCCATCTGCACTGTATAAGCACAAACACACAATCAGTGGATAAGATGTAAATTAACTAAAAATGGCAATTCCATTCTGTAGATAAAGCAAACAGGTTGAATCTGAAAGAGAAACAAGGTAGCTAGGTTATAACTAGGACTGACAATTCTGTTCCATAGACAAAGTATGATGTGAAATAAATAATAAACAAATTTTAAAATTTTCATCCAACCATACATGTTCTTAATTATTCTAGCATATTTCATGCAGTCAGCATAAAATAAAAATTTAAATATGTGTAACAGCAAGAAACATAATTGATAGAGTACCTAGTTTCATGTTTTTACTCTGCTCAAAGCATAGGCACTCTTTATAACACCCTACTTAGGCAACTTGTAACACAATCATGTTTCCTGCCAAAAATCAACAAGGTCAATAGTCGAAAATATTATCTGCTAGAATGGATTTGCAGAATGCAACTGAAGGCAGTTACTAAATATTATTTTAATACATAAGTTCACATTACCAACATGAAGTGATTTCGTCTGAGATAGTGGAAGGCATTCAGAAGAAACTAAACTAATAGAATGCAAGACAATAAATTGATAGCGTTCATTGTATTAATAAGCCCACTTTACAGCTGCAATATTATTTTGTTCTTGTTATAACCAGATAATTCTTTCAGTTGTGACCCACTGACTATTAAATGGCATGATCAGAACCCAAACAATGACTGGTAGGAAAGCAAAGCTTTAAATTGAAGGGGGAAAACTCAAAAGGGAAAACCTGTTGCTAACAGATGGCAAAGCATGCCATGTAGAAATGACACTTGATGTTCAAGATAATGCCATACAGGAAAGATGTAACTAAAGAAGATCACAACCTTCAAACTGGAACAAGATAAAACATGGTGTAATCTCTCAATGACCACTATAAAATAACATATAAGTAGGCACTGAAAAAAGTTCATAAGTTCAGATAGGAAGCCGAAAAGAAGACAATAAAAACTAAACATCATGTTGCCATGCCAGATGCTTTGGAACTCTTGCTGCACCACAGAGGATATCAACACAACAGTACCCTATCATTCAGAGACTGTAATAAACAACATTTGCATTGCGGATCATATTTCAAAGGATATTATGTTGCCACGGTATACAAGGACAGCTGAACTAAAGGCAACTACTTCAACCAGAAAAAGTTAAAGCAATGAACCATCTCAGTGCTGTAATAAAACTCAGAAAGTGACACAATACAGATAATAAAACCAACTTGATGAAAGGCCAACAACCCATATGAAGCATGGAATGCAACTAGAGGCATTCCAGCTCTCAAAAACAGGGAGTTGGTTACCAACTGTAGGCCTCTCTGTTCCAACAAAGCTTTTCAAAATTTTATTATGATTGAAAGAAGCTTTTGAAACCAAAACGATAACACAACACAGAAAAATATGTTTAGACACCTGAGATCAAACACCAATTCACCATCAGCAACAAAATTTTCCAAACACAGCTAGGCCCCAATCTATTCAAGAATACTGGAGAGTAGGCAAGGCTAATTACATCTGACCACCACAATTTAGATTTTAACTGATGCGCATGTGGTCCATAAAGAAATTAGGGATAAGAATAAGAGAGGAGGCATTTTTCGGCTTAATAAATCATTCGAATATCTCAATCACACTAAAACTTTTAAACGCACATCTGAAAGAACCAAAAAATCTAAAAGAACAGAATTGCTTTTCTCTTTTCTGTTTCTTTTTCTCCTTGGGACCTTTGGATTGGAAAGGGATCCTCTACATCAAGGCTGAAATCTAATTGGGTTCCCTCCTCCAATCTCAAAGAACCGAAGGACGCTTAGGAACCTAAAAGTTCCAAAAAAGCCACTGAGTTCTCATTCCATATCCCACCACTCTCAAGTCCCCAAAAGGAAAGAACAGGCAGAAAAACAAAAATCTTCTGCAAAAACTGATCATAGCAAAAGACTTACCCTCAAACTTCTCCATCTCCCCAAAGCCCAAAAACTCTTTTGTCTCCATCTGAAGACAAGATCAGAAGTAACAGCAGAAGAAGAAGCCATCAGATAAAAGAATTACAATCAAACAATAAAAATAGCAGTCGAACAATCCCACATAACATATTATATACCAAAACAACCCTCCACAAACCAGCAATAAAAAAGATAATCCCAGAAATCGAGATCTTGGAGCTCTTATTGGCGAAGGCCGGAAAAAAAAAAACAAAAAAAAAAAAAGCTGTCGTCTTTTTTTTTTTTGTTTTTAATCGATAGGGTTTTAAGGGGTGGACCAGAAGAGAGGTGTGAGGAGGTGGCGTTGAGAGGGTGGAATTAATTTAATAGGGAGATATAAATCATAGAAGGAAGAGAGGCGAGGGGAAGGGCACTGTCACGATAATAAAGTCAAATGAGAGAGGGCATTTAATAATATACTGTTTTATCCTCTCTCTCAATGGCTCTGCTCCCCAGCACCGCTGCACCACCAATAGGGAAGGCAGGTTAGGGGCATTAAATACCGCGCGCGGCGAACGCCTCCCCTTCGACGCTCCGGTGATGGAGCTTTGCCGTTATCGCCGGGGGAGGGTACAGCTCTAGGGTTCGGGTTAGGGTTAGGGTTAGGGTTTAGGGATAATAGTGGCTCTAAAGAGGAGAAATAAAAATTCCGATCAAGAAATGGAAGGGAAGAACAGGGAGCTTTGTTCCCGGCGAGAATTCGGTAACGGTTTCTACCTCGATCGAAGAAATTAAAACAACAACCCAAAAAAAAAATCGAAACCGAAGCCCGAGTTTTGGAAGGGGAATTAAACTGGAAACGATTTCTGGCGAGATATCGGTGTTCATACAAATCCAAACCAGTTCCTCTTTTTGGTGTCGATATATCAAAAATAAAACATTCTCGAAATTTTACAGAAAAAAAAAAAAACTTTTTTTTCCGTGAAAAAGATTGAATTTTTTCTTTTTCTTTCACAACTTTTGAACTGAAAGATCGAAATCTACACAGTCATATACGTTCTCATTTATTCGAACGACAAGATCAGAATCCAGCAAAAGAAATGAAAATAACAATTGACTAAAAATTTACTCCAAAAAAATGATAAAATTAAAAATAAAACCACGTAATCTAAACATCTGTCACGTAATCTTAAAACCTATGCCGCACTTACCTCTCAACTCTCCAAATCCAAATCTATGAGGACTCCATCGAATTTATGCACCAACTCCTGAGATATTTGAGCTGCCAGCTTCGGCGTGAACTTGGCAGCAGATCCTATGAACCCGTTTAAATCGGGTTAGAACCCTAACACGCTCGATATTAACCAACAAAAAAAAAAAAGAGCTACTGGTGTCCTTACGTTTAGTCTTATAAACAAACGTTTCTTTGTGATAGAATGGATTCGTCGAGAGAGCGGACAAAAATCCGAAGTAAAGGGTCAGCTCGGTTGGTCTTATTATCTCCGCTAGAATTAATTACGTCACTACGGTTGACTTTTATAACGTTGTTATAATTTTTAAATGAAGCTCGGGACGGGGTCCCGTGAAGCGAGTCACTGAAGGAGTAGTGCCGTCATGGATGAGAGCCGACCCGCTGTGAGCTCAATTGCAACGCCAATCTTGCAATTTGAAATTAATGGACGCGGAGAGATTTGTGTGGCTATGACGTGGCTGACACCTGGCCGTCGGGATGATGTTGGAGGTAAACTAAAGCCGGTTTGCGCCATGACAGTTTTGGTAGATGGAAGAAGTGTTGAAATTTTTACAGTAGCGTGGCTGACCTTCAGCTTAACCAAGATTAGGGCTAAACAATCCTCTTGCAATAGAATATTTTAATTTAAAAAATTTATTACTGACACCAAAGGGTGCGCCTCAATGTAAAGTATAAATGATGCAATGTATGTGATAGCAAGATACATAATAAGATGGTACTTTCATCCAAATAATATTTGATTGAACCTAAAATCAAAGCTCTTTATGCTGCATACTTACGGATGGAATCGATTGAAAAAATGCTTCATATTTTGTCAAAGATGTGAAATTATATATATATATATATATATTTTGATAAGTTGGTAAGTAGATAAGACTATTGATGCATGCTATCTGCTTTATCTTTAGCATTAAAAATATGTTTGATATTTATTCTAAATCGAGGTTGTTGTAAATTGAGATACGATCCAATTTCATTGGCTTTTCAATTTTAAGTGCCTCTAGTTTTGAAAATCTGATTTTTTTTAGACATACTAAACTAATATTTTGTTAGAGTCCATAAAAAATCTAATACAATTCAAACCACGACCTAATATTCCATCAAAATCGTAACATCAAAATTGCGAATGCTTGATGCATGTCCAACAAATATGCCATCATTTTTCTTGATTTTTAGGGTATACACCGATAGATGATCCTTCATCCTTTCCTGGATAGCTCTAATCTATCAAATTCTAAGATTCCTATATTTAAAGAGAATCAAAAATGAAAATATTTAATTAGAGATTTCAATTTGATTAATAAAAGGTATGTACAGATATGGTAAGCAATTTTTCATAAGAACATTTTTTTTCATTCCTAAAACATCTTAAATTCTTTTATTTCTAAAATATTTTTTAGCTCTAATAGCCTAAATATTAAGATTGATAAATTTATGATAGCTTGAACTTTTAGAAAGAAGATTAATTTCTTTCAATGATATGATACGGCAAGCTTTAAATTCCATCACTAAATTTTTCAGATCCATTGAATTATATCTTTAAGTACATATCCAACGTAAGCTACTATTTTTAATAATGTTATCGCTGCAACTTGAGGCCTTTAAAAAGTTGATTTTTTTTGGATTTATAAAAGGAATGAAGCGAGTGCCACTTTATTATTAGCGAATTTTGTGATAGACTCGCCAATGTTGTTGACTAAATAAAACGAAAGTCGGTGATCAATCAACAAAAAAAAAAAAAAAATCAGCCAATCCAAAAATTCATTCAATTTCCAGGCATAAACATTTCATAAATTCATTTTTTTGATATTATCTTTTCGTTTACTTCCAAATGAGGTCTAATGCTGCCGCTGAACCATTTTTATCCTTGATCAATTTCATAGTTCTTGGAAGGACGGTATAGGTGTAATGGTCACTTACGTTCGAGATCTATGTGCTATTTATTCATCAAAATATATTGGCACCTTTATACAACGTCATCTCCAGTGTTATGGTACGAAGTCTCAACAATATGGCCATGGTCTCCATCCTTTTCATCTTTTCATCATGATTTAGAATGCTTTAAAAGATCCAGTCTGAAAAGCTGGCAAGGAGCGTGATAGCAAAATTTTCCTACCTACGGCCCGGCATTCTGACTCCAAAGAATTGAATCCTTGACAAGTCCATTCTTTATACATGGAGGTTGGTGGTTCCTTGGATCCTTGGAAGTAAGATTATTTTCGGATTTCACCCATTTTGTTTCATTCCAATCCAATCCGATTCATCTAGTCTCGATTAGTGCAGATTTTTAAAAGTTTTAAGAAAAAATTAAAAACTTTATCATTAAGATTGGAGCAAAACTCTTAAATTTATCCTTCGTGTACATGTATATGAGTAAATTCATCCCAAGCTTATAACGAATATATATATATATATCAAAACAGCATCTTAATAATTGATCGTATGGTTGTGAAGCAAGTTTGGAAGAAAGTTTTAAATTAAATTAAATGCATAAAAAATAAAAAAAAAATTCATGAAACATGCTAATAGAACCAAATTGTCATGTACATGACACGTAGCAATGATCCTTGAAGCTTCATAAAACATGTTAATAGGGTGCATGGAAGTGTTTTGTTTTCATCACATGAGAAACCATAGATTATGGTCATAAAATACGATACATAACGATGGTCCTGCAACAGATATCCATTAACTTCTGAACCAATATAAAAAGTTAAGGAAGTTTTCTCTCTCATGAGCAAAGGAATCTCCTCACTAGTCGGCCACCTGGCCTTCTCTGTACTTGTTTTTAACCTTCTGGATCAGTGGTCTCTATCGTCAAGGAAAGCATGGAGGACCCACCCAACCAGATTTGAGGGCGAGAATTAAGTGTTTCTTGGTAGGCTTTCAATGTTCACGTAAGCAGCGTGTGCTTCGCATGGGAACGTTGCCACTTTGAAATTGGTCTATCCGACTGCTTGCACTGCCGGAAGATGACCTTTTGTTATCTTTAATCACTTTGTTTGTTTGCAATCAAGGAAATGACCGTCAATGCCGTAGAAAGAGAAATATCTTCTTATAGAGTGGCTTAAAGGTGCATAGTAATGCTGTTTTTCTTGATATTTCATTCATTGATCTCGTGTGGATTTAATCAAAAAAAAAATGGAAAAGAGTAATCAAACAGAACAAGAGAAAGAGCTAATTGGTTTTACTTTGGATTATATTTGGACTTGATTTTTGTATATTTATAAATCACTTTCTATCTATCTAAGATACACTGAAAAGTCATCGGTATCTTTTTGAACAACTCACACATCTCTTAATAAAGAAGCATCAGTTATTTATTTTACTTTAAAATTTTTTTTTACAACAATGTTGTTCAAGTTAGGTAAAATAAAGAAAGAAACTTTAGGATTTTTTCTTCCAAATTTTTTTTTTTTTTTTACAAACTATTGCTCGAAAAATTTTTGATATCTTTGAATCTTAGAGATATATATTGGAGAGAGAGCTTATATGTTTCATGATATTTCAAAATGTCTTATTAACTCTTAACTCTGTTATATTTTACATTCTTCTTATATTACAAATATTTCTCTTAATAAATTTAGAGAAATATTTTCTTATTTATGATCAAAAATAAAAAAAAAAGTAGAAAGGGTAAACAAAAAAGGTAATAGAAGTGCATGTATGATAACAAGATTAATGAAAAAATCAAGAAAATGTATAAGATAGCACAGTAGCTATACGGCTAGATAAGGTCTAATTCTGCCTCAACTGATTCTCTCTTCTAAAAATTATCTTTGAATCTAAAATTTAAATCCTGATCTGACCCATTCATTTAATGAGTTAGAATGAGTCAGATGAAAGCAAGGTTTGCGTTTATTAGCCTTTAGCAAGATTTTAAATAAATCTCGGTCAAATTATCATGCCCATTAGATTGGATGCGACTACTAGGTTGGTTCCTGTGCTGAAAGATTCATACTTGAACATCATCTTGAGCTCAAACGCAGCAGATGAGTGCCAACTGAAGGCATTGGTAAGGTACAGGTCAAGTCAAGAACACGCCCAATTTGAGTATGCTTAGATTTTTGTTGTACCACAGACAATGGGGAGAGATGAGACTTTTGAAAACCAGTACAGAAAACATGTTGCCAGTGAACTTTGGAAGGCGTGTGGCTCTGCTTTTTAGTTTAATAATCGGCTTTTTCATCAGTACTGAACAATTATGACTGCCCTACTATGCTGCTACCATCGGAAATGATAATTTGATCAGGAAAAAGCCCAAGCTTTTAGTCCTTTTCCGAGCACCATTCAATGAGCATTGTTTCCTTGCCTCAACGGCCCCCGGCTGCCAACCAACAGTGGTGCTGGTTGGGGATGTGAATCTTTGATGAAGCATAGATGTGGTTCATAAGATGTTCACCATTAGATCCTTTGCTTAATGAATGATGCATGCATAATTTTATAAAAAATTATTATACTTCATTAGATATTATGATATTTGCTAATATATGATAGTATATGTAAAATTATATATGCATTACTTATTATTAAGTAAAGGAATTAATTATAAATACATAATAAATTGTATCTAAATTTTATTCTTCTTATAAACTACTAGGAGAATGCACTTGCTATACCGATAGAGTACTTTGTTATTTATGTTTTCCCAGTAAACAAAAAATCACTAGTTTGTTGGTGTAAACATATATTAGAGAACACGATTTATTTGTGAATATATTCTTTATACTTTATTTATGTATGACAATTATTTGCACCATGCAAAAATAAAGATCTATACTATATTGGCCACAACTTAAAATTTAAATAAAAAATGAAGAATTTCAAAATTATACTAATTCAATAACATAACTTTATTAACTAGGATTATATAATTTAGTTAATGCCAAATGCATGTAATTTTAAGTTAGCTAAAGTAGATGGAGAAGATAACACTTGCATTAATTCGTTAAAGAACTATACCTTATGTACAAAGGAAGATGTCAATATTGATGCATGGCTTAACATCTTGATGCATGGAAAGAAAGTGGTTGCAAGAAGGAATAGGATTTGAATTTTCATAGGTCCATGGGAGGAATAAAAGAAAAGGAATTATGAGAATCATACTGTGTTTTCAGGAGGAAGGAGTATAATTTAGTTGTAATTAAGATTTATAAATTAGTGAAAGCACTGATGATACTCTAGTGGCCATTAAAAATAATAAAAGACAAGTAAGTCATAGTATACTCCATTTTCATCCTCACTAACTAATTAGGTTAGGACTCATTTGAAATTCTTAATATTTTTGGTAAAAAAAGAAATCCTAAATAGAACGTAATATCTACTCCTTAAATATAGGCCCATCAAATATGTGCATCGAGAGAGTCATGTAAATTTTTCTTAAAGCTTGTTCGTAGGAGAATATTAAGATTATCCATGAATCTATATTTTCTCGGATAAATGTTATCCAAGTAACTTTTAAATAGAAAAATAATTTATTCATATTATTTTTTATATTAAAAAGTGACTATGGTATCCATTATTCATGTTCTCTTATATTATAACTTTCCTGCATAAGTTGTTAAGATTTATTTATCTTTCCCATAATACCTTTCATAATATGAAACCTACTTTGTATATTAATTATATACTATTATTTTATGATTGAAGCTTAATTTTCTTGCCAAATTATATTTTAATCATATTTTTTATATATGCATTAATGATATATAAATTTTTTTAAATAAAAATAAATTTTTATAATTACTATTTATTAATTAAATAATTCTATGATATGTTTTTTTAACAACAATTATATTATAAAAAGGTATTGTTATTTCAATCATAGAATCTTTGACAAACACTACATTTTTATCCATTGGATGAATTTTTATATTAAATTTTTCTCTAAAAATTATTATTTTTATCAAAACTGTTATTTAAAGATAAATTTTTTATTTGTTTTCTCTTTCTAAAATGCATCAAGAGTAAAAGGTAGATGAACATCTTATCAATGGTAATTGAAGGAGGGGAAGAAAAAGGAAGAATTGATGATTAATAATGGAAGAAAGAATCTTGATCATACAGAGACATTTAAGAAAAAAAAAATCTATTTTACCTAATTAGTGGGAAATCATCTCTCAAATAGATAAGTTTTTATTCGAGTTTGATAGATAAATAATAACTTAGGAATATAATTTATTTATTTATTTTTTTGATTAAAGCAAAAGAATATGGATAAGTTAGTCCATAAAAAAATTAATCAACTTTTCTATAAAATTTTTTCACTAAAGAATAAAATCTTATTAAAGTATTTAATTAGATGACTTAAATAATTTTAAGGCTTATATGGCAGTATCTCAGGAGAGAGGCATTCATTTCCCTTTCTTACATGTTTTAAAATTAAATTAGATATTAAGGAGCATCTAGTAACCAAAATGTTTTTCTTCTTTCTCTCATGTTTCTTTTTTTTATAATTAGGTAATTTATTAATGACTAAATAAGGATTTATTACTATTTTATCTACTCTTTATTTCCTTCTTAAAAATGATTAAGAAACTGCAATGCGTCATTTTAGTGACCAAATATCTTAAAATAATTTATTGAAGAAGAAAAGTGGTCAGAGAGAAAAAAAAATGTGAAAGGGAAGCGAGGTGCTTAGTGTTTCTCAACTAATTTTAATTTTGTTGGTATCAAATTTTGGTCGCTCTTATGAAAACATCCAAATTACCCTATGTTTCATTTCTCCTAATTAAACTTATATTTAATTATATCAGAAGCATCATATATTTATAAATTAGTAAAAATTTATTTTATAATAAATTATATTAGATTATAAAATTGCAATCTAATATAATAAATTATATTAGATTATAAAAGAGGTCTTTAAACTTTCGATATTTATTTAGATTTGAAAGATAGTAACTTTTCACTGTTATCGCATCACATTCATATTACTCTAAGAAGTATTATCCATTCCTAATATGAATTCTTTAAATAAGATACCTCAAGATATTACAACTGTTCAAAATATCAATGAATATCATAGATATCAAAAATTACCCATTTTGTTATTATTTAATACTGATAAAATTAAAATAATAACTATCATCAAATATTATTAAATTATCATCATTTAATAATATCATTATTTATTTAAATTAAATATATTGGTAATACTATTGTTCCATCTTGCTCCATTATTTTTTTATAATTTAGTAAATGCAGCCATTGTAATAATTGAGCAAAAGATATAAGATTGTAATATTGTAATAATTGAGTATTTGAAATTATTGGCAAGTAGATTTTCATAATAAGAAATTCAAAATAGAAAAATATGTTATTACATAAATTTAAATAAAAAATTTAAAATTATTTGAAAATATATCATTTATAGGCAAACAAGCCAAGCAAGAAAATTATTAGGCTATAATGATAGAGATCAGTTATACGTAAAAATGTCACACATTGGACCAACTGCCCAGCCAAGGTGCATGACAGCCACGTACCATTAAAGTTCTACTCGGGGCTTGACCAAAAAAAATTAATTAAAACTATAGTGAAAATATGAAAACATTGATGAGTAGATATTCAAAATAAAGAATATGAGGAAATTTTCAATAGACATTAGTCAAAACAATAAATTCTACTTGTAACCTTTAAATAAAGAAATATATTATTGATTACTGGAATGAGACTGATCGATCTTGAATGGATTCCAATAGAATCTTGATGAGATTTTGGGAGATATTGATAAGTGTTGGATGAATGATGATGTGAATCATGAGAATTTAGTGATTTAGGGTGAGATCCTTACAATTTTGGATGCTTCAAAAAGTTAAGCAATGAAAAGGGCTTTAAAAAAAATAAGATAAACATGGGATAACGAGAATGTTAAGATAAATGTGAGATAAATTTAGTAAGGATAGAATATCTGAGTATGTGTGGTAGGATGTGAAGAGATGGCATGCCTAATTCTAAAGAGTTTGAAGTTATAGCCTGCCTGAATGTAGTAGGGTTGAGAGCAAGTGCCAGATTTTGTCCATCTAATTTCTTATATGCAGTAAATTCTAATTTATGATCTATTTTCAGAAAACATTACAGAGAGGACGTAAGTTTTATCTTCTGTTTTCTTGGAGCCAGTTGGGATCTTTTTTTTTTTTTTTTTTTTTTTTATGCTTTTAAATCATGAAGACCATTAGTGAAGTAAGCTTTTCAGTGGCTTGCGTATGGGCTTTGGCCTTGCTTCTGAAACTCGGTGATGACAAAAAAAACCTAGGAAGGACCTCGCCAGATCAAAGACGTCATTTATTTGACAGAAATGTGAAGCATCTAAAGCAGCCAGCAACTCTCACGTTTTGACAGATTCCATCTGATTCAATGGAAAGAGTCAAATTGCAGCCCATTAGAATTAAAAGGAAGCCAAATTTGTGTTCAGAATGTAATTTCTTTTCTTTCTTTCTTTCTTTCTTTTTCATTTGGGGTTATCAACAGGATGGATATCAAGTCAATTGCCTTGGCATTTAAGCTCTATCCAAAAGGTTCAGCGCTGCAGAATTCCAACTTGTAGTCAAAGTTTCAATTAGTTGACTCCAGTGAACTCATCTGGCATTCTTCAAGCATTGGTATGACCAAGAGTGAGGTATGCAATGGTAGATGCAGTAGGAAAGTCGGAAACATGCACACATTGCCTACGCCAAAGAAGGGGTAATGGATTTAATATTGTTTAGTTTTATATGTCAGAGTATTAACTGAAAGAAGTAATAAGCAGAAGCAATACCTAAGAATATACCCACCATCAATCGATGAAGCTTGCTTTATGAGTCTTCTTTGTTCTCCCATGAACTGCTGTCTCGAACAGAGTGGAAGGGCTACTAGAGTCCTTCACAAGATCCACACTTCGAAACTAAGGAAACTAAGATGGTATTCATTGAGAGAACATGAGGGAGAGGTGGATGAATTTCTCTAGTGACCGTATACAAATAATGCTCTTTGCTTTTGTAGAATTTTAAATGCTCCCACACACAATGTATTTATAGAGCAAAGCCTCAAACATGGTCTTAGGTTCAGGGCGACGTAGGATACCGAGACATATTACTATCCTCAGTACTGAAATGGGACTGTCCCCAATCATAACATCTTGGAATATCCCTTGTCCCAAGCGCCTTGAGACAAGATGTAATGGTGTATTCCATACAAAAGCTGAGACGATTCCGTCTCATAAAATTTAAAACTTTAGTCATGGAGACTGAACATTCAATCCTATGTAGACGCTTAGTGACTCAGTCCGACTGGCTCTGTCTAACGTCAACGAACACGCTTGGCTGTTTCACGAATGAGCTTCTGAATCTTGTGTGCCAAGGGCAACAACTGTTTCTCTGGAGATGATTTAGAAGTCTTATATCCATGAGAGGTTCAACTTGAACACTAATTTATAACTTTTGTCCGTCTCTAGCACCATGCATTATAATCACAGTACATAAGAGACTAACAAATGGAATATTTTCTGCTTGCTGATATGACCATTAGTTACTGTGATGTGTTGACTGACTAGAGAGTTATTTTCATATTTCTGCTGTATTTGGCCATCCGATTTTTCTCCTCTATCAACATGATAATCTTTTGAAACAGGATAATGCTGATGGGATTCAAATGGAGAAGATGAAAGAGGCTAGAGCTGCCTACGTTGCAGCAGTTCCTGCTTCAAAATGGAACCCCTCCGACGAGTTGGTAACTGCAGGAGCTGAAAAGTGTTTTCAAGTATTTGAGCTTTTGTGTTCTAGCCTGACGGTTCGGATTATTCAAGCTTGATCTCAACACGTGTTTGGTGTTGATTGTATGCCATGCACAATAGAGAGGACCATAGTTATGCACCTAGCCATCATGGTGCATGCTTTATGTCTAGAATAGGATGTCATGCTTTTTCAAGGTTTTAGATTAGTATTTCACCATGGCAAGAACCGGATGGCACAATTTGTAGGGTACAAATGAATATAGATAATTTAAAAAAAAAATGCAAAAAATATAGAATTAATATGATTCAACTTGTGGCATATGTTTATAGGCAGAGGAGACAGAAATTTTTATCATTAAAAGATAAAGTATAGAATACAATAGTAGTTTCTTAAGAAAATAAACAAAAAAGAGTAGAAAATTTTAGAATACGTTTGGTATATAGGATTAAAAGGAGGATAAAATTTTTTTAATCCTTTTTCATATTTATTTTCTATAAGAACAGAATAAAATTTTATCCCACAAAATAGCTAATCTTATGGAAGAAAGGATTATTTATCTGATGTTTTTATTTTTATCCCATCCAGCTATTACTTTATTTTTTTCTTTGTTATCCTTCTCTTTAACAATGGCTACTATTTTTTCTAAAGATATAATTGTCCTATCTTATTTCTTATCCTATCCTCTACCAAACAGAAGATAGAATAATTTTTATTCTATATTATTCTTTATATAATCCCATTCTTCTTTTTATTCAATCCTGTCCTGCATACCGAGCTCAGCCTTACTATCAAAAGATAAAGCATGGAATACAATACTAGTTTCTCAAGAAATCCTAACCTTACGTTACTTAGTTTTCTATGGGCCCATACCATAAGGGTTTGACCCCTGCATCCCAAGCCCTACACTAGCACTGCAGACTTTACAAAATTTTCCACTCAAGCTTTTTCAAAAATATTGGATTGGATCACGTGTCATGTCGGTCCAGAAATTCTAGACACACTTAACTCTATGTTGTTAGTTTGCTTGCCATTCATTTCATCCAGTCTATTATAAGGTATCCCCAATTTGTCATGCTTGCTTTTTCATTAGATGCTTCATTGTTGATCTCCAAACAAATAGCAAAGTTGAGGTTGAACTGTTTCCCGTGATCATGAAGATGTGATGCTTCGTGTTTGAAGGAGTGCATGAAGTTTGAGATGGGCCTTTGTTCCTAACCTAATTACAGGAACCAGCATTTCTTTGCTGGAAACAATCATATCAAACATTCATCTATCAAAGATACGGTAAAAGCAACCTTTCTTGCTCTCATTTCTGCACTTGAGTAATGGTGATCAAAGAGAACTTTCTTTGATGGGCACAAGAATTAGGCTGAGAACTTTAAAATGCAGCAGTGAAGAGAGTTGGGGTTGAAATAAGCAAATCCATCAGAATGAACCGTGACCCACAGTATTCAAAACCTTTATCCCTTAAAATTGGTTGTCACTACATCTAGGATCTATTATCACTGAAGCCTCAAAAAGAACAAAGATATAACTCGAAATTTGAAAACAGGTAGGCTATTCGCTCATATTGCCTTAGGGCTTAGCTTTGAAATAGTGAACATGTTGAATAAAGAGCTAAACTATAACTTGTTGAAAAAAGTTGACAATTATAAATGATGCACCATCTGAATTCAAGATTTAAACCATTGAATGCAAAGAATACACAAAAGCCAAAATCCATATATTTTGATAGTATCTAACCTAATTATCAAATGATAATAGTATGATATAATGTTTTTGTGGCATCTATCTATGTATTGAGAAATGTGGCTCATGATCCATAAAATGAATTTTTGATTGATGTGTTCTATTATGCATTTTGCCATATTAGTGTAATTGATACCATTAATTTTTGAACTAACTTGATGCATAAGTTACAAACCACTAAAATACATAAATTTTAGTTACTATGTTTTGTTAAAACATAAATCATATTCAATGATTTAGATCTTCGATTTAAATAGTTTATAATTAATTTTAAAACTGTTAGCTCCCGTTCAAGAAGTTAACATAAAATGTGTTGTCCAAATCTGTGGGTAAGCTCAAAATCTTGATTTTAGAACATACAAACCACTCCTTCACATTTGCCATGGCTCCAATTCAAGACATTCTCATGGCACTAAAAAGATGGTATCAGAAAGTTTCCAAACGAGAGAGGATCAGTGTTAAAATTTATTTGCAATCTGTTTCACTCTCTTTTAGCTCTCTTGATCTGTAATTAGTCTACACTAATCTGTTTGATATCTAATTTATGGTTCATAACTAATTGCGTTTGTTAATTCCCTCACTATGTAGGTGGAGTGCTAGGCGCAGCAAATGGTATTCAGGAGTCTAATGAAATGTTGAAGTAAACAAAAGATATGCCTTGTTCCTGGGAGCAAACAATTGCTGGCTGACTGGTGAAGACAGATCAATATTATTAGATACCATCCCAATAATTTCAACAGTCACGAAAGAATAATTCATGAAATCAAATCTAGGATGAATTGGATTCCCCCCTGATACAGGGTGAACAAATGAGGAAGGAAGTTATTGGACCACAGCCTCAATCGATCAATCGTTGCAGCAAAGCTGGCAAGGTAATCCAAAGGCTGGTTCCCCCTTCAGATATGTGAAGCCTTGAAAGCCATTGTGTTCTCCTAGGAGTCCCTTCAAACCAAGAAATAACCAATGGTAGGTCATTCAGAGCAATGTAGCAAGATGACAATAATTTTTTTCCTCCCTTGTTTTTTACACATAGAGACATGCCATCAAAACAAGAAGAAACTGACATGGCTGAAACATCACAACCTTTTTTAGTGAAACATCAATTTATAACCCTTCCTGTCTTCAATGAGACCTTCATGCTAGGTCTGTCTCTAATGTAACAACTTGTGATATTAGAAATATTTTAATTATCAACATCATTGTCTATGAATCAGCTCATGCTCAAAAACAAATTTGGTGATATCACAGCTAAAATCACGGAACATTTGTTAAATAAATATCGATTTATAGCCCTTCATGTCTTCAAGCAGTCTTTCATACTAGTTCTATCTTTAACATAACAACTTGCAACATTAAGAAATATTTTAATCATAGATATCATTGTCTTTGAAGATGGCCCAACACATGAAAAAGCTTTTGCGTTATGCATTTCCTTGCCTGAGCTTGGGTGTGAGATCTCTGGACTTCTATTACACCAGTTCAGAATTTTTGTGAGAAGAGATGGAGGTTAGAGGGAGTCAAAACTACCTCAAAGGACTAGATGGCCCAACACATGAAAAAGCTTTTGCGTTATGCATTTCCTTGCCTGAGCTTGGGTGTGAGATCTCTGGACTTCTATTAGACCAGTTCAGAATTTTTGTGAGAAGAGATGGAGGTTAGAGGGAGTCAAAACTACCTCAAAGGACTAGATGAGCTCCTAACAAATGGAGAGAATGCACTCACTGTGACAGAGAAATACATATTGCCTGTGGAAGAAAGGCCAAAACCTTGCACTCCAAGCATTCACCATGTGATCCCTCTCATTGACCTGAGCCTTGTCCAGGGTTCTTCAAGATCTGCCACTGTCAAAACATTGCAAAGGCTTGCGAGGATTATGGTTTCTTTCAGGTTAGGTTATCCGAATTTTCATCAGCTAGCACCACTAATTTTCATGATTAGCATACGTTCAATTTTATTTTCTGAAATTAAGTAGATGTAAATAGCACATTGACTTCCTGACCAAGGTAGCAGTTCCAAATTTCCATGGTGACTTTTGTAACTAGGAAAGTCATAGGCTGGTCAGTACTGTAGAATATCACAAAAAGTAAGTTTTAAGTTTAAAGATGAACTATTTTTTACAGTGTAATATAATTTTCTAGTCCATGATCTGAACATGATTGCAAAAGCATGGACCATTGGCTGATGGATAATCTAATTGATTTCTCCACTCTGAGATATAAGCTTTAAACTGATGAAATGAGCAAGCATTTCTGAAACATGCCTTATAAATTGCTTATATTTATCCCCTAGTTATTTCCATTTAGTTTGCACCACTATATGTTGTTGTTGTAAAAATTCATAGATCATAAACCATGGAGTTCCCAAAGAAATCATGGAAAGAATGCATGATGTGGGGAAGGATTCTTTGAGATACCAGTTGAAGACAGATCCTGTCTCTACTCTGAGGACCCCTTTGAGATGGTTAGAATAGCCACTAGCTTCAACATACACAAGGAGAAAGTGAGGTCTTGGAGGGACTCCCTCAGACAATCATGCTATCCTCTAGATGTGCTGTGGAATAAAGGGCCTAAGAAACCACTTGCTTACAGGTACGTCACACGTGAATCAATCTTCAGCATTGTAAAATTCACTCACTTTCGATTTTTCTTATGTCTTGTTGTTGATTTTTATAGAGAGATTGCAGTGGCCTACTCAAAGGAGATCAGGGCATTGGAAGAAAGCCTTCTTGCCTTGCTTTCTCTAGCTTTAGGCCTTGAAGAGGAGAATCTGTCCAATAAATTTGGTGTAGATCATCCTCAAGTGATGACCTTGAACTACTATCCTGCATGCCCAAGGCCAGATCTCACCCTTGGTCTCCAGGGGCATTCTGATGCATCTGGGTTCAGCATCCTCATGCAGGACTTGGGGTGGATTCCAAGCGTTCAAAGATGGGGAGTGGCTGAATGTGGATCCCATCCCTAATGCTTTTGTGATTAATGTGGGTGACATCTTGGAGGTAACTCTTAACCCCTAAATTGCTTCATATAATGATTGGAATTTACTGCATGAAGGTTGCTTATAGATAAACATATAAATCAAACAAGAAGTACCGGCCAATTCCTTGCAGTTAATCCATAGAAAAAGAAGAATGGGAATGGCATTTTTCCCTCCTAGAAAGATGTTTAGGTGAATGGTAACCTTTTTTTTCTTTGGTGTTGCATAGGTCTTGAGCAATGGGAAGTTCAACAGTGTTGAACACCGCGTATTAACAAACTCATCCACAGCTCAATTGTGTCCTTTAATTACCTATGTAAGGGTGATGTTATAGCCCCTCTGCAGGCATTGGTTGATGAGAAAATCCACCTCTCTTCAAGGGATTTACACTTGAGGAATACTTTGAATCCTTCTTTGGAGGCACTTTGACAAGGAAATCAGCTCTTGAGCCCTTCAGAATGCATCCAAATGCGCAGTGACTTGGGACATGGTTGTCAATAAAACTGCAGTACTTTGGAAGTGTTTGACAAAGCTCTATGTAATGGTGAAGATTGTAATTGCTTGATATAATGTAACTGTTGTTGCTTATGGTAGTAAGTTTCAAACCAAGATATTTCAAACCAATAACTATTCCATGTAATGTGTGAAATGTTGCATATAAGAGTTGCAAATAGAGGATTTATTTAGTTGAAATGAGACAACATCCTATCAAAGTAATAAAAATTATCCCTTAGGTTTATGATTTTTTATTTAGTTTAAATATTACACTTATTATCCAATCAAAAATGGTATAAATTGTTCCCTAGGGCTTGCTTTTTTTAAGTGTGTGTGTATATATATATATAATATCTAGTCTAGCACCAAGAAATCAACGAGTTCGAACATATCTATCAACATAGTAATAAAAAAAAAAAATTGGTACCCATATGTATGAAGTGCTATATCCAAAAACATAGTATCATAGAGTTTGTTCTTGTTCTTTGTTTTGTTTTTTTTTTTTTTTGGGCAACAACTACAAGATTCAAATGTCAAACGTGACTAGCAGACCCTAGAAAGATAAAAAGAAAAATCATGGAAGAAGGGACGTTTCTTGGCTTTACATCGACCAAAACTATTTATAAACATGACAATTGGATCGAGCACTGCGATGCAACGCAGCCAAATCGCTCAAAAAAAAAAATCGCACAACAATGTTTCACCATTCACGTTGCGGCAATTCAAGCACATATTAGGATCAATGAGAATACCACACACCAGCCGAGTAAACTTTGGAATTACTTCTTCGAGTTACTAAAGCATTGTTCAATTGGAATTGGATTTTATCCATAATTCAAACCTTCCTCCAAGTGATAAGAGCACCTGCCTGTAAGTTCGGCGTTCTGTAATCGGACAAGTTCAGCTGTTTCTCGTTGAAATAATCCATCCAAGGAAGACCACAAACAGCAGCACCAAGTTTACAATCACCAAATAGGAAACATATTTATAGAAATAATTCAATAATAATAATGATGATGATACGATATTTGACCATATTGGTAGCATTCTTTGTCTCGCCATCAGACATCTTGCAACAAGTTAAATAAAAAAACGATGCAAGAGGTTTTAAGTAAAAATAATTTAATATGACTCAAGTTTAATTCAAAATATTACATGCATTTTCAAGCTTAACATATATTTATGTGTATAATACACACACACGCGCACATAACATACATATGGATATTTAAAAGAAAATAATAAATGAGTAAATTTTCACTCATCATATTAAAATTTTACTCATCTCTCTAAAAATGATTGAAATCAATCTACTTTA
Organism: Metroxylon sagu; assembly: GCA_017589505.3. Classification (NCBI taxonomy): domain Eukaryota; kingdom Viridiplantae; phylum Streptophyta; class Magnoliopsida; order Arecales; family Arecaceae; genus Metroxylon; species Metroxylon sagu. Next base: position 1,333,446 of record JACVBY030000565.1, read on the forward strand.
CCAAACACTACCATTTGCCTCCATTAAATTTGCAAAATATAGATAAAGATGGGTTAGGCTTGAATAACACAACATTCTTTTACATAGATTATAAAATAGTGAACCACTCAACTTCTACCTACCCCCTCAAGCAAACACATTCTGCTATTCCTTCTTATTTGGTAATTAAAATTTGCTTTCTAACTTTGTACAGAAATAATAATTTTTCATGCTCCAAAGTTGATAGTTCGCGGTGATCACCGCACAGATTCTTAAAAAATATATTTTTTAATATTTTCAATTAATTCTCTTTGAGTGCAAGAGGGAAAAGTTTTTAACTAAATTTTGAATATGGTAGGAATATTAGGCACTTCAATATGGCTTTCCCCTAGTTTGTTTATAAAGAAACGCTAGAAACGTTGCAGCCTTTTGCCTCGTTTCCAGTTGCATGGGGTTTGTCTCTGCTCATCCGCGAGCTTTATTCATGCCAGCCTCACGACGCCAAACCGCAATTGCCGGTCAACCCGTACATCGCTTCCGACGGTCCGCCGATTACCCCAACGCCCTTGTTACCAGCCCTTCAATAACCTGGCTTCCCGCCCCCTCCGCTCCAACGGTCGAATTTTCCGAACTCCCCCCACTTTCCCCTCCTCCTCCTATAAATCCCCCCCCCCCCTTCCCACTTCCTTCCTCTCTCACCCCGAAACGCCAAGGAACAAATCGTTTTATTCTTTCTTCAGTCTTCTCTCTCCGTCCCCTCCTCCCCTTCCTTCCTTTTTACTAGGGAAAAATGAATAGCGCTCGCGCGTTGGTTTTCCTCCTCCTGGCCGCGGCCACCCTATGCCCCGTGGCTGATTCCGAGGCCCCAGCCCCGTCAACCACAGAGTCCCCCAAGAACTCCTCCTCGGCGCCGACACCCATCCCGTCCAAAGCCACGGCCTCCTCACGTTCCAAGGCCCCCGCTTCATCTCCCTCCAAGGGCCCGCCCTCCTCCCCCTCCAAGGCCCCGGCAGCCTCACCAACGAAGGCGCCATCTCCTGTCACCTCCGGATCAGCCCCATCGCCATCCAAGGGCAATGATGGAGACGAGGTGGAGAGCCCCGCACCGTCGACCGCTGCAGCAGGGCCGGATGCCACGGTTCCAAGCCCTCCTTCCTCCGATGCACCTGAGGCCGCATCCCCTGAAACGGCCAGCGACAGCGATTCCGGCGCCGTGAGCCTCACCAGCGGGGCTGCCTTTGGCGGGATCGTCGCTGCTTTGACCGCCATTGCCGCTTTCTAAATTAGCTTGGGAAGCGGATGATCACGGATTAAAATGGGATTTTATCGTTAAATCCCTTTGGAATTAAATTGGTTGCTCGCTGAGCCTATTCCTTTTTTCCCGATGTATTTGTTCTGACCTTCTAACTCTGGGGCCATGGTAATATGACTTGCTTATATCTCATTAAAGAAGACGTTTCAAATGTACTTCATCTTTGAAGTTGCCCTTCGTTATCTCAATGGCAAATCTTTTTCTTAGAAAAAAAATAAATAAATAAAGAAACGCTTGAGGTTGTTAAAGGGCTACAATGGATGATCCTCCTGAGTCATGTAGGATAAGTATAGAATTCTATTTAGGATTGAACAAATATACGCTGCTTGAAGTATGATGCAATTGTGTTATAAGCAATTAGCTACAACTCGGCAAAATTTTTAGACCATATGTTGGTGACTAACTATTATTATCAGATTTGGATCAGTAAATCAGAGAATCAAACTCTTTGACCAATAATCCAGTTGTTTAATTGGACCAATGGTATAATTGATTCTGATTAAAATTAGATGAGCCGTTTAAATTTTTTTATTAATCTAGTGACTCCATGTTAACTAATAAAATTATTTTGATTTTTTTATGCCCTTTAAAATAATTTTTTAATCAATATAATTTAAATATTAATATTTTGACCTTTTCATCTTTTTAGTCTAAATCCATCTTTTTCTCATTTTTATCGAACTCTCTCTCCTTCTCTCTCTCTCTCTCTCTTTATGACAAATATATAAGATTGCAAGTATTTTTTTAAAAAAAATTAAAATCAATTTCAAGTATTACCGTAGATATTATATTCTATTATAATTTAAAGAATTTAATTTTAAGGATATAAATTTTGAAGATACTAAATTAGTTAAATTTTTATTAAGAAATTATCTTTATTTATTAATGTAGGTTATATTTTTTATATATTTTAATTATTCTTTTGGTTCATCCATTAATTTACTAGTTGGACCATTGAATCATCAACCTAGTCCTTGATCGAGTTGATGTCCAACCTAGTTCTAATAACTAGGCGAGAATTAATTGGTACACTTACTCAAGCACCCCTCTTGTGCCCTTTCATCTTACTTCTATTTATTTCTTCCATCCAAAGCTAGAAGTAAGTCGAACTAGGTTGGGCCATGCCCTAACTCAAGCCTAGCTTGAATAATAATAATAATAATAATAATAATAATAATAATAATAATAATTATTATTATTATTATTATTATTATTATTATTATTATTATTATTATTATTATTATAAGGATTTCAAGTTGGACTTGAGCCTAATTTTTTTTTTGAAAACCTAGGCTGAACTAAGTTTGAACCTAGCTTTAGCCCAAAATTCAATCGGACCGACTCAAAGCAATCTATGGGGGCCAAAAACTAGGCTAATAAAATTATCTGTTAGTTTTTAAGTACTCACATAATTATACTTAATCAAATCCAGCAAAAAATTTAAAAATTCTACCTCGTCGTATGGTTTTGGGCTTGGATTTGAAATAGCTTTGTGTCTGATTAAGAACCAATTCTTTGAGTCTTTTTTCACGCTAAATTTAGATTGAGCCAAATAACAGCTCAAGGCTGGTTCAAAACTATTTTTGGATCTAACTTTAAGCTTAAACCTAATTTAAATTAGCTCAGGCCCAACCCCAAATTCAACTGGCCCGATGGCCCGCGGTTCAACCCGAAACGTCCCCCAGGTCTACTTAGGTTCTTGGCATGGCTGCTGTCCACGAGAACACCAGGGGCAACCGGACAAGATGAAATGGAGGTGGCGGAGATTATGGTGATGCCGCCTCTTTCTGTGGTGCCCTACGCTCTGCTGCTCCTCCCACCAAAATATATGCGTGCACCGTGGAAGAGGCTCAGGGAGTCGTAGTCTCAAACTTAATGGAATCTGCTTTTTTTTTTTTTTTTTTTTTTTTTTTTTTTTTGTGAATAGATAATTTAGGAAGAACATAAACAAGAACGTATTAAGCATTCCTAAACCGCTGAATTTCTTTTTGTTTTATTCTGGAGTTCTTTTTTCTCCTCTACAACAGAATCCCTCCCCCAGTGAGGGCGTTGCCCCTGACGAGGATGTCTCCAATATTTCCCTGGCCTCCTCCCCCTCCAAGTCCCCAGCCGCCTCCCCAATGAAGACACCATCTCTTGCCACCTTCGGATCAACCCCATCGCCATCTGAGGACGATGACATCCCTGATGATGGAGACGAGGTTGCGGAGCCCTGCACCATCGACCGCTGCAGCCGGGTCGGACGCCACCTTTTCCAGATGAAATAGGAATGCTGGAGAGCTGTCTTTTATTTTGCCAAAATTCCTGTCAAAGTTGATAGTGACTCGAGTTTTCGATCACAAGTATTAATATGATAATCTTTTATATACTTCAATATATAAAATAGTATCGAGCTAGTCGCCTTTTCTACGAGGCTTTTATGATGCAGTGAAAAGGAGCAGGTGTTGGTAGATTTGCTTGCTCTTGAACGCCAAAATTGTTTTTTTGTTTTTTTAGGAGTAGATGGAAAAATTGCGATTAATCTTCCAATGTTGTTTGGTTGATTGGATGAGTAAGTATTAATGTAACAATAACTAACCCTGAATCAATAGATTAGTTCTAAGGTATTTGATATATGATTAAATATCTAATTGTTAATTGTATGCTTTCTCCAATAATTGATAATTTCATCTGCTAGTAACGAAGTATTCATAATTTCATCTCTTCTAACTTGTCCCCGGTCCAGGATCAGGGTCTAGGAAATGCCCATATTTTTCCAAGCAAAATCCAACGACCGAGATGTCCAGGACAAAACCCAGCTCCATTAGGATTTATGCTGATCTACTGTTCAGCTTTTGGATTTTTGTGGTACACTGGCACTCCGTAGCTCCATCGAATTTGATCGGATCGAAGGCCGAGATAGAAGGCCGCAGTCTAACCGCCGTCGGTGTCGGTGGAACCGTTTGCATCCAGGGACGAACACCGCGGCTTCCGGAGTACGTAGCCGGGGCCGAGTGGCCCCACAGCCGACGCCCTTCACGCCTGCTAATTATGCTGCCCTCCCTCTTGGATGAAACTACGACATTGCCATCAACGCTGATGTGCTTTAGGCTTTTGCTTTGCTTTGCTTTGCTTTGCTGCGAGAAATCCCCGAGGCACGTGCTGCTCCCACGCAGCTCCATCCCGTTTTTGACTCGGATGAAGACGGAAGACCACGTTGTTAATGTTTTAATGGGTTTCTGCGTTCGATGGCCACGCTCATTGAAACTCCATGACAAGTTTAATTCTAATTAAATTCAGTGCACTCTCACTCTACCCTAGAGATGATATAGAAGTATACTCACAGCATTTCTGAATAATTTACTAGAAGCGAATGCAGGAAATATTTAATTAATTAATTATACTAACCTAAAATAATAATAATATAAAGATAGTAAATTAAGGTGCAAATGATATGTTTATAAATCACGTTTTTAATTACCATCCAATTCATGCGTCTCATATGATACCCAACGGTTGACAAAGTATACAACGTATTAGCAATGCTCCATTAATAGGTTATCTAATTTATAAATTAAATAGATATTGATTAATTTATTCACAAAAAAATAGTTTGGAGAGAATTATGGATATAGATAAAATAAAAAATGATATAAAAAGATCATTAGAATGAAATTTAGATATGGTTTTTTAGATGTTTGTTATGTAATTTTTTTTTTTTTTACAAAGAATATGTATATCATTACCTCACTTAAAAAATAATAATAATGCGATTGAAAAATGGCAAATGAATATTATTTTTGAAGAGCGATGATCACATCTAAATCTTTTATTAAGTGGTGATTCATGTGACATAATGAACATTAAAGTTTTTTTCATTTTATTATCATAACATAATTTTCGTTAAGGAGAATGGATGGTCCTTAAAATGGTTCAAGATGGAATCAAGAATGTTGGTTGAAAAAGTTACCAAGTGACGTTTGATAATTCAAATAGGATCATCATAATGATCCTTGTACTAAGATTATTTAATTCTTAGTGATTGAAAATCATCGTGTGTGGATATCATATGTATTAATGATTAAAGATCCTGAATATTCAACAATCATCGATCATAAAATATCAAAATTACAATTGATCGTTTTAACTCTCTTTACTTTTTTTTAAAAAAAAAAGTACTTCTAACATATTTTACAAGTACTACAATAATTTATTATCATAATGTATAGATTAATTTATAATATTTTATATAAATATTATAATATTATATTACATTGTAATTAAATTATAATAAAACTATAATATCATAGTATAATAATAATTTTATTTTTATGGTATCAATTATATTATAATTATAATGATGTTATAATAATATTATTATGTTATATTTTGTTATTATAATTTAAATTTATAATATCAAATTATATCATATTAATAAAAAATAATATTAAGTATTTTTTAATATTAATGAATGATATTTTGATTTTTAAATCTCAAAAGTTAGGATCATGATATTGACCTTAAATGGATGGAATGGTAAGGTTGGACGGTGATGAAGTGACTCGGGTGATTTGAGATTACTTGTCGTGTAAGCGAAACTAAAGACCGTCATTCCTCCACATCATTACATCATGCATTGGTACAGCTTTAAAGCCAATGGCACCTCAGGGTAATAGTTTCGAAGACTAAGTTTATTTTATTACTGACTGCTGCTGCTGGATCTCCACCCGTCCTGTTGCCAGTCTCAGTTCTCAAATACTTCAGCGTTGCCGGCTTTCATGCCTCTCTCTCTCTCTCTCTCTCTTATTCGTCTTCTTCTCCGTCTCCGTCCTTCTCCCCTTCTACCTCCTTCCGTTATTCACACCGGATCTTCGCTATCTGGGATAATCTCCGGGCAGGGGCAAGAATAACCGTCACAATGCGGCTCCTTTTATCCCTCGGCCGCCTCCTCCTCCTCCTCCTCTTCCTCTCCGGCTCCGTTCAGGTGTCCGGCGGACACAACATCACCAAGATCCTGGCGGAACATCCGGAGTTCTCGACCTTCAACCACTACCTCACCGCTACCCACCTCGCCAGCGAGATCGACCGCCGGAAGACCATCACCGTCCTCGCCGTCAGCAACGCCGGCATGGCCCCCCTCCTCACCAAGCACCTCACCCTTTACACACTCAAGAACGTTCTCTCTCTCCATGTCCTTGTCGACTACTTCGGCGCCAACAAGCTCCACCAGCTTAACGGCGGCACCGCTTCCTCCTCCTCACTCTTCCAGGCCACAGGCGCCGCCTCTGGCACCACCGGCTTCGTCAACATCACCAATCACCGAGCCGGTCGCGTCTCCTTCTCCACCGAGGACGCCGCCGACTCTCTCCCCGTCAACTTCGTAAAGTCCATCGAGGAAATCCCCTACGACCTCGCCATCATTCAGATCAGCTCCGTCCTCTCCTCGTCGGAGGCGGAGGCTCCCACCCCGGCGCCCGCCCAGGTGAACCTCACCACCCTCATGTCCAAAAACGGCTGCAAGGCCTTCGCCGATCTCCTTGTCGCCACCGGCGACGCCGAGAACACCTTCGAGAGCAACGTCGACGGCGGATTGACGGTCTTGTGCCCGAACGACCAGGCGATGAAGGCCTTCATGCCCAAGTTCAAGAACCTCACCGCCGACGGCAAACTCTCGGTGCTCCTCTACCACGGGATCCCGGTCTACTACTCGGTCCAGATGCTGAAATCTAACAACGGAGTCGTTAATACGCTGGCCACGGACGGGACGGCGAAGAACTACAACTTTACGGTCCAGAACAACGGCGACGTGGTGACGCTGAAGACGGCGGTGACGGTCGCCACGATAACGGGGACGCTGATCGACGAGGACCCGCTGGCAGTGTACACGATCGACGCGGTGCTGGAGCCAAGGGAACTGTTCAAGCCGGCGAAGGCAAAGGCGCCGGCGCAGGCCCCGGTGACGGAGGCGGAGGCGCCTACCAAATCAAGGAAGCGGCGCCACGCTTCGCCGCCCGCGCCGGCGGGGCCGGACGTGGCGCCGGCGAATGATGAGAAGGCCGCGGATGACGCGAGCGCCGCCGGAGGGAGGGCTCGTGCCGGGCCATGGGTCGCGGCGGCGGTAGCCGCGGCGGTCGTTATGGTGGCTTAGTTTTCTTCCCTTTTTTTTTTTTTTTTTGGCAGAAAAACGTTTTTCGCCTTCTGCATTTGATTAGTAGGGAATGGAAGCGTCCTCCCATCCTCACCACCCCAAACCACCCCCCGGGCCGGCGCGTTAGTTTTGGTTTTGTTTGGATTGTCTAAAACTCCAAATTGATGGATTTTTTTTTTTTTTTTGGCTTGTGATTGTTTGTGATTATGAGTGTTGCACTTAAGGACGAAGAGTGCATGGATTGTGTTACCGTAGTGGTGGCTTCTGTCGTTCTAGAATTGTGATGCTTTCAATTTCATAGCAAATGAAACAAAAAGGTTATTTTTATTTAAATTATTGTATTGTGTAGTGGTGGCTTCTGTCGTTCTAGAATTGTGATGCTTTCAATTTCATAGCAAATGAAACAAAAAGGTTATTTTTATTTAAATTATTGTATTGTGTAAAGAAACACTATGCTCACACTTGATTTCAGCTGCTTTCAAAACTGCTAAGAAGCAACATCACAGCCTGGCTCGTGGATGACCGTAAGCTCCCTATATTTCTTTTCCATGAGAGTTCATAAATTTTGTCTCGCTCCAGTCATGGCAGCATTTTTTTTTTTTTTAATATAATTTCAAATTGCCTCTGCCGTTTGGTTGGTGCGTTCAGCTACCTTGCCCTCTTAGTATTTTTCTCAACAGGCTTCAATCCCATCCTTACAAGATCTCAGCACCACAACAGCAAGAAGCATGGCAGAAAAAACACAAGGGTGATTAAAAAAAAAAAAAAAATTAGAAGAGGAGCATCGGTGATGGCGTGAAAAAGTTACATTTCTAGCACCAGTATCTAGAATAAAACTCATCCAAAACATATTTTAAGCTAATAAGGAAGTTCTGCTGGTAAGAAAATTTGTAACTTGATTTTTCTCTCAGAAACCATGAGTTACGAGATTGTTGATTGTGACCAAGTCATTATCTTTTTGATACAGTAGAGAGGTGGATGTAAACTTTTGATAGTAGTGCTCTTCAACCATATTATTATAGTGACTGGGTCTTTTTCAATAATAAAGCCATTTGTATGTATCTCAAAGAATAGTCTTTCTCAAATCGTACCAAGCAATCGTTAACCCTGCGTGAGAGGAACGAAAGAGACTAAAATGGTGATGGCACTGGCAGCAATGGCTCTTCCCAAATTATTCAACTGAACTTCTAGGGATAGATCCATCGAAGTTTATGTTCCCTTGAGAGACCCGCACGATTCTTTTTGAGAGAGAAAGCGAGTGAGATGGGCCACCTCGTGGAAGGGAGGAGAGTCCCCACTTGCACGATATTTTGGAGTGCAGGGATACACCATATCTTCTACCTTTTGGAGGCAAACATTTTCCTTGGTCCATACACAAGACATCTGCTGTTGTTAAAAGATGGTCAAGGTGACATGTGTTGAACATAGAAAAAGCCTTTGTTTCAACGTCACATTAACAGACCTTCAAAAATGTTGGTTGACGCCCTCCACTTTTTGCATGGCCTAACCTTTATCCTCAAATAGTCTTTGATTTCAATGCTTAAAATGAAATGTCATCTGTTTAAGATTTGATTTAATTCAGTCTATTATAATTGAAATAAATTATCTATTTAATAAATTGATGAGGTAGACTTTTAACTTATTTAGTATATGGTTCATGTTCAGATTAATAAATTTTTAACTTATTTTATATCCAATTTGATTCATATTTAGTCCCATCTGGCTTAGTTATCATTTCTAAACTTAATTATATGTGCTGGCAGATTAATAGTGGAAATTCATTGTCTATGAATGCCAAGAAATGGTATAAGTAATTGATTTTAAAAACCCATAATCTTGAATGCTTACTAAGGTTTTGGAGAAATTAAGTGTAATATTGTAAAGCTAATCAAGCACATTCTCTAGATCAAGATCTAAAGCTACTCTAAAAATCATCTCAGACTTTTGGGCATTATATTGCCTTGTACTGGTATTCAGTACCTTAGTTTTATAATGCATTTATTATTAACAAAGCACACCTCAAATGGTAAAGAGTGAATCAAAATTTTAAGGGTCTATATCATCACATACATTTAATTTAAAATTAATAGAATAGTTGGCATGTCACCCTGATGCGAATACGCCGACTGATTAATAAAGTGAGATATCAATTATTTCTTCAATTTTAATATATTACGTATAATAGGACATGAGAAATATAATATTCTTAAAATATAAGGAACTAAACTGTAATAACTCAAGACTTAAGAATTTGAGTAAAAGTTTGAGGATTAAAAGTATATTTTAGCCCCAAAAAAACACACCAATGATCTCTCATAAATCAATCATTTCAAAGATACTATTTGGATGTAAACTAATAATATTGCACTTGATAATATATAGGTTCAACTTATACTTCATGTTGAATTGTGCTTGCAATGCAAGCTTGTTCAAATGTGAACTTTGTGGCAAGAGTTCTGCATTTTTGTCGAAGCTTGAACCTATCATGACCAACCAATCCATCAAAGCAGGCTCCAAATGTTACTTTGTGGTCTCTTTTTGACATTAAGATATTTTCCCCTCTTATAATTGGTTTGGTTCTTTATTGATTCATGTCCATCTATATTCCATGGAGGAACTTTTGGATGTTCCCTCTTGATCTGAGGCCAATTGGATTTCACTCTTTTATGAGTCTCTGATTATCCATCAAATAGCCTTTTCCTTGATTCATCTATGTGCAACAACGATAAAAGAAAAGAAGTAATTCCTCATCATTATCATCTCATATTCATTTTTTCATTGAGATACACTCATACACCAATTCTCTTACTCCTATACTCAAACCATTCACGTGGCAAGCTCCTTTTTTATGTATATTTTGAGAAAAATTCATGTGACGAATAATACGATTTTAATTTAATTGTAAATGAAAAATAAGAAGCTAGCTATGGATGCAGTTGTACGCCTAACAAATTGATTTGCTTGTTAAATGAACATAGAGTGCAGGCCATTTTTTTTCTTATAAGAAGGGTTGGATTGTTTGGTCTGAATTAATTAGTGAGAACATGAGTTCGATGAACATGAAAGATCCATGGAAACCCAAAGAATTGTTTATACCAAGAAACAATATGGTTAAAGAGGACCAGCCACTTATAAAAGCTAAGATATTGTTTGAAGTAGCTATTAAAAAATAGTTATCTAAGATAGTTAGTAACGATATTGTTAGTCCCTTTGAGCAGCTGTTCGAGATAAAGCCTATTTACTTACTAATTTACCATAAAGAAATGATAATATGTTTCTCCTCTTGGAGGCAAATCTTTTTGAAACCCTATTCTTGCATCAACAATTTATCTTGTTTGCTCGGGTTTGTGGTGTATCTGTGCACTTTCTCTAATGACTATGATTTTGAGAACAATCTCCTTCTTTGCCCGGCGACTAAGACAGTGTTTACCGTCTGTGCAACCTCTATTACTTTTCTAACTCCTTTTCATGTAACTAATTAACCAAAATTATTGTACCAGTGAAGTTAGTACAATAATTTAGAAAAAAAAAACTTTGGGCATTTTCAAAGGAAGGCGCATCCAAAGTAATGAAGAGACTGAGCAAAAGCTTACGCACTCCATGTCAGGCAGGAACCTTGACCAGAATGATGATTAAAGGTGACCAAGGAAAAGAGCAAACAAGAGAGAATGGCACCTTGTGGAAGCAATAATGACCAAGCCTGGCTTTTGTATCACCAAAACAAATGGAGTAGGAAATCCAAATAACCAACAACTTAGAAAACAAAAAGTTAAGAGCTCGACGCCAGATCAGAACTTACTTTATGGCATTAGGAAACAACATCTAATATATAATTTGGAAAAAATAATCATAGATCTCTCTTTTTTTCAAATCCGATATCACCACTTTTATTTTTCCTAAGCAGAAGAAAGGTATCGAAGTGCCATGAACTGCAAGAAAGAATCATCAATATATCCTCAAACAGGTATTTGAAGTCACCTACATTTAGTTTCCATCAGTGAGTCAAGCAAAAATAAGGCATCACTAGAGTCCTTTGTATTTTGACTTACAGGCAGAGAAAAAAAACTTGAGGCATCACTAACGTCCAAGGGCTCACCGCATCACCAGCAGCTGCTCATAATGGACCTCTCTGTGTAACAGCGTCCTTCATCATGATACAAAGTGAAAACAATGGCCATCACATGCACCTCCCTAAATGAAATAAATGGCTATCATGAGTGCCATTATGAGTTGTTAAATGAAATAATGAACGATAGTAGTGAGGTAACACACTATCTATTATGTCGCTGTTTTTTTTTTATTAGCATGAACAGTGAAGTCCGATAGCAGCTGCTGTTGAGCCCTCGGCAAATCCCTCTTGCAAGCAATTTAATTGCATGGCAGAAAGGTTTACCATCAATGATGGACATGCAATTTGCCTATTCATGTTCTTCATCAGATCTCAGAAACTTCAGTTCTAGTTTCATTCAAAGGGGAGTTATCTCTGGACTGCAGAAGCCAAAACAGTTCAAACCACTGGCTGGCCCACAGTTATATTCCAATTAATTTTAAGGGAAGTTGATGCCCGAACCTTCTGTGGTGGGCTAAATTTTAACGATTAGCCTTTGTAGGCTAATCATATAATGTTTAGTCTTTCTGAACATATTTATCTTCCTATCAAATGCAATTATCTTCTTACAAAACATATTTATTGTGCAATAAGAAGGATCAAAAATTAAAGAAATATAATGTTGTGGACTGAATGATAAGTGGCTAGTTAACAGGGATTCAGTGTTAAAGTGAAGTCTATTGAAAAAGTGGACATCAATTGGAGATCAATTCGTTCTTAATTTTATGAGCACACATAGCAAGGAAGTTAATTAAATCCATAGTTCTTCTTGGAGGTATTTGTACTAATATAAAATCTCAATTATTTACACCCGTTGCTTCTCTTCTATAAAAACTTATAGCATTTTCAAAAGAAGACCTAAATCTCATGAAAAATATACACCAAAGATTAATGATCCTTAAATCTAATTGTTTATTTTGTTGCAATAGGCTGTAATCCTACAAAAAGTAGAATCTACCCAAACCAGCCTGACCTAAGGAACCAACACATTTTGAGTTAAATTGCTTGAATTGCATTTTTTGAGAAAATTACTTGGCTTACTATGATGAACTTGTAAAACAATACGTTTTTGACATAGATCAAACATGCTAGTTCAAGATTCAAATAGCACCAATTAAAATAAGTAATAATAATAAAGAAAAATATTGAAAAGAGAAAAATATATATTAAAATAATAACAAATCAAGAGCTTATTCTTGACTCACATTTTAACTCTCTTTTATACTTTTGATGATAATACCATAAAACTAGGGCTACATGTGCTTGTAGAGAAAAGCTAATCCTTATTCATATTCTACAATATTAGAAACTAATCCTTAAATCAGTCATGTCTTATAAAGATTAGAATTTATATTTCATAATATTAGAAACTAATTCTTACTACTGAAGGATAAGATTATTGAGATTAGAATTAATTCTTATCACTAAAGAATAAAATTTGTTAAAATAAAAATTAATTTTTTATTTTTAAAAAATTTATAATGATTTTTAACACTTTTTCTCAATAAAAATTTTTTGATAATAATGTTAAACTTATCATTGCCACTGAGATGAGAATTATCGAACATTCCAAAAGTGGCCGCTAAAATCTTTGATACGTTGCTCAACACGTTCTTCCATCCATGGATTTGCCGTCAATGTTATATTAGCCCCCGGAAGCTTAATTAACCAAATGAAAAGAAAACTCCTCGAAAAAGTCAGGTAAAGAAAGCAGTTCACTGTAAATTTGCGAGCAGCAGTGCATGTAAAGACCACCCGTTTGAGTTCATTGCAGTAAAACGGACTGCCTTCTTGTTTGGCATTATGGGACCTCATAAATGCCAGCAAATAATAGAGTTTACCCTTCTTAGCAGAGATCAGTGGTAAATGGATGGAGGTCAATTTTCTCTACATTCATAAACGCAACTTTAAGCAGTTCTCCTGTACCACTGCTGGACTGGGTTTTCCAAGAAGTGACACTAAAATGGCAGTCATAGGTTCAGCACCGAGCCTAGTACTCTATTTACAGAATAGATAATAATAACATTAAAATAAAATAACATTGTAGCTGTTAACTTGCTAGTCACCGCTTCTAAAACCTCAAATAGTCCCATCCCTAGTATCTCAAATAGCTCCCCATCAAATGAAATAATAATAATAATAATAATAAATTTATTATTTTAATTCATTTGTCAGTACTTAATTTATACTTTAATTTTTAAAATTATTTAGGCCTAGTCTACTAACAAATTAATTGAATCAGTATATAAATTTAAAGTATTATAATGATATCAAAACTGATTCAAATATGAGAAAGCTAATAAATATGAAGAAAGGATTACTTTTGAGCCGGTGATAGAAAAAGTCCTACCACAATGAAGATTGTAACATTCTAAATAATTTCATTCGAATAAAAAAGAAAATTTATAACTTAAATTCATCCTTTCACTTAAATTTTTAAATCATGTGAATCTAAATTAATTAGATGATGGGATGGCTTGAGACATTGCACTACCATCATTTTTTTCAAAGGATAGTCAGGTTCAACCGTAATATTTTTTTATATTTTTTTTAATAATTAAACTTTAATTTTTTTTGTTGAAGAATTTCATTCAGCATGCCTTCAATACTTGTATGATCTCTTATATTCTTCAACTTCGCTGCACCATCCCATACAGCCAACCAAAAGTATAGCATAATAGACTACTTGGAAAGCATCCAAAAACACCAAAATCACCCATGATCAAAACAAACCCGCCTCCTAAAATGACGAGCTGTCATCCTGCTCACAATTTCCTTGCGAACCTGTTCGAGAGAAAGAAAGCTGCTCCTACACCGAATATCCGAACCTATTCAGAATTTAGTTTCCTCTCTGTAACCCATTAAGAACAAAATTGCATTAGTTAATCTTTTTTTTTATTTTATTTTATGGATCTCCCTTTGTGAAATACACCTGAGAATTTTTAGGTGAAGAAAATATATACAATTGCATTAATAAGAAAAAAAATTATAAACGATACGATCCTTTCATTGATTTATACAAAAAGAAAACTTTACTTCACAGCTTGAGTGCATCTCGCAATGACAATCATTAATTATCACATAACCCACAGGCTTTTATTAAAGACCCTTGAAATTAATTAAACGACCTTGGGAACACCAACCGAACGTAGCAATCTAAAGCAGAGCAAAATAGAAGGAGAGTACAAGGAGAACACCAGAGAAAAGAGAACCCAAGGCTCGGCCAGACAATACCGGAGGGCATGAGGCTGAGTAATATGGCGTATAAATAGAAGCAGGTGGAGGTTGATACTGGCCGGACGGTGGGCATTCGGCCTGTTCTGCTCCTGGTGGCGGCGGCGGTGCTCCATACTGCGTATATGGTGGCGGTGGTGGGCTCGAATAACATGAACTGCCGCAGAGGGAGCAGTTAAAGCATGCAATCGGAGGAACATCACCGACCGAGGTATCTCTAGCCTCTACGAAGATTATGCTGCAAACCACGAACCACAACACCAGGAGGAGGAGAATGCTTGTTTCAGCCCCCGCAAAGATTATTCCCTTCGCCATCTGATGACGGTAGAGCGAGACGGGAGAACAGATGAGGGAGAGATGCACAATGTCGCAAGCCTAAGCAAGCTTAAGCATTAAGTCCACCGTCACTAACTTTTACGTGTATTCAAGGGACAGCGCCACGTGGGCATGCAACACCACGCGTTAGCACTGAGTTTTATCCTGTTGTTTATCTTGTAATAGCACTAAAAGCTCATTGTTTTTATTTTTAGTTTAATGTTTTTTTTTTTTTTTTTTTTTTCTTGTTTAAACCATTGTCCTCTATTCGATGCTATAAATTAGTGGTATTTTCTATGATTTATTCATCTTTATTTGGAAAATCGGTTATTATATGGTTATTGAATAAAATTTGTCATAATTCTTACCATATTTTGCTGTCATGACAAAGCTTATTGCTAGCTATTTCACCCACAACAGAGGCTAAAGCATGATCTAAATGCATGTTTTCCGGACCAAACCTTTTTTTTATTATTATTTCTAAACAAAAAGTCTCAAAAAACAAAAATACTATTTTGCCATTTATCTTGATAATTTTTAGAATTTTACCTTCTATTGCAAAACGAGTCCATTGCTATTAGAAAAAGAAAGCAAACTTGTATTTCATCTCTATTTTGCATCACATTTGAATGGATGCTGCTGTTTGTTTATCAAAATAAAACTTCAATTGTTTGCAAATCTATTGCATACTTGTATCATGGTTCCCCTCAAACCTTGACCCACATAATACGTAAATCAGATTAATTTAAAACATAGATGACTTACCCCTTGTAAGAAAGGTAAATATTCTTAGGGTGCATTGGGAATTGGATTAAAGGAGGTATAAAGTCACTCATGTAGGTTTTTACTCCTTTTGAGGATGTTTGGCATGGATTTTTTTTTTTTAATATATAAAGGATATAATTCCTCCATTCTCTCTACCCTCCAAATTATTAATCTAAGAAGTAATTAAAGTAAAAACTTTTCAAAAGATGAAAAGAAGTTGAAACACTGGGACTAACAATATATTAAATAATCCTAATGCGCACATTTATTATATAATACTATATATTATATATTATATTATATAAAATATCACATTTGAATAGCTAAATAGATCCTTGAATTCAAACTAAATATTTAAATTTTAAATTTAAGTTTCAAAGAGTAGCATGGCTATTAGATCAACTTGAAAATAAATTTTTAATGTTAAAGATTATTTAAAATAAATTTTATATTAATTTTAAAGTGGTGGAAAAAATTAAATTAAAAATTAGATTTTATATTTTTTGCATAAATTTCAAAGTACCAGAAAAATCAATTTTGTAGAAAACAGATTTTTTTTTCATGAATTTTATAGCTGTCGATTTGAAAATAATTCCAATACTCATTTCAGAGCAATCTTTCTAATACAAATAGATGTATATGCATAAATATTAGAGCATCCATAAAATTTAAAATTATAATAATTTTATTTTAATATGTAACGTTAGCAATCATATTAGTAAGTTTAGGATTGTTATGTTGTTAAATTTGGTTAATTTTTTTGGTTTATCACTATGGTTTCATATTATAGGTATTTAAATGGATGTAAGAGGATATCTTTAATAACTAAATTACAAATTTTATGTTTTTTAAGATAATTTTGTACTCATAAATTAAATTTTATATTTTATATCTATATATTATGCAAATAAATTTTTAGAGATATTATTAAAATTACATATATGATAATTTTTCATTCTCATAATATACTAAGCAAGCAATATGCAATCTAATAACTTTGATTATTAAAATTTATCATATCAAATAGAGTAATGTTGGATCACTGGCAATTTTATTATCAATGATCGTACAACTGAAAAAATCATTATGATGATTAATCAAACATCTCTTAAGGTATAAAAAATTTTCAATAAAAATTATAGCTAAGTAGCTCCTTATCAAAAAGAATAAGTCGATCAACTAACTAATAATGCAGCTTGTTTGCATGAACTGCATCCCTAAAATTTCTTAGCTAAAAATAAAAAAATTCTGATTAATGTGTAAATTCTGATTGAAAGGATCCGCTCGAATTTCCTTAAAAAAGAATTGGTGAGAGAGGAAAAAGGGAAAAGAAAAAAGAAAAAAGAAAAAAAAAGAAAAAAAAGGAAAAGGAGGGAGAAGGAGGAGGAGAAAAAGACATCGGTAGCAAGGAGCAACGCCGCTCCTCACCTACGACTCACACGTGCTAACTTAGTTGGCGCAACGGCGCCTCACCATATTCCCCGTACCCCGCGCTGCCCGCTCCCTGCCTTTCCCCCTCTTGCAAGATCAAATCTTCCTGAAAGAATTCTCGCGGAAAACACGGCAGACAATCACCGTGGAACCTGGTGAAAGTTCCCTTGCGCTCAACAGGCGGTGATCACACCCATTCCCGTTGTATTAATTGGCCAGCCGGGGTCCGGGTCTCCGGGCGGACAGGACCAGGGTGGAAGGCTTCGGCCCCTTTTCCTCTACCCGAGTTCCCCTGGTGAGAAGAATCAAAACCCTAGAGAGAGAGAAAGCGGGTTTAGCGTTCGAGATACAAGAGCCATGTCTTTGGGGTACGCGGAGAAGCTGTCGTACAGAGAAGATGTTGGTACGGTGGGGATGTCGGAGATCTTCGACCCACCCGAGGTTCTGCAGCAGAAGGTGGTGTTCTTGACCCTCCCATTGCTCCAATCTTCTTCGTGGATTCCAGTGTTCTTCGTGGATTCCAGTGTTTTGTCATACTGCTTCTTTCTTTCGGTGATTGTTTTTCTCATTTCTCATTGGGCTTAGTCTTTGCGAAGATTGGGGGAGTGTAATGGAGTGTTAATAGTTCGGCATTGTGTTTGTTTGCTGGAGTGCTGAAGTGGTTGCGATCCAAGAAAGGCTCAAACTCGCAATAATTATGTTTTATTGGGAGGAACAATTTCAATTATGATTTATTGGGGAGGAACAATTTGTTTTAGGTTGTTTTGTGGATTTTGTGAGGGAAGATTGCTTGTTTATTGATATGCGAATTAAAATATCTCGGGGATTGAGCCACATTATGTGTTTTGTCGGAAAGAGAGAGAGAGATCGGAAAGAGAGAGGGAGTGAAGGATTTTCAACTATAGATGCTTTTTTTACTGTGTGATTGTTGGCTGGCTTTAGAGGAAAACTATGGATTGTCCCATACCTGGCTCTTTTGTTTTTGATTTGATGGTTTGTTTGGTGTGCGGTTGTTGTTTTGTTTTGGACAAACCTTCCAATAGGCCTTTAAATTGAAATAAATGGTTTTAACAAAGTTGAACTACACATTTTTCTTGTCTAGCTGATCTCTTTTGAATTGTAATCTAGAAAATTCAGATTGTAATATAATTGGTCAAAGCATGGTTGTTGCCTAAATAGCCTTGGAGGTTATGTTCATACTTAGGGAGATTGATGACGTCTTCTTGTAAGCCAGGTGTGGTTTACAGATGAAGAGAGATCAAAAGAAGAAATTGAATGGAAATTTCATTGCTAGGGATATGGTATCAATCTATTAAACAAAGCCTTTTGAAGAATCAGTAGTTGGTTCCCCTATGGAGAAGTGCATCAAGCTTTTAATTAATGCTGATGCTTTATAGTGCAAAAATAGTTCAGATCAAAGATAAAAAAATTGAAGGATTTGTGGGGTTATGCTGTTGCTGGAATTTGGTCAAGGTTGCTAAAAGTCAGATGTGGTGAGACTGCTGCTTGCCAAAGAAACTAGAATTGCTAAGATTTTCTTTCTATTATGGAGGGTTATATAACTGATGTGAGATGTTGTTAATTAGGAGTTAGGGCATATCATTGATGCATTGATAACAATGGAGCATGGATTCAAAACTTGACATTGGTACTATAGCAATGACTAAATGGTATGGTACAATAACAGAACTGATCTATATGATTTAATATGTTTGGTGCACCCATTTTAGGGCCTATTTCATTCTCCAAAATTATTATTATTATTATTATTATTATTACTACTACATTTTTTCATGTCTTTAATGCTGTGTTCTTGCAAAAATTGATTTAAGTGCATCATCCTATTCGATGTGTGTCAAAGTTTTTGCATAGCCATTTTATCACACAACATTACATTGCTTGCAATAAAGACACATGGAAAACATATGTATGCCAAAAGCAACAATTTGAAATGCAGTTACTGGAAGCCAACTGGTTTACAGGGGAAGGTTTTATGGTTCACCCAAAACCCCAAATTTTTAGGGCATGAATTCAGTGATAGTACATTAGCAAATCCATCTTTCCTCAATTTAATGGTGATTTGATCTTGGATGTTTAAATTACTGAAATAGGGCCCAAAGAGAGATGTTTACCAAGATAGGAGCTTGCGCTAGTCCAAGAATACATACATCTTAGCTTGGATCAGAAGAAATCAAGTGATAGGTGTCTACAATTATTTGTTTGCTTGTTTCCACCTTGAAATGGGTGAAGAAGTAAAGAAACCCCTCAAAGAGGCACTTGGTTGCAGTTTAGGGCTGGTTTGGGATATGCTAACCTTGATAAAGTTGATGCAAGCAGCTCGGGCCTGGCTTGGTTGCACTTGGTTGCAGTTTAGGGCTTATCAATCTGTCATGTACTAGCTCAGGTCTGATAAGGCCTGTATTTGGTTCCAAGGTGATAAGATCCAACGGCAACATGCTGACATGGCAGGAGAAAATGAATGCAGTTGGTAAAAGCCTTTCGAGATTTAACAAAGGCCATGTTGCTGTTGAGAATGGTAAGGGCAAGGAATATACAAGATGACATGTTTACTTTGTGTATTAGAGATTTTACAGGTTGATATTGCGATGACCTTTTGATGATTCAGTGAGGGACTTTGAGAGAATTTTCGGGGATTGATGAGCAATTGCATTGAAGTGTAATAGGTGATGATGTTATTGCACATTTAAGATATATGATGTGCAAAATCTTGTCTATTTAAAGGTGCTTTTCAAAACAAATTAAATTTGCATATATTCATTTTAGTCTTTGTTTCCTTCATAGTTTGGACTTTCCAGGTATTGGAATCTTAAAGGTTGCTCATTGATTCATGGACTTAAGTCATAACTTATAAGCAATGACTAAAGTATGATATTACTATGCTCATGCCAATTAAGGTTTGGCATGTTGCACATCACCTCAGCATTTGCTATGCCGTGGCATGGCAAGATATTCATAGCAAGATATTCAACTCTATAAAGTGATTCATACATATGTTACTTCATTCATTTCTTTTAAGCATATACCAAATTTAACATTTCATACTTAACATGATAGAAATGTAAGATTATAAATTGTATGAGATATTTTTGCTTATGATGACAGCTGTCAAGCAAGCTGCATGACTCTTTATCCTTTGTTGTGCAAACTAAATTAAACAATTTTGTCCAGTATAGACATTTTAACAGCATAAATGAGCTGAAAATTCATGTTAGAAAAAAACTATAGGCAGAAGCGTGCAAGTACATTTACAAACTAATAAGGGACTAGAAATGTCATACACATACCATTGGTAGTGTTGGAAGCTTATAATCTATGGTCTGCTTTGGTTTTATCATCATTCCTGTGTGGAACAATAATCTTATTCCATGTCATGTTCAATTTGCACACCAGGCCTTAAAATTTTTAACCAAGAACATGAAATCAACTAGATTTCTTTTACATAAACCTGCTTAGGAGATGATCATGAAAGTTTCTAGCTCCGAAAGAACAGGGTAAAGCTTGTTTTGCTATGTACTTGTTCGTACTAGTGCACATCACTTTGATGCAGACGAATGCACAGAAATACAGGCTGGGTATAAAGTATAAATGGCATAGAGGCATGCACCCTTGTATTATGCCTCAAAACTTTTGGTGTGGCACATATCATAGACGTGGCATGTTATAGATAGGAACTTTCGTCCTTGCCAATAAGTTGGGTGTTTGACTTACTGATGGGCCTCTTAGGTTTTCTGACATGTTCCCTTTTGGCCTATAGTTGCCTTAGCAAGAATATTGCACTGTTTCATCAATGTTGACGTTATATTGATAGTTGCTGGCGTTATTTCGTCAATGTTGGCGTTATATTGATAGTTGCTCTTAAATCACTTAAACTTCTATGGACCATAACTGGATGCATAAAACAGAACAGTTATAGAAGGGGTTAGGATTGTTAACTAATGTTAAAATTTTAGGCTGGTTATAACTTTTCATACTTTTAAATTAGGTTAGATAAAAATAAGAGGATATGTAGTCTGGGAACCTATCCTTTCAAATGTCCTAGAGTACATCCTTTTCATCTACTTTTAAATGAAACTTACGAAAAGGTAGCTGGAAAATGGTAAAGACAGTCTAATTATGGTGTTCCTTCTGGTTCATTCGAATCCTCTTAAAGGATGGGATGCCATGTACTTGTCAAGATGATAATTGAATTCAAGGAATTCTAGCTTTATGTAGTGTAGTAAGCATAAATACTCATTGATAAGTGATTGCTTGATAACGAGGTTTTAATGTGGACTTATGAGGGCAAGTTGGTCAGGCAGTTCAGGATCCAATCCAAAGCCAACCTGAGTTAGCCCAACTAATACCAAGTTTCAGATCCATTGGTCATTTATGGGTCGCACCATCCTTTAGAGATCATCATCGCAGCAAGATGAAGATGGATAACACTGCAGTCATGTATTTTCATGGCAAAAGGCTAATCTTTTTGTTCATTGTGTGGCCTTCATTGTTCTTATTTGAGTATTTTGAAGCTCTTTTAGCTTGCTAGTCTTCTTATTTTCCCTTGAGAGTTCATGCTTTTATGCTCCTCCTATATTTTATTTTATTTTAATTTAACTATTTTATGAAAATTATGGTGGTATTGCAGCAATGGCCTTCTGTTTTTGAAATGTCTAATTATCATAGTAAATAATTCATTTTTCTGGACTTCATTTTGGTTGACATACCAATAGCATCTCTCTCTCTCTCTCTCTCTCTCTCTCTCTCTCTAATAACTGTTCCCAATGTATAACTTATCTTGTATGATGGAGTTATTCTCAAGACTTAGTTTTATATATCTAGTAGGTGGATCCTTTCCTTCTTACGTGAATTCTGATGTCTTCTGGCTTTATGAATTCTGATATTTTTTGGGTTGACTTGTCGATTGCAGATTGAAGAGCTTGCCATAATGATACAAGAGGTAAGCATATAGTATTGCCACTCTGTATGCCATTTGTTTATGTTCACATTTGATGGTGAGGATATTAGTAGCATTATGTTGATTGCAGTTATGGTTGTTTAAAATTGCTGCATCCATTATTGCAGAGTAAACATCTGGTAGCATTTACAGGGGCAGGAATATCAACTTCTTGTGGCATACCTGATTTTCGAGGACCTAAGGGGGTCTGGACTCTTCAGGTAAATGCATTGTTGAATAATGCATAATTATCTGACCAGCAAGCCTAATACAATTTTCAATTATTTTTTCTTTGTGCACATATGTGGATGCTGGGGCTTGGGGTGGTTCATCCTTTGCATGGATTGAAGTATAGTGTGCCGATATCATACTGGCTTGGCATTTACACAATACTTATTGTGCTATGTCAGTGTTTTGGTATATTTGGCATGCAGTCAATATCATGCCACTACTGTGTGTTGGTAAGGCGTGGGTGTGATATGTGCTGTGTTGTATCATTTATACTGACAGACACCTTAATTCATGATTCTTTGAATAATAATAGCAAAGAACCACAAATACGATTCTACAAACTTTTGTGTTTAATTAGTTTGGTTGAGTAAAACACAAACATGTCCTTGTTATAGCCTAATCATAATATCCTATGTGCAAGTTATAGCTTGTTTATCTTATCCTTTCCAATAATTAATCGGGCGTTATGAAACTTGCAAAGAAAAGGAACTTGGTTGATGGTGGGACTTTATGGCACAAAAACCAACTTCTATCTTCCCCCCAATCTCTAGAATCTTTGTAGGTAAAATAGCTGACCAAGCAGCAAGGTAGGCTGCAATAATTAGCCTCATGGTAGACGTGGGACAACTGTACGTACTATGTAAGGCTTATCTAGGGCCAAGTCTCAAAAGTGAAGGAGGCATGGGTGGTATGTTCCTCTTGGATATAAAGATCATTGTAACCAAGCCATCATAGTTGCAAAATCACCTTGAACCACCAGACGGGTCATGCTGAAATTATCATCCCAACAAGAAAGGACCTCTCAAATTACATGAAGCTTATTGGTAAGAACATACACTTCATTGGGCCCAATAGCCTTGGATGCAACAACTTGGCCCTTATCATCACAAAGAACAAAGCCAGCTCCCACATGGTGTTCTACCCAAGTAACAGGGCCATCAAAATTGAGTTCAAGGATGCTAGGAGTGGTGGCCAAGGGAAGTAGAGAAAATGCAATAGTCACCTCCTTTGTGAGCTTCCTGGAGTTGAAGACAACCTTGCTGCAGGCTTTCCAAGTCTGGCTGACCATATATCAAAGTGCTGCTTGTGCGAGCCCATGCTGGCATGAATCTAGTCTCACATTGGTATGCATTGAGTAGATTTTGCGCACTTGTACTGGACCAAGGAACCCAAATAATATCTTTTGGTTAGTCTTTTTGGATGAGGCCTTGAGTCATTACAAATGGTATCAGAGTGGACTTGATCCATGAACCAGCAAATACTGTAGACAAGCTTATAAAGTTTATGATTGAATTTGGACCTTTAGCCTAATAAGGATATTAAAATTTAAACAGAGAGAGTATGTGGGAGCCTTTGCAGATGTGTATTTAGTCCCACATCACTTCTACACTGGCTAGATTTTGGGTTCTTATATAGAGTCAAGAATCCAAATAATATCTTCTACCTATCCTTTTTATGTGAGGTCTTAGGCTGCTGCGCTATGTTACATGGTTTCATCCTTTGCCTCCTACCTTGTTTGGAGTGGCAGCTGTCAACTTATGTAGATTTTGGATGTGAGCCTAGGATGTGCCACTCTAGGGCAGAAGAGAACAGTGTGATGAACCATTCCTCCTTCCTTCCCACATTTTTTACATGTAACATAAGAACAAAGGTTTTTTTAATTCTGATATATGCTAGTTGGTATAGGCTGTATTGTATGAATTAGGTTTAGTAGCAGTATGGTAAGGGGCTCATGTGCCTTCATATGGACATGTGGTCTGGGTGCTCTATTGCTCTAATAGCGTACCATGGGTCAGTATCAGGGAATAGCACACTGTACTGACATGTCTGGGTAAGTTACCAATGCCTGGTCCAATATTGAGACTTTAAACATTGTTAGGAACAATACCCCTTGGGACTAAGTGACTATAACATAGCAACTTTCTCTGCTATCGCTTCCATTAGACTAAAGCCACGTAAGGATGCGTTGGAGTATCCCAAATTCATTGAAAACCTGTTACATGGGTGAGTCCTCTATCTTGAATCAGACAATTGTGGGCCTCCTTTACCGAGACTGAAGTTCGACCTTTAAGCATATTAAGTTGTGTGGAACTTAAAGCAAGGCATGCTTTAGGCCGGTTGTGAAGAACTAGCTAATCTCAGTTTTGTTGGTTGATGTTGTATTAGCCTCTTTAATATTCTTTAGCACTTGACGCTTTTATCATGTATTTGGCTGCTAGGAGGGAGGCAAACCAAATGCTACTTTGTATAGAACAGCTTTATAATTTCTCAAATCATTGTGTAGAGAAAGGTTTTCTGAGGCATTCATCTCTACTAACACATGAAAAACCATTATAAACTGGTATTTACATGCTTGAAAACTCTAACCTCTTTTGAGTATGGAGGTTGTGATTCTCTAAAAATTGCAATGTCCATCCTTATTATGTTTTTGTTCTTGCAAGTTACAACTATTCATAAAACAAAGAAGGCCTACTTCTTCAGTTGCCTCGTTTGTTAATCACTTCTGTCTAAATATTTGACTTGGTGCCATGCCTTCTTTTCTACCTGCCTGATATTTTCCTTGCATTAACACCAGGGTGAGCTGCACTGCTAAGCAAATTAGGGCATAATTGGATGATCTTCGCTTGTATAGCCAAATTCTTTTTTTACTTTATTTATTGTCTTCTTCGTTGGCCAATGAGATGCACTTGATTTAGTCTTGGCATCCTAGTCTAGACACTATCCAAACTTCCTATTCATGATATTATTTCTTCATCTAGTTGATACACTTGCTTTAGGCTTATCAACCTAGTCATCTCACACTAAGTACGTATGAACAGTTTCTCTTCTCTGCATGTTCTTGTTATGTGTTTTAGCCATTAATATTTGAAACCTAGAACCCCGCATGATTAAACTGACTAATTTTAATACATTAACTATGTGAAACACTTATTATTTTCTATTATATGTGGTGGTGATTAGTAGATTTGCAAGATTGAAAACATCCGTCCTCCCACCAAATGAAAAAAATTACTCATCCAAAATAGTCATAGTATGCCTTTTCCTTAATGAGTCCCTATCATATTTTATATTTTTACAAAGCTTTAGAGGTGGGCAAGGTTTTAAATCTCATGGAATGTTGGTCTCTCGATTTCTCCATGAAATGGGATGCCTTATTGTCCTGCCCCATCTTGATGGTTGTCTATAAAGCATCTTGGTAGGCATCTCCTATCTCTTTTTGTTTCTACCTTCCTTTATCTTTTTTTCTTATTTTTTTTATTTCTCTTTCTCTTTCTCTTTATTTTCTCTATTTTCTCCTTCTTTCTTTATTTACCTCCTCCTTTCCTTTCTTTCCTTTTCTTCTTCCTTCCTTTCTTCCCCTTTTTTACTTATTTATTTCCTTCATTTATTTCTTTTCTTCTGTTTTTCTTTTGTTCTTTCATTTTTCTTCTTCTTTCTTTTCTTTCATTCTTCATGATTCGTCTTTCTTTGTGTGGATGGGTTTTAGAGTTCTGTCACTGTCTCAGTCCCATTTTTCTACAGGAACGGACAGGACAGCTGGAATGCTCCTGGTCCTGCCAGAACTTAAAACTTTGTGTCAAGCATATATAGTAATTGGAGCCTTTGAACTGGAAATTGCATGAAATCAATACACATTTCTTGCTTGGCTTTTATTATCTGAGTTATACTCAAGTAGTTATGATATTCATCCTCAATCTAGACACTGATTTATTGCAGCTTGATTCACTTTTTAAGATTATTCTAGCGAACAAAGTGAAAATTGCTACTTGTTTCATCCCTTGAAAATACTTGAAACACCTTACAAGGTCAGTTTTATAAACGTGTTTCTAGTAATCTACAGAATCAAAGAAAGATGGGTTTTTAGCATGGTTTGAAGTTTCACTTGGATCTCCAAACTGAAATCAAAATGTGTCTGGTTAGGCCAGAATGGATTTGATATTGGAGCTAGTTTTGGGAGTTTAGCTGAAACAAGCTCATGGAGCTGGATTCATTGTATGTATCATTTACCATGCTTATTTTTTTCTCTGCTATTTCTCCATTTTATTTTGGAAGAACTTTCAATAGAACTAGATTTGCAGCTCTTTCTATTATTTGAAAGCATCGCGACATTAGGTTCAAAAATATTTAAATGAAAGTCTTGCTGTGGAATAGGTGTTTCTATTCTACTACTCAACTCTCATAGACATTTCTGTCAATTTTGGATTGCTGCCAGACAACAGAATGGCAAACCACACTTAAACATGATTTTTTTTGGCACATATTTTTAATATTTTTTAAATGCTTCTGTGTGAAACAACCCAAATGGCCCCAAAAACATATTATACTTCAGAATAATGTCTTCTTAAGTTAATTTAATTTTCTTTACTTCTATTTTTGCCAATTTAAATCAGTATTTTTTTATAATTTTCAATCAAAGTTGCTGAAACTAAAGAAAAACCAATTTAACTGTTGAAAATGAAAATCATTTGGTTATGGCTGAACCAAATTTTGAAGTCTTAGTTATCAGCCCCTTGCTACACTGGACAAAAATTTTTGAATTTTATTCGGCAAGATAATTGTTGGCAGCCGTTGTTTTATTCTTGAAACTACTTCTCCTCTATCTCTCTGTGTTGTGGGGGCAGTGTAAGATGATCTTTGTCATTTTTCCCCTTCAAGAACGGCCATTTATGCAGCTGAAATATCTTTTCTGTGGCATATCATTATGTCCATGGATCATGGAAAGACTACATGTAATGGCCATTCTGATAGCTGCATGAGATTCTAGCAGCTAAAACTTTTGTGACAATTTTAGTTTGACAAGCTCCTAGACCTTTAACAGATGCTGAAGTCCTAATCAAGTTGTCATTACTTATTGTTCTTAACATGGATGACCTTGATGTTGTGAATTTTTGGGGAGTTGTGTTGCATTTGTCAACAGATTAATTTTTGTTATGGTAAAACCTATGAATGCATTCTATGTATGATTTACTAATGCTCTGATTTTAAGCTGCAGCGTGCTGGCAAGGGTGTACCTGAAGCATCTCTACCATTTCATCGTGCAATGCCAAGCTTGACTCATATGGCATTAGTTGAATTGGAAAGAGCTGGTATCTTAAAGTTTGTTATCAGCCAGGTATGGGTAATTTGTTGCTAGTTTTAAATGAGAAGAAAATCTATTCTTCTTATTTGAGAAGGAAGCCATTTTATGCTTGTACAAGTATTTGTTAGAAGTGGTAGTATTGGTAAATAATACTTAAGGGGTTGCTGCAATGGAACTTGATGTGATCTGGAAAGTAGAGAATCGATGGTTGTATTGGTGTGACCAACTAGGTGACTCCTAAAGTGTGTTTCAAAGACATAATTTCATGCCCTTCGACACCTTAGTGGATATATAAGATAATCCATGCTGTAGTTCTGCTATTCCGAACCAAATCTTTGCTGCCAACATGGGAGTGAAATAAATTGAACAAATATGCTTATGGCTTGCAAGCTATATTCATTGGTAGCAGTATTTTTTGGCTAAAGTTAACTATCAGATGATGGTGCAGTGGAACTTAATGTGCTCTGGATAGCAGAGAACTGATGTGAAGCTGTATTTTAGGTTAAATCAAAAGGATGTGGGGAAAATGTGTTTTCTGGTCAGATTTATAACAGAAGCTGTCAGATCATGGCGCACTTGAAGAGAAGTATTGATTAAGTCTATAAAATAGATGCAAATTTCAGTTCTAAAACTCATGGATCATCTTACTCAACCTGGAGAAGAGTGATGTGAATGGGTGCTGAGGAACACTATCCTAAAATTTTTTTGGCTCATATATTGGGGACATATTATTAAAGAAAAAAGAAAACTTGGAGGTGGACTAGAGGGTGAAGAGAACAAAAGCAATGGAAAGAATCTGTGGAATTTATGGAGTCACTGAAAACATGACCTTCTTGATTGGACAAGTTCGTTCAGAGTTTTAGATAGTAAGTTGACTGAGGGCATGAGTTATCTGAACAGATGCCATTTAGTTTGTGCCACCTGCTTATCGTTATAGGAAGCACACACACACAAGGAAGAAAAAAATTGCTGGGCCCTAGCAGAAATGTTGTTCTTGGTAGTGTAATGACATTCTCAAGGTTGTTATTCTCCATGTATTTCCGAAATCCAAATTTGGTTCCTTGGCATGCCAAATTTACTGTGGTTGATCAAAAATACAGAACAGTATGTTGGTCAGTCGATAAGAGATCAGGCAATTGGGGTTTGATGCCTCAATAAAGAAGAAGATTCTGTTTCTATTAGAAGAAGAGATACAAGAAATAGACAAATAATGATATGAAATATTAAATGATTGAATTAAACAATATATTAGTTGTTTATATTAAGATTCATCTTGGTACCATACCCTATACCGATACCACATTGTTACGGTGTCAGTATGTCCGGTATGTGGGCTAGTTTAGCGTATTGAGTCTTAGTACACACTGTATTGAGTCTTAGTTCGATATTGGTACGTTATGATATGCCCTGTACGGGATGGTATGCATTAGTATGGCATACCATGGCTTATATACTGAAGATAAAACTTGATCATAATCACATCCTATTATAGCCTCAGAATAGGTTGGACCTTCACTTCGGAATCGAGAATCCCAAACCAATGAAAAATATACTTCATTGGGGAAGACTTTTGGTGCTTTTAAGTAATAGAGCTGTTGAACGTGTGAGTTTTACCATCTTCTATATGCGGACACTTACTAGAATGTTTCTTGGTTAATGTATTATTGACAACCACCCAATAATGCTGATTGCCGATCAATGAGATTGCGAATCTGTGATGATGCAATTACGTTTGGTGCTCTTCTTTCCATTCGCCACATGTAATATGCCAATGTTGTGAGTCCTAAATTTGTGTTATATGCAACCATGATCTTAGCTTGTGCAATGTGATTGTACATGCAGTGCACCATAATTTTGGCATACATAATTTTAGGGAAAACAATGTGCCTAAGTTGTGAGTTCTCATGGGGCATGCGTTTAGTCCTACATCGGTTTATGCATTAATGAGATCTTGGGTACTTAAATAAGACCAAGTATATTGATTATTACTTTTTGGCTAGCTTTTTTGGGTGAGGTCTTGAGCTGTTACAAATGATATCAAAGCAAATCTCAGCCCATGGTTCATGTGTGACTATAAGATTTGATAACATGAGTACTTTCTGGGCTGACCATAAGCCATCGTGTTGTTTGTAACTGAATCCTTTCCTTAGCAAGGGTGCTGGGATTAGACGGAAGGAGTTTTTGAGGACTTGTGCAAGCGTGTATTTAGTCCCCATTGGCTGTGAATTGGGAAGATCTTGGGTACTTAATAGTGCCATGCATCCTAATTAATATCTTCTCTTCTGGTTGAGGACTTGGTTACAAAACCCAAGACCTCATCCAA
The DNA here is from genome assembly GCA_017589505.3 of Metroxylon sagu. Classification (NCBI taxonomy): domain Eukaryota; kingdom Viridiplantae; phylum Streptophyta; class Magnoliopsida; order Arecales; family Arecaceae; genus Metroxylon; species Metroxylon sagu. The sequence continues at coordinate 1,363,305 of JACVBY030000565.1, forward strand.
AAAAGCTATTAATTGTGTTTTGTAATCAAGTCCTCAACTAAAAGAGAAGATATTAATTGGGATACTTGGCCTTATTTAAGTACCCAATATCACCATTGAGGTTGCTCAGGAAATACCATTGGCTGCACAAATAAACCTTATTCTAAGATGAATACAAATAAAACACCACCACTATATTTGCAAGGTATCACAAAACAAAAAACAGAAAATGGAAATTTTTCTAACATTTGCTTAATATCATTAAAGCATAGTAAGCATCCATGACTACCAAAATCAGATGCTAGCTCCATAATGGAGCTACTGAAAGACCATCAAGCATACTCGATGAATTTAGAATCCATCATCATCACTTTACTAGTGGCCTTAAATTTTAATTTAAAAAGCTGCTAGAGAATCGTATGAAACAATACGAACCTTTTGAACAACTCTTTTATTGGTGACTATTATTGATTCGGAAAGGTTTGTCTTACTGGGAACCGATACCATTTCGGTACTGTATTGGTATCATTTGGTATGGGGCATACTGTATCGAACTGGTGGCATACTGGTCAGGTGGACTAAGAGGCCCCAACCTGTGAACTGCCCTAAATTAGGCTGAATTATGCGGTTCGGTTTGGTATACTGATATAGAGTTGGTATGGGCAATTTGGGATGGTTCACCCCTTGTATCGAATTGAGAGGCCGAATCATCTCGGCTTTGGGTTGGTTTGGCTCGATTCGCTTCGAACCGCTCAGTTCAGATTATATATTTCATATGTTAACTTAAAAAGGGTGTGATGCATAAGAAAAGCATGCCTCACTTCTTCAAGAAAAAATTATCAGAAAATAGTTGACAATTAGAAAGTTCATTTGCATCTTGGGTACATGCATAAAGAGAGAGAGATTCCATTTTCTATTCTTTTTCCATATATATATATATATATATATATATATATAGAGAGAGAGAGAGAGAGAGAGAGAGAGAGAGAGAGAGATTCCACTTTCTACTCTTTCTCCGTAGTCTATGAACATTTTGTGCATAAGAATCGGGAACTAATAAGGAGATCAAATGGATAGGCAAAAGAAAAATAATGTTTTTGTCTCTTCTGCGAACATCTTCCAACTAAAATTTTAACTTTTCCTTTACTTGAGACATGTGAAATGAAAAATCCAGGACCAAATTCTGACCAAGGATGAGACAGCAAAAAGGAAGGATAAAGAAATTGAAAAACTGAAGAGTTTTGGAGTAAATCATATCATATTGAATAAACAAATAAAGCATAAACTTTATTTACCATATCATTATAGCCTTGTGGATCAAATAAACCTTAAATACATAATTCTAGAAGAATTAATTTGTAAAAAGATTATAAGGTAATGACTCTATAAGTAAAAACCTATTTAAATCCTTAACATAATTTTACACCATGTAAAATACTTCGGCATGAAGACCTTTCTAGAAGATTGGGGCTATCTAGTATCAACTGAAATGCTTCTGAATTTAACACTTATAAATAGCTGAACAGTTATTCTCCTTCTAAAGACATAATTGCAGACTTGAAAAGATTGCTAGTTACTAATTGATGAAAACATCAATGTTTGTATAAAAGAAATAGAATTGACATTTCGCCATCAATCCTACATAACGACTTATATAATAGCCCAAGACCTCACTCAAAAATGCTGGTGAGAAAGTATTAATTGGGATTCTTGGTCTTGTTTAAGCACCCAAGATCTCTGCAATGCACAACCATCGTAGGATTAAAAACACACCTGAATGGGTCCTTACAATCTCTTCCCATTTAAGCCTTGACATGAAAATGGAATGTAATGTTTACATCAACTTGAAATGTTAGTTCCTGGCATGACCTTTTGGAATGACCTGTTAAAGGATGGTTCAGTGCAAGTAATGGCAGTTCAGCTTTAACTATTTTAATTTTTAAGTGCTAAAGTATTATTCATGTTAAGTGTTTGGCCATGTTCTGTATTGGACCTCTTTCTTCTTCTTCTTCTTCTTCTTCTAATGCTACATCTCATGAACACGCATGAACAAACACACATATATTATAGAAAAGTGCTGTTGATCAGTCCATCTAGTCTGACAGGAGGTGCATTGATCTATTTGTAAATTGGTTTGCATGGATGTGTCTCTGTTGAGTCTTGGGAGCTGAAGTATTAGGCACTTTGGACTCTTACCTTAGGACTGCTAATAACCATATTAATCAATCACATGCCTGGCCATATAAATATGACCTTTTATTCCCTTAGGGTGCGTTTGGCATACTGGATTAAAGGGGGGATAAGATTTTTTTAATCCTTTCCCACATTTGTTTTTCACAAGGACAGAATAAAATTTTATCCCATAGGATAGCTAATCCCATTGAGAGAAGGATAACTTATCCCATCAAAAGAGGTGCTTTTATTTTTATCTTGTCAGACTACTATTTTATTTTCTCTTTTTTATCTTTATCCTTAGCAATGGCTACTATTTTTTCTAAGGGTATAACTATCCTATCTAGTTTATTATCCTGTACTCCATTAAATATGAAATGGGATAATTTTTATCATATTCTGTTCTTTATCTTATCTTGTCCTTCCTATTATCTTATCCTGTATACTAAACGCAACCTTAGAAAACCATTATAAAGAGTGCTAGCATAGACGTAGTGTATCCTTATTCACTTAAATGACCATTTTGTTTTTATTGTGTTTTTTATTGGTTATTATATATATATTTATACTACAGCTGTCGAGACCTTTTTATGACCCTTATTTGTTAGGGTTGTAAGATTGCAGTTTTGATGGCACTCTATTTTTATGTCATTGCCAGAATGTAGACAGCCTTCATCTCCGATCTGGTATCCCAAGGGAAAAACTTGCTGAATTGCATGGAAATTCCTTCAGAGAACTTTGCCCTTCATGTGGTACCGAGTATGCCTGTTGACTTTATGTTGTTCCTATAATGTTATGCTTAGCATCTCAGCTATTTATTTCCTCTTTTATACTTTTTCTTTTTGCCAATCCTATATTTCTATATTTATGTGGCTCGCTTTCTTTGTTTTTCAGTCAAACATGAGAAAATCGGTTCTTTTCACACTTCAATACTAATATGTTCTATTACTGAAGGTACCTTCGAGATTTTGAGGTTGAGACCATTGGAATGAAAGAGACATCAAGGCGTTGTGCTAACACAAAGTGTGGAGCCAAACTTAAGGACACTGTTCTTGATTGGGAGGTGAGGTGTTGTTGATCTAATTTGTTGCATGCCATTAGCCAACATACATAATGTAGATGCATTCATTTTGCTACTCATGGAATGATTCTCAATGAACATATTTGTCTTTTTAGGTTATTCTTGATATCTCTAACAGATCATTATAATTTATATTATTTGAACAAAGCTTTGTTCTATTTTAATTCGGAAGGATATCTGACAGTAACTAGTTTTAGTTATTTGAACAAAGCTTTGTTACATTTCACATACAAGTAATTCAGTCACAGATTTTTTTTGTTACTCTATTCATTATGTTGAGATTTATTGAAAGAAATAATCAATTTGATTGTTAGAACAAATGAACAATTATTAGAATGGTTCTTTTGCATGAGTCTAAAGACATTAAATATCTCTTACAGAACGTATGAATCTAGACATATAATTGCATCACTTGATCATTTCTTTAATCTCTATGCTGAGATGATCATTTCCCGGTGTTTTGGAAGGAGCATCACACAACTTGTAACGGACCATGCAAACTGTTATCTTAGATTGGCTGTTCCTTGTAGAACAAAAAACTTGTGGATTTTGCTCCTGGGATTTCAGAAATTATTCATGTTCGGTGGGTTTTGTTAGCGTGGGAAGATCCTGGGACTTGGCATTACGGCAATTGTTAAACTATTTCAGGGATAAAAAGAGTCTGATAGTTTTATTACTCATTAATGAATTGGTTTCCACATTTGGTGAAGGGAAGCTGTGGAAGTGTTCTTTTCAGATGTGCAGCATTATGGGTCACATAAATATATTGGTTAACTTATTCGACAACTTACGGATGCTTAATAAGCATTAATATGTGGTGTTTAGGTTTGACTTTTTGTTACCATGAATATATTAAGTCTGACAATCAGAGGTGAAACTGGAATGAGGTTTGCATCAGTTTGATGCATTCTTGCTATGAATAATGAACGAACCCAAAGGGTTATTAGTGTAGTTCTAGAACAAGTTTATTGAGGACCTCATTTCCATCATGTGTGCTTTCTTGCTGTAGACTCTTCACATCAAATCCTCATCACACTGATTGATCCCCTTTTGACAGCTTTATTATATCAGGTTTTGGCAATTCCACTTCCCACCTTGACCCTATCAGTTTAACTTTCTTCTGTTATAATGCTATAGTAGTTCAGAGAGGAGCTTTTGGTACTTTATTGGTTTATTCTATGATGTTTTATCTTGAGGTGCAAGGTTCACGTCTAAAAGTATTAAAATGTTCATTAATGTCGATGAATGAATAAGTTGGTCTTTAAACTTAGCCTAGTATTTGGGTCTCTTTGATGCTGCTGGGTTAATAAAATCTATCAACAGATGAACTAGACCAGCATGTTGAGAGGATGAGTCATTAGTGAGCTACGATTAATGCTATATGGGACTAATGGTTAGATTTTGATCAAGTTTTAGTAAGAGTCAAATTAGAGTCTCCAAAACAAAAAAAAAAAAAAAAAAAAGAAGAAGAAAAAATCTTTCTTGAATTCATATATGAGTTGAACGAGTCCAAAAACATTACAATAGATTTGTGAAGCTGTCAACAGATTCTTAATTGAGTTACACTTTCATCTGGCTTTTCTGTACTACTGATAGCCCATAATCTTTTGTCATGAACAATTATAACAAAACGATATATTTTTTCCTTTTCAGGTGACCCTGTCCCATCCAAAACTGAGCTGATATCTGTATATTACCAGTTTGTAGAATATATATCATTTTTGGCATACTGAAAATCTAAAAAAAAAAAAAAAACTGAGGTTATTTTTTATATGCATTGCATAAGGTTGCCAGTTGCCAATTAAAATATGAATGTCTCGGTCCAATTATATTAGGAACTTCGCAATATTTCACAAACATTTCATGCTTTTTTAAAGCTTCAGTGCTTAATTTTTTTTGTCATAAGAGTACCATCTAATAATGAGTTAAGATTTCTTGGGTACATAGAATGAATTGAAGAACATGCATCTCTTTTTGATATTTGGATATCACATAAGTACAATTAATGCTGGCATTGAATCTTGCCCTGTGATATCACTAGACAATGGACTGTTGAAGCTTCAAGAAGCATGTTTACATTTTGATGTGCAGTAGTTTCAATCTGCTGTCTTAGAACATCTTGTACAATCTATTATTTTCTGGGTTTCCCACCCGCCCTCCCTTCCCAAAAAAAAGCACACATATGAATATGCTTACACATTTCACAGGATGCTTTACCGCCTGAGGAGATGAATCCTGCAGAGAAGCATTGTAGAACAGCTGATGTTGTGTTATGTCTAGGGACCAGGTAATGGTCACATTTGCACTGGAGCAATGATATCATATTATTTATTCAATGATCATTATCAGACATCTTCTTGTCATTATTTGAATACAGTCTAATTATTCTCCCTAAATATTATGTAAGGAAGTCTGCGTTGAGAATTAGCTGATAAACTCATAGTTAATGTGGCTTAACTATTACTTTCTGAGCATTTCATGTTAGCATCCTTGCTTCTATTTATAACAATATGAACATGCAATTCTCAAAAGGGAAGCATATAAACATGATAAAGGGCATGTGGATGTTCTTGTTGCTACCAGTAGATGAGAAACCAATGACTGCGTTCCATAATTCAGAGTCAATAATTCTATTTGACAATGTAACAAAAGGTAGTAAAAGCCGATGGTTAAAAATATCAATGGAGTCGACAAAAAAGTTTTTTCATATAGTAGTGAAGGGAAAAACATTATATAGGGATGCTGGATGGAATCAACAGAGAATGGAAATGGCAAACTAGAATTTGTAAATTTATCTTTTTACTTTGTCAAAAGTTGCTTCAGTTGTGATGTAACTTCATACATTCTTCCATAAACATATTTTAAATTTTTCATTCTTTAACTGCCATACCATAATCTAAATCTGACTTAATATAAGCTAGTTGAAATATAACATATGCCAGTCTTTCATGTTTTTTTTAATCTTTTTACTCAAGGCAAGATGGAGGTATTCACCAGCCTATGTGTAATGGAGATAGCAGATCAAAATAACCAGTACTTAATCCAACAGAGATGGAGATACTGAAGGGCCTTTTGATTGCTCTTACTGTGGAGAACACTTAACCTTATTCAGAGTTTGAGATGGTCCTTGAGATAGGAGAAAATATGGCTCTTGTACTTCTAGAAGATGTACTCAGTTTTCTTCCCTGATAAGAAGGAACTTTGAGTATTCTTCTTTGGAGAGCTAACTAGATATTTGACTTTCCAGTGTCAATTTTGTATCTTGCCATTTTACATTTTCAAAAATATTTTTCCTGTGGCCTACACTCTTTATTATGCACAAGAGGTTTGGAATCATGTATGACCTGTGATGTCTTGTTCCATACCCCTTGACGTTTTATCAGGCAACTGTGCCTTGCTTACCAACCTTACTCTGTGCAGTTTGCAGATTACTCCTGCTTGCAACTTGCCTCTCAAAACTATCCGCAATGGGGGGAAAATTGTGATTGTAAATCTTCAGGTATGTATAAGCTAGCATTTGTGTACTTATTTATCAAATAGGATTAGACTGCTATTGCATGCAGTGGTACTCCTCTTTTCAAATGTTTATGCATGAAGAATGCTGCATATAATAAAATACCAAGAGGGAAAGCTTAAATTTAAAGATAAAGCTGACATGCAGATAACAGTATACAGGGCAATAAATCTTATGTTTTGATGTGCTGTGTTGAAACACTCCCATCTGCATATATTACTAATTGTGCATGCCTGTAATTTTTTTGTATAACTTGTTCCACATGATCATATTTCCTTTTCAACGATAGGATCTAGTTTCGTGTGTTCAGGAATATTGTCTCAGTGAATTATGTGAATAAGCTGCATGCTTGAACCATGTAAAAAAAAGTCGGGCTGCTAGCTTTGTTGCTCCAAGGTTGTCCATCAACTGATGTTGATGATGCTTTATAAGGAAGGCAGAAGATACCATATGCTTCTTTCTGGTGAACAAGATGCTGCAGGATCAACGGAAAAGTGCAAGTTGTGCTTTAGTTGTGTTCAATCTTCAGTCAGCACTGACTCCTCCTAATTTGATCATTAGCTACTATTCTGCCTATAATTACCCACCCATTTTAAAAAGTGGGACATGCAACCACAACTATCTAATTTAAATTGTATCATATTTATCTTTGTAAACACCATCCCTCGAGATAAAATAGTATAGTACAATACATCAAATAAAAAGCCCTCTAAAACACTGAAAAAAAATAAGACTTAAATTTACTTTATGACTCTTAAATATATATATATATATATATATAAATGAATGAATCCCCCAAGGAACCCAATAGCTGGCCTCCATTCAACTTATTTGACTCGAAGCAGAAATCCTATTTAAGAAATGAATCTATTGGTTAGGTGCTTGCCACTATTCATTGTACTATAATATGAATAGTGCCATGAATTAAGGTTTTAAATTTCGTGGGATGGGACTGTCTTGATTTTTCCTTGGAATGAGAATGGGACATGCCACCATTTCGCCCAATCCCAACACTTAGGGAGATGGATGATGTCCCAAGGCATATTGATTGGGACATTGGAACAATAGCAGGATGGTTCTATCTTGATACTTGAGACAGCAACGCATCTTGGTTTTCCACAGGATATTCCGTCAGGATTTAAAGCCAAAGTTTTAAATCCCATGGGACAAGGCATTCCCAACTTTTTCATGGAACAGATACATTGTCATCATATCCTGTTCCAATACTTGAGATGGGTTTGTCTCAAGACGTATCGATTGGGATGCTGGGACATTAGCATGATGGTCTCTTCCCGAGTCTTAGGATAGTAGGTCATCCTGGCATCCCACAGGATGTCCTACTGGGATTTGAGACCATGCTTGAAACCATGCTGTAACTATTAAGCATCACAAAGAAAGCTCCATATACAAAATAAAACATGTTACCAAAATCATAAGCAACCAAACCTTTTCCAACTATTTGGGACTTGATTTATACAAAATAAAACTCTCTAAAATCTAATAGGAAAATTGGGCTATGGGGATGGCAATGGGGCAAGGTGAGGTTGCGGTCCCCCATCCCCATTCTTGCCAAATAAAATAATTTTCATCCTTGCTCCATTCCTGTAAATAGGGATTTTTTCATCTTCATTCCTGCCATATGGAGAATGATAATCCCTATCTCTGCCCCATGCTCCTCCCATCCTTGCTCCACTCCCTCTCCTAATGACACATTTGAATTTTTAGTAAAAATTATAAAATCAATGATATAGCTGAAAAATATATACATTAGAGGGGAGGTGTCTAATCTGAAAAATTGTAGATGATGAAAGAGGGAGATTAGGGTTGAGAAAAAAAAATGAGGGTAATTTTGTAGATATGAAAATATATAATGATACTATGATACTTAAGTACCGGGGCCAATGCGTGGAAACAGCTCACAAAAGGCGAGGAATCTCCACTTCAAACATTGAGGTGGGGGGGTCCCTGGTTTACTGGTTGAAATTGGCATCGCTACCCTTTTTGTTCCTTGAATCTGAACTTTTAATGCTTACTTCTGTCTGCTCTTGCAATGCTCTAAACAGATAGTTTTATCTTTGATCATCATGCATCATGTAATTTGGTCAGATGGGGACCCTTGACTACATCATGGAGTAATTGCAAGAGGGCCTATGAATACCATATCCAAGCAGCTACTTTTTTTAACAGTTCCATCAATCTCCTCATGCTTATCATGCATTTAGTGCATGTGCATTCCTCATACCATGTACATGATGAACTTGCTACTTGTGAATTTGTCATGGCTTTACAATATATCTGCATCTATAGGTCCTTAAAATATATTCCAAACAAAAATATAAATACTGATTTCTTACAAGGTGCAGCATGACTGAATCATTTTATAAGTTGTTTATATTTTGATAAATAATCTCTGGTCTCCTATATCATGCATTTGTCTTTGAACTTTATTGGCAGCGTTTTCTTTGGTAAATTTCAATGTTAAAAGAATTTTTGAGGGCTTATATTTTAAAACATGCTTGGATTTGGCATGACATGAAGCTTTGGCACGTAAGAATGGTGATTCTGTGAGTGTTTGGAATTGCTTCTTTTGCTTATTATTTGTGCCTTGGAGATGTGCTCAATTCCCTATATAGAACCTTGTTATTCTTTAGTCTAGGTTCTTTCTTGGCCAAGGGAAATTTTGGAATGTCATTTCTGGGATGGATGAACTTAAATGTGGCAAGCAAGGTAGGTCTCTGCGCCTGTTGCCTGCTTACCGGTCTTCTAGGTTTTGTTGCATGCTTTGTCTTGCTTGCTGTTTCCTTACCAAGGAATTCAATCTTTGATTCTTAGAGTTCTGACGTCAATTTGATAGTCACTCATAGATCTCATCAGCCTTCCATGGAACATTCTCTATCTAGAGTTGTGCTTTGTCAACAAAGGGCTAGGATGGTGGTGGTGATGATGTTATAATTCCATAGTAGCTGAACTTCTACGGTATAATGAAGACCTGTGCATGTATTTGTTTTTACTGATTGCATTCTTTCATATTTGTCTTTTAAGAGTCCATTGATTTATAATATCATGACTTGGTAGTTTTATGAAATTTGTCTTTAATTCCACTAAATACTGTATGCATAATCCATTTGGTGCTTGTATTTGCACCTATTCTAGTTGCATCTCCTTTTCTCTTCCCTCAACCGTTGATGTTCGCTTACCTAAGGAACTCAAACACTTGACCTTAATGGCTATCTTTCAGTTGGCTTTCTTGGAGAGCTAGATGGCCTATTTTTTATTTTTGGGAGCTAAATGGTTCGTTCTAGGTTTTAATCCTGATATACGTTGTTGATGCGTTCTGCAGTAGCTTAAGCTTTTCAGTCAAGTGGTCAAATAACACTTGGCACCTTTTACCTTTCCTCTCTACCAAGTGGATTTTGTTGTCCATATTCGCCCTTATGTAAGTTCAATTATTCAATAATGTTGTCCATATTGGCCCTTATGTAAGTTTATTTATTCAATTATCTTGAACTTCCTCAAGTTCTGATTACTTTTGTTACCTTAAATTTATCTTTTTCATGCTTCACCTAACCTGAGCTAACAAGACATATCTCATATTCATGTTGTTAAGTCAAATTATGATCTGTCAAAAGGCTAAGAATGTTTTATGAATTGCTCTCAACCTAATGTCATCTCCCTAGGAATTGGTGCCAAATTCTTGTCTGACACAATTCTAACAGAGAAACCTTGACGTACAACCTAGAAGCATAGTTGGTTGAGAGGAAGACTTATCATATTTTATCATGCTCTTTAAACTTATTAAACTAGGGAGTGATCATCACAATCAACTTAAGAACATAATTTTATCAAAAGGGAAGTTTTCACTTAATGTGGAATAATAATCTCATTGGCACATGTTACAAGCTGAAGAGCCAATTTTTCATACAATCCCAATCGAACCTTCTTTTCTAATACTTCAAGAAAATCTTAGCTTTTCCTTCTTTATCAAGGTTCTTGTCTCTTTGTTTGCATTATGCAGATATTTTGATCATTGTAATTGCATCTTTGCCATTTCATCTTCACTTTGTGCACCTCTTAGATTCCTCCATTACATTACACTTCTTCCAAGTTTGCACCTGTACTAAACATGCATCCTATCTTCATGCATATAAGAGATCCAGCATTTCTAGTTTCTTCATCATCATCTTTACCTCACTCAACTAGTTTCTTAGCCTCGTTTGATGCGTGTCATGACCCAAGACCCAAACTATTCTGAATCTCATAATCAGTCAAAACATAATTAAAATTTATGATCTTGTAATCATATGATAGTGACCCAAAACCTCAACTAGAGAAGCTAGCTAGAAGTTCTTATTAGGATTCCTTGGCCTTGTATAGGTACCCATGATATGAACAATTGATGTTGGACTAAACATGCCTGTATGAGTTATGGCATACTCCTCTTGTTTAAGTCTTACTATTCTCGTCAGGCTGAAGGTTCAAATCTCATCAAATACAATTGCAAGCACTATGTTTAGCCCATGTTTGGCTTCAAAAGGACTCATGTTAAGTGTCCCAATGGTTCAGGAGCTAGGTTGGCTTTAATATCATTTGTAATAACCTAGGACCTCACCCAAAGAGACTCGTTAGAAGTTGTTAATTGGGTTCTTTAGCTCTCTATAAGTATTCAAGATTTTCTCAGCATATAATCGATGTGGGACTAAATACATGCCTACTTGAATTCTCACAACATTTGTCCTAATTCTGTCTTCCTATTTATGCTACATCCATCTTAACTTCAATTTTATTATATTTATATGCCTTTCTTTATCCTAAGCCTTCGATGTATAGTTTTGACGTGATTGAAAAGTTACTTATGTGTTGTCAAATGTTGTTGTTCATATGGAAGGGAATGTTTATCAAGAATGAAATTTTAATTGTCATAAAAAATGATAGTTCAAGAAGGTAACATTTGTGGATGATTTACGAAGTTTATGGCAATTAGAAAGAGCTAAATAAAATTTGGTGGGAAGCAGTAGAACTTATAGAGAAAATCGTTAAAAAGTACAAAAAAATGAAATATAGGGAAAGCTGCAAGGTACTATCAAGTATATGAAGCATATATTTTTGAGCAAAGATTGATTGGAAGATATCTTAAAGAGTTTTTGTGGAGAGAACTATACTAGCTTCATTACACTAAATTGTTTTACTTGTGACTTGATTATCCTGAGCCATCTGAATAAAACTAATATTATTAGAAAAAATAGCTTGTTCATTTGTGCATTTAGTCTATTGATATTTCCAACCAAATTTTAAGCACTAGAATAATGATAAAGTTGCATTTTCTAATTTCCCAATTCGTGTTAAGTATCCCAATGATTTTGAATTTTTACAGCCAACTCCAAAGGACAAAAAGGCTAGTTTGGTGATCCACGGGAAAGTAGATAAGGTATCCTATTTTCTAATTTAAAGTATATTTCTTTGGCTATCTTATTCTCTATGCATTCTATGTTTGCTTATACTATCATTTATTAAGTTTATAATTTAACAATTTATAATGTTTTTAGCAAGGTCCACAAATCTGGTACCTGGAATCGTATCATGATGTTACCTCTTCAATATGGTATAATTGATTCGATGTGATATGTATCACATGCCAAGATAGGCTCCTAATACTTTCTTTTCACTCCCAACCATGGTACTGTCGAAACCAGGAGGTATGGATTGGTATTGGATGGTACAAGGCTGTTCTGCTTGGTTCAGACCTATCCAGACTGGTTCGGCCCATAAATCTACCCAAACCTCAGTACCTTACTGGTACAGGGGGGTATAGGTCAGCATGGCAAGACCTTAGTTTTTAGGGTTGCCCAGTCAAATTTTCTCCTAAAGTAAGATGTTTATTGGCTTTTACGGGCAATTTCTATGCTTGGATAACAGAATACACTTTAGAATATCATTTTACTGAGTTATGCAGTATTGGAAACAGATGCATGGGGGAGTCTATCTGTGCCTATACACAGTTACAAGCTCATGTCAAAAAGAGTTGGAAGTAGATCATTCATCTGGCTTAATAGGTGCGCAGTTGCAAATAACAGAAGAATCCTTGGGTAAATTAGTGCATATTTGCAGATTGTGATAATCAGTGGTAGAGCCCAAATAGGATTTCTGACAACAACAAAGTCAATCTGCACTTGTTAGGTCAGTTTTTGAGACATCCAAATGCACCTTTCTTTGTGAATATAACCTCATGTATCAAGAGCAAGCATAACAGCTGTCAATTGTGAGTACTCTAGTGCTTATGAGGTTTGCCTCATTTTTTGAAACAATTATTATCTTAAACTTCAAATTGACCAGGATCCAACATGTCATCACTGTTATCTCCGGGCAGCATGGGCTTCAGGAGCATAGAGCACTTCTTGTACGAGTTTTCCAAAGGATAGATTAAAACTGTATACCAAAAAAGGATCTATTAAAGCTACCTTATAAAGATTAATCTTTTAATTTTTATTCCTCTTTTCATTTATCCTACTGTTACCGGACAAAATTGAAATTTTCATTCATATTTGATTACCTTTGGCGGCTTTTGTTGCTTACTGATGGAATGAATCAGAACAGGTCATTGCAGGTGCCATGCGCCTCCTAAATGTCCGGATTCCTCCTTACATTCACATTGACTCTGTCCAGCTCATTCTTTCTCATTCACCAAAAAGTAAGGTCAAACTTCTTTTATCTTATTTTCTAGTTCCCTTTTCGACTTCGATTTATCGTTGATGTGGACTCTACAAATGTTTCAGGAATGTTGGTTAATAAAAACTGCAACTGACTATAAGTTGTTTATAGTTTCTCTTTGAGAATTTCTATCTATATTCTATCACCTTAACATGTGCAGCCAGCATTGTGGTTTCATATAGCATGCTGATGCAACTGTAAGCAAATTGTGGAACTAACTTTTAAGTAGAAAATCCATCTCAAAGTGGGATGACATACAACAAGGGAGTAGGCCCGTTAACATGCCCAAGATTCCTGTCTTCGATGTGAAATTTTGCTTACCATGTGCACCTGTCTTAACATGTAAATTTGTTTATTTTTTTTAATAAAAGATGCCAATGAAATACTGGCAATCTAAAACTTAATATATGTTGAGGTGAGTGCATGTTTAATTAAATGCACATGGTTACAAAGAACTTATACTCTAAAGTTAACATATTGTTGGAAACTTGTGCAAAACCTCGAATGACCATGATATGCGATCCAATCACAAAGTTGTAAAAATAGTGATGTTTAAAATAGTCTAGGCTACTCCACTCTCTCTGATTTCTGCATCTCACTTCCTTTTATTGGTATGATATTTTGATGTAGCATGCACCAAGAATTTGCACCAGGATGGATTTACTCTGTAGCATATAATAGCCTATAAGAATGAAAGAGATAAATAGGGGGAGCATAATAACAAACATGGAACAGATGGAATAGATAGTGTTGCCTAGAATTTAAGATGATGGTCAAGATCCATTGCGAAATCATCAAGGTAATGCTTGTCAGGAACTGCCAGATGGAGGTTACTGTGGTTGTTGGTTGAATTAGCAGCATTACTGAAGACAAGCTGGGACATAAGGATTCATGCAACCGACCTCGACTGTTTTGGGATTAAGGCTTTGTTGTTATGGTTGTTGTTTTGAAGTCAAGCTAGGATGTAAGAGGAAACTAAGATTTCCATATAATGATAAAGGCAAATTGACTGAAGTTGCAGTTTGGCCATTATTCAACTAATACTCAACTATGTGGTGCTGCTGGTCAACATTATTAATGATGCAGGGGTTGCATCAAGGTGTAAATGCTAATAAACTTAACTGGTTGTGGAGGCTTGTTTTTGAAATTGACTTAGGGGGCAAGAGATTTAGAATCGTAATTTGAAACCATAAGTAAATGATGCCAAGTATCTATTTAAAACCACCATGAATATGAAAAGAGTGAAAAAAATTGTTGCTTCATATTATCAATGAGTAATTAAATCCAAGGGCTAATATTAGGGTGAAAGGAAAAACTAGAAAGTGATGGGCTTAAAATTTATAGACCCCAAAAGACAAAAGTTGCTAACATGATGAGGTTGTATATATTTCTGTGGAGAGAATGACAAGGTTGTAATATAGGCCAGATGAGTGCTTGAGTCAATGAGTCTTATGGGTCTTGCCAGAAGCATGATGAAAAATAAAGCAAAAGCACTAAGTATGTGAACAGACACACTTCATAAAAATGGAGTGATATCTTAAAAAAGGAGAAAACAATTTACCTACATGCTTAAAAGGGGAGCTGAGATGTATGATGCTAAGGTATTCATATGCCAGAGGCTGACAAATCCAAGCAAGAAACCTAGAAGGTGCGAGGGCTAAGACATAAAATATGTGGTGGTGTCCACTAGTATAGAAGTTATTGTAATAAATTAATGATTAACATGCTGCAAATATGCTAGTCAGACTGTATGATGTGAGGGCAAATTGATGAGTTGGGAAGTAGGGAGAAACGCTAAACTAGAGAAATGAGACAATTGCTCGACATTTGTTGCCAAGATGTGAAGCTATAGGAACATGTTAGATTAATGTATTAGCTAGAAGAAGCTAAAGGTGGGATTAAACCCAAGGACATAATAATAAGTCGGGTGCTGTATGGAAGATTTGGATTTTATGAAACAAATATGGGTTTTACAGATTCCCATGGATGGCAAGGGATATAATGAGAAAAGGCTTTTAAGCAGTGGGAACTTGGACATGCAAAAAAGAGTCTGAAATATTGCCTTACCAAGTAAAACAAAGGTCTTGAAATATTGTGTTAGCAAATCATCAGAAATCAAAAAAATGATTTTGTGCATAGGAGCCGATAAAGATCTCAGAGATGTCAGGCATAAAACACTTAGTGGACCCAGAATGTTGATTGAAGGCTTCAAACTCACAAGTTAGGCTCAAAGAAAAGAAAAAGGAAATCCATATTTAGAACTAATAAGGCTCAAGAATATTTTGTTAGTAGCCAATGGGATGAACTTGGGTGAATAAATTAAGGGATGAAACTAGCCTTCAGGGAACAAGAGCAACATAGAGTAGTTAGGTTATGCAACTTGGTCAAGAAAGCAACAAGATCTCTGAATATGATTGTTCAAGCAACTTGGACTGAAAATGGATAAATCCCTAATCCGTATATCCAACTTGTAAGTTTTGCCACTAAAGTGGAGGGCGCATTGCACTGAAGGAGAGTGAGATTGCCTTAAGCCCTCTGGATGATAGGTCATCCATAGAGTTCTCTCAAGCTTTCTTGCAAGTAAACAAGTGGTCATTCAGTGTGTATGGTCAGATCTTCACCATCCTATAGCATTCATTGGCTCAATAAGAAAGTAAATGCAAATGATCTTTAATAATTTTTTTATGATTGAAAACCACTAATGGACTGCTTTCTTAAAGTCTTGTGATCCAGATTGATGCCAAAAGGCTACTTGATGGGCGTTCTGCTAATGAGTGTACTTGTATGAATGTTGTGGACTACTAGTCTCTAACAATCTTTGAATATTTGAAGGTCATGAGATGGTGATACCCAATTGTGATTCAATGAAACTTTAGCGGCCAATATTGGACTTATAATGATATTATGACATTAATTGAAATATGTGGTTATTAAAAGAATCTCATCTTAAGAGTTGGGAACCATACTAAGGGATGTGTATTGTAGAACCACATACAAGCTATCTAATATATGATCCTTGTGTAGGCCATATGTTGAATGAATAAGTATGCCTGCCCTATAGGAGTTTGGGTTATAGTTTTCCCAGTCTACCTTTTGTCTTTTGCTCAGGAATTTGCATGAGAAACATGTACATTCTTCTTACATGTTATAATATAGTTTTTCATTTATGTGAATTTTCATCAAGTCAATTTTATGGATCCTTATATAAAAATTTATGAACCTTGATGATCCCTCATTTGCTTGAAGTGGCACCATTAACTTTATAAATATCACATATCAATAAAAGCTTATTAACTTTTGACATTTTTTCTTTTTTCCAAACATATCATGCCTAAAGAACTTTTGAGATGCTCCCAAACTTTGTTGTCTGTAAGAAGTTTTGGCAAAATTCCTTTCTCTGCATCTCTTTTTGTTGTTCTTTAACTCCTCACCAAATGTCTATCAGTTTCTTGAAAACCTTTTTGTTTTTTTTTTTGATTTTATATTAGGAAAAGTGAGAGAGCCTCACCTGAAAAAAAAAAATACACATGTATTTGTATATGTATGTACTTGTGCGCTTGCTTGTGCGCATATACATACATACATACATATTTCTCTAGTGTGTGTGTATACATACATACATATGTATGTATGTGTGTGGGGATGTATGTATGCATATATGCGTGCATGTATGTGTGCATATGGGGATGTGTGTGTATATATATATATAGAGAGGGGTAGACTTGGCTACATTCTAATGTAACTAAGCTTGGATCCGGTCGCCTTTCCCATCATTGGATCCATACAGTTCACGAATTTCAAAGATGGAAAAAGTAAAAAAGATGGGTTGTTTCGGGATTCGTATGGATCCAAGGGTGGGAAAGGTGATCGGATTTTGGATTTGGTTATATTCAAATGTAACCAAGTCTACCTATATATATATATATATGTATGTATGTATGTATGTATGTATGTAGTTGAATTTGGCTCCAGTTGTATATAGCCAAGTCCAAATCCAGATCCATATGGATATTGAAGCAAAAAAGTCATTCGTTAACCACCATTTGTCGCATCTGTCCTGTCTCCAAAATGTGCCTCATTTTTCACAATGCACATGTTAAATAGTCTATGTTATGTTGAAGAATAAGAATATGAGTCATACCCTATTCTTTTAATTGAAGAACAGAGATACGAGCCATATTCTTATTTTGTTACTCATGTACTTCTTCGCTGAAGAATAGGGATATGAGTTGCATCCCTATACTTTCTCGTTGAAGAATAGGAACATGAGTAACAGATTAGGGATATGGCTTGTATCCCTGTTCTTCAGTTAAAAGAACAGGGATACGGCTCATATCCCTATTTTTTAGCGAAGTACATGAGTACTAGAAACTACTTTATACATAGTGTGTTGCAAAAAACGAGGCACATTTATGGAGATGGAACAGATACAACAAACAATGGTTAATGAATGACTATTTTGCTTTGAGATTCATATGGATGTAAGGGTAAGAAATGTGATCAGATTTGAGCTTGGTTATACACGCAAATGCAGTTAAATCTATCTCTTTCTCTATATAGAGAGCTGGACTTGGCTACACTCTTATGTAGCCAAGCCCTAGATCCGGTCGTCCTTTCCATCCTTAGATCCATACGGATTTCGAAGTCATACCACCTTGTCCACCTTTGGGATTCGTGATCCATGTGGATCCAAGGGTGGAAAGGACGATTGGATCTAGGCTTGGCTAATCGTGAGTGTTGCCAAGTCTAACTCTCTCTCTACATATATAGCTGGACTTGGCTACATTTGTATGTGGTTGAGCTCAAATTTGATCACCTTCCTCATTATTAGATTTACATGGATTTCGAAGCAAGAATACCATCCATCAACCATCGTTCCCTACTTTAAAAAAAAATTTGACAAAATAAATAGAAATATGTAAAAAAATAAATAGAAATACGATGAAAGTAAATACTAACTATTTCGGGGGCGATGGTAAACATTTTTCTCATAGAATAAACACCAACATGATCGGAATAAACAGCTAGTTTGAACCGATAAACCCCTAATTGGGTGGTAAATAGAAATAATGCAGGAATAAAAAGAAATTATTGGATTGGGGATGAGTATTGTTAAAAGTGCTAGGCGCACTTAAGCGCAAGAGACTCTTGGAGCCTAGGCATAAGATGCAAAATATAGACGTGCGTCTAAGCTAAGTAGGATGTACATTTTTGAAATAAATGATAGAATGATTTATATAAGCGAGATTTGTAACACATAATCGAAAAAATTCTCCTTCCTTTTTAACAATTGAAATCATGCGAGTTATTTTAGAAAAAAACTATCCAAACTATTTTCAAAATCTTCTCATTAAGAGATTCGTGGCTAATCTATTTTTTTCTTTAATGGATAAATGACTAATTTGATTTTAAAATTCTTTTCGAAATATCATTGATTTGTCTTGATTCCAAATTATAATCTACAAATATGGAAAAGAAGATAACTCTCTGAGATAATTTAGGAATTCTTTTTTAGCAACCAAAATCAATGGTTTAGTTTCAAAATATTACTAATTTTGAAAACTTGAGATTGATTTGGATACTATTATTAGACCTCTAGGGGGAATTCTCTATCTATTCTAAGTTATTTTTAAAAACCTATTCAAACTTTTTTCAATATCTTTCCACATTAAGAGATTCATGATTGGTCTAAGTTTTCTTTTCTTTAATGAATAAATGACTAATTTGATTTTAAAATTCTTTTCAAAATATCATTGATTTTTTGCATTGATTCCAGAATATATTCTACAAATGTGGAAAAATGGACAACTGAGATAATTTAGATTTTTATTTTTAACAGCCAAAATCGATGATTTGGCTTCAAAAAAATCATTGCAAAATATTACTGATGTTGGAACTCGAGACTGATTTGGATTTTGTGACTAGACCTTTAGGATGATATTCTCTTTCCTTTTATATAATTGAAATCATATTAGTTATTTTAGAAAAATATATTCAAATTTTTTGAAAATCTTTTCTCATTAAGAGATCTATGACTAGTCTAAATTTTCCTTTCTTTAATGGATAAATGTCTTATTTGATTGTAAAATTCTTTCCAAAATATCATTGCCTTTTCCATTGATTATAGAATGTAATATACAAATATGGAAAAATAGACAACTAATTGAGATAATTTAGGATTTTATGAAAAATGGGAGTGTATTTTTGGTATAAAAAAATGAAAGAAAAAATCTAGAAGGTATAATTAAGATTAAAAGTATGCATCTTTTTCGCCTCATGTGCGTATAGATGAAGATGCCTCACTTAAGGTATAAGAAGTGCTCAACCTTTGGCACTTTGCACCTCATGCTTTAGGCGCGCCTTTGTTAACACTACCAGGGATATGGTGTTTTGCGCGCCATGAGGCTTGAGGCACATGGAGGTTGGACAGTGGCACATAGGCATTGGCTGTTTGTCGCGTCTGTCCCATCTCTATAAATATGCTTCATTTTTCATGACATACCACATGTAAAATAGTTTTTGCTTACTTTTTATCATTTTTGTTTACCATTCAGACTAAGCGTTTATCGGTTCAGGCTAGTTATTTATTCTGAACATGTTAGTGTTTATTCTGTGGGACATATCACATGCTAGTTATTTACTTTCATCGAGTTTATGTTTATTATTTCTCGTTTTTATTTCTTTTTTACATGTTTCTGTTTATTTCATTAAAATTTTCTTTTTAGAAGACAGAAAACAGTGGTTAACAGGTAGCTTTTTGGCTTTGAGATCCTTATGGATTTAATGGTGGGGAGGCAATCGGATTTGGGTTTGGTTACATATGAATGTAGCCAAATTCAGCTCTCTCTCTTTCTCTCTAATATGTGTGTGCGTATGTGTGCGTGCGTGTGTCTATGTGCATGTGTGCATAATTTGTTTCTATTATCTTATTCTACATTTTATCCATTGATAATGCAGAGAAAACTTATGTTAAATGGAACCTCAGAGTTACAAGCGTACATGGACAGAGAGCCCCATTACCATTTCTCAAATCGGTTGAGGTAAAAAGTAAAAAAAATATACATGCATGTACATATATGCTTGCGGCATATACATGCAGCATACATGTACATAAGTAAATAAATATATATTTATGTATTTATGTTTGTTCATTCTCGTCATGTTAGCCTAGTTTTCTTCGTGGTCAGAGCACTTTGTTGACTGGAGGTGCAGTTCTTTTCTCTTTTGAATCTTCTGCTGATAATTGAGGTTTTGGAAGTATTTTGGTACTTACATTGACAACGGGGATTGCAAAAATTCTCTCTCCTTGTGTGCATCTGTGAAATTTGAAATTTGATGATTTCTTTTTGTCTTTTAGTTCAAAACTGGTCTATGTAGTAGAAAAATCTTATCCCATCGAAAACTTGCCAGAAAACTCCTTGCGAGTGTCAAACAGGTTGCTAGTACTTATGTAACCACCATGTAACTCCACCTAGGAGAAACTAACATGATACCATTTTCATGAAAGAGTAAACAAGTGTATCCATATTTCTAATTTGGCAAGATCAAAATCTCCACAGTGATTATGATTTCCTTGCAAACATAAATGTTGGATGGTTGATCAGATGAGTTAGAGAATGATGTAT
Organism: Metroxylon sagu; assembly: GCA_017589505.3. Lineage (NCBI taxonomy): Eukaryota > Viridiplantae > Streptophyta > Magnoliopsida > Arecales > Arecaceae > Metroxylon > Metroxylon sagu. The sequence continues at coordinate 1,384,381 of JACVBY030000565.1, forward strand.
CTGGGTGGATAAATTGTTGGTAGATCTTATACTTGCTTGCTTGAGTCATGGACAACTAGGTTGGTGACGGATCAAATGGAATGATACTCTTTCATCGTGTTGATGGATTGACAACTAATGACACGTATTGTCAAATCAGCACCTTTACATGTGAAAGCTAGACTCCAGATGCTGAATGAACAACAAAGGTGCTAGAGATAACACTGTGATACCTACGAATGTTTTGAGCTTCAAAATGTTGTTGACAAAGCAGGTTGAGCAAGATAGAATGTTATGTTTTTTAAGTTCATAATGTTAATTTTGTGCTATGTACGTTTATTTGTAAATGTTGCATTAAAGGGTTAGGCTAATTGTAATCTTATGATACTGGTTTTGCCATTTTTTTGGATTGTTGCATCATTGCAACCTGTCCAACACTTGTTCTAAATATTTTAAAGTATCAAACCCAAGTTTTAAAATCTTGTTACTCATACCTGTAGAGGTCAGGTACTAGTCTGTAATGGTACTGGTACATCTTGTACTCATACTGGCACACAGTCTGATAGTTCATGCTGGCATCATGGCTGGCATCTATTCTCTTTTCTTCTTTTTGGTGGTGGTACAAAAGGCATAGCAAGTAACGATCCTCCAGTGGTCTGGTTTGGTACGGCCAGTTTGGACTGGTACTTGAATCCTTGATTAAAGTTCTATGACAGTTATCCCATCTTGTTATATTTTCAGGACTTGCTCTAAGTCTTATCTGTTCTCAATCCCTTGTTCTAACTGTTGCATCATTCCTATGCTGATGTGTTTCTCTGAATGGTTGTTGGCTATACATTTTGCTGAATTGTTGCCAAAATCAAGTGGCTTGGCTGCCAACAAATACAAATTGTTGGTTTCTTGCATTTCTTTAGGGTTTTCTGTTCATGTCTGTTAACTGATATCGTATCAGTTCTATGTTCAATGATTAGAGCACTAAAGTTGGGCTTGTGGTTTCTTTTGGCATTTTCTGATCCCTGATATGAGTGTCTAATGCTGTATTCCAAATGTCTGGAGATGGCAACATGGGCATGGATGCGGGCAAGCATGGATGCTCTAGTATGAACTAGAGTAGCATGTGAATATCGAAGTATTTTAATATGTTATTCATGTTTTTGACATATACATTATACCTTGTGAACATGGACTTGCATTTTCACCAAATCTTGTTCTGTTAGTGTTACCTTAGGATAACAATGAATTGTTTAAGTAGCTAGATCTTATAACCTGTTATTGTGTTTGCTTTCCCCCCTTTTCATTGAAATTTATAATATAATCATACTTGTGTTTACTTCTGTTTATGGATGTCCAATTTTACTAAATTGCTGGCTGCTGAATTCCCTTGATTAGGTGGTTATGCATTTGATATTTTGATCACTATAATAAAAATAAATGGTTTCTCACTTAACTCTTGCTGAACTTATCAAACCATTGGACCCTGACATCAACTTTATTTTTGTGGGTAAGGTTTCCTTCCCTGAGAGACCAGACTTAAAGACCGCTTTCCTACACAAGCAGCCTTTTTATTTGAAAAGGTATGTTGGATAAGTTCCATCTAATGGTCAATTAGTTTCTTGAACAGGTTTTGTATAGAATCTTCTTTTTAATCCATTAAGATATATTTTCTTGACCTGTTGTTTATGTTATAGGGAGACATTAAGGAAAAGACCATTCAAAATGCTGTTGACGTTCAACTTTAGTGATGGCTGTGGCTGTCCATGTACTATTATTGAGTGGCCCATCAATTTTCAGGTGAGAAATTATAGGTCAGTCCATTGGACATTCTTTCTAGTTTCCTTATGTTTGGGGTTTTCTTTTGAATTAGAAAGGCTAAAATAATTCTGGCTGACTTGTTACTTTTCTGAATTCAACTGATACTCTCTCAAGTTCTTTTTAATATTTTTTAATGCTTACTCTCCATTGTTGTGAGTGAGTTTCAGCAGTCTTGAATGCACTGACCTACAATGAGATTTCTATTATAATGATCTTATTTAGATTCATTTGTTGACAAGATGTCATGCATCATGAGACAATTAATGCCTATTAAATGTTATTGGACTTGGCTCGATGTCAGTGCATGCTACCACTTTCTTAAAATGCCTCTGAATTATTTCTTTAATAATATTGTTTTAACTTAATTTAGATTGAAGATTGACAAATTATACTTGTGCTTTACTTCTGTCTGACATTCATGTTATCATTTATATTTGATAATGGCAATAAACATACCTCTGATGTTCTTCTTAAGACAGATGATTCAATTTTGCACTTGCCAAATCTGATCTTGATGTCCCAGTATAACCATATCCACAAACTTTTATGTTACATTATTTTTCTTCATTTTATAATAGCAAATTGGTGCCGAATGGTTTTTAAGTAAAATGGTGGATTCATCTCATGGCACTGAGAGAAGGATAGAAGACCTATTCAGTTACAACTAAAACTACCACAACAAAAGGAAAACTAAACCATTACTTAGATTTTTTGTATGAATTAAAGTGATAAAATATGGGCCTGAGTTAATTGTACCATCGTTCAGCTGAGGCTACACATCTTAAATCGAGCGGTATGCTCCTAAATTTGTGTTTCTTTCTGATTTTCTTGAAACTCCAACTTGAATGCCTTGCTTTGTATTTTAAACTGCTGTAGTACCATTTTCTCTTGTACTTTGCTGGTAGATACTTGCCTGGACATGCCAGTGATGTTAAACTAATTATTGTCCTGGAAAGGAAAAGAAAACAAGTGTAAATGGAATAAATTGAAGGCATGAACACTTCATGCTGTGCAGGTTACAAAGGACAGCTTAGTTCGTGATAAGAATGAGGTCCTTGGAGAGCTAAGGGATGCGGCAGACAAGGAATCTCAGTGTGGGCAGCATGCTGTTTTGGAGAGAAAGGTCAGTCCCAGGTCTGAAGTCGCCGAATATGCTATTGTGACAAATATTCATAGGTATAACGGTTCAGAGGAGGTCAATGGAGTACCTAAGATCGCTCCTAACGGCAATAGCAATTTTTTGACTGAAAGGTGCAGTGAAGTTGTGAATAGCGGCCAAACATCTCAGAAAAGACCCAAGTGGTCGTGATCACCCACCTTTTTTGGTTTTGGCTCTTTGTTTTTGTATGTAAGAACATGTAGATACTGATGGAATTAGAATTTTGGTATGCAAGATAATAGAATTCTAATCCAGAAGACTGATTATTAGATACTGATGGAGTGGAATTTTGGTGCATATACACCTAGGTGGGGTGAATTTTGCATAGGACCACCCAGTCTACCATTGTTCAAAGAAACAAGAGAGATCTTGTAAAGTTTCTTCGTTGTTAATAGCTATGTTATATTTAAGAAATGATGTTATCCAATTTTAGTTTGAGTATATGCTTTAAATTTGCTGTTGCTTTTCTTGGATGGGTAGGGAAATGAGTAATCCCTAGTTCCTTTGCCTTGAAAAATGCTTTGAAAAATGCTTGATTTTTGTATCTGCCACCACCTTAGTTTTGTACCTGTGTTATCTGCATGAAGATCTAAGGTGCAGCCTGATTGCTCATTTGGACTGAGGAATTGAGATACCAACTCTTGGATCACCTCACCACATATCTTTGGTGAGGAGCTTATATCCCAAAAAAAAAAAAAAAAAAAAGATCTGATTTTTATAATTATTTATTATTATTTAATATAGGTTATGTTGAATAGAATGTAATCCAACTATTTGAGTAAAATATGATACTCTAAGTTATATAAATAAAAGTGTTGAATAATCTTGTATAAATAAGCTGTTCATTAGTAGCTTGGAAACTGGATCGACATCTAACTCTGTTTGTATTAGACTTGTCACCGGAAGATTATTTAAATGAACTTTGAGTTGGCCCGAAGCTTCTTCCATCTCAGGTATTCCTTTGGTGTGCTCTAAGGTGTCGTCGTTGGGCCAATCTTTGAGTGCTTCATTTACTGGTGAGCGTTTTTGTCAGGGTGATCTACGTTTTTTCAGGGACTTCATTGTCGCCCGGCTGGATTTACGGAATTAGAATTTGAAAGATCCTGTCTTTCTTGGGTTGCTCTACGTTAACCGAATTGGTAATTATAACTACCATTATTAACAGACACTCAAATTGCCGAAGGATTTTATTCGGATGGCTTGAAAGTAGAGCTGAGCCTTAATTGAGCTGGATCAATTCTATGTTAGAATATAAAATTGATCCAATTAAGATCAATTCTAAGATTTTAAACTTAGAATCAACTCAATCCTGAAGTCAATTCAAAATTAACTTGACCAAATTGGTTCAGTTTTAAGGTTGGATTGGCTTTTTTTTTTTCTTTTTTATTGGACACATGTTTGATATCTAATAGCTATTTTTTAAAGTTATATATAATAAAAAAAATATGCATAGTATTTATTGATTAATCTAATACTTAAAATCTTTTAATATATATGATAGATAACTCATAAGATTAGGGGTAATAAATTGTGTCAACAGGTCGTAAATGGATCGGATCAATTTTAAAGCATAATGTCAAATAAGTCAATCTAAATCCAACTTGTTTATTAACCAGGTCAGAAATTTAAATCCAAACCCGATCCGTGTATTACATGGGTTACATGACATGACCCGTATAACTCGTTTAACCTATATAACTTATATGGCCTGTGTAATTCATATAACCTATATAACTTGTGTAATATATTTAATATTAATTCACTTATAAAGTAATTATATATTAAAAATTATAACTAAGTTTTTCATTGAAGAGAAAAAAAGAAATAAGCATAAAATCCCTATATAAGCATGTAATCATCATTAAAAAATAATAATTAATTAAAGGATGACATTAACTTAGATGAATAGGCTTGGTGGGCTATATTTGGGTTGGTGGGTTGGGTTACATAGGTTGACCTATTTAATAATCGGATCAATTGCACATCAATATCGGGTTAGCAAGTCAACTTGTGATCTGAGTTGTTACATCAATATCGGGTTAGCAAGTCAACTTGTGATCTGAGTTGTTTATTAATTGTGTCTCATTGGTCAATCCAATTTTGATGTGAATTCGCTTATACTCAATCCAAACCCCTTAACTTCATGCTGGTTTGAGTCATGTTTACGAATTGGATTCAAAATTGCCATCCCTACATAAGATGGATGTGATGTTTCATATATGACCTTGAAATTACTTCAATTTTTTTATAAAAATTTGAATAGAAAGAAGATGGTTGAGATATTAATACTTAAGAGTGTCATAGGACTTATTCTTCATGGCATGCTAATGCCGAGAGAAAATTTCATTTCATCACTTAGGGTGCCAGAGGCATACCTTACCTTGATGGTCACTATAGATAGGCTAGGGTTAGCTCTCTCGTATGAAAGAACGCTTGATATTCTTTCATACGGACAATACTTTGATAGCCTATTTTTTGGTTTAAGATTTGAACAAATTGATACAGAATGACGATATTTAATTTCAAAGGATTCCTATGCTTTTTGCATCCATTCGAGTCGCAGAGATAATGTTATATGAGCTATATCTTTATCCTTTTACTTTTATACTTCTTTGCTGAAAAATATGAATATCTATAAATAATTATATATTTATATAATGATGATAAAGATATATGCCATTATCCTTATTTTGTTATTTTTTTACCTCCTCTTCGTTGAAGAATAAGAATATTTATAAATAATCGCATATTTGTATAAAGATAATGGGATACGAGCCATTATCGTTATTTTTTTTACACTTATTCTACTAATCAGGATATTTATAAATAACTATATATTTATATAAAGATAATAGGATATAAGCTATTATTATTTTTATTATTATTTTACTTTCTATTGAAGAGTGAGGATATGTATATATAATCAAATATTTATATAAAGTCAATGAGATATAACGTGTTATCCTTATTTTTTTACTTTTATATTGGTGCTTCCATCTCAATGGAATTTGTCAAAACCCACCACCATCAACCCGCCCTCTATAGCCACTATTGCACTAATTTGCCACTACCCATCAAGATGATGGGTCCTTTGGATCGAACCAAATACTGTTCTTTTTTGCATCCAAATTTAAAGTATATTTCTTCACTATTTCTTCTTTTGCTTTAGATGAATTTTTTAATTTATTATTTTTGACCTATCTTGAGGAGTAGTTTTGTTCAAGTACAGAGAGACTATACTCTAGCTCTCTTTAAAAATGTGGTGAACTAAGATAGTGTTGAAGAGGCTTTTACCTAGTCTTTACCTAGTCTTCCATCATTCTTCTGTGACCGAACCATAACTTTTTTGTTTTTTTCTTTCAGATGCGTTTGATGTCCATTAAAATGCCTTCTTGCATCAATTTGTTTAGATCTTAAAGTATAAGATAGATCATCCAAGAATTACCACGTGAAAGAATATCTAGTGGCCTTTTGTATGAAAGACCAAACCTGAATCCTAGGGTGATGGCTTCAAAGATCATATGAATGTTTCCCAGGTTGCATTTGGTAGCCGGTAATCTATTCAAATTGCTGGCAATTTAAACTGGGCACACCAGATAACTAGGTTTGATATATTTTTTTAATGGTAATCTATCTTGCAGTGGTAATCTGGATTACCTCTCATGAGGCAATCCAGATTGCTTGAGGAAGGTGTGGCTATCCAGATTACCGGAGATATGGTAATCTGGTAATAATTTTTTTTATAAAAATGCCCGTCCCTTTTTTTTCCACGAAAACAGAACACATCCTTCCGTATGCTTTTCTCCTTCTCCCTTTACCGTGCTTACCCTACTCTCACTCCTCCTACGTCGCCGGTGAGCTCCCCTCCCGTCGCCTTCAAGAAGATCGCCGCCGGTGAGGTAATCTAGATTGTAGTGGTTTATATTTTTCCATAAAAAAGCATAAATAGTGAATTTTTTTTTACTTCAGATGAGTTTTTTTTTTCCCACTCTAGATCTTAAGTTTTTTTTTTTTTTTTTGATTTTAATGCAACCACAGCGTGGTGTTTGTTTTTCCATAAAAAGGTTTCCTTCCAGATCTCGAGGTTTTTTTTGATTTCAATGGAACCACAGCGTGATGTTTGTTTTTCCATAAAACAGTAAAAGTAGTGATTTTTTTTTTGCTCCAGATCTCAAGTTTTTTTTTATTTCAATGCAACCACAGCATGGTATTTGTTTTTCGATAAACAGTAGAAGCAGTGATTTTTTTTTCCGCTCTAGATCTCAAGTTTTTTTTTGATTTCAATGCAACCACAGCGTGGCGTTTGTTTTTCCATAAAACAGTAGAAGCAGTGATTTTTTTTTTTTTCGCTCTAGATCTGAAGTTTTTTTTTTGATTTCAATGCAAGTACAGCGTGGTGTTTGTCAAATAGTATTTTTTTGGCTCTAGATCTCAAGTTGTTATTTGATTGCAATGCAACCGTAGCGTGGTGTTTGTTTTTCATAAAACAGCACAAATCAGTGGTGTTTGTCAAATAGTATGTTTTTCGCTCCAGATCTCAAATTTTTTTTTTTTTTTTTGATTGCAACGCAATCATAGAGTAGTGTTTGTTTTTCCATAAAACAATACGAATATGCTTTTTTTTTTTTTTTCGCTCCAGATCTCAAGCTTCTTTTATGGATGCATGCTGCATGTGACTGTGCAAAGCTATCTAATTTTATTTAGAAATGCTTTTCCTTTTTGAAACTTTGCTAATATTATGTTGATATTTAATTAATAAATAAAAAATATCAGATAAATTTTAATTTTATTGCATTACCATAACTGAAAAACAAAGAGCATTTCGTATGATATCTTATTGCATATGTTGCATAATATGGAGCAACTTCTACTTTTGCAAAATTTATGCCATTCTTAAGTAAATTTGCTATTCTTTCTTTTTTTAAAAAATAATTATGAATAAGGAAATATTTTCTCATAATGATTATCTGAGTTAAAATGAAAAGCATACAAGATATTGATGTGCGGTTAGCATTAATTTCTAGCTATTCTTTTCAGTTTTGTAAAATGTGTATTTCATTTTGTTACTTATGTTCAAGTTTTCTGAATCTCACTTATTTAGTTTAATGTAAAGGGATATTTTGGAAATTTGATGTTATATTACTGGTAATCTGATTGTCATACCAAATACAGTAATAAATATTATTGTAATATTGTTAATCAACATTACTGACAATCTATCTAGTAATAATCTATTTTACAGATAATCCACATTATCTTTCAGAATTACTTCGCAATGCATCAAATGCAACCTCAGGTCCATGTCCAGAATTACCTCCTCTCTTCTTCTTCATGGATCAGTACGCCCTAGGTGCTCCTGGCGGGCTGCTACTTTTCTTTCGGAAGCTGTCACGGTAGAGGACTTTGGACAGCCGCCAAGTGGTGGAAGGTCTTGAAAATGCCCTTCTTGCGCTCGAAGGGTAGGAGACAAGATGTTCTGAGTTATTTTCTCCTGGCTCGTATTCAAGGATTAGACCAAGGTGTTCTGCAGGGCCTTCAAATCTTTACCCTTTATTTTCAATTATGAGATTGTAGTGCCAGCGATTTTTAAAAATTTTAGGTCCCAACAAGACCGGCTTCGGAGTCCCCAACCAAAAAAAATAAAAAAATAAAAAAAGCAAAGAACTAAAGATGGGCTGAGAAGAAAGCATAGGACTCCAAATAGAGGTCCAGGTTTGTTCTGTTTTCCTAAATTTATTATCTGTTACCTTTGATAAAGACTTATTATCTCTGATATATATATATATATATATATTCCAGTAATTTCTGGACCCTTGAGCTCCAACCATCTAAGGACTAATTTCCTGCTATCCTGGAAATTGCTAGAAAGAAAGAAAAAAAAAATTATTATTTCGATCTAATTATTAAAAATTTTATTTTTTTAAACAATTTTTAATAGCTTTAAAAATAAATTTTAAAAAAGGCTTTAATATTGATAGTATAAAAAGTAGTTAAAAAATTATTTCTTGTTAAAAATCTATTTTATCATATAGCTATATCTGTATATCTAAAGATTCTTGCTAAGTTATCAACTTATATCATATTTATCATAATTGTTTATAAAGTTCGAAGAGTTGGTTGCTGAGTAAGATTTAGGATTGATTGAGTGAGAGATATTATATATCTATCTAATTATATTATAATAATTGTAGAAATAATATCATATTTTTGAGGATAATAATATACATGCTTATTTAGTATTATGATTTGAATTATATGTATTGAGAATGAACATGCCTTAAGGGTTTCAATCTAAGAGTATGTAATTATATCACAAGCCCAAACTGAGTAGTAGGTTCAGGGTGGGTGTGACATGCGTCAAGATAGCTATAAAATAGTGCATAGTCTTCTATTCAAAAAAAAAAAAAAAAAATCATCAAGAAATTCATTCATATCTTTTAGTCAACTTAGGACCTCGAAGGAAAAATAGTTAATGTTGAAAAATAAAAGAAGATGACATCATTTTGCTTGTACAATATACATGTTCATATGGTTTTAGTTTTGTGAGTTTCATTATTTTTTTTCTTTATTGGTAGCTTGATTAAATGCTGCTAGGTTTAACAAGTGTTAAACAAAAGGATGGTCATTCTATATGCTTATATCTAAACATATTTTTTACTTGTGAAACCAATTGATTCTAAAGTAACATTTCAGTTTGTAAATTAAAATTCCATCTAGTGTCATGTTTATCCAGTAAAAATAAAAACATTACATTTGCAAGCATCATCCGGGTTGTGCCCTCAAACAACAAATTTTGATTTTTATCTAACAATGATTTATTTATTTATTTATTCCTTTCTCTACAATTATATTGCTTTTATTCTTTTTAATTATTTAAAATATATATAGCAAGTGATATAAAAAAATGTATTTGTTAAAAAAAGGAATAGATCATTTTGACTCCCTAATGCCCGTTTGGTGTTTGTTTGCCCAAAAAAAAAATATTTTTTTATGAAAGGAAAGTTTTTTAAAAAAATATGAAAAAAATAAATAGTACCTTTTTTATGGTATTAATTTTTTTAGTGAAAGAGGAGAATACATAATTCTTTTTTAATCAAATATAAAAAAATAAAGGTAAAAAAGTTTTTGACATTTATTTTTTTCCAATTAAATGACACCTAAAAGATAAAAAAAAGAAAATCAAACTGAACGCCCATTGGTCACCTGTATCACCGCACGAGCCTGCAACAAAACTAATAAAAATATAGTCTTTGTTGTTCCAGTCTGACACATGTCCCTCACTTAGCCCAATCCATCAAAGCTATCGAAAGGTTTCCAAAATACTTCAAATTAATTTATCTATTTCAAATAAAAACTTATCACAACTAGCTAATCTTTTTGTCATTTTTTTCTTATTCTTTTTGTTGAATGAAAAATAAATTTTGAAAAAGTTTTAAAATCTATGACCCGCATGGTGGGAAATATTTTAAAAGGAAGAAAATGAAAAGAATAAAAAAGAACGTAATTCTTAAAGAAGCAACTATTGTTTGCCTTAGGGTTTCTTTCTTAGCCTAGCACGCGTAATCCAATGCGGTCACACGATAAATTTGGGTAAGAATCAGTTTTTTACAATAACAAAAAAAAGTTAATTTTTTAAGAAGGTTGCACATGTCGATTTCCATTATCATATGAAAGAATCACATGGAGCATGATTCAAGCTGTCACGCGGCTATCATACGAAAAGAAATCATGCGACATATGATTCGCTATTTTTTAGATGCAATCTGATGGTTGGACCGAGCCTATAAATAGACTTTAAGTTCAGGATCTAAACACATGACATTTTTTTCTCTATTTTTTTTTAATATTCTTTAAGATTTCACTATTTTAGTATCTTGGTATCCAAAAGAGCTTATGGGTCGCATCTCCTTATGATCGTACTTATAGTAAAACATGTGATCGAACTTATAGTAAAAGAATTGGATTGATATAAGTTATTGCACCTTGGAGACAACTTACCAATAACCTGTAGAAAGAGGCGAAATTAATTCTTGGGACAGTGTTATATACATATTAATCTAGGCTTAACCCTTTTCCTAAATTTGATATTTGTTATCATTGATAAATACTTATTATCTTTGAGATATATTTATATATTCTTAGAATTTCTAGGTCCCTTACCTCCAATCATCTAAGGACTAATTTCTTATTAACCAGAAAATTGCTAGAAAGAAAGGAAAAATTTTTTATTGTTTTGGGCAAATTACTAAAATTATTTTTTTTAAAAAAAATATTTTTCTTATTTTAAAGCTTTGAAAAAATTTTTAAAATGGTTTAATATTATTGAAAATAGTTTAAAAAACTATTTCTTGTTAAAAATATATTTTTTGAAAAATAAAAATTCTACTACTTTGAAATTTATGAAGAAAAACCAGAAATTCTGCTACTCTAAAATCCATGCAGAAATTTAATAAAATATTTTGTTGAAAATAGATTTTTTTTAAAAATTGTTTTCTACTATTTTAATATTACTACATGAATTTAACAAATAAAATTTTTAGCCAAGATAAGTAAATAAATAATTTCTATTGCACTAAAAAGTTTTGATTTTAGAAAATAGAAATTTAAATTTCTAACTAACTTTTTACTGCTTTAATATTCATGCAGATTTTTAAAAAAATATTCATTTTAAATTCAAATTTCAAAATTTTGAGATTCAAAATTATAAAATTCAAAATAGAATTTGATTTATCTAATTAATTTTGTGCTTAATTGTTATTATTAAACTTATTTGTTGGATTCAAATTTAAATCTAAAAATTATTTGGAAGCTACTAATTAAAATTCAAACTATAGGGCTAAACCATGAAACTTGTGCTGTATGGAATTAGCTAAATAACCCAATCATTCATGGAATGGGTTCCAATGACCTTAATGCTATCAGAGTTGATAAGTTTAGTAGTTCTTTCTTCAAGAGATGACAAAGCTAGGTTAGATACTAGCTTACCACTTTTAAGCTATTTTCAGCCATTGAATTCTCTAATTGTAAACCCTCTTTTAATCCTAAACCCTCTTCTGATTCAGGTTCTCAACCAAGTTCTCTAGTCTAGTTAAGACCTCATCCTCTACCTATATTTCTAAAACTTCTTAAGAAATAAACTTTTATTGTAGGCATAGAATCAATGCTCTCTCTAATAATCTCTATAATATTTACCTCCCCTAGACTAACAAAGAAGTATGGGATGCCCTTAAGGTTGAGTATGGAATGGATACTACTGGCCATCTTGAATCGGTTCACCATTATGATAGAATCCAAATCAGTAGGTATCTAAATTCATAAATTTCAAAACCTTCTTTGAAAGGTTGAGTTGTTCGACTATAAATTCTCCGAGAGCTATAAGGCATAAGCTTTAGTTGACTCCCTTAGTCAAATGGTGCAGTGAAACAAAAAAATCTTCTTAGAAGGGTTGAGTTGTCCGATTGTAAGTTCTTCGAGAGCTATAAGGTACAACTCTTAGTTGACTCTTTTTCTTTGTCAAATGGTGCAGTGAAACAAAAAAACCATACACTAATTGGTTTGGTTCTTTATTGATTCATGTCCATCTATATTCCATTGCGGAACTTTTGGATGTTCCCTCTTGATCTGAGGCCAATTGGATTTCACTCTTTCATGAGTCTGTGATTATCCATCAAATAGCCTTTTCCTTGATTCATCTATGTGCAACAACGATAAAAGAAAAGAAGCAATTCCTCATCATTATTATCTCGTATTCATTTTTTCATTGAGATACACTCATACACCAATTCTCTTACTCCTATACTCAAACCATTCACGTGACAAGTTCCTTTTTTATGTATATTTTGAGAAAAATTCATGTGACGAATAATACGATTTTAATTTAATTGTAAATGAAAAATAAGAAGCTAGCTATGGATGCAGTTGTACGCCTAACAAATTGATTTGCTTGTTAAAAAAACATAGAGTGTAGGCCATTTTTTTTCTTATAAGAAGGGTTGGATTGTTTGGTCTGAATTAATTAGTGAGAACATGAGTTCGATGAACATGGAAGATCCATGGAAACCCAAAGAATTGTTTATACCAAGAAACAATATGGCTAAAGAGGACCAGCCACTTATAAAAGCTAAGATATTGTTTGAAGAAGCTATTAAAAAATAGTTATTTAAGATAGTTAGTAACGATACTGTTAGTCCCTTTGAGCAGCTGTTCCAGATAAAGCCTATTTACTTACTAATTTACCATAAAGAAATGATAATATGTTTCTCCTCTTGGAGGCAAATCTTTTTGAAACCCTATTCTTGCATCAACAATTTATCTTGTTTGCTAGGGTTTGTGGTGTATCTGTGCACTTTCTCTAATGAATATGATTTTGAGAACAATCTCCTTCTTTGCCCGGCGACTAAGACAGTGTTTACCGTCTGTGCAACCTCTATTACTTTTCTAACTCCTTTTCATGTAACTAATTAACCAAAATTATTGTACCAGTGAAGTTAGTACAATAATTTAGAAAAAAAAAACTTTGGGCATTTCAAAGGAAGGCGCATCCAAAGTAATGAAGAGACCGAGCAAAAGCTTACGCACTCCATGTCAGGCAGGAACCTTGACCAGAATGATGATTAAAGGTGACCAAGGAAAAGAGCAAACAAGAGAGAATGGCACCTTGTGGAAGCAATAATGACCAAGCCTGGCTTTTGTATCACCAAAACAAATGGAGTAGGAAATCCAAATAACCAACAACTTAGAAAACAAAAAGTTAAGAGCTCGACGCCAGATCAGAACTTACTTTATGGCATTAGGAAACAACATCTAATATATAATTTGGAAAAAATAATCATAGATCTCTCTTTTTTTCAAATCCAATATCACCACTTTTATTTTTCCTAAGCAGAAGAAAGGTATCGAAGTGCCATGAACTGCAAGAAAGAATCATCAATATATCCTCAAACAGGTATTTGAAGTCACCTACATTTAGTTTCCATCAGTGAGTCAAGCGAAAATAAGGCATCACTAGAGTCCTTTGTATTTTGACTTACAGGCAGAGAAAAAAAACTTGAGGCATCACTCACGTCCAAGGGCTCACCGCATCACCAGCAACCTGCTCATAATGGACCTCTCTGTGTAACAGCGTCCTTCATCATGATACAAAGTGAAAACAATGGCCATCACATGCACCTCCCTAAACACTTGGATGTAAATAAATGGCTATCATGAGTGCCATTATGAGTTGTTAAATGAAACAATGAACGATAGTAGTGAGGTAACACACTATCTATTATGTCGCTGTTTTTTTTTTATTAGCATGAACAGTGAAGTCCGATAGCAGCTGCTGTTGAGCCCTCGGCAAATCCCTCTTGCAAGCAATTTAATTGCATGGCAGAAAGGTTTACCATCAATGATGGACATGCAATTTGCCTATTCATGTTCTTCATCAGATCTCAGAAACTTCAGTTCTAGCTTCATTCAAAGGGGAGTTATCTCTGGACTGCAGAAGCCAAAACAGTTCAAACCACTGGCTGGCCCACAGTTATATTACAATTAATTTTAAGGGAAGTTGATGCCCGAACCTTCTGTGGTGGGCTAAATTTTAACGATTAGCCTTTGTAGGCTAATCATATAATATTTAGTCTTTCCGAACATATTTATCTTCCTATCAAATATAATTATCTTCTTACAAAACATATTTATTGTGCAATAAGAAGGATCAAAAATTAAAGAAATATAATGTTGTGGACCGAATGTTAAGTGGCTAGTTAACAGGGATTCAGTGTTAAAGTGAAGTCTATTGAAGAAGTGGACATCAATTGGAGATCAATTCGTTCTTAATTTTATGAGCACACATAGCAAGGAAGTTAATTAAATCCATAGTTTTCTTGGAGGTATTTGTACTAATATAAAATCTCAATTATTTACACCCGTTGCTTCTCTTCTATAAAAACTTATAGCATTTTCAAGAGAAGACCTAAATCTCATGAAAAATATACACCAAAGATTAATGATCCTTAAATCTAATTGTTTATTTTGTTGCAATAGGCTGTAATCCTACAAAAAGTAGAATCTACCCAAACCAGCCTGACCTAAGGAACCAACACATTTTGAGTTAAATTGCTTGAATTGCATTTTTTGAGAAAATTACTTGGCTTACTATGATGAACTTGTAAAACAATATGTTTTCGACATAGATCAAACATGCTAGTTCAAGATTCAAGTAGCACCAATTAAAATAAGAATAATAATAAAAAAAATATTGAATATATATATATATATATATTAAAATAATAACAAGTCAAGAGCTTATTCTTGACTCACCTTTTAACTCTCTTTTATACTTTTGATGATAATACTATAAAACTAGAGCTACATGTGCTTGTAGAGAAAAGCTAATCCTTATTTATATTCTACAATATTAGAAACTAATTCTTAAATCAGTCATGTCTTATAAAGATTAGAATTTATATTTCATAATATTAGAAACTAATTCTTACTACTGAAAGATAAGATTATTGAGATTAAAATTAATTCTTATCACTAAAGAATAAAATTTGTTAAAATAAAAATTAATTTTTTATTTTTAAAAAATTTATAATGACTTTCAACACTTTTTCTCAATAAAAATTTTTTGATAATAATGTTAAACTTATCATTGCCACTGAGATGAGAATTATCGAACATTCCAAAATTGGCCGCTAAAATCTTTGATACGTTGCTCAACACGTTCTTCCATCCATGGATTTGCCGTCAATGTTATATTAGCCCCCGGAAGCTTAATTAACCAAATGAAAAGAAAACTCCTCGAAAAAGTCAGGTAAAGAAAGCGGTTCAACGTAAATTTGCGAGCGACGGTGCATGTAAAGACCACCCGTTTGAGTTCATTGCAGTAAAACGGACTGCCTTCTTGTTTGGCATTATGGGACCTCATAAATGCCAGCAAATAATAGAGTTTACCCTTCTTAGCAGAGATCAGTGGTAAATGGATGGAGGTCAATTTTCTCTACATTCATAAACGCAACTTTAAGCAGTTCTCCTGTACTACTGCTGGACTGGGTTTTCCAAGAAGTGACACTAAAATGGCAGACATAGGTTCAGCACCGAGCCTAGTACTCTATTTACGGAATAGATAATAATAACATTAAAATAAAATAACATTGTAGCTGTTAACTTGCTAGTCACCGCTTCTAAAACCTCAAATAGTCCCATCCCTAGTATCTCAAATATCTCCCTATCAAATGAAATAATAATAATAATAATAAATTTATTATTTTAATTCATTTGTCAGTACTTAATTTATACTTTAATTTTTAAAATTATTTAGGCCTGGTCTACTAACAAATTAATTGAATCAGTATATAAATTTAAAGTATTATAATGATATCAAAACTGATTCAAATATGAGAAAGCTAATAAATATGAAGAAAGGATTACTTTTGAGCCGGTGATAGAAAAAGTCCTACCACAATGAAGATTGTAACATTCTAAATAATTTCATTCGAATAAAAAAGAAAATTTATAACTTAAATTCATCCTTTCACTTAAATTTTTAAATCATGTGAATCTAAATTAATTAGATGATGAGATGGCTTGAGACATTGCACTACCTTCATTTTTTTCAAAGGATAGTCAGGTTCAACCGTAATATTTTTTTATATTTTTTTTAATAATTAAACTTTAATTTTTTTTGTTGAAGAATTTCATTCAGCATGCCTTCAATACTTGTATGATCTCTTATATTCTTCAACTTCGCTGCACCATCCCATACAGCCAACCAAAAGTATAGCATAATAGACTACTTGGAAAGCATCCAAAAACACCAAAATCACCCATGATCAAAACAAACCCGCCTCCTAAAATGACGAGCTGTCATCCTGCTCACAATTTCCTTGCGAACCTGTTCGAGAGAAAGAAAGCTGCTCCTACACCGAATATCCGAACCTATTCAGAATTTAGTTTCCTCTCTGTAACCCATTAAGAACAAAATTGCATTAGTTAATCTTTTTTTTTTATTTTATTTTATGGATCTCCTTTTGTGAAATACACCTGAGAATTTTTAGGTGAAGAAAATATATACAATTGCATTAATAAGAAAAAAAATTATAAACGATACGATCCTTTCATTGATTTATACAAAAAGAAAACTTTACTTCACAGCTTGAGTGCATCTCGCAATGACAATCATTAATTATCACATAACCCACAGGCTTTTATTAAAGACCCTTGAAATTAATTAAACGACCTTGGGAACACCAACCGAACGTAGCAATCTAAAGCAGAGCAAAATAGAAGGAGAGTACAAGGAGAACACCAGAGAAAAGAGAACCCAAGGCTCGGCCAGACAATACCGGAGGGCATGAGGCTGAGTAATATGGCGTATAAATAGAAGCAGGTGGAGGTTGATACTGGCCGGACGGTGGGCATTCGGCCTGTTCTGCTCCTGGTGGCGGCGGCGGTGCTCCATACTGCGTATATGGTGGCGGTGGTGGGCTCGAATAACATGAACTGCCGCAGAGGGAGCAGTTAAAGCATGCAATCGGAGGAACATCACCGACCGAGGTATCTCTAGCCTCTACGAAGATTATGCTGCAAACCACGAACCACAACACCAGGAGGAGGAGAATGCTTGTTTCAGCCCCCGCAAAGATTATTCCCTTCGCCATCTGATGACGGTAGAGCGAGACGGGAGAACAGATGAAGGAGAGATGCACAATGTCGCAAGCCTAAGCAAGCTTAAGCATTAAGTCCACCGTCACTAACTTTTACGTGTATTCAAGGGACAGCGCCACGTGGGCATGCAACACCACGTGTTAGCACTGAGTTTTATCCTGTTGTTTATCTTGTAATAGCACTAAAAGCTCATTGTTTTTATTTTTAGTTTAATGTTTTTTTTTTTTTTTTTTTTCTTGTTTAAACCATTGTCCTCTATTCGATGCTATAAATTAGTGGTATTTTCTATGATTTATTCATCTTTATTTGGAAAATCGGTTATTATATGGTTATTGAATAAAATTTGTCATAATTCTTACCATATTTTGCTGTCATGACAAAGTTTATTGCTAGCTATTTCACCCACAACAGAGGCTAAAGCATGATCTAAATGCATGTTTTCCGGACCAAACCTTTTTTTTTATTATTATTTCTAAACAAAAAGTCTCAAAAAACAAAAATACTATTTTGCCATTTATCTTGATAATTTTTAGAATTTTACCTTCTATTGCAAAACGAGTCCATTGCTATTAGAAAAAGAAAGCAAACTTGTATTTCATCTCTATTTTGCATCACATTTGAATGGATGCTGCTGCTTGTTTATCAAAATAAAACTTCAATTGTTTGCAAATCTATTGCATGCTTGTATCATGGTTCCCCTCAAACCTTGACCCACATAATACGTAAATCAGATTAATTTAAAACATAGATGACTTACCCCTTGTAAGAAAGGTAAATATTCTTAGGGTGCATTGGGAATTGGATTAAAGGAGGTATAAAGTCACTCATGTAGTTTTTTACTCCTTTTGAGGATGTTTGGCATGGATTTTTTTTTTTAATATATAAAGGAGTATAATTCCTCCATTCTCTCTGCCCTCCAAATTATTAATCTAAGAAGTAATTAAAGTAAAAACTTTTCAAAAGATGAAAAGAAGTTGAAACACTGGGACTAACAATATATTAAATAATCCTAATGCGCACATTTATTATATAATACTATATATTATATATTATATTATATAAAATATCACATTTGAATAGCTAAATAGATCCTTGAATTCAAACTAAATATTTAAATTTTAAATTTAAGTTTCAAAGAGTAGCATGGCTATTAGATCAACTTGAAAATAAATTTTTAATGTTAAAGATTATTTAAAATAAATTTTATATTAATTTTAAAGTGGTGGAAAAAATTAAATTAAAAATTAGATTTTATATTTTTTGCATAAATTTCAAAGTATTAGAAAAATCAATTTTGTAGAAAATAGATTTTTTTTTTCATGAATTTTATAGCTGTCGATTTGAAAATAATTCCAATACTCATTTCAGAGCAATCTTTCTAATACAAATAGATGGATATGCATAAATATTAGAGCATCCATAAAATTTAAAATTATAATAATTTTATTTTAATATGTAACGTTAGCAATCATATTAGTAAGTTTAGGATGGTTATGTTGTTAAATTTGTTTAATTTTTTTGGTTTATCAATCTGGTTTCATATTATAGGTATTTAAATTGATGTAAGAGGATATCTTTGATAACTATATTACAAATTTTATGTTTTTTAAGATAATTTTGTACTCATAAATTAAATTTTATATTTTATATCTATATATTATGCAAATAAATTTTTAGAGATATTATTAAAATTACATATATGATAATTTTTCATTCCCATAATATACTAAGCAAGCAATATGCAATCTAATAACTTTGATTATTAAAATTTATTATATCAAATAGAGTAATGTTGGATCACTGGCAATTTTATTATCAATGATCGTACAACTGAAAAAATCATTATGATGATTAATTAAACATCTCTTAAGGTATAAATAATTTTCAATAAAAATTATAGCTAACTAGCTCCTTATCAAAAAGAATAAGCCGATCAACTAACTAATAATGCAGCTTGTTTGCATGAACTGCATCCCTAAAATTTCTTAGCTAAAAATAAAAAAATTCTGATTAATGTGTAAATTCTGATTGAAAGGATCCGCTCGAATTTCCTTAAAAAGGAATTGGTGAGAGAGGAAAAAGGGAAAAGAAAAAAGAAAAAAAAAAAAAGAAAAAAAAGGAAAAGGAGGGAGAAGGAGGAGGAGAAAAAGACATCGGTAGCAAGGAGCAACGCCGCTCCTCACCTACGACTCACACGTGCTAACTTAGTTGGCGCAACGGCGCCTCACCATATTCCCCGTACCCCGCGCTGCCCGCTCCCTGCCTTTCCCCCTCTTGCAAGATCAAATCTTCCTGAAAGAATTCTCGCCGAAAACACGGCAGACAATCACCGTGGAACCTGGTGAAAGTTCCCTTGCGCTCAACAGGCGGTGATCACACCCATTCCCATTGCATTAATTGGCCAGCCGGGGTCCGGGTCTCCGGGCGGACAGGACCAGGGTGGAAGGCTTCGGCCCCTTTTCTTCTACCCGAGTTCCCCTGGTGAGAAGAATCAAAACCCTAGAGGGAGAGAAAGCGGGTTTAGCGTTCGAGATACAAGAGCCATGTCATTGGGGTACGCGGAGAAGCTGTCGTACAGAGAAGATGTTGGTACGGTGGGGATGTCGGAGATCTTCGACCCACCCGAGGTTCTGCAGCAGAAGGTGGTGTTCTTGACCCTCCCATTGCTCCAATCTTCTTCGTGGATTCCAGTGTTCTTCGTGGATTCCAGTGTTTTGTCATACTGCTTCTTTCTTTCGGTGATTGTTTTTCTCATTTCTCATTGGGCTTAATCTTTGCGAAGATTGGGGGAGTGTAATGGAGTGTTAATAGTTCGGCATTGTGTTTGTTTGCTGGAGTGCTGAAGTGGTTGCGATCCAAGAAAGGCTCAAACTCGCAATAATTATGTTTTATTGGGAGGAACAATTTCAATTATGATTTATTGGGGAGGAACAATTTGTTTTAGGTTGTTTTGTGGATTTTGTGAGGGAAGATTGCTTGTTTATTGATATGCGAATTAAAATATCTCGGGGATTGAGCCACATTATGTGTTTTGTCGGAAAGAGAGAGAGAGATCGGAAAGAGAGAGGGAGTGAAGGATTTTCAACTATAGATGCTTTTTTTACTGTGTGATTGTTGGCTGGCTTTAGAGGAAAACTATGGATTGTCCCATACCTGGCTCTTTTGTTTTTGATTTGATGGTTTGTTTGGTGTGCGGTTGTTGTTTTGTTTTGGACAAACCTTCCAATAGGCCTTTAAATTGAAATAAATGGTTTTAACAAAGTTGAACTACACATTTTTCTTGTCTAGCTGATCTCTTTTGAATTGTAATCTAGAAAATTCAGATTGTAATATAATTGGTCAAAGCATGGTTGTTGCCTAAATAGCCTTGGAGGTTATGTTCATACTTAGGGAGATTGATGACGTCTTCTTGTAAGCCAGGTGTGGTTTACAGATGAAGAGAGATCAAAAGAA
The DNA here is from genome assembly GCA_017589505.3 of Metroxylon sagu. Lineage (NCBI taxonomy): Eukaryota > Viridiplantae > Streptophyta > Magnoliopsida > Arecales > Arecaceae > Metroxylon > Metroxylon sagu. The sequence goes on from JACVBY030000565.1 coordinate 1,405,436, forward strand.
GAAATTGAATGGAAATTTCATTGCTAGGGATATGCTATCAATCTATTAAACAAAGCCTTTTGAAGAATCAGTAGTTGGCTCCCCTATGGAGAAGTGCATCAAGCTTTTAATTAATGCTGATGCTTTATAGTGCAAAAATAGTTCAGATCAAAGATAAAAAAATTGAAGGATTTGTGGGGTTATGCTGTTGCTGGAATTTGGTCAAGGTTGCTAAAAGTCAGATGTGGTGAGACTGCTGCTTGCCAAAGAAACTAGAATTGCTAAGATTTTCTTTCTATTATGGAGGGTTATATAACTGATGTGAGATGTTGTTAATTAGGAGTTAGGGCATATCATTGATGCATTGATAACAATGGAGCATGGATTCAAAACTTGACATTGGTACTATAGCAATGACTAAATGGTATGGTACAATAACAGAACTGATCTATATGATTTAATATGTTTGGTGCACCCATTTTAGGGCCTATTTCATTCTCCAAAATTATTATTATTATTATTATTATTATTACTACTACATTTTTTCATGTCTTTAATGCTGTGTTCTTGCAAAAATTGATTTAAGTGCATCATCCTATTCGATGTGTGTCAAAGTTTTTGCATAGCCATTTTATCACACAACATTACATTGCTTGCAATAAAGACACATGGAAAACATATGTATGCCAAAAGCAACAATTTGAAATGCAGTTACTGGAAGCCAACTGGTTTACAGGGGAAGGTTTTATGGTTCACCCAAAACCCCAAATTTTTAGGGCATGAATTCAGTGATAGTACATTAGCAAATCCATCTTTCCTCAATTTAATGGTGATTTGATCTTGGATGTTTAAATTACCGAAATAGGGCCCAAAGAGAGATGTTTACCAAGATAGGAGCTTGCGCTAGTCCAAGAATACATACATCTTAGCTTGGATCAGAAGAAATCAAGTGATAGGTGTCTACAATTATTTGTTTGCTTGTTTCCACCTTGAAATGGGTGAAGAAGTAAAGAAACCCCTCAAAGAGGCACTTGGTTGCAGTTTAGGGCTGGTTTGGGATATGCTAACCTTGATAAAGTTGATGCAAGCAGCTCGGGCCTGGCTTGGTTGCACTTGGTTGCAGTTTAGGGCTTATCAATCTGTCATGTACTAGCTCGGGTCTGATAAGGCCTGTATTTGGTTCCAAGGTGATAAGATCCAACGGCAACATGCTGACATGGCAGGAGAAAATGAATGCAGTTGGTAAAAGCCTTTCGAGATTTAACAAAGGCCATGTTGCTGTTGAGAATGGTAAGGGCAAGGAATATACAAGATGACATGTTTACTTTGTGTATTAGAGATTTTACAGGTTGATATTGCGATGACCTTTTTGATGATTCAGTGAGGGACTTTGAGAGAATTTTCGGGGATTGATGAGCAATTGCATTGAAGTGTAATAGGTGATGATGTTATTGCACATTTAAGATATATGATGTGCAAAATCTTGTCTATTTAAAGGTGCTTTTCAAAACAAATTAAATTTGCATATATTCATTTTAGTCTTTGTTTCCTTCATAGTTTGGACTTTCCAGGTATTGGAATCTTAAAGGTTGCTCATTGATTCATGGACTTAAGTCATAACTTATAAGCAATGACTAAAGTATGATATTACTATGCTCATGCCAATTAAGGTTTGGCATGTTGCACATCACCTCAGCATTTGCTATGCCGTGGCATGGCAAGATATTCATAGCAAGATATTCAACTCTATAAAGTGATTCGTACATATGTTACTTCATTCATTTCTTTTAAGCATATACCAAATTTAACATTTCATACTTAACATGATAGAAATGTAAGATTATAAATTGTATGAGATATTTTTGCTTATGATGACAGCTGTCAAGCAAGCTGCATGACTCTTTATCCTTTGTTGTGCAAACTAAATTAAACAATTTTGTCCAGTATAGACATTTTAACAGCATAAATGAGCTGAAAATTCATGTTAGAAAAAAACTATAGGCAGAAGCGTGCAAGTACATTTACAAACTAATAAGGGACTAGAAATGTCATACACATACCATTGGTAGTGTTGGAAGCTTATAATCTATGGTCTGCTTTGGTTTTATCATCATTCCTGTGTGGAACAATAATCTTATTCCATGTCATGTTCAATTTGCACACCAGGCCTTAAAATTTTTAACCAAGAACATGAAATCAACTAGATTTCTTTTACATAAACCTGCTTAGGAGATGATCATGAAAGTTTCTAGCTCCGAAAGAACAGGGTAAAGCTTGTTTTGCTATGTACTTGTTCGTACTAGTGCACATCACTTTGATGCAGACGAATGCACAGAAATACAGGCTGGGTATAAAGTATAAATGGCATAGAGGCATGCACCCTTGTATTATGCCTCAAAACTTTTGGTGTGGCACATATCATAGACGTGGCATGTTATAGATAGGAACTTTCGTCCTTGCCAATAAGTTGGGTGTTTGACTTACTGATGGGCCTCTTAGGTTTTCTGACATGTTCCCTTTTGGCCTATAGTTGCCTTAGCAAGAATATTGCACTGTTTCATCAATGTTGACGTTATATTGATAGTTGCTGGCGTTATTTCGTCAATGTTGGCGTTATATTGATAGTTGCTCTTAAATCACTTAAACTTCTATGGACCATAACTGGATGCATAAAACAGAACAGTTATAGAAGGGGTTAGGATTGTTAACTAATGTTAAAATTTTAGGCTGGTTATAACTTTTCATACTTTTAAATTAGGTTAGATAAAAATAAGAGGATATGTAGTCTGGGAACCTATCCTTTCAAATGTCCTAGAGTACATCCTTTTCATCTACTTTTAAATGAAACTTACGAAAAGGTAGCTGGAAAATGGTAAAGACAGTCTAATTATGGTGTTCCTTCTGGTTCATTCGAATCCTCTTAAAGGATGGGATGCCATGTACTTGTCAAGATGATAATTGAATTCAAGGAATTCTAGCTTTATGTAGTGTAGTAAGCATAAATACTCATTGATAAGTGATTGCTTGATAATGAGGTTTTAATGTGGACTTATGAGGGCAAGTTGGTCAGGCAGTTCAGGATCCAATCCAAAGCCAACCTGAGTTAGCCCAACTAATACCAAGTTTCAGATCCATTGGTCATTTATGGGTCGCACCATCCTTTAGAGATCATCATCGCAGCAAGATGAAGATGGATAACACTGCAGTCATGTATTTTCATGGCAAAAGGCTAATCTTTTTGTTCATTGTGTGGCCTTCATTGTTCTTATTTGAGTATTTTGAAGCTCTTTTAGCTTGCTAGTCTTCTTATTTTCCCTTGAGAGTTCATGCTTTTATGCTCCTCCTATATTTTATTTTATTTTAATTTAACTATTTTATGAAAATTATGGTGGTATTGCAGCAATGGCCTTCTGTTTTTGAAATGTCTAATTATCATAGTAAATAATTCATTTTTCTGGACTTCATTTTGGTTGACATACCAATAGCATCTCTCTCTCTCTCTCTCTCTCTCTCTCTCTCTAATAACTGTTCCCAATGTATAACTTATCTTGTATGATGGAGTTATTCTCAAGACTTAGTTTTATATATCTAGTAGGTGGATCCTTTCCTTCTTACGTGAATTCTGATGTCTTCTGGCTTTATGAATTCTGATATTTTTTGGGTTGACTTGTCGATTGCAGATTGAAGAGCTTGCCATAATGATACAAGAGGTAAGCATATAGTATTGCCACTCTGTATGCCATTTGTTTATGTTCACATTTGATGGTGAGGATATTAGTAGCATTATGTTGATTGCAGTTATGGTTGTTTAAAATTGCTGCATCCATTATTGCAGAGTAAACATCTGGTAGCATTTACAGGGGCAGGAATATCAACTTCTTGTGGCATACCTGATTTTCGCGGACCTAAGGGGTCTGGACTCTTCAGGTAAATGCATTGTTGAATAATGCATAATTATCTGACCAGCAAGCCTAATACAATTTTCAATTATTTTTTTCTTTGTGCACATATGTGGATGCTGGGGCTTGGGGTGGTTCATCCTTTGCATGGATTGAAGTATAGTGTGCCGATATCATACTGGCTTGGCATTTACACAATACTTATTGTGCTATGTCAGTGTTTTGGTATATTTGGCATGCAGTCAATATCATGCCACTACTGTGTGTTGGTAAGGCGTGGGTGTGATATGTGCTGTGTTGTATCATTTATACTGACAGACACCTTAATTCATGATTCTTTGAATAATAATAGCAAAGAACCACAAATACGATTCTACAAACTTTTGTGTTTAATTAGTTTGGTTGAGTAAAACACAAACATGTCCTTGTTATAGCCTAATCATAATATCCTATGTGCAAGTTATAGCTTGTTTATCTTATCCTTTCCAATAATTAATCGGGCGTTATGAAACTTGCAAAGAAAAGGAACTTGGTTGATGGTGGGACTTTATGGCACAAAAACCAACTTCTATCTTCCCCCCAATCTCTAGAATCTTTGTAGGTAAAATAGCTGACCAAGCAGCAAGGTAGGCTGCAATAATTAGCCTCATGGTAGACGTGGGACAACTGTACGTACTATGTAAGGCTTATCTAGGGCCAAGTCTCAAAAGTGAAGGAGGCATGGGTGGTATGTTCCTCTTGGATATAAAGATCATTGTAACCAAGCCATCATAGTTGCAAAATCACCTTGAACCACCAGACAGGTCATGCTGAAATTATCATCCCAACAAGAAAGGACCTCTCAAATTACATGAAGCTTATTGGTAAGAACATACACTTCATTGGGCCCAATAGCCTTGGATGCAACAACTTGGCCCTTATCATCACAAAGAACAAAGCCAGCTCCCACATGGTGTTCTACCCAAGTAACAGGGCCATCAAAATTGAGTTCAAGGATGCTAGGAGTGGTGGCCAAGGGAAGTAGAGAAAATGCAATAGTCACCTCCTTTGTGAGCTTCCTGGAGTTGAAGACAACCTTGCTGCAGGCTTTCCAAGTCTGGCTGACCATATATCAAAGTGCTGCTTGTGCGAGCCCATGCTGGCATGAATCTAGTCTCACATTGGTATGCATTGAGTAGATTTTGCGCACTTGTACTGGACCAAGGAACCCAAATAATATCTTTTGGTTAGTCTTTTTGGATGAGGCCTTGAGTCATTACAAATGGTATCAGAGTGGACTTGATCCATGAACCAGCAAATACTGTAGACAAGCTTATAAAGTTTATGATTGAATTTGGACCTTTAGCCTAATAAGGATATTAAAATTTAAACAGAGAGAGTATGTGGGAGCCTTTGCAGATGTGTATTTAGTCCCACATCACTTCTACACTGGCTAGATTTTGGGTTCTTATATAGAGTCAAGAATCCAAATAATATCTTCTACCTATCCTTTTTATGTGAGGTCTTAGGCTGCTGCGCTATGTTACATGGTTTCATCCTTTGCCTCCTACCTTGTTTGGAGTGGCAGCTGTCAACTTATGTAGATTTTGGATGTGAGCCTAGGATGTGCCACTCTAGGGCAGAAGAGAACAGTGTGATGAACCATTCCTCCTTCCTTCCCACATTTTTTACATGTAACATAAGAACAAAGGTTTTTTTAATTCTGATATATGCTAGTTGGTATAGGCTGTATTGTATGAATTAGGTTTAGTAGCAGTATGGTAAGGGGCTCGTGTGCCTTCATATGGACATGTGGTCTGGGTGCTCTATTGCTCTAATAGCGTACCATGGGTCAGTATCAGGGAATAGCACACTGTACTGACATGTCTGGGTAAGTTACCAATGCCTGGTCCAATATTGAGACTTTAAACATTGTTAGGAACAATACCCCTTGGGACTAAGTGACTATGACATAGCAACTTTCTCTGCTATAGCTTCCATTAGACTAAAGCCACGTAAGGATGCGTTGGAGTATCCCAAATTCATTGAAAACCTGTTACATGGGTGAGTCCTCTATCTTGAATCAGACAATTGTGGGCCTCCTTTACCGAGACTGAAGTTCGACCTTTAAGCATATTAAGTTGTGTGGAACTTAAAGCAAGGCATGCTTTAGGCCGGTTGTGAAGAACTAGCTAATCTCAGTTTTGTTGGTTGATGTTGTATTAGCCTCTTTAATATTCTTTAGCACTTGACGCTTTTATCATGTATTTGGCTGCTAGGAGGGAGGCAAACCAAATGCTACTTTGTATAGAACAGCTTTATAATTTCTCAAATCATTGTGTAGAGAAAGGTTTTCTGAGGCATTCATCTCTACTAACACATGAAAAACCATTATAAACTGGTATTTACATGCTTGAAAACTCTAACCTCTTTTGAGTATGGAGGTTGTGATTCTCTAAAAATTGCAATGTCCATCCTTATTATGTTTTTGTTCTTGCAAGTTACAACTATTCATAAAACAAAGAAGGCCTACTTCTTCAGTTGCCTCGTTTGTTAATCACTTCTGTCTAAATATTTGACTTGGTGCCATGCCTTCTTTTCTACCTGCCTGATATTTTCCTTGCATTAACACCAGGGTGAGCTGCACTGCTAAGCAAATTAGGGCATAATTGGATGATCTTCGCTTGTATAGCCAAATTCTTTTTTTACTTTATTTATTGTCTTCTTCGTTGGCCAATGAGATGCACTTGATTTAGTCTTGGCATCCTAGTCTAGACACTATCCAAACTTCCTATTCATGATATTATTTCTTCATCTAGTTGATACACTTGCTTTAGGCTTATCAACCTAGTCATCTCACACTAAGTACGTATGAACAGTTTCTCTTCTCTGCATGTTCTTGTTATGTGTTTTAGCCATTAATATTTGAAACCTAGAACCCCGCATGATTAAACTGACTAATTTTAATACATTAACTATGTGAAACACTTATTATTTTCTATTATATGTGGTGGTGATTAGTAGATTTGCAAGATTGAAAACATCCGTCCTCCCACCAAATGAAAAAAATTACTCATCCAAAATAGTCATAGTATGCCTTTTCCTTAATGAGTCCCTATCATATTTTATATTTTTACAAAGCTTTAGAGGTGGGCAAGGTTTTAAATCTCATGGAATGTTGGTCTCTCGATTTCTCCATGAAATGGGATGCCTTATTGTCCTGCCTCATCTTGATGGTTGTCTATAAAGCATCTTGGTAGGCATCTCCTATCTCTTTTTGTTTCTACCTTCCTTTATCTTTTTTCTTATTTTTTTTATTTCTCTTTCTCTTTCTCTTTATTTTCTCTATTTTCTCCTTCTTTCTTTATTTACCTCCTCCTTTCCTTTCTTTCCTTTTCTTCTTCCTTCCTTTCTTCCTTTTTTACTTATTTATTTCCTTCATTTATTTCTTTTTCTTCTGTTTTTCTTTTGTTCTTTCATTTTTCTTCTTCTTTCTTTTCTTTCATTCTTCATGATTCGTCTTTCTTTGTGTGGATGGGTTTTAGAGTTCTGTCACTGTCTCAGTCCCATTTTTCTACAGGAACGGACAGGACAGCTGGAATGCTCCTGGTCCTGCCAGAACTTAAAACTTTGTGTCAAGCATATATAGTAATTGGAGCCTTTGAACTGGAAATTGCATGAAATCAATACACATTTCTTGCTTGGCTTTTATTATCTGAGTTATACTCAAGTAGTTATGATATTCATCCTCAATCTAGACACTGATTTATTGCAGCTTGATTCACTTTTTAAGATTATTCTAGCGAACAAAGTGAAAATTGCTACTTGTTTCATCCCTTGAAAATACTTGAAACACCTTACAAGGTCAGTTTTATAAATGTGTTTCTAGTAATCTACAGAATCAAAGAAAGATGGGTTTTTAGCATGGTTTGAAGTTTCACTTGGATCTCCAAACTGAAATCAAAATGTGTCTGGTTAGGCCAGAATGGATTTGATATTGGAGCTAGTTTTGGGAGTTTAGCTGAAACAAGCTCATGGAGCTGGATTCATTGTATGTATCATTTACCATGCTTATTTTTTTCTCTGCTATTTCTCCATTTTATTTTGGAAGAACTTTCAATAGAACTAGATTTGCAGCTCTTTCTATTATTTGAAAGCATCGCGACATTAGGTTCAAAAATATTTAAATGAAAGTCTTGCTGTGGAATAGGTGTTTCTATTCTACTACTCAACTCTCATAGACATTTCTGTCAATTTTGGATTGCTGCCAGACAACAGAATGGCAAACCACACTTAAACATGTTTTTTTTGGCACATATTTTTAATATTTTTTAAATGTTTCTGTGTGAAACAACCCAAATGGCCCCTAAAACATATTATACTTCAGAATAATGTCTTCTTAAGTTAATTTAATTTTCTTTACTTCTATTTTTGCCAATTTAAATCAGTATTTTTTTATAATTTTCAATCAAAGTTGCTGAAACTAAAGAAAAACCAATTTAACTGTTGAAAATGAAAATCATTTGGTTATGGCTGAACCAAATTTTGAAGTCTTAGTTATCAGCCCCTTGCTACACTGGACAAAAATTTTTGAATTTTATTCGGCAAGATAATTGTTGGCAGCCGTTGTTTTATTCTTGAAACTACTTCTCCTCTATCTCTCTGTGTTGTGGGGGCAGTGTAAGATGATCTTTGTCATTTTTCCCCTTCAAGAACGGCCATTTATGCAGCTGAAATATCTTTTCTGTGGCATATCATTATGTCCATGGATCATGGAAAGACTACACATGTAATGGCCATTCTGATAGCTGCATGAGATTCTAGCAGCTAAAACTTTTGTGACAATTTTAGTTTGACAAGCTCCTAGACACTTTAACAGATGCTGGAAGTCCTAATCAAGTTGTCATTACTTATTGTTTCTTAACATGGATGACCTATGATGTTGTGAATTTTTTAGGGGAGTTGTGTTGCATTTGTCAACAGATTAATTTTTGTTATGGTAAAACCTATGAATGCATTCTATGTATGATTTACTAATGCTCTGATTTTAAGCTGCAGCGTGCTGGCAAAGGGTGTACCTGGGAAGCATCTCCTACCATTTCATCGTGCAATGCCAAGCTGGACTCATATGGCATTAGTTGAATTGGAAAGAGCTGGTATCTTAAAGTTTGTTATCAGCCAGGTATGGGTAATTTGTTGCTAGTTTTAAATGAGAAGTAAATTTCTATTCTTCTTATTTGAGAAGGAAGCCATTTTATGCTCAGTGGGGGCTACAAGTATTTGTTAGAAGTGGTAGTATTGGTAAATAATACTTAAGGGGTTGCTGCAATGGAACTTGATGTGATGCTGGAAAGTAGAGAATCGATGGTTGTATTGAATTGTGACCAACCTAGGTGACTCCTAAAGTGTGTTTCAAAGACATAATTTCATGCCCTTCGACACCTTAGTGGATATATAAGATAATCCATGCTGTAGTTCTGCTATTCCGGAACCAAATCTTTGCTGCCAACATGGGAGGCAGAAATAAATTGAACAAATATGCTTATGGCTTGCAAGCTATATTCATTGGTAGCAGTATTTTTTGGCTAAAGTTAACTATCAGATGATGGTGCAGTGTAAGAACTTAATGTGCTCTGGATAGCAGAGAACTGATGTGAAGCTGTATTTTAGGATTAAATCAAAAGGATGTGGGAAAATGTGTTTTCTGGTCAGATTTATAACAGAAACACTGTCAGATCATGAGCGCACTTGAAGAGAAGTATTGATTAAGTCTATAAAACATAGATGCAAATTTCAGTTCTAAAACTCATGTGATCATCTTACTCCAACCTGGAGAAGAGTGATGTGAATGGGTGCTGAGGAACACTATCCTAAAATTTTTTGGCTCATATATTGGGGACATATTATTAAAGAAAAAAGAAAACTTGGAGGTGGACTAGAGGGTAAGAAGAGAACAAAAGCAATGGAAAAGAATCTGTGGAATTTATGGAGTCACTGAAAACATGACCTTCTTGATTGGACAAGTTCGTTCAGAGTTTTAGATAGTAAGTTGACTGAGGGCAGTGAGTTATCTGAACAGATGCCATTTAGGATTTGTGCCACCTGCTTATCGTTATAGGAAGCACACACACACACAAAGGAAGAAGAAAAAATTGCTGGGCCCTAGCATGAAAATGTTGTTCTTGGTGAGTGTAATGACATTCTCAAGGTTGTTATTCCTCCATGTATTTCCGAAATCCAAATTTGGTTCCTTGGCATGCCAAATTTACTGTGGTTGATCAAAAATACGGAAACCGGTAATGTTGGTCAGTCAATAAGAGATCAGGCAATTGGGGTTTGATGCCTCAATAAAGAAAGAAGTAATTCTGTTTCTATTAGAAGAAGAGATACAAGAAATAGACAAATAATGATATGAAATATTAAATGATTGAATTAAACACGATATATTAGTTTCGTTTATATTAAGATTTATCTTGGTACCATACCCTATACCGATACCACATTGTTACGGTGTCATTATGTCGAGTATGTGGGCTAGTTTAGCGTATTGAGTCTTAGTACACACTTGCTTGTATTGAGTCTTAGTTCGATATTGAGTACGTTATGATATGCCACGTACGGGATGGTATGCATTAGTATGGCACACCATGGCTTATATACTGAAGATAAAAACTTGATCATAATCACATCCTATTATAGCCTCGTAGTAGGTTGGACAGCCTTCACTTCGGAATCGAGAATCCCAAACCAATGAAAAATATACTATCATTGGGGAAGACTTTGGTGCTTTTTAAGTAATGTAGCTGTTGAATGTGTGGGGATTTTACCATCTTTCTATATGCGGACACTTACTAGAATGTTTCTTGGTTAATGTATTATTGACAACCACTCCAATAATGCTGATTGCCGATCAATGTAAAGATACTTCGAATGCAGTGATGATGCAATTACGTTTGGTGGCTCTTTCTTTCCATTCGCCACATGTAATATGCCAATGTTGTGAGTCCTAAATTTGTGTTATATGCAACCACTTAGATCTTGAAAGTTTGTGCAATGTGATTGTACATGCAAGTAGCATTATAATTTTGGCATACATAATTTTAGGTGAAAACAATGTGCCTAAGTTGTGAGTTCTCATGGGGCATGCGTATTAGTCCTACATCGGTTTACATGCACGTGTGAGATCTTGGGTACCTCTAAATAAAACCAAGTATATTGGGATTATTACTTTTTGGCTAGCTTTTTTGGGTGAGGTCTTCAGTCGAGAAATTTACAAATGATATCCAAGTTAAAATCTCAGCCTATGGTTTCATGTGTGACTATAAGATTTGATAACATGAGTACTTTCTTTGGGCTCAAAGGACCATAAAGCCAAAATACGTGTTGTTTGTATGGCCGAATCCTTTCCTTAAGCGAAAGCGGTGCCGGGATTAGACGGAAGGAGTTTTTGAGGACTTGTGCAAGCGTGTATTTAGTCCCACATTGGCTGTGAATTGGGAAGATCTTGGGTACTTAATAGTGCCATGCATCCTAATTAATATCTTGTCTTCTGGTTGAGGACTTGGTTACAAAACCCAAGACCTCATCCAAAAAAGCTATTAATTGTGTTTTGTAACCAAGTCCTCAACTAAAAGAGAAGATATTAATTGGGATACTTGGCCTTATTTAAGTACCCAATATCACCTATTGAGGTTGCCTCAGAAATACCATTAGGCTGTACTTACAAATAAACCTTATTCTAAGATGAATACAAATAAAACACTCACCACCATATTCGTACAAGAGTATCACAAAACAAAAAAACAGAAAATGGAAATTTTTCTTAACATTTTAGCTTAATATCATTAAAGCATAAGTAAGCATCCATGACTACTACGAAATCAGATGCTAGCTCCATAATGGAGCTCTTGAAAAGACCATCGAAGCATACTCGATGAATTTAGAATCCATCATCATCACTTTTACTAGTGGCCTTAAATTTTAATATAAAAAGTTGCTAGAGAATCATATGAAACAATACGAACCTTTTGAACAACTCTTTTATTGGATTATTATTATCTGATTCGGAAAGGTTTGTCTTCTTGGGAACCGATATGCTATTTCGGTCTTTGTATTGGTATCATTTGGTAAGTGGGGCATACTTGTATCGAATCGGTGGCATCTTGGTCGGGTGGACTAAGAGGCCCTAACCTGTGAACTGCCCTTACTAAATTAGGTTGAATTATGCGGTCTCGGTTTGGTATAGGCTTAATAAGGAGGTAGTATAGGCAATTTTGGGATGGTTCACCCCCATCGAATTGAGAGGCCGAATCATTCCCTCGGCTTTGGGTTGGTTTGGCTCGGTCGCCAATTTCGCTCGGTTCAGGACAATTTGGCTCTCGCTCAGATAATTTAAGGACCGAACTCAGATTATATATTTTATATGTTAACTTAAAAAGGGTGTGATGCATAAGAAAAGCATACCTCACTTCTTCAAGAAAAAATTATCAGAAAATAGTTGACAATTAGAAAGTTCATTTGCATCTTGAGTACATGCATAAAGAGCATATATATATATATATATATATATATAGAGAGAGAGAGAGAGAGAGAGAGAGAGAGAGAGAGATTCCATTTTCTATTCTTTTTCCATATATATATATATATATATATATATATAGAGAGAGAGAGAGAGAGAGAGAGAGATTCCACTTTCTACTCTTGAGAGAGAGAGATTCCACTTTCTACTCTTTCTCCGTAGTCTATGAACATTTTGTGCATAAGAATCGGGAACTAATAAGGAGATCAAATGGATAGGCAAAAGAAAAATAATGCTTTTGTTCTCTTTTGCGAACATCTTCCCTCCCAACTCGAAAATTTAACTTTTTCCCTTTACTTGAGACATGTGAAAAGAAAATCCATGTGACCAAATTCTGACTGCAAGGATGAGACAGCAAAAAGGGAAAAGATAAAGAAGATTGAAAAACTGAAGAGTTTTGGAGTAAATCATATCATATTGAATAAACAAATAAAAGCATAAACTTTATTTTCTACCATAATATTATAGCCTTGTGGATCAAATAAACCTTAAATACATAATTCTAGGAAGAATTAATTTGTAAAAAGATTATAAGGTAATGACTGTATAAGTAAAAACCTATCTAAATCCTTAACATAATTTTACACCATGTAAAAAATTACCTTCGACATGAAGACCTTTCTAGAAGATTGGGGCTATCTAGTATCAACTGAAATGCTTCTGAATTTAACACTTATAAATAGCTGAACAGTTATTCTCCTTTCTAAAGACATAATTGCAGACTTGAAAAGATACTGCTAGTTACTAATTACTATGAAAACATCAATGTTTGTATAAAAGAAATAGAATTGAACAATTTCGCCATCAATCCTACATAACGACTTATATAATAGCCCAAGACTTCACTCTAAAAATGCTGGTGAGAAAGTATTAATTGGGATTCTTGGTCTTGTTTAAACACCCAAGATCTCTGCAGTAATGCACAACCTATCGTAGTGGATTAAAAACACACCTGAATGGGTCCTTACAATCTCTTCCCATTTAAGCCTTGACATGAAAATGGAATGTAATGTTTACGTCAACTTGAAATGTTAGTTCCTGGCATGACCTTTTGGAATAACCTTTTAAAGGATGGTTCAGTGCAAGTAATGGCAGTTCAGCTTTAACTATTTTAATTTTTAAGTGCTA